>JAZHRO010000014.1:60990000-62240000 GCA_037157565.1 Thalassia testudinum
CAAATCTCAGCCATTGGATCGTGAGATCGAACGACTGAGAGTGCTCCTCACTGTGCCTCCTCAACGCGCGCTCGCGCGTGCGATCCAGCGTCTTCACCACACATCTAATTGCGTGTGAGCTCTATTGAGCATGTGCAATCGCTCAATTGCAATCAAGCACTCCTCACGCCCGCTTGCCTGCATGCCCCTTACCTTCTCCTTACGGCTCGAACCCATGCCCAACCGTGAGCGAGCGCTCTATCCACTGTGCTACACACATGGATGGGCAGGTTGAGTGTCTTCTGGTCGTGTGCCTTGGACCGTTGGGTTGAGATCCAATGGTCCAGATTGCTTCTTCAAATGGCCATCAAAACTTGAGGGCGCTTGGTTGAGTTCCATTCTCAGCCATTGGATCTTGATCCAACGGTGGAGATGTATGGGTGCTAGCAACTTCAGAAGCTGAGGGTGGCTAGTTGGGCGGTCGAGATGGTGCCACGTGGCTCCATCTTGGTCGTCAAACCTTCTGGATGTGTAGATGGTGCCACGGGGGTCGGATTGAGTCAATTTTCACGTCGTTAGGCTGCAATCGTCGATTCGAATCCATCCATCCGTACGGTCGGATTTGTCGTTTGAAGTGCGGATTCACACCATCTTTGCCCTTGATCTTATAGGGTTCCCCGATCTCTATCTGATGCTACAGATGTCAGATTAGGGCGATCTTGGAGTGGTTCAACTCCAATCATCGCCCTGATCAAATCTGTATGGTTGGATCTCTGATCCGAGGTCCTGATAAAAATTTTGCCCTGTCCCTGAACATAAAAGGAGACAATTAACCTTCATTTTATTCAAACTAATCTAAATGCAAGATGATGCATGTTATGCAATATTTATAGTATGCAATGCAATTCTATGCTTAAGAGCATGCATAAATAGACATCTTATGTAGTGTAAACATGTTTACATCACACCCCCATGCCTATCTTTTGCTAGTCCCTAGCAAAATTTATATGCTATTTATAAAAGAATCAGGTTGGATTATTTAGGCATGAGTTATTTTCAATCATTAAGAAAATGTTTACTTAGGATATGAACTTTGAAAGACACAACAGTGCCTGGGTATCTGCCAAAATGCAAACCGCCTTAAGCCCGCGCCTTATTCAAAGAAAATTTTCTTTTTCTCTTTTTCTTCTTTTCTAATTTTTTTGGATTTTCGAGTTTTAGGGTTTAAGAGTGGCTTTCTACGGCCATTCAACTTACCCAAGATTTGATGAGAACCCTAAGTTCTAAGCTTCTTATTGTGAATGTGATAGACTCGTTGACCGGTAGTAAAAATGGACTTCGGATTTCTATGCCTCTAAGTGACCTTCAAAAGAGAATTCTGCCTAAAGGTATATCTTTACAATCAGTTGCTTTCTCCCTACTTTTTTTTTTAGGGGCTCAACACAAGGGTGAATCTAATGTATATCTCCCCAGTTTATTCTACTTCTCCACTTCTTCCTAAGTGTTTTGAGAATTTTCAGTGCATTTATTGAGCTGGGTTCTGGACAACTGGTCGATGAGTTGTTACCACTGACAACTTGCCAGCCATACTCATGCAGTGAAGTATGGCTTATTTCTTTTATTTTATCCTTTTCTTTTCTTTTCTTTTTGACTTTCTTTTTCTCTTTTTTTTTTTTGAGTAGGTGGCCTTCCTGGTCTAAGATTTACCTAAAGGCAGCAAAAAGAGAAGGGTCTAGTGACTGGGCTCTGGACAAGCCACCTATGGGCTGTTACCCACGATAACTTGCTAGCCATATCACCCTAGAAGGTTCATTAACTACCCAATTTTTATTAAAATCGCCGAACAACGAGTCAGCGATAAGATAGTGTGTAGATGCTTTAGGCTTAAAGTTCCCTCAAATCAGAGGGCGGGTTGATAAGTCGTGTACTTATCACCCAAACTTATTTACTCCAATTAGGATAGAATTAAGATGGCGAGGACTCAAAAAATAAATCTACATTTTAATGGAAACGCAGGTTGATTATGTCTAAAGAGCTAAATGTCTTTGTGTCCAAATCCTAATGTAGTATTTCCTAAGATTGAAAATTTCTTAAACCCAAGTTCTCTTTCCTAATTCCATAAATTTTTTTAATATAAATAAAAGAAAATAAAATAAATCTACTTAGCTGACGAATTAATTCAGAGATGAATATCCACCCCCCCATGCCTATCTAATGCAATGTCCTCATTGTATTAAAAAAACATAAAATAGAGTGGAATAGAGTAGAAAGCACCTGAATTGCGTGAATGCCAGATCCGCTCCGAGATAAAGAAAAACTGTATATGTGCTGAATTTAGTGCCTTCAGCTAGGCGCACTATACAAAGAAGAGAAATAAAGAATTCATAGGTGCAGATTAGAATCAAAATAAAAAGAAGAAACCTCTGACCTGCCAGCAAATGTCTACAGATGTGAACCAGATTGTGGTGCAGACCCATACCCCATAATCAAGAATATCTAAGGTTCTGGATAAAAATTACCCAAAACCTAAAATCGGTATGCAAGTGGGGTCGGGCCTATGATTTATGAGGATGCAATCCAGGACCAAAAAGTTGGGTTACAGAGAATTCAAGCTCCAAAGGGTAATCAATGAATGTGTGCTTGGGTTGAACATCCTCAGAACAGATATCGTAAGGGTCCTGGTTTGATGATTTCAGATGAATTAGAACCCTTAGACTTAGTCTTCTATTCCCTCCAAAGTTTACTTCCCAAATCAGAACTTCCCAGCTTCTCTTCTCCTCATTCAGAATGTCAAGTTTTGGGACCTCTTTCATATTAATCACCCCGTCTGAAATCTCCAAGTCTAAAAGATGTGGCTGAATCAGAATTGACTTGGGGCTTGTTATCTCAAAAATAAAATCATCGATAAGCTCAATGGGGCGTAGCTGACAATCAGGTCATTGGATTGAATCCTCTGAAAAATGCAATTCTGGATCCATAATGTGAGCCCCAATAAGATCAGTTTCCTCAGTTATTGGGCTATCAAATGATCTACTAGATTTCTCAGGCCCAATCATCTTATAGAAATCATATTCTGTAAACTCGTGTGAGGCTTTGCAAATTGAATCTTCACCATCAGAATCAAAGAAATCAAGATCTGTATTAATGTATGTTCAAAAATCATCAGTCACTTTCTGATCCATGGGGACATACGTTTCGTCGTACCCCAGCTCAGGGATCTCAGGTGAAGAAATCAGATCATCCTTAATTGGTTACTCTAATTCAATCTGGTCAGCCTCGTAACACGTGTCCCCCCAATAGGTGCCTGAGCAAGTTATGACATTGGCTCTCCTAAAGGGACTTCATCCTGGGAAGCATCCCACGACTGAACTAAAGCAACCACAAATCTCATCCTCAATTTTGTTAACTTCCCAAGTAGAAACTCACCCAGGTTCTTGTCCTTAACATCCTGGAGCCAATCCAACAAACACTTGTTCAAATCATCAATCATTTCAATCAGGGGTTCCAATCTTTCAATGCAAGGTATTGGTTGAACTTCTAAAGATTGTATGGTATTCCCTAAGTTAGCCAAAACGTTATCTTGAATCTGGTTACCCTGAACCAAATGAGTTGGTTCAGAGTTGGGCAGGTTTAGGGTTAGTGTAGAGGAGATAATGAATTGAGATTCGTTATACCCTTCCTGATAATTGGTCATTTCGGATTGTTCAAAAGGTGGTGATGACCTAAAGGCAGTGCAATCAGAGGATGGGTAAGGATCGGTGTATCCTTCTTAATTGTAGATCATATTAGGTTGTCCATGAAAGGTTGACGATCTATAATCGATGTGGCTTTGAGAAGGATAGAAATCACAATCATAGTGTTCAGCGTTAGACCCTAAACACGGAGGTCCAAAACTATATCCCTAATCCCAGTTATCCCAACTAACTGATGGTTGATTATATTATGAATTGGGATAATCGACATGTTGAGGATAATTCAAAATAGGAGGGAAAGAGCGGGAATGCATATAAAATGTGGAAGGATTCATGAGAGACGGGAGGAAGAAAGGCACCCTATAATACAAGCAATCAAACCTGTCCTTAAGTGGGCTAGCCTAAAGACCTATAGGCTCCCAGAACCTGTCTCAAGATAAAGAAATGATTTGATCTACTTCTATCTATTCAATACAACCAGTTAGAAGGAGGGATTAGGGAGAAGGCTCTTCCTTCGGCTTGCGCCTCCGGTTCCTAGTGTCCCCCCCAACCGCGATCGTTTGATTCTACTCCCCTAGCTAGACATCAGATTGAACAGTAGAAATACACTAATCGAAAATAATCTCGTTCTGGGCTCCAAGGAGCGAGTCGAATCCTTAAGGCCAACGTCTACTCTATTTTA
Organism: Thalassia testudinum; assembly: GCA_037157565.1. NCBI lineage: Eukaryota > Viridiplantae > Streptophyta > Magnoliopsida > Alismatales > Hydrocharitaceae > Thalassia > Thalassia testudinum. The sequence continues at coordinate 60,994,354 of JAZHRO010000014.1, forward strand.
TTTAGGGCTAGGTTTGAATGTGCTTTGGAATGTGATGGGGCTTTTATCTGGGTTGTGCCCTTAATGATTGATTGATGTGTGTGTGTGCACAACCAGTGATTTTCAAGCAAGATTATTTTTGATGCAGTGAATTTTAGGGTTCAAATCTTGCTTAGTAGCTTTTAGGATTCAACTTTAGGTATTTTCGAACAAGTTTTGTTGGCACACCAGGTTTTGAAAGCACAGGTGAAGATGTTTTCCTTTGAAGCTTAAAAAAGTGTGGAGTGCTTGGTAAATCCCTAAGAGTTGAAACTATGTAGCAGCTACTTGATGAGTTGATTTTAATTGTAGTGGTGCAGCCCTATCAACTCAAACACTTGGCCTGTTGCACCACTTAATTAGGCACACAAATGATTACCTAATCCGATTTCTACTCAATTGTGTGTTTGGATGTGTGTACTGGTTTCAAAGATTGGTTTACCGGTTGAGTTTGAAAATTAGATGAGGTTGTGTACCTCTGTGAGATTTTTTTTTATTTTTCTTTTTAAATGTGGAGGTTGAGGTGGGTGTGGGTGTCAAACAAACAAAACTAACCTTAGAGTTTATAAGAACACCTAGGTTGATTTTTATTTGTGTTATTTTGTTGTGAAATGAAAACTAATGGGTGGGAGGTGAGGGATAACTTACAAAACCTTCAATAGCACTTTGCTCCAATCTACTGCTTTTGCTCGTCTCAAAAGAGTACCTGCAACCACAATAAGAAAGGAGAGAAGTGAGGTAAATGATTCATAAGTTGGAAAACGCAAAAAAAATCAAATAACGTCACCTCCCCGGCAACGGCGCCAAAATGTTGAAGCTACGAGTTGCTACGCTAACGTATTTGGTTTTGAAAACCTGTCGTTGTAGTTTGAAAGCGAAGAACTCGTGTTCAAAAAATAAAATTTAAACCGGAATAGAAATCCTGGGTCGAACTCAGGGAGGAAAACATTTGATTTAAAAATATGCATTTAATTTATTTGTCATGAAGTAGACTAATTGATTAGAAACTATCTATTTATTTACACTAAATAGAAGAGAGAGAGAATGAGAGAGAGAGAGAATATTACAAACAAAAACCAAAAAAATAGATGTAAAATGAAGATGGAATTCACTATCAAAGATATTGTTTGTTACACTAAACATTACGACTAGAAAGCAGAAAACGATTACACTAGAAAGCATTAAAAAGAATGGAGAGAGAATTATCCTCCTCGACGGTTGCTTGGAGGATGAGCTGGATAGGATGACACTTGGAAGATGGAGAACAGAGCAGGATGAAGGAGGATGAAATGGGAAGAACGGGAACGGGGCAACACGTCGTCGTCGTCGCGGGATCCACATCTGAAAGGGGGCAAAAATTGGACTTTATCTCTTGAGAAGCATCCCGGGTGTGGGACAAGCTTCTCTTGAGCTTTGGAGAGGGAGAGAAGAGAAAGAAGGGATGAGAATTATGTATGGAGGGGGTCTTCTTTTATAATTGCAAGGAGTGAGGGCAATTTTGCCTTTTTAATTTGAAAAACAATAATTTTAGACCTCTAGTTGTGGATAAAACCTTTGCTAAAGGTCCGAACGTGGGCATAGTGGGACGACACGTGCACGCCCGCTCACCTCCTCTCTATAAAGGCCTGCCCACGATCTTCAAATCTCAGCCATTCGATCGTGAGATCGAACGACTAAGACCGCTCCTCACCGCACCTCCTCAGCATGCGCTCGCACGTGTGATCCAGCGTCTTCACTACGCATCTAATTGCGCGTGAGCTCTATCAAGCATGCACAGTCGCTCGATCGTGATCGAGCACTCCTCACGCCTGCTTGCCCGCGTACACCTTGCCTTCACCTTGCGGCTTGAACCCACGCCAAACTACGAGTGAGCACTCTATCCACTATGCTACATGCGTGGATGGGCGGGTTGAGTGCCTTCTGGTCGTGCGCCCTGGACTGTTGGATTGAGATCCAACGGTCCAGATTACTTCTTCAAATGGCCTTTAGAAGTTGAGGGCGGTTGGTTGAGCGCCACTCTCAGCCGTTGGATCTTGATCCAACGGCGGAGATGTGTGGGCGCTAGCAGCTTCAGAAGTTGAGGACGGCTAGTTGAGGGATTGAGATGGTGCCACATGGCACCATCTTGGTCGTCCAACCTTCTGGATGATGTATATGGTGCCACGAGTGTCAGATTGAGTTGATTTTCACGTCATTAGGCTGTGATCGTCGATCCAAATCCATCTATGCGGTCAGATTTGTCGTTTGAAGTGTGGATTCACACCATCTTGGCCCTTGATCATCTAGGGTTCCCCAGTCTCTATCTGATGCTACAGATGTCTGATTAGGGAGATCTTGGAGTCGTTGAACTCCAATCATCACCCTGATCAAATCTGTACGGTTGGATCTTCGATCCGAGGCCCTGATAAAAATTTTACCATGTCCCTGAACATAAAAGGAGACAATTAACCTCGATTTTATTCAAACTATTCTAAATGCAAGATGATGCATGTTATGCAATATTTATAGTATGCAATGCAATTTTATGCTTAAGAACATGCATAACTAGACATCTTATGTAGTGTAAACATGTTTACGTCATATATCCTCCAAAAAATTCATAGATTAACCCCTTGTTAATTAAGATGACTTGAAATTTTTGTTTTTAGGATTTTTCTATCTCTTGAATTTGATTCGCAACTTGCAAAAACCTTTAAAAACTTGTGCCATGATTGTGAGAAGCCAACATTTATAAGGGCGTGTTTTTGGTTTAATTTTTTTTTCTCGCCCATGGTTATTTTTATCTTAGCCTTTCAACAGATGTGTTGGGTTCATCATTCCCGTTACCAATCCTTGAAGGGGCTCTGGCGCCAGTACCTCGAGATAACACTGTCCATGACACAGCCCAAGGGTTCACGACCCTAGAACACAATGCGGTGTAAAGGGGCTCTCCAAGCAAACTCAATCTCTTGCTCTGACACTATTGGTAGAGCACCATCCATGACACTTGAGCTGCAAAAATACACTTTAATGTTCCGTCTAAAGATATGAAGTATAGATATGGAGCAGCGTTGAGGCGATAACATGTTGACATCGCATCCTCAAAGGAGGCATTTTCATCCTTCTCGGTGGTGGGAACTCAAACCAATGATCTACTTCAAGCTTTTACTAAGGCCAAGAAAGGGGCTTTTTTGATTTTTAGTTATTTTTAAGTGTTGGCTTGTGTGCGAAATTTGACATAGGAAGCTTCGCAAGAAAAGCAAGTTTTTAGTCAAAAACTAGGCTAAATACTTTCCATATTAGAAAAGAGGATCAAGTCACCTGAACTATCATGAGTTTAGGTGGAATTTTGGAGAAGGATATCTGATCTAGTCTAAAGAAAGACCCTAAAATTCTAATGGTCAGATCTGTATCCTCATCCCTAGTTTATTAAAGATTAAATGTCATTGTACCAAAAGTGAGTTTTCAACCTTAGTCCTAATTTCAAAATTTTCCTAAAAAAAATTTCAGTATTTTTATCTTTTTGGGTATACTAGCGGAAAAATAAAATGATAAAAGAAAAATGCATGCTTTTTAGCTTTGAAAATCCTAAATTGATTGTCAAAATTTTAAAAACACCCCCCCATGCTTATGATATGCAATGTCTTCATGCATTAAGAGGGAAAAGGGATCACCTTAGCGAAGGGCAGTCGGGCTTAGGATGGTCAAAACCTGGAAAAAGAAAGGAAAAAGGAAAGCAGGAAAAATGATGGGTTACCTCCCATCCAGTGTTGTATTTTACGCCATTCAGTCGGGCGTGAAGGTATGTACGGAAGACTGGTAATCATGTAAATAATTGGACACTTGGATGGCCAAATAAAAGGAGTCTTCTTCTTGATCTCGAGAAAATTGATTAGAAGAAATATAGAGATCAAAGTTGAATGGAAAATGATAAGTGTAGCCCGAGTCTGACAATGGTTTTAAATTGGGTTGAATGCCAAACTCGGGCGGGTCTAGTGGCATGTCCAAAGGAAAGGGTTTGGGGGATGATTGGTGAGGGGTGGGTGAAATTAGAGTGGAAGGGTGGGTTGAGAGAAGAGTGGGTGGGTCAGGGGGATCATCATGAATGGATTGTTGCTGAAGACAAGTCTCCAAATCACAGATTTCGTCGACCACTGATTTTGAATCTGATTCCTCAAAAATATTATGGTTGGTAAGGGTATCTATCAACATTGTCTCCATATTTGAAATTTCAGTATCAGAGTCCTCAAAAAAGTTATCATTGTGGACTCTCTTGGAGGATTTGAAAATATCTAGAGTGATAGTTTGGCTTGCCCAGGTGATATCCATTTTGCCTGTGTGGCAATTGGTATTTGCCTTTGCAGTGGCCGAAAAGGGTCTTCTAAGGATTATTGGGGCATTCAATAAAGATTCGGGTACGTCAATGTCAAGGACCAGAAAGTCTGCAGGGAAGACACAATTCCAGACCTTAACCAAAACATCCTCAACAATCCCACGTGGTTTGATTCTAGATCGGTTGGCTAATTGTAGGGTAACCTCGATGGGTTTTAATTCACTGATTTGAAACTCTTCAAATAAAATCGTGGGAAAGATATTAACTGGGGCGCCAAGATCAAGGAGGGCACGATCAAAGGTTGCATCATCAATAATCACTGAAATTAATGGTGCCCCTGGATCTTTCATCTTAGGAGGCAGCTTGCTTTTATGATAGAGCTTACTATCTCTGAGAGATGTAGCTGTCCTAGATTTTTGGCCTGCCTTTTAGTAGTATAGATCTCCTTCAAAAATTTAGCATAGGTAGGTACATATTTGATGGCATCTAGGAGAGGAATATTGATTCGAACTTGCCGAAATAGATCCATAAGTTCTTCTGTGGTGGGCTTAGATTTCTTTTTTCTATTAGTGGTAGGGTGGAGAGCTTGTGGAAAAGGGATCGGAGTCGTGTCTTGAGATTTTTGTGTTTCTTTTTCTTCATGATGGGGAGGTGGAGAGTCAATGTACACAGGGATGGGGTTGTCACCAGGTTTTTGTAAAGGCTCGGGATCAGTGGTTGTTTTCCCACTCCTCAACGTAACTGCATGTGCAGTCGGATTATTATTTGGAGGAGGTGGGGGTCTTGTGGTTGTGAAAACCTGGGAGGCTACTGACATGGTGGATTAGTAGGAGGCTGATTCGGGTAGCATGGATTTATACCCGGATATTGGTTCCTTTGGTGATTAGGGTTGGGCATGGGTTGGGAGGGAAGATGTCCTACAGGTCTTTGAGTAGGAGTAGCCTCGATTTAATTATTCAGATTTGTGATGGTGTGGGTTACTTCCGTCATCTTTGTTTGCATTTCCCGCAGGGTTCTCATCATCTGGTTATTGATGTTTTGTTGGGATGGCCAAGGATGAAAGGTCGGATTAGACCCATACCTATTAAATTGATTTGGTTGGGGAGGAACCTGATTATTCTAGGAGTAGTTCGGGTAATTCTTCCAATTGGGAGAACTTTTAAATGGCTCCTAGATGGTAGAAATATTTTGGGTGGGGTTAAGATCTGGATAGTTGTAATTTCCCAGTGAATCATGGACAACCTTAGAATACTAGTAATAATCAACAGGAGTAGTGTTGAAATTGTGCAAATTTTCTCTTCGTGGAAACTTAGGTTGGGTTAGATATGGATTGTGTGGAGCTTGGGTTGATGTGGCAAGTCCTTCCTCAATCTTCTTTTGATTAATGTGCATCTGGTCGAGTTTTTTTGTAATCATTTGAAGCTCATCTTAGGTTACAGGAATGGATTGAGTGCCTACTTCATGAACACCGAACTGCGGGTTTGGAGTTCTGCAAAATGTGTTTATGGAAGCTTGATTAAATGAGTTTTCACTCATTTCTTCAAAAAGGTCACAGGAACTCTCAGCATCCTTATTCAAGAAATTGCCACCACACGAGGCATCGACGAAACATCAGATTTGATCTTCTAATCCATGATAGAAGATCTGCACGAGCTGCCATAAAGGAATCTCATGGTGCAAGCAACTTCCTAGGAGATCTTGAAGTCATTCCCAAGAATCATGAAAAGTCTCACCAGATTTCTGTTGAAAGGTCGTGATAGATCTTTGCAGGGAATTAGTAAGACCTATGGGAATGAATTTTTTGAGGAAGGCACCCTTGAGCTGAGGCCATGTGGTGATGGGTCGGCCAATGTCCTGAACCAGTAAGTGGCCTTATCTTTAAGAGATAATGGAAATAGCCTCATCAAGCATAGGTCCTCTTTTACATTTCGGGAATGGGTTGTTTGTGTAAGAAGAGTTAGCTTTTTAAGGCGATTGAATGGGCCTTCCATAGGAAGGCCATGGAAGTGTTTAATCAGGTTCAAAACCGCCAGCTTGATCTCGAAGTGCCCTTCTATTATGACCACCCCTAGTTGTTCCTCATAATAAGAAGGATCATAAAAATCTTTTAAAGGAATGATAGGCTGCTGATAGGGTGGTGGGTTTGGCCTTTTATTGGCTAGGCTTTGAATGTACCTAGTGAATGTTTGTAGATTGGCATTCAGTTGAGCAATCTGCTCAGCCATCATTATCAAGAGATCAGGTGGGGAGCTTGATGTTGTGATTGAGACAATTTATCATTAGGGAGCTCCAAGTGCGGGAAATCAAAGGTGGGGGGTTTTGGGTGGAAGGGTGAGAATTAGGGTTAGTAAAGGGGTTAGAGGTGGCATTAGAGTTGGAAGTGGAAGGGTTAGTGGACCTGTTTTATTGATTTTCCATTTATTGAGAAGAAGACAGAAAAAGCGATCTTTTTGCACGTGGGATGAAATCAAATGGTCCCTCCAAGTACGGATTTTGAGGCCATCACCTGTGCATAAAATGGAAGAACAGGAGGGGAGGAGAAGAGGTGGAGATGAGAGATGTGTGCACACAAGCAATCAAAATTCTAGACCTAACTTAAATGTGACTCTCTAAAAATAACCTAATACTTGGTCTACCGAGGAATAAGTAATTAATCGTGAATACCCATTCTGTCAACAAATCTATCCAAGTTGTTTAAGGGGAGGTTTGGGCCCAAGCATTTCCTAGGAAAATCCCCATGTGCTTGTACAAACCGTACCTAGTCATTCGACATAGCCCCTCAGCCTGAACACCAGACAGATGATAGAATTGATATGAACTAAAGAAAACTTAAGACCTAGATAGCAAGCCTAAGTTGATGAAACCTTAGGGGTCAAATTGCTACAGATTTTAATTAGCTCTAGGATACTAAAGTGCACAATGAATGTGTAGGGCATTGATTTGGTTATCGCCCTATTATTTCAATTTTTTTTTGTGTGTGTGATAGCGATTTCACGCGGTTTGTTAAAATACGTCTTTGTAACACGTAAAACTGATCAACTCTTAAATTTATAATCCTAGATAGGGAAGTATCTAGGGTCGTCCAAGGAGGCAATATGGTTGCAAAATTGATTCTCTTGCTAGGAATATAAATCTCAACTTTCTTTTTGGTATTTTTTTTCAATATATCATTTTTTTGTTTTTAAGCTAAGGCAACATGCAAACTGATGGCGGGAAAAGTGATTTACACTTCAATTTAAATACTACTTCTATGTGGCAAGTAGAGCCTCTCCCTAAGCTCACTCTAGGCAAGTGGAGGCCTAGAATAATTAGGGAGAAGGAGTGAAGAATGCTGAAAATAAGCTAATAGAAATGCAAACAAAAAAAAATGCAAAGAAGGCAACTAGATAATTGATAAAGTGTTTTACAAAAGGCCTAGTAGAGGAAAGCTTGTACTACTAGAAAAATGCAAATATGAAAAGAAAACACAAATCCTCTAGATAGATGGTGAAGAAGAGGGCTTCTTGCTCCAAGGTTGGTAGCTCCCAATCTTGAAAAGAGTCCTTCAACTCCTTCCTTGCAGTGCTCCGCCAAGGTGATGTCCTTCAAGGCAAGCCCTAGGGGGGCATGCCCTAAGTTTCTCTCCAAGGGTTGACGTCCACCCGAAGTCCTTCTCCTTTGCCTGGCCATCCTCCTTGAAGTGGAAGAGTCCTCCTCCTTGGCATGGCTCAAGTTGAAGAGAGTGGGGAGAAGAAGGCACCAAAGGGGCTGGTGATGTGCCCCTTTAATCTCCTTCTCTACTCCTTCTTCTTGGCCGTAGGTATAGGTGGTTTAGGTAGAAAAATACACTAAGGGAGGATGCCCCCTAATGGTGGTAGGTGGTGGCTTTTTATAGAATAGGAGGGGGGCTATGGTGACCTTTGAAATGGATGGCCAAGATGAGTTGATGGAGGTGGTTGGAGATCCCATGGCCAAGGAGAGTTGGCGCCACCTTAAAGGGCACCAAGGGGTAGTTATGGGTGTTGACACCCTTTGGTGTTGGCACCAAAATGGACATTCTAGAAGGTAATTAGGTGGCGCCACCTTAAGGTTCTAGAAGGGGGGGTATGTGGATGGCTAGGATGGCTTATGTGGGTAGGTGTAGGGTGGATTAAGGGGCTGAAAGTGGCGCCAATATAGAGGTGGTTAGGGGTGGTTTTTGGTGCCAACTTGAAGTGTCTTTTGGTGGAGATAATGGGGTGAAGGGATGGCTAGGAGGTGGCGCCAACTTAAGTACGGTAGCTAGCTTAGGTAGGCTTGAGTTGGTGGAGCTAGCTAGGGTTGATTTTTAAGGTAATGGATGGCCAAGGAGCTGGTTGTTGGCTAAGCTAAGCTAAGCTAAGATAAGCTAAGCTAGCTTAGCTAATGGAGGAGTAGAGGAGAAGGTGTTGGAGCTAGGGTTTGGAGGGAGGAGCTGAGGAGGAGAAGTCCGGAGCTGGAGCTGGCTGCTGCCGAAGAGGCTGGCATGGTATTACTTTAGCTGGCTTAGCTTGCTAGTTCTTTGCTAGTTGCTAAGCCAAGATAAAGTGAGCTAGCTTCTACCAAAATGAGCTGAGGTGAGCTAGGTCTGGTGCTCCTGGGGAGAATCAAGCTGGTTGAAGCAGCTAAGGTGGCTTAGCTTAACTGAGTTGAGCTAAGCTAAGTCCCTAGGAGCTGGACTTGAGCTTCCTGAGCTGGGATGAGTTCTTCTTCAGCTGGCTGGAGCTGAGTGGAGCTGGATGTAGCTGGATCTGAGCTGGGGTGAACTCCTGTCAACTTAGCTGAGCTAGCTAGAGCTCCTTGTGGACTAGTGGGAGCTGAGATGAGCTAGACTCAGCTAAGTTGAGCTGGATCTGAGCTGACTTGAGCTAGGGTGAGCTAAGGTGAACTCTCTTGAGCTGCCATCCAGCTGAGATTAGCTGAATGGGGCTGGGATGAGCTAACCCTAGTTCAAGTAAGCTAGGTTCCAGCTGCGGTGAGTTGGATCAAGCTGAGGTGAGCTGGATCAAGCTGAGGTGAGCTAGATTAGGCTGAGTTCCAGCTACTCTGGGCTTCTCCTTCACCATTTGCCTTCTTGAGTGCTAGGGTTTTAGGGATCTATATATCTGTACATCCCTAACACTCACAAAAACATATTAAAAAGACAATAAAAAATGCAATGCATGCCTAACCTATTTAATGCCTAAATGCAGCCCAAAAACCCATTTGCGGAGTAAAATCCTAAGAGCTAGGTTTGTTTTAATGCATAAGAATGATGATAAACTGGCGTTTATCACACTCCCATGCTTATCTTTTGCTAGTCTCTTAGCAAAACTTAAAACGGATTTTTTTTTGGGAAATCTAATTTTTTCGACTTTGGAGGAGAAAAAGAGATCAATGGACCTTGGTAGATTAAAAACACTGGAGGTACGGGATTTGTTAAAGATAAACATCGGGATTTGTTTTTGGATTCAACCATTAGATAGAACGGGATCAATATATCTTCCAAAAAATTCTCACAGTAACCCCTTGTTAATTCAGATGACTTGAAATTTTTGTTTTTAGGAATTTTTTTGGCTCATGAATCTGATTCTCAACTTGCAAAATCCTTTAAAACCTTGTGGCTGTGCTTGTGAAAAGCCAACATTTATAAGGGCGTGTTCATTTATTTATTTATTTATATATATATATATTTTTTTTTTCTCCCCCATGCTTATTTTTAGTTTAGTCTTACAACAGATGTGTCGGGATCATCATTCCCGTTACCATTCCTCGAGGGGGTTCTGGCGCCAGTACTTCGAGATAGCACTGTCCATGACACCACCCAGCAGCTCACAACCCCAGAACACGATGCGGTGAAAAGGGGCGCTCCAAACAAACTCAAGCTCTTGCTCCGACACTATAGGTAGAGCACCATCCAAGACACTTGAGTTGCTAAAATGCGCTTTAATGCTCCGTCTAAAGATATGAAATATAGATATGGAGCAACACCAAGGCGGCAACATGTTGACATCGCGTCCTTAAAGGAGGCATTTTCCTCCTTCTCGGCGGTGGGAACTCAAACCAATGATCTGCTTCAGACTTTCACTAAGTCCAAACAAGGGAGTTTTTCAAATTTTTAGTTATTTTTAAGTGTTGGCTTGTGTGTGAAGAGTGACACAAGAAGTTTCTCAAAACATGCAAGTTTTTGAATCAGAAGTTAAGTCAAATAATTTCCATATTGCAAAATAGGATCAAGTCACCTGAACTATTATGAGTTCAGGTGGAATTTTATAGAAAGATATCTGATCTTGTCTAACATAGACCCTGGAATTCTAATGATCAGATCCATATCCTCATCCTTAGTTTGTTAAAGATTAAATCTATTGTACCAAAAGTGAATTTTTCGACCTTAGTCCCGATTTCAAAATTTTTCCACAAAAAGTTTTGAACATTTTTTTATTTTTTTATTTTTTTGGGTATGCAAGCAGGAATTAAACAGAAATGCATGTTTTTAGGTTTTGAAAATCCTAAATCGATCGTAAAATTTAAAAACACCCCCCCATGCTTAAGATATGCCATGTCCTCATGCATTAGGAGGGAAAAGGGATCACCTTAGTGATGACAGTCGGGTTTAGGATGAACAAAACCTGGAAAAAGAAGAAAAAAGGAAAGCAAGAAAATGATGGGTTACCTCCCATCCAGTGCTATATTTTACGCCATTCAGCCGGGCGTGAAGGTATGCACGTAAGACGTAAGATCATGTAAATAATTGGACACTTGAATCCCCGCAAAAAAGGTGTCGTCTTCTAGATCCCTAGAAAATTGATTAGAAATAACATTGGGATCAAAGTTGGATGGAAATTGAAAAGTGTGGCCCGAGTCTGGCCATGGTTTTAATTCAGGTTGGGTGCCAAACTCGGGCGGGGTTGGTGGCAGGGCCACATGAACGGGGTCGGGGAAGGAATGGTGAGGATTGGGGGAAGTTAGTGTGGAAAAGTTAGGTGCGTGAATAGTGGGTGGGTTAGGGGGGGTATCAGGAATAAATTTGGGGTCAAGACAAGTTTCCGGATCACAGATTTCGCCGACCACTGATTCTGAATCAGAGTCCTCAAAAAAATTGTGGTCGGTAAGGGTATCTATTAACATTGTCTCCTCCACCATATTGGAAATTTCAGTATCTGAGTCCTCAAAGAAGTTATCATCATGGAATCTCCTGGAGGATTTAAAAATATCTAAAGTGATAGTTTGGCCTGCATAGTTGATATCCATTTTGCCTATGTGGCAATTGATATTTGCCTTTGCAGTGGCCAAAAAGGGGCGTCCAAGGATTATTGGGGAGTCCAGTAATGATTCAGGTGCCTCAATGTCAAGAACCAGAAAGTCTGCAGGGAAGACACAATTCTGGACCTTGATTAAAACATCCTCGATAATCCCACGAGGTTTGATTGTAGATCGGTCGGCTAATTGCAGGGTAACCTCGACGGGTTTTAATTCACCGATCTGAAATTCTTCGAATAAACTCGTGGGAATAATATTAACTGAGGCACGAAGATCAAGGAGGGCACGATTAAATGTAGTGTCATCAATAATTACAGAAATTAAAGGCGCCCCCGGATCTTTCATCTTAGGAGGCAGCTTACTCTGTATGACAGAGCTTACTGTCTCTGAAAGATGCACCTGTCCTAGATTTTTAGCCTACCTTTTAGGAGTACAAATATCCTTCAAAAATTTAGCATAGGCAGGTATATATTTGATGGCATCTAGGAGAGGAATATTGATATGAACTTGCCCAAATAGCTCCATGAGTTCTTCTGTAGTGGGCTCAGATTTCTTTTTTTTGTTGGTGGTGGGGTAGAGAGCTTGTGGGAAAGGGACAGGAATCTTGTCTTGAGCTTTTTGTTTTTATTTTTCTTCCTGATGGGGAGGTGGGGAGTCAATTTGCACAGGTATCTTACCAGGTTCGTGTGAAGGCCCGGGGTCAGTGGTGGTTTTCCCACTCCTCAAAGTAACTGCATGTGCAGTCGGATTATTATTTAGAGGAGGTGGGGGGGCCTGTGATTGCAGAAACCTGGGCGGCTGCTGAGGTGGTGGATTAGGAGGAGGCTGATGTGGATAATGTGGATTTCTGCCCATATAATGGTTTCCTTGGTGATTAGGGTTGGGTATGGGTTGGGACGGAAGATGTCCTACAGGTTTTTGCGTGGGAGTAACCCCAATCTGATTGTTCAGATTTGTGATGTTGCGGGTTACTTCCGTCATTTTTGTCTGCATATCCTGTAGGGTTCGCAGCATCTGGGCATTGATATTTTGTTGGGATGGCCCAGGATGGAAGTTTGGATTCGACCCATACCCATTAAAATGATATGGTTGGGAGGAAACTTGATTATTCCAGGAGTTGTTCGGGTAATTTTTCCAATTGGAAGAATTTTTAAAGGGCTCCTGGATGGCAGAAATATTTTGAGTGGGGTTAAGATCTTGATAGTTGTAGTTCCCCAGTGAATCATGGGTAACCTCAGAATAATCAGCAGGGGTAGTGTTGAGATTGTGCAAATTTTCTCTTTGTGGAAAGCTAGGTTGGGTTAGATGTGGGTGTGGAGCTTGAGTTGAAGTGGCTAGTCTTTCCTCAATTTTCTTTTGATTAATATGCATCTGGTCGAGTTTTTGAGCAATCAATTGAAGATCGTCTTAGGTGATAGGGATAGATTGAGTGCCTATTTCATGAACACCGAACTGCGGGTTTTGGGTTCTGCAAAATGTGTTCATGGAAGCTTGATTAAATGAGTTTTCACTCATTTCTTCGAACAGGTCATAGGCACTTTCTGCATCTTTATTTAAAAAGTTGACGCCACACGAGGTGTCGACAAACTGTCGGATTTGATCTTCTAATCCATGATAGAAGATTTGCACGAGCTGCCATAAAGGAATCTTGTGGTGCGGGCAACTTCTTAAAAGGTCTTGAAATCTTTCCCAAGAATCATGGAAAGTTTCACCAGATTTTTGGTGAAAGGTCGTAATAGATCTTCGTAAGGAATTGGTACGACCTATGGGAAAGAATTTCTTGAGGAAGGCACTCTTGAGTTGAGGCCATGTTGTAATGGGTCGGCCAATGGTCCTGAACCAATAAGCGGCCTTATCTTTAAGAGATAATGGAAAAAGCCGCATCAGCCATATGTCTTCTTGCACATTTCGGGAACGGGTTGTCTGTGCAAGAAGAGTTAGCTCTTCAAGGTGGCTGAAAGGGTCTTCCTTAGGAAGGCCATGAAAGTATTTAATTAGGTTCAGGACTGCAGGCTTGATCTCAAAGTCCCCTTCTGGTATGACCACCCCTGGTCGTTCCTCATAATAAGATGGATCATAGAAATCGTTTAGAGGAACAACAGGCTGCTGACGGGGTGGCGGGTTTGGCCTTGGATTGGCTAGGTTTTGGATGTTCCTAGTCAATGTTTGTTGATTGGAATTTAATTTATTAATCTGATCGGCCATTAATTTTAAAAGATCAGGAAGGGGGTCTTGATGTTGTGTGTGGGGCAACTCAAGATTAGGGAGCTCCAAGTGTGGGAAGTTAATGGTGGGTGGGTTTTGGGTGGAAGGGTTAGAAGGGTTAGTGATAGGGTTAGAGGTAAAGTTAGAGGTGGAAGTGGAAGGGTCAGTGGACCTATTTTGTTGTGTTTCCATTTTTTCAGGAGAAGAAGATAGAAAAAGTGGTCTTTTTACGTGGGGGGTGAAATCAAATGGTCCTTCCAAGTGCAGATTTTGAGACCGTCGCCCGTGCAAAAAATGGAAGAACGGGGAGGGGAGGAGAAGAGAAAGAGATGAGAGAAAGTGTGCAATTCAAACAAACAAAAACTAGACCTAACTTAATTGTGACTCCCTAATAATAACCTAAGACTTGTTCTATATAGGAAATAAGTAGTCAATAGTGAATACCCGTTCTATCAACAAATCTAGCCAAGTTGCTTAAGGGGAGGTTTGGGCCCAAACGTTTCCCAGGGAAAACCCCAGGTGCTTGTACAAACCCGCGCCTGGTCGTTTGACACGGCCCCTCAGCCTGAACACCAGATATAGATGACAGAATTGGTACTAACTAAAGAAAACTTAAGACCTAAATAGCAAGCCTAAGTTGATAAAGCCTTAGGGGTCAAGTTGCTACAAATTTTAATTAGGTCTAGGATTCTATAGTGCATACGGAATGTGGAGGGCTTTTATTGGGATGTTGCCCTGTTATTTTTATTTTTTTTTTCTGTGTGTGCAGGAATTGGAGAGTGGCTCCAATGAAAATCAAGTTGTCACACAATTCTTTTTATATTTTTGTCATTTAAGATTTGATTTAATCAAATGAGTTTTAGGGTTTTTCTCTTTAAGTTTTCAAACAAGTTCAAAAGTTCACAATCAAAGGAAAGACAAGTTGTATGTGTGATTGTATATTTCCTTTTAATTGCGTCTCTAAAGAGAGAAAGAAACCCTAAGCCAATTATCCCTAAGACACAAAATTACTACCAGTGAATTGATTTTTGGCTTTCTGAATTAAGTAGTGGTCCAAACAAGTCAAACAACACCACTACCTTCAATAAAATCAAACAAGGATTCCAGAAAAGATTTTTGTAAGATTTTAAGAATTTGTTTGATAACTGTTTTGAATTTTTAATTGTACTGGTGTCAAAGTCTAGAAATGATACCTCTGGGTATTTTGGACTTTTCAGTATTACCACCGACCTCAGAAAATTTTTATGATTTTATATGATATGTAAAATTTCACAAGGATTCCAGCAAGCTAAATTTCACAAAAATTGGATGAGTATAAAAAATTTAAAAATTCGCGGATAGTAGCAAAATAGGAAGATTAGAGGGTGTGACCCCTCTACAATCCACGAATTTTTCAAAATTAAATACAAATCCAATTGATCTGAAATTTGGAACAGATGTTCCAAACTTAATTGGGAATCACTCTATGAAATTTTATGATTTTAGGAGGCCTGTGATGTTAGGAATCGGTTTTTCAAGTCCGGACATAAATCTGGACCCGAAAAATAGAACACCAATACTTGCAATGGAGTGGTGTTAAAGAAGCATACAAGCAAACAATGGATTTTAAAATGCACCACTCCACTTAATTTAAGTGTTTAGGGTCCTGAAAGCCAAGTTTAATATATTTTTGGTAGTTTTAATTATTTATGTGACCAGAAAGAGGAACCAACCTGAATTTTCGCGGGAAGAAAAGGACCTTTGAGCTCTCTCTTCCAGATTCCCGCCATCCCGCTGTAGTTCCTGCACACACAAAAGAAAGAAAGAGAAGGGGATGAGATCCACTTCAAGCAAGAGAAAATGAGTTAATGCAAAGCCGTGCCTCCCCGGCAACGGCGCCAAAAAGTGATAGCGATTTCATGCGGTTTGTTAAAATACGTCGTTGTAACACGTAAAATCGATCAACTCTTAAATTTATAATCCTAGATAGGGAAGTATCTAGGGTCGTCCAAGGAGGCAATATGGTTGCAAAATTGGTTCTCTTGCTAGGAACATAAATCTCAACTTTCTTTTTGGTATTTTTTTTCAATATATCATTTTTTTGTTTTTAAGCTAAGGCAACATGCGAACTGATGGCGGGAAAAGTAATTTACACTTCAATTTAAATACTACTTCTATGTGGCAAGTAGAGCCTCTCCCTAAGCTCACTCTAGGCAAGTGGAGGCCTAGAATAATTAGGGAGAAGGAGTGAAGAATGCTGAAAATAAGCTAATAGAAATGCAAACAAAAAAAAAATGCAAAGAAGGCAACTAGATAATTGATAAAGTGTTTTACAAAAGGCCTAGTAGAGGAAAGCTTGTACTACTAGAAAAATGCAAATATGAAAAGAAAACACAAATCCTCTAGATAGATGGTGAGGAAGAGGGCTTCTTGCTCCAAGGTTGGTGGCTCCCAATCTTGAAAAGAGTCCTTCAACTCCTTGCAGTGCTCCGCCAAGGTGATGTCCTTCAAGGCAAGCCCTAGGGGGGTATGCCCTAAGTTTCTCTCCAAGGGTTGACGTCCACCCTAAGTCCTTCTCCTTTGCCTGGCCATCCTCCTTGAAGTGGAAGAGTCCTCCTCCTTGGCGTGGCTCAAGTTGAAGAGAGTGGGGAGAAGAAGGCACCAAAGGGGCTGGTGATGTGCCCCTTTAATCTCCTTCTCTACTCCTTCTTCTTGGCGGTAGGTATAGGCGGTTTAGGTAGAAAAATATACTAAGGGAGGATGCCCCCTAATGGTGGTAGGTGGTGGCTTTTTATAGAATAGGATGGGGGCTATGGTGACCTTTGAAATGGATGGCCAAGATGAGTTGATGGAGGTGGTTGGAGATCCCATGGCCAAGGAGAGTTGGCGCCACCTTAAAGGGCACCAAGGGGCAGTTATGGGTGTTGACACCCTTTGGTGTTGGCACCAAAATGGACATTCTAGAAGGTCATTAGGTGGTGCCACCTTAAGGTTCTAGAAGGGGGGGTATGTGGATGGCTAGGATGGCTTATGTGGGTAGGTGTAGGGTGGATTAAGGGGCTGAAAGTGGCGCCAATATAGAGGTGGTTAGGGGCGGTTTTTGGTGCCAACTTGAAGTGTCTTTTGGTGGAGATAATGGGGTGAAGGGATGGCTAGGAGGTGGCGCCAACTTAAGTAGGGTAGCTAGCTTAGGTAGGCTTGAGTTGGTGGAGCTAGCTAGGGTTGATTTTTAAGGTAATGGATGGCCAAGGAGCTGGTTGTTGGCTAAGCTAAGCTAAGCTAAGATAAGCTAAGCTAGCTTAGCTAATGGAGGAGTAGAGGAGAAGGTGTTGGAGCTAGGGTTTGGAGGGAGGAGCTGAGGAGGAGAAGTCTGGAGCTGGAGCTGGCTGCTGCCGAAGAGGCTGGCATGGGACTACTCTAGCTGGCTTAGCTTGCTAGTTCTTTGCTAGTTGCTAAGCGAAGCTAAAGTGAGCTAGCTTCTACCAAAATGAGCTGAGGTGAGCTAGGTCTGGTGCTCCTGGGGAGAATCAAGCTGGTTGAAGCAGCTAAGGTGGCTTAGCTTAACTGAGTTGAGCTAAGCTAAGTCCTTGGGAGCTGGACTTGAGCTTCCTGAGCTGGGATGAGTTCTTCTTCAGCTGGCTGGAGCTGAGTGGAGCTGGATGTAGCTGGATCTGAGCTGGGGTGAACTCCTGTCAACTTAGCTGAGCTAGCTAGAGCTCCCTGTGGACTAGTGGGAGCTGAGATGAGCTAGACTCAGCTAAGTTGAGCTGGATCTGAGCTGATTTGAGCTAGGGTGAGCTAAGGTGAACTCTCTTGAGCTGCCATCCAGCTGAGATTAGCTGAATGGGGCTGCGATGAGCTAACCCTAGTTCAAGTAAGCTAGGTTCTAGCTGCGGTGAGCTGGATCAAGCTGAGGTGAGCTGGATTAGGCTGAGTTCCAGCTAGTCTGGGCTTCTCCTTCACCATTTGCCTTCTTGAGTGCTAGGGTTTTAGGGATCTATATATCTGTACATCCCTAACACTCACAAAAACATATTAAAAAGACAATAAAAAATGCAATGCATGCCTAACCTATTTAATGCCTAAATGCAGCCCAAAAACCCGTTTGCGGAGTAAAATCCTAAGAGCTAGGTTTGTTTTAATGCATAAGAATGATGATAAACTGGCATTTATCAGTGTGCTGGAATTTGAAGTTGATTCTAATGAAAAGGAAGTTGTCACACAATTTTAAGTATTTCTACCTTTTAGGATTTGCTTTAAATTAATGCGTTTTAGGGTTTCCTTTCTTAAGCCTTCAAACAAGTTTTGAGATTCCACAAACAAAAGGAAATCAAGTTGTATGGGTTGAGATAAATTTCCTTTTAGTGGTTTGTCACTAAAATGAAAAGGAAACCCTAATCCACTTGATCCTAGGATAGAAATTTAACTACCAATGGATCTTTTTTAGGCTTTCCGTATTAAAGAGAGGTCCAAACGAATCAGAAAAACACCACTACCTTATGGAAAATCAAACAAGGATTCAAGAAAAGATTTTTTTAAGATTTTAGAAATTTGTTTGATATTTGTTTTCAATTTTATTTGTGTTGATGTCAAAGTCCAGAAATGATAGCTGTGGGTATTTTAGACTTTTCAGTATGACCAATGACCTCAGAAAATTTCTGTGATTTTATATGATGTGTATAATTTCACAAGGATTGTAGGAAACTAAATTTTGCAAAAATTAGATGAGTACGAAAATTTTAAAATTTCATGGACAACAACAAAATAGGAAGATTAGAGGGTGTGATCCCTATGCAGTCCACGAATTTTTAGAGCTTAATTACAAATCTAATTACTCTAAAATTTGGAAAAGATGTTCCCAACTTGATTTGGAATCACTGTATGAAATTTCACAATTTTAGGAGGCCTATGGTGTCAGGAACTAATTTTTGATATGCAAATAGTAGTCTAGATCAAAAAATAAGAACACCAACACTTGAAGCGAGGTGGTGTTTAATGAAGCATACAAGCAAACAATGGATTTTAAATTGCATGACTCCACTTAATTAAGATATTGAAGATCCTGAAAGCCAAGTTTAATATTTTTTTGGCAGTTTTTAAGGATAAATGTGACAAGAAAGGGAGAACCAACCTGAAATAGTGGGAAGAAAAGGAACTTTTGAGGTCTCGCTTCTAAATTCCTGCTTCCTTCCTGCAATACCTACACACACAACAGAAAAGAAAGAGAAGGGGATGAGATCCACTTCACGAAACAGAAAAATTGATTAAACAAAGTCATGCCTCCTCGGCAATGGTGCCAAAAAGTGATGCGGATTTTACATGTGATTTGTAATTGGGGTTTTTAGAGTCGTAACACGCAAAATCGCACACTCTTTTAAAATTTATAACCTAGATAGGAGAGTATCTAGGGTCATCCAAGGAGGCCAAATGTTTGCAAAATTAAGTTTCTTGCCTGCAAATCGAACTCAACTTTCTTTTTGGTGTTTAGTATATATGATTTTTATAGGTTTTGAAATAACGGGAACAATGCGGGTTTGTTGATAGCAAGAAAATAGTCTTCACTAATCCACTACACTACTGCTAAAGTGACAAGTATAGCCTCTCCCTAAGCTCACTCTAGGCACATGGAGGCCTAGAGTAATTAAGGAGAGGGAGTGAGAAAATGCTAGACAAAAAATTCTACAAAACTATGCAACAAAAAGATAAAAGAAGGCAACATGAATTAATGGAAATTTGTTTTACAAAAAGCACATGTAGAGGAATGCTTCTATCCTAACTTGAAACTACAAGAAAGTAAAACAAAAATCCTCTTAAAAATTGTTGAAGAAGAGGAGCTCCTTGCTCCAAGCTTGGTAGCTCCCGGGCTTGAAAGGAAATCTTCCAACTCCTCTTTGAAAGCTCTGCCATGACGATGTCCTCCAAGGCAAGCCCTAACGGGGAGCGCCCTAAGCATCTCCTCAAGGATGGGCGTTCACCTTAGGTGTTTCTGCCTTGCCTAGCCATCCTCCTTGAAGAGGAATTGCTCCTCCTCCTTGGAGTGGCACAAGAAGAAGAGTGGGAAGGAAGAAGGCACCAAGGGGCAGGTGATGTGCTCCCTTAATCTTCTTCCTCCCTTCTTCTCTTGGCCGTGAGGTGTAGGTGGATTTATGTTAGACTTATACTAATAGGTGGATGATTTTATTGGTGGAATGTGATGGGTTTTTATAGGGTTGGCATGGATAGGTGGAGGGCTAGGATTGATTCTAGGGGTGGTTATGGGTGGTTAGGTTGATCCTAGGGCTAGGGTTAAATGGTCCCAAATGAGGGGGCACAAAGGGGTGTAGTTATGGCTTTGGTGTCCCCTAGGATTGGCGCCAAAATGGGCCTTCTAGAAGGCTATTAGGTGGTGCCATCTTAGCGTTCTAGAAGGGGGTATGCAGATGGCTAGGATGGGTTATATAGGTAGGTGTAGGGTGTACAAAGGGGCTGAAAGTTGGTGCCAAAAGGGAGGTCGTTAGGGTTAGTTTTGGCACCAGCTCTTGGTGTCTTTTGGTGGTTGGTTGAGGGGTGAACAGTGGTGGCACAAAAGGGAGTAGGGTGCAACTAGCTAAGGTGACCTAGGTAGGGCTTAGTTGGTAGAGCTAGTTAGGTAGGGTTTTAGGGTGGTGAATGGCTAAGGGAGTTGGAGTCTAGCTAAGCTAAGCTAAGCTTGCTTAGCTACTAATGGAGTCGAGGAGTGGGCAATGGGAGCTAGGGTTTGAGGAGAGGAACTAGACAGAAGAAGTTTAGAGCTGAAATGGAGCTGGCAGCTGCTAAAGAGGATGGCATGGAGCTACTTTAGCAATCTTAGCTTGCTAGTTCTTTGCTAGCTGCTAAGCTAAGCTAAAGTAAGCTAGCTTCTGCCACAAGGAGCTGAGGTCAGCTGGGTCTGGTGCTCTCGGGGAGGATCAAGCTAGTTAAGGCAGCTATGGTAGCTTAGCTCAACTGAGTTGAGCTAAGCTGAGTCCTCGGGAGCTGGACTTGAGCTTCCTCGGCTGAAATGAAGTCATCTTCAGCTGGCTAGAGTTGAGTGGAGATGGATGAAGCTGGTCCTGAGTTGAGGTGAACTCCAGTCAACTTAGCTGAGTTAGCTAAAGCTCCTTGTGAACTAATAAGTGCTGAGATGAGCTAGATTCAACTAAGTTGAGCTGGATCTGAGCTGACCTGAGCTAGGTAATCCAAGATGAGCTCTCTTGAGCTGCCATTCAACTGAGATGTGTTGAATGGAGCTAATATGAGGTAACCCTAGCTCAAGTGAGCTGAAATTTAGCTCTGGCGAGTTGGATCTGGTTGAGTTCTAGATGGTTTGGGCTTCTCCTTCACCAGTTGCCTTCTTGAGCATTAGGGTTCTGGAGATCTGGCAATCTGTATATTCCTACCACTCACAAAAATGCATTAAAAAGACAATAAAAAGTGCAATGTATGCCTACCCTAATTGATGCCGAATTGTGGTGCAAAAACCCATTTGCGGAGCAAAATCCTAAGAGCTAGGTTTGTTTTAATTCAAAAGAATGATGATAAAATGGCATTTATCAATAAACACTGGGTTCGCCCTTTTATTGACCCCATAAAAATAAAAGGTTGGGAGAAAGCTACCGGTCGAACAGATACACCTTTAGTTAGAATTTCCTTTCAAGGTCACCTAGAGTTGGTAGAAACTTGAAGTCCATTCTGATTGCCAATTAGGGAGTCTATCATAGTCACAAAAAGGTGCTTAGCACTTAGAGTTCTTCTCGAGTCTTAGGTAAGTTGGGTAGCCATAGAAAGTTACTTGAAATTCTAAACTAAAAAATCCAAAAAGTATAGAAAAGAAGAAAAAGAAAAAGATGTATTTGCTTTTGAATAAGGCAAGGGCTTGGGCAGTTTGCATTTTGGTAGACACCTAGGCACTGTTGAGTCTCGGTAGTTCAGGTCTTTAGCAGAAATTTCTTAGTGTTAAGAAATAATTATTGCCCAAGTAATTTGATCCTAATTCTATTTGTAAACAGCATGTAGTTTTGCTAGAGGCTAGCAAAAACTAGGCATAGGGTTATGATGTGCACACATCTAATTGGCCTAAAATGCCTATTTATGTATGTTCCCAGGTCTATAGAAGTATCATGCATTATAAACATTGCATAGCATGCATCATCATGCATTTAGATTAGTTTGCATAAATCATAGGTTAATTTGCCTCTGTTTATGATCATGGGATAGGTTGATATTTTTCTAGGCCTCGAATTGAAGATCCAACCGTACAGATTTGATCAGGGAGACGATCGGAGTTCAATGTCTTTGAGATCGCTCTGATCGGACCTCCGTAGCATCAGATGCAATCTGGGAAAGATCAAAGGTCAAGGGGTAAGGTGGTGCAAATTTGTACCTCAGATGATAAATCCAACCACATAGATGGGTTTAGATTGACGATCGTAGCTCAACAACTTGAAAATCGAACTAATCTGACATCCGTGTCACAATCTACAAGCATTGGAAAATGGATGGCACAGATGGCACCATGTGGCACCATCCAAGCTATGTACAGCTGCCGGCTTTCCTCATTTTCACTCATGCCCCTCAATCTCAGCCTTTAGATTTCTGTCCAACGATTGAGAGCAAGTGGAAGAAAATTTGAAAACTTAACAAAGTCACGGGCATAGTGCAGCGATCTACGTCCTTATGCAAGGTGCAAGACATGCAATCGAGTCTCGGTGAGGGGGATCGAATTTGCTGAAGGCGCGCCAAATGAAATTCTATTGCATGATCAAGATCAAGCAGTCGCGATGCAGCTACATGGCATGCTTAGGTGCCCCGGATGGAGTGCGTAATGATGCATGATTGTATGTGCCATCATATGCGTGTGCATGTAATGTTTGGAGCTGAAGCACGCTCGCGTGATCTAAGTTGTCCGATTGAACAATTAGATGGCTGATATGAATTAGGCGCGATGGGGCTCGCGAGTGGATGAAGGCAAGCAGCCGAGTGACGTGGTTGCAGGAGGAGCGTGCGATCGCGATCTAAGGGCTTTCCTTCCATGTGCCTTCAGCAACAGTCGACTTTAGCAATGTTTGCATGCATCACTAAAGGCTGTGTATTAACTTTTAAAGCCCTTAAAAAGACTCTTTTGCTTTCATGACCACACCTATATATAGCATCTCCCCTTCACTTTTTCTCTATCCCTTCTCTTCTCCTCTCACGTCCTCCAAAGCTCTAAGAGCTGGTCCCATACCCAGGATGTTCCACTAGAGCTAGAGTAAAATAATTTTTCCCATCTTCGCACCCCCTTCATGGAGCATCCCATGGTTGTCTGACAAACGATAGTTTATCACCATTCTTATGCATTAAAACAAACCTAGCTCTTAGGATTTTGCTCGGCAAATGAGTTTTAGGGTTGCATTTAGGCATTAATTAGGTTAGGCATGCATTGCATTTTTTATTGTGTCTTTGATGTGTTTCTCTGAGTGCTAGGGATAAACAAATTGTCAGATCCCTAGAACCCTAGCACTCAGAAAGGCAACTGGTGAAGGAGAAGTTCAAACTAGCTGGAACTCAACCTAATCCAACTCACCCTAGATGGAATCCAGCTCACTTGAACTAGGGTTAGCTCATCTTAGCTCCATTCAGCTCATCTCAGCTGAATGGCAGCTCAAGAGAGCTCATCTTAGCTCACCTTAGCTCAAGTCAGCTCAGATCCAACTCAACGTAGATGAGTCTAGCTCATCTCAGCTCCCATCAGTTCACTGGGAGCTCTAGCTAGCACAGCTGAGTTGATTAGAGTTCACCTCATCTGAAGACCAGCTACATCCAGCTCCACTCAACTCCATCTAGCTGAAGATGACTTCATTTTTGCTCAGGAAGCTCAAGTCCAGCTCCCAGGGACTCAGCTTAGCTTAACTTAGTTGAGCTAAGCTACCTTAGCTACCTCAACCAGCTAGGTCCTCCCCGAGAGCATCAGACCCACCTCACCTTAGCTCCTTTCAGTAGAAGCCAGCTTGCTTTAGCTTGGCTTAGTAGCTAGCAAAGAACTAGCAAGCTAATCTAGCTAAAGTAGCTCCATGCCACCTTCTTTAGCAGCTGCCAGCTCCAGTTCAGCTCCAGACTTCTTCTGTCTAGCTCATCCCCTCAAACCCTAGCTCCAATTGCCTCCTCCTCTACTCTACTACTAGCTAAGCTAGCTAAGCTAGCTAGGCTTAGATAAGTCCACCTAAGCTCCAAATAAGCTAACCCTACTTCCACCTCACCTTGGAGCCAACCTATCCCACCCACTGCCCCCAAAAGACAACAACAAGGTGGCACCAAAACCACCATAACTACCTCCAAGTTGACGCCACCTTTTCCCTCCAAAATTCCCTTCATCTCCACCATACACCTCTCCTTAAAATCATCTCCACCATCCACCTTGGACCTCCTTCTAGAAACTCCAAGTTGGTGCCAATTTGGTGGTGTCTCTCCACCACCCTACAAACCCCTTAGGTTGGCACCAACAACCTCCACCCTTAGGTCACCTAACTACCTTCCAAATTCCATCCTAACCCTCCATCTATAATCCACGCCAACCACCACCTTCCATCCCTATAAATGCACCCACATTTCCACATCCTCCCATATTATATTTTCCACTCTAATTCCAGCCATAACCCAGGGCCAAGGAGAAGGAAGAGAGAAGAAGATTAAGGGGGCACATCACCGGCCCCCTTCGTGCCTTCTTCTTTCCATTCCTTCGCCTTGTGCCACGCCAAGGAGGAGGAGTAATCCATCACTATGAGGATGGCCAGGCAAAGGAGTTTTTATGGTGGACATCCACCCTTGGGAGAAGCAAGTGCACAGCACCCCCTTGGGCTTGCAACTATCTTAGAGGACACCTTCCTGGAGGAGCCCTTCAAGGAAGGAGAAGAAGGAGCCCTCTTTTCAAGTCAAGGAGCTAGTCTGCTTGGATCAAGAAGCCCCCTCTTCTTGGCCATTTTATATAGAGGATTTGTCTTTTTCTTTTCTTGTATTCTCAAGTAGAGTAGAAGCATTCCTCTATAGGTTTGCTGTAAACAATTTCCATCAATTCTCGTTGCCTTCAATTATCTTTTTATTGCATAGTCATTTAGAATTTTTATCTAGCATTTTCTTCACTCCCTCTCCCTAATTACTTCAGGTCTCCACGTGCCTAGGGTGAGCTTAGGGAGAGGCTCTACTTGTCACCTTAGTAGTAGTGTAGTGAATTAGGTGTAGACTATTTTCTCGCTATCAACAATTTGCGTGTTTCCCATCATTTCAAAACTATAAAAATTATATATTGAAAAAGACCAAAAAGAAAGTTGATTTCCATTTGGAAGCAAGAGATTCGATTTTACAAACATTTGGCCTCCTTGGATGACCCTAGATACTTCCCTATCTAGGTCTTATCAATTCAAAAGTGAAACGGTTTTATGCGTTGCAACGACTCATAAAAACCTAATTTTACAAATTACGTAAAATCCCAATCATTGTCTTCTCACTACCAATAAAAGAGCGATTCTCACTGCGATGTTGCCCTACTTCGTTCTCCATCATCTAGCTCCATTCTCCCTTATCCAGCATCTCATCCCCACTGTCTGGGAGCTCTGTCAACGAGTCTCGTTGTCCAAGTAGTCGTTGAGGAGAATTTTCTCATCCCTATCTTTTTATCACTTTCTAGTGTAGATTTCCAGCTTTCTAGTTGTAGCAAGTAGAAGGAATGGACATGTGATTATGAAATATTGATTCTCTCTCTATTTTTCTCTTTCTTTATATTATTCTATCTCTCTCTTCTATCATTTATTATTTAAGTAGAATAGCTTGCGTAGATTAATTTCAACCATCTAATTTGCTTCATGAAAAATAATTCTAAACATGATTTTTAAGAAAACATTCACCTCCCTTTGTTCGACCTAGGACTCACCAGAGTTTTGGTAAAATTATCTGAATGATAGATTTTTATGTAACTACAACAAAGGGTTTTTTAACTCAATCTTTTAGCATACAAAATCTCACCCATCAACACCCAAGTTAATTAAACCCATAGACTTGAAGAGTCTAAGTGTTTAGGTCCTACTCTATTATTTCGTAAGGTTGAAAACTCTTAATACCTAAGTTCTCTTTTCCTAATTCTCAATTTTTTTATAAGAAGAAATGGAAAAGTGAAAAAAAATCTACCGAGCTGGCAAAAAATAATTCAAAAATGAATGTGCACCCCCATGCCTAGCTTATGCAATGTCATTGTAAATAAAGTCATGAAAGGTTGAGATTAGAGAAGATAGTACTTGAATTCAATAAAGATATGGTCAGCTTGGAATATGTACATTCTATACAGAGTTGCTAAGCTTATGGTCGTCAACTAGGCGTAGTCCAGCTGAAGAAGTTATGCCAAGGTTAAATCAACCTTCTTTGGGAAGGGTTTGGGAATAACATGGCCAACACAAGGTTTGAGATGTTGTCCGTTGACCTTAAAAAAGTTGTCCATCTTTGGGCCAGAAATATCAACCACCCCATTAGGAAAAATTTGATTAATAATGAATTGGTCATTCTAGTTAGACCTAAGCTTGCTAGGAAAGAGCTTAAGTCAAGAATCGACAAGCCAAACCCTTTGGTTCAGCTTAAAGCTTTTACGAGAGATCATCTAATCATGTAAAGCTTTAGTCCTTGCCTTATAGATCTTAGCATTTTCGTATGTGCCATTTCTCAGCTCCTCCAACTCAGATAGTCGGAATTTCCTGGTCTTCCTAGCAAAATCTAGGTCAAAATTGCATCTCTTGATTGCCCAGAATGCCTGGTGTTCAACTTCTATGGGTAACTGGTACGCCTTACCAAACACTAGATAGAATGGAGACATGCCGATGGGCATCTTATACATTGTACGGTAGGCCCAAAGAGCATCATAAAGCTTTTGAGTCCAATCTTTTCTATCAGGCCTAACCATCTTCTAAAGGATATTCTTGTTCTCCTGGTTGGAGACCTTAGCCTGTCGATTTGTCTAGGGGTGGTAAGGTGTGGAAATTCGATGATTCACCCTGTATTTAGCCAGCAAATTCCTAAACTAGGCATTGGTGAAGTAGGTGCCATCATCACTGATGATGGCCCTAGCAATCCCAGACCAGCTAAAGATATTCTTCTTGACAAAGTCGATGACCACCTTGTGGTCATTAGTTTCGGTGGGAATAGTCTTGATCCACTTGGACATATAGTCAATGGCAACCAGAATATATTGGTGTCCAAATGAAGGGGGGAAGGGTCTCATGAAGTAGATGCCCCAAACATCAAAGATTTCAACAGGAAGGATCCAGTTTAGGGGGCATTATATCTCCCATGGCTATGTTCTCGAGTGCCTAGCATTGGGAACATGACCTCGAGAATTCTTGGGCATCTTTGAACAAAGACGACCAATAAAACCCAGATTGTAGTATTTTCATGACCATCTTCTTTCTGGAAAAGTGTCCACCACACACGGATATGTGGCTGAACTAGAGTATACTTTGAAACTCATTTTCTGGAACACATCGGTGAATAATTTGGTTGACACCGATGAGGTACAACTCGAGATCGTCCCAAAAATATTATTTGGCCTCATATATAAGTATATCCCTTTGTTGCATCGCCTAGTCCTGGGGGACTTGACCAAGGGCCAAATAATTTACTATGTCTGCGAACCAAGTGGTTCAGACACCTAAGGCTGTAACCATTGTCTCATCTAGAAAAGTATCAGAAATCAAAATATTCGGATAAGGGAATGATTACATAGAAATCATAGGACTTAGTTGACATGAATTGAGTTAGATCTTAGCATACTTAGGAGTAATTCATGCATTAATTGCATATTTTGCATCTTTACGGCTTTACAAAGATATTCATGAAATAATGCCATTATGCTGTATTGATTAGTGTACTATTTGGTTTGCAGGTAATAAAAAGCTCAGGAGATGGATTGAAGCTAGAATAAAGGCTGGATAGAGGCTAGAGCTACAGTAGAGATGGAGTAGAAGCTGGGAATAAAGATGCAAATAAGCTAAAGATAGAGAATATGGAAGAGGTATACTATACTACCTGTAGGGATTTATTGTTAGAATTAAAGACTGAAGAACATAAGACATCCCTGCACTTATCTCTAGCCTTAGGATAGCCCTATCCACCTTCCCACACCTAAGCCACCCTTCCACTAGGTCAATTTATCCTAGAACATGCTAAGACCATCTTTCCATCCCACCTTTCGATGTCCAGATAGTGTGCTGGATGTCCAAGTTCTATAGAAGCTACGAACAGAACCTGATGCCCATACAGATCCAGTGTTGGATGTCCAATCTATCGATCAAACTTCCAATTCTGATGTATAAGTCATCTGACTTGGTCATTAGACGTCTGGAGGTCATCACCAGTTGCTGATTTTGGATTTAAAGCTATATCTTTCTTCTTAAGACCTAGAAACCCTACCCTACACCCTAGGAAATTTAATTAGAGGTACCCTAAGTCTAGTACACCATCACTAACCCTTCCTAACAACCCAATTAGGTTCTCACTAAGCCCACTTGGCTTAGTAGAAGTCAATTGAACTCCTCCTAGCTAATTGGACTCATGGAGCCCAATTGAGCCCTAATCTCAACCCATGCAAGTTTAATTAGACTCGATCAAAGTTCAATTGAATCACACACAACCTAATTGGTAATCATCCCTCCCAATTGCACACACATTCACCCAATTAAACTTATGAAGTGTTTAATTACATTTACCACCTTAGTAATAGGTTTGATGAACCTATTTTTAGGGTGCTACCTAAACCCAAATACCTAGACCTATAGGACTCGACCTGGACCACCTAGCTACCACCCAAGTGGTCAACCCAACCACTTAGGTCACGCACACACACACAACACACAAGTGGCGACCACACTTCAGAGGTGGTGCCACTTGAAGACCTAAACCCTAGTCCCCGCTTAATCCACAACTAGATCCATGAAAACTGGGTCTAAGAAGATCCACTCTCCTCTGAAATTAGCCACCACCTAAGCCCTTCTAGACTCTTCTTGGATGACCACTTGAGGGCTCTCAACTCTATAAAAGATCTTTCATAGTGGTCACCCAAGCCTGATGATCATTGATGCCACCATCCCCGTCCATCACTCCAACCTTCATGAGCTCCTTCCTCTACAGCATCATCTCCACATCCAAGAGCACCTCGACCACCTTCTTAAGAGGTCGGCAAACACCACCTCAAGCCACACAGCCACCACCTCTGGTGCTTCGTTTTCCTATAGATTTAATGTTCTTCGTATTTTAATTTTTGCATTATTTTCTTGCTAGTAGCATAGTATCACTATCTCCTAAAGTGCATGCATACTCTCCATGAGATCATGAGTGCATCTCTTTTCTGTTAGCATAGATTTAGTTGTTTTCAATTCCTCGTACAAGCATTCCTCTAGAATTGATTGTAATGACTTGATGCAATGCAATAAATTATTATTATTTTAGTGGATCGTAATCTTTCTTTCTTTATATGAAAATAAAAATGTCGATTCTAGAGGATATCAAGGACTTAATGATAAACGAGTTTTCTGTTGGTTGCTATCGAGTAGTTGAAGTTGTGTGCAACGAGAGGGATACTTTTATGTTCATTCTTTACCTAACTCATGCACACATTTTACGCACATTTGTACATTTAACATGGGACTACGATTCTAAACAAGTAGAGAAAAAAAGAAATCAAAATCAAATTCGCAAAAAGCACGCCTCCCTATGATCGATCGAGACTCACCTAGTGTCATTATAAATTTTGTTGTTGAAATAGATTTCATGCCTATACTACAACGTATTTAAATCAAAAGTACGATTTTACGATTTTAGTAGGGAATCAGTTAGGATTCTCGATAGATGACTTGCCACTACATTCTATGCCGCAGCTTTATCCTTAATATCAAGATCAAATTCTTCAAGTAAAAGAATCCATCTAATGAGCTGGGGCTTGGCATCCTTTTTTGGCCAAGAGATGTTTCAAGAATGAGTGGTCAATATAGATTATGACACAAGAACCAAATAGATAAGCCCTAAATTTCTCCAGAGCAAAAACTACTGCTAGCAATTCCGTTTCAATAATGGTGTAATTCCTTTGGGCATTGGCCAGAGTTTTTCTAGTGTAGTAGATAACGGAGGGCTTCTTGTCTACTTTCTGACCCAAGACAACCCTGATCGCATAATTAGAAGCGTCATTCATGATCTCAAATGGGGCTATCCAGACTAGTGGTTGCAATACCAGGGCATAGGTGACTGCCATTTTTAATAAATTGAATGCCTTACAACATGATTCATCAAACTCAAACAGCTTATCTTTGGGTAGACAATTGCTCAAGGGCTAAGCAACCTTGAAGAAGTCCTTGATGAAAGGATTTGTTTAAGAGATGCTGGTAAGGGAGGTTTAGAGATAGCATCAACCATAGCTTTGTCAAATTCAATGCCCCGACGAGAGACCACATGACCCAAGTTAATGCCTTCTTGTGTCATGAAGTGACTCTTTTCCTTGCTAAGGACCGACCGAGTTTTAATGCATCTCTTAAGGATCATTTCTAAGCTAGCCAGGCAGGAGTTGAAGGAATCTCCGAAAATGGAGAAATCATTTACGAACACCATAAGACAATCTCCCACCGTGTAAGAGAAGATGGCTAGCATGAACCATTAAAAAGTTGTAGTTGCATTGCAAAGCCCAAAAGGCCTTCTACAGAATACAAAGGTTTTGTAGGGATAGGTGAAAGTTGTCTTTTCATGGTCTTCAGGATGTGTAGTGACTTGGTTATATCCTGAATAATCATCCAGGAAACTAAAGTACTTCTACCTGGCAAACTTCTCAAGGATTTGGTAAATGAAGGGTAAAGGGAAATGATTCTTTTTGGTCTCTATGTTCAGCTTTCTGTAATAAATACAAGCTCTTCAAGAGGAAGCTGAATGGGTCATGATGGATTCCCCTTTCTCGGTAGTCACCATGGTTATGTCTACCCTCCTGGGAATAATCTGCATGGGGCTAACCCGGGGACTATAAGAGATTGGGTAAATTAATGATTTCCTTTATGACCAATTCTCACAAATTGGGGTTTAATCTCATTGCATCTTGCAAGAAAGGTGAGATCCATCTTTCATATAAATGCATTCTGATTGTATAACAATCATGCAACCTAAATCACCTGAATTAAGTTTGATTCTTGCATAACTTAGGAACAATGCATGCATAAGTGTCGTAATTCGCATAATAGTTAGTTGTTAGCTACATAAGTAATATTGTTATTTTATGCAATAAAAGAAAGATGATATTAATTACATATGATTCGAGGATGCAAATGATAGATCAGACCATATGGATCTGATCAGGATGACAATGGGAGTCCAACGCTTTCGGAATCATCTTGATTAGACAACCGTAGCATCACGTAAAATCCACAGAAGAACAGACGCCATGGAGCAAGATGGCAAAGATCCAAGCGTTAAATGAAGGATACGATCACATGGATGGTTCTGGATCGACGATCGTAGTCCAACGACGCAAGAATCAACCCGATCGGAGGCCTACATCACCAGTTACAAGGAAGAGAAGATGGACGACCACAATGGCAGATGACTATAATTACAAGTGTTAATAACATCAATTAGAGTCAATTTCGATGGTACTTGTGCAATAATGTCAGATTATAATGGGCTTGGGAGCATTGCATGCATATTGCATGATATTTACATTTTAATCGCTTAGAATTAATGTTTAATGGCCATGTGCACAAGTCCATTTTGAAATAAGTCTTAGATGACTTATTCGGCCATATGAATGAATCTGGATCGACAAATGGAGTCCAATGGACTCAAAATCACTTTGATCCGACCTCCGTAGCTCCCACAACACCTTGAGAAAGATCAATGGCCAGGGGGCAATGCGACATCCTTACAGACCTCAGATGAAAAATCCAACTGTACAGATGCAGTCCGGCAATGTGGGAATCATCTCGATATAAGAACCGTGGCACCCTCTACAATAGAAAGAAGATGGACGACCCAGATTGTGACACATGGCGCCATCCAGGCCACCCCTCACGCTCCCAGCAGCAACGGCCTCTTCCCTTTTGCTCCATCTCAACTGTTCATCCTTCATCCAATGGCTGGAGAGGCGTGTGCAAGGAATGCTCTCCACAACATCTCTTAGCCTTGACTCATCGGTCATGAAGACACATTTTAAAGAGAGGGTGAGGGTTCAAAACCCACTGCCCCCTAAATTGGGCTCTTGAGGTGCGGTGTGGCAGGAGCAGCAGCATGCAAGCAAGCAAGTGCACACGCTAGCCAACAGCGCGCGTGAGCGTGCGGAGACCAGCACAACTCCAACGCATGCATGTGGCACAGTGCACACGACACAGGAGCATGAGACACATGCCAGTAGAGTGCGTGGGCAGGGGCTACAACAATGCTTGTAGTGGGTCTTCAACGACATCTTTGAACGTCGCTGTTGACCCAGGGATGAATTTGAGACCTCTCCTCAACTATAAAAAGGGACCTATCCCTCCCATTTGCATCAATATTCTACCTAAGCAACTCCACCACTCCTTAGAGCTCCAAGCAAGGTTGTGAAGATGCCGAGCCGCCGACGGAAGCCCCTCTACCGCCGTGGCTGCCTCTCATCTCCACTTAGCTAGTTTTTGGTTTATTATTTGTGTTGGTTAAGCTTTCATCTACCATTGTAGTTGTAGAACTGAATCATTTATGCAATATATTCTGTATTCTATTATCATATTTGTCTCTTCCATATTTAGATATTCTCACATCATCAAAATGATTTTCTAACCCTATCTCTCTTCTCCCTCTCTCTCTCCCTTTCTTTCTCGTTCTATCTGGTTTGCAAGCGAAACAAATGATGAATTTTTGTGACATAAAGAAAGTATTTCATCCAATTTCACCCCTTCCTATGTTCGACACCCGGACTCATATCTATTTATTCTTATTTAAAATTGATGTTGTAAAATGTGCCACAACGAATGATTTTATGCAAATGCATCCAGCGAAAGTTAGTTTTTGGTGCCATTGCTGGGGAGGCAATGGATCTCTTATTCGCTTTCATTTTCTTAGTCATTATTCATATTTGTGTTATCCAACTTGCTCTTCTTTCTCTTCTTGGGGTTGCAGGAACCTCGTGCATCGGCAATGGGAGGAGAACAAGCCAGGTTGGATTAAAGGAAGCGCAAGAAGATCACCATCGACACAAAGGTTAGATCTTTTCTTCCCATGATCCAAAGTAACTTCTCATCTTTGGACTAAGAAAAATGGTGGTGTGTTAAAAAAAATAAAAAAAACCCTCTCATTTGTTTGTCGAAAAAAAACACCACCATGACGTCCGCAACCTGATAATTTCTCAATATGATTTCCTGGATTCAAGTTGAGGACACCATTTAAGGACCATAAACACCTCTAAATAATTTGAAAAAATCTCAGAGGTGCTCCTTTTAGTGGACTAACTCCCCTTCAAATTTCAGAGCTAAACTCCTTGTGGTTTGGCCGTGGGAAATTCTCTACTGGAAGTGCGTAAGGTTGTCCTAAGTTTTGGAGATCTGTAGATTTTTCTTACTGCTGCAAACTCCATGCAGCTTAGATTTGTGAGAAAATTTATATTTTTGGAAAGATCTCAGAATTCTCTACACTTCTTCTGAAGATCATTTTTGAATTTGAAATTGATTAGTGCTTCTTCTAATCAAGATATTGAACTTGCACATTGATCTAGATGTTCTAGATAGATTGACCCCCTCTTAGAAAAATGTGAATTTGGGTAGTCTACTATACTTAAAAAATTTTGGAAATTGATTTTGTTGAAAAGCTCATTCGATTTTGGTCAGGATAGGGTCATTGCTTATTTTGATTGGACCCTTCTTGACAAAATCTTAAAAAGGATTCATTGAATAGAAGCTACACACCCTACGATCTTCCACACTATGGAGTTTTGATTTTATATAGTCACATAAAAGGCTTAAAGAAAATTAATTTTCACCAACCGTGTGCCTATACATTTGTGTCGTGTTTGAAGGTGTAAACAAGTGAGAACTTTAAAAGACATTAAAGAAAGATTTAAATCCTAAAAATCACACATCTTAATCTTGCCTGTGAGGGAACACTTGTTTTGTCATTTGGTCCTTGCACGCAATTGTGCACACTTATTTCACTCATCCCTCTACTTCTTCCAACCCATTAATTTTAATGCTTATCCATCCTACCCAAACTATCCTTAGCATGATTTGTATTCTAGCCCAAGTAGAACGTACCAACAGTTTACTTGGGATAACCAACACCAAGTTGGGGATTTAATCAGAGAATTGATTACCCAAAATACCCCTCTTATCCCAACTATCCCACTTTTACTCAACATGCACCAACCTCCAATTGGGATACTTACAACCCACCCACCTAGGGGTACAATCCAAACCTTGGGGATCCATATCTTGATTCTCCTTATGATGACTTTTCTTTTAGGTCCCACCCACCCACTAACCAATTTGATGGGACCTACTCTCTAGGAGAACACCATGGCTCCCACCCTTCCCAAGACCCTAACCACGATAGGCCATCTGAATTCAAGGATATTTCCTACTTGACCTATGGATTGCAAGGGATTTAAGAAAAGTGGAAATCAAAGGATGATCATAAACCTAGGAAAATCAAGAATGATCAAACTTTGATTTAGACCCTTGATGAAGAATCCGACTGGAAGGAGGACTTCGAACCTCAATTATTCTGGAGTAGGACAAAATAGAAAATTGTTCCTCTTGAAGAATTGGACCCTGAAAATGATAGAATAGAGGACCCACCCAAGAACTTAAACCCCAGTACGGACCGTAGCACACATCCTCAACCATACCCTCCCAACTCTGATTTAAATACTAAGGAGCAAATCCAAGGGAAACCTAATGATACCAATTAGTTCTTGATAGCCTTCAGTTAGACTTACAAAGGTAGAATCAAGAATTGATTAAAGGGAAACAAACCATGATAGATACGTTCCAGCAATTGGATGAAGAGGGTCAACAAAAAGTGATGAAAGAAACTTCTTTCTTAGAAACAATGGAACATGGCCCCATGATAATTGATTGGACCACACCTACTTGCCCAAAATTGGTTCAGTCCACCATTGATGTGCCTCCATTGTTGGAGAACTCATTAGAAAATGTCACTAAGGATTCCTTGGGGAAAATTGTGTGCAAAAATCAAACGGAAACTAAGAATTTAAGGGATGATGTCTTTGAATCCAAATCTAATCTTCCCAAGGAAAGTGATTTGGTGGAAGAGACATCCAAAATTGAATATGGGGAGTGGGATTACAATTCCAAAATAATCAATTTCTAATCATTTGAAACCCCCATCACAAGTTTAGAGGAGGGCCAAGGGAAAGAATCTAAGCTAGAGGATGAGATTAGCCCTACCTCTAATACAACATCGAAAATTGAGTCTAATATGAAAGAGGTTGAAGGTAATATTCTTGGGTCACGTAATGGGAGGGAATAAGCAATGAAACTCTAGTTGAAGAAGGGATGGATTTTTATTTGGAGAGAGACCTCCTCCTTGATTTTAGGGCCTATTCTAAAACACCTGATTTTGTTACGTGCCCTATCAAAATTGAAATCCCATAACCTGAAAGCATTGGAATTGATATACCTTTGGGGGATTACAACTTTAAATGGACACAAGCTAATTACAAAACCTATGTCTTTGGTGTTCGGCATTTTAGATTCGGGTTGCACTCATCCAAATCAACTTCTTTGCATGCCCGTAGACTAAGAGAGGAATAGACACGGGCATGCATGTTACACTAGTTGCAGAGTTCCTGCCCCTTAGGGATGGGACTCCACCACAACCTTATTTGCATCTGCAGACTTCAGACTCTATTTCTGGCTGATTTTATTTTCTATTCCTAAACCCAAGCTAGTCTTGTTTGTGCATCATGCCCAGCTGAAGGCACTAAAATCAGAGCTTCCTAGGAGGCAACCCAGAGGTTTCAAGCTGACCAGATTCACGAATACAACTCAGGCAATTTCTTTCCCTACTCTCTTGCATACATTTATTTTTTAAAATGAGGACACTATGCAACTTAGGCATGGGGGTGGTAATTCATAGGATCTAAGTACAAAATTGTCAGCTTGAACTAATTTTATTTCTTTACATAAAAAAAATTAAAATTAGGAAAAGAAAACTTAGGTATTAGAAGCTTGTCGACTTTAGGAAATGATATGTTAGGACATAATCTCTTAGACCTTTAGGTCTTCAGACTTAATCTGTTTGGGTATCCACTAAATTGTGGACTTGGTCTCGAGTCCTCGCCACCTTAATGTATATTAATCTGGTCAATAAAGTAGGGTGATAAGTATAAAACTTATTAACCTACCCTTTGATTTAGGGGGATTTCTAGTCTAAGCATCTACACACTTTGCACTGACTCAATCATCGGCGGTTCTAACAGAAATTAGGTAGCTAATGAACCTTCTAGGGTGGTATGACTGGCAAGTTGTCGTGGGTTACAACCCATTGGCTAGTTGTCTAGAGCCCAGCCACAGGACCATTCTCTTTCACTACTGCCTTTAGGTAAATCTTAGATCAGGAAAGCCACCTACTTTATAAAGAAAAGGAGAAAAGAAAAAAAAAAGAAATAAGGCCACACTTTACCACACGAGTATGGCTGGCAAGTTGTCGTGGGTAACAACCCATTGGCAGGTTGTCCAGATCCCAGCTCATAAAATGCACAAGAATTCTAAAACACTTAAGGAAGAAGTGGGGAAGTAGCATAATCTGGGGAGATATATACTGGATTTGCCGTTGTGTTTAAGGGTTGGAGAATATCCTATGGATCACAATTAAATACTTGAGGGGAGGGGTGAAGAGTACTGCTTTTCAAAATTAAGAGTCAGATTAAAACAATAAGACAACAACGATTCATGCACAGAGTACACCTAATTTATAGTGGAAACCCAATCTGGGTAAAAACCACTACCTAAGCCTCCTAGCTTAGAATTTTTTCGACTAGTACAAGCAAGTCAATCCACTATTCACACCACTTGAATGAGGGTAGCATAACCTCTTACAAACCCTTCTCTTTTATCCTGAAGAGAAACAAAAACAACAACCACGGATCTTCCAAATAGGCTTGGGATCTGTAAATCAAAACAACAAAATAGAATAGCAATAAAATGAATTCTATGAAACCTCAATAAATGATTAGACTGATTTTTCGTAGAGGTTCAAGGCGTCAAGCTTTCAAAGAACGTGAAGAAGGAGACATGAAAGCCTTTTGCAATAAGCATGAGGAGCTTTGATCTTAAATGATGTTTCTATTAAACATTATATAAGAATGGGTTGCGTACGGCCTATATTTATGCAAAAAGTTTTGCTTAAATAGGAAATAAAATTAGTCGATCAATTAAGGTTAATTGGTCAATCAAAAAGTACTTTGGTCGATCAATTAAGGATGTTGGTTGATCACTTATTGGTCGATCAATTAGCTTGGTTGGTCGATCAAGAGGATTTTTCTCAACTTCCTAAGATGGACTAATTTGATTGATCAAATAAGTAGGTTGGTTGATCAAAGCATTTTGGTCGATCAATTAATAAGTCTGCTCGATCAGTAACCCTAAAATTTGGATTTGAAAAGAAACATGAAAAAAACATTTTTGAGTGTTATTTGAGGTTTCTTACAATAAAGTCGTAGACTCAAATAAATGAAAAAGATGCACATCAGCAACCATCCGAACTTGTGTCTTGAACAAAGGCTTCAATCCAAGATAGTCCTGAAATGTTAGTCTTAACAATAAACATACTTTTGGTGCATCAAAACAGAGGTGCTTACATCCTCCCCCTTTTTGATGACAACAAAATTATAATTATGAATTAAAAATAACTTTGCATAATATCTTCCCCTTTTTGTTTCAGTAAGAAGTAAATGTGCTGTTGGTTATTTTACAATTAACTCCCCTTTAAACAAGTAATATAAGCATCAATATAAGATCATGCATTAAGAGAGATAATATTATAAAACTGAAGGAGATAATATTCATGCAACATCATAACAAAATGTCTAGAAAAGATAACATATAAAAGAGTCTAGAATAAATTGATGACAAAAATAAACTAATACAAGCAAATATAAAACCTCATCATCTAGTGATGCCATAAATGCATGCATGGTGCCGTGAAGATCAGTATTTAGCTCAAGATCCAGTGAGTCTGATCTCTTGGAAGATGCAAGCTGACCAAGGCAAAGGCGTCGCTGAGCTGACGAACAAGGTGTCAAATGTCTGGATGTCCTGCAAGGAGGAGTGATCTGTTGGTTTGCTGGTGGTGCTACTGGTGAAGCTGATGAAGTAGGAGGAGGAGGAGGAGGTGCTGCAGAAGGCATGGTAGTCGAACGATGAGGTCAAGGAGGTTGGTGAAGCTGTTGTTGAATGCTATGAATAGACTCTCCAAGTCTGTCCAAAAACTGACTCTGAGCATTCAGGTATTCTAATGCTTGATGCCCATGCCTCATCATGACCATGTCTATCTCTCTCTGCCTATGCATCATCAAAGAAATAGTAGCTGTCACATCTTGAATATTAACAAAGTCCCTGCCTAAAATTTGTCTGTCTAAGAGTCTCCAATCCTGGTCATAGAAAGATGGTGATGGTCTCACTGGAGGTGGACATGTCATAGTGAAGTGCTTATAAGGCCAGAATGGAGGAGGTACAGTGGTCTGCTCCTCCTACTGCTATTCTTGTGGTGCACCCTCATCACAAGCTCCCTATGCTTGCTCCATCTTTGCATAAGTGAGTTTATCAAAAATGGAGACACGAGTGATAAATTGTTTATGATTAATGTCCATGGGTACACTGAAATGGAGAAAGATATGAGACAGAAGTGTCCTGAACTGGGAGGAGCTGCTAGGAGGTTTACGCATTAGATAAAGAATCAAATGGTTCTAGTTGAACCATTTATTCTTCATGAAAGCATAGAGGGTGGTTAGCATTATACCAGGGCAATTTTCAAAGGATGTGGACTTGGACATAAATTTCCACAAGAAAACACGGTTTAGAGAGAGAGGGAAACAACGGAGAAAGGGTGACTTGGTAGGATGGCCAAAGTCAAAATAAGAGGGAGTGAGCAGGGTCTCCCTGATAGTATTAGACTGAGTTTGCTGATGCAACTCAAGAAAAGTAGGTCCGACGGAAGGACAACCAAGAATCTCTATCAAAATATCTGCATTGACCAGAACTTCTATCCCGCAGACATTTGAGGTCAACTCGATGTTGGAGCCTTCATCTATATCTTTGAGATTGGCATGAAATAGGTGACAGGCCATGGGATAAACATCGGGAATGGGGCTATGTTTGGAACCCGCATAAAAGTTTCACTCAAACAAATGTAAAATCTGATGGTTTGCAAATTTCATGTGGATCCCAGGGAAGATAGACTCGAAATAAGTGAAATCAATGGGTCTACCAACATGTGGAGAGAATTTTGCAAATAGCGGGAAACGATCACGAGCAGCCTTAGTAATGAAAAAGTGATCGAAAGTATCATCATGATGACTAGAAGAGCTGCATGGATGTTTTAGTGCCATGATAAGGTGCTTGAAAACACGGTTGATCGATCAAAAATTTTGACTGGTCGACCAAAAAAGAACTGGACGTTTGGTCGATTAACCAAGAAGTTTGGTCAACCAAAAGACCTTTGACCGGAAAAAAAACTTTTTGATGGATGATAACTCATGTATGCTACAAGATTTTGGAAGAAATAAATACAAAAGCAAGATCAAATAAATGAAAAATCCAAAGGGATGGATGTATTCAAGGTTTAGAATGTACCAAGATCAAGCTAAAGTTGGTCGATCAAAAGGAGGTCAGACGGAGGTCATGCGAGGAGGTTGAAGTTTTTTCGAGCACGGAGGTCACAAAGTCGTGCGATGGAGGATACGATGATCGAGCAAGCTCTTGCATGATCTGTTGCATGAGGGACCCACGCTCGGAGGAGGGCATGTGTGAGGAGGTCAGACTCGATGGCGTTGGTCGATCAGAGCAGAGTAGAGGTTGTGGGGTAGTGTTTGAGAGATGTGCAGATCATTTATGATGGTTAAAAAAATGGGTTTAGGGGTAAAAACGAGGAATTTTCAATGAGAATGTGATTAGCAAAATAGGTAAATGCACTTAAGGCAACTAATCACATAGGTTGGAAACGGTAAACAAAGATTGCAACCAAAAAATGAGGAAATGAGATCACAATCGCAAAGGTGAATCCGCCCAGTTTTGGTCGATGAAAATTTGACTTTGGTTGATCAAAACAAGAAATGATCAATCAAAATAAGTATTTGGTCGATCAGAGTTTGAAAGTTTGGAGGGAAAATTCCCACCCAAATAGTTTGGTCATCAAAGATCTTAGTTGATCGATCAAAAAGAGAAAATAGTGGAGGGAAAATTCCCATTAGGCAAATTCAAGTTTTGGTCGATCAAAATAATAGTTTTGATTGATCAAAGGTTTGTCAGTCAATTTTTGAAAATTTATCGATCAAAATAGTAAAAGAGTTGACGGAGAGATTTTTGCTTACTTATGATAGCAATAGAAGAATATGTCGTTGTAATTAATGTGGTGGAAATCTCTCAATTAGAAGCTAACATAGATATGAATTTAACCATAATAAAGGGTGTTGTATCCACAAGGAGGAATAGACCAATAATTCACGACTCAAGGAATACACAGTTCACAAACTCTTCTGCAACTTTAATGCGAGGAATATGCTATTTTAAATGAAGCTTGCAATTTCCTTAAAAGTTTAGGGGTATTTATGCAATTTTCACATCAGGAATTAGCTCCAAAAATATGTGTATGATGCATGTGTAATGGCTTATCATGTAAATTCAACTTTCATGCAATTCTGATTTGAAATTCAAGGTAGAATAATGCACATAACATAAGTAAAATAATTTCAGGAAAGTCTGAGTGCATCAATGCAATGTGGTCTGAATAAAATATTAATATACAATTGGCAATGGCATTGAATGTAATTATTAATGGAGACAAAACAAAGGATTTCTCCTCTCTCCTCCTCACGTGTGCGGCCGTGCACAGTTGGCCGCGAGAGTCGGCAGGGAGGTGCACCTCGACGAGGGCTACACAACGGCGGTGATGTGGCGGCCAATGGTGGCTGGCGGCGGCCGGACGGAGAAGGATGGTCACCGGCCTATTGGAGGAGGATGCCACTCCTGCAGCCCGCGCGGTTGCACACTGGGCACGTGAACACGCAAGGTGTTCTGCAGGGAGGCACTGCGCTTGCTGGCGGCTGCTGGCTTGGGCCCCTGCGCATACTTGGCGTGGGAGCACTTGCAAGGTAGAAGGCGCAAGGGTGGTTTGCATAGGGCGCGAACAGGCGGTGAGCACCTGCAGTGCCTGCGGTGGGAGTGCTAGTGGCGAGGGCGCATTGCAGGCAGGAGCGTGGGTGGTAAAGGCGCGCTGCAGGCGTGCTTGCGGTGAGCGGTGCAGCGCCTTCGATGAAGGGCACTGGAGGAGAGGGGCGTGTTGCGGTGGTGATGGTGCTAGAGAGGGGGCAAGCTGCGACGATGATGGCTCTAGAGAGGGGGGGTGCGCTACAATGGGTGCTGGAGGGGCACAGGCCTGGTAGGTGGGATGCGGGTCTGGCGTTGGAGAGGGGGAAACGCCTGCGGGTGCTGGGGGGCTCTTGTGGGGCGATGCTGCAGGCGATGGCGGGCGCGCAAGGTGGAGGCGCTGTGCGGGTGCGCCAGTAGTGAGAGGATTGTGCCTGCAGGGCGTGATGGCGCTGGTGTAGGCACGGGTGGGGCGGCTGCAGGCTGGAAGGGTGACTTCAGTGCACGCTTGGTTCACTGGGTTAGCCCTCTCCACGGTGGTGAAGGTGGATCCCCGCAAGAGAGAGGAAAAAGATGCTTGCTATCAAACTTTTCCCCACCTCTTTATCTCCTCCCCTGCGTGCGTGAGTTAAGGGATTTTCAAATCCCTTTGCTATTTTTGGTCGGCGGCTGTTGAGGGTGGCTGGAGGATGGGGGAAAAAATATGCCACCAGTTGTTTGTTGGGGAAATTTATTCCCCCCTCCTTGTTCTTTCTAAATATCAGTCTTGCACATAAAAATAAAAAATCATTACATATTAATTTATAGAATGTTATAAAATAGATGTAAACTTAAATCATGATGCATGCAAACATTCTATAACTTAATGTAGTTATTAACAAACCTAAAAGTAAGATTAAAGTAACTTAGGAGTAATACTAGTCCATTAAAATGGACTCATCAAATACCCCCATGCCTAAGATTTGCTAGTCCCTAGCAAAAATGAAAAATAAGAGAAGTAATAAGATGATTTCTTTTCTTTTTTCAAAACTTTAAAAATCCAAACAAATGTGAAGTGATGATAGCCTAGGTAACAGATCCAAGTGAAAAGGCCAATTCGCATTGGAAGTTCGTACTTCACCCTTGGTAAAAATTTCTGTTGGGAGAGGCAACTACTTCCCTCAGGGATAAAGCAGAAAATAAACTGTAATTTGACCCCGGCTTTTGGCTTAGGTTGGAGATATCGAGTAGAATGGATTTGTATTTGGTGGCACACACTCCTCTGATGCTACATGTAATCTAGTACTACAGACTCTAGATCTCTACACTATTAGAAAAGTCAACACAGAGAGAAGCTAAATAACTGTGCTCTCTTGATGTTCCTAGCCGCTCACTCTTCTTTTTTTTTTTTCTAAGATAACAAATCTCACTAGATTTAGTAATTGTACTCACTGTTTGGTGGCCTCACATGGCATCCACACTTCAATTAAAGCCCTAATAACTCTACAACTAAGTTAGAGTCCTCAACCAGTATTCGGACGATCAGAAATACTAAAAGGTAGGTATGGGTCATATTTGGTGGAACACGATAGGTGCTCTGTTTCCTCAGAAACAATGTTACATTATAAACTTGGACTTTTTTTTTTGTAATATAACTATTTCTTCTTTTCCTTATTCTTTTCTTTTGTCTTTTTTTTTTATTTTTTTATTTTTTTTATAAATCAACATAATACGACACAGGCTTTTATTTATGAGGCATTATTAGGGATGATGATGGTCAAGAGAATATTATGTGGCTTATTTGGTGGAAGTGACTATTCTCGGCACTGAGAAGGAATGGATAGGACAGGCGTATTTCTGACCTTTGACACTATTACCCTCCTTCAGCTGAGAACTCTATGAACGACGGTCATAACCATCCACCATAGTCATAGCTTTATTAAAACCCAATCTCTGTGTATCTGCCTTATTTGGTGACTCTCAAGAATTCACACAAAGTACACACACAGGAACAAAGAGCAAAAACTATGCCTAACTCTGAGGTATCATCATCTAATTATCCAAAACATAAGAGTCCTTGCACTAGACTTAGCGCACTAGTAATCTCTCTACTTTCATCTCACAAATATGAGGTGGATCTACTAGAAGATAGTATGCCTAACTCCCTATGAACCGTCCAATGGTTTAGTAGACTACAAATGTTTACTGGTTTTCCTCAAGGATCCATTACCCAGTCTACGTGCATGTGAAATAAATGTACTGGATTCTAAACTTAAGAAATAATTCAAGAAGAAAAGCCTCCAATGACAAACGTATTCTGCTAGGGACTAACCCATTCAGCTCAAGAAAAGAGATTTTGTTTTTTTTTATATATACATATAGATATATATGCATGCAAATATTTATAAATGCTATAAACATTCTCAGGTTATACCCCCCCAAGCCTAAGACTGACAATGCCCTCATTGGAAAAAAAAATTACAGACATAGAAGAATATCACCTGAGGAGGAGAGTGGGAGGAGCTAAGACTCCTCAAGCCGAACTGCATCCAAAACCTGGCCATCTGAAAGATTAATATACGGTTTAAGTCGCTGGCCATTTATCTTAAAGCTCGCACCTGAAATAGGGTTCCTAATCTCTACAGCTCCATGAGGGAAAGTATTGATAACAACGTATGGCCCATCCCAGTGGGACTTGAGCTTTCCAGGAAATAATTTAAATCTAGTCTGGTTGGGCTCAAAAGTCTTTCTAATGATGTGCTTGTCATGGAAG
The DNA here is from genome assembly GCA_037157565.1 of Thalassia testudinum. Taxonomy (NCBI): domain Eukaryota; kingdom Viridiplantae; phylum Streptophyta; class Magnoliopsida; order Alismatales; family Hydrocharitaceae; genus Thalassia; species Thalassia testudinum. The sequence continues at coordinate 61,038,191 of JAZHRO010000014.1, forward strand.
ACTTTTGTACGTTGCTTGTAAGCTTGAGAAGTTTCATAAGCTTCATTACGAAGCTCCTCAAGCTCACTTAATTCTAACATACGTGCCTTTCCCGCTTTATCCAGATTCAAGTTAACGTTTTTAATAGCCCAATAAGCTTTATGTTGGATTTCAATGGGAAGGTGGCATGCTTTTCCATAGATAAGACAGAAAGGAGAAATGCCCAAGGGAGTCTTATATGCAGTTCTGTAGGAGAAAAGAGCATCATTTAGTTTTTTAGACCAATCCTTCCGATCAAGCCTGATAGTTTTTTCTAAAATTTGCTTAATCCCCTTATTAGACACTTCAACTTGTGCACTCATTTGGCGATGATAAGGTGTGGCTATCTTGTGGTTGACTCCCAAATTTTGGAGTAGTCTTGTGAAGTGTACATTCTTAAAGTGAGGTCCTCCATCACTTATGATCATCCTTGGGCACCCATACCGAGAAATGATATTAGCATTAACAAAACCCAAGACCACAAAATGATCATTGGTTCGCGTGGGTATGGCTTCTATCCATTTCAATACATAGTCAACAGCCACAAGGATGTATTCATATCCGAAGGACACAGGAAAGGGACCCATGAAGTCAATGCCCCAAATATCAAAGATTTCAATAGGGAGAATAGGTTGTTGGGGCATCTCATCCTTTTTTCCAATGGTTCTCATCTGCTGACAACGTAGACATGCACCCACATACATATGTGCATCTTGGAATAATGTGGACCACCAAAAGCCAGACTAAAGAACCTTATAGGCAGTCTTCCTCCCACTAAAATGTCCCCCACAATGGAGGTCATGGCAGAAACTCAGAACACTTCTTTATTCTTCATCAGGGATGCAGTGGCGAAAAAGCTGGTCAAGGCCTATTCTAAAAAGCTCGAGTTCCTCCTAGTGATAAAATTTAGCGTTGGCGAGAAACCTATCTCGCTTTTGCTTGTCCCAAGTACTGGGGGTAATGCCCGTGACTAGATAGTTCACTATGTCAGCGAACCAAGGAGTTTTAGCTTCCACGGCCATCAGAGACTCATCAAGGAAAATCTCTTGAATACCGCCAGCAGGGTTTGATGCCTCAATAGGGATCCTAGACAAATGGTCTGCTACCACATTCTCAACTCCTTTCTTGTCTTTAATTTCTAGGTTAAATTCTTGGAGTAGCAGAATCCAATGAATTAGGTGAGGTTTGGTGTCCTTTTTAGCCAGAAGATGCTTTGGGTAGAATGATTAGTGAACACTACAACCTTGGATCCCAAAAGATAAGACCGAAACTTTTCCAAAGCAAATACTACAGCAAGTAGTTACTTTTCAGTGACCGTGTAGTTTTGCTGAGGATCCATAAGGGTCTTGCTGGCATAATGCAGCACATGAGGTTTGCCATCAACCCTTTGACCTAAGACCGCTCCCACTGCAAAATCAGAAGCATCGCACATAAGCTCAAATGGGAGGGTCCAATCTGGTGCTTGGAGAATTGACACGGTAATGAGGGCTTTCTTCAAAGCTTGGAAAGCCTCGCCACATTTATCATCAAAATCGAAGGAGACATCCTTTGCTAATAGGTCGTAGAGTGGCTTAGAGAGTTTACTGAAATCTCTAATGAAGCGCCTATAAAATCCAGCATGGCTAAGGAACAATCTAACCTGACGAACATTGGCGGGCAATGGAAGCTTAGAGATGGAATCGATTTTTGCGGTGTCTACCTCTAATCCTCTCTCGGAAACTATATGCCCTAACACAATGCCCTGCTGGAACATAAAGTGACTTTTCTCCTAACTAAGCACCAGCTTTGCCTCTTCGCAATGGGTTAAGACTTTATCAAGGTGCGAAAGGCATAGGTCAAATGACGAGCCATAAATGGAGAAGTCATCCATGAAAATTTCAACGAACTCGTCGATCATATCAGAAAAGATAGCCATCATACAACGTTGGAAAGTGGCAGGAGCATTACATAACCCGAATGGCATTCGGCGGAATGCAAAAGTGCCATACGGACTCGTGGAGTTGGTACGCTCCTGATCGTTAGGAAAAACAACCATCTGATTGTACCTAGAGTACCCATCAAGAAAACAAAAGTACTTGTTCCCCGCCAATTGTTTTATAATTTGATTGATAAACGGTAAGGGGAAATGGTCTTTTTGGGTAGTCGTGTTTAAATGGCGGTAATCAATGCAGACCCTCCAACCATTTGAGGGGGTAGTGGTCACCAGTTCTCCTTGGTTATTCTCTTCCACAGTGATTCCTGCCTTTTTGGGAACAACGTGAATAGGACTGACCCATTTACTATCTGAAATGGGATAGATAATCCTTGCATCCAGCCATTTCAGAATCTCCTTTTTAACAACCTCCCGCATATTCGGATTGAGCCTTCTCTGCATATCTCGGAAAGGCTTCACAGACTCGTTTGTGTATATATGATGCATGCAAAGAGAGGGATCAACACCCTTAATATCAGCAATTGTCCAGGCAATTGCTTCCTTGTGCCTTTGTAAACATTCAAGCAAAGCTCTGACTCATCGATCTTTTGCTTTTAAGTCGGTTGCAGTTTAATGTGGTGGAAAAATCGACTGATCAATATTTAAGAAAAAATAACCACTCGCTGAGGAGCGGGTTGTATCCACAGGGAGGCAATGATGTATTAAAATTCGCACCAATTAAAAACGTTCGTTCGTAGTTAGTTTGGACAAGAATCAAGCCAAGATTACCTTTAGATTAAGGTTTAAGCAAGAAACAATGCTGAAATGGCAATTATGAGAAACTAGAGGATATTTTCCGCAATACAGAATCAATAAAATATCATTAAAAAGTGACAATGGCAGAAAATGTAATTTCTAATTGATGGTTTACTATAGCAAAACAGGGGAATTTTTCCCCTTTGTCTTGTGCGATGAGGAGCGGATGGCCGGGCGCAGGAAGCTCGAAGGAGGTCCCTTGGATCGAGGGCTTCGAATCGGTGGTTGCGGCGAGTCGCGTGGCGGCCGGAGGTGGCCGGACGAGCTCCGGCGGAGGTGCTACAGCCGGTGAGCTTGTGTGGCCTACTGGCGTGAGATCTGCCGCGCGCTGCTGCTGGCGGCTCTGCAGGCGCGGGCGGAGGGTGCTGCAGGCGCGAGAGCGGGTGCGCAAGCTGCAGGCACGGGTGTGGCTGCTGTTGGTGGCATGCGCGCGGGCGAAGGGATTTGCAGGCGTGGTGAGCACTGATCTGCAGGCGCGTGGAGAGCACTGCAGCCGGTGAGCACGTGGAGATCGGCACGGTTGAGGAGGGCGTGCGTGGTTGGAGGGTGCAGGCGCGGTTGAGCTGAAGGTTGATGGGCGCGGGTTGAGCTGAAGGTTCTACAGGTGTAGGAGAGGGTCTGCAGGCGACTTCAAACGTGTGCGGTGGAAGTGAGCAGGTAGCTTCAGACGTCCAGGAAATTTCCCAGACTTCTTAAGTTACTGAAAGGGTGGCTGACGGTTGTTGCGGTGGTGGTGGTTGGCGACGACGGTGAGGGAAATGCACGCTAATGTGCTCACGGTGATGCGGATGAGCTCCGGATGGCGGTGTGGCCTGTCACACCACACGCCCACGGTGGTGGAGACTCGCCGCCACAGTAGAGGCCGGCAGTATGGAGTGGAAGAGAGAAGTTCTCTCTGCACAGTGGTGGGTCGATGGTGGAGGCCTCCCGAGCTCGGCTGCCTCCCTCCTCCTTTTGTAGTGGCCTGCACAAGTTTGAAATCAGTCGTCCGACCAGATCCACCACATCCGCTCCCCCTTGAATGGGTCTTCACTGCGGCCGTTCGACGTTGGAGCTGCAGCCAGCCGTTCCTAATTGGTTGTCTAATTAGATGAATGCTATTCGAAGCTAATTCTAAATGCACTTAAGATATGAATGCAATGTATGGATTATGTAATTTAATTAAAACTACGAATTAATCTATTTACATCCTAATTTATGCTAAATAAATGTTAGAATTAAGCTAATGTGTAGGCACTTAAATACTTAAATAGCCCACAACTATGGGCTAATCAAGCTCCCTCCTACAATTCAGATAATGCAGATGAGATAATAATGGGGATCATGTTATTAGGGCCAAGGAAAGCATATTTCAATGTGCTTGGGAGGGGTTTCAACTCCAATTTAGGAGCCTTTTGGATTGAGGGATTTAGTTGAGATGTCCCTACCTCAGGTAGCGGATCTACCTTCACAGTCCAGGGAGGGGACAGAGACTCAGTGTGTATCCCCAGCAACTCTTCTAATTCGGGCATTTCCCTCTCAGTTTCTTTAATAATCGAGGGATGGTCCTTAGATATGACCTTCTGAAGGGGATCTCTACATAAGAGTGCTGGAGTGGCCTCTTTAATTATTTCATCAACGACCTCAATCTGAGAACAATCTTCAAATCCAGGTTGCTTGTAAGTATCAGAAACATTCAACCGGATCTTCTTGTTCCCAAAGCCCATTTTAAGTGCCCCAGATCTACAATTTATAGAGGCATTGGCTGTGGCCAAGAAGGGGCATCCCAGAATAATGGATGGCTTTGTAGGCTTATTAGATGGGTCAGTATCAAGTAGTAAAAAGTCAACGGGGAAGAAGAAATCCTCCACTCTTACAAGAACATCTTCCAACAATCCCCGCGGTGTCTTAAGTGATCTGCCTGCAACCTGGAGGATTACTGGACTAGGCTTTAGCTTGCCTCCTCCCGAAAGGTCGTAGACAAAGCTTGGTAGAATGTTCACCCCCACACCCAGATCGAGCAGAGCCTCATCAATGTGTTGGTTACCTATAACCATTGAAATATACAGGGCCCCTGGGTCTTTCATTTTGGGGGGTGTTCCATGCTGGAGAACCGAGCTAACATGGTCAGGTAGGATGACCTTGGTTTGGACCTGTTTCCTAGATCGATGCTTCTGGGTGCACAGGTCCTTTTGAAACTTGGCATAGGATGGAATCTGTTTAATTGCTTCAAACAGAGGCAAGTTAATCTGGACTTGCCTAGAAGTATCCATAATCTCTTCCGTCCTATCCTTGGCTCTAGACGAGCCAACAAAAGATTCCCTAGGAGCAGATAGATGCTCTGGATCGGGCACCCTCAGCTTCTGGGTAGAGGGGTTGTCATGACGGGAAAGGGGTGGTGGAAGGATGACAACCTCATTGTGTGTGATTTTGTGCGAGGGAGAGCAGTGTGGCTCTTTGTTTGCACCTCAAAACACGCCTATAAGAACGCCTTCTTGTGCTATTTTCTAGCATTAACTATGTATATTATAATCCTGTAGTTGCATTTGTAAAAACGCTTGCATGCATGCATTTAATTGAGAGGAGAAGAGAGTGGAATAAATGGCTTACATATTTACATCTTTTCTCAAGTGTTTCTTTGCAAAAGTCCCTTCTCTATTTTTATTTTCATCTTTCTTTCTTCTCTTCCCGCGGCTGCAACTCCTCCCACAGCCGCATGCAACGCCATGCGCCTCTCCCTGCTGTCCTTCCCGCGCCTCTCCCTGCAGCTGCCACTCTCCAACGCCTCTCCCTGCTGCTGCCATGCCTCCCCGCCATGCTCTCCTCCTCTATAAAGCCGCAGCTCTTCCTCACGACGAAGAACAGGGACGTTGCTGCAATACGCAGCTGCGGCAGCAACTCAAACCCGCAGCCACCTTCGCACCCGCTCTCCCCTCCCATGCGTCGGCCCTCCGTCGAGGAGGCACCCGACGAGCAGGAGTACCCACTGTGGTGCACACCACCACAGTGGGAGCACCACCGCCCAGCTCTTCGACGAGCCGGTGGGCGTGGTGCCTTCCCTTGTTGCATTTTTCTCTTTAATGCCATTGCTGCCGCTTCAAGCTCCGAAGCTTGAAGCAGCAGCAGCAGCAGCTAAACCGCGGCAACAGCAGCAGCAGCAACACCCCTCGCTCCTCCGCGACCTTCCCCGCAGGCGCTCAGCTCTCCGCGCGCGCTTGCAGGTCACTTCTCCGCTCCGTCCTCTGCTCTGTCGCCTCTGCCATTGCACCCGCGACCGGCCACTGCGTGCACTGCAGTGGCCGGCCAGGCCCTCTCGCCGCCCCCTGCCAGCCTCTGCAACCCTCCGCGACCGACGGCAGACTCCCCGCCGCCCTCTCCGAGCACGCCATCACCAGCTCTCTCGCCCGCTCTCTCTTTGCTGATCTCTCCCGCGTGCGTCCGCCCTCTCTGCCACCCGCTCTCTCTCTCTCTCCCTTTACTTACAGCAACACACACACACACATACACCGACACACATACACACACACACTCATAGTAACATATATATATATATATACATATATCTATAAATGTATATACTTATATACATAGTATATCTATATAGTTATGTATACATACATATAATATAATATATATATACATATACATATATAATATATATATATATCTATACACATACTCATATACATATATATATATACATATCTATATACTTATACATATACACATATATATATATATATATCTAGATACATATATGCTTATATACATATATATATATATATATCTATATAGTATTATATATATATATACTTATATACAAATATCCATAGCTATATACATATATAGATACATATCTATATACATATATATATACATATATACATATATATATATCTATATAGTAACATATATATATACTTATATACATATATATATATATATCTATACACCTATATATATAAACACATATATATCTATACATATATAACTATACATTTATATATATATATAGATATATTTACTTATATACATACATATGTACATATATTTTCACGTTATTTACTATACGCTGTATCGTGGGAATATCTGCACCAGTTGCTGATATTCCCTGATACACGCGTACAAAGAAGCGTGGTCCCATACATCATCCATCCTCCATCCACACTCCACGCGGCACCTAGTCGTGTTGGTTGCGTCTCTCTAGACGTTGACTGACTCGACATAGTGCTACACTCCATAGTCACCTCCACCCCCACCCCTTTATATATATACTACATGTAAATATATATCTATAGCTACTATATTTACTTTCTATCTGTTAGCTTCCTTCTTAGTAAAAAGATAAAAAAAAGGTATAAAAATGAAAAGATAATCTTTGATTTGCAGGTACCCCGTCTTGCAAGTAGCAAGGCGTGTTTTGAAACTCTGTTTTGGCTAAAAGCCAAGGACACAATTTTGAGGGTGTGCCTCAAGAACAAGGATTACCAGAAAAAAACCTAAATAAGAAAAATACCAAAAACACAATAAACGAACGGAAGAGACGCGTTTTAAGGAAAACGTAGAAATTCAACTTGAACCCCACTTCCCTGAGTTCGACCCTTGGCCTAAAAGTGACAAGATAAAATCAATTAGGCCAGGTTAAAAATTTTGTAAAGAGATGGTTAGGTCTGAATTAGGTTAAAAATATCATATTAACAACCTATTTGGGCCGACCCATCATAACTTTTCCGGCGCCGTTGCCGGGGAGGTGCACTTTCGAGTAAGTTTCTATCCAATTCCTTTAAATTTGTCTCTTCGCTCTTCACGGGTATTGTTGTTTTTGGTGTGCAGGTGAACCTGGTGGAAGGAGAAGAAGGCTGACGAAGTCGAGGACGTGAGCAGATCCAAGGCGGGAACGAGAGCGTGAAGACGCCGACATCGCATTGGAGCTTCGCACACATTGCCGAACAAGTAGGTTTTCTTTTCTCATCAAATTAGGGTTAACTTGCCACCACAATAAAAAAAAAAAAAAAAATTTTTTTAAAACTAAAAACTAGAAAAACTTCTTGGGATTTCTTGAGGGCAAGTGGATTAAAATTCACTTGATTGATTGATTGTCTTCACTCCCACTGCTCCGGGATTTCCCGCCTTACTTCGCATAGCAAAAATCTGAGAATCTTGATTCTTAGATTTTTCGCCGTGGGAAGTATTCTTTGAGGCAAAGAAAAAGATTGCTTGTATCCCTCTTTTGCCTCACTTATCTTTAATTCAGGATCACATTTTTGGTGGGGAGATTTGGAATTGAGTTGATTCCAACCCCACCACGACTTTTCAAACTTGCCTGTGATTCGATCCTGAATACTTCAACCCCAACAATTTTAGTTTCTTTATCTGTTGGTTGAAGCCTTGTGTGTGGATATCTTTCTGGTGATTGGGAGCACTTGAATTGAAGTGCTTTGGCTCCCTTTCACATTGGTATAAAATTGATTCGCGCATCCACACATAGAAATCTCCATTTAGGGTAGCCCATTGCATTTTAGCATGCATTAACTAACTGATAATTGAAGAAGGGTTTCTTGGGCTTTAGAAAGAAAACCTGTATTCTTGCAAAACCCGGAGATTGGTTGAATTGGTAATTCAGCAAAACCCTAAAATTCATACTACTTAAGGCTGAACTCTAAAAACCATTCGCCAATAAAAACTTCAATTCGGGGAGATTTCCCCGTTGCATGCTTATTCTTACACACTCTTAAAATCAATCACTTGGGCATTACCCGTAAACAATGCCCTTCACATTCCAAAAGCACTTGACCCTAAGCCTCTAATTAAAATTGGTAGTAACTTGACCCTTTTTAAGGATTGGAGGCCTAACTACCTACGTGTAGCGGCTACGTGCTGGTGAGAGTTCCCGCGTGCTATCGGGTGTCTAAGACTGGGGCAAACGGCCTTTCAATCTGGCCCGGTGGTTCCGCGGTGCTCGCATTCGGTTCCGTAGTTCGTGATAGTGGGTAACTCAGATCTTTAGGTCTAAGGGAACACTGTAGAGGTTAGGAACTTGACTGTATTGATTTGTAATCAAGTGTACCTTTGCGGCGTCATTTCTCTCATCCCTTTTCCCTTCTCATCTCCCCAATTCTTCCTGCGGTAGTGCATGTTTGGGAGGAGGTCACAAAACCCTGAACTATTTGAATTGACTGATAAATCTAGAAAACAAGTCAAATCATCCTCCTCCTCCACAAACATGGCTGCACGCCCACCCCCAAATCCCGAGGGAGGAAACCGCCCTCAGAACCCACCAGGTGGTGGAGCCTTAGATCCCATAACCCGCCTCCAAGCCCAAATGGAAATGTATAATGAGCAAATCGAAGCCATTCGGGAAACATTGGAGGAAATGCAGAACCCTCCCGAATGGGAGGAGCCTAGGTCTCTTAGCTCTTATCAGAATCCCGCTGCTACAGAGACCATAGGACAAATTCGGGTCCCCATGGGCGGGGACGACTTTGAATTAAAACCAAACATAATTGGCCTAATCAATTTTCACTTTCATGGTCTTGCAAGTAAAGACCTAACCCGACTTGCTGAAACCGTTAAACCAAGAAATGTCGGGTTATCTATAGTCCTCATGAAGATGTTCCTGTTTTCATTACGGGATAAAGCGTCGCAATGGTTACGCACCCTTGGGAGAACCATCCACTCTTGGGAAGAGATGCGAACAGCGTTTCTCAAGAAGTTCTTCCCAATCGGGCGGACCAATGCGCTTCGTCGTGCTATCACTTCATTTACGCAACAAAACGGCGAACAATTTCATGAGGCATGGGAGAGGTATAACGACCTCCTCAGGAAGTGTCCGCACCACGGTCTGCCTAAGTGGCATATAGCCCAGATTTTCTACTATGGGCTAAATGAGACTTTGAAGCAGATTGCAGACGCTTCCTGCGGAGGGAACTTTATGAATAAAGACGAGAATGGAGCATTCGAGCTGTTTGAAAATATGAGTGAAAACTCGATGAACAATGCTTCCATTGTCGCCTTTAATCGTACCAGCCAGCCCCAAAATGTCCACGAAGTTGACACGGGACCCTCCCATTCATCCACTGATCTAAGCCTTATTGCACAAAAACTGGATGAAGTCTCCGTCGTGCACAAGAAGCTGGACGAGCTTCTGGCCAACCCCGCCCGATCTATGGCAAACACCACCTCTTCAGCACTTCGTCACAATCCAAGTTCTTCTAATACCAGGCTTATCCCGAGAAACCCCGTTAGACCTTCCTTACCGAGTGTCGCGCCAAGCGACTCGGTAAGTCATGTGGAACTGGCTTCTGCGAGCCAGTATTTCGACACGGAGGACCAAGCCTCCGTGTGCTCAGACGCATATCTACATGCGGACGCGTCTTCTGGCATAGAAGATGCTTGCGCCCTGGGGAACAACCCGTTCTCTGCACTTATAACCCAGGGTGGCGTAATCATCCGAACTTCGCATGGTCCAACAACCCGCAGCGCCAAAACCCCGCGGGTGGACCAATGCGACCGTCCGCACCCGTCATCCTAAGGGTCTAGTTTAATCCTATGGCAAATCCGCCATCAGGCCCTTGCATACCACAAACTGAACACGCATCAAGCCCTCTTGACAAATTGATGCGAATGATGACGGAAATGTCAAAGCGCCATGAAGAGAACATGACCTCTCTTCAGCACCAATTGGCGCAGCAGAACGCCGAGATCAGTCAACTACGCATGGCGACTCGATCTCAGGGCACTCTTCCTGCCCAACTTGTTCCAAACCTGCGAAATTTCGTGCCCCGTGGTTCTCAACCACAGGTACGACCTTCTCAGGGACAGGTTAATCAAGTTCTGCAAGCTCCGATCATTCCATCGGGATTTCAGGCTAATCCTGCTGCAGCACCACACTCTTATATCCCCATTGCAAACCCTCCTCCACCGTATGATCCCACTGGACCCGCATCATCCAATGCTATCACTACGAGGAGCGGTAAGCAGACCGTCGATCCGCCTCGACCTGATCCTGGCCCATCTTCTTCTTCGCCCTCTCATTCGGGATGCATACCGCATTCGCGAGAGGATGATGCACCAAAACTTGTGCCAGAATCAGTCCCATTCCCTGAGGCTCTACTAAGGGAGCCAAAAGGCAAAAAGAAAAATACGCAGGCCTTTGACAACCTACGTAATTTGTTCAGGGATGTAGAAATCAAGGTACCCCTGCTCGAGGCAATCGATCACATACCTACTGTCGCTCGATTTTTCAAAGACTACACAACACCCAGGCGACAGTCAAAGAAGACTAAGAATCCGGTGGTTCTCTCGCCTCATGCGAGTTGTGCTATACTGTCAAACTTACCACCGAAGCAGAAAGATTCGGGCACACCACTGATTTCCTGTAGCATCCAAGGCTGCAGTTTTAACCGTGCCTTGCTTGATCTAGGATCTTCCATCAATCTCATACCGACCATCATGCTCAAAAAATTTTCCTTGGGAAATCTGAAACCCACCCCTGTCACGTTACAGTTGGCAGATCGTTCTGTCAAAATCCCGAAGGGTGTGGTGGAAGACGTGGTGGTTAGGGTCAACAGTCTCTGTTTTCCTGTTGACTTTCTTGTTTTAGATATGGAAGTTCCTAGTTCACTTTATGATTGTCCGATCATCCTCAGTCGACCTTTCTTGGCCACAGCCCGCGCCCACATCGACTGCGAGTCGGGCTGTATTGAGATTGCCGTTGGATCTGAGAAGCTCAAGCTTAACATATTCAAGGCAGCCAAGAACTTTGATTGCGATTGCATTGAGGATGACAGGTCTGACGAGGACATGGCCGTCAGCACGTGTATCGGACTAATTGGGACCTATTCGGACTGCTGCGGATTACCTATAAACACTGATAACTGCCTGACCAACGCATACTGTGACGTTCCCCAATCCCTCCCTTTTCCAGTACCTTCTCCTGGCCAGACTTCTGACGAGGTTTTCTCCGCTTCCCATACCTCGTGGTCTGAGTCATATCCGGGCTACTCACTGTCGGTCCACACTCATGAAGACCGAATTGCCCTTTCTTCCCCGCCAAATTAGGCGGATTTACAAATCCACACTGGGACCTTGAGCCCATATACTTCTCACTGGGGCTATTCATTTTTGGATCCATCTATCCAAGAAGCCCCTCTTCTTGGCCAATCTGAAGGCCAGTTTCTTCCTCCTAACTTATTCTCCTACCCGTCTGGGACACTCTCGTCCCAAGAAATGCCAGATCCTTCCCCATCCACTCCCGAGCTAAAAGTGCTGCCTAATACATTCAAGTATGTTTTCCTGGGACCAAATGAAACGCTCCCTGTAATCATCAGTTCAAAATTAACCATGGAGCAGGAGTGCAAACTTACTAAGGTCCTCCTAGAACACAAGGCAGCTATTGGATGGTCTTTATCAGACTTATCTGGTATTAGCCCCTCCTACTGCACTCATCGTATATATACGAAAGAGGAGGCTCGACCTTCTCACGAGATGCAGCGACGTCTCAACCCTAACATGCGGGAGGTCGTTAAGAATGAAATCATTAAGTGGCTGGATGCAGGTATAATCTACCGGATCAGCGATAGCCCCTGGGTGAGTCCGATTCACGTTGTGCCCAAAAAGGCAGGACTCACCATTCGTGTCAATGACAGGGGCGAATCCATCCCTACACGCACTCCTACATCGTGGAGAGTGTGTGTAGATTATAGGAAACTCAATGCTGCAACCAAGAAAGATCACTTCCCGCTACCATTTATTGACCAAATCCTGGAGCGGTTAGCGGGAAATAAATTTTTCTGCTTCCTGGATGGATTCTCAGGATATAACCAGGTGCCAATAGACCCCCGAGACCAAGAGAAAACCACTTTTACCTGCCCTTTCGGCACCTTCACCTTTAGAAGGATGCCGTTCGGACTTTGTAACGCGCCAGCAACTTTCCAGAGATGCATGCTGGCGATATTTCATGACATGGTGGGTGACTTTCTCGAGGTCTTCATGGATGACTTTTCAGTCTTTGGACCATCTTTCGACGAATGTCTTGCCAACCTGACTCGCATCCTTAGGAGATGTATTGATGTAAACCTCGTGCTTTCCTGGGAAAAAAGTCATTTTATGGTGCATGAGGGAATTGTTCTTGGACATATCATCTCCGATAGGGGTATCGAGGTTGACAGAGCTAAGCTCGATATCATTGCTGATTTACCTGTGCCTGGTTCTGTCAAACAAATCCGCTCCTTCTTGGGACACGTCGGTTTCTATAGGAGATTCATCAAAGACTTCTCCAAAATTTCTCGACCCTTAACTCATCTCCTATCAACCGACGTGCCCTTCGACATGGGCCCTGACTGTATACAAGCATTCACGCAGCTGCGTAATGCTGTCACCAAGGCCCCTGTTCTCCAGCCGCCTGATTGGTCCCTCGACTTTGAACTTATGTGTGACGCTTCAGACCTTGCAGTCGGAGCCATCCTGGGACAAAGACGCGATAGACACCCCTTCGTGGTATACTACGCCAGTAAGACGTTGGACGAGGCCCAGCGTAATTATACTACCACTGAAAAGGAACTACTGGCAGTCGTCTTTGGGCTGGAAAAATTCCGTTCTTACCTTCTGGGCTCTCACGTTATTGTTTTCACTGATCACGCGGCCATTCGCCATCTCATGCACAAGAAGGATGCCAAGCCTAGACTGATTCGTTGGATCCTTCTGCTCCAGGAATTTGACATTGAGATTCGTGATAAGGTCGGAGCCCAGAATGTTGTGGCTGATCACCTTTCCAGACTGGACCCTGACCATATTGGACTTACTCTGCCAATTAATGAAGTTTTTCCTGATGAGCACCTATTGGCAATAAATGTGGCAAGTGGACCGTGGTATGCCGACATTGCCAATTACCTTGCTTCTGGATCTCTTCCACGTGGCTGGCCTAAAAACCAGCGTGAGTGTCTCATGGCAGAAGCAAAGTATTATTTCTGGGATAATCCACTTCTTTTTCAGATAGGTGCTGATCAAATCATCTGTCGCTGTATTCCTGACAGTGAGTTCCCCAGTGTGCTATCCTTCTGCCATGATCAGGCCTGTGGAGGCCATTTCTCTGGGAGGAAAACTGCAGCCAAGGTGTTGCAGTGCGGTTTCTTTTGGCCCTCCCTTCACCAGGACGCGCACACTTATGCCAAACATTGCACTAGGTGCCAGTCATTAGGGTCAATGGCACGTCGTGACATGATGCCCTTGCAACACATCCTAGCTGCGGAAATCTTCGACATCTGGGGAATTGACTTCATGGGTCCCTTTCCTCCATCCAACGGCTTCGAATTCATCCTCGAGGCCGTCGACTATGTTTCAAAATGGATCGAGGCTATTCCCGCGCGCCGTGCTGACCATGTTATCTCCACCCGATTCGACAAGGACCATATCTTTGCGCGTTTTGGGATCCCTCGGGCCATTATCTCGGATGGAGGAAGCCACTTTACCCATGCTTCTTTTCGGGCACTTCTGAGGAGGTACGGAGTCCACCATCGTATCGCATCCCCGTATCATCCTCAGACGAACGGCCAGGCGGAAGTGTCGAACCGGCAAATCAAGCAGATTCTCCAGAAAACGGTTCGGCCTGACCGTAAGGATTGGTCCGACAAGCTGACTGACGCACTTTGGGCGTATCGGACCGCCTTCAAGGCTCCCCTTGGTATGTCTCCATATAGAATCGTTTACGGGAAGCCTTGTCATTTGCCTGTGGAGTTGGAGCACCGCGCTTATTGGGCGGTTCGCCAATGTAACCTCGACCCAGACTTGTGTGGACGAGAAAGGAAACTCCAACTCCAAGAGCTGGAAGAGATTCGTCGTGAAGCCTATGATTCTGCTCTAACCTTTAAACAGCGCACTAAGGCTTTTCACAACAGCCATGTTCGGCGGAAGGAATTTGAGCCATCTTAGCAAGTTTGGCTCTATAATGCCCGACTCAAATTCTTTCCTGGGAAATTAAAGTCCAAATAGACTGGTCCTTTTCTGGTCTCAAGACCATTCCCCAATGGGGCCGTCGAAATCGAAGATCCCAAATCTGGGCGTAAATTTACGGTCAACGGGCAGCGTTTGAAACCCTATCTGACTCATGAACCTGCCCCCGTTGGAGAAACCGTTGCCCTGCTGGAGGGTAACTAATTCTTTGCCTCATTCTGAGTCCAGCTGGGGACATTAAATTCAGCGCTTGTTGGGAGGCACCCTAACAGCACTCACCATCCACCATCACTTTTCACACCTCTATCGCAATCACTTCACTTTTCTCTTCACCACCCACCATCCACCCACCCTTCCACCCTGATCTATACCCTGAACCTCAGCTCTTGTTACCCGATCTTCCATCCTTCCTCTGCCTTTCCCTGCATGCATATGAGGACATAGCATTGTTTGGCATGGGGGCGTGGATAGGCATCCATAGGATCCGGGTATGTTATGGTTTCATACAGTTCCCACCTATTTATAAATATGCAAGAAAAAAAAAAAAATATATATATATATATATTATAATAAATGGTGTTTAGTAATGATCTAAAAGCTGAAACAAAAAAATACAATAAGTGTTTATGGATATTCAACCTCTGTTTTGAAAAATTTCCAGGCCACAGAAGCTTGATTCGCTCAGGCTCGGCTTAATTCACTTAAAGCATTGACAAAATAGATCAAGATCTCTCCTAACTAAGGATGTATTCTTGTACCTGAGACACCAGTACAGGATCCGTTGGTTTGCTTTTTCTTGAGAGCTTAAGTAAACTTGGTTCACACTACACATATCAGGAAAGACCAGGTGAACATAAGATCCAACCCTAGTGTTCATTAGGGAAGGTGGAGTCCTTACCTGTGCGCGCAGGTAGACTTTTTATCCCAGGCTTTAGTCTTGTGTTTAGGAGTGACTCTTTCCACTAAAAAGAAACTCTCCCACCAAAAAAAAAAAAAAAAAAAAGGAGATGTTTTAAAAGAGTCAGTATATCTCATAAATGTCAGTATACTTTGTTTTCCGGAAAAAAAAAAAAATCAGAAAATGGGAGTTGAGTTTTTCGTCATCATCTTAAGGGTCAATTCGAAGACATGAGCTGAAACTGGGACCAACCTGTACTTAAAAATTCGTGAAACCCTGGGATTGAGTCTTAATGTTCATCTGGTCAGTCTTGATCCTTCACTATGCACAAACCATAACCTCTTGAGCTCTCGAGTACGGCAAAAACCTCCTGGGTCCTGGAAATCGTACTTAAGGTTTAAATATCAAGAGTCCTGGTTAGTTGAGAGATGATCTATGTCATGTGAGACTTAAAGTACTGGTAGTCTTCTTTACAATTGGTTCTCACAATATTCGATAATAAACACACCTATATCACCTCAGAAGAAAATCTTCAGCTTAAGATTATTTCTAAATAGAGTTTTGCTAGGGACTAGCAAAAGATAGGCATGGGGGTATATGTTTGCACCTCAAAACACGCCTATAAGAATGCCTTCTTGTGCTATTTTCTAGCATTAACTATGTATATTATAATCCTGTAGTTACATTTGTAAAAACGCTTGCATGCATGCATTTAATTGAGAGGAGAAGAGAGTGGAATAAATGGCTTGCATATTTACATTTTTTCTCAAGTGTTTCTTTGCAAAAGTCCCTTCTCTATTTTTATTTTCATCTTTCTTTCTTCTCTTCCCACGGCTGCAACTCCTCCCGCAGCCGCATGCAACGCCATGCGCCTCTCCCTACTGTCCTTCCCGCGCCTCTCCCTGCAGCTGCCACTCTCCAACGCCTCTCCCTGCTGCTGCCATGCCTCCCCGCCATGCTCTCCTCCTCTATAAAGCCGCAGCTCTTCCTCGTGACGAAGAACAGGGACGTTGCTGCAATACGCAGCTGCGGCAGCAACTCAAACCCGCAGCCACCTTCGCACCCGCTCTCCCCTCCCATGCGTCGGCCCTCCATCGAGGAGGCACCCGATGAGCAGGAGTACCCACTGTGGTGCACACCACCACAGTGGGAGGACCACCGCCCAGCTCTTCGACGAGCCGGTGGGCGTGGTGCCTTCCCTCGTTGCGTTTTTCTCTTTGACGCCATTGCTGCCGCTTCAAGCTCCGAAGCTTGAAGCAGCAGCAGCAGCAGCTAAACCGCGGCAACAGCAGCAGCAGCAGCACCCGTCGCTCCTCCGCGACCTTCCCCGCAGGCGCTCAGCTCTCTGCGCGCGCCTGCAGGGCACTTCTCTGCTCCGTCCTCTGCTCTGTCGCCTCTGCCATTGCACCCGCGACCGGCCGCTGCACGCACTGCAGCGGCCGGCCAGGCCCTCTCGCCGCCCCCTGCCAACCTCTGCAACCCTCCGCGACCGACTGCAGACTCCCCGCCGCCCTCTCCGAGCACGCCATCACCAGCTCTCTCGCCCGCTCTCTCTCTGGTGATCTCTCCCGCGCGCGTCCGCCCTCTCTGCCGCCCGCTCTCTCTCTCTCTCCCTTTACTTACAGCAACACACACACACACATTCACCGACACACATACACACACACACTCATAGTAACATATATACATATATATATATATATATATATATATATATATATATATATATATATATATATATATATTTATATATATATATATATATGCACATATATCAATATATATATATACTTATATACATAGTATATCTATATAGTTATGTATACATACATATAATATAATATATATATACATATACATATATAATATATATATATATCTATACACAAGCTCATATACATATATATATATACATATCTATATACTTATACATATACACATATATATATATATATATATCTATATAGTATTATATATATATATACTTATATACAAATATCCATAGCTATATACATATATAGATACATATCTATATACATATATATATACATATATACATATATATATATCTATATAGTAACATATATATATACTTATATACATATATATATATATATATCTATACACCTATATATATAAACACATATATATCTATATATATATCTATACATATATAACTATACATTTATATATATATATAGATATATTTACTTATATACATACATATGTACATATATTTTCACGTTATTTACTATACGCTGTATCGTGGGAATATCTGCACCAGTTGCTGATATTCCCTGATACACGCGTACAAAGAAGCGTGGTCCCATACATCATCCATCCTCCATCCACACTCCACGCGGCACCTAGTCGTGTTGGTTGCGTCTCTCTAGACGTCGACTGACTCGACATAGTGCTACACTCCATAGTCACCTCCACCCCCACCCCTTTATATATATACTACATGTAAATATATATCTATAGCTACTATATTTACTTTCTATCTGTTAGCTTCCTTCTTAGTAAAAAGATAAAAAAAAAGGTATAAAAATGAAAAGATAATCTTTGATTTGCAGGTACCCCATCTTGCAAGTAGCAAGGCGTGTTTTGAAACTCTGTTTTGGCTAAAAGCCAAGGACACAATTTTGAGGGTGTGCCTCAAGAACAAGGATTACCAGAAAAAAACCTAAATAAGAAAAATACCAAAAACATAATAAACGAACGGAAGAGACGCGTTTTAAGGAAAACGTAGAAATTCGACTTGAACCCCACTTCCCTGAGTTCGACCCTGGGCCTAAAAGTGACAAGATAAAATCAATTAGGCCAGGTTAAAAATTTTGTAAAGAGATGGTTAGGTCTGAATTAGGTTAACCACTATACACATTTCAACGATAAAAATATCATATTAACAACCTATTTGGGCCGACCCATCACTCTTCCTCGATGGAGATGGAAGTCGGGTCAGGTGTGGAAGGGGAATTCTGAGATGTAACCATAGGAGTGTTATCAGGCTTGTCAATCTTTTTTCCACTCCTCAACACGGTCACTGCTTGGGCATGCTCCCTGAATACAACCCCCTTGCCCTTAGGGTTCTCCTCAGAGGAGCTAGGCAGCTTCCTCGGATCACGTTGCCTATATGCCTTAGTAAGATGACCAATTTGGGATTGCGTATCAGTAATCATCTTATTCTGAGATTGGATAACCATATTCTGATGCTCTTGCATTACTTTCATCATGGCCTTCAGTTCATCCATCTCAGAGGGCTTATTCGGAGGAGGGTTTTCATAAGAAGGTTGGTATATGGGCTGGGGTGGTAAGGGTCTTGTGTTCCTTGAGTTATAAGCATCACCTTGCTTCGAAGAGAAGTTTGGATGGTTTCGCCACCCTGGATTATAAGTGTTGGAATAAGGGTTATTGAGAGGGGGTAGAAACCTTTGGCTGCATTCAAGTCGGCCTGAATCAACTCAGGGAATTGGTTTGCCTGATGGCACTCCGCAGTGGCATGCATTGTGCTTTGCCAAATGGAGCATTCTCTTGAAGCCTGAAAAATAGAGGCTGCTTGCAGGTTCATGCCAGGGTTTGCTAAAAGCCTATCAAAGTTTTTATTCAATAGTTGAATCTGATAAGCCAAATCCTGAGAAGCCTCGGCATCATGGGCCTCTATCTTCCTCTGCAAGATTGATGGTTTTCTTTCTTGATAGGCAGAGGATAGATGTATGGAGTTGTCGCTTAATGTTTCAAATAATGCCCAAGCTTCATCCTTAATTCTGGTCATGAAGGTTCCTGCACAGGCTGCATCGATGGTTTGCCTATGCCTTTCAGTTAATCCTTTATAGATCCTTTCGACCAACTGCCATCTTGGCAGTTGATGGTGGGGGCATAACCTAAGAAGGTCATTAAAGCACTCCCATGTCTCATGAAATTGCTCCCCTTCCTGTTGAGTAAAACCCACAATCTCTCTTCCATAATGGTTGGTTTTACTCATAGGAAAATACTTTTTCAAAAATTCTCCCTTACGGGTAGCCCAATCATTTACCCTTGCATCGAGGGTATGATACTAGTTCTTGGCCTTATCCTTTAAGGAGAAAGGAAATAGAGTCCACATCAGGCCATTGTAGTATAGTGGTGAGTATTCCCTCTTGTCACACGGGCGACCCGAGTTTGATCCCCAGCAACAATGCCATTTTGACGAAGAGATTTTGCTTACTTATGATAGCAATAGAAGAATATGTCGTAATTAATTTGGTGGAAATCTCTCAATCAAAAGTTAACATAGATATGAATTTAAGCCACAATAAAGGGTGTCGTATCCACAGGGAGGAATAAACCAATAAATTCACGAGTCAAGGAATACACAGTTCATAAACTCTTCTGCAACTTTAATGCGAGGAATATGCTATTTTAACTGAAGCTTGCAATTTCCTTAAAGGTTCAGGGGTATTTATGCAGTTTTCACGTCAGGAATTAAGCTCCAAAAATATGTGTATGATGCATGTGTAATGGCTTATCATGTAAATTCAACTTTCATGCAACTTTGATTTCAAATTCAAGGTAGAATCATGCACATAACACAAGAAAAATAATTTCAGGAAAGTCTAAGTGCATCAATGCAATGTGGTTTGAATAAAATATTAATATAAAATTGGCAATGGCATTGAATGTAATTATTAATGGAGACAAAAATAGAGGATTTCTCCTCTCTCCTCCTCATGTGTGCGGCCGTGCGTGGTTGGCAGAGAGAGTCGGCGAGGAGGTACTCCTCGACGACGGCTACGCAACGGCGGTGACGCGGGGCCGATGGTGGACGGCGGCCACCGGACGGAGGAGGATGGCCACCGGCCTATTGGAGGAGGATGCCGCTCCTGCAGCCTACGCGGCTGCGCATTGGGCGCGCACGCATGCAAGTTGTTCTACAGGGAGGCGCTGCTGGCTTGGGCCCCACGTGCACTTGGTGTGGGAGCACCTGCGGGACAGAAGGCACAAGGGCGGTCTATAGAGGGTGTGCACAAGTGGTGAGCACCTGCAGAGCCTGCGGTGGGAGTGCTGGTGGTGAGGGCATGCTGCAGGCAGGAGCACGGGTGGCGAGGGCTCGCTGCAGGCGGGAGCACTGGTGGTGTGCCTGCGATGAGCGGTGTAGCGCCTGCGGTGAAGGGCGCTGGAGGAGGGGGGCACGCTGCGGTGGTGATGGCACTAGAGAGGGGGTGCATGCTGCGGTGGGCGCTGGAGGGGCGCTGGCCTGGTAGGTGGGATGCGGGTCTGGTGCTGGAGAGAAGGAAATGCCTGTGGGCACTTGAGAGGGGCACTGGAGGGGCGCAGGTGGGGCGATGCGCCTGAACAAGCCTGCAGGCGATGGCAGGCGTGCAAGGTGGAGGCACTGTGCAGGTGTGCCTGCAATGAGAGGACTGCGCCTGCATGGCACGATGGCACTGGTGCATGAGCGGGTGGGGCGGTTGCAGGCTAGAAGGGTGACTTCAGTGAACGCTTGGTTCACAGGGTTAGCCCTCTCCATGGTGGTGAAGGTGGATCCCCGCAAGAGAGACGAAGAAGATGCCCGCTATCCAACTTTTCCCCACCTCTTTATCTCCTCCCCTAAGTGCGTGAGTTAAGGGATTTTCAAATCCCTCTGCTATTTTTGGCTGGCGGCTGTTGAGGGTGGCTGGAGGATGGGGGAAAAAATATGACGCCGGTTGTTTGTTGGGGAAATTTATTCCCCCCTTCTTGTTCTTTCTAAGTATCATTCTTGCACATAAAAATAAAAAGTCATTACATATTAAGTTATAGAATGTTATAAAATAGATGTAAACTTAAATCATGATGCATGAAAACATTTTATAACTCAATGTAGTTATTAGCAAGCCTAAAAGGTAAGATTAAAGGTACTTAGGCATAATACTAGTCCATTAAAATGGACTCATCAAGAGTCATTTTTAGGCCATTTAATTAAGCTCTTTTAATCTAGAAAAGCCTAATGAATGACAAATTTGATTAAACCTATCTTTTGATAAAGGTTTTGTGAAAATATCGGCTAGCTGTTTTTCTGTGTTAATAAATTCTAAGTTGATATCCCCTTTTAAGACATAATCACTAAGAAAGTGATGTCTAATATCAATATGTTTAGTCCTAGAGTGCTGTACTAGATTCTTGGATAAGTTGATTGCACTAATGTTGTCACACAAGATTTTGTTGATTTTAAAAGTTAATCCAAAATCTCTTAAAGTCTGTTTCATCCACAATAGTTGTGAACATGCTAAAGATGCTGCTACATATTCTGCTTCAGTTGTGGATAGAGATACAGTGTTTTGTTTTCTAGAGAACAAAGAGACTTAGGGAATTTTTGAGAAATTAGCAAGTTCCACTAGTACTCTTTCTGTCTATGAAGCTACCTACATAATCAACATCACAAAAGGAATATAATTTCGAAGTGTCTGACTTCGGATAGAATAGTCCTAAGTCTTATGTGTTGTTTAGATATCTAAGGATTCTTTTAACAACATTTAGATGTGATTCCTTAGGGTTTATTTGAAAATGGGCACATAAACAAGTGCAAAATAGAATGTCAGGTCTACTTGTAGTTAATTATAATAGAGAACCATCATACTCCTATAAAGTTTCTGATCTACTAACTTACCTGTGTCGTCAGTTTTTAATTGGGTAGAAGCTGTCATCGGTGTTTCTTTGCCTTTGACTTTGTCCATTGAGGATTTCTTCAATATCTCTACTGTGTATTTATTTCGAGATATGAAGATTTTGGAGGATAGTTGATCAATCTAAAGACCTTGGAAGAACTTAAGTTCTCCCACCATACTCATTTCAAATTGATCCTGCATAATCTTTGCAAATTCTCAACAAAGTAGATCATTAGTAGCACTGAAAATAATATCATCTACATATATTTGAATTATTAGGAGGTCATTTTGTTTTCTTTTCATAAATAAAGTTGAATCGATTTGACTAATTTTAAACTCGTTGTCAATAAAGTATGTTTTTAATCTTTCATTCCAAGCTCGTGGAGCATGTTTTAATCCATACAATGCTTTGTTTAATTTGTATACGTGTTCTGGATGATTTGGATCTTCAAATTCTAGAGGTTGTTCAACAAAGACTTCCTCCTTAATGAATCCATTTAAAAAGGCACTTTTGACATCCATTTGGAAAAGCTTAAATTCCATATGGGCTGCAAAAGCTAGCAACATTCTAATAGATTCAAATCGGGCAACAGGTGAATATGTTTCGTCAAAATCTATTCCCTCCTCTTGATTATATCCTTGAGCCACAAGTCTAGCTTTATTTCTAACTACATGTCCTGATTCAACAAGTTTGTTCCTAAAAATCCACTTGGTTCCAATAATAGTTTGTTGCTCAGGTTTTGGAACAAGTTCCCATACTTGATTTTTCTTGAATTGGTTTAGCTCATCTTCCATACCAATAATCCAATAATTATCTAAGAAGGCTTCCTTAATATTTTTAGGCTAGGATGACCTTTTACAAAAGAGATATCTTTGGGTAGTTCTTTAGGAATAACATCTTCTAGAATGTTTGAAGGATCAACTATTGTATCATCATCATCAATCATGGAAGGTTTAGGTTGAACTAATGTTTCATCAAATGATACATGCATGGTTTCCTCAACAATAGAATTCTTCTTATTAAAGACCCTATAGGCTTTCCTTCTGGTTGAATAACCTAGGAAAATCCCTTCTGAGCTTTTTGCATCAAATTTATCAAGATTATCTTTAGTGTTAGGTATAAAACATCGACATCCGAAAATCTTGAAGTAGGAAATTCTAGGTGTTCTTCCATGGTAGAGTTCAAAGGGTGTCATCTTTAGAATTGGTCTGATTAGGGTTCTATTTTGGACTTGACAAGCAGTGTTTACACCCTCTACCCAAAAATATCAAGGCAGCTTTGACTCGCACAGCATTGTGCAGGCACACTCTTATAAGGTCCTATTTTTCCTCTCAACTACACCATTCTACAATGTAGCTCTAGGGAAGGCAACCTCATGTTTAATTCCATATTGATCACAAAAATTTGAGAAAGATTCATTTTCAAATTCTTGACCATGATCACTTCTGATTCTAATTACTTATGATCCTTTTTCATTTTGTAATCTTCTAACTAGTTTGCTAAAGGCATCTAAGGTTAAGTCCTTGCTCTTTAAGAAAGATGCCCAAGTAAACCTAGAGAAGTCGTCAATTATGACTAAACCATATCTTCACCCGCTTAGGCTTTCAAATTTGGTTCGTCCGAATAAGTCTAAGTAGCTCCAGGGGTTGAGAAGTGCTAACCATCCTTTTTTGTTTAAAAGGGTTTTTGGTTTGTTTGCCAACTTGAGAAGAATCACAGACTTTGCTTTTCTTGAAGTCGATCCTTGGTAGACCTTTTACAAGTTCATGTTTCACAAGTTTATTAATGTTTCCCATGTGAACATGACCAAGTCTTTTATGCCAAAAAGTTGTTTCTTCATCAGATATGACTAGACATTCAAGACTGTCGTATTTGTCGAAGCTTATGGTGTAAATGTCTTTGTGTCTATTTCCTTTAAGAATAACTTGATTTGTTTCTTCATCACGAATTTTAAAACCTTTTGATGTAAACGTAATTCTGTTCCCCTTATCACATATTTGGCTTACACTTAACAGATTGTGTTTTAAACCTTTAACTAAGTGCACATTATCCATCGAGGTAGAAGAATTACCAATTTGGCCTGTACCAATAATACAACACTTGTGGTTGTTCCTGACGTGACCGTATCACCTTCCTGAAGGTTGAGTTGTAGGAATAGGTCTTTCTCGCCAGTCATGTGCTTGGAACAGCCGCTATCCATAATCCATCTTCCTTCTTCTCTTTCCTATCATTGATTTGCGATTGTGAGGCTTCGTTTGATATAGTGGCTTCAATATTCAATTGATTTATTGGAAAGTCCACTTATAATCTATTGAGCCTACAAAACAGGATTGCAAAATGTTTTTTGGTACCCATTTTTGCTTAGGTCCATGGTGGTTAGTTTTCATTGCCTATTTTGGTAAGCTACCTTTCTCTTTGTTTTGATTGGAACTGGATGCTTCTAGGCTATTCTTTGGTAAATAGCCTAACACAAATTTTGTGGTGCTTTGGGTTTGTGTTCCTAACAATTTATGTAGATTTCTACTTCCGTTTGTGAATTTTGTCAGGTCATTTAGTATAACAGCAGAGTTTTCTTTTAATTTATCTATCTATTTCTATGTGGTTTATTTATGATTTTAGTGTTGTAATTTCAATAGATAGCTCTTTGTTTTGGTTGTCAAGTGCTTCTTTTTGTGCTTTCTCTTTGTCTAGTATCTTTATTAGTTTTTGTTTTCTAATTTTAATGATGTAGCTATATCATGCAATTCAAAGAGTGCTTCTAATAGTTCTTCTTGAGTAAAGGAGGTTACCTCATCTTCTAGCAGCATCAAACTGAGAAGAGCTTATTTTCCTGTTGTTTCTTCTTCTTATGAACTTAAGTCTGAGACATCCCACATTGTAGTAAAGGCTTTCTTCTTTCCATCTTTACTGAAGTGCTTCTTCTTCTTTTCAGATTCCTTCTTGAGAAGTGGACAATCCTTCTTGATGTGTCCCTTTCTCTTGCAGTTATAATAGATGACTGTGTCGTTGTTTCTTCCTTCTTTCTTTCTTTTTTTTGAAACTAAAAGGAAAGCTATCATCTTATGATAGCAATCCGGGAGGATAATTTATTAATAAAAGGTTAAGAAGATTTACAATTCAGATCCCCACGTATGTATGAGGGACTAGCACTCATTTACAATTTGCTAACAGCAAACCGGTCTCTCCAGAAAAAGCCTATCGTTTCTTGCCCTCCACACACACTAGAGAGTTGCAGCCATGCGTAGATGCTGCCTCTCCATCAATACAAAATTATGCCAAATGGAATCCCACGAGGGGAGTGGTTCTTGGCAGGTCCTCCTCCAAACTGCATCAGTGATCAGGCAAGATGAGAAAATGTGGCTAAGCTTATCAGTGTGCATCCCACACAAGTGACATTCATGAGGAGCAGCTCCCATTCTTTTGTGTCTTAGATCACCTGTTATCAAACCCTCCCTCCTACACAGCCAAAGAAAAATTTACACTTTGAGGGGAATATTTAAGAGCCATATTTTTTTGTCAATATAATCATAGCTCCCACCTCTGTCTCCCTCCATGATCTTTCCATATCCACATTGCACTGTATATATTCCATCCCATACATAGTTATCATCCACTCCAGGCCTTGGTTTAAATCTATCCAAGTTAGAAATCAGGTTCCTTCTTTCTTCCCATATCCTGGTGCCCATTCCAGTGTCTTCATCTTCACTCAATTGCCAGCAGTTCCTGCTTTAAAACTAGTAGCAACTAATAGTACCATCTTTGTCTCTAGCTGCAGCAAAGGCCCTTGGGTAAGCCTCCTTCGGAGCACCCAGCAGTGACCAGCCTTCACTCCAGAAGTTGAAGGTTCTACCATCTCCTAAAATCTACTGTAGCAGGTGCCAATTTTCTTTCAGAGCTCTAACCACATAATTCCAAAAGGGTGATGGTCTGGTATGGTAGGGTGCAACCTCTTTAGCACACTGTTGGATTGACCATATCTGTCCTTAATCAATTCAGTCCAAGGTTTCACCTCCCCTTGCAGAAATTTGATGGCCCATTTGAGTAGCAAAGCCTCATTGAATTCTTTTAAGGATTCGATTCCCAAACCACGACTTTCCTTAGGCTGACAGAGTTGTTCCCATTTCAGGGGCTGCAGAAATCTGCCTTTATGCTTGGGGCCACTCCAAAAGACCCTCTTCCACAATACATCCTTGCGCTTCGACACAGATTTTGGAGCCTTGAAAATAGAGAAATAGAAGACAGGGATGGAAGTAATCACTGAGTTAAGCAAAATGAGTTTGCCACCATTGGAAAGAAATCTGCTATTCCATCCAGCCAGCTTCACTAAGATCTTGTCAAACAGACAATTCCAGTCTCTTTTCTTCATTCTTGAACATCTCAGGGGCAACCCCAGATATCTGATGTGGAGGTTAATGTGAGGGGTCCCCAAAGAAGTAGAGATATCTTCTTACTTTGTCTCAGTTAATCCAAAACACACCAGATTTGACTTCACTCTATTCAGACTCAGACTTGAGATGTCCCCAAATATGTTAACCATATGGCCAAGTGCACGGGCTTCATCTATAGATCCTTCCATAAAAAAAACTATATCATCCGCATATTGAAGTATAGGGGCTATTGCACTCCTATTAGAGAGGGAATATCCTCTGATAATTCCTACCTCAGCAGGCTTGCAAGCATACCTTGCTAAATTATCAATAGTTAGGATAAAAATCAAGGGTTCCAAAGGACAACCTTGCCTCACCCCACATTGAGGTTGGATCCAGGCTCCATAGGGCTTCCCATTGATCAAAGGGGTTAAAGAAGCTATTGTAATGCACCTTTTCATCCATTTAATCCATAGTGGGGGGAATCCCCTCCTCTTAAAAACTTCCCATAAGAGGGCCAAGAAATAGAGTAATAAGCTTTACGGAAGTCAACTTTCTACATAAAAGCTCTACATTTCCTCTTTTGACACCCACACACCATCTCCTGGGCCATGAAGAAAGACACTTGTAAGGACCTATTGGGGAGGAACGCAGATTGAACTGGGTGGATCACCTCCTGCAAGATTGGCTGTAGCCTATTTGCTAAAACCTTGCTAATCACCAGATAGATAGAATTTGAGAGGGCTATGGGTCTGAAGTCTTGAAAAGTCTCTGCGCCTTGTGTCTTTGGCAATAAGAAGAAGAAGGACCTGTTAATCTTTTCAAAGCCAAAATTGCCCTCATCAAACTCCTTAATCACATCTAATACCTCTTTTCCTAGTACACCCCACATCTCTTTGTAGAAGAGGACTTGGATGCCATTAGGACTAGGAGAGCCTTCATTGTTTAGGTCTTTGATGGCAGACACTGTTTCTTGCTCTGTAATGGCTATAATCAGGCAAGACATTTGTTCCCCAGATAGTTTAGGTAAGTCACTCGCTGCCATTCTCCATTGGCCTCTCCCTGCAGCCCTTTAAGAGTCTACTTGATGGCCTCGACTCTTATATCTAATATTGATGAAATTTTCTACCCATCCTTGAGTATTGAGGAGATCAAGTTGAATCTTCTGCGAGAGCTGGCAGCCAAGTGGAAAAATTTGGTATTAGCATCCCCCTCTTTAATCCATAACTATTTGGAATGTCCCCTCTGGTCCATCTCCAACTTCTGATATTCTTTAGCCACCACACCCTGCCACCATCTTCTATTCTTGGGTTCTGTTCTATCAGTAGGCCAGTGGCCTCTTTTAGCTCAAGGCTTTGGATTTCCATTAAGGCCTCTTTGAGCCTTTGGTGTCTCACAACAGATACAACAGCTCCATATTCCTTTAACATTTTTCGCATAGCTGTCAGCTTGGAAGCTAGCTTGATAGTGGCAGTGCCATCAACATGTTTAGCCCTCTACCATCCTTCATGCATCTCTTTGAACTTCGATTCTCTCAACCAAGATTTTTTAAACTTGAAATAAGAACCAGCAAGCACTTGCTCTCCACTATCCCAAACCAATGGAGTGTGATCAGAAAAGGGGCATTCTAATCCACACACAGTGGATAATTGGAACAAATCCAATAGCCAAGCATTACCAAAGAACCTGTCAATTTTGGACATTAGGCCACTACCATTCCTCCATGTAAATTCAGTTCCAGAAGATGGGTACTCACTCTAGCCTAAGGTCTGAACCATTAGTTGGAATCCAGTGGTCGCGTTGTCAACCACACCATTTGGTTCGTCACTCCCCATCAGTACACAGTTGAAGTCACCTCCTACAACCCAAGCAGCCCCATTCACAAAGTCAGCAGCCACAATCCAGTCCTCCCACAATCGTGCCTTCTGCAGGGGTCACAGGGGCCATAGACACCTGTAATATAGAGTTCACACCCCCTAGGTTCGTTCAAACTTACAGGTCAGCAAGTGTCTAGCCTTAGAGACCTCAGCTAGTTGTAGCACATTTTTCTTCCACCATATAGCTACACCCCTAGACCTGCCAATTGAGTTAAGCGACACACAGTCATTCGCATCCCCAGCTTTCATATCAACCCAAGCCCTATCATCTTCATTTTCTATATGTGTTTCTTGGATCATGGCACAATCAATTTCCCATTCTCTCATGTACCTCGGAAGAGAAGCCCTCCAACTTCTATCGTGCAACCCACGCACATTCCACGAAAGAATCCTCATTTAGCATTTTGGGTACCCCTTCTTTGCAGTAGAGATTCTGCTGATCTTCATCACAGCTGCAATGGCACACTCATCAATTTTTTGTGTAGAGTTTTATTTTCTCTGTCTGAGTTTTTAAGGGGGTCTCCCCATACTGGTCTTGGAGATAGCCCTTGAGCCAATCCTTCTTGACCTTAAGAAACTTTTTGAATTTTCTGGATAAGAGTGCTATGTCTTCCTTTTCTTCTCCACTTGAAGTTTCTTTAGACTCTTGAGTGGCTTCAAGGGCTATGGCTTTCTTTTTTACTCCTTCACCTTCATGCTTTTTCATGTGTTGAAGTTGAACTTCATAGGCCATCCAGCTTCTGATAAGATCATTGACAAGCGCAGAAATCACGAATTTTGAAATCATCGGAAATCGTAGTATAGTCGCAAAATCCCATTCACAAAACAAATTATAATAATGAAACTCTCAAAGATTTCTTTTCTTTTTAGAACTTGAGTTCCGGTTGTTCGTCTCTGGGAGGCATGAAAAAAAGTCGAGATTTGGATCGGCTTAACCTAGCCTAAATCTAATCTAACCTAATATTTTTTTCTTTTTGTGTTTTTGATCTTTATTTTGAAACATGAAATGAAACCTAGATCTAGACGTGCTAGTGAAAACCTAAGTAACTACGTGCTTCTAAGTGGGCCATGGTGGCCGTGCATGGTGAGACAAATCTAAATAATATGAAGACAAGCAAACATGATGACAATCAATCATAGAAACATCATGATGTTATTTATGCATAAAAGATTATCACATAATAGCATGCATATAAAACCATTAGACAAGAGTATCATGCATCGAAAATTAAGTCACTATAAAAATACGGATACATGGAAATAAAGCTAAACTAAAGAAAGGGATCAACCAAGAGAAGCTAAGGAGAAGCCTTCTTGGCCATCCACTAAAGAGAGGAGGATGGGTGTGTGCACCCAAGTGGAGAGAGGAGGATGTTGCACCCTTTCCCTACTAATGGTCATCCTTGAGAAGACCTTGAGGGGGGTTTTCTCTATGGCCGTCTAAGAGGAAAATAAAAAGGGGGCGTGGATCCTCGATGGTGGAAGAAGAGGGCACACCCACAAGAAGAAAGGAGAAGGTGTTGCATCCTTATGCTCTTCTTCTTCTTGCCACCCTTGAAGAAGCTTCGAGGAGAGCTTCTTCCTAGGCGTCCATGTAGGGAGCTTGGAGGAGGAGGATGGCCTTGAGAGGGAAAGGAGGAGGTGTGGTCGCAAGTTGAGAGGAACAGAGTGGTGGAGATGGTGAACGGAGATGGTGCAATTTCGTGGCTCTCTCTTTGCCCTTATGGGAGGCTCCATCTAGTTGCCACTTTTGGTGGTTCCAAAATTGGCTAATGCCACATTTTTAGGATCTAGGTTTGACACAAGTTTTCAGTTTCCAAGAGAGTGTGCATGGGTTTGGTAGGGATAGAATGGGAAGGTGTGTGTGTGTGTGTGGGTGTGTATTTTTCGTAGGACTAGGTTGTTGGTTTTGGTAGGATTAGGTGCTAAATAGGTTGGGTCAATCCAGATGAAGTGGGTGTAGACCTAATTAGGCTTAGGAAAGTCTAATTGGATAGGAGTGAACCTAATTAAGTCTAGGTCAAGTCTAATTGGATGTGTGCAGGTGATTAGGCTGGGGTAATCCTAATAGGTATGAGTCAATTGGATCCTAGGTGGATCCAATTGGGCTCAAGTGCACCAAATCAACTGTATATGCACCCAATTAGGTATCGGATGGTTCAATTGGGTTAGGGATAGGATAAGTAGGGCCATGGATAGTGGACTAGGCTTAGGAGGTCTCTAATTAGATTTCCTAGGGTGTCCGGTGGGGTTCCTAGGTCAAAATAGGCAAGCTAGGGCTTCTAACACCAAAATTAGCATTTAGAGAGCCGTATCAGACGTCCAGAATAATGGTCGGATGTCTTATACTACAAAATTGGATGTCCAATTCTATGTCAGTATGAGTTTTGGCTTCCTGGATTGTTATTCTACAGAAATCAGACGTCCAGCCAGATGTCTGGACGTCCTAAAAGGTGTTGGAGAGTAGGTTTTAGGTTTTCTAAGGTGGGTTTTGGTTCCTAAGTGTTTGGGAGAGGGATAGGGTGGATAAGAACATGGATAGTGCTATCCATGTTTTGGTTTTGAGGCTAAGGTGCCCTAATGGAGGTCATTTTGGGTTTGGGAAGGCTGTCTTAGTGTTTCTAAGGGTAAGGATAAGGCTATCCTCCTCACTCATCTTATCTAGATCAATCTTCTTTATTTATTGCTTTATTCTACTATCTCCTTCATGGATCACCTTATTACCTGCAAATAGTAATAAAAACCATTAAATAGCAGGATATCTCCTCTTATTCTAAATAGACTGATGCAATCATGATATGCAGGATATGAGTGCAATATCCACAAATTAATCTTGGTTCAAACATTATTTAGGTTAATTAGGAGCCATGATTGCTATGAAATCGTACCCCCATGCCTAAACTTTGCTAGTCCCTAGCAAATGTAAGGCTAAGTGCGTGGCTAATTTATTTACAAAATCAATCCCTAAAGGATTGCTTATTCTTTTTATCAAAGAGATTGACTAAAGATTTCTCTCCTTTGTTTCATCTAGAAATCTTGAAATCCAAATATGTGAAAGTGCAGCTATGTAGCTTTTGCAATGGATTCGAGTGAAAGACCTAATTCACCTATAAAGCCTGAACTTGAACCCTAGTAAAATTCTAGTGGGATAGGTGGAGTTCTTCCCTCAGGGTATTCAAGATATTTTATGAATTCCTCCCTGGCTTTAAACTTGGGTAGAGAATGTCTGAGGGATACGAGTGTTTATTTAGTGGCTCACTCTCACTTGGTGCTACATAGAAATTAGTACTTCAGAATCTTGATTCCTAGATTATCAAGTAACTCAACTTAGAGAAAGATGAGAAAAACTATGCTCCCTTTTGGTTCCTTTGTATTCATTCTCTTTTTCTTTTTCTTTTTCCTTTCTTTTTTTTTTCTTAGAGCTCACAATCTCGCCAAATTCAAACATATGATGTGTATTTGGTGGTCTTACTTGTCATTAACACTTTAATTGAGTTTCCATAACTCTAACACTAAGTCAGAATTCCTCAGCCAGTATTCGGGCGGTCAGAAACACAAGGTGGGTTAAGGACATATTTGGTGGATCTAAAATTTATTTGGTGGTATTGCCTCAATGCAACTGAAATAAGCACTAAATATTCACAAACTCTTTTTCTTTATTTTTTCTTCTTTTTCTAATTTGTTTTTCTTTTTCAATTTTTCTCTTTTTTTTTCATTCAATTTTCTTTTTCTTTTTTTCTATGTATAATATATATATATTTTTTCTTTTTTTTTCAACATAACACAAGCTAGCATACATCCATGAACTTTATTGAGGAGGCATTATTAGGGATTGGTGGTACTCAAGAGACATTGGGTGGCTTATTTGGTGGAAGTGCCTACTCACGGCACCGGGAGAGATGGATAGGATGGTGTATTGCTGACCTTAACATCAATACCCATCTTCAGTCGAGGATTCCAAAAAGAATGGTCGTAACCATCCACTGTAGCATTAGTTTTTTGAAAACTCGCTCTTCGCGTAATTGCCCAATTTGGTGGCTCTAAAAATTTCACACAAAAATTGGAATCGAGAGTGGAAACTATGCCTAATCTCTGAGTATCATCACCTAATTATCTAAGATTTCGGATTCCTTGCACTAATCTTATAGCACCAATACACTCTACTCTCATCTTACACTATTTGGTGTATTTTTGGAGGAAAATCTGCCTTACTCCCAAAACACTGTCCAGGGGTTTAGGAAAAGAAGC
Source organism: Thalassia testudinum (assembly GCA_037157565.1). Classification (NCBI taxonomy): domain Eukaryota; kingdom Viridiplantae; phylum Streptophyta; class Magnoliopsida; order Alismatales; family Hydrocharitaceae; genus Thalassia; species Thalassia testudinum. The sequence goes on from JAZHRO010000014.1 coordinate 61,070,882, forward strand.
ACTACTTGTCAACAAACTAAAGACGTTCATCAGTCTTCACCGTGAATCCATTGCAAATTCTACATGTAAGTGAAAATTGTACTGGATTCCAGATTATAGGAATCAACTCGAGGATGAAATCCTTAATGCATTCTATTGATAAAAATCTTATTCATGAATGCAATATATATAAATGCTATTTGTAACCTTTCAAAGTTGCAGTTTCAAAATTTCCCTAATTCGAGTTATATTCAGCTTGACCCTAAATTTAGAACAAAAGGGTGAGTGGATGAGTCAAAAGTGGCTGTTGTGGATGATTTTTAGCTCCACTGCGAACATTGGAGGTGGAGTCGGTTGTTCTCAATTTAAAGACCCTAAAGTGCAATTAGCATGATGTACGAAAGGTTTTTCCTAGGTGTTGGCAAAAAAATTTTCAGTTTACAACTACTACCCCCCCCATGCCTACTTGCTTGGATGTCCTCATGCATGAATACAAAGAAAAATAAATTAAGATAGGGAGTAAAAGGGTAGAATTCACCTGGCATGGCTCCTGAATTTTGACGTTCCACTTATTCCAACACCTAAAATTGAATATGCAAGAAAATATGCCAAATAAAATATTCTATATATAAGTGCTGAGATTAATGCCTTCAGCTAGGCATACACTTAGAAAGGATATGTTAATACACTATTGGCAATGGTTAGTAAAATGACGAGAATTTTAATCTCGTTCGCCAATAGCGGGCCGCAAATGCGGACCAGCTATCCATGAATTCCAAGTCCAAATAATCGGAAAAATATGTAGATGGGGCTTGGGATTATCTGCAGCCAGATGCTACAGAAGAAAGATAGATAAATACGGGTGCCTGGAAGAAATGAATATGAAGGCATCCCGAAGAGGTGATGGAGAATGTGGGTGGTAGGGGTATGGGTGGAGTCTTGTGGGGTGAAATCATATGGGTCCTGATAATGGTGATGAATGGAAGGCATGACCCAAGTAGTGTGGTCAGATCAGGAAATCAAGGTCCAGTGATCAGTCTCTGTCTCTGCCAAAGATGTTTGGGTATCATCTTCTTCTTTTATTTCTTCACAAATTTTCAATTCTAATTCCCAATTATTACATTATTTCCCAAAATTTTTAGCTTCCTCCGATAACTCATCATATGTTATCCCCAACAGTCTTTCAATCTCTTGAATATCCTTTTCATAAAGGGATATTTCCTTCTCACTTAGATGAAATTGGTCATTAGATTTAGTAGTGAGTCCCTCCGTGAAAGTGGAATGGGCTGAATCATTGATTGAGGAGTTGTTACAGTCCTTTTGATTTTGTTGCTCTGTGTATGAGATCATTTGAATTAATTCATCAATGTCTCTATGGGTATTCTCAAATACAACAAAATCATATTCAAGTCCCTTAATACTTGGTTCCTCAAAATGAAATGATTGGTACTCAGGCCCTAAATCAAGATGAAGATTCTAAAATAAATCACCATTCTCAACTTCAATAGGATTATCAATATCATCCACCTTGTGTGTTTGATCAACAGAATCCTGCATGACCACCATCGAATCGCAAATTGGTTGTGGCACACCTGACCCAAATTCAAATGTTTCTGATTTTTGTTGCTCATCCTGGATTCTATGAAGCTCTTTTCTTATATCATCATATTCTTTAACACTAGCTTCTTTTATTTCATGAACCATTTTGATCAATTGGGTAATATGGGATTTATTGCAAGGGGCAGGGGTTTGAATTGGGCTAGGTCGGTCAAGATAGTCTACCATGCTATCAAACATTTGATACTGTATTGATGGTGACTTATGTGATCTAGTGGATTGTTGATTCGAGTCATGTGGTTCTACCCAGGTGTCAATTGCCATAGTTTCTTCTGAATTACCCCCTGACTCAGTTTCCATGTCATCCAGAAAATACCCTGACTTTGTTTTCTTAGCGGCTACATACATATCAAAGTGAATCTTCTCATTGCCGTTACTCATCTCCAAACATCCAGAGTAATAGTCAATCTGTGCATTAGCCGTAGCCAAGAAAGGTTGACCCAAAATAATGGGTGAATTACTTAGCTTCTCTGGTATATTCATGTCCAAGACAATAAAATCAACTGGAAAGCTAAGACCTTGCACTTTAATAATCACATCCTGAACTACCCCCTTAGGTGTTTTAATGGAGCCATCTGCCATTCCAATGGTGATAGGTGCGTGGTGCAGATCTCCAAGTCTAGTGTGGTCAAAAAGGGTGGTAGGAATCAAGCTAATGGAAGACCCTAGATCCACAAGGGCTTTGTTGAAGATGAATCCCTTGATGGCACAAGATATGAAAGGTTTTCCAGGGTCGATCTTTTCGGGTGGTAGAGTGCCAGAAACAAATGCACTTATGTTAGCTGATAAAACCACCTCTTTAGGTGTGCAAGTCTTTTTCTTCTTTTGTGACTCCTTCTTTAAGGCCTCAGGAAAGGGTAAATAGTTCAAATCAACTTCAGAAGCCTTTTTCTTCTTTTTGTCCCAAGAGTTTGAGTCAGAGCCAGATGTGGGTTTGGTCTTATGATTTTTGGTTGAGCCCGAATCAAATCGTTTGGGTAGGCTCTTAGCTTTTCTCTTCCTTTTAGTGGCCACAGATTTGGCCCTCACACAATGGCATGTATGATAGATTGGAAGAGGGGTCGGAAGAATAGGAGTAGAATAGGAGTGAAAAGGCATTTGCATCTGAGGATAAAGTGATTCTTGAAGTCTCTTGATTTGATCCCCTTGAGATTTCACTTGATTTTCCAACTTAGTCAGCCTTTCTTCATTTTTCTTATCAAAGTCCAACAAAATGTTCATGATATCTTCAAGGGTGGTTGTGGGTTGGGCTAGACTAGATGGTTGCCCTAAAGTGGTTTGAGTGGAATATTGGGCTGGCCTAGATTGATGTTTAGTCTGAGTTGATTTCTGTTGTGGCCATGAAAGATCAGGATTGTTTCTCCACATAGGGTTATACGAATCCGGATATAAATCAATAGGTGTATCGCCCTGAGTGGGGCTGACTATAGAGGGAGTTGATTGAAAACCTGTTATGTGGTCCTGTACTTGTGATCCATTATTCCAATTCATTAGTGATATCTCATCAGGTACAAGTGTATCAGAAACGGTGCATTCCTCAAATGATCTACCCAAAACATGGATTTGGTCCAAAGATGCTGTTTGGGTTGGTTGAGTGCAGGATGCCTCCCGATGGTAGCAAGAAATAGTAGAGTAGCCAGTGGATCCAAAATATGGGTCACTAGACCCACTAGGCTGGTTGTTCCAAGTCTCTTGTTCCTAGGAGTGATAAGATTGAGATTGTGCCTGAGATCGTCTAATTTGCTCCAGAAGCTTGGCACATTGATCTGTATAGTCCTTGTTATATTCCCGGAATTTAGCAACTATGGCTTTCAATTGGCTCTGATCTAGATAAGGGTCGGATCCATGAGGTTCAGGATCTAAATAAGCTTGGGGATGGGGATGATCATATCCCAGTTGGTTAGGATGAGTCTCCCAACTTGGAGGAGTCGAAATAATGGTTGGGTTGGGAGATGGAGGACCCTGAGGGTCAAAAGAATGATATGGTTTCATGGATATTTGAGAAAAGATTGGAATAGAGATAAGAGATAGTGTTCCTCAAGAAGACTAAACCAGCTACAAGGGCCTGGTGGAATTAAGGCAAGGGCCTAGGAAGAAAGATGAGAGAGCCCCAAATCAAGCAAAGAAGCTAGCCTTAAATTGTATACCCTAATTGGATCTAAACCTGGTATCTTGAGATGGAACTGGGTTAAACCAACCCGTGAATTACTTGGCTGGAAAGATTTGTGGGACGCCCTAGGACACCCCACATGGTCGGACACCACTAAAGGTTAACACGGTTACCGCACTGACCTTTCTTGTCACCAGTTGGTCCAAATAGACAAGGCCTTGATTTTTACCCAATTAAATTTTAGTTACGAAGTAATTTAGTCCTACCTAGGGCATGTCTACTTAGTTTTAGGTTTGGGCTTATAGTGCTCTTGGAATGTGATTGGGCGACTGGGGGTGTTGCCCTTAAAATTGGATTTCGAGTGTGAAGTGCACAGACAAAGGACTTTTAATACAAGCTTTAGTTGGTGTAGTGGATTTTATGGTTCAAGTGCTTGTATTAATTTTTTTTCTTTTAGTGTTTCCTTGTTTAAGTAAATTCAACAAACAAGGTTGTGGTGGAGCATGCAATAGTTTTTGCAAGTCCCAATTGTTATATGAATTTCCTTTTAATATGGCATGCAAATGTGCTCTACCTTAGTATGGAAACCCTAATATCAAATAGGTCTATATACTGCTTTTAAGTCCAATAACGTAGAAGTGTTGTGACCCAATTAAGGAAAACAATGGTCCTAATGCACCACAAGTAAGTGAAATAGACCTAATTGGTTGCCTAGGTTTAAATGTAAATTAAATTCAATTTAAGTGGGTGAGGGGGTAGACAACAAATCAAGGAAAATGTCCTCACATGCAATCACACACAAATCAGGCTCAGACGAGTTTGTTTTGGATCTCTGAATTTAAACCCTAATGTGAAACACCTAGGGTTTATACTTCTAACAATCAGCAGTCAGACCTTAGTCTAACTTGAAATCGCTCCCCAAATCATTACATGGATCAAAATAGGATGAAATTTGGTAGAGATTTTTTTTTTCAATAATTTTTTCAGGAAATATTTTTTTAGGATTTTTACTATTTCGTGTAATTTTTCAAGATTTTTTTAATGTCAGAAGGTCAAATAAGCCAGATAGACCCCCTGCGAGTAATTCAGTTTGAAATAGTATCAAAGGAAATCCAAAAATTCTTGAAAATTTGTAGAAACAACTAGAATGCAATGGCTTTCCAACCCCATAAATTTCAAAGATATATGATTTATGTAGAGGTCAGAATTAACGTTTAAAGTTATATAAAATCAGAGTGTAGACTATTCTGATCCCCTTCCACTGTATGAATTTTTAAAATTTTTATAGTGCTAATTTTTGTAAATGAAATATGGCAATAGAAATCTGGTTTGAAAATCTAATATCAGACCGAATCCCAAGATTTTTGGGCTCCTAATTTGACAGTAATAAATTTTTGAATATCGTCAATATTTGCTGGTCGGATTTCCAAATCAGACCTTGGTGTGTTTAAATAGTTTTCAAGTTAAAACACACACCAAAGAAAGAAAATTTTCTTTTGTAAATTCAAATCTGAAAATTTGAATTTGAAATTTTTCTTTTATATATATATTTTTTTGATTTTTTTTAAGAAAGCAACAAATAGGGGATGAAGAATATACCTGCGATCTTCACCACGAGTCGATGTGTGCGTGGATCCTCATCTTGACATCCCTGCAATCAAAATAATAAAAAGTTAAACAAATCCAAATCCAAACTCGCATGTTGCCTCCCCAGCAGTGGCGCCATTTGACAAGCGTGGAAATTGCGAATTTTGAAAATGTCAGAAATCGTAGTATAGTCACGAAATCCCTTTGACAAAAATATTTATAATAATGAAACTCGCATAGAATTCTTTTCTTTTTAGAACTTGAGTCCTGGTCATTCGTCTTTGGGAGGCATGAAAACAAGTCGAGATTTGGATCAGCTTAATCTAACCTAAATCTAATCTAACCTAATATTTTTGTCTTTTTGTGTTTTTGATCTTTATTTTGAAACATGAAATGAAAAATAGATCTAGATGTGCTAGCAAAAACCTAAATAACTATGTGCATCTGAGTGGGCAGTGGTGGCTGTGCGTGGTGCGACAAACCTAAATAATATGAAGACAAGCAAACATGAGGACAATCAATCATAGAAACATCATGATATTATTTATGCATAAAAGATTATCACATAATAGCAAGCATATAATACCATTAGACAAGAGTATCATGCATCGAAAATTAAGTCACTATAAAAATACAGATACATGGAAATAAAGCTAAACTAAAGAAAGGGATCAACCAAGAGAGGCTAAGGAGAAGCCTTCTTGTTTGTCCACTAAAGAGAGGAGGATGGGTGTGTGCACCCAAGTGCAAAGAGGAGGGTGTTGCACCCTTTCTCTACCAATGGCCGTCCTTGAGAAGACCTTGAGGGGGCTCTTCTCTATGGCCATCTAAGAGGAAAAGAAAATGGGGGCGTGGATCCTCTATGGCGAAACAAGCGGGCATGCCCACAAGAAGAAAGAAGAAGGTGTTGCATCCTTATGCTCTTCTTCTTCTTGCCACCCTTGAAGAAGCTTGGTGGAGAGCTTCTTCCTAGCCATCCATGGAGGGAGCCTTGGAGTAGGAGGATGGCCTTGAGAGGGAGAGGAGGAGGTGTGGTCGCAAGTTGAGAGGAAGAGAGTGATGGAGATGGTAAATGGAGATGGTGCAATTTCGTGGCTCTCTCTTTGCCCTTATGGAAGGCTTCATTTGGTTGCCACTTTTGGTGGCTCCAAAATTAGCTAATGCCACATTTTTAGGATCTAGGTATGACAAAAGTTTTAGGGTTTCCAAGAGAGTGTGCATGGGTTTGGTATAGGTAGAATGGGAAGGGGTGTGTGTGTGTGTGGGTGTTTATTTTTCGTAGGACTAGGTTGTGGGTTTTGGTAGGATTAGGTGCTAAATAGGTTGGGTCAATCTAGATTAAGTGGGTGTGGACCTAATTAGGCTTAGGAAAGTCAAATTGGATAGGAGTGAACCTAATTAGATCTAGGTCAAGTCTAATTGGATATGTGCATGTGATTAGTCCAGGGTAACCCTAATAGGTATGAGTCAATTAGATCCTAGGTGGATCCAATTGGGCTCAGGTGCACCCAATCAACTGTAGATGCACCCAATTAGGTATGGGATGGTTCAATTGGTTAGGGATAGGATAAGTAGCGCTATGGATAGTGGACTAGGCTTAGGAGCTCTTTAATTAGGTTTACTAGGGTGTCCGGTGGGGTTCCTAGGTCAAAATAGGCAAGCTAGGACTTCCAACACCAAAATCAAGAATTAGAGAGCAGTATCAGACGTCCAGAATAATGGTCAGACGCCTTATACTACAAAATTGGATGTCTGGACATTAAATTGGATGTCCAATTCTGTGTCAGTATGAGTTTTGGCTTCTTGGATTATTATTCTACAGAAATCAAAAAAGGTGTTGGAGAGTGGGTTTTAGGTTTTCTAAGGTGGGTTTTGGTTCCTAAGTGTTTGGGAGAGGGATAAGGTAGATAAGAACATGGATAGTGCTATCCATGTTTAGGTTTTGAGGCTAAGGTGCCCTAATGGAGGTCGTTTTGGGTTTGGGAAGGCTGTCCTAGCGTTTTTAAGGGTAATGATAAAGCTATCCACCTCACTCCTCTTATCTGGATCAGTCTTCTTCTTCCTTTATTGCTTTATTCTACTATCTCCTTCATGGATCACTTTAATACCTGTAAATAGTAATAAAAACCATTAAATAGCAGGATATCTCATCTTATTCTAAATAGATTGATGCAATGCATGATATGCAAGATATGAGTGCAATATCCACAAATTATGCTAGGTTCAAACATTATTTAAGTTAATTAGGAGCCATGATTGTTGTGCAATCAATGATCAAATTTAAGGGTAGACAGATCTTTCGACTCCTGTATTACACTGGTCTTGGTTTCCCAATTGTTTGTGAGAGATTTGAGTATCTTTCTCACTAGTGCTTCATTCTTGATCTCTTGATATATGTTCCTTAGAGAGTTTATGATGTCCATAAATCTTGTGAACTTTTCCTTGATCAACTCGCCTTTCTTCATCCAGAAAAGCTCGTAATTTTGCGTTAGTAAATTCACTCTAGTTTCCTTTACCTTTCTCATGCCTTCATGGGTTACCTCAAGGATGTTCTAGATTTCGTAGGTTGTCTTGTAAGCAGAAATGCGGTTGAATTATGCTCTCGAAAGCTTGTAGAAGATTGCATTCATGGCTTTTGCATTGTGAGTTGCCATCTTCTTTTGTTATGGTGTGACAACCACTCCTTCCTTGATCTTAGGATGAGTATATTTAGAGGTGATGACATCCCACACTTCGAAATCCATGGACTCCAGGAAGATTTGCATCCTTGTCTTCCAATATCCGTAGTTCATCCCGTCAAAGAGAGGAGGACGAACAGTAGACTGCCCCTTAGCATATGTGTCGACAGACGATTGTGTCATCTTCTGGACAACCACGCTCTGATACCAAATGAGGGTTGGAGAATATCCTGTGGATCGCAACTAAATACTAGAGGGGTGGGGTAAATAGTATTGCTTTTAAAAATTAAGTGTCAAATTAAAAAAATAAGACAACAGAGATTCATGCACATAGTACACCTGATTTATAGTTGAAATCCAATTCAGGTAAAAACCATTACCAATGCCTCCCAGATTAGGATTTTTTTGACTAGTACAAGCTAGTCAATCCACTATTCAAACCACTTGAATGAGGGTGGTACAACCTCTTACAAACACTTCTCTTTTATCCTGAAGAGAAACAAAAACAACCACAGATCTTCCAAATAGGCTTGGGATCCATAAATCAAAACAACAAAATAGAATAACAATAAAATGAATTCTATGGAACCTCAATAAATGATCAGACTGATTTTTCGCAGAGGTTTGAGGCATCGTGGTTTCGAAGAACATGAAGAGCAAGACGTGAAAGCCTTTTGCAAGAAGCACGAGAAGCTTTGATTTTAAATGGTGTTTCTATTAAATGTTATGTAAGAATGGGCTACATATAACCTCTATTTATACCAAAAGTTTTGCTTGAATAGGAAACAAAATTGGTCGATCAATTAAGGTTAATTGGTTGATCAAAAAGTACTTTGGTCGATCAATTAAGGATGTTGGTCGATCACTTATTGGCCGATCAATTAGCTTGGTTGGTTGATCAAGAGGATCTTTCTCAACTTCCTTAAATGGACTAATTTGATCGATCAAATAAGTAGGTTGGTCGATCAAAGTGTTTTGGTCAATCAATTAATAAGTCTGGTCGATCAATAGCCCTAAAATTTGGATTTGAAAAGATAAACGAAAAAATCAATTTAGGTTTATTTGAGGTTCCTTATAACAAAGTTCTAGATGCACATACATGAAAAAGACACACATCAGCAACTATCTGAACTTGTGTCTTGAACAGAGGCGTCAATCCGATAGTCCTGAAATGTCAGTCTTAACAATAAACATAATTTTAGTGCATCAAAATAGAGGTGCTTACAATGTTAACCCCACAAAAATAAAAAGTAGGGAAAAAGCCACCGATTAGATAGATACACCTTTAGGCAACATTTTTTTCTTTCGAGTCACCTAGGGGCGTAGAAACCTGAAGTCCATTTTCATTACCGCTGAGTGTTTCTATCACTTTCACAATAAGATGCTTAGAATCCTTTCCGAGTCTTGGGTGGATTGGGTAGCCATAAAAAGTTACCTTGAAACCCTCAACACCAAAAATCCAAAAAAATTAGAAAAAAAATAAAAAAGAAAAAAATATGTATTTACTTCTATATAGAATAAGGAGAGGAATCGGGTGGTCGACATTTTGGCAAGCAGCTCAGGCACTATTGAGTCTTAGTGAGTTAGGTTCTTAGTAGAAATTTCCTCCTGTTGACATGCAACTTCTACCTAAGCAATCAATTCCTAATTTTAGTTGTATATAGCATTTAGATTAAACCTTGCTAGGGACTAGCAAGGGGTGGGCAAGGGGGTATGATGACCCTACATTTACAAGTTTGTATAACATCAATTAGAGTCAATTTCTAGGGTACTTGTGCAATAATGTTAGATTATATTAGGCTTGAGAGCATTGCAGGCATATTGCATCATCTTTACATTTTATCGCTTAGAATCAATGTTTAATGACCATGTGCACAAGTCCAATTTGAAGTAGGTCTCAGATGAGTGATCAGACTGAACAGATGGATCCAGATCGACGAACGGAGTCCAATGGACTCGAAATCACTTCCATCCGACCTCCATAGCTCCCACAACATGCTTGAGAATGATCAATGGCCAGGGGCCAATGCGACATCCTTATGGGCCTCGGATGAAAAATCCAATCGTATGGATGGATCTGAAGTGACGATTGCAGTTCAGCAACATGGGAATCATCTCGATCTAAGAACCATGGCACCCTCTATAATAGAATGAAGATGGACGGACCAGATGGTGCCATGTGGTGCCATCCAGGCTGCCTCTCATGCTCCCAGCAGCCATGGCCTCTACCCTCACACTCCATCTCAATCGATCATCCTTCATCCAATGCCTGGAGAGGTGTGTGCAAGGAATGCTCTCCACAACATCTCTTGGCCTTGGCTCATCGGTTATGAAGGTGCCTCTCAAAGAGAGGGCCTGGGTTCGAAACCTGCTACCCCCTCAATTTGGCACTTGAGGCATGGCATAGCTGGAGCAGTGGCAACGCAAGCAAGCAAGCATGTGCATGGGGCAACAGTGCACCTGAGCGTGTGGAGACTAGTGCAGCACTAGCGCATGCGTATGACATGGTGAGCGTGACTTGGGCATGTAAAGCATGCACCAGCGGAGTGCGTGGGTGGGGCTACGGCGATGCTTGTAGCGGGTCTTCTGTGACATCTTTCAATGTTGCTGTTGACCCGAGGGCAAATTTTAGCCCTCTCCTCAACTATGAAAAGGGACCTATCCCTCCCATTTGCGTCCATGTTCTACCAAAGCAACTCCATCACTCCTTAGAGTCCAAGCAAGGTTGTGAAGATGCCAAGCCTTCGACGGAAGACCCTCCACTGCCATGGCTACCTCGCATCTCCACTTAGCTAGTTTTTGGTTTATTATTTGTGTTGCTTAAGCTTTCATCTTCCATTATAGTTGTAGAACTGAATCATTTACGCAATAAATTCTCTATTCTATTATCGTATTTCTCTTCCGCAGTTAGATATTCTCGCATTATCATAATGATTTTCTAACCCAATCACTTTCTCTCTCTCCCTCGCTCTTTCCCTTTCTTTCTCATTCTATCCAGTTTGCAAGTGAGACAAACAACGAATTTTGTGACAAATAGCGAGTATTTGATCCGATTTCATGCCTACCTATGTTCGACACTCGGACTCACGTCCATTTATTCTTATTTAAAATTGATGTCGTAAAACTCCCTACAATGAACAATTTTACACAAATGCGTCCAACGAATGTCAATGGCACCAAGTGGCCCCATCACAGCCGCCCCTCACCATGCCCCAAATCCTTGAAGAAGCCCTCCTCACACATTGTGGCTTGTTGGATCATCATCCAACGGCCATCATGCGCCCACGTCGCCACTACCCCCACACCTCATCAGCCAATGGAAGATCTCAACCGTTAGATCTCCATCCAACGGTTGAGAGCAGAGTTGCCTAAAACCAAAACACAGCACAAAACTTGCCTTAGCACATTGGTTAGAGTACTCAACTGCAAGCATGAGGCCTGGGTTCAAGCCTCGCCCAGCACTAAAATTAAGAAGGTAGTGGGAGCACGCGGGATTGGCCATTGGATGGTGATCAGAGGGCGTTGTAGCGATCGCATGGCACAACGAAAGGCCTCCACCATTGTACGCGAGCACAGATGTGTGCGCTACATGCAATTTCACATGCTATCTTTTACGAAGTCGATGCAGGCGAGAGTTAAGCCATCGGATTGCAAGATCATACGGTTGAATTCAAAGCACGCGATTTAAATTGAGCATGCGTGGGGAGAGGTGGGAGAGTGGCGGATCACAATCGAGTGGTTCACAAGCTACCACGTGGCGCCACTAGAGAGCATCCGAGTGTATAAGGCATGTTGAAGGTTATATTTAGGTGCGATCGGAGCCGTTGATCTCCTAATCGATAGATCTGATAGTACCTAGGTTGTTGCATTAGTTGGAGGGCTAAAATGCCCTCTTTTTCCCTCATCAAAGCTATAAAAGAAGATCAAGGCCCCCTTGCTGATCATTTCTCTTCCACCAAACTCCCACCAAATACAACTCCAACTTCTCTCCCTCTTTACAACTCCTCTTTAGCGCTCATCCCGGTGCTTTGGATCTGAAGTGCTGCTGCACTTCCCTCGAGAATCCCACTAGTGGCGTCATCGTCTTCTGCTCTCTATCTCTCTATCTCTCTCCCTTTAGCATAGTTATTTCTATTCATAGTTTGAAAACTATTTCAATAGCAATAAAACTCTGATTCTCTGAATATCTGATGCCTATACATATATAAATATATAAATATTTTTATAACTATTTGAAAGGCTTTTGTGTAGAAATCGAGTTTGCCTCCCTGCGAAAGACTTGATATTCATGAAACTTTATAAATATTATTTGTTTCATCGTGATACGCATTCCTGTGATAGACTTAATCTTTTACTCATCTCGCAAGCGAACATGGTGATTGCAATAAGATGTCCCGATCCCTCTAAGGTCATGGATGGTCCAACCAATTGCCACTTTATTTGTATTAAGGACCTTAATTAGTTTTAACTCATGCTCCTTAGTCAATTTAGCACTAATAATCATAGGGAGGGTCTTTTTAGGCCCAAAAAACTCGTACTTCAAATTCTCAGGCAATGGTTTCATTTCAAGTTAGGGTAGGTTCAGTACAGAGGGTAGGGAAGATGCTAATGAATACTCATCCAGATGATCTAAAGGAAGAGGTTGGGAGTCAATAAAATCAACAACCACTTCAGGGTGTGATGGGTCTGCCACGAAGGGTTAAGGGTCAGACTTGTCAATCCTTGAGGACATTAATTGCCATACAAGTCTCAATATTTTGATTAATATCCTCGAGTTCCTTCATTAATCCATAGTTCCTAATGGCTGTATCGCATGTTCATCTTTATGTTTATTATGGTTTACAGTCATTGTAGTATATGACAAAATAGCTACCAGATTACTACAAATTTTTTACTCGGAATAACAAGTTTTCCCGAGGTCGAACTCAGGGAGCAACTATGATTCTAGAAGCATAAATGTTCACAATTATGTTACAAAAATAATAAGAGAGAGAGAGAGGGAGAGAGAGAGCTATAGTTCTCTTTTGTTGGCTTCTTCTTCTTCTCTCTTCCTCTTCTCTTTCTCTTCTTCTTCTGCTTTGGCCGTTCCTCTTCTTCTTCTTCTTCTTCTTTCTTCTTTTCTTCCTACCTTCTTTCTTCTTCTTCTTCTCTGCTTCGTTCTTTCTTTTAGCTGCAGAGTCTTCTTCTTTCTTCTCCTTCTCTTTCTTCTCTTCTTTCCTTCCTTGCGGCTGTGTCTTCTTTCTTCTTCTTTGTGCTCTGGTCGCTGCCCTTTCGTCATTTGACTTGGTGCTCAGACGACTTAACTATGGGTTTGCTATAGTGCAGCTTCCTTTCTTCTTCTTTAGCTCCACAGTGCAGCTAAGGCTTTGGTCGCCCCTCCTCTTCTTCTTTCTTTTCTTCTTCCCTGCACAGATACACACCCATTAATGCAAAACCTACCCCTACCCTTTCCCCGCATCTCTCTTTCTCTCTGAATCTCTCTTAGGAATGCTCTCCCAGAGCCAGGTATTCGAGTTCGGGTAGAGTGCCCGGGACCAGGCCCACCGGCGTGCGGTGGTGGGCAAGGAGTGCTTGGTCGGGTAGTTGGATCTGGCCCAGATCAGTGGGGTGTGAGCGCGGGCGAGGGTGAGCAAGCGTGTGGCGCGTCGCGTGCATGTGAGGGACCTGACCCCTGTGTATCGAAGGCAAACAGCCCGATACACTTTTTCAATTTAAGTGTGGGCATGCGGCCGCACAGTTACGAGGTGGGACTAAAGTCCCACCTCCAGATTGCACGTCTGCAGGCGAGGGAGTTGCTGCCTATTGGGGTAGCTGCGAGGCTCGCGACCCAAATCGCAAGCCTGGGCGCCTTCGCAGAGTCAGTCCACGCTACCTGGGACTCGTGCCTGGGCTAGAGAAGGCCTGGAGCTGCGAGTGGAGCTGCAGCAGCTCAACAATGGTGACAAGGGGGGTACTGACCTGAAAACACAGTGACGGCCTCTCGGCCATGTCAGATAACGTGGAAGCTTCGCCGGAGTGCGTCGAAGGCAGTGCGGTGGTCGGCGAGGCACGAGAGCGCCTGTGGAGGTGGACCTAGGTCAGACTATCGGGGGGTGGTTGGGCGGTGATTGGCAGTGATTGGAGAGGGGGGAACGGTTGAGTGGAGTGAGGGGGAGCCTATGGGTTGGTCGGAGAGGGAAGAGGTGGTCTGTGGAAGTGGAATGGACTCGTCGGAGAAGGTGATCGGAGATGGAGCAGATGGAGGTGGAAGTGGCGGGCGGTGGAGTAAAAGGGAAAATCAGGAAAGGGAAAATGTAAGGGAGAGAGAGAGGAAGAGTTCTACCTATTTACTCGATGAAAGGGGAGAGGGAAGCGTCCGGCTCGTGCCTACCAGAGCTGAGGATGAAGATGCCTAGGAGGAGTGTATCGGTGACGAGGAGGTAGTCTGAGGGCGCCAGCTGGTACAGCCTGGCGCGGACGATAAGGCAAAGTAAACTCTACTACAGGTAGGGCAGCAGAGCGACGAGGAGGAGGATGAGAAGATCGTCGGAGGCTCGGGCTCTCTAACTGGAGAGGGAAGGGATGAAAAGTAGGGTTTTTCTCCATCAGAGGAAGCTTGAAGGAGATGGCCGACCTTGTCGCTCCTTATAAAGGCCTTGGCGAGGAGAGGGGACCGAGGAGGCGACGTGCCTACCTCACCGGAGAGTGGTTGGAAAGGATACCCATGCCTTTCGTGCATTCGCACGAAAGGCATGGTTGGTTGCAGAGGTCATGGGCGGGTCCCTACGATAGAGGACGTCGCAAGGAACCCCCCGTCTGTTCTAGAGGACGGCTGCCCTATCCTGCGCGACGCCATCCTCCGCACAAGGTTGCCGGAGGTATGGCGCTATGCAAAAATGGCAGGGAGGATCATTCTGCAAAGAATGATGAGAAGTTAGGGGGCTAAACGTAAGGGTTTCAAAAGATAAGGGTCAAAAAGTAAATTAAGAGGACCAATTTGTAAAGTCGGTTAAGATGGTCTTTTGTTAGGCCCAAATTTTTATACCAGACTAATTTGAACCTAAGGATTTTAATGGTGAAATTTGATTTTAGGTTGGACCATGTTTGACCGGTCAATTTGCGTAAAAACCCAAATTAAGTCATTAATTGGGCATGGTTCTCATTTTAGGTTAAAATAGGTTGCAAAGGCCAAATTGAAGGTTCTAAACCCTAGGGAATATTTTTATATGAATTTTATAGGGTTTAGTTGATTTTTATCCTACCTAGAACCTCATGAATTAAAGTGGGTTTGTTTTAGGATTACAGAATGTCATTTAATTCCTAGAAGTTGCTATAACCCTTTCAGATCAGATCATCCCACTTCCCTCTTTATTAAGTTCATTTGACTTGTGTTTGGACCCTTAATTACCCTATTTTCATACTGCATTGGTGAAATTGCAGTTTTACCCCTTATGATTTATTTTATTTTTTAACTCAGAATTCTCTGAGTTAGGCCTCTCTTTGGGTTTTGTAGGAGCTTTTTCACACTTATTTGGATTAAATTGTGATAGTTAGGGTTCATGATGAGGTTCTCATCATACCCCCATGCCTAGCTTTTACTAGTCCCTTAGCAAAATTTTAAGGTTTCAACCCTTGTTTTAGACCATGAAGTTCTTAATGATTTTAGATAAGTGCTTTTTCTTTTGAAACCTTGATTAGGTCAGAATGCCAACCATAGGCCTAAAAGGTACTCTAGTACCAACCAAGATCCAGATCTGTATAGCCTCAGCCTCAGTCCTTAGCAAAGGTTTTTAAGGCCTACAAGAACTAACCTAAGGCTTATTGGACTTTGTGGTTAAAGCACCTATGCTTGAGATAATTTTAGCCCTGGCTCAGTTCGCAGTGCATTTTGTAAGAAAGAGAGGTAGAAGATTTATTTGTTTGGAGAGTTTTCTCTCTCTTTTTCTTTTTAATTCTAGCTTAGGATTGGCTTCTCAACACGGGCTGTATCAGATTCCTTGTCCCCATCATCAATCCTCAAGGGTTCATGGCAATCGATGCTTCGAGATAGCACCGCCCATGGTAACCCCCAGAACCCTGGCTATTGAGATTTCGAGATAATCCCATCCATGGTGTTCCGTGGCCGAATTCAAACCCTGGCAATTGACATTTCGTGATAATGCCATCCATGGAATCTGAACCAGCAGAGTGCTTACATGCCCCCAGTAGGATATGTAAATATCCTAAGAGACAAGCATCGAGGAGATGATCTTTTGTTATGCATTTTCGAAGAGAATTTCCCACCTCTTCGCGTTAGGAACTCGTCCAAATCAACTTGTGTTGATCGATCGCTCCTACTCTAGGTGTCATTCTCAGAATTTTTGCAATGCTTCTACGTGATTTTGATTTTTATGCTTACTGAACCAGGCTGTGTGTGAAGGTAGGGTGCTTAGGTTACGAAGTCCTGTAAACCAAAAGTTAGTTAACAAGGCCAAATACTCCCTAAGCCTTGGACCTAATACTTAAGCTTTTCATTTTCCTCAACCTCTTGAGAAATGTCTAGATCTTAATGGGTAGTAAGAGTCTATCCAAGAATGCCTAAGGTTCGCGTTCTTACTAATCTCACTGTGCACTTTCCATTTCTTTTCCTGAATGAGGTCTAGAACTTAAGTTAACCCCTTAATTTCTTATTAATGACTATCTCTTTTCTTTCATTTTGTGTTCCTTCTTTTCATTTTGTTCCTTTTTCTCCTCCTTTATAGAGTCCACAAAATTTCTTTCCTCCTCTCATTTTATTATTCTTTTTCAAAAAAAATTTTAATTTTTATGGTGTTTTTGGTATATGTGAATTTTTTTGTTCAAAACCTTTTCTTACAAGTTTTGCACTTTCATACCCCCCCATGCCTAAGATTTGCAATGTCCTCATTGTAACTTAAGGGATTTTTATTCAACTTAGTTCATACATTAGGACAGATATTTTGTTGAGTGAATGGGTCAGGGTGACAGTTGCGGATGATTTCTGATCTCAGATGCAAGCACCTGAGGTGGAGTCGGCTGTTTTAAAGGGTGAACCTTAAGTGCAAAAAGGTGTCAAAAAGGTTTCGGGGTTTTTTTTCAAAAAGAATGATGGGTTGCCTCCTGTTGAGCGCTGAGTTTTACGTCATCAGCTGGGTGCAATATGCTCAGGGAAAATGGAGGATAAATATGATTCAGCCAAATCAGTAGAGGTTACATCAATGAACGGTTTGAGTCTTTGACCGTTCATGATGAATGTTTCGGAATCATGGCGAGCGAACTAATTTTGATGGCTCCATTTCCAAAAATCTGTCAGACAAGGTATGGTTCGACCCACTTGGATCACAGTTTCCCAGGGAAGAGTTTGAGTCGGGCATCAAAGAGTAGGACCTTCTGACCAGGATGAAAGATCTTTCTAGAGATGTGCTTGTCATGGAAGGCTTTAACCCGCTCCTTGTAGATTAGTGAGTTCTCGTACGCATCAAGGCATCAGAGTGGAATTTGTCTTTCTTGGCCTTCGGCCAATCAGACGGGATCTGATGAGATGCCAAGTAGTTTACTATATTAGCAAACCATGGAAGTCTAGTACCAATAGTCAGCAGGTGCTGATCAGGGAAATGCTCCATGATGGGTCCAGAAGGGTTGATGATCTCAGAAGGAAGGCGAGACAGATGGTCAGCTACCACGTTTTGTCTTTCTGCCTTGTTGCGAATCTTGATGTTGAATTCTTGCAATAGCAAGATCCATCGGATTAGTCGAAGCTTTGCATCCTTCTTGGCAAGGAGATGCCTCACAGCCGTGTGATCCGAGTAGATAATGACGTGGGAACCCAGGAGATAAGATCAAACTTTTTCAAGGGAAAATACTATGGCTAGCAGCTCTTTCTCCGTAACTGTACAGTTATGCTGAGCCTCGTCAAGTGTCTTGCTAGCGTAGTAGATGACCACGGGTTTCCCGTCAACTTTCTCCCCCAGAATCACTCCTACAGCGAAATCAGATGCATCGCACATGATCTCAAAGGGTTGAGACCAATTAGGGGATTGTAGGATCGGGGCCTGGGTGACCCGGTCACGGAGGTTTTCAAAGGCTTGAGTGCATTCCTTGGAGATCTCAAAGGGTACATCCTTGGAGAGAAGAGTAGTCAGGGGGCGTGTGATTTTCAAAAAATCAGGAATGAAACGACGATAAAAATTGACGTGCCCTAGAAAAGAACGGATGTCCCTGATCGAGCTAGGCATAGGAAGACGAGAAATTAGTTCAACCTTGGCTCGATCCACTTGGATGCCTTTCTCAGAAATAAGATGTCTTAGGACGATCCCCTCAGGCACCATAAAATGGCTCTTTTCCCAGGAAAGAACCAAATTAACATCAATGTAACGCCTGAGTATATGAACCAAGTGCTGGAGGCAATCATCAAATGATGCCCCAAAAACTAAGAAGTCATCCATGAAGACTTCCAGATAATCACCTACCATATCAAAGAATATGGCAAGCATGAACCACTGAAAAGTCGCAGGTGTATTGCAGAGACCGAAAGGCATCTTTCGGAATGTATACGTTCCGAAGGGGCAGGTGAACGTGGTCTTCTCTTGGTCCTCAGGATGAATAGCCACTTGGTTATAACCAGAGTACCCGTCAAGAAAGCAGAAGAATCGATTTCCTGCTAATTTCTCAAGAATCTGATCAATGAAAGGTAGTGGGAAATGATCCTTCTTCATGGAGGAATTGAGTCATCGGTAATCTATGCAGACTCTCCACAAGTTGGCTAATCGGGTAGGTATGACTTCTCCGGTTTCAGTCATAATGGTGGTGAGCCCTGCCTTTTTAGGCACGACCTGAATTGGGCTCACCTAACGACTGTCAGAGATCGGGTAGATGATCCTTGCATCTAACCACTTAATGATCTCCTTTTTCACGACCTCTTGCAGATTGGGGTTTAAACATCTCTGCATCTCACGGGAAGGTCGTGCACCCTCTTCTGAATAGATATGGTGTGTACAATAAGAGGGACTTATTCCAGTCAAGTCATCGAGAGTCCAACCAATGGCTCTACGATGTTGCTGGAGAACAGCAATCAGATGGGATTCCTGATCAGGAGTGAGCTTGGAATTTATAATCACAGGAAAAGTCTGATTAGAACCCAAAAAGGTGTATTTCAAATGATCGGGAAGGGGTTTTAATTCAAGGATGGGGTTATCAGCAGCAGCGGGTGGTTCCGGGTAAGTGTGAGGTTCAAGGATAGGAGTTATGGGTTTGTCTAAATCAGGGTTTGACTCCTCTAATTGTGGTTCAAGATCTTTCTGTGGTTGATGGGGCATAATCAGGTTATTCTCAAAATGTGTTTCATCAACCACAGCCCTAATATCACATATTTGTTCAATGACACCGCAATTGATTCCTTGTTGGACCTTAAAGATGTCAATTTTGAGGGTTTGATTCCTAAATTTCAGCTCTATTTGGCCCTCCTCACAACTGATGTTGGCTCTAGCAGTAGCCAAGAAAGGTCTCCCTAGAATGATCGGCGTATCCCTAGGGTTTTCATGTGCATCCATGTCTAAGACTATAAAGTCCACAGGGAAATAGAAATCTCGCACTCTTACTATAACATCCTCAAGAATCCCTTTAGGTGATTTTATAGATCGATCAGCTAATTGTAGTGTCACCTCAGTTGGTTTTAGGTCAGATTCTTCTAGGTTGTTAAGTAAGGGTGTGGGTATCAGATTTATGGAAGCACCCAAGTCTAGCAATGCTTTGTCAAACTAGGTTTCACCTATTTTGCAGGAAATCAGGGGAGTACCTGGATCTTTTGCCTTGGGTGGGAGTCTGCTTAGGATTACAGAGCTGGCTTGCTCTGACAGTACAATTGGACTCCCACACTTGGTTCGCGGCTTATGCTGAGGTGTACATACATTCTTCAAGAATCATGCGTAAGCTGGTACGTGGCGAATCGCATCCATCAAGGGGATGTTTATTTGGACCTGCTCAAAGAGCTTGACCAGGTCCTCCTCAGGAGCCACAGGTTTGGTTGTCTTCTTTCCCTTGGTCAAGGCCTCGGGAAATGGAACCTTGGTTGGTTCTTCTAGGATAGGTCCAGGCCTTTGATCTGGGACAAAGATAGGAACGTCCTGGATTACTGTCCTAAGGTTTGGATCACTACCAGGCTTGGAGTGGTCTAGATAAGGTGGATCTTGGGTCTCCTTACCACTACGGGTGGTTACAGAATTTAGTCCTGCCTAGTTTTGGTTAGGGTTTGATAGGATGGGTTGCTGCTGATAACCCGCATAAGAAGTGGAAGCCTCCATCCCGTCAGGTGGAGGAACAGAGGAGGCTTGATAAATCATGTGTGCTTGGCCCGGGTTTGGGTTCATAACGTGTCGCTTGGTTGGCACGTTATTAGGGTTAGGAAGAGGTTGGGACGGAAGAGTGCCTGGTTGGCGAGAATTTGCCAACTGGGCCAGTTGGTTTCAAACCTCTGTAAGTTCTTCCTTGTGTTGCTTCTGAATAGCCACATTAGTTCTTTGAATGTCAGCCAGAGTCTGAAGGATGAGGGACATTTGGTCATGGTTTGGCCCAGATGGATAAGTAGGGTTGGGTTGAGGCTGAGGCGGCTGGTAAGGATGAGATGGTTGTGGACGGGGCTGAAAGGGTGGTCTTTGAGTTTGGGAATTTCCCGCCCACTGGAAGTTGGGATGGGTTTACCATCCAGGATTGTAGGTATTGGAAAATGGATCATTCTGGATGGCGTTGAGGTCCTCATAGGTCTGAGGAACCTCCAAAGAGTTAGAGAATGGGGTAGTGGAATTCCCCTGACTAGTATAGAAAGGATCGAAGGATCCTCTGATCCGAGAATCAGATGGGGGTGGATACGAATCCATCCCAGGAGAAGGTCGGTGGAGAATGTTTTGCACAGTCTCTCGTGTGGAAGGAGGCTGTGCAAAGGAATTATGCGCAGAGGTGGCTCGCTGTAAGTGCTGAGTCAGCTCATCCACCTTCTCAATGATAGAGACTTGTCCAATCGATTGACCATCAATTCCAGGTCGACTGATGCAGACAGGCCCTGCGCCTCATGTGCTCCCCTAAGGTTCGTCGATGCGCGGGTATTCGTCCTGTCGAATAATCCCATGGAGTCATTATTGATGGAGTTCTCGCACATATTTTCGAGAATCTCCCACACGGTGTCCTCATGCTGACCCATGATATTCCCTCCGCAAGTTGCATTGACAAAAAGCCTAATATCTTCACGGAGTCCTTGGTAAAAGGATTAGACTTGTTCCCATTTAGGAACTCTGTGATGGGGCCACTTTCTCATGAGATCCTGAAAGTGATCCCATGCCTCATGGAGAGGTTCTCCCGTTTGTTGCGTGAAGTGGGTAATCTGATGGCGCAAGGCATTGGTTTGACCAACGGGAAAGAACTTCTTCAAAAACTTGGACTGAAGTTATTCCCAATTGTCGATCGGTTGGGTCTATGTTTGGTACCAATGAGCGGCCTTGTCCATAAGGGAGAAGGAGAACATCTTCATGAGGAGAATATCCCGATTTTGTGCATCTGACCCAAAAGTCCGAGCCAGATGCTTTACCTGTTTTATGTGCTGGAAGGGGTCTTCAGAATTAAGCCCATGAAATTTAGGTATGGCATGAATCATATTGGGCTTTAATTCAGAATCAGGTCCTCCAGTCGGGATTCCGACTCGAGGCTCAATAGCCACCGTAGCAGGATTATAATGGTCCTGCATCATAGGACGCTGCGGTGGGTGCATGAAGTTTTGGAAGAGGTCATTGAGTCACTGGAGCTGGTGCTCCAGATTGTTCTCTTCCTCAACTGGCTGAGCCATTGTGGAAGAAGAAGGTGAGTTGGGTTTGGAGTCGAAGGAGAGGTCTATGTGAAGTGTTGTTTGCTCAAACAAGGGCACTGAGGCTCGGCCTCGAGGAGAGTGAATTTCTAAAGGAGGTTTCAAGGACCTCCTACCAAACATACACTGATGGAGCAGATGAGTTTAGCAGGTGCTGGACCCAATCAAGACACCTAGAATGTTGGGTGACTATAGAGGTTCGGGGTAGATGGACCCCTTAATCAAAAGATCGTCCACCTGAGAATTACCTGGGCAGCCAGAGAGGGTGAGTCCCGCGAAGGCCCCTACATGGTAGAGCGTCCCCATGGGTTACAGGGTTTCCCCCACCCGACCTCTCTTGTCGCTGAGATTCCAGGTAGACCAGAATGGGGATCTTGACCTCTTAAGTCTACAACTTTTAGTTAAGATCAAGGTGCTTGGGTTTTCACTTGAACTTTAGCCTTTTGAGTGCAAAGAGTGACCTAAGTTGAAGGTTGGTTGATCCAAGGGATCAACTTCACCTGCTAGTTCCTTTGAGAGCTTATTAGGTCTTGTCTTTTAGGGTTCAAGTGTTTTTAAGAGCCAAATTGCTTAGGGTTTCTTTGAATAAATATTTTCAATCAATGGCTTAGGCACACTTCTTTTGGGATTTCTCAATTCTTGCTTAAGAAGTGTGTCTCTAAAACCCTAATTTTGAGTCTTATGTTGACTCTACTTGGTCCAGTTAGCTTCCTTTTGATTTGGTAATTAGGGCTTAGGCAAGAAGGTGTTAGCCCTAAATACCCTTAATAGTGTGTGCAGGAATAGTTGGTTGAAATTGAAAACATGCAGCTTTGATGATTTACTAGGTATGGAAGACAGGTTACACCTATATTGCTTGTTCTTTCTTTTTCTTCCTCTTTAGAATTTAGGGGTTAAAATGAGAGGATAGAAAATTACCTGTCCTCGGAGTGGTTGTTGTGCAGCTGCTTGTTGTTCTCTTGATTTCCTATGCCTGCACACAAAAGAGAAGAGGTTAGTAGAAACTCAAGAATAGAGATTTTATGGCTTCTAGAATAGCCGTTGCTCCCCAGCAATGGTGCCAAGAATAGTAACGGCTGTATTGCATGTTTCGTCTTTATGTTTATTATGGTTTACAGTCGTTGTAGTATATGAAAAAACAGTTACCAGATTATTACAAATTTTTTACTCGGAATAACAAGTTTTCCTGAGGTCAAACTCAGGGAGTAACTATGATTATAGAAGCATAAATGTTCACAATTATGTTACAAAAATAATAAGAGAGAGAGAGAGAGGGAGAGTTCTCTTTTGTTGGATTCTTCTTCTCTCTTCCTCTTCTCTTTCTCTTCTTCTTCTGCTTTGGCCGTTCCTCTTCTTCTTCTTCTTTCTTCTTTTCTTCCTGCCTTCTTCTTCTCTGCTTCCTTCTTTCTTTCAGCTGTAGAGTCTTCTTCTTTCTTCTCCTTCTCTTTCTTCTCTTCTTTCCTTCCTTGCGGCTGTGTCTTCTTTCTTCTTCTTTGTGCTCTGGCCGCTGCCCTTCTGTCGTCTGACTTGGTGCTCAGACGACTTAATCGTGGGTTTGCTACAGTGCAGCTTCCTTTCTTCTTCTTCAGCTCCTCTGTAGCTTCCTTTCTTCTTCTTCAGCTCCTCAGTGCGGCTAAGGCTTCGGCTGCCCCTCCTCTTCTTCTTTCTTTCTTCCCTACAAAGATACACACCCATCAGTGCAAAACCTACCCCTACCCCTTCCCCGCGTCTCTCTTTCTCTCTGAATCTCTCTTAGGAATGCTCTCCCAGAGCTGGGTATTTGGGTTCGGGTAGCGTGCCCAGGACCAGGCCCACTGGCGTGCGGTGGTGGGCGAGGAGTGCTTGGTCGGGTAGTTGGATCCGGCCCAGACCAGCACGGCGTGAGCGCGGGCGAGGGCGAGAGAGCGCGTGGTGCACCGCGTGCGTGTGAGGGACCTGACCCCTGTGTGTCGAAGGCAAACAGCCCGATACACATTTTCAATTTAAGTGTGGGCATGCGGCCGCACACTTACGAGGTGGGACTAAAGTCCCACCTCCAGATTATGCATCTGCAGGCGAGGGAGTTGCTGCCTATTGGGGCAGCTGCGAGGCTCGCGCACAAATCGCAAGCCTGGGCGCCTTCGCGGAGTCAGTCCGCGCTGCCTGGGACTCGCGCTTGGGATGGAGAAGGCTTGGAGCTACGAGTGAAGGAGCTGCAGCAGCTCAACATTGGCGACGAGGGGGGTGCTGACCTGAAAACACAGTGAAGGCCTCTCGGCCAAGTCAGATAATGTGGGAAGCTTCGCTGGAGTGCGGCGAAGGCAGTGCAATGGTCGACAAGGCGTGAGAGTGCCTGTGGAGGTGGACTTAGGTAAGACTTTGTGCGTGAAAATGGGTTTGTTCGGGGGGTGGTTGGGCGGTGATTGGCAGAGATTAGAGAGGGGGGAACGGTTGAGTAGAGTGAGGGGGAGCCTCTGGGCTGGTCGGCAAGGGAAGAGGTGGTCTGTGGAAGTGGAATGGACTCGCCGAAGAAGGTGATCGGAGACGGAGCAGATGGAGGTGGAAATGGCGGGCGGTGGAGTAAAAGGGAAAATCAAGAAAGGGAAAATGTAAGGGAGAGAGAGAGGAAGAGTTATACCTATTTACTTGACGAAGGGGGAGAGGGAAGCGTCCGGCTCGTGCCTGCCGGAGCTGAGGATGAAGATGCCCAGGAGGAGGGTATCAACGACGAGGAGGCGGTCTGAGGGCGCTAGCTGGTACGGCCTGGCGCGGAAGACAGGGCAGAGTAAACTCTGCTGCAGGTAGGGCAGCAGAGCGACGAGGAGGAGGAGGAGAAGATCACCGGAAGCTCGGGCGCTCTGATCGGAGAGGGAAGGGGTGAAAAGTAGGGTTTTTCTCCGTCAGAGGAAGCTTGAAGGAGACGGCAGACCTTGCCGCTCCTTATAAAGGCCTTGGCGAGGAGAGGGGACCGAGGAGGCGACGTGCTTGCCTCTCCGAAGAGTGGCTGGAAAGGATACCCATGCCTTTCGTGCGTTCGCACGAAAGGCATGGTCGGTTGCAGAGGTCATGGGCGGGTCCCTACGACAAAGGACGTCGTAGGGAACCCCCCGTCTATTCTAGAGGACGGCTGCCCTACCTTGAGCAGCACCATCCCCCGCGCAAGGTCGCCGGAGGTATGGCGCTGCGCAGAAATGGCACAAAGGATCGTTCTGCGAAGAATGACGAGAAGTTAGGGGGCTAAATGCAAGGATTTCAAAAGATATGGGTCAAAAAGTAAATTAAGAGGACCAATTTGTAAAGTCGATCAAGATGGTCTTTTCTTTGGCCCAAATTTTTATACCAGACTAATTTGAACCTAAGGATTTTAATGTTGAAATTTGATTTTAGGTTGGACCTTGTTTGACCGATAAATTTGCGCAAAAATCCAAATTAAGTCATTAATTGGGCATGGTTCTCATTTTAGGTCAAAATAGGTTACAAAGGCCAAATTGAAGGTTCTAAACCCTAGGGAATATTTTTCTATGAATTTTAGGGGTTTAGTTGATTTTTATCTTACCTCAAACCTCGTGAATTAAATTGGGTTTGTTTTAGGGTTACAGAATGTCATTTAATTCCTAGAAGTTGCTATAACCCTTTTCAGATTAGAACATCTCACTTCCCTCCTTATTAAGATAGTTTGACCTGTGTTTAGACCCTTAATTACCCTGTTTTCATACTGCATTGGTGAAATTACAATTTTACCCCTTATGATTTATTTTATTCTTTAACTCAGAATTCTTTGAGTTAAGCCTCTCTTTGGGTTTTGTAAGAGCTTTTTCACACTTGTTTGGATTAAATTATGCTAGTTAGGGTTCATGATGAGGTTCTCATCAATAGTCCTTGAATTTATTAATCACCTTAAAAATATCATGTTTTAACTTCCTATCTCTAAAGGCAATCTCCATGATATCTAATGGGGAAATTGCATGATTTGTTAAAATAGGTTTTTGAGTCATTGTAACACGTAAATCCACACAACTTTTAAATTTGTAAACCTTGATAGGGCAAGTATCTGTGGTCATCTAAGGAGGCCAATTCGTAATTATTAAAATAATGTTGTCTCTTGCTTTCTCAAATCTTCTTTTTTGGTCTTTTTTGGGTTTTCAGAACACGAGAATGAAATATGAATTACACGTCAGTGATCAAGAAAAATGAAATCCTCCTTTCTAAGCTCACCCTAGGCAAGTGCACCTAGAATAAATAGAAAGGTGGAGTGGGTGCGTAAAACCACTATACTACGGCCTAAAATTGATATGCATAAAATAATGAAAACACATAAAGAAATGATGAAAGGCACTTTAATTTAGAGTAAGAAGAAAGAAAGTCTACAATTGACTTGGGAAGCTCAATTTTGTGGAGGGATTCCACATAATTAATTCCCAAGTAAGGGAAAGCTTCTCTTCTACAAGAATTATGACAAGTAAAGTAGAAAGAAAAGTCTCCTAATTGAAGTTGCCTTCGCTCCAAGAATGGTTGCTCCAAGACTTGAAGAAAGCTCCTTCTTCCTCCTTGAATGCTTCCTCTCTATCTCCTCCTAGGGTGATAGACATCCACCCTCTATCCCTGCCTGGCCATCCTCCAAGTTGATGCTCCTTGACTTGGACATAAGGAAGGAGAAGAATGGAGTGTAGAGACTACGAGGGCAAGGACCCTTGTAATGTGCATGTCCAAGCTCCTTCGTTGGTCTTTAAGAGTGATTTAGGTAGAAATAATTTTGCAGTCAAGGATGTGGCTTATGTGGTGGTAGGGTAGTGTATTTATAGGATGGGGAGGGGTGTGGTTATTGTTTTCTTTGGAGGGAAATGAAGGCTTGTGTGGATGTGCTTAGAAGGAAATGAAGGGGTGCATGGCTTTTTTTGGAGAGAAAAAAGAGGGAAATGAAGAGGTGCCTATTGGTGGTAGGTATGTGATTTTTGGAGTAAGAAAGGTGTTGCCTCTTTATGGTGGAGGTGAGTAAAGTAGGGATCTAGATCGAGGAGCTGACATAGCTAGTTAATAGGTGTAGGAGCTACGAGTAGCTAGGAGGAGTTGCTTTGAGTTGGTCTGAGCCTGCATGGAGCTTCTTCAAGGTGATGAAGTGTTGCCTGTGAACTCAGCAACTAGCTTAGCTAGCTACTTCTTTGCTAGTATCTAAGCTAAGTATCATTTAGCTGAATGGAGTTGACTTCATCTTGTCTTGAGTAGAGGTGAGCTAGGGCTAAGCTTCCTAAAGACTCCTTAGTTAGCTTGGCTAACTAGTCCTCAACTAGTAGCTAGGCTTGAAGGAATTGAGATGGAGATGAGCTATCCTAAACTAGAATTTAGTTGGTTGATGACTCTTCAACTAGCTTAGCTAGCTAATTCAAGACTAGTCGCTAAGCTCCATGGAATTAAGCTACCATGAGTTGTAAGGAGTTGAAGATGACCTGGATCCAGCTGAGATAAGCTGAGATGAGCTCAAATGAGCTAGGATCTAGTTGAGATGAGCTGGAATGAGCTGGGATCCAGCTGACTGAGACTACTATATTCTTTTTCTTGTCATTCTAAATTTTGCATTGTCAGGTGATGATAATACCATTATCATCCAAAAGCGGCACAATTTATCCAAAGTCCAGTGATAAAAGCTCGTTAATAATCAGCAAAAAGGCATAATTCAAGTCTCCCATTAATTGGAGAAGAAAAAGGGAAATTGAGTTAATTCTGCTATTTTGATGAATATTCGCAAATGCAAATTAACTAAGAAGTGAATTTGTGCTTAATGAAAGGTAAATGAACTTAAATTCCCAAGAAGTAGGGTTGAACTGACTGAATCAAGGTTTTCTGAGAATTGAAGATTAATTTAATAATAAAAACCCTAGCCTCACTTAAATTAAAAAGGTTCTGGTGGACATAAATGAAATCTAAACCTCATAAAAATAATTAAAAAATATTCTACATGGTTGGAAACTTTCATTTTTACAAAAGGAACCCACTTTAACCAAAAATAGAGACCAAGGTAGGAAATTGCTTCATTTTGGGCTAGAGTGTAAATTACCTAGTCAAACTTCATCAAAACACAAATTTGAGGTCACCATTAGATTCCTTGGGTTTAAATTAGATTACCCATAAATTTTGAGATCAATCAAAGTCCATCTTGACCATGTTTGCATTTAACCCCATCAATCTTTATTCATTACATATACCCCCTATATTCCAAAGCTCTTTGCACCTATGTCCCCGACTGATGTCACGATGATGTTAGTCGGTCACCTTCTTCTCCAAATGAGGCAACAAGCAGCAAGGAGAAAACCCAAAATTGGCAAGATTTGATTGAAGAATTGAGCCATCAAACCTCAATCAAATCACACCAAATTTAGTGGGATTGATTTTGAGATCAATCTTTATCAGGCATGCCCAATTCAAGCTCCAATTTGGAGCTAATCATTGCCGGCGAGAAATTTTAGTTGGACTCAAAAGTCAACCAAATCCTAAGCTAAACTTGAGAATCTTGGCTTAATTATTGAGGAGTTTTGCTCTATATAAATTCCTCAACTTCTACAAGCAGAACTCGTGCTCAATTTAGTCGGCAAACTCCTCTTCTTCTTCCTTGCCAGCAAAGGAAGCACCATCGGAGCTTCTTCTTCCCTCTTCCTCACCCTCTGCCATCTATAATAGGCAGCAGGATTTGCTTCCTCTTCTTCCCATGGAACTTCCTATGAAGCTTCAAGCCCCAATTCTTCTTCAGCTTCGGCAACCTCTTTTCCTTCTTCCCCGCCAACGCACCACTGATGACTCGATCCCTATTTAGAGGTCTATTTTTATGAAACAAAATTATGTTTTATGGTGAACTTATCTTTCAGGATCACGCTTGTACAAGTCAAGTCAATTATCCTTCATGTGGATCAAGGTGAAGATTATCATTAGTCAAATGTAATTCTTTTATATTTCTTGAGTCATAATTACTATAAGGAACCTCGTAATTAAAGATAATGGATAGCATTGATTGACCAAAATATTAGAATTGGTCGATTAAATAACTTGATAGATGAAAATAGGAAGATTGATCGATGAGATTAATCTAGTGGTAAAATCCAATTTTTTGGCAATTGATTGACCAACAAATATTTGATGGACCATCAATTGATGGATCAATTAAGTAAATTGATTGATCAAAATAGTAAATTGATCGATCAATTTGGTTCGAATGATTTTTTCTAACATTCCAAAAATGCTCCATTTTCACCTATAAATAGGGCTCCACGCCCCTCTATTTAAAACACACATCGAAAAGCATTTCAAAGAGAAAATGTGCTTCCACTCCAATTCTTCCTCTTGCTTTCATGCTCATTCTTCTGTGCTCTTCAAATGCATGTCACTTTGCGCTTGTGGAAGGAAAATTTGATTTGCATATTTTAATTCCTTAAGGCTGCATAGGATTAATTTCTGTATTCATTTTCTTTTGTTCATTTCATTTGTTGGGGTCCATTGTATTTAGATTCAAGAGGTTGTTGTGACTTCGCTTAGTAGGTAAAAGGGAAGTGGATTGTAGGAGGTTGTGCCATCCTCATTCAGGTGGTGCGTCAGTGGATTGACTAGCGTTGCCTAGTTGGGAAAATCCTAACCTAAGAAGCTCAGGCAGTGGTTTTTACTTGTAGGGCATTCCACAATAAATCATTTTGTATATTGTGCCATATTTTTTTTTACAATCGATATCAAACTTGATTTTGTGTTTGTGGCCAAGTAAGATCTGTGCAAGTAAGGTGCACATCGCTACTCTTTTATTTGGTATCAGAGCCTGATCGTGAAGGCAACGTTACTCCTAACCTTCACATGGCCCCAGCAACAAGTTTTATGGAGGGGCAATCATTTGTTTGACCACCCTTAGTTGACAAATCAGATTATGGTTATTGGAAAAGAAGAATGCAAATCTTTCTTGAAGTAATGAACTTTGAGATTTGGCATGTCATCGAGTCTAAATATATGCCAAAGTAGAAAGAAGAAAAAGAGTTAATGAAGGAAGAGAAGAAAGCGACAAATAATGCTAAAGCCATGAATGCACTATTTTGTGCATTAACAAGAGGAATTTGAAAATGTTGCTACATGCAAAAGTGCATATGAGATATGGAACCTACTTTCTATCATTCAGAAAGAAACCATTAACGAAGAAGTAACATGGGATGATTCCAACCCAAGTTCAAAATTAGATATCAAGGAAGAAAGCCACAAAAATAGAGTTACTCATCTATGTGTCATGGTGCCAACAAGATCAAATGAAGAAGGGGTAAACTCTAACCTTACTTTAGATGAATTATTAGATACATATCGTGATTTATATAATTTAGCTAAAAGATTAAAGAAAGAAAATAAGGAACTTAAAGATAAGTGCACTAATTTTGAAAATGAAAAACATAGTTTAACTCTAGATTTAGAAAATAAGGGAAGGGAATTAGATGTAACAAGAGTTGTGAATGTAGAGCTCCATGGGAAGGTAGAAGATCTCAAGGAACAATATATTCACTTTGAAACACACTTAAAGACCTCAAATATTTTACTAGAACATATGTAGAAAAATATGACGACATTAAAAAAAAAATCGAAGAAGATTAGGCATGCATTTTTATATCAAAATGCCAAGAGAAGAGAGTCTAATGGACCCTCTAACTTGAAAGGTATTAACAGCACAGACCCAAAAGAATTTGGGTAACAAAAAAATTTATGGAAAATTGTGTTGCAGGTTATGGGAAAGATTGACATGGAAATCACAATTGGAGAGGCAACCATCAACAAGTAAATAATCATCCATTTTGCTATGAGAAATGGTGGAACCAACAAGGTCAATGGATGCGAGATTTTTGGTGGAGACCCCCTCACCTACTAACTACTAGATATAACTCCTTATACCTTAGCAGGTATAATTCCCAAAACTAAATCTTTATTAGCTGCCTAGTTATAAATAAGTTTTTTTTCATAAAATTATTTGACCATTGAATTAGTTAAATAAGGGGAGCTATCATGCCATTCTTTTAAAAAAAGGAAATCGAAATAGATTTATTCTATGGCTTTGTGTTATTTGACAAAAAGAGGAGAAAAATATTCAACACCAAACCTTGATATGGAATAGTTATTTGAGGGAGAGAATCAAGACTATAATCTAAGTGGCATTTAGGTAACAACTTTAAAATATATATATTCTATATACATTTATTTTTAAGCAGCATACGTCATGCATTACAAAAATATAACTCTTACTTCGTAGTTGCTTTTATAGACATCCTTCTAGACTATCATGAACATGATAATTTTCATATGATGAACATGATTCATTTCACATCATGATTTATAATTGGTAGAATTTTACTTGAAAAGGGGGAACAAAAATGTTAAGTTCATTATTAGAACTTTACTTGTTTAAGTATGATTGATAATAAATTGCTTGTTATATATGTTTTTGTTGATAACAAAAAGGGGGACTAAAATATGCATGCTAATAGGGGGAGTAATTTTAAAGTAATTATTTATTTTATCGCATGCATAATTGTAATTTTATTATCATCAAAAAGGGGGAGAATGTTGAAACCTCTGTTTTGATGAAGCAAAATTATATTTTATTGTGAGTTAATCTTTCAGGATCATGCTCGTACAAATTAAGTCAATTATCTTCCACATGGATCTAAGTGAAGATCATCATTAGTCAAATGTAATTCTTTTATATTCCTTGATTCTAGAATTACTATAAGGAACATCAGGATTAAAGATAAACCTTTCAAAATTCATAAAATAAACATTTAGATAGTATTGATTGACCAAAATATTTGAATTGATTGATCAAATAAATTGATCGATCAAAATAGGAAGATTGATCAACCCAATTAGCCAAACGGTCAAATCTGATTTTCTCGCAATTGAAGGACCAATTAAATATTTGATCAACCATTAATTGATCAATCAATTAAGTAAATTGATCGATCAAAATGAAAATTAATCGATTAATTTGGTTGGAATGATTTTTTCAAACATTTAAAAAATGTTCTTTTTTCACCTATAAATAGAGCTCCATGCCCCTATTTTTAAAAGCCATTGAAAAATATTTCAAAGAGAAAAATACTTCCACTCCAATTCTTTCGCATACTCTCGTACTTATTCTTCTATGTTCTTCAAATGCACATCGCTCTACTCCATTAAAAAGAAAACTCGATTTGCATATTTTAATTCCTTGAGGTTCCATAGGATTAATTTCTATATTCATTTTATTTCATTCATTTCATTTGTTGGAGTCCATTGTATTTGGATTCCAGAGGTTGTTGTGACTTCTCTTAGTAAGTAAAAGAGAAGTGTCTTGTAAGAGGTTGTGCCACCCTTATTCAAGTGGTTCGTTAGTGGATTGACTAGCATTTCCTAGTCAGGAAAATCCTAAGCATGGAGGTTTCGGGAGTGGTTTTTACCTGTAGGGGTTTCCACTATAAATCATTGTATATATTGTGGGATTGCTTCTACTATGGCATAAATTTTTTTTACATTTGATATCACGCTTGATCTTGTGTTTGTGGTCAAGTAAGATCTGTGCAGGTAGGTTGCACATGCGCCATTCTTTCAATCCCCTCTTCCTCTCTACAAATTAGTTTAGGGCTTTTCTTACTCTACTCTCCAATTAGCTTTTGGGATCTTTAGAGCTCCATCAATCTAGTCTAGCACCTTCTCTGACTACTGCTGGCATCCATGTCTGCCATCTTCACTGTTTGACCTCCTCCTTCCTCTCACCCAATTGATTTGGGAAAAAGCTCCTCACCCTCTTAAAGCCTTTCCTAAACCAGTTTATCCCTACAACACCTCCATCGTCACCTAACATCGCCATCGACGGTGATTCGTCAAAGCTCCTCCACCACGCCCATCCATCAACGTTCACATCCAATCACCAAAGGGCTTTACTCCAGCATTTCTCATCAGGGCTTCTTGTGGTTCTAATTCGGGATGAGAGGTCGTGTTATTGCTTGAAAGTACTCGATCAAAGCATCCTTCCTCTCCAGTCACATGAGCCTCGTTCGGCAACTCAAAGGCAAGAAGACCCATTCCTCTTGCTATGGAATCTTCATGGGATGCTATCTAAGCCGTGGATTCAAGATCCCATGGCTAATTGGCTTCCAATTGAGCTCGCCTTCATCAGCTCCTTCTCACAGCAACACACAGGGAAGAAGAAGGGAACATAGTCCCACATTGTCCAAGTAAGGAGCTGAATTCGGGTGCAAAAAGGAAAGAGCACATTACTTATTCTCTCAGAAAATCAAGGGGTTGGGTCCCCATTATTCCACACATGCCCACACACATGCCCGCACACACGCTAGAGGGAGCCTAGTATTGGGCCGATTTTGGGCTGGTCTTAGCTAAGTTCTGAATTGGATTTTTTGCTTAAGGCTTTGACTGGCTTTTGAATGGCTTTTGGGTAAATTTTGGCTAAGTGCTAGGCTGAGTCTTAGTTGCATAAAAATGCAATTTTTTTGGCCTTAGACTATATTTCATATTGAGTTTGATTGTGACATTGTTTGCATAATTCATTTCTTGTTATATCAAACTCCTATGCTTCACTTTATATTTGATTGATTACTGGCTAATTGTGAATTAATTGATCCCTGAGACGACCTTAGACTCATACTTCGAGATATAAATTTTAAGTGTTGATTCACTTTAGTCATTATACTACAACGCATCCTTAAAACTCAACGGAAGTGCTTTAACATTTTGGCACCATTGCCGAAAAGGAATGGACATTTTACCGCTATTCATTTGGCCTATTCTAACTTGACTTCTTACTTGTGTTTGATTATTTCAAGTCCTACACGAGGAAAGTTCAAGATTACCGGCTTAGATCAACCACACAAAAGGTAGGTCAGTCATCTTCCTTTCTTCCCTAATTCTCCACTCTCTTTGGAAGATAGAAAAGGGAAACACAAGAAATTAAGAAGCCAACCTTGCCTTACTTTACTAGAAATATCATTCAAGGTGAGAAATTCATGATTTTCTTGATTTGATTGGGATCAATCAGATTTGATTTGATTGATTAGAAAGCCCCAATCCTTACTTTCTATGCCTATTAGCGACTTGCAACACCTTGGACTACTCACATTCTTATTTGAGACTAAGGTACCATATTTGGAATCAAATTGGACTTGAAATAGATCCAATTAGGGTTTTGACCATTAAAGTTTGAAGTGCTAGTACACACTTGCCATTTATAAATGAAACAAACCTTCCCGCATTTGTGTGCAACCTAAGCACTTGATTGAATTGACCTAATCATCAAACCCTAAAAGCAAGGCTCTAAGTTCACATGAATCATAAAGGTTGAGGCCTAGTAACCTATTTGAGAACCAAAATAGGGTGATTCGGTTGACTTGACTCAAATTTCATCCTCAAGTTTAGGGCAGGTTAGGTGAAGTTTGTTTACTTCGTGAATCAACCGACCACAAATTAGGATGCAATTTGAATCAATTTCTAACTCAAGGGATAATTTAAGACACAATTAGGCCAAAAATTGGTAGACTTAGGGCTCAATTTGCACATACTTGTCTACTTGGAACCGCAGTGACAAGGAAGGTCAGGTGGGGGAAACCCTGTAACCCATGGGGATGCTCTACCATGTAGAGATCTTTGTGGGGCTTTCCCTTTCTAGCTGCCCAAGTAATTCTTAGGTGCGTAAATTTTCGATCTAGAGGTTCATCTGCCTTGAAATAGCCATAGCCATCCAATTCTTTTGAGTGCCTTGATTGGGATCAAAACATTTCCAATCCCTCATCTGATTCTACAGTGCATGTATGGGAGGAGGTCTTTGAGACCTACTTGAGACCTCCATTAGCAAGTCACACCCATCAAGGTCAAACCTCAAATCACCTGTTTGGGTTCTCTTCTGATCCGCTCGATATCTCTTCTGATCCATCTACATCTGAATCCAGTTCTCCATCCTCTACTTCTATGGAGAACCTAGATCAAGAAGGGGTTGATATTCAACACCTGCAGGACTAGTTGTAGACTCTCACGACCTAATTCATGAACTGGTGAATGCAAAAATTGCATGATTTATAAAATGCTATTTTTGGTCATTATAACACACAACATTGCAAATACTTTTACATTTGTAATTCTAGATAGTGGTAGTATATAGGGTCATCCAAGGAAGTAGAAATGCAATCTTTTTAATCTCTTGCTCAAAAGATAGAAATCAATTTTCTTTTTGGATTTTTGAATATGAGTTTTAGGGTTTTTATATGGGCAAAAATTGAATATTGAAAAAATGGGAAGTAGAAATGCTAATTTTCAGACAACAAGTGTCTTGCTTCTCCAACTCACTCCAAGCACTGAAGGCTTTTAATAATGGAGTAAGAATACAAAAAATACTCACAATGTCTAACCAAAAGAAAACTGTAGAGCAATGCTTCTTATATAGGGAAATTGTTTACAAAATGTGAAGTCACAAGTGTGAAGGGTTCTCACATGTAATCCCCAACAAGAAAACACACACTACAATGCAAAACAAGAATGAAAGTAAAGAAAGGTTTAGTGATGAAGATGATGCTACCTAGAACTCCTGCTCCAATTCTGATTGCCCTAGAGCCAAAAGGGATTCCCTCTCCTGGATATCCTCCTCTTAGTAAATCCTAGGTGGGTGTGCCTCCTCCTTGCAAGCCTAGATGGCCTTGATGGTAACGCCATCATTCATCATAACTAACTTGAATTAGTTGGAATCAAGAGATAAATGCTCTTAAATGATCGCCTAAAGACAATAATTCCACTCTAATATGTTTTGACGAGAAAAAGGAAAATAGGGTTAATTTTATTATTTTGAAAGCACATCATAAATGCATATTAGCCATGGGAATATTCAGGGGTTAATTAATGGTCAATTGAAAATAAAAGTCTTCAAAGTGAGTCCACATTAGATGAATCAGGATTTTACGCATTTCGATGGCGAAAACAATATCAAATATCCTAATTTCCAACCCCACTTAAATCGAAGAGGTTTTGGTTAGGATAAAATTATTCTAGACATTTAAAATTTGCAGAAAAATGTTTTAAGAGGTTTAGTACCTTTGGTTTGTCCATCTAAACCCATTTTGACCTAGAATAGAGTTTTAGATAGGAATTTTTCTTAATTTGAGCTTATCTGCAATTTACCTAGTCAAATGTGGTCAAAACTCAAATCCAAGTTCACCATACATTCCATGGGTCTAAATTAGGGTAAGACCAAAATTAAGGCCCAATCAGAGTACATCTTGACCTAGTTTACAATTTAGCCCTTAAAAACTCTATTTCTCACAATTAGACCCATAGGTTTTGAGTTATTTACAAAAAACCCCCTATATTTGTTGTCTTCTTCGCATTTTAATCCCTATCGCCTGCAACTCCTCTTGAAATGGTCAACCGACCTTTGATCGTGAAGATCTCCCTCATTAGAAGTCCAAATCCCTCCAAATTTGGTGGGATTGTTCATTAGGAGATTCTCTATGATCTGGATGTGATTTCTTGCCCAAAAGAAAACTTGAGAAGCTCCACCGAGCTTATGATTCACAAATAGGAAAGATCTTTATTTTATACTTCAGAGATTTAAAATTCTTCCTAATTAAGCTCCAAGCAACCTCTCTTTAAGCTTGGGGAACTTTCGTGTTTCAGAGCTTGGTTGCGGCCTAAATCTACACGTTCTTCTCTTCTTTGGCCACCTCCACTGCGACTCCGACAACTCTCCTCAACCTCTTCTCTCCATCCACTTGATGGAAAAATTGAGTACCCTTTGACTTTCCTCTCTCTCTTCCGCTACTCACCGATTACAGTGACGGACACCTCCTTCTATCCTCGTCGCCCTATCCCTCACCAAAGGTATTCATCTTCCTCACGATCGACAAGCCACACCGGTGTGAGATCCTCCCCCTTCCTCCCTTAGGTTAGGGTTTTCTTCTTCCTCATCCTCTTTAGGTTCCTACTATCCCATTATTCCCTCAATTCAACTACCACACCACCATCTCCGCCCCCATCTTCTTCGTGTCAAGTGAAGCTCCAGTGAGCTTCACTCAGCCACATCACACCATAAAATACTATGCCGCCACTCCCAAAAGCTTTGATGCACCCTCACCTTCAATAGCCCTAACTCTATTAAGTGAAGCAACCACCCAAATCCCCGAATAGGCGAACCCATCAGCCACTTTCATCTCCGACACCATTCGGGTACCCTAGGCCTCCATTCCCTAGCCGACACCACCATCACCTTCGCCACGACACGGTTAAGCTTCTAACCTATCTAATTGGGTTGTTAGGTTCTATTACATTTTAGGTTGCCACTGTCATTCTCTGCCGTCGTCATCCTCCGCCACCATAATTCTCCTCTGTGCTTCGACCGTCTTCCGCATCACCACCACCCTAAGTTGATACAGCCTTGCATCAGGAAGGCAGTGAGGACCTCAATTAGAGCTACATGCCACTCCAACAGTGCCAATTTGACAAAGGCACACAATGATCGCACACAAAGAAAATCTAGGCACTTTAGTCCCACATCGTGGGCGTCAAATCTAGAAAGAGTATAAAATGATTTTGTGCTGATGGCTCCTTGCCTCGTCATGGATGGGTGAGGTCCCTCATCCTCACTTGACCCACAAACACCTCACCCACCACCGTGTGCCGGTGGCCCTGGTCACTGTTCATGACCTGATAAGCTAATTTCCCACTCACCCATTTACCTGATTCTGAAAGAGAAAGTGGATTCTGAGGAGGGTGGGGGGGTTTGCCTCGGGGTGCATGCACACGTGCCTTAGGAAACATTCCTCTATGCTAACACTTAGCCATTTCAAGAGGTGGTGCCTTGTGCTTGTGCCTTATGCTTGCACCTTGTGTTGCTTGGCTACTTTAATACATTTTGGCCTTGTGCTTGATGTTGCTCTAAGTACTGTGGAAAAATTCCATATCTGGCTGACGTGGATATTTGTGATAAGTGGTTCAAGACCACTATTGGGAAATTATTTTGGTTTATTGGGACATGTGCTTGATTAAGGGAATTAATTGGTGATTCAAATCACCATTTTTAGGGTTTTATTATTCATTTTATCCCAATGATTTTTGAAATGCAATTTCTATTATTAACTATATTTTTGATCAATATTCATTGCATATCTTTTGTGAACTACTATGCTCATTGTTTATAATTTTGACTAGTGTTTTCAATTCCATATTTACTCTCTGCGAACAACCTCGAAACTCATGATTATTTTTCGAGCACTTATAAATTTACATATTGTCAATTCACTTTTGTTGACTATACTACGATGCATATTTCAAACTCGACGAAAGCACGTTAATATTTTGGCGTCGTTGTCGGGGAATAATGAGCAATTCATCATTAGTCATATCATTTTTTATTAATTGAGTTGATTCTAACTTGACCAATCTACTTTGCTGTGTTTTGCGAGGTACATCATAAGGAGATCTAAGCTATCCAGGGGCAGGTAAAACTTTTCTTCTTCCCTAATCACCTCCTAATCTTTGGAAGAGAAAAAGGAAACAAAATCAATTAGTATCCACTTTCCCTATTTTCCAAGTAATATCATTCAATGGCAAAGAGTTTCCTGATTTGCGAGCGTAGTTGAAAATCTGATTGAAGTTGAGATGATTTGATTAGAAATTCTCCATACATATTTCCTAAAACTATTAGGGATTTGTGGTAAATTTCTCAACATCTTTGACTACTCACTTTCTTCTTTGAGTCCAATGTCCATATTTGGAATCAAATTGGACTTGAAATAGAACCAATTAAGGTTTCCACATTAGGGTTTTGAAATGTTAGTACACATCTACCTATAATAAAGGAAATTGATCGTCCCACATTTGTGTGTCACCCAAGCCCTTGTTTGAATTGATCTATTCAAGTGATTCCTAAAGTCAAAGCTCTTAATTCACTTGAACCCTAAAGTTTGGAACCTAATAGCCTGATAATCAATTCAGTGTGATTTGGATTCTAACCCAAATTTCATCCTCAACCTTAGGAAAGAATAGGTGAAGTTAGTTCACTTTGTGAATCAACCAAGCTACAAATTAGGTCACAAATTGAAATAACTTCTAAATCAAGTGAAATTCAAGGCACAAATTAGGGCTAAAATTGATAGACTTAGGCCTCATTTCATTCATTCCTATCTACTTGGAATCTCAGTGACAAGGAACATTGGGTGGGGGAAACCATGTAACCTGTGGGGACACTCTATTATGTAGTGGCCTTTGCGAAAATCTCTTGACTACCTATGTAATTCTTGGGTATGTGGATTTTGATCAAAGAGGTCTATTTGCCTCAAATAGCCTTGTCATCAAAAAATTTTGAGTGCTTTCATTGGTTCCAATTCACATCTTGTTCGTCATCTATTCTTTAGTGCACATACATAGGAGTGGTCCCTATGTTTGACGTAGAGGCCTCTATAAGAGTTGATCTTCTAGGGAAAGTTTGATCTGATCTAATCAATTCAATCTGGACCTGAATTTGATTCTACATCCTAATCCACCACTTTATTTGGAAATGAAACCTAACAACATGGGAAATATTTTCAATAAACCTGAATCACATATAAGCATTAATGGGAAAATGATCGAGGTGGCCCTTAGATAGGGAAGAATTTGATAGGACCTCAGATCCCTTTGGGGGCATTCAAGTTAATGTGTCAGAAACAACAACCCTCCTTATGAAGCATGTCGAGATGATGTTAACCTAAGTGGTACATGGTTCAACCTGAGATGCTTTCATGTCAGAATTCAATGAATTATGGAGATTGCATAGCACTGAGGGCTTGCATTGTTTGACAAATCCACGACTTTGGGAAATACACTAGGATATCATTGAAAAATGTACAAATGTGCTAAATATGTTGTAACAAGCCATTGATCAGAAATACCCATATCACCACTCAGAAATTGATGATGAATCTTGAAGCAATGTTGAGGATCAGTGTATTTTCGTAGAACCCGAGTACGAAAATGGAGGTCATTGTTATGGATCCCTAACCTAAATATAACTAGATTCGGATTTTGTGCAGAATGACATACTTGATCAAAATATGGGTTAGGTGGATCGCATTGCAAGTGTCCCTGATTATGAACTAGCCATAGAAAGCCATGAAGTTGGTCCATCATGCCTTGATTTACCAAACACCTTTGATGAGCCTAAGTTAGAATCTCTCGACGATGTAATTCCTGCACCTCATCCTATTAAGGTATTCCTTGAGAGTGATTCTGACATCCCAATAGAACCAAGTCCAAATTCTAGTTACCCAATTCCTACCCCTGACCTAGAATCTAGATCTGAGCCTATTTGGGATGATTATGATGCCTAATGTGATAGAATCAGATTTTAGATTTGAATTATGATTTTGGGCCTGGATTTGATGATTATACCTCTCCAGCCTCCTCAAATGAACAAATTGGTTTTTCAAATTTCAAACTAATTTACGATACAGAATTAAAGGAGTTGGAAGAGTTGTGATTTGATTGGATCTACCCTAAGTGCCTAGAACCCGAGCCTATGCCTAATAAGGATATCCCTTTAAGCTTGGAATTTAAGACTAGGTTAGACCAAATTCACGTTGATAACTGTATGCATCATGATTTGTTCAATGGTGGAATCTTCGATCTTGAATCAGGTTCAGAAACTGATTGTGACAAATTCTTCGATGATTTTGAATCATACTCCAATTTTGGAAAGCCATTGTGTCCAGATGATTATGAGCCTATTTACGACCTTAGTATTCATGACCCATTCTTTGATTCTGACTTTGAGGTCCCAAATCCTAAGATCATTGATTCAAAATCATATTTCATTGACTTGAAAATAGTTAGCTATGATATGCAAGAATGAAGCACAGTAAGTGCCGAGAGTATCTGCAATGCAGAGTTCAAATCTTTCACCAACTCAAATTTCCATGATCCTATAAGCACTCTCTAGGCATTTACATTTGATTGGGATGAACATCGTGAAAAAGACTCTGTGAATGAACTGATCCTCCAATCATTTCTTGAGGAGTCCATACCACAACTAGATATCGAAATAGCCATACCTCCTACAGGGCCTTCAAAAATCGACCCCAACTTTAACCAGCCATTGGAATCAATTTCTATTCTGACTCACCTCTTTCTGATCCGATTGTACATGATTCACTACCATGTTTGATGAAGAATCAGACATTGTCCAAATGATTACCACATTCTGCCCCCCTTTGATCCCACTAGTAGGGCTCCTACAAGTTCCATAGATCTATTATCATTTTAAGACTCCTACTTTGATCAGGCTGAGTTGATTCAGCCAAACCCTAGATTTGTATTTCCACATCTATTCTATCCATAAAGCATTTGGTGGGATCCACACCTATTGATTCACATCCATCAACCAACCACATTGATTGGGTTTGGTTTGCATCATTAGCCTATTAATCTAAACAAGCTCCTTGTTGGACCAACTAGACTACTCATTAAGGTGCTTGTCTTGCAAAATTCCATCAATCTAACCACCTCTTCTCCTTGACCACCTTCTACTCGGCTGAAGTTATTAAATTTAGTGCTTAACGGGAGGCAACCCATCATTCCAAAAACCTGAGACCCTTTTGACCATCTCTTTGAACTACATTCCCATTGCACTTTAGCATTCAACTTTAGAACAGCCAATTCGACCTTTGATACATGTATTAGAGCTCGAAATTGTCCGCAACAGTCATCCCGACCCATTCACCCACCCTTTAACCTTGTTCTAAACCTTGAACTAAGCTAAATTCGTACCCACCTGGTTTCTAATGAGGACATTACAAAACTTAGGCATGGGAGGTATTAAAGTGCAAAAGAAATGGGAAATTAAATTCCTTGAGGGTTCACAAAAAAAAAACATATTAAAAAGAAAAAGGACAAAGGGGGCGAGGAAAATTTTGTGAAATCATTGAGAAATATTTCTTAAGGAAAAGAGGTGGAAATACAAAGAATGTCAAAGGAGCAAAATCAGAAAAAAGTGATAGTCTTAAGCAATTGATTATGGGGTCTACTTAAGTTCAAGACTAAATCAAAACAAGGATTATGTCCTGAAGTGCTAGAGACGAGGAGATAAGTAAGAGTACAGACCTTAGGCCTCTTATGCCTATTCTGGGGCTTAAACAATCACATATTTGGTAAGATCCGAATTAATCCTCAAGAGGTTGAGGAAAGTGCGAAGCTAATGTATTATGTCTAATGCTTAGGGATTATTTGGCCTTGTTGCCTGCCAATTGGTTTCCGGGACTTAGTAACTTAAGCACCCAAAATTAACACATCAGTCTAGTTTAGTGTGCTTAATGAACAAATAATGCCAAAAGTGTTCTGTTATGAAAAAGGTATTCTCGAAGATCTGACTTAGGAGTGACTTAAAGTCATAAGTTGATTGGACTAGTTCCAGGGGCGGAGAGGTAGAATGAAAAATACTCCACTTCATAATACGTAATAACATATGATCTCCTCGGATATCTAAATATCCTGTCAGGGGCACGTAGGCACCTTGTGTTGGTTTAGGGTCCATGGGTGGGATTATCCTGAAATGTCGATTGCTAGAGCCTGAATTTAGCTACAGAATGCCATGGGTGTCACTATCTCGAAGTGTCGAAAGCCAAGGTTATAGGGGTTGCCATTTGCGGTGCTATCCCAAAGCATTCAAAGCTAGGGACCCTTCGTGGAT
Source organism: Thalassia testudinum (assembly GCA_037157565.1). NCBI lineage: Eukaryota > Viridiplantae > Streptophyta > Magnoliopsida > Alismatales > Hydrocharitaceae > Thalassia > Thalassia testudinum. The sequence goes on from JAZHRO010000014.1 coordinate 61,113,355, forward strand.
TGATGGTGGGGATAATGAATTTGATGCAGACCGTGTTTAGGGCTAATCCAACGTTGGATTTAGGGGAATATAAAAGAAAAGAGAGAAAAATCTCAAAATAAATATCTCTCTCTATCTCTCTTATCAAAATAATATTGGCAAAATGAACCTAGACATGCTCCAAATGCACACGGGTGCTTTAACCGCTAGGGTCAATGAACCTTTGGGTAGTTTCTATGGGCCTTAGAAACCTTCGCGGCAGACCCAAAGCTGAAGCTGGTCAGGTCTGGATCTTGGCTAGTACTTGAGTATCTTTAGGCCTATTTTTGGCATTCTAATCTAATTTGTAGAGAAAAGGCACAAACAAGCATCTGAACATCAGAAACATGGTCTAGAGATCTAGTTCTCTTCATTTGATTTTGCTCGGGACTAGCAAAAGTTAGGCATGGGGGTATGATGATAACGCCATCATTCATCATAACTAACTTGAATTAGTTGTAATCAAGAAATAAATGCTCCTAAATGATTGCCTGAGCACCATAATTCCACTTTGATATGTTTTAAGGAAAAAAAAAGAAAATGGGGTTAATTCTGTCATTTTAATAGCACATCATAAATGCAGATTATCCACGAGGTTACTCAAGGGTTAATTAAAGGTCAATAGTCTAAAAGATGGGGCTACATCAAATGAATGAAGGTTTCACGCATTTAGAGGATGAAAATAGTACCAAAAACCCTAATTTCATCCTCACTTAAATCAAAGAGGTTCTAGTTAGAATAAAATTAATCTAAGCCTCCTAAAACTCATAGAAAAATATTTTAAGAGGTATGCTAACTTTGGTTTGACCATCTGAACCTATTTTGACTTGGAAAAAAGTTTCAAACGGGAATTTACCATAATTTGGGCTCATCTGCAATTTACCCAAACAAACATGGTCAAAACTTAAATCCAAGTTCACCATTATATTTCTTGGGTCAAAATTATGTTAGGACCAAAATTTGGGTCCAATCAGAGTCCATCTTGACCAAGTTTGCAATTTAGCCCTTAGAAACTCTATTTCTCACAATTAGACCCCTAGGTTTCCAATTATTTACAAAAACCCCCTAACTTTGTCATCTTCTTCACATTTTAGGCCCTGCTGCCTGCAACTCCTATTTAAACGGTCAACCGACCTTTGACTGTGAAGTTCTCCCTCAGTTAAAGTTCAAATCGCTCAAAATTTGGAGGGATTGTTCATTAAGAGATTCTCTATGATCTGGACGTGATTTCTCGCCCACAATAGAACTTGAAAAGCTCCACCAAGCTTAGGATTCATTAATAGGAAAACTCGTTGTTTCCTACTTCATAGCTTGAAGATTCTTCCTACTTAAGCTCCAAGCAACCTCTATTTAAGCTCAGGGAACTTCCAATGTATTTCTGAGCCCGATCTCGATCTAAATCTACACGTTCTTTTCTTCTCCAACCACCACCACCGCGACTTTGGCTACTCTCCTCAACCTCTTCTCTTTGGCCACTCGATGGCCAAATAGAGTAGCCTACGGCCTTCCTCTCCATCTTCCGCTACTCGTCAATCACAGCAAGGGCTGCTTCCCCCTCTCCTCATCGCCCTATCCCTCGTAGGAGGTATTCATCTTCCTCGCAATTGGAAAGCCACACCATCATGAGATCCTTCCCCTTTGTCTCTTAGATTAGGTTTTTCTTCTTCCTCATCCTCTCTAGGCTCCTCCTATCCCCTTATTCCCTCAATTCGACCACCACACCGTCGTCTCCCCCTCTATCTTCTTCGTGTTCGATGACACTCGAGTGAGCTTTGCCCAGCCAAATTGCACCATAAAATGCTACACTGCCACTGCCAAAACATTCACCGCACCATCACATTCAAAAGCCCTTACCCTATCGAGTGAGGCAACCACTCAAATCCCTGGAACGACGAAGCCATCAGCCACCTTCACCTTCGACATAGTACGGCTGCCCTAGGCCTCCATTAACCAAGCTAACACCGCCATCACCTATGGCACCACACGGCAAAGCTTTTAACCTATCTAATTGGATTGTTAGGCCGTTCTAATACATTTTAGATCACCACTCGAGCTCCTCCTCCGTCGTCATCTTCTTCGTCGTCCTTGACTGTGCTTTGATTATCATCACCATCATCGCCACCCTTAATCGATATGGTCTTGCATCAAGAAGGTAGCGAGGACCACAATTGGAGCTACACGCCACTCCAGCAATGCCAATTTGAAAAAGGCACACCATGGTCGCACGTGAAGAAAAGCTATGAGCTTTAGTCTTACATTATGGGCTTCAAAATCTGAACAGCATATAAATTGATTTTATGTCAATGGCTCCTTGCCTCGACATGGAGTGGTGAGTGTTAGTCACTCTGAATTGGATTTTCAAATCAATGAGTTGAAATATAGATTGAATTAGCGTGAAAAACAGATAGAATTTATACTCGAATGGAAGTCCAAGGTCGAACATAGGGAGCAATTAGCAAAATAATTCTCAATATTGCAATTCAACATAATATAAGAAGTTTATAATAGAATTCCAAATAATAATGATATAAATGAAAGCGAATGTCAAATAATGCAAAAGAGAATGGGGTAAAATGGTGATTTGAATCACCAATTACCCCTCGCAATAATATCAAATATTTCAATAGTGTCAATCAATCTAAATCCACATAGGATAAGTGGACAATGCACATTTGCTGCTCTTCTTCTTTCCCTTTCTTCAGCTCCTCTTCTCTTCTTCTATGGCTTCCTCTCTTCTTTCACTTCTCCGACTTCCTCTCTTCTTTTCACGCACAAGGGGAAGGGTTTCTTCTTCAAACAGCTAAGTGTTAGCCATTGAACCACAGAGCAAAACCCATTGCCCCCGCACGCTCTCTCTCTTTCTCTCTCCGAGATCCGCTCTCCTAAAGCCTCAGGTAATCGAATTTGGATCTAAGCACACCTGGGACCAGGGTTGTGGGCGTGCTTTCGCATTTGAGGAGTGAAGGAGGGTTAGGCGGGTTGGGTCTGTGCCTGGCCCACGGGGGATCAGTCATGGGCAAGGTGAAGGTAAAGGGGTGTGCGAGGACCTCACCCCCTGTGTTTAGATGAGAGGATAAGCGTAGGGCAAAAAATCAATTTAACTCACTGCAGGTGCTCTTCAGCAACCGATGTGGGACTATTGTCCATGCTTCCTTCTGCGTGCAGTTGCTGCTGGTGGATCAGTCAATTGCAGGTAGAGGAGTAGTCAACGCTCCTAATTGACTGGCTGGTTGTAATCCTGGAATGAATCCGCATAGCTTGGAGCAAGCACCTAGAGTGAATGAGTCTTGGAGCAAGCTTAAAGCCTTGCTCAAAGCTTTGTTAATGGCGAACGTCCATGAACCCATGAAATCATACAAATAGCCTTATGGCCACATTAAACCAGCTCAGGAGAGTCTTAAGGTGATGGCGAATGTGTTGATGGTGGTTTCGTGGAGGATGGTGGCTTATGGTGGTCAGACGGTGACTGAGAAGGTTGCGGGAAGGTTGGTTGTTCGGTGGATGATGTGGGCAAGTGGAGTGGCAAATAGGGAGAAGGGTTTTGTAGAGGGTGGTGTGGTGAAGGTCGTGAGGTGGTCAGCGAAGTGGATTGAGAGGTGTAGCGATGGTGGCACCTCGCTGGAGTGGTCTCCAGACACGGGGAAGACAAGGGTGATTGCGTGAGTCGAGGGGATAATTTTGGGATTTTTGGGTAGGAAATTAAACTAGGGACATAGGGGAACTAATATAACCCTAAACTAACTGAGGAAAGAGGGAGAACGATGCCGTTGTTGGTAGGACGATGCTGGTGTTGGTAGGCCGACGCTGGGGAAGAAAGTACTCTAGTAGAGGATGGCGGTGACAATGACGGATAGAGGGTGATGGTGGCTGATATTGCACGATGCAGAGGAAGGTAAGGATGAAGAATCTGTTGCTGGTTTTGCAGTCAAATGAAGAAAGGAGTCGGAGGGAGTCACCGGAGCTTGAGGAGCTATTCGGCCAAAATAGGAGAGAGGAAATTGGGGATTTTTCGGCCGAAATCAAGTCTGGGATCTTCGGTCTTATCTAGGGCACCTTTTATAGGTCTCTGGAGGATGTTTTTAGTTGGGAAGCAAGTTTCCCAAGCTTGGAAAGTTCACCGAAGATAGAAGTTGAAATATACCCGAATCTCTCATGCATTCGCATGAGAGATTGGGAAGGCTTTAGGGCTTAGAATCTAGCTCAAAAGGAAGGGAATTCCTTAACGAACTTCCCTTTCAAATCTTAGAGGGATTCATCACGGAACCAAGGAGAACATGCCAAAACAAGCTCACCAGAGTTGTAGAATTAGGATTCATGGAGGTAGGGACCAATTTGAAGAAAATGATGATAAAGATAGGGGCCTTTCTATAATAAATTCAAAAGCTAAGGGGTCATGTGAAATAAATAAAATCAGGCTTGGACCAAAGTGCAAACTAGGTTGAAACAATCTCAGATTGGGCACAAATTTTGGCACAAACCTAATTAGGAGCTAAGGAATTCAATGGTGAAGTTGGATTTTGGTTTTGACCTAGTTTGATTGGGTAATCTGCACAAGTGCCCAAATTAGGGCAAATGTCTGTCTGAGATTTTATTTTAGGTCAAGATGGGTTCTAATGGTCAAATTGAAAGTACCAAACCATAGAGAATATTTTTTTATGATTTGTAGAGGGTTTAGGTGATTTTGTTTCCTCCCCAATACCTCAATAGATTAAGTGGGTTTGTTTTTAGCGTTTCAGATGTCCATTAAGTCCTGTAATGCATGAAAACCATTTTCTATCTATTCTAACCCACTTATTCGACTCTTAACACCATTTGACCTTTGTTTAACCCCTGAGAGAACCCATGGTTATTCTATTTTTTGATAGAGTGGTAAATTTGTAGAAATAACCATGTATTCTTGTCTTCTTCTCAAATCAATGTTTCGTGCCCTTAAGACCTTCTGATGGATATGTAGGAGATTTTACTGACTTAATAAGATCAAACTAAGCTAGTTATGGCTCATGATGGTGTTCCCATCATTACCCCATGCCTAGTTTTTGCTAGTCCCTTAGCAAAATCTCATGGAATTAACTTAAATTCTAGACCATGCCTTTTTATGCTCAAATTTATGATGTGTGCTTTCTCTTATAGATTAGGTCAGAATGCCAATACTAGGCCTAGAGCTACTCAAGTACCAACCAAGATCCAGACCTGACCAGCTCTAGCCTCAGTCCACCGTGAAGGTTTCTAAGGTCCATAGGAACTAACCTAATGTTCGTTGAACTCTACGGTTAAAGCACCCGTGCTTAAAACATGTTTAGTCCCAGTTCAGATTGTAGTGTGTTTTTATAAGAGAGAGATAAAAGATTTTTTTATTTTTTGAGTGTTTTCTCTCTCTTTTCTTTCTTTATTTCTAGCCTTGGACTGGCTTTATAGCACAGTCTATATCGGATTCCTAGCTCCCACCATCAATACTCGCAGGGTCCTTGGCAATCGATGCTTCAAGATAGCACTGCCCATGGCAACCCCCTGGACCCTGGCTTTTGACACTTCGAGTTAGTGCCACCCATGACGTTCTATAGCTAAATTCAGGCCCTGGTAATCGATGTTTTGGGATAATCCCGCCCATGGCACCGGAACTAGCACAAGGTGCTTATGTGCCCCCAGTAGGATATTTAGATATCCTAGGAGACATGCACAGACGAGACAGTATGTTATTTCGCATCTTTGAGAGGAATTTCCTGCCTCTCCATGCCATGAACTCTTCCAAATCAACTTATGTTGATAGGATGCTCCTAACCTAGGTAGCTTTATCAGAACAAAATTAATGCATTTGCATGATTTTGATAATTAAGTGCACTGAACCAGACTGTGTGTGGGTTAGGGTGCTTAGGTTTCCGAGTCCCACAAACTAGAGGTCAATTAACGAGGCCGAATATCCCTAATCCTTAGACCTAATACATAAGCTTTGCATTTTCCTCAACCTCTTGAGGACTATCCATATCATAACGAATACATGAATTTTTAAGCCTAAACACATGCCCAAGAGGCCTAAGATTAGCGTTCATACTAATCTCTTTTGTCCCCTAGCACTTTTGTCTTTTATTTCTTTCTCTTTTATTTGGTCTGGAACTAAGTAGATTTCTTAATCTTTTACTAATCACTATCTCTTTTGTTTCAAATTGTGCTCCTTTTTGACATTTTAAATCACCTCCCCTTTTCCTCCTCAAGAATGATATGCAAATTTTAAAATTTCCTCCCTTCTCCATTTTTTTCTTCTTTTTTCTAGATTTACTTTTTTTCTTGGCTTTTTGGAGTATGTATTCTTTTTTATGAAACCCTTTCTTCTGAAGTATTCTCACAGGGTTTTGCTCTTTAATACACCCCCATGCCTACGATTTGCAATGTCCACATTGTAAATTAGGTGGGTTCGAATTCAGCTTAGATCATACATTAGAATAGGTTTTGAGTGGGTGGACGAGTCGGGATGACTGTTGCGGATGATTTCAAGCTCTAGTACGGGTACCAAAGGTGGAGTCAGCTATTCTAATGGATGAACCCTAAAGTGCAATATGAGTTCAGCACAGGATGTGTCAAGAAGGTTTTAGTTTTTTCAAAAAGATGATGGGTTGCCTCGCATTAAGCGTTGAGTTTAATGCCATTAGCTGGGCACATTATGCTCAGGGAGAATGGAGATCAAAAGAGATAGCAGCCAAGTTTGAGTCAGTGAGTTCGATGAACGGTTTGAGTCTTTCATCGTTCATGACAAAAGGTTCAGAATCAAGGCAGAGTTTACTAATTTTGACTGCTCCATTTCTAAAGATTCATCACACCAAGAATGGTCCAATCCATTTTGATCTAAGTTTTCCAGGGAACAGTTTGAGTTTGGCATCAAAGAGTAAGAATTTTTTATCATGGTGGAAAGGTTTTCGCATAACGTGCCTATCATGGAAGGCTTTGACCCACTCTTTGTAGATACGCAAGTTCTCATACACATCATTGCGTAGTTCCTCGATCTCGTTCAATTGTAACCGGCGATGTATTCTAGCCTTCATCAGATCCAGATTGCACTTCCATATTGCCCAATAAGCCTTATGCTCCATCTCGATGGGAAGGTGACATGCCTTTCCATACACTAATTTGAAGGGAGACATGCCTAATTGGGTCTTGTGGGTGGTCCTATAGGCCCACAAAGCTTCTGGAAGGTGAGTAGACCAATCTTTCCTATCAGGCCAAACAGTGACCTAAAGGATCTTCTTTATCTTTCAATTCGATAGTTCTGCCAGTCCATTAGTTTGAGGATGGTAAGGAGTCGAGATATGATGTGACACCCTGCACTTTTTCATCTAGGACTGGAAGTGTACATTGTTAAAATGAGACCTGCCATCGCTGATGATGGCCTTAGGAACACCAAATCTGGTAAAGATGTTCTCCTGAATAAATCAGAGGACAACTTTATGATCACTAGTTCTCGTGGTGATGGCTTCGATCCATTTAGAGACTTAATCAATAGCGAGTAGAATGTAATTGAAGCCGTTAGATCAGGAAAGGGTCCAATGAAGTCAATTCCCTAAATGTCAAAGATTTCGCACACAATAATCAGGTTCAAGGGCATCATATCCCGCAAGCCCATGTTGCTGAGGGTCTGACAACGAGCGCATGCCGTAAATACATTTGTGTGTCTTTGAACAAAGTAGGACAAAAGAACTCACATTGGAGAATTTTTGCTGCGATTTTACATCCAGAGAAATGGCCACCATAGGCCTGGTCATGACAGAATGAGATCATGTCGTTGACCTCATCGTCAGGAATGCATCTCCAGATCACCTGGTCACTGCCAATGTGGAAGAGGTATGGTTCCTCCTAAATATAGTACTTGGCTTCGGCAATCAATTTGTCCCGCCTGGAAGTCACCCAATTTGGCAGAACTTTCCCCATAACCAAGTAGTTTACAATATCAACAACCCATGGGAGACTGCAAATGGCTAGTAGGTGCTCATCCCGAAAATGCTTGGTGATCAGATCAAATGGGTCGATGACTGAAGAAGGAAGATGGGACAAATAGATAGCTACCATGTTTTGCTTTCCCACCTTATCACGAATCTCAAGATCGAATTCTTGCAACAGCAAGATCCAATGAATTAGTCGAGGTGTCGCAACCTTCTTTGCGAGGAGGTGCCTTACTATAGTGTGATCCGAGTATATGATAACACGGGAACCCAAAAGATAAGATCTGAATTTTTCCAAGCTAAATACCACAGCTAGTAGCTCTTTCTCAGTAACTGTGTAGTTACGCTGAGCCTCGTCAAGTGTCTTACTAGCATAGTACATGACCACGAGTTTGTTGAGAAGTCGTAGATCGCATTTTTGATAGGAAAAACGTCGTAGTATAGTTGCGAAATACGATCCAACAAAAATATTATTTTCTAAAAATAACGAGACTTGAGTCCCGGTCGTTGGTCTCTGGGAGGCGTTTGCTTTACTCTAGAAATCAATCTTTTTGCCACTCTACTTCGTTTAAAAACGCACGCCGATTTCCAATCTCGTAATTAAGATTTCACCACTTCTGTTATGGACTCGGATTACGTGTGCGTGCGCCAAATAAATTACGAAGGTGAACATGTGAGTTTCTATGCACACGATTCTAGTGAGGTGGTGACTATTTACGGAGAAAGCATCTACCGTCAGGTTTTCAATATCCACGAGAAATGACATGCTTAGTTGCAAAATGGATAGACAATTAAAAAGCAGGCAACTTGAATCACGCAAATATGATAGCAAATAGCAAGCTCATTGTGATTTCATAACATGGAGACATATATCTATAAAAAACATTTTTCATTCATTCAGTGAGAGAGTTGTTTGCAACAGAACTATAGATGAAAGCTTGTACAGAAATGCATGGAATTTAAATCCATCTACCAGAAAATGACTGAATACAAGAATCAATGGGGGGATTTTGCATGCATCATTGAGGGGGGAGTTAGGACTATGCTACTAAGTAGTAATAAAATCAGTAAAAATTATGGAGAGCATAAACTAAATCTTGCAGAATAAAGGCCATTCAGGGGTAGTCCTCGATGGCCTAGTAGTGGTCGGGAGGAGAATGAGGGATGGCCAATGCAGCTTAGGCTAACCCTTGGAGAGAAGGGGGAGTGATCCAGCATCTCGACATGATGTCCTCCATGGTGGTGATGAGCTCGTGGAGGTGGAGTGGCTAGCTAAGTGGAAGTGGGCGTGAATGGAACCAATGGAGTCAAGAGTGTGAATTGCCAGGGAAGTGAATGGTGTCACTTGGCTGCCCATGGGGTCTTTTTATAGAATCAAGGGCTTCTCTCTAGAGAGGTGTGGAACTCTCCAGAGAGAGCCCAAGAGTGGCTGGCCAAGAGAAGGTAGAAGTGGTCTTTGAGATCCAAAAATTGTGGATCTCAATTTGAATGCCTCTTGGTTGCTAAATTTGGCAACCAAGAGGTGGCGCCACTTCAAGAGAGTTCTAAAGAACTCTAGAGAAGTGTGTGTGCGTGAATGGGTGTGTGTGTGTGTGTGTGTGTGGTCGTGCTCTATGTGGCTAGCTGTCTTAGGTTAGGTCCTAAGGGGTTTAGGTAGGTGTATTCTTGAATTAGGTTTATAAACCCTAATTGCTAAGGGGAAAATGCAATTAAACCTAACCTAAGTTTAATTGAATGAGTGTGAACCTAATTGAGAGTGAAATAACTCAATTAGGTTGGGTTTAGGTCAATTGCACTCTCACTAAGTCCAATTTAACTTGTGTGGGTTGAGATCTAAGCTCAATTGGACTCAATGAGTCTAATTGACTTAGGTGAAGGTAATTGACTTTGATCTAAGTCAATTGGGTTTGGTGAGGACCTAATTAGGTCTTTAGGTAGGTCTAAAGGTGATGCACTAGGGTTAGGACACCTTAATTTAGGTTCCTATGGGGTTGGGAATAGGTCTAGGGAGCTAGAGATCCAAGATCAAGACTTGAACCTCAAAACAGGGACTGGAGACCAGTATCAGACATTCAATAATGTGATCAGACGACTTATACTCAAAAATCAGAAGTCCAGACTTCAGTTCTAGATGTCCATTCTGAGTCAAGGGGAAATCAAGGTTTTGTTTTGGGTGTTCTGCAGAAATTGGACGCCTGACAAAGTGTCTGGACGTCTAATAACACTGCAGAAGTGGGGTTTGAGGTGTGCGGGAGATGGCTAAGGGTCTTGGACATCTTATAACTTATCTGGACATCCAGATAAGGGTTGGAACTAGGGTTTTATGGCTTCTTAGCGTGTTGTGACCTAATCTAAGGGTGGCTAAGGCTTGGGGAAGTCTTTAGGCTATCCTAGGACTAGGATGGACCTAAGCTCTTCACATTTTACTGCTTTATTCCTACTTAATAGAATAGAAAACCTTTAACTCCCTTATATTGTTATTCCTACATCTAAACTAAGCCTTCTACTCCAGCTCTACTGCAACTCCCGTTATTCCTGATCCATCTTCAGATCCTGCTCCAGATCCAGCTCCTGATCAGCTTATTGCCTACAATTGACATAATATACTTAGTTAGCACATTATAACGTTATTTCATGCATAGCTAAAGAAGAGCAGTAAAGATGCAGATAATGCATATGCATGCATGAATAACCCTAACCTATGCTAAGTCCTAGCTTAATCTAGGTCAATTAAGACCTATGATTGCTACGCAATCATACCCCCATGCCTCAATCTTGCTAGTCCCTAGCAAATGCAAGGGTAAATTATTTACAGCAAAGGTCCTTAAGGGACTGATTATTTTATCAAGTGTATGCGTAGAGATTTTTCTCCTTTTTGTTTTCATCTTATGCTCTAGAAATCCAGATAATCGTGAAAGTGCAGCTATGTACCTTTTGCAATGGATTCGAGTGAAAACTAATACACCTCTAAAGCCTGTACTTGACCCCTAGTAAAAATTCTAGTGGGACAGGTGGACTTCTTCCCTCGAGGTATTCAAAATATTCTATGAATTCCACCCCGGCTCTAGGCTTAGGTGGAGAATCTCTGAGGGAAAAGATTAAATATTTGGTGGCTCACTCTCATTTGGTGCTACATAGAGACTACTACTACAGAATCTAAATTCCCAGACTACTAAGTAACTCAACTCAGAGAAAGATGAGAAAAACTATGCTCCCTTTTTTATTCCTTTGTATCTATTCTCTCTTTCCCTTTTCTTAGAGCTTACAACTTCACCAGATTCACATATACGTCTGTATTTGGTGGTCTCACTAGGCATTAACACTTTAATTGAGTTCTCATAGCCCTAACACTAAGTTAGAATTCCTCAGCCAGTATTCGAGCGATCAGAAACACATGAAAAATATGTTAAGGCCATATTTCGTGGATCTCAGATTTATTTGGTGGTATTGCCTCAATGCAACTAAACTAAATATTCACTCTTTTTTCTTTTCTTTTTCTTCTTTTTCTAATTTTTTTTTTCAACATAACACAATTAGCACACATCCATGAACTTTATTAAGGAGGCACTATTAGGGATTGGTGGTACTCAAGAGACATTGGGTGGCTTATTTGGTGGAAGTACCTACTTACGGCACCGGCAGAGATGGATAGGACGGTGTATTTCTGACCTTGGCATCAATACCCTCCTTTAGCCTTATATTCCGTAAAGAACGGTCGTAACCATCCACCGTAGCCCTAGTTTTATGAAAACTCGCTCTCCGTGTATTTGCCTTATTTGGTAGCTCTCAAAATTCATGCAAAATGTATACGGAGGAACTGAGAGCAGAAACTATGTCTAAACTGAGAGTATCATCACCTATTTATTTAGGATTCTAGATTCCTTGCACTAATCTTAGAACACCAGTACACTCTACTCTCATCTCACACTATTTGGTGGATTTTTGGAAGAAAATCTGCCTAACTCCCAAAGCACTATCCAGGGGTTTAGGAGAAGAAGCACTGCTTCTTCTCAACAGACTGAGGACGTTTATCAGCCTTCACTGTGAATCCATTAAAATTCTACGTGTGTGTGAAAAATTGTACTGGATTCCAGATTACAGGAATCTACTAGAGGATAAAAATCCTTAATGCATTCTCTTACTAAAATAATTTTATTCATGAATGCAATATGTATACAAGTAACCTCTTATTTTCGTACTTCATGAAATTCCTGTATCGGGTTACAATCAGCTTGACCCTAAATTTAGAACAATAGGTGAGTGGGTGAGTTAGAAATGGCTGTTGCGAACGATTTCTAGCTCCAATGTGGGCACTAGAGGTGGAGTCAGTTGTTCTTTTATTTAAGGTCCTAAAGTACGTTTTACATGCAGCTCCAAGGTTTTCCAAAATGTTGGCATAAAAATTTTTTAGTTTTGTTGTATCTACCCCTCATGCCTAAGTTCTTGCATGTCCTCATGCATGAATAAAAAGGAAAATAAATTTGACAGAGGGTGAGTGGGTAGAAGTCACCTGGAATTGCTCCTGAAAATATACATTCAGCATCGGCCAACCTATTAGCATGCAATATACAAAAAGGAAATATGCTAAGAGAAAAATATGCGATGTATAGAAATGGTTATGTATAGATGATGGTGGAATGTGGGCTATGCTATCTATACATGCTGAGTTTAACGCCTCCATCTGGGCGAAAGCTTAATCAGGTGTATCAGTTCTAGAATAGGAGTCAGCCAAGATTAGGAGAAAGATGTGCTCATATGCTCCTAAGATCAGTGGTCTGGAGATGCAAACTTGCTAATTGTGCACCCCTACTCTAAAAAGTCTAGCTATAAGAAAGTGTGGAGTAGTGGTGGACAATAGAGGATAATCAATGTGGGGATCATGATGTTGATTCAGCTGATTTATGATGTCCCACAATCCAGCAGGAAGTTGCTGAGGGAATAGATGAAAATGTATCTCAGAACCAGAATCTGAGTCATAGGAATCCGTATAATGATAATTGACATCAAAGATCATGCCCTCTCCAGGCTCTAGGTCATATGGGGGTATCTGTGAAAGTAGATCTGTGGGGAGGTCACTGAAATCCTCGTCAGAAATTACTTCATCCTCATCAGTGCCCATCTCTGATTCATCAGAGACTGTCTCCTCAGGCTTAGAGTCGAGCCATCTATTAGATTGACTAGGATGATAGGTGCATCCCCAGCTCATTCTGCTCAAAGCTTCACCCTCATATGCATTGGGTTCCTCAGTAATTCCGACATCCATTACAATTTCTAGTCTTCGGATGTCAAGCTCGGGGATAGAAAGTGTCATCTCAAAATCTCTAGCATCCGAATTAGGGATGTAGGTGAAAGAAGAGTGCAGATCAAAAGATGTTGGCTTTAGCACAGGTTCACCTACAATGGGAAGTGGCTTAGGCTAATTAGTAGTGTCACATGTAGTGCTTGCCTCAAGATCCATATCCTCAATTGGATCTACTTCCCTTGTTGCAATTAAGTTATCTAACTCAAGAGGTGTCTCCCAGGATTCAGGATAATCTAATTGCAGCTCAGTCCTGAAGATATCAGTCCTTTCCTCCTCAATTTCAGATGAACCCATTCGGCATACTTCCTGCTCCTATCTCATATCACACTAGATTCTTTTTCCCTTGAGTGATCTTCCAGTATCTACTCCCGAGAATCTTCTTTGTGTCCTTCCGGCATAATCGTTTCGGATTCCTCGAGGTCTTCAAGGCTATTTTTCACTTGATATCTTAAAAATAGTAGTTCTTGAGTTTCCCGATTTTGTCTCATTAGGCATGTTATTCTGTTGTTTCTTGAAGAAGCTCCATCACAGCTTGTTGATGCGGAATCCAGCTTTGTCTTTGGTTTGGCTCAAAGATAGCCTGGATTTCATGTAGATAGGATGCGGCCTTTTCCTTAGCACTTGCTATAGCACTCTGTATTCCGTAATGCGGCCGCATATGCACCGGTACCTCTTCAGGGGTTCCAGGGGGTGAATCAGGTCTACCCAAATTCCATGGGTGAGACGCAGGAGTATGAAATCCATATCCTAGGTTGTAAGATGCAATCCTTTGAGGGATCGACTGGTATGGGTCATAATATCCAGGGTTAGGATATGGGTTAACCATTTCAGTAACCCAAGGAGAAGGATCAAGTGAAGCGAAAAGTCATCTTCGCCACCTTGGGTTCTGATCGCAAGGTTGAGTTGATTCAGTGACCTGAGCTCTTAGATAAGCTCGTGGGTTAGCTCTTCTGGATCATGATTAGGTCCAGATCTAGGGTTAGCCATGCAGCTAAACAGATAGAAGTGGTGGGAGAAGATGGTCTGGTCGAGGTGACTCGCCTCCTTGGGAGTGGCTCCCAAGGTCCAACCAAGTGAGGTCGAAGTGACCTCCTTCCTTGCATACACCACCCAACCCCTGGGTTGGTGTAGCCAAGTAAGACAAGGATAAGGCCCTGCCAATAAAATGGTCCCTATAGATCAGGTGACTAGATTTTTCATTAGATGTTTGAATTCCTATAGAGAAGTTCGTCATTCAACTGACTGAAAGTGATTCTCGCCTCTCAAGTTAACCCAGTCAGTCTGGTTATGAGGGGACTAAGGGGAAGGTTCTTCCTTTGGCTTACGCCTCCGATTCCATTAACCCGCAAGCCGCGATCGTTTGACACTACCCTACAGACTTAGTCATCAGGTTTGGCAAGAGAGGTTAAAAACACCCAGTAGTATGACAACGAACTCAGGTTGATTTCGTGTTTTAAAATTAATTTTTAACTCGTTTCCTTTAGTGGGGTTTGTGGTGAGTGGCCCACAAGGTGACTAAGCTCATCGACATGATTAAGTCTATGTTAGCCCAAGGTGTGGTCTCTAAGTTGTAACCGTGAGGATTCAACCTAAGTTTCATGCGCTTCAAGGGTTTTTTGTTTTTCTGTTTCAGCAGACCACAAAAGTGATGTTTGTTCTATGGCAGTAATTGGAATCCAATTAACTTGAAATTTTATGAGTAAATTCCCTTTTCAATTAGCCTTTCAGAGAATATTTTCTTGGAATTTTTACTATTCCAAACAAATTTTTAGGGAATTTTGAACATTAGGGGGTCAGATTTAGAATTTGACCCCTAGTCGATTTTTCATTTTGAAACAGCAACAATTGACCTTCAAAAATTAAAGAAAAATATGGGAAATAAAGCCAATTAGGTTAGCTATCAAACCCCACCATTTTTAGTCAAAATAGATTCACAGATTACTCGAAATAACTTTTTGAAATTTGAAAAATTTTGAATCTGGGTCAATCTGACCCCCATGCACTTCGTAAATTTTTTAAAATTTTATGCTTGAAATTTTTTCAAATGAATGGTGGCATTTGAAAGGTGGTTTGAAAATGAAAGTTTAGCCTAAATTTCAGATTTTTTTTGCTTATTAATTTTTCAACAATTGAATTTTTAATTCAGACTTGAAATCTGGCCAAAAAAATAGAAGATGGTAGAAAAGCTTTTAATGAGGTTTGAACTTGAAATCTAAGCTTTCAACAAAAAGATGTTTTTGTTTTTTTTCAAAGCTTTTGCTTCTTTTTTTTCAAAAGAGGTTTTCGAAGAATTTAAAAAAAATATCTTTTTTTTTCTTTTTCAAACTAACCTAAGATTTGAAAGGAAACCTAATGTAGATTTTTTTTCTAACTTTTTTTTTTTGAATTTTCCTTCTTGACGTAAATGAGTAAAAAAAATTTCAAAGGAAATTGCATAAAGTAAAACCTAATCTAAAAATGAGATGATGTGCACCTGGATTTGTTTTCCGCGCTTGTTGTGTGCATAGATCCTATTTTTCTTCCATTTTTCCTGCACATCAAAAACAAAGTAGAGAGAAATTTTTCAGTGATAGTTTCAAAGATTGAAATCAAGAAAATGACGTTGCCTCCCCGGCAACGGTGCCATTTGTTGAGAAGTCGTAGATCGCATTTTTCATAGGAAAAGCGTCGTAGTATAGTTGCGAAATACGATCCAACAAAGATATTATTTTCTAAAAATAACAAGACTTGAGTCCTAGTCATTCGTCTCAGGGTGGCGTTTGCTTTACTCTAGAAATCAATCTTTTTGCCGCTATACTTCGTTTAAAAACGCATGTCAGTTTCCAATCTCCTAGTTAAGATTTCACCACTTCCGTTATGGACTTGGATTACGTGCGCGTGCGTTAAATAAATTACGAAGGTGAATGTGTGAGTTTCTGTGCGCACGATTCTAGTAAGGTGGTGACTATTTAAAGAGAAAGCATCTATCATCTGGTTTTCAATATCCTCGGGAAATGACATACTTAGTTGCAAAACGGATAGACAATTAAAAATCAGGCAACTTAAATCACACAAATATGATAGCAAATAGTAAGCTCATTGCGATTTCATAACATGGAGACATATATATATATAAAACATTTTTCATTCATTCAGTGAGAGAGTTGTTTGCAACAGAACTATAGATGAACACTTGTACAGAAATGGTTGGAATTTAAATCTATCTACCAGAAATGACTGCATACAAGAATCAATGGGGGGATTTTGCATGCATCATTGAGGGGGGAGTTAGGACTACGCTACTAAGCAGTAATAAAAATAGTAAAAATTATGGAGAGCATAAACTAAATCTAGCAGAATAAAGGGCATTCATGGGTAGTCCTCGATGGCCTAGGAGTGGTTGGGAGGAGAATGAGAGGGGGCCAATGTAGCTTAGGCCGACCCTTGGAGAGAAGGAGTGATCCAGCATCCCGGCATGATATCCTCCATGGTGGTGATGAGCTCGTGGAGGTGGAGTGGCTAGTTATGTGGAAGTGGGCGTGAATGGAAACAATGGAGTCAAGAGTGTGAATTGCCAAGGAAGTGAATGGCATCACTTGGTCACCCATGGGGTCTTTCTATAGACTCAAGGACTTCTCTCTAGAGAGGTGTGGAACTCTCTAGAGAGTGCCTAAGAGTGGCCGACCAAGATAGGATAGAAGTGGTCATTGAGATCCAAAAATTGTGGATCTCAATTTGAATGCCTCTTGGTTGATAAATTTGGCAACCAAGAGGTGGCGCCACTTCAAGAGAGTTCTAGAGAACTTTAGAGAAGTATGTGTGCATGAATGTGTGTGTGTGTGTGTGTGTGGTCGTGCTTTATGTGGCTAGGTGGCTTAGGTTAGGTCCTAAGGCGGTTAGGTAGGTGTATGTGTTGAATTTGGGTTACAAACCCTAATTGCTAAGGGGAAAATGCAATTAAAGTTTACCTAAGTTTAATTGAATGAGTGTGAGCCTAACTGACAGTGAAATAACTCAATTAGGTTGGGTTTAGGTCAATTGGACTCTCACTAAGTCCAATTGAACTTGTGTGGGTTGCGATCTAAGCTCAATTGGACTCACTGAGTCCAATTGACTTTTGTGAAGGTAATTGACTTTGATCTGAGTCAATTGGGTTTGGTGAGGACCTAATTAGGTCCTTAGGTAGGTCTAGAGGTGATGCACTAGGGTTAGGACACCTTAATTTAGGTTCCTATGGGGTTGGGATTGGGTCTAGGGAGCTAAAGATCGAAGATCAAGACTTGAATCTCAAAATAGGGATTGGAGGCTAGTATCAGACGTCCAGTATTGTGATCAGATGACTTATACTCAAAAATCAGAAGTCCAAACTTCAGTTCTGACGTCCAATCTGAGTCGGGGGGAAATCAAGGTTCTGTTTTGGGTGTTCTTTAGAAATTGGACATCTGGCAAAGTGTCTGGATGTCCAATAACACTGCAGAAGTGGATTTGAGGTGTGCGGGAGATGGCTAACTAACTTATCTGGACGTCCAGATAAGGGTTGGAACTACGGTTTTAGGGCTTCATAGGGTGTTGTGACCTAATCTAAGGGTGGCTAAGGCTTGGGGAAGTCTCTGGGCTATCACAAGGCTAGGATGGACCTAAGCTCTTCATAGTTTACTGCTTTATTCTTATTTAATAGAATAGAAAACCTCTAACTCCCTTACATTATTATTCCTACATCTAAACTAAGCCTTCTGCTCCAGCTCTGCTGCAACTCCCGTTATTCCTGATCCAGCTTCAGATCCTACACTAGATCTTGCTCCTGATTAGCTTATTGCCTGCAATTGACATAATGTACTTAATCAGCACATTATAACATTATTTCATGCATATCTAAAGAAGAGTAGTAAAGATGCAGATAATGTGTATGCATGCATGAATAACCCTAACTTATGCTAAGTCCTAGCTTAATCTAGGTCAATTAAGACCTATGATTGCTGCGCAATCATGGTTTCCCATCTATTTTCTCCCTAAGTACTGCACCAACAGTATAATCAGATGCATCGCATGTGATCTCAAAGGTTTGAGACCAATCAAGGGACTACAGGATAGGTGCTTGGGTAACTCGATCACGTAGGATCTCAAATGCCTGAGTGCACTCAGAAATTTTGAAGGGGATATACTTGGAGAGAAGATTAGTCAGCGGGTGCACGATTTTTGAGAAATCATGAATGAATCGATGGTAAAAACTGACGTGCCCCAGGAATGAATGGATGTCCTTGACCGAGCTATGCATAGGGAGTTTAGA
Organism: Thalassia testudinum; assembly: GCA_037157565.1. Lineage (NCBI taxonomy): Eukaryota > Viridiplantae > Streptophyta > Magnoliopsida > Alismatales > Hydrocharitaceae > Thalassia > Thalassia testudinum. The sequence continues at coordinate 61,131,869 of JAZHRO010000014.1, forward strand.
AATCAGATTCACCTTGGCTCGATCAACCTAGATGCGCTTTTCAGAGATGAGATGTCCCAGGACAATTCCCTCAGGTACCATGAAGTGGCTCTTTTCCCAGGAAAGAACCAAGTTCACATCAATGCACCGGCTGAGGATTTGGACAAAGTGTAGGAGGTAATCATCAAAAGATTCTCCAAATATCGAGAAGTCATCCATGAAGACCTCAAGGTATTCACCTACCATATATGAGAATATGGCAAGCATGCACCATTGAAAAGTAGCAGGTGCATTGTAGAGACCAAACGACATCCTCCAGATGCGTAAGTCCCGAAGAGGGAGGTGAAGGTGGTCTTCTCTTGGTCATCAAGATGGAGTGCAACCTGGTTATAGTCATAGTACCCATCCAAAAAGCAGAAGAATTGATTTCCTACTAGTTTCTCGAGTATCTGATCAATGAAAGGTAGTGGGAAATGATCCTTTTTCGTGGAGGAATTGAGTCTTTTGTAATCAATTCATACTCTCCATGAGTTTGCTATACGGGTCAGTATGGTTTCTTTGATTTCAGTCATGATCACGGTGAGTCCTACCTTCTTAGGCACAACTTGAATTGGACTCACCCATCGACTGTCGGATATTGGGTAGATGATCCATGCATCTAACCACTTGATGATCTCCTTTTTCACGACTTCTTGTAGATTTGGATTTAGGCGTCTCTGCATTTCACGGGATGGTCGTGAGCCCTCTTCGGTATAGATGTGATGTGTGCAATATGAGGGGCTGATGTTAGTATGATCATCAAGAGTCCATCCAATGGCTCTCTGATGCTGTTGGAGGATAGTAATCAAGCATGTTTCCTAATTAGATGTGAGTTGGGAGTTGGTAATCATAGGAAACGTCTAATTGGAACCCAAAAGTTGCATATTTCAGATGATTGAGAAGAGGCTTTAATTCCATAACTGGGTTGTCAGTAGCAGCAGGTGGTTCAGGGTGGGTGTCGGGAGAAAAGGAAGGAGCTATGGGTGTGTCTAGATTAGATTCAGGTTGCTCTAATTCCAGGTTTTGATCTTCTTGTGGTTGACAAAAAATAGTCGGGTTTTCACTGATACATGGGTTGTCAACATTGGCCTCGATATCGCAAATTTGCTCAATAACTCTACAATTAATTCCTTCTTGGGCCATAAAGATGTCGATCTTTTATGCCTTGCTCCCAAATTTTAACTCAATTTAGCCCTCCTAACAATTAATATTCGCCCCAGTGAAAAGTTGATTTTCGCTTTGGTTGTTTCGCATATAGAATGTCATGTTATAGTATGTAAGTGGTGGAAAATCACAAATCAAAACATTAAAATTAACCACTCGAGAAAAGTGGGTCGTGTCCACATGGAGGCAATAGCTATTGCAAACTTACGACTATTGAAATCAAATGTTCACTTTTAAAAAATCTAGCTAAAATCCCCTTTAGATTAAGAAATCAATGTGAGATAAAATTGGAATCATATTTATGAGAAAGATGAAGGATATGATTATAAATTTAACATAATAAAATATTCATAAAATAAAAATCCCCTCTTGCAAATCTATCATTGCCCGACATTTGCTCACTAATATAGTATAACATTTAACTTAAGTAAGACTAATAAGATGGAGGAAGAGATATGAAAAGAATGTAGGAGAAATAGAGAAGAGTAGAGGGGCAGGCCAGCAAATGCCATAATATATCTTCCAATATTTAACAAAAAAGTGAAGTTCTCAATGGCATGTAAATGTAATAACTAATTGAATGGTTCCTATAGCAAAACAGGGGAGAACCTTTCCCTTAGGCGTGCGCACGGTGCAAGGGATGGCCAGAGGGGAGGAACTCGCCGAAGGACAAGTGGAGCAAGGGTTTTGCGGCGATAGTTGCGGCGAGTTGCGAGGTGGCCTGGGCTGGTCGGATGGAGGAGAGAAGCGGTGGCGATGGCTGTCACTGCTGCTTCTATGCGGGGAAGAGCGACGTTGTTGAAGGGCACGCACGCACGCGTGGAGGCATCACATGTGAGGGAAGCTGGTGGAGGATGCACGCGGGGAGTTGTGGCTGCACGCGAACAGTGGTGTCATTGCAGCTGCGTGTGCTCAGTGCAGTGGTGGCAGCTCTCAGTGAGCGTAGATGGCGGTGTGCTGCTGTTGTTGAAGTCGAAGGAGAGGCATGCATGGAGAGGAGCAGAGGATGCACTGGGGATGCAGCAAGGAGGCTCGTGCCGGAGGTTGCGCGCTGCTGCACGTGCAGACACACTGCTGGCCGTGCGTGGAAGATTGACGAGGGAGGGCGCATGCTGCTGGCAGTGGCTGCTGCATGCGAAGGTGCACGTGAGGCCGATGGTGGGCATAGTGACTTCTTAGGCAGCGAGGACGCGTGCTGCTGCGTCAGTGAGCGAAGTTGCTATGAGATGGATGCGAGTGATGCTGGTGGTGCACGTGATGCTCGGGAGATGCACTCGGGCAGTAGAGGCGTGATGGCACGGACAAAGGCAGGGACTTTGGATGTCCGGGAAAGTTCTCGAACGTCTTATGTGAGCGGGAAGGTGCACAGTGGCGATCGTAGGGGGAGGTGATGTGGTGATTGTAATATGGAGCTTTGCGATGGCAGTGTAGGTTGTCACCCCGCACGCCCATGGTGGCAAAGCTCCGCCCCTGCTGAGGCCGGTGGTAGTGGTGCAGATGAGAACAAGTTCTCTGCACGGTGAGGAGTAGGAATGAAGGCATGCAAATAGAGTACCGAAGGTGATGATGAATAGTATCAAGCAAAAGAAAAGAAAAGAGAGAATAAAAAGGAAGAAGAAAGAAGTTCTTCGCATGGCCGATGAGGCACACGCTCACGGTAAGTGGCCGAGCTTACTGGCTTGGCGCGGTGGCCTATCACGCTGTCGACCCACGGTGTGGCGAGGCTCGACCGTGGAGACCACAGTGATGGGTGGATGCATGATGATGGGGCAAGCGGCGTCTCCCCGAGCATAGCTTGTAAGATCTGTAAATCACAAGCACACTAGAAGGGGGGATGAATAGTGTGGTAAAAAAAAAATTGCAAGACAAATCAAACCACAAAATGCGCAAGAAATATAGTGGTTCCCCTCACTTGGGTACTCCACTACCTAAGTCTCCCGACTTAGAGTTTTTAACTCGATTCCCTCAATCCTGAGGGAATCAATTTACTAAAACCTGAGGTAATTAACAAGTTACCTCAACCCATTTACAAGATATTGAAAGGAAATAAAGATACAGGTGTAAGCAAAATATAAATAAAAGCTTACAACTAATCCCTAAGTCTCCAACAATTACATTGCTTAATATGAGTATGTAAATTAATCTAACAAGAATATTAAGGCGTAAAACAAATGAATTTATCAGAGAAGAACACGATCGCCTTGGTGACTTGTTGCAGAGGAGAATGGCCTTGAGAGAATTGCAACAAGACAAGCCCTTTTACAGCTAGTAATATGAGAAATGAAGGTGTAGGCAAAGATAGAATTTTGGCTTCTTGGTTATGGGCAAAGGACACTCAAGGAGTGCTTATATAACCCACTTAGCACCTTCCTTACGATTACTAATCGTTAGGGGCAATTTGGGGAGATTAGGGATAGGTTTAATTGCAAAATAGCCGTTTAGATTGGTCACAGCAATTAGTTGGTATCGGTACTAAATTTTTTGGTACTGGTATTAACTACTTACAGTTAGCCCAACTAAGTCACCAGGTACCGGTACTTGTGACTCACAGATTTGTGTCCAGTGACCTACATGTATCGATACTAGTGATTAGTACCGATACTTGTAAGGTCCAGGAAAAAACCAAATGCACAAATTGTGCCCACTTGGTACCGGTACTCACGATGAGTACCGGTACTTGTTGTTCACAGTTTTGGACTTAGGCCCAAACCTGTGCCTAGCATGTAACGGTACTTATGACCAGTACCAGTACTTGCTACAAGTACCAAATTTTGTAAGTCAATTTTTAGAGATATCCAACCTACTTTAAATGACTTGATCTTGAAAAAATCGATTTGAGTTTCGAAATGAGTGAATGAACAATTTTCTAAACCCTAATTATCTCTACTTTGATTTTAACTTCTAGATTTTGTTTTACTTGTTAGGAGATGTACAAAGATTCTAAAAAATAATTAATACAACCAAAACTTGTCTTCTAATCTTCTTCCTTCATATGCTATCTTGTTGCTTGCATCCATAGATTCTTTTGACCTATAATACTTCATAAACACATTAGATTTAAAAATGGTTTTGTTAACACCAAAACACAAAAGAGAGATGGAAGTAGTTCCAACAATCTCCCCTTTTTTGGTGTTGACAAAACAAACAAGATAAGACTCATATTTAAAAATAAATAGAGACTTAATAAGTGAAGAATAAAAAACTCCACAATGAGTGAAAAACCTCTCCCTCGAACTAAGCTCTCCCTATTTTAAATATGAAGTATCCAATCATTTCCCCCCGTTTTTGTCAAGCAAGCAAAAAGATGAGAAAATAGTAGAAATGAAACATAACATGATACACGAATAAGCAATAATTTCATATAAACAAATCATGATACATGAATCATAACATGATAAATTTCATAAGGCTTGAAACAATTTTAACACATAATTGTCTGAAAAGTCATACAAATTTAACAAGCATCAAAGTGAAAACTAAGCTAATTTCTAGGACGTTTTCTAATTAGCTTTTACACATGTCCACCATCATCATCATCATCATTGTTGTCAACATCATTGTTGTTATCATCATCGTTGTCGTCATCATCTTCATCTTCATTATCACTTTCTTCATATGAAACTTCATCGTCATCTTCCATGTCTTCTTCTTCTTCTTCATCATCATGAAGAATAGGTTCTTCTTCCACCATTGAAGGAGGAGATGGATCTTGAAAATGCTTTTGCTTTCTTTCATTGTATTCTTGAGGTGCTTTCAGTTGAGTCCGCTTCCTTTGTTTAGGTTGTTGAGTGGAAGAAGTGACACGGGAGGACTCAATAGAAAGAGAAAGGTCAGGGAATTTGCATTCCATGTGATGGAAGGTAAAATTTAGATTGGTTAAATTTTGACCAATGTAGTTGAAGGTGTTTATCAAATTGGGATCAGTTCCAGACACATTAGATAGATTTACCCAAGGTGTTTCAGCTTCTAGATATGGGTAGGTTAAAGGAATGAAAGTGGAGGATGATTCAGGAGGTGGATGAGAAGAAGATTGAGCATTTGGATCAACTTCTTCTTCATCATCACTGGAGGATTCCTCTCTAGCAGGTTTCACTCCCATTTTCTGGAGAGTGGACCATTTAAAATAGACCACTTTTCTGAGAGGAGTAAAATTAGAGAGGTCAATTTTATTTTTATGAAGAATGTGTGACACCAAAATATCCAATGGTAAAGTTGATGCATGGTAATGGGGTCCAAGAAAGTGAATGAAAACTATGTTCCAATTGACCGGAAAGCTCGTAATGATAGCACAAATCAAGGATAAAATATCAACAGGTATTTTGTGAAAGAATTTTAGCTGTTAAATTCAATGCTAAGATACTAAAAAGGACGTAAGCAAAAAGGGTAATATTTGGAGCAACAAATGCTTTGCCCTGTCAGTTAGGGAGCAAAAGAGTTTCATAGATTTTATGAGTAGGAAATTGCTCATTAAGTGTGTTAAATGCATGACCTTCATTAGGACATTCGGTAATGGTTGACAAGAATTTAGGTGTGATGGTGATTTTCTAACCAAAAGCATTTGTTGTTAAGACAAGGTGACCTCGATTTTCTTGTTCTTGGAGATTAGCAAAGAATAGATAATTAACATCAGGGTATACTCCAGGAACATCAGCAAAGAATGACTCATCAAAGAAATGCATGAGTTTTTGTTCTGAAAGGCGAGTGGTAAAACTAAAGAGTTGAACAGAGAAATCTTTCCAGTCAATTGGCCTACAATGGTGTTTTAGTCCTTTATACCAATCAAATTTTGACTTAGCATCCTCATTAATGCAGAACTTGTGAAAAGCATCTTGAGGTGCTTTTCCCTTACTTTTTGATTTAGGTGCCATCTGTAAACATGCAATAACAAGGAATAGGAAAACAATTAGAAATATAGACATTTTCTTTCATGTGTTTGTACAAAAAAGAAACACATTTAAGCCTGCATGTACCAGTACTGATGATTGGTACCGGTACTGGTTGGTTTCTGTTCCAACTAGAAATTTGAGCTAGTACCAGTATTCACCTTTAGTGCTGTACCTACTCATTAAAGCTGGCACTGCTGCGCCAAGCTAGTATTGGTACTAGTGATGGGTACCGGTACCACCAGGTACTTGGCAAAAGCAAATGCAGTAACGAGAAATGATTTGAGAGAAAGAAGGCAAGATGCAAAATGATTTATAATGGCAAGATCTACTTAGGAGATAAAAATATTCCCAGAGTAGAAGCTTTGAGGTGATCCTTCTTCTTCTTGACAAGAGCTTGGAGAGACACTTGTGGAGAGAGAGCTAGGGTTTTCTTGAGACAAAATTAGGCAAGTGTTTTCACTTGGCCTCTTTTATAAGGGATGAGTCATGTGCTTGTCACATGACCACTTAAGTGGTTATGAGATGAAAAATTTATAACTTAGATGTTGAATAAATAATGTAGTCAATAACCTAAGTTAAGCAACCATATTGCAAACAACACCCAAATATTTCCAGACATATGGAAATATTACAGTTTAGCCTTTTTTTTAAAAAAAATGGGTAAATTACAGTGAGACCCTAAGAGATTTTTATAAATACAAACAAATTCTATAAGAATCAGCTTATTAATTTTAAATATCTTTTATTGTACGAAGCCCTAATTTTCTTCTTATAAAGCAGAATCTTTCTGCTGCAAGAGGTTTTGTAAAGATATCTACCGATTGGTTTTGTGTGTCAATGAATTCTAATTGAATTGATCCATGAAGCACATTATCTCTAAGGAAATGATTTCTAACATCTATGTGCTTGGTACGTAAATGATGAACTAGACTTTTGGATAAATTTATTGTGCTTGTATTATCACATAAAATTTTGGATTACGAGAAAATCAATCCAAAGTCGGACAAAGTCTGTCTCCTCCAAATGACCTAAGAGCAAGCAAGTGAAGCAGCAATATATTCTGCTTCAGTCGTAGATAGTGAAACATAAGTTTGTCTCTTAGAGAAACATGAGACAAGAGACTCTACAATAAAGTGACATGTGTTGCTAGTACTCTTTCGGTCTGTCTGACTCCCTGCATAGTCAGCATCACTATAGGATAATAGATCTAAGGATTGTGCTTTAGGATAGAAAAGATCAAGGTCTTTTGTGTTGTTTAGGTATCTAAATATTCTTTTTACTGCATTAAAATGAGATTCCTTGGGTTTGGATTGTAATCTCGCACGTAAACATGTAGCAAAAAGAATATTTATTCTAAAAGCTGTAAGATATAGTAGTGAACCTATCTTGCCCCGGTATTTCTTTTCATCTACTCTCTTGCCAGATAAATCTTCACCAAGAGAAGTAGATAGAGCAATCAGAGTCTCTTTGCCATTTACATTTTCAAAGTCAAATTTCTTGAGAATTTCAAAAACATATTTTGTTTGACTAATGTAAATTCATATGTCTAATTGTTGAATTTGGAGTCCTAAAATGAATCTGAGTTCACCCATCATACTCATTTCAAACTCGGTCTTCATAATCTCACAGAAATGTTGACACAGGGACTCCTTAGTTGATCCAAATATAATATCGTCAACATATATTTGAACCAGTAGGATGTCATTTCCTTCTTTTATAAAAAGAGTTGAATTAACAGCTCTAATCCTATATCCGTGCTAAAGAAGAAAGGTCCTAAGCTTATCATACCAGGCCCTGGGAGCTTGTTTAAGTCCATATAATGCCTTATTGAGCTTGTATATGTGCTCTGGGTGTGTTGGGTCCTCAAACTCAGGAGGCTGATGAGCATAAACTTCTTCCTTAATATAACCATTAAGAAAGGCACTCTTAACATCATTTGATATAGCTTGAAGTCCTTTGCACTAGCAAAGGCAAGTAGCATCCGTATGCACCCCAAGTGAGCAACAGGAGCATATGTCTCATCAAAGTCAATACCCTCCTGTTGGTTATAGCCTTGAGCTACAAGTCTGGCTTTATTACTGATCACTGAACAAGATTCATCCAATTTATTTCGGAATACTCACTTGGTTCCATGATGGAATTACCTTTAGGGGCCGGTACCAAGTTCCATACATTATTCCTAGTAAATTGGAGTAGCTCCTCCTGCAAAGCTACAACCCATGATTCATCCTTTAATGCCTCATCAACTTTCTTGGATTCAAGTTGTGAAAGAAAGGCATTATGGACAAAATCAGCTCTAAATTGGGATTGGGTTTTTACACAATGTTCAATATCACCTATGATTTGTTCTTGAGGGTGATCTTTATGGTGTACCCATTCTTTTGGAAGATCATGTACATTTCGTGTATCTTCCATTTTTGATACATTGATGAAGGGGGTATCTTCATCATCAGAATCTAAATGATTTGGTTTAGGTTCACCTAAGTTTGTTTCATCAAATGAAACATGCAGGGATTCTTCTATAACAAAAGTTATTTTATTAAAGACTAGATAAGCTTTGCTTCTTGTTGAATAGCCAATAAAAATGCCTTCATCACCATTGGCATCAAACTTATCAAGCCGATCACGGGTGTCTAATAAATACCATTGACTTTCAAACACCCTAAAATATGAAATCCTAGAAGACTTCTCATAATAAAGCTCATATGGAATTTTCTTAATAATAGGCCTTAGGAGAGTTTTATTAAGAACATAACATGCCATATTAATGCCTTCAGCCCAGAAATATTTTTGAAGCCCAAACTCCAAGAGCAAGGTTCGGGTGCATTATTGTAGAGTGTGATTCTTGTGCTCTACAACACCATTTTGTGATGGTGCTTGAGAAAATGAAAATTCATGGGTATGCTAAAATTGACACAAAAACTTGAAAATTTTTCATTTTCAAATTCACCCCCATGATCATTCCTAAGTCTAAGAATAGAGGGAGATTTTTCCTTTTGAAGTCTTCGATTAAGACTTAGGAAGGAATCAAATGAGTCATCCTTATGATTCAAGAAGATGACCCAAGTGAACCTGGAGAAGTCATCAACGATAACTAGGCATAATTTTGATCCATTTAGACTCAAATCGTGTTGGTCCAAATAAATCAAGATGTAGTAATTCTAAAGGTCGTGTTGTTGAAACTAAGTCATTAGGTTTGAAAGAAGCTTTGTGCATTTTTCCAAGTTCACAAGATTTGCACAAAACATCCTTTTTATATGTTAGTTTGGGTAGGCCCCTTACTAACTCATTTTTGGCTAACCTATTAAGATGTCCGTGATTAATATGACCTAGCCTATGGTGCCAAAGATCTACTTCAACATCGGAGGTAAGCAGACATTTTACAAATTTCTCTTGTGAAAAATGAAGAGCATAGATATTTTCATATCTAAAGCATTCAATTAAAACCATATTTGCTCCTTCTTTTAATATTTTAAATCCAACTTTAGTAAACAAAACATCACATCCACTATCACATATTTGACTAATACTAAGTAGGTTATGTTTTAAGTTTTCTACTAAAAGAACATTACGTACCTACTTAGAAGAATTACCTATTGTACCTTATCTATAATGCTACAACGTTTGTTGTCACCAAATTTGACGTGTCCTCCATCTTCAATTCTGGTCCACTTGATAAAGAGGTCGAAGTGTCCTATCATGTGTTTGGAACACCCACTGTCTAGGATCCATTTATCCTTCTTGACCTGCAAAATAGTTTATTAAAACTATTTTAGGTACCCATTTTCTTTTGGTTCCTTGATGGTTAGTACCCTACAAAGCCTTAGGTTTATAGATCACTTTAGTGTTAGATCTATAATTCTTAGGATTCTTGACCTTTTGATAAATCCATGTATGTCTAGGTGCATGTGATTTATTTTGTGTGTTCTTTTTATTATTGATCTTGGCTTTTAAATTATTACAAAATTTTATATTAAGCCTAGTTGTTTTTAGATTATTCAAAGTGTCCTCAAAATGTTCATAAATATCTTCTAATTCTACTATTTTAGCATGCAATTGATTATTAGTTTCTTTTGACATTTCTAGCTCTATTTCTAAACAAGATTTCTCTATTTCTAAAGTTTTACAACTATCATGCAAGACCTTATTTTCTTTTTTAATCAACCTAGCTTTGTGATACAAATCTTCATATGGTTGTAATAACTCATTAAAAGTGACTTTAGAGTCTACCTCATGTTCTTAACTATCGTTGTTCGCCATTAAACAAAGATGTGCAACTTCTGTTTCTTCAGATTCCTCAGAAGATGATTTCGTGTTGAAATCACTATCATCCCAAGTCACCTTGTATGCCTTTCTTGAAATCTTATTTTTCTTCCGATCGAGTTCTTTGTCTTTCTTCTTTTCTTCCTTCTTCTTTTTGATCATTGGACAATCTTTTCGTACATGCCTCTTCTTCTTACACTCAATACAAATAATGTCATTTGTAAATTTATTTACTTTCTTAGCTTGTTTTGGGATAAATCTTCTAAATCTTCTTATTAGAAGAGAAAGTTCCTCTTCTTCATCGGAGTTGAAATCATCGAGGTCCGACTCCTCCTTTATAGCTTTAAATGCAAGCTCCTTCTTCATGCTTATGGATTTTTCTTCAATCTTCATATTTTCCGATTAGACTTCATATGCCATGAGGCTTCCAATCAAGTCATCCAAGGAGAGAGTAGAAAGATCTTTCACCTCTTGGATGGCTGTGGTCTTTGGAGACCAATCGCTTGTAAGGGATCACAAGATCATCCTTACAATCTGGTCCTCCTTCAGCTTGACTCCAAGGTTCTTCATTGGATTTATGATCTCTCCAAATCTTGTGTACATTCCTTTGATTGTTTTACCTTTCTACATCCTCAAACACTCATAGCTTTCTGTTAGAAAAGAAATATGTGTTTCTTTTACCTTACTCGTACCTTCATAAGTGACTTGCAACGTGTTCCATATCTCGTAGGACTCGCATGCGGAGATACGGTTAAACTCTTCCCTTGATAATGCACAATAGAGCGCGTTCAACGCTTTCACATTTCCCGCAATCCTTTTCTTTTGTTTTGTAGTCCAAACAGCACCTTTCTACGACTCTAAATCCATGTACTTCTCTTGCATAAGAGTCCATGAGTCCTCATCCATGGCCTTGAGGAAGATTTTCATTCTCCTCTTCTAGTATCCATAGTCCATCCCATCAAAGTAGCGAGGACGTGTGGATGACTATCCTTCGATGCGCTTGACTAAAGATACCATTGTGAAAGAGAATAGTTACTTCTTCTATTTGCAACCTCCTCTAATGCCACCTATAGGATCTGTAAATCACAAGCACACTAGAAGGTGGGATGAATAGTGTGGTAAAAAAAAATTTGCAAGACAAATCAAACCACAAAATGCACAAGATATATAGTGGTTCCCCTCACTTGGGTACTCCAGTACCTAGGTCTCCCGACTTAGGATTTTTAACTTGATTCTCCCAATCTAGAGGGAATCAATTTACTAAAACATGAGGTAATTAACGGGTTACCTCAACCCAATTACAAGATATTGAAAAGGAACAAAGATATAGGTGTAAGCAAAATATAAATAAAAGCTTACAACTAATCCCTAAGTCTCCAACAATTATATTACTTAATATGAGTATGTAAATTAATCTAATGAGAATATTAAGGCATAAAACAAACAAATTTATCAGAGAAGAACACGATCGCCTTGATGACTTGTTGCAAGAGGAGACTGGCCTCGAGAGAATTGCAACAAGACAAGCTCTTTTACAGCTAGTAATTTGAGAAATGAAGGTGTAGGCAGAGATAGAATTTTGGCTTCTTGGTTATGTGCAAAGGACACTCAAGGAGTGCTTATATAACCCACTGTTGAACATCGGAGGAGTACGCTATCAGAATCAGTTTTGAAATCTTGTCGTTGTAGTTCGAGTAGTAAAGAAATCCATTCAACAAATAAAATATAATCTGAAAAAGCTATAAAGAAATCCCAGGTCGAACACAGGGAGGCTACGTCGATCAAATTCACAGTTATATTTTTGTGTTTTTGTTTAAAGGGTGGAATAATCACAATGAAATGGAATCAATATAGACAATAAGAGAGAGAGAGTGAAAACATTCACTTGATACTGCAAAATATTTTTAACAATTAAGAAAGTGAGAAAAGATTAAACTAGAAAGTGAGAAATTATTACAACTAGAAAGTAGGAAAATTCTACTCTAGAAAGCAAGAAAAAGAATGGAGAGAAGTTATCCTCCACGACGATCACTTGTAGGACGAGCCAGATGAGACAACACCTCGAAGACGAGGAACAGAGCGGGAAGAAGGAGGTCGAAGTAGGAGGAACGAGAACGAGGAAACACGTCATCGTCGTCGTAGGATCCGCTTTCGAAATAGAGGCAAAAAACTTGATTTTAGCTCTTGAGGAGCATCTCGGGTGTCGGACAAGCTTCTCTTGAGCTTTTGAGAGGGAGAAAAGAGAAGGAAGGGATGAGAAATCCATATGGAAGGGGTCTCCTTTTATAGTTGGAAGGAGTGGGGGCATTTTGGACATTATAACTTGAAAATCATTAACTCAGGACCTTTAGTGATGGATTTATCCATCACTAAAGGCCTAAACATGGCCGATGTGTGCACCGCTCACGTGCCCCCTCGCCTCTGCGCCCTTCAACACATGTGCAAGTTCGCACGCTCTCAGCCGTCCGATCTACTTAAGTTGCCTACGCTCGCACCGTGCGCCAGCGTGCGATCACGCGTAAGCGCCGTGTGTATGATTGTGCGTGGGTGCTATTGATCGATCAGTGCTGTTCGATCTTCATCGCTTGGCTCCCCCGCTCATCGCGAATGCGAGCTCGAACACGTGTCGCACGCTCGCGTAGCATGCTTGACAGCTACGCTACCCGTAGCTTTGTGTCGCACGGCATGTTTTGTGCATGGCTTATCTCGGCAGTTGGATCTTTATCCAACAGTTGAGATCAAACGTAACATGTGCCTTCAGAAGAGGAGAGCGTTGGATGAGCGGTGGCATGGCATGATCTCGGCAGTTGGATGGGCATCCAATGACTGAGATTTGTTGAGCAGATGAAGAAGGAGAGCTGCGGCCGGTGTTGGGCGGCTGTGATGGTGGCACGTGGCGCTATCTAGGCCGTCCATCTTTTGAGTGATGTAGATGGTGCCACGGGTGTTGGATTGGACCGACTTTTGCACCGTTAGGCTACGATCGTCGATCCGAACCCATCCGTGTAGTCGGATTTATCGTCTGAGGTGCGAATTAACACCATCTTGGCCCTTGCTCTTTAAGGTTCCTTGGTCTCTATCTGGTCCTACGAATGTCCGATTAAGGTGATCTTGGAGTCGTTGAACTCCAATTGTCACCTTAATCAGATTCGTATGGTTGGATCTTCGATCCAAGGCCCTGATAAAATGTTGCCCTGTCCTTGACCATAAAAAAGAGACAATTACTATACAATTTATACAACTTGATCTAAAAGCATGATTATGCATGTTATGCACTATTTAAAATGTATGCTGCTAATGTGACACTAAGAACATGCATTAATAGATATTTTGGGTTAATCAGATGTATGCACATCACCCACTAAGCACCTTCCTTACCCTTACTAGCCATTAGGGGCAATTTGGGAAGATTAGGGATAGGTTAATTGCAAAATAGCTGTTCAGATTGGTCACAACGGTTAGTTGGTACCAGTACTGACTGCTTATAGTCAGCCAAACTAAGTCACCAGGTACTGGTACTCATGATGAGTATCAGTACTTGTGACTCACAGATTTGGGTCCAGTGACCTACATGTACTGGTACTAGTGATTAGTACCGGTACTTGCAAGGTCCAAGAAAAAACCAAGTGCACAAACTGTGACCACTTGGTAGTGGTACTCACGATGAGTACTGGTACTTGTTATTCATAGTTTGGGACTTAGGCCCAAACCTGCCTAGCATGTACCAGTACTTGCTACAAGTAGCAAATTTTGTAAGTGTAAGTCAATTTTTGGAGATATCCAACCTACTCTAAACGACTTGATTTTGAAAAAATCGATTTTGAGTTTTGAAGCCAGTGAATGAATGATTTCCTGAACCCTAATTATCTATACTTTGATTTTAACTCCTAGATTGTATTTTACTTGTTAGGAGACATACAAAGATTCTAAAAAATAATTAATACAACATAAACTAGTCTTCTAATCTTCTTCATTCATATGTGATCTTGTTGCTTGCATCCATAGATTCTTTTGACCTGTAATACTTCATAAACACATTAGATTTAAAATTGGTTTTTTTAACACCAAAACACAGAAGAGAGATGCAACTAGCTTCCAACACAACTGCCTCGTCCTCTCCCTTATTGTCGCAGCTGCCCCTACCAGATCCATCTCTCTCACTCCTCCTTGGATGCGGTCTTGAGTGCAGCTAGCTGGCGACAAGAAGGCAGCGTACTACTTGCGGAGAAGAGAGAATAAAAAAAAGGAATAATAAAAGGATTGATTTATTTATGCACAAACCTTCTAATTCTAATATATGTATTTAATGCAACCTAAAGACTAATGCATGTTATTCAAATGCATGCTAAATAATTTATATATGAATGTAATACATACAAGTATATATATATATATAAACTAAATTATTTACATCTTAATGCATGCTACGTATAAGTTAATATTACTGTAATATCTAGACATTTAAGTAACTAATTAGCCCACAAATATGGGCCTAACAAATGCCCCCATGCCTAGATTTTGCTAGTCCTTAGCAAATTCTAACAACAACCCAACTCTTCAAGTGGACTAGCCAACCCAATCGATCTTCCTTTACAAACATGTTAACTTCAGAGTTTAGACCTAAGGTTCCCAAGTAGTTGCTAAGTTACAGACTAGGTCGGCTAAAGACGAGTTGTAGGCACAAGTTTCCTTGATTTCTAACTCTACCCTAGGGTTTATGTGTCCCAGATATTAGAGCATTTGTGCATGTGCATTGGTCTAAGTTATTTAAGGTTGGTATGATTTCCAACCTAGAAAGAGAGTAAGAATGATTTTTTATTTTATTTTATTTTATTTTATTTTTGTAATATATATATTTTTGTTTGATTCCTGTAAGTTTAACCTTAGATCAACTATCAACATGGTATGTGTCAGATTCATTGTCCCCATCACCATACCACGAAGGGTGCCTGGCTTTCGACGCTTCGAGATAACACCATCCATAGCGACCCCAAGAACTCCTGGCAGTTGACACTTCGAGCTAGTATCGCCTATGGATTTCTTAAGCAAATTCAGGCCTGTGGCAATTGACACTTTGAGATAGGGCCGCCCATGGTAACTGAACCGCACAATGCGCTTACAAGCCCCTAGTAGGATGGATATCCTAAGAGACAAGCACCAAGGAGGTGACATGTTATCATTGCATCCTCAAGGTGAGTATGTACTCCACCTCTCCTGTGGTAGGAACTCTTCCAATCAAATTGTGTTTTCAAGCTTCTCCTTAGACAAAACTAAGACAACCAACTTTTCTTTAAGAAATGAATTAGGATGATAACTATTTAGACAAGACCAAGTGTGTGTGATATGTGGACGCTTAGGTTATGAGGACCCGTAAACCAAAAGGTAGAAAAAGACATCAGGTACTACCCAACCTTTAACTCAATCCCCAGCTTTCCTTCGTCAACCTCTTGAAGAATGGTCCACAACTTAACTCCTACTTAAGTTTTTAAGTCCAGAATGGACCCTAAGGGTCTAAAACAAGTATCTGAACTTAGCTTCTAAATTTCGACACCTAGTGTCAACTTAGTCTAACCTAAAGTTCCTGTATGCTTAAGAATGCAGGGCCCAACCAATTAAGCTCAATAATGCAAAATGTTTTTTTTTTAAATGCAATTGTATGCAATGCAGAATGCTTTAACTAAATGCATGAATGCACTATGTATAAATTCGATGTATATCTCCAAATACAACCCCCATGCTTAAAATCTGCAATGTCCTCATTGCATAGAAGAGTATTACCTAGGTCAGAGTTGGGCTACCGTTATTTTGTTGGAAATCGAGTAGCCAAAGAACCTGCAAGTCAAGTTCCAAAACCAAAGAAATAGGCCCTAAAAATAAGCAAAGTAATGCTGGCCTAGAAAATAGGTAACCTAAGATGTTGGCGAGCTGATGATGAATCCCAATAGCAAATGCTCGCCCAACTAGGATGCGAATGAAATCATCGCAGGTCACTAGAGGAGGTCGTAAGGGATACGTGGGAATAACAACCTCCATTTGGGTAGGGGAAGGATGGGAAGGATCCTCCAAAAGGAATGGGGAAGGATTGGTGCAGAAATAAACCCCAGGGTAATGGGCTGACCATAGAAATAATCAATCCATACCTGATATCCCATTAGAAGAGATATTCGTCTGCTAAGCCCCCCGATCGAAATGGTAGTGAGCAAAACTTTAATTGAAGGATTGTCTAGGGTGTCTAAGTGTCGAGGTTGCAGAATGGCCATAAGATCTAAGGTAGGTCCAATCGACTCAGTGTCCATACCTAAGAACCTTTCCAGTTCTTCAATCGCATCCCTAGCATCATTGGTAATATCATAAGTATCTACCTGCTCTTCATTAGTGATCATTTCAAGGTATGGAGTCAAAATTTTGCCTTCAGACATAGGCAAATCAGAGGGTGACTCCGAATCAAATGAAGGCATGTTGGAAGCAACAGATCTAAGGATTATCATATCAATCTCATCCCCAGGTTCTTGTTCTTTACTCAAATCCTCCTCAAAGTATATATGTGAATCCACATTAATCTCAGAAGTTACTTCCAAATATTCCATTATTTCACCATGAGAAGAGATATCATCAATGGGTGTGCTAAGGAATCTTAATTTGGTCAACTTTGTGACATCCTCGGGGGATAATTCTTCAAATAAGGCATAATCACCCTTATTGTCACTCTAAATCTTGAATGTAGGTTCCTCATATAATTCATCCATCTCCTTATCATATGATTCATCATGTACCCGAGGTCTAAAATCATCTAAAATCTCTACAGATCCCCTAGGGTACTCTATATGGGGTACATGGTTTACATTGGTAACATCAGACTCTTGAGATTGGTGAATTTCTTCAGGGTTAGGTTCCCTAAGGTTGGCCTTGAGTTCCATCTCATGATTAGAAGGGAGGGTAGGATTAACAACTTGACTTCAGCCCACTTCATCAAATGTAACGAAAATACTATCATCTGGGTCGAGGTTTTCCAATGGTACCATCATTCCCTTTTTTTGACTCCAATATAATTTAGGTGGATACTCAACTTGATCATCATCTTCCTCGGGTTGCCACCTTTCTTCATCCAATTGATAGCTACTTTCATACATATCCTCCTCCCACTTAAGGTGTTGACCTCTCGAGGAAGTGCCATCTAGCGGGGAGGTTTCAAAATCAATCCTCGAAAAGTAGCTATTCTCCATTACATAATCCTCAAAATTTCCCTCCATCTTTGGGTATGGCTCTCCCATGGGAGATCCATCTAGCGTAGAGGGGTGCACATTGACTGGTCGATCTGTCGCTTTTAAGTGGTTTGTAGTTTAATGTGGTGGAAAAATCGACTAATCAATTTTTAACAAGAAATAACCACTCGCAGAGGAGCGGGTCGTATCCACAGGGAGGCAATAACGTATTAAAATTCGCGCCACTTAAAAATGTTTGTTCGTAGTCAATTTGGACAAGAACCAAGCCAAGATTGCCTTTAGATTAAGGTTTAAGCAAGAAACAATGCTGAAATGGCAATTATGAGAAACTATAGGATATTTTCCGCAATGCAGAGTCAATAAAATATGATTAAAATTTGGCAATGGCAGAAAATGTAAATTTTAATTAAAGGTTTCCTGTAGCAAAACAGGGGAATTTTTCCTCGTTGTCTTGCGCGACGAGGAGCCGATGACTGGGCGCGGGAAGCCCGGAGGAGGTCCCTTGGACCAAGAGCTTCGAATCGGTGGTGGCGGCGAGTTGCGCGGCGGCCGGAGGTGGCCGGACGAGCTCCGGCGGAGGTGCTGCAGCCGGTGAGCTCGTGCGGCTGTTGGCGTGAGATCTGCTCGCGCGCTGCTGCTGACGGCCCTGTAGGCACGGGAGGACGGGTCTGCAGGCGGTTGAGCGAGTGCGGCTGCAGCTGGCAGGGGTGCGCAAGCTGCAGCAAGCGCGGGCGGGGGGCACTGCTGGTGGTTCTGCAGGCGCGGGGGTGAACGGCATGGATTGCAGGCGCTGTTGGAGTTCTGCAGGCGCGGTTCCTGCTGCAGGCGCGGGAGGTGGGTGCTGCAGGCTGAGGAGTGCGTGCGCGGTCTAGAGGGCGTGGAGATGGCGAAGGCTGATGGTGGGCGCGGTTGCGCTGGAGGCTGGTGGGTGACGCTGCAGGTGTGGGCGCGCACGGATGAAGACGCAGGCGCGGGGGTGGTGGTGCGGGCGTGAATGGTGAGATGGGCAGATGTGGTTGTGCGGGTGCCGGTGGAGTTCAGACGAGTACGTTAGCGGGTGATCGCAGGTGAGCGGGTAGCTTCAAACGTCTGGGAAATTCCCCAGACGTCTTAAGTTACTGAGAGGGTGGCTGAATCAGTAGCTCGGTGATGGTGGTCGGCGATGACGGCGAGGAGGATGCACGTTAAGGTGCTCGCGGTGATGCGGCGAGCTCTGGATGGCGGTGTGGCCTGTCACACCACACGCCCACAGTGATGGAGACTCATCGCCACAGTAGAGGCCGGCAGTGTGGAGTGGAAGAGAGAGGTTCTCTGCACAGTGGTGGGTCGTTGGCGGAGGCCTGCCTCGCTCAGCATCCTCTCTCCTCCTTTTGTAGCGGCCTACACAAATTTGAATGGAGAGGCGGGAGCAGATCCACCTTCTCTGCCGATCCATGAATGCGCTTTTAGTGAGGCCGGAGGCGTTGCAGCGGTAGCCGAGCCGTTGCTGAGAAGAAGAAGAATAAGGAATATTATTAAAATATTATGGTTATTTATATACAAACCCTCAAGTTTTATGTTAACTAAAACAATGTACTTAATTAGTTAACTAATTAGATGAATGGCATTCTAAGCTAATTCTAAATGCACTTAAAATATGAATGCAGTGCATGGATTATGTAATTAAATTAAAAATATGAATTAATCTATTTACATCCTAATTTATGCTAAATAAATTTTAGAATTATCCTAATGTTTAGGCATTTAAATACTTAAATAGCCCACAACTATGGGCTAATCAAATACCCCCATGCCTAGTTTTTGCTAGTCCCTATCAAAATTAAGCGAAACCTAGCACTCTAAGTAGACTAGTCAACTCACTTAGCCTTCCTTCAAAAGCATATTAAGTTCAGGCTGTAGACCCAAGGTTCCTAAGTAGTTGCTAAGTTACAGACTAGGTTGGCTAAAGACGAGTTGCAGGCACAAGTTTCCCTGATTTCTGACTCTACCATAAAGTTTAATGATCCCTGAGATTAAAGCATCCGTGCTTGTGTATTGGTCTGAGTTATTTGAGTTAAAGGTTTTTTCTTTTTATATATATATATATATACCTTTTTTTTTTTTTTTATTCTTCTAAGTCTAACCTCAAATCAGCTATCAACACGGTCTGTGTCGGATTCATTGTCCCCATTACCATACCTCGAAGGGTGCCTGGCTTTCGATGCTTCGAGATAGCACCCCCATAACGACCCCATGAACTCCTGGCAATCGACACTTCGAGATAGTATCGCCCATGGATTTCTTAAGCGAATTCAGGCCTATAGCAATCGGCACTTCGAGATAGGGCCGCCCATGGTACCTGAACTGCGCAATGCGCTTACATGCCCCCAGTAGGATGGATATCCTAAGAGGCAAGCACCGAGGAGGTAATATGTTATCATCGCATCCTCAAGGTGAGTATATGCTCGACCTCTCCTGCGGCAGGAACTCTTCCAATCAAAATGTGTTTTCAATCCTCTCTTAAGTCAAAATTAAGAGAACCAAATCTCTTTTCAGAAAGATGAAAATTAAGTTGATTACCAGACCAAGTGTGTGAAATTTGGATGCTTGGGTTACATGGACCCGTATACCGAAAGGTAGAATAAGACTCCAGGTACTACCCCACCTTTTAACTCAAACCCTAGCTTCCCTTTCTCAACCTCTTGAGGAATGGTCCGCAACTTAACTCCTACTTAAGTTTTTAAGTCCACAAAGGACCCTAAAGGTCTAAAGCTAGTAGCTCATTTAGCTTCTAAAGTTTGACCCTAGAATTAACTTAGTCTACCTTAGAGTTCTGATTTTCTTAAGACTGCAAGATCTAGCCAGTTAAGCTCAAAACCTTTTTTTTTTTATTTATTTAGAAATGCATGCTATAAACAAAATGCCTCAGGTCCTCTCCCCCATGCCTGGTTCAAACAATGTCCTCATTGAAAATCAAAAATAGCTAAAGGAAGATATTACCTGAGGCGGAGAATAGTAGGAGCTAAGGCTCCTCAAGAGTGACTTCATCAACTAGATGGCCATCTAAAGTTATGTACGGTTTTAACCGTTGACCGTTGACGATAAAGGGAGTTGCTGAAGAGGAAAGATTTTTGATCTCCACAGCTCCATGGGGGAATACTTTGGTGATTATGTAAGGCCCATCCCAATGAGATTTTAATTTCCCAGGAAAAAGCTTAAGTCTGGAATTGAGAAGCCAGACTTGTTGGTTGGGTTCAGAGGTCTTTCGAAGAATAAACTTGTCATGCAAGACCTTAGTTCTTTCTTTATAAGCTTGAGAGGTGTCATAAGCATCATTCCTCAGCTCCTCAAGCTCACTTAATTCTAGAAATCGTGCCTTACCTGCCTTCTCTAAATCCATGTTAACACTTCGAATAGCCCAAAGTGCTTTATGTTCCAACTCAACAGGTAAATGGCACGCTTTTCCATACACAATCCGAAAGGGAGAAGTACCCAAAGGGGTTTTATAGGCCGTTCGATAAACCCACAAAGCATCATCGAGCTTTTGGGACCAATCTTTCCTATCAGGTCTAACAGTCTTTTCCAAAATATTTTTTATCTCCCTATTTGATACTTCAACCTGACCACTTGTCTGAGGGTGGTAAGGGGTAGCAACCTTGTGAGTCACTCCCAAACTCTTAATTAACCGATCAAAGTGGTGGTTTCGGAAATGAGGTCCCCCATCACTTGTAATAGTCTTGGGGCAGCCGAAACGGGATATGATATTGGCCTTCACAAATTTCAAAACCACAGAGTGGTCATTTGTGCGTGTAGGAATGGCCTCTATCCATTTAGAGACATAATCAACTGCCACCAAGATATTTTCAAAACCATGGGATGACGGGAAGGGGCCCATAAAGTCAATTCCCCACACATCAAAAATTTCAACAGATTGAATAGGATGTTGAGGCATTTCATTCTTCTTCCCAATCGTTCCAGTCCGTTGACATCTAATACAGGCCTTACCAAAATTATGAGAATCCTTAAATAAGGAAGGCCACCAAAAACCGGACTAGAGAACCTTAAAAGCAGTTTTCTTAGCACCAAAGTGTCCTCCACAATGAAGTTCATGGCAAAATGTCAGCACACTTTGCTGTTCCTCTTTAGGCACACAACATCTCAATACTTGGTCTTGTCCAATTCTAAATAATTCTGGCTCTTCCCAATGAAAATATCTCGCTTGAGAAATGAATCTCTTTCTTTTCTGCTTATCCCAAGAGCCAGGAGTTTGTCCAGTGACCAAGTAATTTACAATGTCTGCATACCAAGGTAAAGTTGGTGTTACCGCCATCAGAGTTTCATCGGGAAATGTCTCGCGAATGTCGTCAGAAATAGAGTCATTAAGAGGAAGACGAGACAGGTGGTCAGCCACAACATTTTCTACTCCTTTCTTTTCACGTATTTCCAAGTCAAATTCTTGAAGGAGTAAGATCCACCTAATCAGACGTGGCTTAAAATCTTTCTTAGCAATGAGATGTTTCACTGCTGCATGATCAGTAAAAATAACCACCTTAGACCCAAGTAAATAAGACCTAAACTTCTCCAGAGCAAAAACTACAGCAAGTAATTCTTTTTCAGTGACGGTGTAGTTTTGCTGAGGTTCAGTTAAAGTCTTGCTTGCATAATGTAGCACATGAGGTCTTCCCTTAACCCTTTGTCCAAGGACTGCTCCCACTGCATAATCCGAAGCATCACACATAAGCTCAAAGGGGAGTGTCCAATCAGGAGCTTGGAGAACAGGCGCAGAGATCAAGGCCTCCTTTAGAGTTTGAAAGGCCTCGGCACACTTTGAATCAAAACTGAAGGAAGATTCCTTCGCCAATAAGTCACAAAGTGGCCTAGAAATCTTACTAAAATTTTTAATAAAGCGCCTGTAAAAGCCAGCATGGCCCAGAAAGGATCTAATATGTTTGACATTCGTAGGCAATGGAAGTTTGGAAATAGAATCAATCTTGGCTTTATCTACTTCCAAACCTTGCTCGGATACAACATGCCCAAGTACAATTCCTTTCTGTACCATGAAGTGACTTTTCTCCCAGCTGAGGACTAAACCAGTCTCCTTACATCGTTTCAACACATTCTCCAGGTGCAGGAGACACTGGTCGAAAGATGAGACATAAATAGAGAAGTCATCCATAAATACTTCGACACACTCGTCAATCATGTCCGAAAAGATAGACATCATACACCGCTGGAAAGTTGCAGGGGCATTACATAATCCAAATGGCATACGCCTGAATGCAAAAGTACCGTAAGGACTCATGAATGTCGTCTTTTCCTGGTCATCAGGAAAGACTTCCACCTGATTGTACCCAGAATATCCATCGAGAAAGCAATAATACTTATTCCCTGCCAATTTTTCGAGAATTTGATCAATAAAAGGCAAAGGAAAGTGATCCTTCTGGGTAGCGGTGTTCAGCTTGCGGTAATCAATACAGACCCTCCATCCAGTTGAGGGTCTAGTGACAACTTGTTCACCTTGGTCGTTGAGTTCCACAGTAAAGCCTGCCTTCTTTGGCACCACATGAATGGGACTGACCCATTTACTATCAGCAATGGGATATATGATCCCAGCGTCCAACCACTTCAGGATTTCCTTTTTTACAACCTCCCTCATATTAGGGTTCAGACGTCTCTGCATGTCCCTTAAAGACTTGATGGAATCATCAGTATAAATGTGGTGCATGCAGAGTGTAGAGTCTATACCCTTAATGTCAGCAATGCTCTAAGCAATAGCTTCCTTATGCCTAGACAGGCATTCAATCAAGGCTCCCTCCTGTGCCTCAGACAGTACAACCGAAATGATAACTGGGAGCGTATCATTGGCACCTAGGAAAACATACTTGAGAGTGTCAGGGAGGGGTTTCAACTCAAGGTTGGGGGCTTGTATGGTTGAGGGTTTCATAATAGATGTCCCCATCTCAGGTAGCCAATCTGCCTTCGGCGGAAATGATGGGGGAAGAGACTCAGCAGAAACTCCTAGCAATTCCTCAAGTTCTAGTATATCCCCTTCACATTCCTCCAAGAGATGGGAATGCTCATTTAGCATGACATGCTGAAGGGGGTCATCACATAACATTGCAGGAGTTGCCTCTTCAATCAGGTCATCTATCACCTCAACTTGGAAACAATCCTCAAGTCCAGCTTGTTTGTAAGCATCAAACATATTAAGCAGGATTTTCCTATTCCCAAAGCCCATTTTCAATGCCCCAGTATTGCAATTAATTGAAGCATGGGAAGTTGCAAGGAAGGGGCAGCCCAAAATGATGGAGGGTTTGGTTGGCTTGTTGGTAGGGTCAGTGTCCAAAACTAAGAAGTCAACGGGAAAGAAGAAATCCTCCACTCTTATGAGGACATCTTCCAAAATTCCCCGTGGTGTCTTAAGTGATCGATCAGCAACTTGAAGGATTACAGGGCTAGGCTTCAGATTGCCTCCCCCAAGTTGTTCATACACGTAGCTCGGAAGGATGTTCACCCCCGCACCCAAATCAAGCAGAGCCTCATCAATTTGTAAGTCACCAATAGCTACAGAGATATATGGGGCTCCTGGGTCCATAAGTTTCGGGGGTGTGCCATGTTGAACAATTGAGCTAACAGAATCAGGCAGGACAACTTTAGATTGGACCTGTTTTCTAGATTGCCGCTTTTTCTTGCACAAGTCCTTTAAGAAGCGGGCATAAGACGGAATCTGCCTGATAGCTTCAAGCAAAGGCAGGTTAATCTGCACTTGCATGAAAGTTTCCATAATCTCATCCGTCTTATCTTTGGCTCCAGATGAGCCAGCAGAAGTCTGCCCAGAGGTGGATAAGCGCTCTGGAAATGGCACTCTCGATCTCTGGGTCGAAGGGTTGTCATGTCGAGTAAGCGGTGGAACGGGGGCAACTTCTTCCGGTGAGGTGATTTCAAGCGGAGAAGATTTGGGCAAATCTTCTTCGGTGGGGGTGAAAGTCGGGCTGGATGTTTTTTTAGGTGGTGAGACTATAGGAGCATCGGGTTTGGAAGTTTCTTTCCCACTCCTCAGAATAGTCACCGCCTGAGAATGCTCCCTAAAGACAATCCCTTTTCCTTTAGGATTTTCCTCAGCAGCACTTGGAAACTTCCCAGTCTCCCTCTGTCTAACGGCCTCAACAAGGTGTCCAATTTGTGATTTCATCTCATGTATAGCCTTGTCATGAGATTGGATGATGGCACTTTGACTTTCTTGCATAGTTTTCAACATCGCCTTCAATTCATCCATCTCAGAGGTTTTAGGTTGGGCAAAGGTCTGAGGTTGGTTCATTTGATGGTTTTGAAAGGATTGCGGTTTGTAATTCCCTGAATTTGAGACATTTCCTTGTCTCCATGAAAAGTTTGGGTGGTTCCTCCATCCCTCATTATAAGTGTTGGAGAAAGGATCATTACGAGGTCTTGGACGGAACCCTTGAGCGGCATTAATTGGGAGGCCAAGTGGCAATCCACAGTGGCGTGTGTATTGCCTTGACAAATTACGCATTCGGAAGCTTGGGATGTGGAGGTGTTAGGTGTGAATGAACTCGGGTTCGACATAAGCCTTTCCATGTTTTGATTCAGTAATTGAATTTGATAGGCTAAATTCTAGGTGTCCCTTGCTTCATTCGCCTCCAACTTTCTTTGCATGAGAGTGGGCTTTCTATCCATGTAGGCAGAATTCAAGTGAATAGAATTCTCACTCAAAGTATCAAATAAGTTCCAAGCTTCATCCTCAGTCTTAGATAGAAAGGTTCCTGCACAGGCACCATCCACAGTTTGCCTATGCGAATCATTAAGTCCGGTGTAGAACCTTTCAACCAGTTGCCATTTAGGCACCTGGTGATGTGGGCAAAGTCTCAGCAAATCGTTAAAGCGCTCCCACACATCATGGAAAGCTTCCCCATCCTTTTGAGCAAAACTCATGATTTCCCTCCTAAAGTGATTTGTTTTGCTCATGGGGAAGTAGTTCTTCAAAAACTCCTTTTTCAGGGCATCCCAAGTATTTAAATTATCAAGGGTGTGATACCAATACTTGGCTTTGTCCTTTAGGGAGAAGGGAAAGAGGGTCCGCATTTAAGCGTCATCAGTAACGCCCTACAGCTTCACCGTGGAACAGACCTCGGTGAATTCCTCAATATGCCTGTAAGGGTCTTCCCTAGTAGTACCATAAAAGGAGGGTAGCAAGGATATGGTACTACTTTTGATCTCATATGGATTGTCCCCTCCAGGTCTACGTAGTGCTGGGCCAGCTTGGTTGGATGGGATGAAATATTCCTTAAGGCTCCTTTGACCGGCCATTTCCACCCTTGGGAGGTCTTTTCTTAGGATTCTTTCCGGTTCAGGATCAAATACAAGTTGTCTCCTAAGAGAACGCCTACCAAGCATGCACTACAAACACAATTCAAACGGACTTGTTTGGTCTTTACAGATTTATGCTTTTGAATTTAATTCAAATTGTAGGTGACAAAACAAGTTGCCCAATCAATTACGCGCCTATTGTCAACCTTCGAAATGCCTAAAAAGACCTAGTTGGAACTTAGGTATTCTTCCGTAAATCTCAAATGGTCAAGCAAATCCAAAGACGGAAGATCGAGGGATGCATGTAGGCCTAAGCCTTCCTTTGAAGCTGTGCTTTCGCGGTGCTCCTCAACTACCCCCAAAAATCCGTGACAGGGTATCCCCCTCTTTGGATTTACAAAACCTTTGATTTCCAGTTCCAAACACTTCAGAATCCAACGAAAGGAGGGCTCTTGTCCTAGTATTTCCAAACCTAAGGAGTGTCTAGAAGCGTGCCGTGGTGCAAGTGAAATAAGTGTGCATACACCGTCAAAGATTTTGAACTTTGAATCGCACGTCAAGTTTGAAAATCAAATCCTTGGTTTTTAAAATGTCCTTCCTTTAATTAGTCATTTTTCTAAAAAAAATGTGACCACTTGTTAGATAGCTTCAAGACAAACTTTGTGGTCTTTGCATTAAATCCTAAATGCAATGCGTGATAAAAAATAGGATGCAAAGTAAGAGAATACGTACCTTGCCTCCAGCGATCTTCAATGCAAAAATGCACGCAATGCAGCAAAGCAAATCTAGAGGCTGCTCATACAGACCTAAATGGTTCATCCTAGGGCAGGCAGCTTCTAGCAGGCAGCTCATTTTTTTCTTTTTCTATTTTTCTTTTTTAGAACTACTTATGCACAAGCAAATAAAAGAAATAATAAAAAAAAATAAACCTAAATCTAAAGAAAAGGGAACAGGCTCCCAAAAATTACCCAACACGGGTCCAAAACAAAATCGGGGAACAAACCCCTCAAAATATGCCCCAGAACAAGGGTTTCAAACTAACTGTAATGAAAAATTAAGTCTGCAATATTAATTCTATTCTAATTAAACTAATGACTAAATGGTGTCCGTCACGTCCTCGTCCTTCTCCTCCGTTTAAAAATGGCTCGCCCAATTCTCGTCTGGCGACGTCAAGGATCGCCTCTCACACTGGCTGATTCTTGCACAATGCACAAAAAAGAAAATAAAGAATGGTCAAATCTCTATGCAATTGACAAATAATCAAAATAAAATTAGGTGAAATTATTACGTCTATTGCCTCCCCGGCAACGGCGCCATTTGACTGGTCGATCTTTCGCTTTTAAGTCGTTTGTAGTTTAATGTGGTGGAAAAATCGACTAATCAATTTTTAACAAGAAATAACCACTCGCAGAGGAGCGGGTCGTATCCACAGGGAGGCAATAACGTATTAAAATTTGCGCCACTTAAAAATGTTTGTTCGTAGTAAATTTGGACAAGAACCAAGCCAACATTGCCTTTAGATTAAGGTTTAAGCAAGAAACAATGCTGAAATGGCAATTATGTGAAACTATAGGATATTTTCAGCAATGCAGAGTCAATAAAATATGATTAAAATTTGGCAATGGCAGAAAATGTAAATTTTAATTAAAGGTTTCCTATAGCAAAACAGGGGAATTTTTCCCCGTTGTCTTGCGCGACGAGGAGCCGATGACCGGGCGCGGGAAGCTCGGAGGAGGTCCCTTGGACCAAGAGCTTCGAATCGGTGGTGGCGGCGAGTCGTGCGGTGGCCGGGGGTGGCCGGACGAGCTCCGGCGGAGGTGCTGCAGCCGGTGAGCTCGCGCGGCTGTTGGCGTGAGATCTGCTCGCGCACTGCTGCTGACGGCTCTGCAGGCACGGGAGGATGGGTCTGCAGGCGGTTGAGTGGGTGCGGCTACAGCTGGCGGGAGTGCGCAAGCTACAGCAAGCGCGGGCGGGGGGGCGCTGCTGGCGGTTCTGCAGGCGCGGGGGTGAACGGTGTGGATTGCAGGCGCTGTTGAAGTTCTGCAGGCGCGATTGCTGCTGCAGGCGCGGGAGGTGGGTGCTGCAGGCTGAGGAGTGCGTGCGCAGTCTAGAGGGCGTGGAGATGGCGAGGGCTGATGGTGGGCGCGGTTGCACTGGAGGCTGGTGGGTGATGCTGCAGGCGTGGGCACGCACGGATGAAGGCACAGGCGCGGGGGTGGTGGTGCGGGCGTGAACGGTGAGATGGGCGGATGTGGATGTGTGGGTGCGGGTGGAGTTCAGACGGGTACGCAAGCGGGTGATCGCAGGTGAGCGGGTAGCTTCAGACGTCTAGGAAATTCCCCAGACGTCTTAAGTTACTGAGAGGGTGGCTGAATCAGTAGCTCGGTGATGGTGGTCGGCGATGACGGCGAGGAGGATGCACGCTAAGGTGCTCACGGTGATGCGGCGAGCTCCGAATGGCGGTGTGGCCTGTCACACCACACGCCCACGGTGATGGAGACTCGTCGCCACAGTAGAGGCCGGCAGTGTGGAGTGGAAGAGAGAGGTTCTCTGCACAGTGGTGGGTCGTTGGCGGAGGCCTGCCTCGCTCAGCATCCTCTCTCCTCCTTTTGTAGCGGCCTGCACAAATTTGAATGGAGAGGCGGGAGCAGATCCACCTTCTCCGCCGATCCATGAATGCGCTTTTAGTGAGGCCAGAGGCGTTGCAGCGGCAGCCAAGCTGTTGCTGAGAAGAAGAAGAATAAAGAATATTATTAAAATATTATGGTTATTTATATACAAACCCTCAAGTTTTATGTTAACTAAAATAATGTACTTGATTAGTTAACTAATTAGATGAATGGCATTCTAAGCTAATTCTAAATGCACTTAAAATATGAATGCAGTGCATGGATTATGTAATTAAATTAAAAATATGAATTAATCTATTTACATCCTAGTTTATGCTAAATAAATGTTAGAATTATCCTAATGTTTAGGCATTTAAATACTTAAATAGCCCACAACTATGGGCTAATCACACATCAATCATAATGGGGTAGATTGGGTGGCTAATTTCATCTTTTTCTTGTTGGTATGCTCTCAAAGATTCTACTAATAATTAAATCATTTCATCTTGCATTTTCTGTATTTCCATCTTCAAGGAGGAGAGGTCATCATTTCTATCAAGAGAGAAGTCAGGCTCCGGCTTATAGTACCTAGG
Organism: Thalassia testudinum; assembly: GCA_037157565.1. NCBI lineage: Eukaryota > Viridiplantae > Streptophyta > Magnoliopsida > Alismatales > Hydrocharitaceae > Thalassia > Thalassia testudinum. The sequence goes on from JAZHRO010000014.1 coordinate 61,160,929, forward strand.
AGTTTCTATCTAACCATTATAATCATTTAGGAAGGGTGGGTTGGGTGTTCCTATGGTGTGTGGGATATTGGGCAAGGCAAATCCCGCTCTTATGTTCTGCTCACTAATTTAGGGCTTAACCAGGCCAATACTCTTACAATAGGAGTAAAACGAATCCTAATGATTGTCATTATGTCCATCAAAGGATGGACCATCTCGGTGTATGGGATCGTAGATTGTAGAGTAGGGGTAATGGTGTGGGCAAGATGTGAAAGGATGAAAGTCAACGTGGTCCATTTTAACTCACACCACAATCAGATTCCCCAAGCAAATGCAAATCAGAGGACTTTTTAGGTCTTTAATCAGTTAGGCTTTTGAGATTTTAAGTCCACTTGTTGGTGACAAATCAAGTTATCTTAACAGTTACGCACCTACTTGTTGACCTACGATACACCTAAGAAGACCTAACTGGGACTTTAGGTGATCCTCCCTAAAGCCCAAAAAGTTTAGTCACCACCAAACATGGTAAAGAGGGATGCAAGTAGGGTCAAACCCTTCTTTTGAAGCATTGCTTTCATGATGCTTCTTAACTACCCTCAATCCGCAAGGAATGGAGGCAACTTCACCTCTGAACTAAAGTTCAGGTCACTTTTGACCATAGTAATAGGAGGCTCTAGTCCTAGCGGCTAGAAACCTAAGGAGTGTCTAAACGCATGCTTCAATGCAAAGAGAAAATAAGTGTCCATACACTGTAAAAGATTTGAGTTTGAATTTTGAAATGCACGACAAGTTTTCAGCTCAAGTTCTTAGTTTTTTTTTTAGTGTCCCTCCTTACTTAAAATCCTTTTTCAAGAAAATATGTGACCACTTGTTAGATTTTTTTTTTTCAATTCAATTAGGTGGTCTTCCAATTAAATTTAGATGAAATGCATGTACAATATAGAATGCAAGGAAAAGAAAACGTACCTTGTCTCCAGCAATCTTCGATGAAATGCATGCAAATGAAAAATAAAATCTAGAGGCTGCTCATTCACACCTAAATGGTCATCCTAAGTGATAACACTGCATCTAGGGGTGACAATTCTATTAAAAAGGGACCATCTTAAGAATAAAAGGCACAACATAAGTAGACTAGGAGCATTGCATGCATCATATGCCAAGATTGCTTATAAAATAGTATTAACGGCCATTTGTATGAGCACTTGTCAAAGCAGGCCTTAGATGAGCAATCGAACTGCACGGATGGATTCAGAGCGACGAACGGAGTCCAACGGAATCAAAATCAGCCAAATCCGACATCCAGAGCTCCCACAATGGGCCCAAGAAGTTCTGACCATTGAATTGATGATCAACGGCCCTCGATGTGCCACATGGTGCCTACTCACCACGCACCTGCTTCCACCTTCAACTGGAGATCAGATCTCAGCCGTTGATCTCTAATCGGACGGCTGAGAATCATGCACACGCCTACGGTTGTCGTGACAAAGCAGCAGGCGTAGCGCAGTGGTTAATGCGCACGCCCACACCCATGCAACGAGGGTTTGAGCTGTGCGGTGCTGAAATCAGAAGACGACTTCGCACTCGGGCAAAATTGGGTCACCCGATCAGCAACAGGTGGCTGAGATAGCACCACACGGCGCGCCCTCAGGTGCTGATTAGCCACGCACGTGCACATGCCGGACGACAACACCCACGCACACGTGCACTCAAGGTGCAATCCAAGCGTGCTCGGGCGAAGATCTTAGCCGTTCGATCTTTAATCGGACGACTCTCATGCAGCGCCTACAGATCGAGCGCAAGGAAGAACTGCGCGGGCGAGCGACCGGTGGGCTAGGGGCTTCACCGACATTTTTGGAAGGGTTTTAGCGGCGTCCCGGACGTCGCTAAATCCCCTTTCTTCATTTGGAAAGCCCTTTTCCCTACTTAAACCCCTCCCAACCACCCATTCAAGGCATTCACTCCCCTTACAACTACTCTACCCCTCTCTTAGCTAGCTTTAGGCCCTTTTGCAATTGTCGGAGACAACGAACCGCCGACGGAAGCCTTCTCCACCACCGTGGCTGCCTCGCTGCCCTCCCTCTCTCTCTCTTTTTTCCTTTCTTTTAAGATTTACTTTACTTATGTTTAAGCATGTCTCTAATGTTTTAATTGATGAACTAAAGTTGCATGATTAATGAAGTTATTTTCCATTCAGTTGTCTACTCTATTTCTTATTCAAGTTGCATGTTAAGAATGAAATTATTCTAACCCTAATCTCTCTTTCTCTCGCTTTTCACCCGCGCCTTTTCGCAAGCAACAACTCCGCGATTTTCTTGACAATAAGTGACAAGAAAAATTCGATTTTCACACCTCCTTGAGACTGACACTCGGAGTCATATCCGTTTCTTTACTTTAAAACTGGCGTTGCAAGTGCGAACTATAACGACACTTCTTAATGCAGACGCACTAGCGCATGCTAGTTTTTGGCGCCGTTGTCGGGGAGGCAATGGATTTGTTTTGTCACTTCCATTCCACATCCATTCTCACATCGTCTAATGCCTTGTCTCCTTTTTACTTGATGGTTGCAGGAATTTGGCGCTTGGTCGGTGAAGCGGTGCATGGCATGATGGTAACAAGGGAGTAGGCGTAACAAGGACCAGTAGTGAGTAATTCTTCACTCATGACTGTTTTCTTACGTGAAAAACTAAAAAAAATTGTAAAATTGAAAAAAAATTGGCGTGGTGTATGATTACTTGACCCACATCCTTAACACATCACCCAACAAAAAAAAATGTACACTCTAACATTATGAATAAATTCTTGGAGTGTTCTTTTCACTTTTTGAGTGGTATTTGCGAAGACACCTTGGTTTGACTTGGGTCGCACCACTCAACCCTAAAAAATGACTCATCTAATAGAAGCTGCATGATCATTAGGATGAGTACATCAGGGTTTTAGAGCCTCTACAGAATAAAAGGAAATCTACTTTCACCAAATTGTGCGCAAAACTTGATGTGCCCACTGAAACTTGTCTGAAAACATTAAGACACATCAACCCTAAAAGACACTAAAGTAAGGATGAAACACTAAAAGACACCACATCTTAAAAATCCTCGCTTGAAAACCATGCTTTGGTAGAAGCACACACAATGAAAGTGGAAAATTAAGAGGCACCACCCCAATCAACGCCTCATCACATAACCCTAGCACAAGCACTATCCTAGCCCTTTTAAAACTGAGTAGACGTGCCCTAGGTAGGACTGAGTTAAGTCTCAAGAGGTGAAGTTTTGTTCGCTGGGCACTTGGCTTTCATTCCCTTGGTAGAATCTAGTGACTAGGCTACGGGGCAGTGTCAAACGACCGCGGTTGTGGGCTCTACGAAACCGGAGGCGCAAGCCAAAGGAAGAACCTTCCCTGCAATCCCCTCGTAATCAACCTGGCCAGATTAGCCTTCGGAAGGGGAGTCCAGTGCTTACGGACTTAAGCACCCTTTTGAGATTTCTAGGTCTCCTAAGGAAATACACCATAAGGATTAGGCTTGTTTGCTTGATTGAACACACTTCTCGCATCTGTCGCTCTTCGCATCCCCTCCTGTTCTTCCCTAGTGTATGCACAGGAGGTGCTCACTGCATCCCGAGTTTGTTTTGGGACGGGAATCCAGGCGACTTGATTCTGCTAGACACATGGCTGAACCTAGGGTAGATGAGGTTGAGGACCAACCCCCACCAGACATAATGGCCATTATCCAAGCTCAGATTAATGCAAACCACCAGCTTCAGCAATAACAGATCCACACCATCATGCAAGCCATACACCGGTTACAGAACCCACAAGGGCTGCAACCACCACCACCTTTCCCAGGCCCACAAGGGCAACCACCACTTGATGTACCACCATTTCAGGATCAACTGAGGCCCCTCCACGATCTCTACAATCCTTCTGCTATTAGAGTCGAGCCACACCTTAGGATCCTTGAAGGGGGAGATGATTTTGAGCTAAAACCAAATGTCCTAAGTCTAATCCAGAGCCACTTCCATGGAAGCTCAAATGAGGACCCCTTCCAGCGTCTAGAGGATCTTGACCGAATAGCACGAACTGTGAAACCTAGGAACATTAGCCTTGACATTGTTCTCATTAAGATGTTCCCCTTATCGTTGAGAGACAAGGCTTCCCATTGGCTTAGAACCCTAGGTAGACCCATCACCACATGCGAAGAACTGAGGCATGCATTTCTAAGGAAATTCTTCCCCATAGGAAAGACCAATGCCCTCAGAAGAGCTATTACTACCTTTACACTCCAGGGTGGGGAACAGTTCCATGAGGTGTGGGAAAGATTTAATGAACTCTTGAGGAAATGCCCACACCACGAACTACAGAGGTGGCAATTGGCCCAGATTTTCTACCATGGTCTGGATGGCAACCTACGGAACTTCGTCGATGCCTCATGTGGGGGGAACTTCCTGAACAAGGATGAGGAGAGCGCATTTGAACTCTTTGAGTCCATGAGCGAAAATTCGCTCAACAATGCCACCATGACCCAGTTTAACAGATCCAGTCAACCCCGTGGTGGGATTTATGAGGTACAAGCAAATTCTGGAATGGTTGACATGGACATCATTGCCAAGAAACTAGATCGAGTGGAATTGGTGGACAAAAGGATTGATGAGCTACTAAACCAGACCAGGAACCCGTTACAGACTTTCTCCCTAGCAAAGGGAGCACATAATGTTGACCTGGTCCATCCCTTAACCCAACTGAACCTGAAACAACCCCTGACCACGTTCCAGGGAGGGACTTTTGCTCCCTCAACCCTTGATTACTCTCTTCCCTCTCCATCGACATCGGCTATCCTTGAAGATGTGCAAGCTGTCCAAGGTTATGCTAAACCTGACCCTTTCTCCAACACTTACAATACTGGCTGGCGTAGCCACCCCAACTTTGGTTGGACAAACCAGAAACAACCGCAATTCCAAAACCAGCCCAGGCCAAATCAGCAGCCACAGTTGCCCCCTATCAGCATGGACCACCAGTTAGACCCTCATGATCAGAATAGGGTGGCCCCTCCCCCACAAAACCAAATGGACACCCTAATAAAGATGATGGCTGACATGAACCAGAAACATCAGGAGGAAATGGCCTTGGTAAAGGGATAGTTAAGCCAACTCTTGTACTGTAAACAACAAGGATCCCTACCTTCCCAGCCACAACCGAACCTGCGAAACATAATTAACAGAGGCCCCAATTCGCAACGGTTCCAAGGCAATCCTGGGTAGGCTCACATGGTCCAACTAGTCCTGCAAACACCCCATGGGTTTGGTGCTTCTTCGTCCTCGTCTTCTCAAGGATCAACCCATGGTCCCAATGCCTCTGTGAATGCGGTGACCTTGAGAAGTGGCACCAAAACCCAGAATCCCAAATGGCCGACTCTCCCCAAGACTTCACCCGCTGAAATACCTGACTCAGAAGAGGCACCAGAAAAACCCAATTACCCAGAAATAGATCTGATCCACATTCAGACACCCTACATTGACGCCTTGGAAACAATCAAGAAAAATAAGAATGTGGTGGAAACTGTGGAGCTTTTGGAGATATTTTAGCAGGTACAGATTAATATTCCGCTCCTCGAAGTCGTTAAGCACATCCTGGCTTATGCCAAGTTTTTAAAGGATGCCTATTGACTGGACGATCTTTCACTTTTAAGTCGGTTGCAGTTTAATGTGGTGGAAAAATCGACTGAACAATATTTAAGAAGAAATGACCACTCGCAGAGGAGCGGGTCGTATCCACAGGGAGGCAATGACGTATTAAAATTCGCACCAATTAAAAACGTTCGTTCGTAGTTAGTTTGGACAAGAATCAAGCCAAGATTGCCTTTATATTAAGGTTTAAGCAAGAAACAATGCTGAAATGGCAATTATGAGAAACTAGAGGATATTTTCCGCAATGCAGAATCAATAAAATATCATTAAAAAGTGGCAATGGCATAAAATGTAATTTCTAATTGATGGTTTACTGTAGCAAAACAGGGGAATTTTTCCCCTTTGTCTTGCGCGACGAGGAGCGGATGCCCAGGTGCGGGAAGCTCGGAGGAGGTCCCTTGGACTAAGGGCTTCGAATCAGTGGTGGCGGCAAGTCGCGCGGCGTCCGGAGGTGGCCGGACGAGCTCCGACGGAGGTGCTGCAGCCGGTGAGCGTGCGCAGCCTGTAGGCGTGAAGTCTGCCGCGTGCTGCTGCTGCGGAGGTGGCTGCTGCTGCTGGCGTGGGAGCTGCTGCGGCTGGCATGGGCACTGGAGCTCAGGCGTGGTGAGCGCTGGACTGCAGGCGTGGAGAAGAGGGTGCTACAGGCGGTTCTGCAAGCGCGGGCGGAGGGTGCTGCAGGCGTGGGAGCGGGTGCGCAAGCTGCAGGCACGGGCATGGTTGCTGCTGGTGGCGGGCGCGCGGGAAGAGCGGTTGGTGTTCTGCAGCTGCGTGCGGTTCTGCAAGCGCTGGAGGAGAGCGTGGCGGGCTGAGGAGGGCATGAGTGGTTGGCGAAGGCTGATGGGCGCGGGGAAGGTGGCGTGGGCTGATTTGCAGGCGTTGTTGGAGGATGCTGCAGGTGACTCTGTATGTGCGGGAAGAGGGAGCAGCGTGGAGAGCGGTTGCGGGTGGACTTCAGATGGGTACGCAGGCGAGTGGGTGGAGGTGAGCGGGTAGCTTCAGACGTCCAGAAGATTTCCCGGACGTCTTAAGCTACTAAAGGGTGGTTGAATCAGTAGCTGCGGTGGTGGTGGTTGGTGACGACGGTGAGGGAGATGCACGCTAAGGTGCTCACGGTGATGCGGACGAGCTCCGGATGGCGGTGTGGCCTGTCACACCACACGCCCACGGTGGTGGAGACTCGCCGCCACAGTAGAGGCCGACAGTATGGAGTGGAAGAGAGAAGGTCTCTCTGCACAGTGGTGGGTCGGTGGTGGAGGCCTCCCGAGCTCGGCTGCCTCCCTCCTCCTTTTGTAGTGGCCTGCACAAGTTTGAAATCAGCCGCCCGACCTGATCCACCACATCCGCTCCCCCTTGAATAGGTCTTCACTGCGGCCGTTCGACGTTGGAGCGGCAGCCAGCCGTTCCTGCAAGGAGAAGAGTAAAGAAAATAATGTTAAAATATTAGGGTCATTTATATACAAACCCTCAACTTCTATGTTAATGAAAACAATGTACCTAATTGGTTGTCTAATTAGATGAATGCTATTCTAAGCTAATTCTAAATGCACTTAAGATATGAATGCAATGTATGGATTATGTAATTAAATTAAAACTATGAATTAATCTATTTACGTCCTAATTTATGCTAAATAAATGTTAGAATTAACCTAATGTGTAGGCACTTAAATACTTAAATAGCCCACAACTATGGGCTAATCAAATATCCCCATGGCTAGTTTTTGCTAGTCCCTAGAAAAATTAAGCGAAACCTAGCACTCTAAGTAGACTAGTCAACTCACTTAGTCTTCCTTCAAATGCATATTAAGTTCAAGCTCTAGACCCAAGGTTCCTAAGTAGTTGCTAAGTTACAGACTAGGTCAGCTAAAGACGAGTTGCAGGCACAAGTTTCCCTGATTTATGACTCTACCCTAACGTTTATTGATCCCTGAGATTAAAGCATCCATGCCTGTGCATTGGTCTGAGTTATTTTAGTTAAAGATCATTTTTTTTATAGATATATATGCTTTTTTTTTTTTTAAGTCTAACCTCAGATCAGCTATCAACACAGTCTGTGTCAGATTCATTATCCCCATTACCATACCTCGAAGGGTGCCTGACTTTCGATGCTTCGAGATAGCACCGCCCATAACGACCCCAAGAACTCCTGGCAATCGACACTTCGAGATAGTATCGCCCATGGATTTCTTAAGCGAATTCAGGCCTATGGCAATCGGCACTTCGAGATAGGGCCGCCCATGGTACCTGAACCGCGCAATGTGCTTACATGCCCCCAGTAGGATGGATATCCTAAGAGACAAGTGCCGAGGAGGTAATATGTTATCATCGCATCCTCAAGGTGAGTATATACTCCACCTCTCCTACGGCGGGAACTCTTCCAATCAAAATGTGTTTTCAAGCCTTTCTTAAGTCAAAACTAAGAGAACCAAATCTCCTTTCAGAGAGACAGAAATTAAGTTAATTACCAGACCAAGTGTGTGAAATTTGGATGCTTGGGTTACAAGGACCCGTAAACCAAAAGGTAAAATAAGACTCCTGGCACTACCCCACCTTTTAACTCAAACCCTAGCTTCCCTTCCTCAACCTCTTGAGGAATGATCCGCAACTTAACTCCTACTTAAGTTTTTAAGTCCACAAAGGACCCTAAAGGTCTAATGCTAGCAACTCATTTAGCTTCTAAAGTTTGACCCTAGAATTTATTTAGTCTACCCTAGAGTTCTGATTTGCTTAAGAATGCAAGATCTAGCCAGTTAAACTCAAAACCTTTTTTTTTTTTTTATATGTACAAATGTAAGCAATTATGCTATGTATATCCCCAAGTACACCCCCCCATGCCTAAAATCTACAATGTCCTCATTGCATAGAAGGATATTACTTGGGTTAGAGCTGGGCTGAATAGCCAAAGAACCTGCAAATTAGGTTCAAGAATTGCATAAATAGGCCCTAAAAATGAGCAAAGCAAAGTTGGCCTAGAAAATAGGTAACCTAGGATGTTGGCGAGCTGATGATGAATCCCGATAGCAAATGCTCGCCCAACTAAAATGGGAATGAAATCTTCCCAGGTCACCAGAAGAGGTTCTAAAGGATAAACAGGTAAAACAACCTCCAAAGGGGTACGGGGAGGATGACAAGGATCCTCCAAAAAGAATGGGGAAGGAATGGTACAGAGATAAACCCCCAGGGTAATGGACTGACTAAATAAATCATCAATCCATACCCGATACTCCATTACAGGAAATATTGGTCTGTTATGGCCCCTGGTCAGAACAAAAGTGTGCATATCTCTAAGGCAAGGATCGTCTAGGGTGTCCAAGTTGCGATGTTGTGGGATGGCCATAAGATCTAGGTTGGGTTTAATCAGCTTGGTGTCCATCCCAAACACTCTTTCTAAATCCTCAATTTCATCCCTAGCATTCCTTGCGCCATCACATGGATCTTCCTGCTCTTCATCAGGAGTCACAACTTCGCTTTCAGATATAAGCGAATCGGAGGGTGACTTCGAAGTGAATGAAGGTAGGTTGGAAGCAACAGATCTAGGGATTATCCTATCAATGTCATCCCCGGGTTTTTGTTCTTTACTCAAATCTTCCCCGGAGTCTATATGTGAATCCACATAAATCTTAGAAATTGATTCCAAATTTTCCATCATTTTATCATGACGAGAAATATCATCAATGGGTGTGCTAAGGAAACCTAATTTGGTCAAATTTGTGACATCCTCAGGGTCTAACTCTTCAAATAAGACATAATCACCCTTAGTGTCACTGCAAATCTTGAATGTAGGTTCCTCATATAATTTGTCCTCCTCCTCATCACACAATTCATCATGTACCCGAGGTCTAGAATCATTTAATATCTCAGCAGATCCCCTAGGGTGCTCTATCTGAGGTAAATGGTTTACATTGGTAACATCAGACTCCTCAGATTGGTCAATTTCTTTAGGGTTAGGTTCCCTAAGGGTGGGTTTGAGTTCCATATCGTTATCAGAAGGGAGGGTAGGATTAACAACTTGACTTTGACCCACTTCATCAAATGTCACGAAAATACTATCGTTTGGGTTGAGGTCTTCCAATGGTACCATCATTCCCTTCTTTTGACTCCAATATAATTCAGGTGGATACTCAACCTTATCATCATCTTCCTCGGGTTGCCACCTTTCTTCATCCAATGCATAGCTACTGTCATGTGTATTTTCCTCCCACCTAAAGTGTAGATCTCTCAAGGAATTGTTATCTAATGGGGAGGTTTCAAAATCGATCCTCGAAAAGTAGCTATTCTCCCTAGAATTTCCCTCCAACTTAAAGTGCAGCTCTCCCACGGGAGATGCATCTATTGTTGAGGGGTGTACGTCATCCTCAATGGGGTAGATTGGGTGGCTAATTTCATCTCTTTCTTGTTGGCCTGCTCTCAAAGATTCTCCTAACAATTCACTCATTTCGTTTTGTATTTTCTGTATTTCCATCTTCAAAGAGGAGAGGTCATTTCTATCATGAGAGAAGTCAGGCTCAGGCTCATAGTACCCAGGAGTGTTTGTCTAACCATAATACTTTTTCAGGGAGGGTGGGTTGGGTATTTCTTTGGTATGTGGGATATTGGGCAAAGCAAATCCCGCTCCTAGGCTCTGCTCACTGATTTGGGGCTTAACCAGGCCAGTACTCCTATAATAGGAGTAAAATGGATCCCAATGATTGTCATTACGTCGATCAAGGAATGGACCATCTCGGCGTCTGGGATCGAAGGATGAAGAGTGGGGGTGAGGGTGTGGGCAAGATGTGAAAGGATGAAAAGCAATGTGGTCCATTCTAACTCACACTTCAATCAGAATTCCCCAGGCAAAACACAATTTAAAAAGGACCTTTTAGGTCTTTCCCAATTTAGGCTTTTGATTTTAAGTCAGATTGCAGGTGACAATACAATTTGCCCAATCAATTACGTGCCTATTGTCAACCTACGGTTCGCCTAAGAAGTCCTAGTTGGAGCTTAGGTGTTCTTCCCTAAATCTCAAATGGTCAAGTAAATCCAAAGACGAAAGATCAAGGGATGCAAGTAGGCCTAAGCCTTCCTTCGAAGCTGTGCTTTCACGGTGCTCCTCAACTACCCCCAAAAATCCGTGACAGGGTATCCCCCTCTTTGGACTTGTAAAACCTTTGATCTCAAGTTCCGAACACTTCAGAATCCAATGATAGGAGGGCTCTTGTCCTAGTATTTCCAAACCTAAGGAGTGTCTAGAAGCGTGCCGTGGTGCAAGTGAAATAAATGTGCATACACCATAAAAGATTTTGAACTTTGAATCGCACGCCAAGTTTGAAAATCAAATCCTCGGTTTTTAAAATGTCCTTCCTTTAATTAGTCCTTTTTCTAAAAAAATGTGACCACTTGTTAGATTTATTCAGTACAGATTAGGTGGTCTTCGCATTAAATCCCAAATGCAATGCGTGATCAAAAATAGGATGCAAAGTAAGAGAATGCGTACCTCGCCTCCAGCGATCTACGATGTAAGAATGCACGCAATGCAGAAAAGTAAATCTAGAGGCTGCTCATACAGACCTAAATGGTTCGTCCTAGGGCAGGCAGCTTCTAGCAGGCAGCTCATTTTTTTTTTTTCTATTTTTTTTTAGAACTACTTATGCACAAGCAAATAAAAGTAATAATAATAAAAAAAAAATAAACCTAAATATAAAGAAAAGGGAACAGACTCCCAAAAATTACCCAACACGGGCCCAAAACAAAATCGGGGAACAGACCCCTCAAAATATGCCCCAGAATAAGGGTTTCAAACTAACTGCAATGAAAAATTAAATCTACAGTCTTAATTCTAGTCTAATTAAACTCGTGACTAAATACAATGGTGTCCGTCGCGTCCTCGTCCTTCTCCTCCTTTCAAAATTGCTCGTCCACTTCTCGTCTGGCAACGTCAAGGGTCACCTCTCACACAGGCTGATTCTTGCACAAAATTTCTCGCACAGAAAAGAAAATAATAGATGGTCATCTGTGCAATTGACAAATAATCAAAATAAAATTAGGCGAAATTATTGCGTCTGTTGCCTCCCCGGCAACGGCGCCATTTGACTTGTCGATCTTTCGCTTTTAAGTCGGTTGCAGTTTAATGTGGTGGAAAAATCGACTGATCAATATTTAAGAAGAAATAACCACTCGCAGAGGAGCGGGTCATATCCATAGGGAGGCAATGACATATTAAAATTCGCACCAATTAAAAACGTTCATTCGTAGTTAGTTTGGACAAGAATCAAGCCAAGATTTCCTTTAGATTAAGGTTTATGCAAGAAACAATGCTGAAATGGCAATTATGAGAAACTAGAGGATATTTTCCGCAATGCAGAATCAATAAAATATCATTAAAAAGAGACAATGGCATAAAATGTAATTTCTAATTGATGTTTTACTGTAGCAAAACAGGGGAATTTTTCCCCTTTGTCTTGCACGACGAGGAGCGGATGCCTGGGTGCTGGAAGCTCGGCGGAGGTCCCTTGGACCAAGGGCTTCGAATCGGTGGTGGCGGCGAGTCGCGCGGCGGCCGGAGGTGGCCGGACGAGCTCCGGCGGAGGTGCTACAGCCGGTGAGCATGCGCAGCCTGTAGGCGTGAAGTCTACCGCGCGCTGCTGCTGCGGGGGTGGCTACTGCTGCTGGCGTGGGCACTGCTGCGGCTGGCGTGAGCACGGGAGCTCAGGCGTGGTGAGCGCTGGACTGCAGGCGCGGGGAAGAGGGTGCTGCAAGCGGTTCTGCAAGCTTGGGCGGAGGGTGCTGCAGGCGCGGGAGCTGGTGCGCAAGCTACAGGCGCGGGCGTGGCTGCTGCTGGTGGCGGGCGCGCGGGAAGAGCGGTTGGCGTTCTGCAGCTGCGTGCGGTTTGCAAGCGCTGGAGGAGAGCGCGGCGGGCTGAGGAGGGCGTGCATGGTTGGCGAAGGCTGATGGTGGGCGTGGGTGTGCTGCAAGCTGATGGGCGCGAGGAAGGTGGCGTGGGCTGATCTACAGGCGTTGTTGGAGGATGCTGCGGGCGACTCTGTAGGTGCAGGAAGAGGGCGCTGCGTGGAGAGTGGTTGTGGGTGGACTTCAGATGGGTACGCAGGCGAGTGGGTGGAGGTGAGCGGGTAGCTTCAGACGTCCGGAAGATTTCCCGGACGTCTTAAGTTACTAAAGGGTGGTTGAATCAGTAGCTACGGTGGTGGTGGTTGGCGACGACGGCGAGGGAGATGCACGCTAAGGTGCTCACGGTGATGCTGACGAGCTCCGGATGGTGGTGTGGCCTGTCACACCACACGCCCACGGTGGTGGAGACTCGCCGCCACAGTAGAGGCCGGCAGTATGGAGTGGAAGAGAGAAGGTCTCTCTGCACAGTGGTGGGTCGGTGGTGGAGGCCTCCCGAGCTCGGCTGCCTCCCTCCTCCTTTTGTAGTGGCCTGCACAAGTTTGAAATCAGCCGCCCGACCAGATCCACCACATCCGCTCCCCCTTGAATAGGTCTTCACTGCGGCCGTTTGACGTTGGAGCGGCAGTCAGCCATTCCTGCAAGGAGAAGAGTAAAGAAAATAATGTTAAAATATTAGGGTCATTTATATACAGACACTCAACTTCTATGTTAATGAAAACAATGTACCTAATTGGTTGTCTAATTAGATGAATGCTATTCTAAGCTAATTCTAAATGCACTTAAGATATGAATGCAATGTATGGATTATGTAATTAAATTAAAACTATGAATTAATCTATTTACATCCTAATTTATGCTAAATAAATGTTAGAGTTAACCTAATGTGTAGGGACTTAAATACTTAAATAGCCCACAACTATGGGCTAATCACCTATACACCCAAATGTAAGCCAAGACCTCAAGCACCTTGGAAGGTTGTGCTCTCCGAACAAGCAAGTTCCATAATATCAAGCAACCTTCTACTCAAGTGAACTGACCTAGGAGCACCCCTGATTTCCTGCAATATCAAGGACATGACACTTGATAGAGTGCTCCTGGACTTAGGTGCTTCTACCAATCTGATTCCAACAACCCTGTACCACCATTTTGGTTTCGGAGAGTTGACACCCACACTTGTCACCATCCAGCTGGCTGAAAGATCTGTGAAGACCCCGAAGGGGGTTGTCGAGGACGTAATTGTATGGGTCAAGGACTTCTACTTCCCAGTCGACTTCTTGGTGCTCGACATGGAAGTCCCTGAAAAATTATAGAACCCACCCACAATCTTAGGTTGACCTTTCTTAGCTACAGCTAAAGCAAACATTGATTGTAACACGGGATGTACGGAATTCGCCTTCGGATACAAGAAAATGCAATTGATATCTTCCGGGTGACAAAGTCTTTTGATTAAGATTGTGTTGAGGAACATGATCACGTGGAAACTCTGGTTGAGGAATGCCTCACCCTTAGTTCTGTCTCAGACCACCAAACTCGTAATGACTGTTCTGACCCATCACTGTCACTACCCGTGGACATTTGTAAGGTTGATTACCATCACACAACACCATTTGAGACGATCGGTGTTGATCAACTCCCGCCTTTTCGTTTTCCGTCAACTGTGGTTCCTCCCGCACCTGAGCTTAAGCCACTGCCCGAGAATCTCAAGTATGTCTTCCTGGGACCTGACCAGACCTTCCCGATGATTATTAATTCTCATCTAACCAAGGATCAGGAACTCAGGCTAACTACGACCCTTTCAGAACACTGAGCCGCCATTGGTTGGACCATTTCTGACTTGAGAAGAATTAGCCCCACCTATTGCACCCATAAGATTTACCTGGAAGATGGGCCACGACCCTCCCGCCAGATGCAGAGATGATTAAACCCAAACATACGGGTGGTCGTTAAGAAAGAAATTATCAAGTGGCTTGACGCCGACATCATCTATCCTATCTCCGATAGCCCCTGGGTGAGCACCACTCAAGTGGTTCCAAAGAAAGCTGGGCTCACCATTGTTGCCAATGATAATGGCGAATCCATCCCCACCCTCACCACCACTGCATGGCGGGTGTGTATTGATTATAGGAAGCTCAATGAAGCCACTAAGAAGGATCATTTCCCCTTGCCATTCATTGACCAGATCCTTGAAAGATTGGTAGGGCAAAAGTATTTTTGCTTCCTGGATGGATATTCAGGATATAACCAAGTCACAATTGCTCCAAAAGATCAAGAAAAGGCCACATTCACTTGCCCGTACGGCACGTTTGCATTCCATTGAATGCCGTTCGGGTTATGCAATGCACCTGCTACCTTCCAGCATTGCATGCTAGCCATTTTTTCAGAAATGGTGGGTGAATACTTAGAGGTCTTTATGGATGATTTCTTTGTATTTGGGAATTCATTCGACCATTGTCTGAACAACTTGGAGAAAATCCTAAAACGATGTATCAAGGTTAATCTGGTGTTAAGTTCGGAAAAGAGCCATTTTATGGTTCAAGAAGGAATCATCCTCGGTCACATCGTATCACATAGGGGCATCGAGGTAAATCGGGCTAAGGTTGATTTGATTTTCAAACTTCCTCCACTTGTCTCGGTCCAACAGATTCGCTCATTTCTGGGACACGTTGGCTTCTACTGAAGGTTCATTAAAGATTTTTCCAAGCTTTCCAAACCCTTAGCCGACCTTCTAGCCAACGACGCCATATTCCACATGTCTTCTGATTGCATCCAGGCTTATTACACCCTCCAGGACTTAGTCTCCACAGCACATGTACTTCAGCCCCCGGATTGATCCCAGGACTATGAGATTATGTGTGATGCATCAGATTTTGCCATAGGAACTATCCTGGGACAAAGACAAGACAAGAAACTCATGGTGATCTACTACGCGAGCAAAACATTGGGGAAGGCCCAACGAAATTATACGGTCACAGAGAAAGAGTTGCTCGCTGTAGTCTTTGGGCTTGAGAAGTTCCGATCGTACTTGCTGGGATCCCATGTGACCATTTATACTAATCATTTAGCCATCCGGCCCCTATTGGCCAAGAAGGACGCAAAGCCCAGTCTCATTAGATGGATCCTGCTCTTGCAGGAATTTGACCTGGAGATCTAAGACAAGGCCAGATCAAAGAATGTGGTGGCTGACAACTTGTCTCGACTTCATCTAGACCACATTGGACCCTCCCTACCTTTATCTGACGCCTTCCCCGATGAACACATTCTGGCTGTGCAAGACAAGAGACTACCTTGGTATGCTGACTATGTCAACTACCTTGTTGTAGGACAAACCACGCACAGCTGGTCCAGACAGCAACGGGATAGGTTCTTGGCTGAGGCCAAGCACTATTTCTGGGATGATCCCTTGCTGTTTCGCCTCTATGCTGACCAGATCATCAGGAGGTGTATCCCCAAGAACGAAGTTCAAAGTATGCTTTCCTTCTGTCATGACCAGGCTTATGGTGGCCACTTCTCTGGAAAGAAAATGGCTGCAAAGGTTCTGCAGTCCAGATTCTACTGGCCTTCCCTATTTAAGGATGCACACAACTTCACCAAGACTTGCTCACGCTACCAAACGCTGGGGCCATGACCAGGAAAGATATGATGCCCCTCTAGCCCATTTGGATTGTTGAAATCTTCAGCGTTTGGGGTATCGATTTTATGGACCCCTTTCCACCATCCAACAGCTTCGAGTACATCCTAGTCTCAGTAGACTATGTTTCTAAAAGGATTGAAGCCGTCGTCACCCGCCGATGCGATCACAGGACTGTCATGGACTTTGTTAAGCAGAACATCTTTTCCCGATTTGGAATACCAAAGGCCATGATCAGTGATGTTGGAAGTCATTTTATCCACTCCCAATTCCGTGCCCTACTTAGAAAATATGGGGTGAACCACTGCATTGCTACCTCGTATCAACCGCAAACAAATGGGTAGACCGAGGTCTCCAATATACAAATCAAGAACATTTTATAAAAGACTGTGAAACCTGACAGGAAAGACTAGTCCACATGACTAGATGATGCCCTGTGGGCATACAGGACCACTTTCAAGACCCCGATAGGCATGTCGCCTTATCGCCTGGTCTTTGGCAAAGCTTGCCATCTTCCTGTCGAATTGGAACACCGGGCTTACTGGGCTGTCAAGCAATGTAACATGTATTCCTAGTTAGCCGGTGCACAGAGGATGCTCCAATTATCTGAGCTCAAAGAAATTTGTTGGGACGCCTTTGATAATAGTCGACTATATAAGGAAAAAATAAAAGCTGTCCACAACCGACTTATCCATAGAAAGACCTTTGATCCTAACCAGCAAGTCTGGCTGTTTGATGCTTGCCTAAAACTCTTTCCAGGGAAACTCAGGTCCAAATGGATAAGACCATTTCGGGTGGTTAAGCCTTACTCTAATGGGGTGGTTGAAATCGCTGATCCAAACACTGGGCACACTTTTACAGTTAATGTTCAAAGATTGAAACACTTCCTAGCCCAGGTTCCCCCAAAGGAGAGTGTCACCCTCATTGAGGGATGACACGAAGCAATACCCAGCTGGAGGCGTTAAACTCAACGCTTCCTGGGAGGTAACCCAGAGGATTCAGACTAATCTAGTATTTTACGTCACTCAAGTACTATCTTTTTGAACCCCTGTTGCATCCATGTATTTGCCAATGAGGACATTGTCCAACTTAAGCATGGGGGTGGTGGTAAATTGCACGATCCTGAGCTCATTTAATCAGTCTGAATAAAATAAAATTAAAAAAAAAAAATTTGAAGGTAGGAAGAAACTTAGGCATTAGAAACTTGTCAATAGTGGGAAATAATATGAAAAGAACTTGAACACTTAGACTTTTCAGGCCTTCAGGCTTAATCAGCCATGGTGTCCACTAAAATATGGATTTAGCTTCAAACCTTGCAACCTTAAGCTATTCTAATCCACCTAGTAAATAAGGCGATAAGTATACGACTTATCAACTCACCCTCTAACTCAGAAGAACTTTGAGTCTAAGCATCTGCACACATTTTTACATAGACTCACTCGGAGATTTTGACAGAAATTGGGTAGCTAATGAACTCTCTAGGGTTGTATGGCTGGCAAGTTATCGTGGGTAACAGCCCATTGGTAGGTTGTCTAGAACCCAGCCACGGGACCATTTCTTCTTCATTGCCTCTAAGTACATTTGAGATCAAGGAAGCCACCTACCAAAAACAAAGGGGGAAAAGAAAAGAAAACAAACCACACTTCACCACATGAGTATGGCTGTCAAGTAATCATGGGTAACAGTCCATTGGTCGGTTGTCCAGAGCCCAGTTTAGTAATTGCACAAAAAGAACCAAAACACTTAAGGAAGAAGCAGGGAAGTAGTACAAGCCGAGGAGATATACACTGGAAAATCCTTGTGTTGACCCCAATTAAAACAAACGTAGGGAGAAAGCTACCGATTGAACAAATACACCTTCAGGAAAAATACTCCCTCTTCCGGTCACCTAGGGGCGTAGAAACCTGAAGTCTGTCTGAATTACCGTTGAGTGAGTCGATCACGATCTTCACACCAAGATGCTTAGCACTTAGGGTTTTGACCGAGTTTTGGGTGGGTTGGGTAGTCGTAAAAAGTTACCAACCCACTCTAAATTCCAAAAAAGATTCTAAAAATATATATATATACATATGTATATACATTAAAGAAAGGATTGAGGCGATTCATATTTTGGCAGACACCCGGGCGCTGCTTAGTCTTTGTAGATTAAGAACTTAGTATATGTCCTCCTATTGACAAGTGGCGAAGTGTCTAAGTAATTACTTCTTAAATTCTAACAGAAAATAAAGGCTAAAATAAACCTTGATAGGGACTAGCAAGGAGTAAGCATGGGGGTATGACAACACTGCATCTGGGGGTGACAATTCTGTTAAATACGGCCCATCTTAAGAATAAAAGGCACAACATAAATAGAATGGGAGCATTGCATGCATCATATGCCAAGATTGCTTATAAAATAGTATTAATGGCCATTTGCATAAGCACTTGTCAAAGCAAGCCTCAGATGAGCAATCAGACCACTTAGACGGATTCAGAGCGACGAACGGAGTCCAACGGACTAAAAATCGGCCAAATCCGACATCCGGAGCTCCCACATTGGGCCCAAGAAGTTCTGACTGTTGATATGAAGGTCAACGGCTCTCGATGCGCCATGTGCCGCCCGCTCACCGCGTGCCCTCTTCCACCTTCAACCGGAGATAAGATCTCAGCCGTCGATCTTTGATCGGACGGCTGAGAACCGCGTATGCGCCGACGGACGCCGTGACAAAGCATCAGGCGTAGCGCAGCAATTAATGTGCACACCCATGCCCACGCAACACGGGTTCGAGCCGCGCGATGCTGAAATCAGAAGACAACTTCGTGCTTAGGCAAAATTGGGCCACCCGATCAGTAGCGTGCAGCCAAGATAGCGCCACACGGTGCGCCCTCAGGTGCTGATCAGCCACGCGCGTGCACACGCCGGACGACAACGCCCGCGCGCAAGTGCACTGAAGGCGCAATCCAAGCGCGCCCGAATGAAGATCTTAGCCGTTCGATATTTGATCGGATGGCTCTCATGCTGCGTCCACGGATCGAGCGCGAGGAAGAACAGTGCGGGCGAGTGACCAACGAGCTGGGGGCTTCACCAACAGTTTTGGAAGGGTTTTAGCGACGTCTCGGACATCGCTAAAACCCCTTCTTCATTTGGAAAGCCCTTTTCCCCATTTAAACCCCTCCTAACCACCCATTCAAGGCATTCACTCCCCTTGCAACTACTCTACCCCTCTCTTAGCTAGCTTTAGGCCCTTTTGCAATCACCGGAGATGACGAGCTGCCGGCGAAAGCCTTCTCCACCATCGTGGCTGCCTCGCCGCCCTCCCTCTCTCTCACTTTTTTCCTTTCTTTTAAGCTCTACTTTACTTATGTTTAAGCATGTCTCTAATGTTGTAATTGATGAACTAAAGTTGCCTGATTAATGAAGTTATTTTCCATTCAGATGTCTACTCTATTTCTTATTCAAGATGCATGTTAAGAATGAAATGATTCTAACCCTAATCTCTCTCTCCCTCTTTCTCTCTCTCTCTCGCTTTTCACCCACGCCTTTTCGCAAGCAAAAACTCCGCGATTTTCATGACAGTAAGTGACAAGAAAAATCCAATTTTCACGCCTCCCTGAGACCGACACTCGGAATCACATCGGTTTCTTTACTTTAAAATCGACATTGCAAGTACGAACTATAACGACACTTCTTAACACACACGAACGAGTGCACGTCTCCAAGGTAGGTAGCTTCTAGCAGTCTACTTCTATTTTTGTTTTTATTCTTTTTTTAGCTACTTATGCACAATCAAGAAAAAAAGATAAAATCAGTCCACGAAAGAAAGTAAAAATCTAAGTTTAAATAAATGGGAACAAGCTCCCACAAAAATTACCCATGCAAGGGCCTAAAAGAAAATCAGGGAAGAAGCCCCTAAAATGTACCTAGAACAAGGGTCTTAAACCAAGTGTGTAAGGAAAATTAAGTCTAAAATCTAAATCCTACTCTAATTAAGTCAAAGATTAAATGTACGGAGATGATCATCACGTCCCTATCCTTCCCCACTTGGCAATCTGGTTCCTTGCAAAATGGCTCAAACAATTTCTCCTCTGGTGATGTCAAGAGATACCTCTCATGATGGCTGGTGTGATGGTGAGTCGTAGATTGTGTGTTGCAAAATGTTGCACTTGCACCAGAATAAAAAGATCCAGAGTTAACTATGATTAAAAATTTAAATCAATGTGAACAAATAATTAAATAAATGTAAGTCTAACATACTAGTTGCCTTCCAGGCAACAGCGTCATTTGAAAAGTCAATTTTCGCTTTCGTTGTTTCGCATAAAAGAATATCGCATTGTAGTATGCCAGTGGTGGAAAACCACTAATTAAAACAACAAAAATAAACCACTCACAGGAAAGTGAGTCGTACCCACAGGGAGGCAAAGGCCTATTAAAATCACAACTACGTTGAAATCGAGTTCACAAAAATATTCATCAAATCAAATAATGCATATGTAGTTCTAAATGTAAACCTTAAATTTATGGAGAAGTCAAGGGTTGTTGACGTAATTTTCACTTAAGAAAATAGTTCATGTGTAGGGGCATATCATGTACTTTTCATTTTCATGCATACTAAAACGTAATTCAAATTTAAATGTAATGCATATTGAGATGAATCATAAGGGCTTAAGAATTTAAAGAAGAATAAGCATAAAGCTGTAACTTTACCTCAATTTAATTAATCTATGAAATCATAAAAATGACTTTTGACAATGGCAATTACCATAAATTATAATGCAAACAAAATAGGGGATTCTTCCTCTATCCTCCTCATGCATGGGAGAGAGGTTCATTCGAGGAGCTACTCCAAGAGAAGGTCGGCCAGAGTGAGGCCTTCACGTTGACGTAGGAGGTGTGGCCAGAGGTGGCCGGCGGTGGGTGCTCACAGGCACGGAGGCTGGCAGTCGTGTGCTGGCCTGTTGCTTCTATGCTGGGCATGGAGCTACTGAAGGGTCGCATGCACACGGGTGCCGGTGCTGTTGCTGTAGGCGTGGGGGAGGTGTAGCAAGGGGGCATGCACGATGCTGCTGCTATGGATGGTGTGTGCGCAGGGATGGCGAGGGAGCATAGTGAGGGCATGCGCATGCCTACATGCGGTGCAGCTAGAGGGCAGTCTCTCGAGGAGGAGCAGAGGGTGCATTGGGGATGTAGCAAGGAGGCATGTGCAGGAGGTTGCACGCTGCTGCACGCACGTATGCACTGCTAGCCGTGCGTGGAAGGGAAGACACGGGTATGCTACTGGCTGTGGCAAGACTGAAGGTCCAGCTGGAGGACACGCACTGCTGCGTTTGCGGACAGAGTTACTGCGAGGAGGATGCGGGCGATGCTGTGGTGCACGTGATGTGGGGGAGATGCGCTCGAGCAGTAGAGACGTGATGGCGTGGACAAAGGCAGGGACTTTGGACATCCAAAAAAGTTCCCGGATGTCTTAAGTGAGCGGGAAGGTGCGTAGTGGCGGTCGTTGGGGGAGGTGATCTGGCAATTGTAATACAGAGCTTTGCGATGGCAGTGTGGGCTGTCACCCCGCACGCCCACGGTGGCAAAGCTCTGCCACGGTTGAGGCCGGTGGTACTGGAGCAAATGAGAATAAGTTCTCTACACGATGAGGAGTGGGAATGAAGGCTTGTAAATAGAGTAACAAAGGTGATGATGAATAGTATCATGCAAAAGAAAAGAAAAGAAAAGAGAGAATAAAATGAAAGAAGAAAGAAGTTCTTCACGTGGTTGATGAGGCACATGCTAACGGTAAGTGGCCGAGCTCACCGGCATGGCACGACTGCTTGTCATGCCGTCGGCCCACGGTGTGGCGAGGCTCGACCGTGGAGACCATAGTGATGGGCGGATGCATGGTGATGGGGCCAGCAGCATCTCCTTGGGCACAGCTACCTTCTCCTCTCCCTTGTAGTCGCAGCTACCCCGACTAGATCCATCTCTCCTACTTCTCCTTGAATGTGGTCTTGCGTGCATGTAGCTGGCAACAAGAAGGCGGCGTATTACTTGCAAAGAAGAGAGAATAAAAAAAAGGAATAATAAAAAGATTGATTATTTATGCACCTAAAGACTAATGCAACCTCACTAAAATGTTAATTTCAATATATGTAAATAATGCAACCTAAAGACTAATGCATGTTATTCAAATGTATGCTAAATAATTTATATATGAATGTAATGCATACAAGTATATATATAAACTAAATTATTTACATCTTAATACATGCCATGTATAAGTTAATATTACTCTAATGTCTAAACATTTAAGTAACTAATTAGCCCACAAATATGGGCTCATCACCTAGATGTGGCTAGAAAGTGTCTTCCTAATATGATCAGTGTATTCTTCAAGTTCTCAGGAGCATCCTTGTCTAAGATGATGAAATCCGTGGGAAAGTAGAAATCGTGTAACCTAACTATGACATCCTCGAGTACTCCTTTTGGTGACTTAATAGATCTATCAGCTAACTGCAAAGTCATCTACGTCGGTTTAAGTTCAGATTCCTAAAAGTGGTATAGTAGGGATGTAAGTATCAAATTGATGGAAGCACCTAGGTCCAAAAGGGCTTTGTTAAATTCTAAATCACTGATCTTGCATGAAATTAGAGCGGTACCAGGGTCTTTTTCCTTAGGCGGGAGCTTGCTCAAAATGACGGAGCTGGCTTGCTTCGACAGTACGATCGGGTTCCCGCCTTTGGTTCGCGGCTTACGCTTGAGTGTACACACATCTTTTAGGAATCACGCGTAAGCCAGTATGTGGCATATAGCATCCATCAAGGGGATGTTCATTTGGACCTGCTCAAAGAGCTTGACCAGGTCCACCTCAAGTGCCACGAGTTGGGGTTTCCTTTTTCCTTTGGTCAAGGCCTCCAAAAATGGATCCTTTGCGGGTTCCTCTAGAATGGGTCCAGGTTCTTCATCTGGGATAGGGTATCCTGGATGACTATCCTAGGCTTTGGGTTTACATTAGCAGGCTGGGAGTGACTTGGATAAGGTGGGTCCTGCGTTGCTTTGCCACTATGGGTAGTAACTGAATTTAGTCCTGTTTGGTTTTGCGTTGGTGTGGGCAAAAGAGGTGGTTGCTGCTGATAACCTGCATATGATGTTGAAGCCTCCATCCCATCGGGTGATGGAGTAGAAGGGGCCTGATAGAAATAGTGAGCTTCGCCCTAAGTCAGGTTCATAACGCCCCTCTAGTTCGGCACGTTATTTAGGTTAGGCAGAGGTTGCGAAGGAACTGCACTAGGTTGGCGAGGATTTGCCATCTAGGCGAGTTGATTGCGAACCTCTGTGATCTCGTCTTTGTGTTGTTTTTGCATAGCCACATTCATTTTCTGAATGTTAGCGAGAGTGTGAAGGATAAGAGTTATTTGATCTTCGTCAGTTGGCCTGGATTGATATGTTGGGTTAAGATGAGGCTGAGGCGGCTGATATGGACGAGAAGCCTATGGTCAGGGCTGATATTGAGGTCTCTGATTTTGATTGTTCCCTGATGATGAGAGCCTCATCATGAGCCCTAACTAGCTCATTTTGACCTAAGAAAGAGAATAAAACCTCCTACATAACCTTGAGAAGGGCTTAATTCAAGGAATAAGTGTTATGAGAAGAAAACATGAAATAAAGGTTAAAACTGTAATTTTACCATTGCAGTACATCAATAGGATTTCTTAGAGGCTAAACATAGGTCAAATGGTCTGAATAAGATAAAAAGTGTGTTAGTTTAATTAGAAATGGGTTCATGTGCAGTCTAGGAATTAAATGACATCTTGTAACCCTAAAACAGACCTACTTAATTCCACAAGGTTCTGGATAGGATAAAAATCAACTAAGCCCTATAAAATTCATGGAAAAATATCCCCAAGGGTTTAGAACCTTCAATTTGTCCTTTGGAAACTGTTTTGACTTAAATTGGGTTCTTAGCTCGTTAATTGACCTAATTTAGGTTTTTATTCAAAATATCCAGACAAACGTGGTCAGACCTAAAATCCAACTTCACCATTAGATTCCTTAGGTCCAAATTAGGTTTGTACCAAAATTTGGACCTAAGGGGAGGTCATCTTAACCTACTTTGCAAAATAGTATACCTAATTACATTTTGGCTCCTATCTTTTGAAAACCATTGCAAAGACCCCCCTTACTTCCTCGCCACTCTTACAATTAGGTCCCTCTGCCATTAAAGCGGAGGAATCCTACTCTGACAAGGAATGGAGGGGGAGTACGCCCTGATTCCTCAAAGATCTCGTCCCAGATTTGGAAGGGAGATTCTCTGAGGAATTCCCTTCCATCTGAGAGTGGTCCTAATCTTTGATTTGCACCCAATCTCTCATGCGAATGCACAAGATATTTGGGTCTACAATGGTTTCCATATCTGGCGAGGTCTCTTGTGCTTGGAAGCTTGTCTTCCAAGCATAAGAGTCCCAGCCAGCAACTATAAAAGCACCACCACCTCCGGCCACATCTCTTCAGCTCGACTTGGCAGGAGAATCACCCCAATTTCATCTTCTTCTCCTCCGGTCAGGAGTCCAGCAAGCTCTGACAAGCCCTCCTCCTCTTTCTCGTCACTCTGCCACAAAACTAGTGGCAGAGCCACCTTCACCACCTTCCTCCGAGTCGCACAATACACATGCGCACGTCTCTAGCCCCTTTAATGTCACTGCTCTCCCTCCACTGCACATCATCTTCTCCAATGGCAGCAGGTACAGCCAGCTACCTCCTCTCCCCCTTTGTCCACTTAGCCAGGTTAGAACTACTCCCCTCTATCCCCACTTCATTACCCCTCTTTCTATTTCCACTTTCGACCCATTGACGCCACAGCCCACCTCCACCTTCTCCTTCTCCGGTCGGCCACCGGCGAGGCGCCTCCATCGCTGCACACTTCCACATGCCTTGCCAGACACCTCACCACCTCTGCCATCGTCCACTGATCACCTTCCGCCCATCCACTAGCCGCCAACACTTCCCTAAATGCCCCTCAACCTAACCCATAAGCACAGCAACAGAGTAACCTACGCGCGCACACCTAGGCCGCCCCGTAGCCAGCCAACACCGTCTCACCTTCGCCTTCATGCGGCAAAGCTTCTCATGTGCTCTAATAAGGACGTAGGGCCGTGTTAAGTGTATTGCAGATCTGAGCCCCTTCCACCATTGACGCTAAAGCAAGTTGCTTGCAAGCTTTGCTGCAGGTCGCGTGCTCCTGGCGTCAGAGTCCCAGGTGAAGCAGGTTGAGTGCGTGAAATCATCCAGCCAAGAGATTGGCTTGGCAAGCGAACCACAACAATAGTTGAAGAAGGTTTCGGATGAGCGCTAGCACAGAAGTGGGTAGGACATTTAGTCCCACCTCATGAACGCACGAGTGTAGAGCATAGGATAAATTGAATTTGTGCTTTCTGTTGGTCGCCTCCAAACGACACGAGGTGAGGCCCTCGCCCTCGCATGCACCCAGTTCGTCTGCAAGCTTTTCCCCGCAGATCTGGCGTGACCGACCCGATTACACCTCGCACTCCTCACGCATCACATCCACACCGGTGCACCTGGACCCGAGCACACGAGACTCGACCTGATTACCTGGCTCTGGGAGAGCATACTTAAGAAGGAAATATAGAGAGAGAGATGTGGGGGAGGGTAGGGGATTGGTTTTGCTTCTATGTGCATGCGCAGGGAAGAAGAAGGAAGACAAAGGCGCAGCTTGAAGCTAAGGCAAGGTGAAAGCTAAGCAGGGAAGGAAGGACTTAGCTGAAGGAAGGAACTAGAAGAAAGGCAGAAGCGATGGGAAGGAGAAGCACTGTAGCAGAGGTACGACTGAAGAGGAAAGAAGAAAGAGAGAAATCAAAGAGAGTAGAAGAGGACTGCAGAGGAAGAAGAAGGAGAAAGGCACTATGCAAGAGAAGAAAGGGAAAGGCAAAAGATCCAAAGAAGAAGGAAGGAAGAAAGAAATCAAGAGCTGCAGATGGCCAAAGTCAGAGAAGAATAGAAGAGCTAAGGAAAGAGGAACATCAGAGAAAGAAAGAAAGAAGAGAAAGTAGAAAGAAGGAAATGAGAGCCATCATTTAAGATGTCTGATTATAGAATCGGACATCCAATTCTAATCATTTGCTATATTTCAATTCTTAAACTCTTGCATTTATACTCTGAATTAGGTTTTGAGTAACTCTAAGTGTTCAATTACATTGATTGAGATTAGTGAATAGATTCCATTTGCTCCCTACGTTCGACCTCGAATACTTAGGTTTTCGAGTAATAAAAATTCTTATTTGTTTTCGAGGGGATTTCATCTATTCTGCATTGCGACATCTTCTTAAAACCATGATCTAGCATCGTCAACATTTTGGCGCTATTGCCTGGGAGCAACACGCAATTTATCACTAATCTCTACATTATTTGTGATTATATTTGAGCACTAACTTGTCCTATTTTGCTTTGTTGTGATTTTGCAAGGTATTTCACGAGAAGATCTCCTGTGGAAGTCAACCACTCCAGGGCAGGTAATCTCTCTTCTTCCCTAAATCTATCTCCTAATTCCTGAAAGACAAAAGGAAGAAACCAAATTAGGAACAAATTGCCATCTTTTATAGTAATTACCATCTTTAAAGGTTTCCAGATTTTGTGAAAATTTTTCAAAATTTATTGAAGTAGAAGCAATTTTTAGAGCCAACCCCACAAAATTCCTGTGCCTAATAGAGATCACGCTTAATCTCCATGAATAACACGCTTCTTGTTTTTGAGTCCAAAGAGAACATTTGTGAAAAAGAGGATTGGAAATAGAACCAAATTAGGGTTTCAACAGTAGGGTGTTCGGAGTGCTAGTCACACATGCCTGTTTAAAAGGAAATAAACCCTTCCGCATCAGTGTGCTACCCAAACCCTTGATTGAAGAGATCTAGACAAGACAAACCTAAAAATCAAGCTCTAAAATCAGTTGAATCTTGAAATCTTGGACCTAATAAACTGGGTATCAATCAGGGTGATCCCTAGGTCCCAAGCCTAGAATCATTCTGCCATCTTTAGGACAAGTCAGGTGAAGTTGACCCCTTGGGCCAACCAACCTCCAAATTAGGTCACAAAACCAAAACATCTAAAGTTCAAGTGAGAACCATAAAGCGCCTTTGAAATAAAGGTGCTAGACTTAAGAGGTCAAGGTCTCCATTCTGGTCTACCTGTAATCTCAGTGACAAGAGAGGTCGGGTGGGGGAAACCCTGTAACCCGTGGGGATGCTCTACCTTGTAGGGGTCTTTGCTGGACTCTCCCTCTCTGGCTGCCCATGTAATTCTCAGGTGGACGACCTTTTGATCCAGGGGTATCATCCGGCCGGAACCTCCATAGTCATCCAAACATCTTTTAGGTGCCTCGATTGGGTCAAAAACATCTCCATTCTCTCTTCTCTTTAGAGCACACACATAAAACTTCTGTTGAACTCTTTATTCAGATCTAATTGCTTCATAACTTGATTCTACATCTTGAGTCAAACTCTGATTCTACATATTGATTCCACCACTTCATCCAAATATGTAGCCAAACCACTTAGGACTACCATTCAAGAAAACTGAATCCCAGAGATCCATGAGAGATAGGATGATTGAGGATGCCCTGAGATTCTATGAAAAAGAAGACAAAACCTCAACTCCAGTAGAAAACATTCAGGTTGATGTCCCAACAACCACAACCTTCATCATAACCTGTATCCAAGTGTTATTAGCAGAAGCCACAAAAGGGTCAACCTGAGACATGCTCATCAAAGGATACATTGAGGTAGAAAAATTACACAATCTTGAATACCTTCAATGCATAACAAATCCTGTACTTTGGGAACAACACCAATATCATCTTGAAAAATGGGAGGAAATGATGAGATTATTGAAACAAATTATCTATCAGAAATACCCATACATGCTAGATGATGAACCATCTTGGAACAATATCGAGGATCAATCTGATTTCCCAGATATCGGGTTTGAGGCACAGAATGGTTGTGGATTCCCAACCCAGATGGAGTGCAATGTGCCTGATAATGAAGAAGGTTGGGAAGTTACAATGGCAGGAGAACACAATGTTGAGCCAACCCTAGACCATGAATCACCATGCTTAGAATTCCAAAACTCCTGCAATAAGGAAAGTAGAACTGAACCTCTTGAAGGTGTATATTTTGCCCCTTATTCTGGTAAGGTGACCCTCGAAGGTTATTCGGACCTAGATTCTAGTGATTCAACCCACATCCTAAGCCCAGAATCTAGATCTGAAACCTATTAGGATGATTTCAAGGCCCCATATGAAGAAGATCAATTTTTCAATGAAGAATATGATTTTGGGCCTTTATTTGATGAATATCTCTTGCCAACATCCTCAGAGAAACCAATCAATTTTTCGGAAGTAATGCCAAGTTATGATACAGAAATTGAGGAATTGGATGAGTGGGGTTTCAATTGGGTTTGTCCTACCATCTTCGAACCTGAGCCTCTACCAGATAAGGATACCTTTTTAAGCTCAGAATTGACATCTAGGCTTAACCCCAGTCAGGCTGCTGAATCTACAGCATATGATTTATTCTATGATGGAACTCATGATTTTGAATCTCATACAGATTGTGATTTTCGCAAACTCTCCGACGATTTCGAACCTGACCATAACATCAGAGAAAATCCGCTTCCTAATTATAACAAGCTAATCTATGACCTCAGCTCACATGACTCATTCTCTAACTCCGATTCTGAGGTCCCGATTCCTGAGGTCATTGATTTCAGTTCAGGTTCCAGTGGCATGGAATCATTTCTTTTCGATCCTCAAGAATCAGAACCAAAAAATGTCAAGAGTGATTGCAACCCAGAATACGAATCTTTTCTCGACTCCAATTTCCATTATCCCATAGACACTCTCCAGGAATTCACTTTTGATTTTGAAAGTTATTATGAGGACTCTACATGAGACCACCTATCATTCCTTTCTAGAAGAGCCCTTATACACAATTCTCATTGAAGCCACCTCTTCCACACATACAAAATCGATCAAAACCCATTCTCAACCCCGACCTGCAACTAGACTCAATTTCTATTATGATTCACCTCTCATTGAGTCATTTGCAGATGATCCAACTCCACATCTATACTGGGCATCGAGCATTGATCAGACTGAAAAATATGCTCCATCATTCTCTGATCTCCCTTGTAGGGTTTCCACACCATCCACTGATCATTTTTTGGAACCCTACTCTAACCAAGCTGATTCGACTCATCCTAAACCTGAGTTTGCTCTTCCATATCCATTCGAGCCACATTGCATATGGTGGGTTCCTCATATGTTAATCTACATCTATCAACCCACTAGATTGATTAGGTTTGGGCTGCATCATCAGCCTGTTGATCATAACAAGCACCTAGTTGGACCAACCAGGATCTTAATCAAGTTGCTTGTTTTACAAAATTCTACTAATTTGACCACTCCTCCATCCCATGTTCCGCTTGGCTGAAGGCGTTGAATTTAGCGCTTAACAGGAGGCAACCCGTCATTCCAAAAACCAGAGATCCATCTGATTATCCACCTGTACTCCACGTCTATTTCACCTTGAGTTCAGCCTTAGACCAGTTGATCCCACCTCTGGTACACGTACTAGAGCTTGAAATCGTCCGCATCAGTCATTCCCGACTAAATCACCCGCCCAATGTAGCCTATTATAAGCCCTTGAACCCAACACTATTTCACACCCTCTGTTTACAATGAGGACATTGCAAAACTTAGGCATGGGGGGGTGGTAAAGTGCATACATACAGAACCAAGAAAAAGTCAGAAAGATTCTCACAAAAAATTCACATATGTCAAAAATACGAAAAAATAGAAAATTATAAAAGAGAACAAAAAAATGTCGGAGGGAGAAAATTTTGTAAGCCACAATTCATGAGGAGAAAAAGAGCAAAATGCCAAAAAAAGAGCACAAAATGAAAAAGAAAAAAGAGATAGTCATTAGTAAGAGATTAAGGAATTAAACGAAGTTCTAGACCACATCAAGGAAAAAGAGATTTAATAAGAAAAAGTGCTAATGAGACATAAAAAGTGATTAGTAGGAACGCTGATCTTAGGCCCTTTGGGCTAGACCCTTAGGCTAAAAAATTCACGTATCTGTTAAGATCTGGATAATCCTCAAGAGGTTGGGGAAAATGAGAAGCTTAAGTATTAGGTCTAAGGCTTAGGGAGTATTTGACCTCGTTAACTGACCTTCGATTTGCGGGACTCAGTAACCTAAGCACCCCAATCCACACACAGTCTGGTTCAGTGCACATAACTGTCAAAATCATGCAAAAGCATTTAATGTTCTGAAAAAGTTGCCTAGATTAGGAGCGACAGATCAACACAAGTTGTTTTGGACGAGTTACCAATGCAGAGAGGTGGGAAATTCCCCTTGACGATGAGTAACAACATATCGTCACCTCGGTGCCTATCTCTTAGGATATTTAAATATCCTACCGGGGCCATGTAAGCACTCTACTCATTCAGATACCATGGACGACATTATCATGAAATGTCGATTGCCAGGGTCTGGATTCAGCCATGGAATGCCATGGGCAAGATTATGTCGAAATCTTGAAAGCCAAGGTTCTGGGGGTTGCCATGAGCGGTGCTATCACGAAGCATCGATTACTAGGGACCCTTGAGGATTGATGATGGGGATGAGGAATCCGATACAAATCATGTTGAGAAGCCAATCTGAAGTTAGAAATAAAAAGAAAAGAGAGAGAAAACTCTCTAAACAAATAAATCTTCTATCTCTCTCTTACAAAAATGCACTGCAAACTGAACCAAGGCTAAAAACACGGGTGCTTTAACCACGGAGTTCAACAAACCCTAAGATAGTTCCTGTGGGCCTTAAAATCCTTTGCGGAGGACTGAGGCTAAAGCAGGTCAGGTACGGATTTTGGTTGGTACTTGAGTAACTCTAAGCCTATTGTCAGTATTCTGACCTAATCACAAAAGAAAAAGAAAAGCACTTATCATAACTCGTGACAGAAACTTAGGGTCCAGAACAAAAGTTAAAACCTTGAAATTTTACTAAGGGACTAGCAAAAGCTAGGCATGGGGGTATGATGAGAGCCTCATCATGAGCCCTAACTAGCTCATTTTAACCTAAGAAAGAGAATAAAAGCTCCTACATAACCTAGAGAAGGGTCTAATTCAAGGATTAAGTGTTCTAAGAAGAAAACATAAAATAAAGGTTAAAACTGTAATTTTACCATTACAGTACATCAACGAGATTTCTCAAAGGCTAAACATAGGTCAAATGGTCAGAATAAGATAAAAAGTGAGTTGGTTCAGTCAGAAATGGGTTTATGTGCAATCTAGGAATTAAATGACATCTTGTAACCCTAAAATAGACCTGCTTAATTCCACAAGGTTATGGACAGGATAAAAATCAACTAAGCCCTCTAAAATTCATGTAAAAACATCCCTAAGGGTTTATAACATTCAATTTGGCCTTTGAAAATTGTCTTGACCTAAATTGGGGTCCAAGCTCATTAATTGATCTAATTTAGGTTTTTGTGCAAAATTTCCAGTCAAACGTAGTCGAACCTAAAATTAAACTTCACCATTGGATTCCTTAGGATCAAATTAGGTTTGTATCAAAATTTGGACCAAAGGGGAGGTTATCTTAACCTACTTTGAAAAATAGTACACCTAATTACATTTTGGCCCCTATCTTTTGAAAACCATTGCACAGACCACCTTAATTCCTCACCACTCTTACAATCAGGTCCCTCTACCATTAAAGCAGAGGAATCCTACTCCTGCGAGGAATGGAGGGGGAGCATGCCCTGATTCCTCAGAGATCTCCCAGATTTGGAAGGGAGAATCTTTGGGAAATTCCCTTCCATCTGAGCATGGTCCTGATTCACACCCAATCTCTCGAGCGAACACATGAGAGATTTGGGTCTACAATGCTTTCCATATCTAGTGAGGTCTCTTGTGCTTGGAAGCTTGTCTTCCAAGCATAAGAGTCCCTGAAAGCGACTATAAAAGCACCACCACCTCCGGCTTCATCTCTTCACCTCAACTTGGCCGAAGAATCACCCCAATTTCATCTTGTTCTCCTCCGGTCAGGAGTCTAGCGAGCTCTGGCGAGCCATCCTCCTCTTTCTTGTCACATTACCACAATAGCAGCGGTAGAGCCACCTTCACCACCTTCCTCTACGTCGCGCAATACCCGCGCATGCATCTCCAGCCCCTTCGTTGTCGCCGCTCTCCCTCCACTGGACATCGTCTTCTTGAATGGTAGCAGGTGCAGCCAGTTGCCTCCTCTCCCCCTTCGTCCACTTAGCTAGGTTAGAACTACTCCTCTCTTTCCCCACTTCATTTCCCCTTTTTCTATTTCAACTTTCGACCCCTCAACGCCGCAGCCCACCTCCACCTTCTCCATCTCCGACCGACCACTGGCAAGGCACCTCCACCACTCCACACCTCCGCCCGCCTCGCCAGACACCTCACCACCTCCGCCCATCCACTGATCACCTTTCACCCATCCACTGGCCGCCAACACCTCCTTAAATGCCCCCTGACCTAACCCATAAGCACGACCATAGAGCGACCTAGGCACACATGCCTAGGCCATCTCGTAGCCAGCCAACCACCGTCTCACCTTCACCTTGGTACGACGAAGCTTCTCATGTGCTTTAATGGGGCCGCAAGGCTATGTTAGGTGCATTGCAGTTCTAAGCCCCATCTGCCATTGACGCTAAAGCAAGTTGCTTGCAAGCTTCTCTCTAGGTCGCGTGCTCCAGGCGTCAGAGTCCCAAGTGAAGTAGGTTGTGTGCGCGAACTCATCTAGCGAAGAGATTGGCTTAGCAAGCGACCCAGTAGCAGCAATTGAAGAAGGTTTCCTGTGGGTGCGAGTGTAGAAGCGAGTGGGACATTTAGTCCCACCTCGTCAACACACGAGCAATGAGCATAGGATAAATTGAATTTGTTCTTTCTGTTGGTCTCCTCCAAATGGCACGGGGTAAGGTCCCTCGCCCTCACATGCTCCCACCTTGTCCGTGACCTTTGCCTCGCAGATCTGGCGTGATCGACCCGATTACACCTTGCACTCCTCGCGCATCACACCCACGCCGGTGCTCCTAGACCCGGGCTCATGAAACTCGACCTGATTACACGGCTTTGGGAGAGCGTACCTAAGAGAGAAATAGAGAGAGATAGAGACATGGGGGAGGGTAGGGGATAGGTTTTGCTTCTATGTGCATGCACAGGGAAGAAGGAAGAGCAAGGTGCAACTTAAAGCTAAGTCAAGGTGAAAGCTAAGCAGGGAAGGAAGGACTTAGCCGAAGGAATGAAGGAGAAGAAAGGCAAAAGCCATGGGAAGGAGAAGCACTGTAGCAGAGGTGTGGCTGAAGAAGAAAGAAGAAAGAGGGAAATCAAAGAGAGTAGAAGACTATAGAGGAGAAAGAAGGAGAAAGCCACTATGTAAGAGAAGAAAGGGAAGGAAGAAAGGTAATGGTAGAAGATCCAAGGAAGAAGGAAGGAAGAAAGAAATCAAGAGCTACAGACGGCCAAAGTCAGAGAAGAATAGAAGAGCTAAGGAAAGAGGAATGTCAGAGAAAGAAAGAAAGAAGAAGAAGAAGAGAAATCTAAAAGAAGGAAATGAGAGGCATCATTTAAGATGTCAGATTATAGAATTAGACGTCCAATTCTAATCTTTTGTTATATTTCAATTCTTAAACTCTTGCATTTATACTCTGAGTTAGGTTTTGAGTAACTCTAAGTGTTCAATTACATTGATTGAGATTAGTGAATAGATTTCATTTGCTCCCTTTGTTCGACCTCGGATACTTAGGTTTTCGAGTAATAAAAATTCTTATTTGTTTTCGAGGCAATTTCGTCTATATTGCAATGCGACATCTTCTTAAAACCACAATCTAGCCTCGCCAACACTTGACCATGTGAAATTAGGATGATTACACCATCCAGGATTGTTGGTGTTTGAGAATGGATCATTCTGGGTGGTGTTGAGGTCCTCGTAGGTCTGAGGAGCCTCAGAAAAGTTAGAATACAAGGGTTTAGAGTTCCCCCGACTAGAATAGGCGGGCTTAGAGTTTCCTCCGAACCCAAAATCAGACGAGGGTGGATACGGGTCCATCCTCTGAGAAGATCGGTGGTAGATGTTATGCACAGCCTCCCTGCCAGAGCTTGGTTGTGCGAACAGGTTTTGCGTAGAGGTGGCTCGCTGCAGGTGTCGAGTCAACTCATCCACCTTCTTCTAAATAATAGATACCTTGTCCAGGCGACTGGCCATTAGTTCAAAGTCGATGGAAGAGGACAGGCCCTGCGTCTCATGTGCTCCCTTTGGATTCGTCAATGCATGAGCATTCGTCCGGTCGAAAATGCCTGGATTCATTATTGATGGAGTTCTCGCACATGTTCTCGAGAATCTCCCACATGGTGTCCTCGTGTTGACCCATGATGTTTCCTCCACAGGTCGTGTTGACGAATAATCGAATATCCTCACAGAGTCCCAGGTAAAAAGACTGGACTTGTTCTCATTTAGGAACTCCGTTGTGGGGGCACTTTCGCATGAGATCCAGAAAATGATCCCATGCCACGTGAAGTGGTTCTCCTGCTTGCTTCATAAAATGCATGATCTGGTGCCGTAGAGCATTTGTCTAACCAACGGGGAAGAACTTTTTCTGAAACTCGAATTGTAGTTCCACCCATGTGTTGATTGGACACGTTTGGGTTTGGTACCAGTGAGTAGCCTTGTCCATGAGAGAGAAGAATATTTTCATGAGTAAGACATCCCGATTTTGAGCTTCTGACTTCAAGGTCTAGGCCAGATGCTTAAGTTGCTTCATAAGCTGGAAAGGATCCTTGGAATTGCGCCCATGAAATTTGAGAATAGCATGAAGCATGCTAGGCTTGAGATCCACCTCAAGTCCACCCTCGAGAATGTTGATTCAAGGTTCGATCTCCACCGCTGTAGGATTATAGTGATCTCACATTTGAGGATGCGGTGGTGGGTTGATGATGGCATTGATTTGATTTTAGAAATCATTTAATTGTTGCTCATTTTTAGGTTGATCTTCTTGGTGATCCATAGCTGATAAAGGTGAAGTAGGTTCTGAATCAAAGGATATGTAATTGTGATCAAGTTGTTGCACAAACAGGGAAGTCGAGGCTCATCCTCAGCGAGAGTGAATAGCTAATGGAGGCCTCAAGGATAATCTTAAGGACCTCCTCCTGAACATGCACCGATGGAGTAGATGAGGGATAGTAGGTGATGGACTCAATCAAGACACCCAAAAAATTTTGGATGACTATAGAGGTTTGGGGTGGATGATACCCCTTAGTTAGAAAGTCGTCCACCAGAGAATTACCTGTGCAGCCAGAAAAGGAGAGTCCCGTGAAGATCCCTACATGGTAGAGTGCCCGCACGGGTTACAGGGTTTCCCCTACCCAACCTTTCTTGTCAATGAGGATCCAGGGAGACCAGAATGGGGACTTGACCTCTTAAGTCTACAAGTTTTAAGTTAAGAGCAAAGGTGCTTGTGATTTCACTTGAACTTTAAGATGTTTTTGTGCAAAGTGATCTAATCTGAAGATTGGTTAACCCAAAAAGATAGGTCAACTTCACCTAATTTGTCCTTTTAGAAATTTAGGTCCCTTTTTCAGTGTTCAAATGAAATTAAGAGCCTGATTTTAGGGTTTGCTTGAATAGATCAATTCAACCAAGGCTTAGGCACACACTATTTGGGAAGGCTAATTCTTGATTAAGCAAGTGTGTCTCTAAAACCCTAAACTGGAAACCCTAATTGGCTCTTGATTGGTCCAATTTAGTTCATCCAAATGCCAAGGGCTCAAGCAAGAAGGTGATAGCCCTAGATACCTTAAAATCCTAAGTATGTGCACAAATTAGGATTTGGATGTTCTCCAATTACAATGTATCAAATCAGGAAACTTGATGATTAATCTGAGAATAGAATGCAAGTTGAAACTAATTGATTTGTTTCTTTTTTTATTTTTTAGCTTTCCAGAACCAGGGGCTTAGGAGAGGGTGGATGGAGTTTACCTGCCGCTGGATTGGCTAATGTGCAGTAGATCTTCCTCCAATGAATCCTTGAAATAGATCACAGTTAAAAGAGATAGAGCAAGTTAGTACCAAATCAGATATTACAATCAAGAGATCAAATTGCGCGTTGCTCCCCGGCAACGGCACCAAAATCTTAATCGCTTTGAATCGGATTTTAAGATCAATGCGTTGCAGTATAAATTGAACTAGCGTGAAAAACAAATAGAATTTATACTCTAATGGAAGTCTGAGGTCAAACACAGGGAGCAATTAGCAAAATAATTCTCAAGATTGCAATTCAACACAATATATGCAGTTTATAATAGAATTCTAAATAATAATGATATAAATGAAAGCAAATGTCAAATAATGCAAAAAAGAATGGGGTAAAATGGTGATATGAATCACCAATTACCCCTCACAATAATATCAAATATTTCAATAGTATTAATCAATCTAAATCCACGTAGGATAAGTGCACAATGCACTTCTGCTACTCT
Organism: Thalassia testudinum; assembly: GCA_037157565.1. Taxonomy (NCBI): domain Eukaryota; kingdom Viridiplantae; phylum Streptophyta; class Magnoliopsida; order Alismatales; family Hydrocharitaceae; genus Thalassia; species Thalassia testudinum. The sequence goes on from JAZHRO010000014.1 coordinate 61,197,636, forward strand.
TCTTCTTTCTCTTTCTTCAGCTCCTCTTCTCTTCTTCTTTTGTGGCATCCTCTCTTCTTTGTCTTCTTTAGCTTCCTCTCTTCTTTTCATGCACAAGGGGAAGGGTTCCTTCTTCAAATGGCTAAGTGTTAGCCATTGAACCTTAGAACAAAACCACCCTGCCCCTACGCGCTCTCTCTCTTTCTCTCCCTAGGATCTGCTCTCCCAGAGCCTCAGGTAATCGATTTCGGATCTAAGCATACCTGGGCCCAGGGCTACAGGCATGTTATAGCAGTCGAGGAGTGAAGGCGGGTTAGGTGGGTTGGGTCTGCACCAGGCCCGTGGGGGATGGGTCACGGGCGAGGTGCAGGTGAAGGGGTGTGCGGGGACCTCACCCCCTGTGTTCAGTTGAGGTGATAAGCATAGGGTAGAAAATCAATTTAACTCACTGCGGGTGCTCTTCAGCAACCGATGTGGGACTATTGTCCCTGCTTCCTTCTACGTGCAGCTACTGCTGGTGGATCAGTAAATTGTAGGTGGAGGAGCAATCAACTCTCCTAACTGACTACCTGGTTGTAATCCTAGAATGAATCCACATAGCTTGGGGCAAGTGCCTGGAGTGAATGAGTCCTGAAGCAAGCTTGAAGCTTTGCTCGAAGCTTCGTTAATGGCGAATGTCCATGAACACCTGAAATCATAAAAATGGCTTTATGTACACATTAAACTAGCTTATAAGAGTCATGAGGTGACGGTGAATGTGCTGATGGTGGTTTCATGGAGGATGGTGGCCTGTGGTGGCCGGACGGTGATGGAGAAGGTTGTGGGAGGGTGGGTTGCTTGATGGTTGATGTGGGCGAGTGGAGTGGCGAATAGGGAGAGGGGTTTTGTAGAGGGTGGTGTGGCGAAGGTTGTGAGGTGGTCGGTGAAGCAGATGGAGAGGTGTAGCAATGGACGTGCCTCACCAGAGTGGTTGCCGAACACGGGGAAGACGAGGTGGTCGTGAGAGTCGAGGGGATATTTTTGGGATTTTGGGTAGGAAATTAAACTAGGGACCTAGGCGAACTAGTTTAACCCTAAACTAACTGACGAAAGAGGGAGAACAGCGCTGGTGATGGTAGGTCGTCACTGGGGAAGTAAGCACTCCAGTAGAGGGGGACAGCGACGATGATGGAGAGAGGGCGACGGTGGTTAGTATTGCATGATGCGGAGGAAGGTGAGGAAGAAGAATCTACCGCTAGTTTTGTGATCAGAAGATGAGAGGAGTCAACCGGAGTCACCGAAGCTCGAGGAGCTATTTGGCTGCAATAGGAAAGTGGAAATTGGGGATTTTCTAGCCGAAATCGAGTCTGGGATCTTCGGTATGATCTGGGGCATCTTTTATAGGTCTCTAGAGGATGTTTTAAGCTTGGGAAGCAAGCTTCCCAAGATTGGAAAGTTCATTGGAGATAGAAGTTGAAATATACCTGAATCTCTCATGCATTTGCATGAGAGATTGGGAAGGTTTTAGGGCATAGGATCTGGCTCAAAAGGAATTGAATTCCTTGATGAGCTTCCCTTTCAGATTTGAGAGGGATTCGTCAAGGAATCAAGGAGAACATGCAAAAAAAAGCTCGCTGGAGTTGTAGGATTAGGATTCATGGTGGCAGAGACCTATTTGAAGAAAATGATGATAAAGATTGGGGGGTTTTTGTAAGAAATTCAAAAGCTAAGGGGCCATGTGAAATAAAGAAAATCAAACTTGGACCAAAGTGCAAACTAGGTTGAAACAATCTTTGATTTGGCCCAAATTTTAGTAAAAGCCTAATTTGGACCTAAGGAATCCAATGGTGAAGTTGGATTTTGGTTTTGACCTAGTTTTACTGGGTAATTTACATAATTACCTAAATTAGGGTAATTATTTGTCTAAGACTCTATTTTAGGTCAAGATGGGTTCTAATGGTCAAATTAAAGGTACCAAACCTTAGAGAATATATTATATGATTTTCAGAGGGTTTAGGTGAATTTTATCTTGACTAGAACCTCAATAGATTAAGTAGGTTTATTTTTAGGGTTTCAGATGTCCATTAATTCCTATAATGCATGAAAATCCTTTTCTATCTGTTCTAACCCACTTATTAGATTCTTAAGACCATTTGACCTTTATTTAACCCTTAGGAGAACCCGTGGTTATTCTATTTTTTTGATAAAATGGTAAATTTGCAGAAATAACCCTATATTCTTGTCTTCTTCTCAAATCAATGTTTTGTGCCCTTAAGACCTTCTTGCGGATATGTAGGAGCTTTTATTAACTTAATCTGATCAAACTGAGCTAGTTATGGCTCATTATGGTGTTCCCATCAGTGAGGTCTCTCATGCCTCACCTGACCCATGCACCACATGCCCACCACCACACGCTGGTGGGCCTGGTCACTGTTCATGACCCGATAACTCGATTACCCGCTCACCCATTAGCCTGATTTTGAAAGAGGAAAGAGGATTTTGAGAAGAGTGGGGGTGGTTTTGCCTTGGGGTGCATGCACATGTGCCTCTATGCTAAACTATTAGACGTTTCGAGAGGTGGTGCCTTACGCTTATGCCTTGTGTTGCTTGGCTACTTTAAGATGCACGGCCTTGTGCTTGATGTTGGCTCTGAGTACTATGGACATATTTAATATCTGGCTAACGTCAATATTTATGATAAGTGGTTCTAGACCACTGTTGAGAAATTGGGTGAGGAAATTAAATGGTGATTCAAATCACAATTTTTAGGGTTTTATTATTCCTTTTATCCCAGTGATTTTTTAGTTGCAATTTTCTATTATTAAATATACTTTTGATTGATATTCATTACATATCTTTGGTGAACTATTGTGGTCATCATTTATAATCACGACTAGTGTTTTGAATTCCATATTTACTCCCAGCAAACGACCTTGGAACTCACGATTGTCTTTTGAGCACTTATAAATTTAAATGTTGTCAATTCGCTTTTATTGGCTGTACTATGACGCATATTTCAAACTCGATGAAATCATGTTAATAGGCCTACTTCCGAACTCCTCCTATGGTGGTTGTGGACCACCCTTGATTCTCCTTCTCTTTGGCTATCCTCCTACCTTGTTTGACTCCTTAGCTTGGCGTGGACACAAGGTAGAAGAAGGGGGCATGTTGAAGGCACCAAGAGGGCAAGAGCACCACCTTAATCTCCTTATTCTTTTCCTCTTCTCAGTCGTTGGGAATGGTGGAATATAGGTGGAAGAATGCTATGAAATGATGTAGCCAAGGGTGAGCTTTTTGTGGTAGTTAATGGAGATATAAATAGGTTGAGAGGGGAACAAAGTTGGTGCCAACTTTGTGACCCTGGGTTAGGTGGCATGGATGTTGTCATAGGGCTACGATTGTCTTATGGGATGGCGATTTTGGGATCTATGGTGGGGGAAGGTTGGCACCAAAAGGAGGGATGTGGATGTGTAATCTTAAGGGTTAGTTAGGATGGGTGGAGCCAACTTGTGGTGGGGTTAAGGGTTAACAGTTGGCATGGAGTGTTGTAGTGCTAGGATGGAGTTGCAAGATGGTGGTTATGTCGATCTAGGGTGGAGGTTAGATGGCACCATATGGAAGAGTGTAGGGCAGTGGATTTAAGGTGCAATTAGGTCTTTCTTGGAGCCAACTATGGATTCCAGAAGTTGGCACCGAAAGGGTTTGCTAGGATTAGGCTATAGGGTTAGGTGTAGGGTGGTGATGATGGTGTATGTTTGTGCCAACATTGTAGGAATGTGGGAGAGTGCTTTAGAACCAACTTTGTAGGGATGATGGGAGATGTTGGTGCCAACAAAGGTGGTGGTTGTGGGTAGTTATGGTAGTGAAGAGGTGGGTATAATTGGTGCCAAAGAGGGTTTCTAGAAGGGAGGTTGGACGTAGGGTTGGGATGGCTTTAGGAGGTAGGTGTATGGTTGGGACGAAGGTCATTTTGGTGCCAACTATGTGGGTGGTTATGGAAGTTGGTGTCATGCCCTTTGGTGGTGGTGGTGGAGTGGAAAGGGGCCTTTTAGTTGGCGCCAAAGAGGGAATGAGAGTAGGTTAGCTAGGTGGACTAGGTAGGGTTTAGGTGGAGGTCTTATATAGGTGGAGCTTAGGGTTTGGGTTGGTAGCCATAGAGGTGGACTTAGGTTAGAGCTAAGCTAAGCTAGCTAATATAGCCGGTGGTTATAATATCGAACCATCGTCTATAATAGGACAATTATTATTAACACCGTCGTGTAAATATATGCGGGTTCACCGCTATTATTGCACGGGATTCACGGTGAATATATATGACGATTTTAATGTTAACTATCATTTTTATAAAAATACGACGATTTTCAAATCGTCATTGCTAGACTCTAATATATACCATGGTTATAAAAATGGTCGTTACAAAAGCGTTGTGAAAGGTCATTTTTCTAGTAGTGTCATTTTAGATCATTCTGTGAATAATGCATACTTGTGGCCTTGTGTGCAATTATTTTTTCCTATAATTGTATCTGGTCCCTTGATGTATTTATTTTTATATGTGCAAATACAAAATTTTTGGTTGATCGGAGCAAGGCTGATTAGATTTTCTAGATTGAGCTAGTTGAAAAAGGATTAGTCTAGTAAATGAGCATATTTCCTAACCCAATTAGCCCTTTTACCTAGCCCAAACCTAAGCCTAATAGCCTAAGTATAAATTCTCATACCCACTTTACCCCTAAAACTCCCACACTTATTTTCTTAAATTCCGAAACCAACCCATACAATTTCCAACTTATCCCCTACGTACCTCCCTATCCCATGCACTCATCCATGTCAACCCCCTTCCTCTCAATTTGAAAAAACCATCCCATGCAGCCAGCACATAAATTCCCACCGAAACAAACCCAACTCCCCCGCAAACAAAACACCACTGACTTCCCCAACAATTCCCATAATCCCACGTAAAAAACCACCCCACGTCTAATATCCCATCCACTAAATACCCACAACCACAACAAATTCCTATTCCCATGCAAAAAATCCCCCCAACACCAGAGCAACCCTACGTATCCCGTCCACCAAACTAAACCTTTCCCATGCATTACCCCTCCACCTAATCTTACGTAACCTATCTATCTCCATACCCCAAACGTAATTCCCGTCTCCACCGACTTGCAACAAAAACCCACACACGTCCACCGACCTATCCCATTTAAAAACTTAGTACAACAAAATATAAATTTAGCAATATTTTATCTTGTAACCAATAAAGTATATGCCACTAATAGTACCAACTAATAACATGTCCAAATAATTTGTTGCTAAAAAAACTTGTTAGCTAACATAATTTTTTACTGGTAATTTTTTATGTCCGTAAAGTCATGCATTAGCGATATAACTATATCATTTGCCACTATGTAAATATGTTAATTGACAAATACTTTTAGCGACAAATTTTATTCATTGGTATTTTTATGAGTTAAGGACATATTCATTTATTTAGAACTACATTACTAAATATAATTGTCAATATTATTACAATTTAGAAAGAGATGTATTGATCGTCTTCATACTATATATTAATAAAAAAAGTTACTGTTAATTAATGCAGTAACATATAATTTAAAATATACTTTCACAAATGATAAAAAAATTATAGCAACTTTTTAATGCACATTATTCAAAAATTTCTCATAATTCCTTAATTTTTTCTCACTACTCCATCACAAAATCCTAAAACTTTATAATAAAATTCTAACCCTACCTTCCACAAAATCCACCATACCTCTACAAAAACCCTGCCCTCCAATCCACTCGTGCTCTACCACCAAACCAGCCTCCCCTCACGTCCAAAACCCCTTAATCCATGCAAAACCCAATCTCCTCATGCCTTCAAAATCCTGCAAAACCCAATCTCCTTGTGCAGCCAATACCTCACGCTCTACCACCCGGCCCTCCCCCTTAGTCCCCTCGCACCTCTCCCCCATAATCCACTCGCACATCCAAAAGATCAAAACTCGACGCTCCTCCATTACACTCTGCCACCCTCTCACACCTCCAAAAGATCAGAACTCCACGCTCCTCCATCGTGCTCTGCCACCCCTTCTATCGTGCTGCAAACCCTCTCAAGTCTCCCCTCAGATCCTGCCATCCCACGATCTCCTCCGTCATCTTCCCCTCGCGAAATCTCCCATCAATCGTGCCATTGCCATATCTCCACCACCCCTTCCGCCTCTGATTCCCCTAGCACTCACCTGCAACCACCTGACGGTCTCTAGCAGCTCCTCGAAATCCCCTTGCGAATCCCATTATGCTCCTAAGGCCCTCAACCATAGGTTCCTCTTCCTACTGCCTCCCTTCCTTAATCCCCTTCACCATCGACCTCATCGCCCCTGACTAATCCAACTCCCCTAGTCATGACCTCTACCACCATTCTCTTCCCCCACGACCTTTTCCACCCAAAACCCTTGAGTGCCTACCCTAATCCCCATACTCATTCCCAATGTCAGCCCCCTCCCCCAAGCCCGTTCATCCTCATAAGCTCGCTCGTCACCGAATGCAGCCAATCGCATGCTCTCATCAATTTCTTAAGCCCACTTATCATCATCTTACCTAGGTTCCAGACCCTTGTCTTGCAAGTTTGGATTTGTGATCTGTTATACGATTGTTTTCCATGGACCAATATCTCTAAATTTGTTTAATGCTTTAAATTTCAATGTAGCTTTTTCCCTTTATGCATTTTGAGTAGATTATGAAATTTCGAAAGCAAGAAGTGGTTAAATGGAAATTTGGTCCAATAAAAAACATGGGATGTGGGATGTGTGTTGTACATGTGACCATTTGTTTCTTGCATGATAAATGACGAATGTGCAGTATGTGTTAGGCTTGGTTTAAACTTAGGAGTTGAAAGTAATTTTTTTTTTACTCAAGTATGTGTTTTCTGCCTAAGTTTAGCATAACTTGGAGAAATTAGAAAATAGAGGCCAAATAGAGTCCATGTTTTGTCAGTGCCAATGTGTTAAAGATGAGATGTAAACCTAAAACCACTTATAAAGTATCAAATTAGCCATGATACTAACCATCTCATTATAACTTCGAATATCGTATTTGCCTTACATATCTATTTGTTTGCTCAAGTATGGTGATTATTTGCCTCACTTATCTATACAAGTAGTTCACCTTAGCAACTATTTTCTATCTCAAATGGAATAAGATTTTAAACTGAATGAGTCGGTAAAAATATTTAGCCTATCTACATGGTAAAAATCCATCACTACAAAATATTGAAATTCTTAAAACTAATAATCATATGGATAGCTGATTGCACCTCAAAAATACACCTACAATTATGCCGTCTTGTGCTATTTCCTAGCATTATCAGTGCATATTAGGTAGACATAGTCGCATTTGTGAATATAGACGCATGCATGCATTTAATTGAAAGGGGAGGAGAGTAAATAAATGTCCTTGCAATTTACATTTTTCCTCAAGTGCATCTTTGCAAAATTCACCATCTTTTTATTTTACTTGATTTTGAAATCTCTTCCCGCAGCTGTATGGAGGAACACCTTCCTCCTCGCACCATTCCCTGCTCACACCCCTCCCTGCCAGCTGCATACATGATCTCCATGCCGGCCATGCCAAGCCTTGCACAGCCAGGGCATGGCTGTGCATGCTTTCTCCTTTTATAAATAAGAGCTCGGCTGCCTTCTTGCAAGCAGCCTGGTCAAACGCCAAAAAAACCCAGCAGCTTCTTCTTCTCCAAGCCACCGTCCCCTCCCCTCCCCTCCATATGCCGGCCCTCCTCCTTTGAGGAGACACCCGGCGAATAGGAGAACCTCACGATGGTGCACAACCACCACCGCCCAGCTCACCATAGAGCCGGTGGGCATGGTGGCACTTCCCTGACTTCATTTTCCAGCCACTTCAGCCATTGCCATAGGCTTCAAGGTCTGAAGCTCCGCGGCAGCAGCAACAAGGCGACAGCACGCAGCAAGGCAATAGCAGCCGCCCCAGCCCTCTCCGCGCACGACTGCAGGCCGCCCTCGCCTCCATCGCGCGCCTGCAGGCACCATTGCCTCCCGCTTCTTCACCCTGTCGCACTCTCTCTTCTGCCTGCAACCGGCCACTGCATGCCTCTGCAGCGGCCGGCCAAGCTTCTCGTGCACCCCATCGAACACCTGCAGGCCACCGCGTGCCCTGTCGCACCCCTTCGCTAGCAACCCAGCCTTCTCCGCGCACTCTGTCGCGAGCTCTCGCCCGCAAGCCAGCAGCTAGAGATACTCCACCACGCACGCCGAACCATCCGGACACATAGCACTACCCGCTCCCGGTTTCATGGCTAGCCCGGCCACTGTAGCCACTATTCACGCATTTCTGCGGAACACTGTGGCTACAGTGGGGTGAGCGGTGAGTTTCTCACTTAGCCGGTCACCCGGCGGGCCACAACCGACCGTTGCCCCTGCGTGCGTCTCGCACCGCACCCACTCCAGCGCCTTCCCACACGCCTGCGTGCGTTCGCCTCTCCCAGCGCCTACCTTCGCCCGCTCCATTCCCCCGCGTGCCTTTGCGTGCGTCCGCCCCAGCCCTTCACGCAGTGCGGTGTGCTGCGGCCTCTTCTCTCCCTCGTGCCCACTCCCGTCTGCGTGCTGCAGCCTCTTCTCCCTGCGCGCATACGTGCCTGCGCGCACGCGTGGAAACCTTCAGACGATGCTCCACGACCTCACACAGCTTAACCTGCTTCTTCTTCACAGCAGCTCCCTCTCTCTCTCATAGCCCTCTTCTCACTCTCTTTATCGACACTTACACACACACACACCTATACCCTATTATATACATATATATATACGTATACATATATATATTGATATATAGACATATATTTATATATATATATATATATATATTGATATATATACTTATATCTATATATGTAGTAGTATTTATATAACTAAGTATTAGTATACATATATATATATATATATACATATATCTATATACTTATATATATTATATACATATATATTTACATATATACATATACTTATATACATATATATATACATACATACATACATACATATATATATATATATATATATATATATATATATATATATATATTAGTACTTACATAACTATGCATTAGTCTATATACATAAATATTTATATATCTAAATACTTATATATATATATATACACATATGTACTTACATATTTACATATATATATACATATATATACACATATACTTATATATATATATATATACATATACAAATATACATACATATATATACATATATATATATCTCTAACTATATAGACATACATATATATATGTATATATATTTATATATATACTTATCTACATATATTTATATATACATATATTGCTATATACATACACATATATATATATATATACTTCTATATAGTATCATATACATACATATACATATAAATATATATACATATACATATACATATATATATATATAAATCTATACATATATCTATCTATACATATACCTATATATATATTTACATACCTATATATATATATACTTGTACATATATACATATATAACTACATATATATATACCTGTATATTTATAGCCATATATATATATACAAATAGATATATTTACATATATACATATATATATTTTTTCACATTACTTACCATGCGTGGTATCACGGGAATATCTGCACCAGTTGCTAATATTCCCCGATATGCGCATACAAAAAGCGTGTTCGCATTCATCTTCCACCATCCATCCTACACCGTACATGCGGCACTTCGTCCTGTTGGTTGCGTCTTTCTAGACGATGACCGACTCGACACCGTGCTACACCCCCACCCCTTTATACGTATATAGTATATACAAATATATCTATACTATATTTACTCTATTTCTATTTCTCTTTCACGCCCATAAAAAGATAAAAATATATATATATAAAAGGGAAAAGATAATCTTTGACTTGCTGGTACTCCATCTTGCGAATAGCATGACCCATTTTGGAACCCTGTTTTGGTTCAAAGCCAAGAACTTAATTTTGAGGGTGTGCCTCAAGGACAAAGATTACCAGAAAAAAATCTAAATAGAAAAACACCAAAAGCACAATAAACGACTGGAAGAGATTCGTTGTAGGAAAGGCGTAGAAACTTGACTTGTAAACCCCACTTCACTGAGTTCGACCCTAGGCCTAAAAGTGACCAAGATAAAATCAAGTAGGCCAGGTTAAAAAATTTGTAAAGAGATGGTTAGGTCCAATTTAGGTTAACCACTGTACACACTTCAACGATAAAATCACCATATTAACAACCTATCCAGGTCTGACACCACATCTTTTCTGGCACCGTTGCCGGGGAAGTGCGCCTTCAAGTAAGTTTCTATTCCGTTCCTTTCATTTTTTCTCTTCTCTCTTCACAGGTGTTTTTGTTTTTGGTGTGCAAGTAAACCTATTGCAAGGAGAAGACAGGAAAATGAAGTCGGAAATGTGGGTAGGTCCAAGGCGGGAATGAAAGCATGAAGATGCCGACACTGCATTGGAGCTTCTCACACGTTGCCGAACAAGTAGGTTTTCTCTTCTTAGCAACTTATGTTAACTTGTCACCTTTATAAAAAAATATATATATAAAAAAGAAAAAAAAAACTAAAAACTGAAAAAAAAAATAGAAAAACTTCTTGGGATCTCTTGGGGCAAGTGGATTAAAATTCACTTGTTTGATTGATTGCCTTTACTCCCATCGCCCCGGGATTTCCCGCCTTACTTCTCATAGTGAAAATCCAAGAATCTTGATTCTTGAATTTTTCGCCGTGTTAAGTATTCTTTGAAGCAAATAAAAAATTGATTGCCACCCCTCTTTGCCTCATTTACCTACAATTTGGGATCACCTTTTTGGTGGGGAGACTTGGAATTGAGTTGATTCCAACCCCACCATGACTTTTCAACTTGCCTAAGATTCGATCCCGAATATTTCAACACAAACAATTTTAGTTTCTTTATCTATTGATTGAGCCTTGTGTGTGGAAATCTTTTTGGTGATTGGGAGCACTTGAATTGAAGTGCTTTGGCTCCCTTTCACATAAATCTAAAACTGATTCGTGCATCCAAACATAAAAATCTCCATTTAGGGAAGCCCATTGCATTGTAGCATGCATTAACCAACTAATATGGAAGAAGGGTTTGTTGGGCTTAGAAGAAAACTTGTATTCTTGCAAAACCCAGAGACTGGTTGAATTGGTATTTCAGTGAAATCCTAAAATCCATACTACTTAAGGCTGAATTCTAAAATCCATTCACCAATTAAAACTTCAATTAGGGGAGATTTCCCCGTTGCATGCTTGGTTTACACACTTGAAAAATCAATCACTTGGGCATTACACGTAAACAACGCCCTTCACATTCCAAAAGCACTTGATCCTAAGCCTCTAACTAAAATTGGTAGTAACTTGACACTTATTAAGGATTGGAGGTCTAACAACCTGCGTGTAGCGTCTACGTGCTGGTGAGGGTTTCCGCGTGCTATCGAGCGTCTAAGACTGGGGCAAATGGCCTTTCAATCTTGTCCGGTGGTTCTGTGGTGCTCGCATTCGATTTCGTAGTTCGTGATAGTAGGTAAATTAGATCTTTAGGTCTAAGGGCACACTGTAGAGGTTAGGAATTTGATTGAATTGATTTGTCATCAAGTGTACCTTTGAGGCACCATTTCTCTTATCTCTTTTCCCTTCTCATCTCCCCAATTCTTCCTGTGGTAGTGCATGTTTGGGAGGAGGTCACAAAACCCTCAACTGTTTGAATTGCCTGATAAATCTAGAAAAGAAGCCGAATCATCCTCCTCCACAAACATGGCTGCACGCCCACCCCTAAATCCTGAGGGAGGAAACTGCCCTCAGAACCCACCAGGTGGTGGAGCCTTGGATCCCATAACCTGCCTCCAAGCCCAGATGGAAATGTATAATGAGCAAATTGAAGCCATTAGGGAGACATTGGAGGAAATGCAGAACCCTCTAGAACGGGAGGAGCCTAGGTCTCTTAGCTCTTATCAGAATCCCGCTGCTACAAAGACCATAGGACAAATTCGGGTCCCCATGTGCGGGGACGACTTTGAACTGAAACCTAATATAATTGGCTTAATAAATTTTCACTTCCATGGTCTTGCAAGTGAAGATCCTTTTCTCCACTTGGAAGACTTAACCCGATTGGCTGAAACTGTTAAACCAAGAAATGTCAGGTTACCTATAGTCCTCATGAAAATGTTCCCATTTTCATTGCGGGATAAAGCGTTGCAGTGGTTACGCACCCTTGGGAGAACCATCCATTCTTGGGAAGAGATGCGAATAGCGTTTCTCAAGAAGTTCTTCCCAATCGGGCGAACCAATGCGCTTCGCCGTGCTATCACTTCATTTATGCAACAAAATGGCGAACAATTTCATGAGGCATGGGAAAGGTATAATGACCTCCTCAGGAAGTGTTTGCACCATGGTCTGGCTAAGTGGCATATAGCCCAGATTTTCTACTACGGGCTAAATGAGACTTTGAAGCAGATTGCAGACGGTTCCTGCAGAGGGAACTTTATGAATAAAGTTGAGAATGGAGCATTTGAATTGTTTGAAAATATGAGTGAAAACTCAATGAACAATGCTTCCATTGTCTCCTTTAATTGGACCAGCCAGCCCCGAAATGTCCACGAAGTTGACACGGGACCCTCCCATTCATCCACTGATCTCAGCCTTATAGCACAAAAATTGGATGAAGTCTCCGTCGTGCACAAGAAGCTGGATGAGCTTCTGGCCAACCCCGCCCGTTCTTTGGCAAACACCACCTCTTCACCACTTCGTCACAATCCCAATTCTTCCAATACCAGGCTTATCCCGAGAAACCCCGTAAGACATTCCTTACCAAGTGTTGCGCCAAGCAACTCGGTAAGTCATGTGGAACTGGCTTTTGCGAGCCAGTATTTCGACATGGAGGACCAAGCCTCCATGTGCTCGGAAGTGTATTTACATGCGGACATGTCTTCTGGCATAGAAGACGCTTGCGCCTTGGGGAACAACCCATTCTCTACCACGTATAACCTAGGGTGGCGCAATCATCCAAATTTCGCATGGTCCAACAACACGCAGCACCAAAACCCCGCGGGTGGACCAATGTGACCGTCCGCACCCGTCATCCCAAGGGCCCAGTCTAATCCTATGGCTAATCAGCCATCAGGCCCTTGCATACTGCAAACCGAACACGCATCAATTCCTCTTGATAAATTGATGCGAATGATGACGGATATGTCAAAGCGCCATGAAGAGAACATGACCTCTCTTCAGCACCAATTGGCGCAGCAGAATGCTGAGATCAGTCAACTACGCTTGGCGACTCGATCTCAGGGCACTCTTCCCACCCAACCTGTTCCAAACCCGTGAAATTTCGTACCCCGTGATCCTCAATCACAGGTACGACCTTCTCAGGGGCAGGTCAATCAGATTCTGCAGGTTCCGAGCATTCCACCAGGATTTCAGGCTAATCCCGCTGCAGCACCACACTCTTACGTCCCTATTGTGAAACCTCCTCCATCGTATGATCCCACTGGACTCGCATCATCCAATGCTATCACTACGAGGAGTGGCAAGCAGATTGTCGATCCGCCTCGACCTGATCCTGGCCCATCTTCTTCATTACCCTCTCATTCAGGATGCGCACCGCATTCGCAAGAGGACGATACACCCAAATTGGTGCCAGAATCTATTCCATTACCTGAGGCTCTAATGAGGGAGCCAAGAGGAAAGAGGAAAGATATGCAGGCCTTTGATAACCTGCGTAATTTGTTCAGGGATGTAGAAATCAAGGTACCCTTGCTCGAGGCCATCGATCACATACCTACTGTCACCCGATTTTTCAAAGACTACACAACACCCAGGCGATAGTCAAAGAAAACCAAGAATCCAGTGGCTCTCTCGCCTCATGCGAGTTGTGTTATAATGTCAAACCTACCACCAAAGTAGAAAGATCCGGGCACACCGCTCATTTCCTGTAGCATCCAAGGCTGCAAGTTTAACTGTGCCCTGCTTGATCTAGGATCTTCCATAAATCTTATACCAACCATCATGCTCGAAAAATTTTCCTTGGGAAATTTGAAACCCACCCTTGTCACATTACAGTTGGCAGATTATTCTGTCAAAATTTCTAAGGGTATGGTGGAAGACGTGGTGGCGAGGGTCAACAGTCTCTATTTTCCTGTTGACTTTCTTATTTTAGATATGAAAGTTTTTAGCTCACTTTTTGATTGTTCGATCATCCTTGGTTAACCTTTCTTGGCCACAGCCCGTGCCCTTATCGACTGCGAGTCGGGCTGTATTGAGATTGCTGTTGGATCTGAAAAGCTCAGATTTAACATCTTCAAGGCAGCCAAGAACTTTGATTGCAATTGCATCGAGGATGACACGTCTGACGAGGACATGACCATTAGTGCATGTATCGGACTAATTGGGACCTATTTTGACTGTTGCAGATTACCTATAAACACTGATGACTGCCTGACCAACACATATTGTGACGTTCCCCCATCCCTCCCTTGTCCTGTACCTTCTCCTGGCCAGACTTCTGAAGAGGTTTTCTCTGCTTCCCATACCTCGTGGTTTGAGTCATATCCAGGCAACTCACCACCGGTCTACACTCTTCAAGACTGGTTGCCCTTTCTTTCCCACCAAATCAGGCGGATTTGCAACTCCACACTGGGACCTTGAGCCCATATACTTCTCATTGGGGCTATTCCATTTTGGATCCATCTATCCAAGAAGCCCCTCTTCTTGGCTAATCTAAGGGCCAACTTCTTCTTGACTTGTTCTCCGATCTGCCTGGGACACTCTCGTCCCATGAAATGCCAGACCTTTCACCATTCACCATCACTTTTCATGCCACTATCACGATCACTTCACTTTTCACTTCACCACCCACCATCCACCCACCCTACCACCCTGCTGTATACCCTGCACCTTAGCTCTCGTTACCCGATCTTTGGCCCTTTCTCTACCATTCCCTGCATGCATATGAGGACATAGCATCGTTTGGCAAGGGGGGGTGGATAGGCATCCATAGGATCTGGGTATTTTATGGTATCATGCAGTTCCCACCTATTTATAAATATGCAAGAAAAAGAAAAAGAAAATGAAAAAAAATATATATATAATATAATAATAATAAATGGTGTTTAGTAATGATCTGAAAGCTGAAACAAAAATACAATAAGTGTTTATGGATATTCAACCTCTGTTTTGAAGACTTTCCAGGCCACAGAAGCTTGATTCGCTCAGGTTCGGCTTAATTCACTTGAGCATTAACAAGATAGATTGGAATCTCTCCTAACTAAGGATGTATTCGTGTACCTGAGACACTAGTACAGGATTCGTTGGTTTGCTTCTACTTGAGAGCTTAAGTAAACTTGGTTCACACTACACATATCAGGAAAGACCAGGTGAACATAAGATCCAACCCTAGTGTTCATTAGGGAAGGTGGAGTCCTTACTTGTGCGTGCAGGTAGACTTTTTATCCTAGGTTTTAGTCTTGTGTTTAGGAGAAACTCTTTCCACCAAAAAGAAACTCTCCCACCAAAAAGAAAAGTGTGCTCCTCCAAATAATGTTGTAAGAGATATACTGACATGTGTTTCTATTAAAAAAAAAAAAGATGCAAATAAGTCAGTATATCTCACAAATATCTGTAAACTCTCTACCCTAAAAAGTTCTTCAGGGCAAGTCGCAAATACCCTGTTTTCCTGTGAGCCACGAAAGTTAGAAAATGGGAGTTGAGTTTTCCGTCATCTTCTTAAGGGTCAATCCGAAAACATGAGATGAAACTGGGACCAACCTGTACTTAAAAATTCATGAAACCCTGGGCTTGAGTCATAATGTTGATCTTGTCAGTCTTGATCCTTCACTAAGCACAAGTCATAATCTCTTGAGCACTCGAGTACGGCAAAAACCTCCTGGATCCTGGAAATCGTACTTAAGGTTTAAATATCAAGAGTCCTGGTTAGTTGAGAGATGATCTATGTCATGTGAGACTTAAAGTACTGGTAGTCTTCTCTACATTTGGTTCTCACAATATCCAACAATAAACACACCTATATCGCCTCAGAAGAAAATCTTTAGCTTAAAGATCATTTCTAAATACTGTTCTGCTAGGGAATAGCAAAAGATAGGCATGGGGGTATGATTGCACCGCAAAAATACACCTACAATTATGCCGTCTTGTGCTATTTCCTAGCATTATCAGTGCATATTAGGTAGACATAGTCGCATTTGTGAATATAGACGCATGCATGCATTTAATTGAAAGGGGAGGAGAGTAAATAAATGTCCTTGCAATTTACATTTTTCCTCAAGTGCATCTTTGCAAAATTCACCATCTTTTTACTTTACTTGATTTTGAAATCTCTTCCCGCAACTGCATGGAGCAACACCTTCCTCCTCGCACAATTCCCTACTCACACCCCTCCCTACCAGTCGCATACATGATCTCCTTGCCAGCCATGCCAAGCCTTGCACAGCCAGGGCATGGCTGTGCATGCTTTCTCCTTTTATAAATAAGAGCTCGGCTGCCTTCTTGCAAGCAGCCTGGTCCAACGCCAAAAAAACCCAGCAGCTTCTTCTTCTCCAGGCCACCGTCTCCTCCCCGCTCCCTCCATATGCTGGCCCTCCTCCTTTGAGGAGACACCCAGTTGACAGGAGCACATCACGGTGGTGCACAACCACCACCGTGAGTCCACCACTACCCAACTCACCATAGAGTCGGTGGGCAGGGTGGCTCTTCCCTGACTTCTTCATTTTCTAGCCACTTCAGCAATTGCCGTAGGCTTCAACGTCTGAAGCTCTGCGGCAGCAACAGCAAGGCGGCAGCACACAGTAAGGCAGTAGCAGCCGCCCCAGCCCTCTCCGTGCATGCCTGCAGGCCGCCCTCTCCTCCAGCGTGCGCCTGCAGGCACCATTGCCTCTTGCTTCTTCGCCCTATCGCACTCTCTCTTCCACTCGCAACTGGCCACTGCGCGCATCTGCAGCGGCTGGGCAAGCTTCCCGCGCACCCCAGCCAACACCCGTAGGCCACCGCGTGCCCTGTCGCGCCCCTTCGCTCACGACCCAGCCCTCTCCGTGCGCTCTGTCGCGAGGTCCCACCCGCAAGCCAGCAACAAGAGCCACTCCGCCATGCGCGCTGAGCCGTCCACACTCACAGCACCGCCCGCTCCTGGTTGTGTGGCTCACCCGGCCACTGTAGCCACTGTTCATGCGTTTCTGCGGAACACTGTGGCTACTCTGGGGTGACCGGTGAGTTTGTCACTTAACCGATCACCCGGCGTGCCGCAACCGGCCGTCGCCCGTGCGTGCGTCTCACACTACGCCTGCTCTAGTGCCCGCCCACGCGTTTGCGTGTGTCTGCCTCTCCCAGCGCCTGCCTTCGCCCGCTCCCTTCACTCGCGTGCCTTTGTGTGCATCCGCCCCAGCCCTTCGCGCAGCGCAGTGCGCTACAGCCTCTTCTCTCCCTTGCACCCACTGTCGTCTTCATGCTGCGGCCTCTTCTCTCCGCGCGCGTGTGGAAACCTTCAGACGACGCTCCACGGCCTTAGATGGCTTAACTCGCCTCTTTTTCACAGCCGCGCCCTCTCTCTCTCTCTCTCAGCACTCTCTCACTCTCGTTATCGACACTTACACACACACACTCACACTTTCATACACACACACACCTATACCCTATTATATACATATATATATACGTATACATATATATATATACATATTTCTATATACTTATATATATATACATATATATTTACATATATACATATACTTAAATACATATATATATACATATATATATATATCTATCTATATATATATATTAGTACTTACATAACTATGCATTAGTCTATATACATAAATATATATATATCTATATACTTATATATATATATACACATATATACCTACATATATACATATATTTATATACATATATATATACATATATATACACATATACTTATATATATATATATATATATATATATATATATATACAAATATACATACATATATATACATATATATACCTATAACTATATATACATACATATATATATGTATATATCTATATATATATACTTATCTACATATATCTATATATACATATATTACTATATACATACATATATATATATATACTTCTGTATAGTATCATATACAAACATATACATATAAATATATACATATATATATATATATATACATCTATACATATATCTATCTATACATATACTTACATATATATATTTACATACCTATATATATATACATATACATATATATATATATATACTTATATATTTATAACCATATATATATATATACATATAGATATATTTACATATATACATATATATATTTTCACATTACTTACCATACGTGGTATCGCGGGAATATCTGCACCAGTTGCTGATATTCCCCGATACATGCGTACAAAAAGAGTGTTCGCATTCATCTTCCACCATCCATCCTACACCTTACACGCGGCACTTCGTCCTGTTGGTTGTGCCTTTCTAGACGACGACCGACTCGACATCGTGCTACACTCCATCTCCACCTCCACCCCCACCCCTTTATACATATATAGTATATACATATATATCTATACTATATTTACTCTATTTCTATTTCTCTTTCACGCCCATAAAAAGACAAGAAAAATATATATAAAAGAGAAAAGATAATCTTTGACTTGCAGGTACTCTGTCTTGCGAATAGCAAGACCTGTTTTGGAACCCTGTTTTGGCTCAAAGACAAGAACTTAATTTTGAGTGTGTGACTCAGGGACAAAGATTACCAGAAAAAATCTAAATAGAAAAACACCAAAAACACAATAAACGAATGGAAGAGATTTGTTGTAGGAAAGGTGTAGAAACTTGACTTGTAAACCCCACTTCCTTGTGTTCGACCCTGGGCCTAAAAGTGACCAAGATAAAATCAAGTAGGCCAGGTTAAAAATTTTGTAAAGAGATGGTTAGGTTCGATTTAGGTTAACCACTATATACACTTCAACGATAAAATCACCATATTAACAACTTATTCGGGTCCGACACCAATAGCCTGGAGTTATCATTCTAAAGGGTATGTATTGAAGCCTCTAGTCAATAGGGTAAGCACATTCAAGGGTAGTAGGATAGAATTGGTTCTCATAGGTATTCCATTGACTCTTGTGCACCTTCTAAAGATCAAGATAAAAGGTTGGCCACATATAGAAGTCCTACGAGTAAATAGGGTTGTTATAGCGATCATTTAGAGGTGTCATGTTCTTCATAATAGAGCTTATTTGTTTAATGGCAGTTGCACCTTGATATATTTTATTTTCATCCTTATGCTCAGCCAACTCTTCAACAAGATTTACATTGTCATGGGATTTGTTTGAAATGGATTATATAATGTTATAGTTAAGATTGATATCTATTAATGCAATTTAAAGACAATTAGTAAGGGAAAATCTACCCTTATCATGAGAGAAATGCTTTTGACGTGATATATTTCATATTTGCTTAAATCAAATGGGTGATCATAATGGAGTGGGCATCCTATCTACATAATTAATTAGTAGGACAATGGCATTCAGGATAAATAGGAAAATTTTCATATGTGATATGGGTAACAATTGCAAGCAAAAGAGTGGTTGTAGGCATTCTACTTATGGTTTGAGATGATTTTAGCTTTCCAGTTGTGCCTTGTTTTGGTCTTTCTTGACTATTGAGATTTATAATGTATTCGTTTTTTCCTTGGTTATTATTGTCAAGTATAAGTTGTTATTTGATGCATGTTAGTAATTGGGATTGCTTAGATATAGTTTGCATGTTTTAATTAGTTCAACTGGAGAATAATTAAGATACTATCAAAAACTAGTTATGATGCCTACTTTATTTGGACTAGTAAAAAATATTAATATTGCTGAAAGCATCAATTGCAAGTACTTTTTTAAAGAGATTAGAAATTGCAGATACTGTATTTATGATAATCTTCATTGAAGATGAAGTGTGGTATGTTGGTATACCAATTGTGGTTTGAGATGATTATTCTTTTCAGTTGTGCCTTGTGTTGTTCTCTCATGCTTTTTGAGATTTGTAAAGTATTTGATTTTTCCATATTACCATCAAGTACAAGTGTTATTTGATGAATGAGAGTTTGTAATTGGGATTTTTTAGATATGGTTTGCAACATTCAATTAGTTTAGTTGCATCTAGAAACCAAGTTATTGAGTAGTTTACATCCATGTTTTGTCTCCTCCATGACAATTTGTTGCCCATTTTTCATGTCTAAAAGAGTGGATGGACCCTCGTTAGTAATGGAACTCAATTTTGGGTGTAAGGATCATGGATTAGTAATTATTAATTGAAATGTGAATTGAAATTCGTGGAGGGATCAAAATTGTGAACTAAAATGTCAGATTCTTTTTTATTTTTTGCCTTTGTAATGGTGACAAAAATTTCCACCTTCCCCTTTTAGCCCTGGCAACATAATAGGATATTCTTACACATACAAAATATGCACCGCATCTAATTAAAGCCAGCCTCATTCACATTTCTAGCTTCAATGAGGAAAAATCTTAGATACTTTCTTGGCATTAGAATTCCCTCAAGACAACTTTAAAAAATCTTGGACACTTTCCTTATGAAAACATTGTTAAGGAAGGTTTGACACCTGATGATGTAACATATTATGCAATGTTTGTTGTACTATGCATGTGTAATGTTGTAGATGTTGGGGTTAAATTCTTAGAGGGGATGGTTTTTGGAGGAATGGTCTCTGATCAATTGTCACTAGACATGTTTTAAACCAAGTTAAGTAACAATATTTAGATTAGGAATGTCTTCAACATAGTGACATGCATGAGTAAGATAGCATGAGAATATTAAACAACCCTCAACCCTTGATTTGTGAACTGATTCATATTTATTAAAAAATCTAGACAGATACTATAGAGGCTAAAACAAAAATCAATGGGATACAAGGATCCAATAATATCTGGGTTTAGGGTTTACACTAGTGAAATTAATTAGCATTGTAAAAGTTTCAATAGTAACTGCATTTAAAATGCCAGCGATTAAACCACCTAAATGATCCAATTGTTTAGTAGATGCCTCCCACACCTAAATTAAACTACATGTCTTATTCTTCGTAGAGAAAAAAAATCATGAATTACATGCTTTTTTGGTGAATAATTTGTAAATGTTGGAGTTTAAGATGGGAAGATTTTGTTCACTTCTTGAGTTGTAAACTAAAACCATCTTTTTCATTGGATTTTAACTAGTGGTTTCTGATATGTAGTTCTAGTAGATTAACTTAATATGTGGTTACTTGATTTATGTTGGATGCATTCACAAGTTACAACCAAACTGATACAAAATTAGTTTTTTTTTTAAAAAAAAGGTAACTAATGGCTATTGGATATCAATAACCATCTGCTTCATTTCCTGAAAAAATAGGAATTGCATCACATTTCGTTGCAAAATACCTAATTAAAAATCCTCCCTCACGACATTATTCACAAGCATTGGGGTGACTAGTGTAATTTCCCTTTTAAACACTCTAGGTTCCAAGTTCCACACTAACTTCTGCTCCCAACATGGAATCTTGAACATTCTCCTGACCATTTATGTTCTCATTTTGGCCACAACTACTATCTTCAACAAAACCATTACTGAAGGTTGGCCTAACCAACTTCCATCTCTTTAACTTACCTGAAGATGATTTAGAAATGTCTCCAACAAAAGCAGCCATGTCAGCACTTGTACTGTCCTTATGGGCTACACACCTATGTTTAAAATTTACAAATTCATGGCTACTAAATACTTCAATGGCATCACCATTGCAAGATAATCCATCAGTTTTAATACTCGAATCCGTACCTGGTTCAACTTTAATAGTGGTGTGCACATGATCCCGAAACAGGATCAATGGAATTTGAATTTGCATAAGCAGCAATATTGCTGCTTGTTTACTTTTCATGAACAACAGAACTAAATTTTTGTTTTCCATAATCAGGTGCACTGCTACATTTTTGCTTCTACATTGTAGCAATAAGATTTTGGAAGTAGGTTTGCTCTCCAATTGTTTTGCTTGAACAACCAAATATGCACTTGTTCTAGTGATGAATCTTCATCTAAGTCTTATTCATCCACCTTTGGGGCATTGGATATGTGAGCAAAAATGCTATTCCTCTGCCCCTTTCTACCTTTTCTGTAATAGTTTATAGGACATTTATCGAAATTACTCCAGGAATCCATTTCCCATTCTTTATCATTATAACAATCTTCATACTCAGTTGTATAGTAGCATTGTTCATCCCATTGTTTTATTTTGCGAATGACTTGATACCAATATATCATCATTACATTCAATCCGTAGCAAATCCAAGAAGTCATGGTCCTGATATTTGAGTGGACTAGAACCACCACAAGACTACAAAAATTCAAAAGGTTAATGATCCAAATGCCTTGATGAAACTAGAATTACAAAAATTCTACTTTCAATGGGAGATTGGAAGAAGGAAGTAAGGATCAAAAACACCTTGATCATGAGGGTTTTCTCGAAATCTCTGCATTACCGCAAATGGCAAATGAAGGTGTCAAAAGATTGGTTAGTCCCTGATGGCAGATGATCTAACCCTTGTAAACTTCCAAGCTTCAAGAATTGTCTATTTGCAGGTAACTACCAGAGACAATGGTTTCTGCATCTAATTACTCTTATAAAATTTGTCCTAAAAAAGAGGTTCAATACAACTGTTATTTTTTGGAACATTTGCAAGATCTTGCAGGGGAATGCCCGCTCTAACACTAGAAGGTATATCTTCATGATAAAAACCACCAACCATGTGGAAGCCTTGAGAATGTTGGGACTTAGGAAGGGCTTGATGTCCCATTAAAGGAACATTTCTTCTAGGTAGCAAATAAACAGGATCCTTAGAATATGAGCGATTAGGATGAGGGAAATTATCAATATTTTGAATGGTTGGATATGAAAGGAATTCATTGCTAGCAAAATAGTCGCCACTATCTAAAGTAGATTCTCTATGAGGTGAGTCTATTATATGAGAGTAGAGAGACTCGCTATGTGAAGACTGTTGCTGTCGCTAACCAATAAACTTTTGAAGCCTCATTGGTCTAGATCTACCTATGGCAGAGCTCTCAAAAGCTGTCTTGGAATCACTTAATGAAGCTAGACTTAGCTTGTTTGAAATGCTAATCTCCCTTCAAGTAAACAATTTTAAGAGATTGACTACCTGGATGAAAACACAAAGGTTTTGTTTATAACCTGCATGCTACTATTAAATTATTATTGGCAATTTAGAATTCTATCAACACAAGGGAGCAAGCCTACTCAAGTGAAAGACTCAAATTGAACTTTCTTGGAGTGTAATAGTTGCCTCTGATGGCAGCTTTGAATTCATCTTCCTTAAGAGGATAGCAGTTCCATAATGTCTTGGAATGAATCTATTTACAACTTCAAAAGGGAAAATAAAGATGCTTAAACTCAATAATAGTTGTGTTACTTTTCTAGGAAGGGATGATGATTTCAACACACTTTTAATTCTTAATAATTCTCTAGCCCTTTTAGCAGCCAATGTTGCCTGGACAAGTAAACAAAAATGATTTAGTGAGTTTACACTTAAATATCATCAAGCATAACCAACCACCCAACAACAAAAACACCTTGATATTTTAGAACTAACTCAAATTTTCATTTCAAGAATGAAACCAACTTGAAAATTAGCTGTTGGTTTGACAATGTACATCAAAAAGATACTACAGATATATAATTTTATTTCCAATAATCAAATTCCTCGATAGTTGTAAGAAAAATCAGTAATCTATAGAAGGAAGTAGGATACATCATTACAAAACCCTTACCTCTCTTTTATAGAGATTGGCTAAAGGTTATTTATTTATTGTAAAGTTGGTGAAGAAAATTACCTAGAGCTACCAAAAACTATAAGGAATTATTTCCTTTGGGAAGGTGAGAGGAGCAACTATCAGAAATTATAAAAGCAACAAATAAAGACTCCAATAAAGACTCAAAAATAAAAAAATAAAAAAATAAATTTTATAATATATGCAAGGAGAAATACAAAGGTCCTAATAATAAGCTACTTTCAAGCAAAAATAAGCATCAAAAGAGTAATTAGGTATTGAGGGATTCAACAGCTATATGATATTCTTACATATACAAGATGGGTGTGCCTGTACTTGTAAATGCTTTTTTCTTTATGTTTCTTGTGGTTTGTAAATGTGATTGTGGGGTGTACCCACATTATTATATATTCTTGAGTAGGTCACTTCTTTACAAGTATAGATTTTTGGAATAAATGTAATAAAATAGAGAAAATTTTGTCAGATTTTGGGTAGAATTTAGCCCTTATGACAACTAGTGGTTATAGCTTTCACTTTTGAATGGCCTCTAACCCCCTTGCTTGGGAGGAGAAATGGAGGGGAGCATAGGAGGAGAAGGTGATCCCCCCTCCTCTACCCCCTTTTGTGATGTGATCACATACCGTCAACTTAACAACTCCTCTATATCCATGACCCAAATGTGTGCCTAGAGTTGGGGAAATATCAGTTATGTTCACTTTTCTTTTTGTCAAAGTTCTGAAAAAATGGGGCTAGCATACTTTAGAATAGGACTTCAACTTCAACATGTTGCATGTTTTTTATCTAATGACTCCTTGGTTTAGGCCCTTAGTTTTTGTATAACATTGTAAAATGTGATGTAATATTTTGTCTGGAGGGACCTTTATTTTGTAACAAATAGTATGTGGGTAGGTGTGCCTGTACTTGTAAATGCTTTTTTTTAAGTTTCTCGTGGTTTGTGAATATGATTGTGGGGTGTACCCACCTTATTATTTTATATTCTTACATAAATCACAACTTTACAGGTATAGGTTTTTGGGAAAAATATAATAAAACAGAGGAAACTCTGCCGAATTTTTTGTAGAATGTAGCCCTTTAGTTATTTAGATTCCTCAAACTTGGATTGTCAATTTTAGATCCAACCCTACTGAGAATTGCTTGAAAGCAAGATGTCCTCCACTTCATTTTCCCCAAGAAAATCTATTTATGTTTTGTTCATTCTTATGCACTTCATCTACTTGTTAATTGGTTTAGATTTTCATTTTTTTAGTTGTTAATGCTTTACACACTAAACCTTTCCTTTGATTTTCACTTAAATGTATCATTAATAATAAATATCCTTTTCAGGATATCATATTCTTTTGCCAAATAAAGTCAATGGATAAAAGTTGGACATATGAAGATAGGTCAAGTAGTAAATATTTGGTGGGTGTTGCAAATTTCATTGAGTTTGCGTTTAATAAAGTGGCCAAGAAAGGAACCATTGCTTGCCCTTGTCAAGACTGCGATAATGCTATTCAAGTTAATCGACAAATAGTTGTTGAGCATTTATTATGGAGAGGGCTTTCCAATGGTTATACTCAATGGGTTTTACATGGCGAAGAGGTTGAAAGCATCGAAGAAGAAGAAGTCAATGATAATCAAGAAGTTGGGGATGATGTGCATGATTTGCTAGATGAGGCTTTTGGATTTCAAGATATGGACAAGGATGCATCTTACATGGAATACAATTTGCCAAATAATATTAATAAAGATGTAAATATGCTTTTTGAATTATTGGACAATGCCAAGCAAGAGCTATATCCAGAATGCAAGAATTTTAGTAAGTTAACTTTTTTGGTTCAACTTTATCACATAAAGTGCCTTAGTGGATGGACAAACAAATGTTCTACCATGCTACTTGAGCTTCTTAAAGATGCATTTCCAAAAGGAGAAACCCTTCCTAATTCTTTCTATCAAACCAAGAAAATTATAGCTAAACTTGGCCTTGCTTATGAAAAAATTGACATATGTTCCGAGAAATGTATGCTATACTGGAAAGAGCATGCAAATGATAATTCATGGCATATATGTGGTACTTTAAGATCGAGACAAAGAACATCACAATCTAAAGTTGATGAAATTCTTCTACTTGAATTAGATAAAGGAATTGCTTCTCAAGTTATGTGGTATTTTACATCGAAACCAAGGTTACAAAGATTATTCATGTCATTGAAGGCATCGTACCTGATGAATGGCATTCTAAAGGTCAATTAAAAGATAAAATGCTTAGACATCCTACAGCTTCCCCAGCATGGAAGACATTTGATAGTAAATATCCGTATTTTGCTTCAGAGCCTCGAAATGTTTGCCTTGGTTTAGCTATTGATGGGTTCAAGCCTTTCAGGATGATAACAACACAACATAGTACTTGGCCTATTATCCTAATTCCCTACAATTTACCTCCATGGTTATGCATGAAGCAAACAAATTTCATATTATTGACAATTATTCCTGGTTCATCTAGTCTAAAAGCTCATATAGATGTATTTTTGCAACCATTAATTGAGGAATTGAAAGATTTATGGGAGATTGGTATTCCAACAGTTGATGTTGATTGCAAAGAAATGTTTCAGTTGCATGCTACAATAATGTGGACTATCAATGACTTTCCAGCATATGCTAATATTTCAGGATGGGCCACAAAAGGATATCTTTCATGTCCTTCTTGTAATAAAGATAGTGATTCACAATACTTGGAAGGTAGTCGACAGGTATGTACATGGGCCATCGTTGTTTTCTTCCAATGAATCATAGATTTAGAAGGCAATCAACACCCTTCAATGGAAAGCAAGAGTTGAGGTGTATACCAAAAAGATTATCAAACATGTTGATAATGACACAATTAGAAAAAGTTTCGGGTGTTATTGGCATAGATCCCAAAAAAAGGTGTAAGTATTGGCCTAATTGGATAAAATTAAGTATATTTTTTCAGTTGCCATATTGGAGAGAGAATGCTATACATCATAATCTTGATGTCATGCATATTGAGAGAAATGTACGTGATAGTATAATAGGAACTTTATTATAATTGGAAAAGAAAAACAAAGATGGCATAAAGAGTCGTATTGACTTGCAAAAGTTGAACATTAGACATGTACTTCATCCTAAAGAGGTTGGAAATATGACTATCTTGCCTCCAGCATGTTATAACTTAGAAAAGAATGAGAAGTCAAAACTATGAGAGATCTTTAAAAGAGTCAAAGCTCCAAATGGTTATGCAACTAATATATCAGGATGTGTAAATCTACGTAATCATAAGATTTCAGGCTTGAAAAGTCATGATTGTCATATACTGATGCATCAACTACTTCCCATATGATGGGAACACCATCATGAGCCATAACTAGCTCATTTTCACCCAATTGAGTTAGTAAAAGCTCATACATAACCAACTGAAGGTCATAATTCATTGCATAACCATTCTGAGATAAAAACAAGCAACCAGGGGTAAAACTATAATTTTACCAACTTATCATAAATGCAGTACAATCATGGGTTTTCTCAAGGGCTGAATAAAGGTCAAATGTTCTTAATAGGATAACAAGTGGGTTATATCAGATAGAAAAGGGTTGGTGTATTTTTCTAAGAATTAAATGACTTTTGAAACCTTAAAAAAAGACCTACTTAATTAACTAAGGTTCTGTTCAGGATAAAATTCAGTTAAACCCTCTAAAAGTCATAGGAAAATATTCTTTATGGTTTAGTACCTTCAATTTGACCATCAGAACCCATTTGGACCTAAAATGGAGTCTCAGACAGATATTTGCCCTAATTTGGATTTTTGCATAAGTTACCTAGTCAAACATGGCCAAAAGCAAAATCCAACTTCACCATTGGATTTCATAGGTCCATATTAGATTTGTACCAAAATTTGGACACAAGATGAGCTTGTCTTGGCCTATTTTGCAAAATTATCCTTTCTGATTACATTTATACCCCCAACTTTCAAAAACCCTTGCATTCAGCCCCCTAATTTCTTCATCATCTTCGCAATTGGGTCCCTCAACCATTATCGCAGAGGAAACCTACTTTGGCAACCTTTGACAGGAGATTTCTCCATGATTGATTGATGAATCCCTTCCAAAATTGGAAGGGAGATTCATCAAGTAATTTCCTTCAATCTAAGCCCATTCATATGCTCCAGATCTTCCCCAATCTCTTATGCAAACGCATGAGAGATTTGGGACTCTTGAAACTCACAAATCAGGTGAAGCATTCCAAGCTTGGAAACCTTGTTTTCCAAGCCTTCCTTGCCTTTAGATCCTTATTTAAGGGAGCCCAGTCCCTCCCGAATTCTCCACTCTCGGAATTGGCCGTGAAATCCCCACAATTCTTCTCTCCCTCTCATGGCCGAAGGGTTCTCGACATCCGGTGACCTTTCCTACCTTTTCCCATCGTCCGTCCTCCATACCTATGATGGATTCATCCTCCCTATTCTTCCCTACGTCTCGCCGTACCAACAGACGCTCGTTCCCCTTCATCCTGGCCATCTCTACCTCACCGGAGCAGCCTTCGTCTCTGACGTTGGCCACACCACACCCGATGCCATCGCTGCCCCACTTCTTCCACTTACCTCCTAGCTAAGTCTCCTATTCCCTCTACTTTCTTCTCTTCTCTTTATCTTCCAAAATTGACCACCGACGCTTATCTGCAACTCCATCTCTTCCATCTCCAGCCACCCCCTCCGATAAGGCCATCCCACCTCCACAGCCCACCAAAACCCTTGCTGACCATCGCAAAACCTTCGCCACATATCCCTGATCATTTCCTCTCTATTCAATCTCCTCTTCACTCACTCACACGAACCCCTGAACACACCCACTCACACGCACATAGTCTGACCTAGCCATGCACTCACAGCCACTGTTGCTCCATGCCACCACCCCCATCACGTTTTCCATGCTCCGGCAATACTCCCTGAGAGCTCTAACGTGGCCGAGAGGCCGTTTCACTGCTTTCAGGTACCAGACCCCGATCGCCATTGACTAGCAAGCTTCAAGCTTGGTTGAAGCTCTCCCTAGGTGCCGCTATCTTAGGTTTTTGTCCCAGGTTGTGTGGAAGAGCCTCACGCATAAGCCCAGGCCCTCAATTGAAGATGTGAACCTTAGCAGCTGTGGTGATTGCGAAGGAGATCCCTGCTACAGAAATGCAAATGAGGGGTGCACGAATAGTCCCACATCGGGAAGTTTTGAAGCCACACACACGTGAAAGAGCGATTTTCACTTTGAATAATTATTATTAAGATAATAAATCGTTGTAGCACAAAAGGTGGTGGAAAATCTCTCAATCAAAGATTAAACAGTAATGAATTTAAACCACAATAACGGATGTCGTATCCATAGGGAGGAAAAGACGAATAAATTCATGAATCAAGGAATACACAGTTCGCAAACTCTTATGTAACTTTAATGCGAGGAACATGCTATTTTAAATGAAGTTTGCAATTTCCATAAAAGTTCAGGGCTGTTTATGCAGTTTTCATGTCAGGAATTAAGCCCCAAAAATATGTGTAAGATGCATGTGTAATGGCTTATCATGTGAATTCAACTTTCATGCAATTCCAATTTGAAATTCAAGATAGAAACATGCACATAACACACATAAAATAATTTCAGGAAGATCTGAGCGCATCAGTGCAATGTGGCCAGAATAAAATACTAATATAAACTTGACAATGGCATTGAATGTAATTATTAATGGGGGCAAAAACAGAGGATTTCTCCTCTCTCATCCTCACGTGTGCGGCCGCGCACGGTTGACCGTAAGAGTCAGCGGGGAGGTATGGCTTGACGAGAGCTATGCAATGGCGGTGACGTGACGGCTGAAGGTGGCCGACAGCGGCTGGCAGGTGGAGGAGGGCCGCCGGCCTGTTGGAGGAGAAGGAGACTATTGCAGCCACCCAGCTGGGTGTGCACTAGATGAGCAGGCGTAGGCACACGCGGGTGCATGCCTACAGGGCGTTGGCGGTGAGGGCGTGAGCGAGTGCCTGCAGGGCACTTGGTGCGAGCATGGTGATGGTTCTGTGCCTGAACAGGCCTACGGGTGAAGCGAGGCAGGTGCTTATGGGGGTGGGGCGGTGCGTACAGGCAGAGCACCTGCGAGCGCTGGTGAAGGGTACGCGAACAAGGGGGCACGCTGTAGTAGGGCACGACTTGGCAGGGCGTGCAAAGTGGAGTAGCGTGAGCACTAGAGTGCCTGCGGGCGCGGCTGGAGGGTGAAGGTGGGCGGTGCAGGAGACGGGTGCTGGCGTGCGCGCCTACGAAGGGGTTGGGCGTGAGGAAGAGCGATTGCTGGTGCTGGAGAGCAGTGCATGCCTGCGGGAGCTGGCAAGGTGGAGCGGGTGCCTGTAGTGGTTTGGTGCAAGTGCAGGCTAGTGTGGTGATTGGAGAGGTGGCTGGAGAGGGGTGCGCCCTTGCGGGAGCAGGCAAGGTGGAGAAGGAGTGGGCACAAGCTGAAGGGCAGGATGGGGTGCACAGTGCACGCGGTGGAGCAGTTCGCTGCAGGGGAGAAGATGAAGATCTCCAGAAGAACCGACGATCCTCTCTTTTTATCTCCTCCCTGACGCAAGTTAAGGGATTTTCAAATCCCTTACTAAACATGGCTGGCGCTCTTGGTGAGGTTGTTGATTGCCTGCCATAGGTTGAGAAATTTGTGGGGGAAAATATCTTTCCTCCCCTGGTGAGAGCGTCGGTTTCGACCGGTTTGTGTTATATATCGTTGTAGTAAAGCCGGTTGTCACCAACGTTTCATCATATAAAAATTTTTTTACTCGGAAAAATAAAAGAGTTCCCGAGGTCGAACTCAGGGAGCAAGTTGTATTCTAGAGATATACAAGTTCTATTACAAAAATAAAGAGAGAGAGAGAGATGAAAATTTGGCTTCTTCTTCTTTTCTTCTTTCTTCCTCTTTGTCTTTGGTTTTTCCTGTTCTTTGTTCTTCTTCTTCTTCT
This sequence comes from Thalassia testudinum, assembly GCA_037157565.1. Classification (NCBI taxonomy): domain Eukaryota; kingdom Viridiplantae; phylum Streptophyta; class Magnoliopsida; order Alismatales; family Hydrocharitaceae; genus Thalassia; species Thalassia testudinum. The sequence goes on from JAZHRO010000014.1 coordinate 61,228,517, forward strand.
GCACTCTTCAGATCTTTCTTCTGCTTTCTTCAGATTTTTCCCCTCTGTCTCTGGTTCTTCCTGTTCTTCTTCTTCTTCTTCTTCTTCTTCTTCTGCTTTCTTCCTTGTCAGATCGTCTTCTTCTTTTCTTGCTTCTCTTTCTTCTGCTTTGTCTTCACCTGCCTTGACTTCTCTTTTTCCTGCTTTGCGATGGCCGTTGCTCTTCCTTTTTTTTTTTCTTCAGCGGGTCTTCTTCTTCTTCTTTGGTCTGCACACTTCAGAGTTTGTTCGTCAAGGCAAAAACCTACTCTACCCCCCTCCCCCGCGTATCTGTCTCTCTGAAATCACTCATCGGAAGCTCTCCCAGAGCGCTACCGGGTAATCGGGTTCGGATCAGGCCCGGGTCCAGGCCCACCGGCGTGCGTGGTGGGCGAGGAGTGCAGGTCAGTCTAATCGGGTCGGGCCAGGTCCGCGGAGCGTGGTCACGGACGAGGCCGAGTCGGGTCGGGTCGGGTGAGAGGGACCTCACCCCGTGGTAACTGAGGCAAACAGCATACGGCAGTTTTTCAATTTATGTGTCCGCGCGCCGTTGAGAGATTCCGAGGTGGGACTAAAAGTCCCACCCCAATTCTCTTACGCCTGCAGCAGGGACGGTGCTCCCAATTGCATCGGCTGTTGAGGCGTACAGCTCCAATCGAGGGCCAGGGTGTGTGCGTGAGATTCTTCCGCGCTGGCCGTGGCTATTCAATCTGGGATATCTCGGCCTGGAGCAACCTCGAGCAGGTTTCGAGCTTCCTCGCCAATGGCGGTCAAGGCCTGGAACCTGAAACCAATGGCACGGCCTCTCGGCCAAATCAGACAGGCGGAGGACCTTCGCCGTGGCACGGCGAAGGTGGTCAGGGGGTCTGCAGGGGGCGAGAGGGGGCTGTTAGGTCGTCCTAGGTCAGACTGTGAGCGAGGGAGTGGGTGTGTTCGGTGGGTCTGCAGGGGGTGTTTGGTGGGAAGTGGAGGGGCGGAAGAGGATCAGGGTGAGGAGGCGGAAGTTCTGCGGTGGTCGGCGAGCCGTGTGGGTCGCTGAGGTGATGGGAGCGGCTCGCCGGAGGGTGGTCGGAGGCGGAGAGGATGAGGGTGAACAGGGTCGGTAGAGGGCTTAATTGACTAAATCGAAAGCGGGGAAAGAAAGAGGAGGAGAAGGGGAGTAAGCCTAACTTAACTGCAGGGACGAAGGGGGAGGAACAGGGCGACAGTCGTATCGACTGTCGCCGGAGAAGACGATGCCCAGTGGGGAAGGACGGCGGTGACGACGGGGCAGAGGCAGCGCGCGCCGGTATTGCGCGACGCGGAAAGAGCAGGGGAAGAAATCTCTGCTGCTGGTATTGCGGCAGAGCGAAGAGGAGGAGGAGGAAGAACCGCCGGAGCTGGTGGGCGTCTGCCGGAGTGAGAAGAGAGGAAAATTGGGGGTTTTCTCCGTCAGATCCAGGCTGCTTTGGTCGGTGGAGCGGCGGGGGGTATTTATAGGGTTGTAGCAGGGAGGAAGGCGGAGGGAGACGACGTGTCTCCCTCGCCGGAGCATGGTCGGAATTCGAACCCATACCGTCCGTGCGTTCGCACGGCCGGTGTGGGGGGCTGCTAGGACCATGGGGGTGCTCCTGCGACGGCTGACGACGCAGGGCACCCCCGGTACACATGCCAGGTCCTCCACCTTACCCTGCGCGGCGCCATGCTCCGCGCAAGGTCGCCGGAGCATGGTGCTGGCAGGGTTTTGCAGGAGGGACCTGTTTGCAAAGAACGAAGGAGAGTTAGGGGCCTGAATGCGAGGGTTCAAAAGTTGAGGGCCAAAGAGTAAATATATGAGGACCAAAGTGTAAAGTCGGTCAAGGAGGTTTCTTCTTAGGCTCAAGTTTTTATACATGACTAATTAGAACCTAAGGAATCTGATGGTAAATTTCATTTTCATATTAAACCTTGTTTGACCGGTCAATTTGCGTAAAGACCCAAATTAAGTTATTAATTGGGCATGGTTCTCAATGTAGGTCAAAATGGGTTCTAAAGGCCAAATTGAAGGTTCTAAACCCTAGAGATTATTTTTCTATGAATTTTAGAGGGTTTATTCTATTTTTACTTTGCCTCGAACCTTGTGAATTGAAGTGGGTTATTTTAGGGTTACAGATTATCATTTGGTTCCTTGGAAGTGCTGTAGCCCTTGCTAGATCATCTCATCCCACTTTTATTCTTATTACGCTGTTCTGACCTGTGTTTGGGCCCTGAATTACCCTGTATGCAGATTATACTGGTAAAATTGCACTTTTACCCCTTATGACTGGTTTTCTTCTCAAACTCAGAATTCTCTGAGTTAAGCCTTTCCTTGAGATATGTAGGAGCTTTTATCCTTTGTATTGGGTCAAAATGAGCTAGTTATGGCTCATGATGAGGTTCTCATCATACCCCCATGCCTAGCTTTTGCTAGTCCCTTAGCAAAAAACTTAAGGTTTCAACCCTTGTTCTAGACCATGAAGTTTTTAATGGTTTTAGATAAGTGCCTTTTTATTTAAGCATAGATTAGGTTAGAATGCTGACCATAGGCCTAAAAGATACTCTAGTACCAATCAAGATCCAAATCTGTCTAGCCTTAGCCTCAGTCTTTTAGCAAAGGTTTTTAAGGCCCACAAGAACTAACCTAAGGTTTATTGGACTTCGTGGTTAAAGCACCCGTGCTTGAAATGATTTTAGCCCTGGCTCAGTTCGCAGTGCGTTTTGTAAGAGAGAGATAGAAAGTTTTTTCTGTTTGGAGAGTTTTCTCTCTCTTTTTCTTTTTAGTTCTAGTCTAGGGTTGGCTTTTCAACACGGTCTGTATCAGATTCCTTGCTCCCATCATCAATCCTCAAGGGTTCCTGGCGATCGATGCTTCGAGATAGCACCGCCCATGGCAACCCCCGGAACCCTGGCTATTGAGATTTCGAGATAATCCCATCCATGGTGTTCCGTGGCCGAATCCAGACCCTGGCAATTGACACTTCGAGATAATGCCATCCATGGAATCTGAACCAGCAGAGTGCTTACATGCCCCCCGTAGGATATGTAAATATCCTAAGAGACAAGCACCGAGGAGATGATATTTTGTTACGCATCTTCGAGGGGATTTCCCGCCTCTCCGCGCTGGGAACTCGTCCAAATCAACTTGTGTTGATCGGCCATTCCTATTCTAGGTGTTCTTTTCAGATTTTTGCGACGCTTCTGCGTGATTCTGATTTTTACGCTTACTGAACCAGGCTGTGTGTGAGATTAGGGTGCTTAGGTTACTGAGTCCCGTAAACCAAAAATTAGTTAACGAGGTCGAATACTTCCTAAGCCTTTAGACCTAACACTTCAGCTTTTCATTTTCCTCAACCTCTTGAGGAGTGTCCAGATCTTAATGAGTACTAAGAGTCTATTCAAGAATGCCTAAGGTTTGCATTCTTACTAATCTCATTGTGCACTTTTCAGTTATTTTCTTGAATGAGGTCTAGAACTTAGGTTAATTCCTTAGTTCCTTACTAATGACTATCAACTTTTCTTATAATTTTGTGCTCCTTTTTCATTTTGTTTCTTCTCTCCTTCACAAAATTTTCCTTCTCCTCTTTTCCTCTTATTCTTTTTCGAAAAATTTTTTAATTTTTATGGTATTTTTGGCATATGTGAATTTTTTTGTTTGAAACCTTTTCTTACGAGTTTTTGCACTTTCATACCCCCCCATGCCTAAGATTTGCAATGTCCTCATTGTAACCTAGGGGTTTCTATTCGACTAAGTTCATACATTAGGATAGCTGTTTTGATGAGTGAATGGGTCGGGGTGACTGTTGCGGACGATTTCTAATCTCAGATGCAAGCACCTGAGGTGGAGTCGGCTGTCCTAAAGTGTGAACTTCAAGTGCAAAAAACTGTCAGAACACGTTTCAGGTTTTCAAAGAGAATGACGGGCTGCCTCCCGTTGAGCGCTAAATTTGATGCCTTCAGCCAAGCGGGAAATGCGATGGAGAGGGGATGGTCAACTCAGCAGAGTTTTGTAAGACAAGCACCTTGATTAAGAGCCTGGTTGGTCCAACCAGGTGCTTGTTTAGATCAACAGGCTGATGATGCAGCCCAAACCCAATCAATCTGGTGGGTTGATAGATGTGGATAAAAAGGTGTGGAGCCCACCATAAACTATGAAGCTCAGATGGATGTGGAAGTGTAAACGCAGGGTTTGGCTGTGCCGAATCAGCCTGGTTAGAGTAGGGACCCGTAGGATAATCAGTGGTTGATGCAGGAACCCTACAGGGGTGATCAGAGAATGATAGAGCATGGTATGTAGTCTGATCAATGTTCGGAACCCGATGTGGAAGTGCAATCGGCTCGGTGAGAGGTGAATCAGCATAGAAATTGAGTCCGGTTGCGGGTCGGGGTTTGGGAGAGGTTTTGATCCGTTCTGTGTGTGCGGATGAGGTGGCCATTGTGTACGAGGGCTCTTCTAGAGACGGATGATAGGTGGTTTCCTGTAGAGAGTCCTCTGGGTAACTATCAAATGCCGGAAGAGTGTTTGTAGGATGAAAGAAATCGGATTCGAGAAAAAATTTGGATTCTGGGTTGCAATCACTCTTGGCATTTTCTGTTTTTGGTTCCTGAGGATCGAAAAGGAATGATTCTGTGTTATCGGTGATCTCGGGAATCAGGACCTCAGCATCAGAGTCAGAGTCAGAGTCATGTGAACTGAGGTCGTAGATAGGCCTGGCGTGTTCAGGAAGGGGAATCTCTCCGCAATTATAGTCAGATCTGAAATTGTCGGAGAGTTGGCGAAAATGATCATGAATTCCACCACAGCAGAAATCATCAGATGTGGAATCAGCAGCCTGACTGGGTTCTAGCCTATATGTCAATTCTAGGTTCAAAAAGATGTTCTGTTCAAGCTCTAAGCTGGTAGGATAGACCCTATTAAAACCTTGCTCATCCAACTCCTCAGTTTCTGTATCATAAATTGGCATGTTTTCTGAAAAATCGATCAGATTTCCTGAGGATGTTGGAGAGGGATACTCATTAAATAGAGGCCCGGAATCATATCCTGTAAAAATTTGATCTTCCTCATAAAGGGCCTCATAATCTTCCCAACAAGTTTCAGATCTAGGTTCTAGGCTTAGGATGTGGGTAGAATTATTAGAACCTAAGTCCGAATAACCTTCGAGGGTCACCTTATCAAAACAAGGGGTGGAATTTATACCCTCCAGAGGTTCAATTCTAATCTTGTTATTGCAGGAGCCTTGGAGTTCTAAGCTTGGTGATTTGTGGCCTAGGGTTGGCTCAGCATTGTGTTCTCCTGCAATATCCCAACCTAATTCAACATTGTCTTCTATCTGGGTTGGGATTTTACAACCACTTTGTGCCTCAATCCCGAGATCTGGGAAACTGAATGGTTCCTTAATACTGTTCCAAGATGGTTCATCCTCTGTTTCTGGTTTATACGGGTATTTCTGGTTGATAATTTGTTCTACTGATTTCATCATTTCTACCCGTTTTATAAGGGCATCTTGGTGTTGTTCCCAAAGTACAGGATTTGTCAAGCATTGAAGGTATTCAGATTGGTGTAATTTTTCTATCTCAATGTATCCTGTCATGAGCATATCTCGGGTTGATCCTTTTGAAATTCCAGTCAATAGAATTTGGGCACAGTTTATGATGAAGGATGTGGTTGTTGGGACATCAACCTGAATATTTCCTATTGGTGTTGAGGTTTTTTCTTCTTTTCCATAGAATCTTATGGCATCCTCGATCATTTTATCTTTCATAGATCTCCGATATTCAGGTTTCTTGAATGGTAGTCTTGCTAGGTAATTCGGCTGCATAATTGGATCAGGTGGTGGAATCAAAGTTTGAATCAAGATGGAAGAAGGGGATTTTGTTCAGAATCAGAGGAAAGAGGGGCTATGTGAATGATTTCTGCAAAAACAAAGGAGCCGAGGCTTAGCCTCGGGAAGAGTGAACTTCTATTGGAGGTTTCAAGGACCTCCTGAAAAATACTGAAGGATTGGATGAGATAAGCAGGTGCTGGACCCAATCAAGACACCCAAAAATTGTTGGGTGACTATAGAGGTTCGGGGCAGATGGACCCCTTGATCAGAAAGATCGTCCACCTGAGAATTACCTGGGCAGCCAGAGAGGGAGAGTCCCGCGAAGACCCCTACACGGTAGAGCGTCCCCACGGGTTACAGGGTTTCCCCCACCCGACCTCTCTTGTCACTGCGGTTCCAGGTAGACCAGAATGGGGATCTTGACCTCTTAAGTCTACCAATTTTAAGATCAGGGTGCTTAAGGTTTCACTTGAACTTTAGTCTTTTAAGTGCAAAGAGTGACCTAATTTAAGGTTGGTTGACCCAAGGGGTCAACTTTACCTATTGTTTTCTTTAAGAGCTTTTAGGTCCTGTCTTTTAGGGTTCAAGTGTTTAGAGAGAGCCAATTGTTTTAGATTTTCTTTGAATAGGTATTTTCAGACAAGGGCTTGGGCACACTTCATTTGGTTTTCTCAATTCTTGCTTAAGGAGTGTGTCTCTAAATCCCTAGTGTTGGATCCTAGGTTGGCTCTACTTGGTCCAGTTAATTCTTTGTTGGGTAATTAGGGCTCAAGCAAGAATGTGTTAGCCCTTAAATACCCTTAATAGTGTGCAGAAATAATGAGTTGAAAACATGCAACTTTTATGGTTACTAAATATGGAAGACAGGTTAACCCTATATTGCTTGTTCTTTTCTTTTCTTCCTCTTTAGAGCTTAGGGGTTAATAGTGAGAGGAAAAATTTACCTGTCTTTGGTGTGGTTGCTTGTCTTCTTGCGTTCCTGTAGCTGCACAAAAGAGAGGAGATTATCAGAACTTAAAAGATACAGGAATGTTTACCTCTAGAATAGCCGTTGCTCCCCGGCAACGGCGCCAAAATGGTGAGAGCGTCGGTTTCGACCGGTTTGTGTTATATATCGTTGTAGTAAAGCCGGTTGTCACCAACGTTTCATCATATAAAAATTTTTTTACTCGGAAAAATAAAAGAGTTCCCGAGGTCGAACTCAGGGAGCAAGTTGTATTCTAGAGATATACAAGTTCTATTACAAAAATAAAGAGAGAGAGAGAGATGAAAATTTGGCTTCTTCTTCTTTTCTTCTTTCTTCCTCTTTGTCTTTGGTTTTTCCTGTTCTTTGTTCTTCTTCTTCTTCTGCACTCTTCAGATCTTTCTTCTGCTTTCTTCAGATTTTTCTTCTGCTTTCTTCAGATTTTTCCCCTCTGTCTCTGGTTCTTCCTGTTCTTCTTCTTCTTCTTCTTCTTCTTCTTCTGCTTTCTTCCTTGTCAGATCGTCTTCTTCTTTTCTTGCTTCTCTTTCTTCTGCTTTGTCTTCACCTGCCTTGACTTCTCTTTTTCCTGCTTTGCGATGGCCGTTGCTCTTCCTTTTTTTTTTTCTTCAGCGGGTCTTCTTCTTCTTCTTTGGTCTGCACACTTCAGAGTTTGTTCGTCAAGGCAAAAACCTACTCTACCCCCCTCCCCCGCGTATCTCTCTCTCTGAAATCACTCATCGGAAGCTCTCCCAGAGCGCTACCGGGTAATCGGGTTCGGATCAGGCCCGGGTCCAGGCCCACCGGCGTGCGTGGTGGGCGAGGAGTGCAGGTCAGTCTAATCGGGTCGGGCCAGGTCCGCGGAGCGTGGTCACGGACGAGGCCGAGTCGGGTCGGGTCGGGTGAGAGGGACCTCACCCCGTGGTAACTGAGGCAAACAGCATACGGCAGTTTTTCAATTTATGTGTCCGCGCGCCGTTGAGAGATTCCGAGGTGGGACTAAAAGTCCCACCCCAATTCTCTTACGCCTGCAGCAGGGACGGTGCTCCCAATTGCATCGGCTGTTGAGGCGTACAGCTCCAATCGAGGGCCAGGGTGTGTGCGTGAGATTCTTCCGCGCTGGCCGTGGCTATTCAATCTGGGATATCTCGGCCTGGAGCAACCTCGAGCAGGTTTCGAGCTTCCTCGCCAATGGCGGTCAAGGCCTGGAACCTGAAACCAATGGCACGGCCTCTCGGCCAAATCAGACAGGCGGAGGACCTTCGCCGTGGCACGGCGAAGGTGGTCAGGGGGTCTGCAGGGGGCGAGAGGGGGCTGTTAGGTCGTCCTAGGTCAGACTGTGAGCGAGGGAGTGGGTGTGTTCGGTGGGTCTGCAGGGGGTGTTTGGTGGGAAGTGGAGGGGCGGAAGAGGATCAGGGTGAGGAGGCGGAAGTTCTGCGGTGGTCGGCGAGCCGTGTGGGTCGCTGAGGTGATGGGAGCGGCTCGCCGGAGGGTGGTCGGAGGCGGAGAGGATGAGGGTGAACAGGGTCGGTAGAGGGCTTAATTGACTAAATCGAAAGCGGGGAAAGAAAGAGGAGGAGAAGGGGAGTAAGCCTAACTTAACTGCAGGGACGAAGGGGGAGGAACAGGGCGACAGTCGTATCGACTGTCGCCGGAGAAGACGATGCCCAGTGGGGAAGGACGGCGGTGACGACGGGGCAGAGGCAGCGCGCGCCGGTATTGCGCGACGCGGAAAGAGCAGGGGAAGAAATCTCTGCTGCTGGTATTGCGGCAGAGCGAAGAGGAGGAGGAGGAAGAACCGCCGGAGCTGGTGGGCGTCTGCCGGAGTGAGAAGAGAGGAAAATTGGGGGTTTTCTCCGTCAGATCCAGGCTGCTTTGGTCGGTGGAGCGGCGGGGGGTATTTATAGGGTTGTAGCAGGGAGGAAGGCGGAGGGAGACGACGTGTCTCCCTCGCCGGAGCATGGTCGGAATTCGAACCCATACCGTCCGTGCGTTCGCACGGCCGGTGTGGGGGGCTGCTAGGACCATGGGGGTGCTCCTGCGACGGCTGACGACGCAGGGCACCCCCGGTACACATGCCAGGTCCTCCACCTTACCCTGCGCGGCGCCATGCTCCGCGCAAGGTCGCCGGAGCATGGTGCTGGCAGGGTTTTGCAGGAGGGACCTGTTTGCAAAGAACGAAGGAGAGTTAGGGGCCTGAATGCGAGGGTTCAAAAGTTGAGGGCCAAAGAGTAAATATATGAGGACCAAAGTGTAAAGTCGGTCAAGGAGGTTTCTTCTTAGGCTCAAGTTTTTATACATGACTAATTAGAACCTAAGGAATCTGATGGTAAATTTCATTTTCATATTAAACCTTGTTTGACCGGTCAATTTGCGTAAAGACCCAAATTAAGTTATTAATTGGGCATGGTTCTCAATGTAGGTCAAAATGGGTTCTAAAGGCCAAATTGAAGGTTCTAAACCCTAGAGATTATTTTTCTATGAATTTTAGAGGGTTTATTCTATTTTTACTTTGCCTCGAACCTTGTGAATTGAAGTGGGTTATTTTAGGGTTACAGATTATCATTTGGTTCCTTGGAAGTGCTGTAGCCCTTGCTAGATCATCTCATCCCACTTTTATTCTTATTACGCTGTTCTGACCTGTGTTTGGGCCCTGAATTACCCTGTATGCAGATTATACTGGTAAAATTGCACTTTTACCCCTTATGACTGGTTTTCTTCTCAAACTCAGAATTCTCTGAGTTAAGCCTTTCCTTGAGATATGTAGGAGCTTTTATCCTTTGTATTGGGTCAAAATGAGCTAGTTATGGCTCATGATGAGGTTCTCATCATCCCCCTATTCTTTTCCCCCATTGATCCTCCTTCCTCTTCTCGATTATTAGCCGAATGGATAGATTAAGTGGAGAAGATGTAACGAGTGTGCTATTGAGGGACCTGCATGAAATGTAAACTAATTACATACTATGTTATAGAATGCGATAAAATAGATGTAAATTTAAATAACGATGCATGCAATCATTCTACAACTTAATGTAGTTATTAACAAACATACAATGTTAAAAGAGAATTACTTAGGCGTAACAATAGTCCATTAGAATGGACTCATTAACCCGCATAAGTTGATTTTATGAAAGAGGTTGTTCACCTCAGTTCATGGGGTGAGGTCTCTCTCACCCGCTCACTCGGCCTTGTCCGCGACTATTATAACGCTTGATCAGGGTTTTAGTAGCAAGTCGTTATGGTTTAGTATAGTCGATCAAGCGTTAGAAACAAATAGGAGGTTTTTATTACTTGAAAACCTAAGTATCTGAGGTTGAACACAGGGAGCAAATGAAATTTATTCACTAATCTCAATAATGTAATTCGAACACTTAAAGTTACTCAAAACCTAATTCAGAGTGTAAATGCAAGAGTTTATGAATACTAAAATGTAGCAAAATAGAAGAGAAATTGAGAAGAGTTGGATAAAAAGTTGATTCTTCTTCTCTTGGCTTGGTCTTCAGCTTCTTCTTCTTATTATCTTTCTTTCTCTGACTTTCCTCTTTCCTTAGCTCTTTTTCTTCTATTCTTCTTTGACTTAGGTCGTCTGCTTCTTCTTCTACTTCTGTTCTTTGGCCTTCTTCTCTGCTTATTAGCTTCTCTTCCTTTTCTTGCCTTTGTAATTCTTTGCCTTCCTTCTTCCTTTAGCTTCTGCCTTTGTCTTTCTCAGCCCTTGCCTTTCTTCTTCAGCCACACTTCTACTACAGTGCTTCCTCTTCCTTGATTCCTCCTACCTTCTTCTGCCTTGTCTTTCCTTCTTCTCTTCTAACTTCTCTTCTTTGCCACACCTTCTTTGCTTTCTCTTTCTTCTGCGTCTTTGCTTTGACTTGCTTCTACCTCAGCTTCCTTTCTTCCTTTGCTTCCCTGCAGCCTTAGCTTCTCTTCTTTTCCTTCTTCTCTTCCCTACATGCAAAACCTATCCCCTACCCTCCCCGCGTACTCTCTCTATTTCTCTCTTTGGTCTGCTCTCCTAAAGCTAGGTAATTGGGTCATGTTTTGCGTGCCCGGGTCCAGCCGCACCGACGTGGGTGGTGCGCGAGGAGTGCGAGGGTTACTCGGGTCGGTCAGCCAAGTTTGTGGGGGCATGGGTCGCAGACGAGGCGGGTATACATGGGTGAGGGGACCTCACCCTGTGTCTTGAGGCGAAGTGCAGAGAGCACAAAAATAATAAAAACCACTCACTGCACGCTAAAGTTTCTGAGGTTGGACTAAAAGTCCCACCCGCTTCGCCCGCACCTGCAAGTGAGGCCTTCGCCCAATAGCCGCAGTTGGGATTTCCTTCAAGGCCAATAGCCTGGTAGGATATGTTTGCGCACTCAACGTGTGTCACCTGGAGCGCTGCACCTGGGTTGATGCAGCCTGACGTGAGCTTGCAAGCTCCTTGCTTCTGCTTCAATGGCGGAAAGGGGGCTAAACCTGCAACTCAACAAGATGGCCTCGTAGCCCCATTAAAACATAGAAGTAGCTTCGCCGTGGCACGAATAAGGTGCCTAGGTGGGTGGCTGGCCGTGGGGTGGCCTAGGCGTGCGTGCCTAGGTCGCTCTATGGCCGTGAAGGTAGGTTAGGTCAGGAGGCATTTAGGGAAGTTATGGAGGTCAATGGAAGGGCAAATGATGATTAGTGGGTGATGGAGGAGGTGGTGAGGGGTCTGGCGAGGCGTATGGAGGGGCAGAGCGGTAGAAGCGTCTTCTCCGGTGGTCGGCCGGAGATGGAGAAGGTGGTGGTGGTCTGTGGCGTCGAGGGGATAAAAATAGAAATAAAGGAGGTGGAAATGAAGAGAAGTGGGAGAGGAAGAGTTCTAACCTACTTAACGGACCAAAGGAGGGAGGCAGATGACTCGTACCTACCGCCGCTGGAGAAGAAGATTCTAGTGGAGGGAGAGCGACGACGACGAAGGGGCTGGAGGCACGTGCTCATGTATGGCACGACGTGGAGGAAGGTGGTGATGACGGCTCTGCCACTGGTATTGTGGCAGAGCGATGAGAATGAGGAGGAGGGGTCGTCGGAGCCTGCTAGACACCTGGCCGGAGGAGAAGGGAAGAAATTGGGGATGATTCTCCGGCGAAGCCAAGTTGAAAAGATGCGGCCGAAGGTGGTGGTGCTTTTATAGGCACTGGAAGGGGCTCTTGTGCTTGGATGACAGGCTTCCGAGCATGAGAGTACTCGCCAGAGAATGAATTAGTTGAGACACCCACATCTCTCATGCGTTCGCATGAGAGATTTGATGCAAATTAGATCCTGCAATCATGCTAAGATGGAGGGGAATTCCTTAGAGAATTTCCCTTCCAAATTTAGGAGGAGATCTCTGAGGAAACAGGGAGTAATCCCCCTCCATTCCTCGCCGGAGTAGGATTCGTCCGCTTTAATGGTGGAGGGACCTAATTGTATGAGTGGCGAGGAAGCTAGGGCGGTTTACGCAAGAGTTTTCAAAAGTTAGGGGCCAGAATGTAATTGGGTGGACTATTTTGCAAAGTAGGTCAAGATGACCTCCCCTTAGGTACAAATTTTGGTACAAACCTAATTTCGACCTAAGGAATCCAATGGTAAAGTTACATTTTAGGTTTGGCCACGTTTGACTGGATATTTTACACAAAAACCCTAATTAGGTTAAATAATGAGCTAGGACCCCAATCTAGGTCAGAATAGGTTCCAAAGGCCAATTTGAATGTTCTCAACCTTAGGGGATATTTTTTCATGAATTTCAGCGGGTTTAATTGATTTTTATCCTGACCATAACATTGTTGAATTATGTGAGTCAGTTTTAGGGTTGAAAGATGTCATTTAATTCCTAAACTGCACACGAACCCATTTTTGACTGAACCAACTCACTTTTCATCTTATTAAGGCCATTTGACGTATGTTTAGCCTCTAAGAAATCCTATTGATGTACTGCAATGGTAAAATTGCACTTTTATCCTTTATTTCATGTTTTCTTCTCAGAGCGTAATTCCTTGAATTAGGCCCTTCTCTATATTATGTAAGAGCTCTTATTCTCTTTCCTAGGTCAAAATGAGCTGGTTAGGGCTCATGATGAGGTTCTCATCATACCCCCATGCCTAGCTTTTGCTAGTTGCTAGCCCTTTGCAAAATTTTAAGGTTTAAATTCTGTTCTAGACCCTGAGTTTCATTCACAAGTTATGATAAGTGCTTTTTTCTTTTTCTTTTGATTAGGTCAGAATATTGACAGTAGGCCTAGAGGTACTCATGTACCAACCAAGATCCAGACCTGACTAGCTTTAACCTTAGTCCTCCACGAAGCTTTTAAGGCCTACAGAAACTATCCTAGGGTTCATAGGACTCCACGGTTAAAGCACCCTTGCTTGAGATATTTTTAGCCTTGTTTCGGTTTGTAGTGCATTTTTTGTAAGGGAGAGGGGATTTATTTGTTTTGAGAGTTTTCTATCTCTTTTCTTTTTATTTCTAGCTTCGGAATGGCTTCTCAACACAGTCTGTATCGAATTCCTCGTCCCCTTCATCAATCCTCAAAGGTCCTTAGCAATCGATGCTTCATGATAGCACCACCCATGGCAACCTCCAGAACCCTGGCTTTCGAGATTTTGAGATAATCCTACCCATGGTGTTCTGTGGCTGAATCCAGACCCTGGCAATCGACATTTCGTGATAATGCCACCCACGGTATCTGAACCAGAATAGTGCTTACATGCCCCCAGTGGGATATTTAAATATCCTAAGAGACAAGCACCGAGGAGACGATATGTCGTTACACATCTTCGAGGGGAATTTCCTACCTCTCCACACCGGGAACTCGTCTAAATCAACGTTGATTGGCTGCTCCTAATCTAGAAAACCTTTTTGAGAACATTTAAATACTTTTGCGTGATTTTGATAGTTATGTGCACTGAACCAGACTGTGTGTGGATTGGGGTGCTTAGGTTACCGAGTCTCGCAAACCGAAGGTCAGTTAACGAGGTCGAATACTCCCTAAGCCTTAGACCTAATACTTAAGCTTCACATTTTCCCCAACCTCTTGAGGATTATCCAGATCTTAGCAGATACTTGAATTTTTAAGCCTAAGAGTCTAGTCCAAAAGGCCTAAGATCAGCGTGTCTACTAATCTCTTTTTATGTCTCATTAGTACTTTCTCTGATTAATTCTCTTTTTCCTTGATGTGGTCTAGAACTTCGGTTAATTCCTTAATCTCTTACTAATGACTATCTCTTTTTTCTTTTTCATTTTGTACTCCTTTTTTGGCATTTTGCGCTTTTCTCCTCATGAATTGTGGCTTACAAAATTTTCTCCCTCCTCCATTTTTTTGTTCTTTTTTATAATTTTTCAATTTTTTTGTGTTTTTGACATATGTGAAATTTTTTTTTAGAATCCATCTGACTTTTCTTCGTTTTGTATGTATGTTCTTTACCACCCCCCATGCCTAAGTTTTGCAATGTCCTCATTGTAAACGGAGGGTGTGAAACAGTGTTGGGTTCAGGTACTTAGAACAGAATTAATCGGGTGGGTGAATGGGTTGGGACATGATTGATGCAGACAATTTCAAGCTTTGGTACATGTACCAGAGGTGGGATCAACTGTCTAAGGTTGAACTTAGGGTGTAATAGACTTGGAGTACAGACGGATAATCAGGCGGATCTTGGGTTTTTGGAATAACGGGCTGCCTCCCATTAAGCGCTAAATTCAATGCCTTCAGCAGAGCGGAACATGGGATGGAGAGGGAGTGGTCAAATCAACAGAATTTTGTAAAACAAGCACCTTGATTAAGAGTCTGGTTGGTCCAATCAGGTGCTTGTTAAGATCAACAAGCTGATGATGCAGCCCAAACCCAATCAGTTTGGTGGGTTGATAGATGTAGATTAACAGATGCGGAACCCACCATATGCAATGAAGCTCTGATGGATGTGGAAGTGAAAAATTGGGTTTTGGCTAAGTCGAATCAGCTTAGTCGGAGTAGGGATCCGAAAAATGATCAAGAAATGGTGCGAAAACCCTATAGGTGTGATCAAAGAATGATGGATCATGATTTTCAGTCAGATCGCTACCTTATGCCCAGTATATATGTGGAGTTGAATCATCTGCAATCGGCTCAGTGAGAGGTGAATTAGAATAGAAATTGAGTTCGGTTGCAGGTTGGGGTTGAAAATGGGTTTTGACTGGTTCTATATGTTTAGAAGAGGTGGCTTCAATGAGAATTGTGTATGAGGGCTCTTCTAGAAAGGAATGACAGGTGGTCTTATGTAGAGAGTCCTCTGGGTTGCAATCACTCTCAGCATTTTCTGGTTTTGGTTCTTGAGGATTGAAAAGAAATGATTCCATGTCATTGGAACCTAAACTAAAATCAGTGATCTTGGGAACCGAGACCTCAGGATCGGAGTCAGAAATGAGTCATGTGAGCTGCGGTCGTAGATTGGGTTATTATATTCTGGAAGTAGATTTTCTCCGAAGCCATGTTAGGAATTGAAATCGTAGGAGAGTTTGCGAAAATCAAGCTCAGATTGAGATTTGAGATCATGAGTTCCACCATAGAATAAATCATATGATGTGGATTTAGCAGCCTGATTGGGGTTTAGCCTATATGTCAATTCTTTTCTTAAATCGGTGTTCTTACTAAGCTCCACTTCAAAGCTGGTAGGATAGACTCAATTGAAACCCCACTGGTCCAACTCCTCAGTTTCTGTATCGTAGATTGGTGTGACTTCCAAAAAATCAATTTGTCTCTCTAAGGATATTGGTGAGGGATATTCATCAAAAAGAGACCCAAAATCATATTCTTCATTGAAATTTTTTATCTTCCTCATACGAGGCCTCGTAATCTTTCCAAGATGTTTCAGATCCAGATTCTAGGCTTACGATGTGGGTTAAATCACTAGGATCTAGGTCTGAAGTACCCTTAAGGGTCACCTTATCAGAAAAAGGGGTAGAATTTACACCCTTGAGAGGTTCAGTTCTACTCCCATCATTGCAAGAGTTTTGGCATTCTAAGCTTGGTGATTCGTGGTCTAGGGGTGGCTCAACATTGTGTTCTCCTACAATTTCCCAACCTAATTCAATATCAGGCATGTTGTATTCTATTTGGCTTGGGAATCCACAACCATTCTGTGCCTTAGACCCAAGATCTGGGAAATTGGATTGATCCTCGATATTACTCCAAGATGGTTCATCCTCTGTTTGGGGTACGTACGGGTATTTCTGGTTGATAATTTGTTTCAACAATCTCATTATCTCTTCCCATTTCTCAAGATCATCTTGGTGTTGTTCCCATAATACAGGATTTGTCAAACATTGAAGGTATTCAAAATTGTGTAACTTTTCTATCTCAATGTATCCTGTTATGAGCATGTCTCAGGTTGATCCTCTTGTGGCTTCTGTCAATAATACTTGGGCACTGGTTATGATGAAGGTTGTGATTGTTGGGACATCAACCTGAATGTTTTCTATAGGTGTTGAGGTTTTGTCTTCATTTTCATACAATTTCAGGGCATCCTCAATCATCCTATCTTTCATGGTTCTTCGGGATTCAGGTTTCTTGAATGGTAATCCTAAGTAGCTAGGCTGCATGTTTGGATCAGATGGTGGAATCAAGATGTAGAATCAGGGTTTAGATCAAGATGTAGAATCAAGGTGTGAAGCGATTAAATCTGAATATAGAGTCCCACTAAAATTTGCATGTGTGTGCTCTAAAGAGAAGAGATGAGGAACTAGAGGTGTTTTTGACCCAATCGTGGCACCCAAAGATGTTTGGATGACTATGGAGGTTCGGGGCGGATGATACCCCTGGATCAAAAAGTCATCCACCTAAGAATTACTTGGGCAGCTAGAGAGGGAGAGTCCCGTAGAGACCCCTACATGGTAGAGCGTCCCCACGAGTGACAGGGTTTCCCCCACCCGACCTCTCTTATCACTAAGATTCTAGGTAGACCAGAATAGGGACCTTTACCTCTTATGTTTACCACTTTTATTTCAAATCAAAGGTTCTTTAGGGTTTTCACTTGAGCTTTAGATGTTTTTGGTTTGTGACCTAATTTCAAGGTTGGTTGACCCAAGGGGTCAACTTCACCAGACCTACCCTAAAGATGGCAAAATGATTCTAGGTCAGGACCTAGAAATCACCTTGAGTTGACTCCCAGGTTATTAGGTCCAAGATTTTAAAGATTCAAGTGATTTTAAGGTTCAATTTTAGGCTTTGTCTTGTTTATATCTTTTCAACCAAGGGCTTGGGTGGTACACTGATGCGAGTGGGTTTATTTCCTTTTTAAACAGGCATGTGTGAACTAGCACTCTGAAACCCTACTGTAGAAGCCCTAATTTGGTTCTTATTTCCAATCCTCTTGCTTCTCAAAAGTTCTCCTTGGTCTTCAAAACAAGAAGTGTGTAGTCCACGGAGATTCAGAAATTAAGCGTGTTTTCTAATAGGCACAGGAAATTGTAGGGTAGGATCTCTAAAAATCACTTCTCTTTCAATAATATTTCAAAATTTTTCGCAAAATTAGGAAGCTTTTGCCTTAAAGATGGTAATTACTATTAAAGAAGGCAAGTAATTCCTAATTTAATTACTTCCTTTTGTCTTCCTAGGATTAGGAGGTGGATTAGGGAAGAAAAGAGATTACCTGCCCTGGAGTGGTTGACTTGCACGGGAGATCTTCTCGTAAAATACCTAGAAAGATCATAGCAAAACACAATAGGGCAAGTTAGTGTTCAAATATAATCAAAAATAGTGTAGAGACTAGTGATAAATTGTGCGTTGCACCAGGGCAATGGTGCCATTTTGTTTCAGCGCTTGATCAAATTTGTCCCCGACAACGGCACCATTTTGTTATAACACTTGATCAGCGTTTTACTAGCAATTTGTTACGTTGTAGTACAGTCGATCAAGTGTTAGAAACAAATAAGAAGTTTTTATTACTCGAAAACCTAAGTATCCGAGGTCGAACACAAGGAGGAAATGGAATTTATTCAGTAAACTCAATAATGTAATTCGAACACTTAAAGTTACTCAAAACCTAATTCAGAGTGTAAGTACAAGAGTTTATGAATATTAAAATGTAGCAAAATAGAAGTGAAATTGAGAAGAGTTGGATAAAAAGTTGATTCTTCTTCTCTTGGCTTGGTCTTCAGCTTCTTCTTCTTGTCTTTCTTTATCTGACTTTCCTCTTTCCTTAGCTCTTTTTCTTCTATTCTTCTTTGACTTTGGCCGTCTGCTTGTTCTTCTGCTTCTATTCTTTGGCCATCTTCTCTGCTTATTGGCATCTCTTCCTTTTCTTGCCTTGGTAATTCTCTGCCTTCCTTCTTCTTCTGTGATTGCCTTCCTTCTTCTTCTTTTAGCTTCTACCTTTGTCTTTCTCAGCCCTTGCCTTTCTTCTTCAGTCGCACTTATGCTACAATGCCTCCTCTTCCTTGATTCCTCCTACCATCTTCTACCTTGTCTTTCCTTCTTCTCTTCTAACTTCTCTTCTTTGCCGCACTTTCTTTGCTTTCTCTTTCTTCTGCTTCTTTATTTTGACTTGCTTCTACCTTAGCTTCCTTTGCTTCTCTGCGGCCTTAGCTTCTCTTCTTTTCCTTCTTCTCTTCCCTGCACGCAAAACCTATCCCCTACCCTCCCCGCATACTCTCCCTCTATTTCT
This sequence comes from Thalassia testudinum, assembly GCA_037157565.1. NCBI lineage: Eukaryota > Viridiplantae > Streptophyta > Magnoliopsida > Alismatales > Hydrocharitaceae > Thalassia > Thalassia testudinum. The sequence continues at coordinate 61,246,945 of JAZHRO010000014.1, forward strand.
CTCTTTGGTCTGCTCTCCTAGAGCCGGGTAATTGGGTCAGGTTTTGCATGCTTGGGTCTAGGCGCACAGACGTGGGTGGTGCGCGAGGAGTGTGAAGGTTACTCGAGTCGGTCAGCCAGGTCCGCGGGGGCGTGGGTCTTGGACGAGGCGGGTATGTGTGGGCGAGGGGACTTCACCCCGTGTCTTGAGGCGAAGAGTAGAGAACACAGAAACAATAAAAACTGCTCACCACGCGCTAAAGTTTCTGAGGTGGGACTAAAAGTCCCACCTGCTTTGCCTGCGCCCGCAGGTGAGGCTTTCACCCAATAGCCATAGCTAGGGCTTCCGTCAAGGCCAATTGCCTAGCTGGATGTGTTCACACACTCAATGTGCATCACCTAGAGCACAGCACCTTGGTTGATGCAGCTTGACGCGAGCTGCTTGCTTCTGCTTCAATGGCGGAAAGGGGGCTGAACCTGCAACTCAACAAGACAGCCTCACGGCCCCATTAAAACTTACAGCTAGCTTCACCGTGGCATGGCGAAGGTTCCTAGTTTGGCGGCTGGCCGCAGGGCGACCTAGGCATGCATGCCTAGGTCGCTCTGTGGCTGTGAAGGTGGGCTAGGTCGAGAGGCGTCTAGGGAAGTGATGGAGGTCAATGTAAGGGCGGATGACAATCAGTGGGTGATGACGGAGGTGGGTCAATGTAAGAGGCAGAGGAAGAGTTCTAACCTACTTAACGGACCAAAGGAGGGAGGAGGCGGACTGCTCAAACCTACCACCACAGGAGAAGAAGATTCCAGTGGAGGGTGAGCGGTGACGATGAGGGGGCTGGAGGCACGTGCGAAGTATAGCGTGACGCAGAGGAAGGTGGTGAAGACGTCTCTACCAATGGTATTGTGGCAGAGCTATGAGGAGGAGGAGGGGTCCCTGGAGCCTACTGGACACCTAGTCGAAGGAGAAGGGAAGAAATTGGGGGTGATTTTCTAGCCAAGCCAAGCTAAAAAGATGCAGCCGGAGGTGGTGGTGCTTTTATAGGCACTAGCAGGGGCTCTTGTGCTTGGAAGACAAGCTTCCAATTGCGAGAGTCCTCATCGGAGAAGGAATCAGTTGAGACACCCACCTCTCTCATGCGTTTGCGCGAGAGATTTGATGCAAATCAGATCCTGCAATCATGCTCAGATGGAAGGGAACTCCTTAGAGATTCTCCCTTCCAAATCTAGGAGATCACTGAGGAATCAGGGAGTAATCCCCCTCCATTCCTCGCTGGAGTAGGATTCCTCTGCTTTAATGGTGGAGGGACCTAATTGTAAGAGTGGCGAGAAAGCTAGGGGGGTCTACGCAAGAGTTTTCAAAAGTTAGGGGCCAGAATATAATTGGGTGGACTATTTTGCAAAGTAGGTCAAGATGACCTCCCCTTAGGTCCAAATTTTGGTACAAACCTAATTTAGACCTAAGGAATCCAATGGTGAAGTTGGATTTTAGGTTTGACCACGTTTAACTAGACATTGTACATAAAAACCCTACTTAGGTCAAATAATGAGCTAGGACCCCAATCTAGTTCAGAATAGGTTCCAAAGGCCAATTTGAAGGTTCTCAACCCTAGGGGATATTTTTCCATGAATTTTATAGGGTTTCGTTGATTTTTAACCTGGCTAGAACCTTGTTGAATTATGTGAGTCAGTTTTAGGGTTGTAAGATGTCATTTAATTCCTAAACTACACACGAACCCATTTCTGACTGAACCAACTCACCTTTCGCTTTATTAAGACCATTTGACCTATGTTTAGCCCTTGAGAAATCCTGTTGATGTACTGCAATGGTAAAATTACAGTTTTGACCTTTATTTCATGTTTTCTTCTTAGAGCATTAATTCCTTGAATTAGGCCCTTCTCTAGGTTACGTAGGAGCTTATATTCTCTTTCATAGGTCAAAATGAGCTGGTTAGGGTTCATGATGACGTTCTCATTAGCGACATGCCCCCATGGACATGGTTAACCCGATTACCCGTCTGACCTGCACTCCTCGCCCACCACCACACGCCAGTGATCCTGGACCCAGGTATGCACTAGGTTCGATTACCCCATCGACTGTGGCTTTGGGAGAGTGAGACTGAAATAGAAAGAGAAGAGAGGAGAATTACGCGGGGGAAGGGGGGTTTTTGCTCTGAGAAGTTTGGCTCCGACACTTAGTCGGACTTAGAAGGTAGAAAGGCCAGAGAAGAAAAAAGCTAAGAAGAGGAAGAAGAAGAAGAGGGATTGCTGAGCTGAAGGCCTAAGGAAGAAGAGGAAGAGGAAGAAGAGGGAATGCTAAGCTGAAGGCCTGAGAAGAATAGAAGAAGGAAGAAGCACATAAACAAAGAAACGAAAAAGGGGTATTGTAGCAAACATCATTTAAGACATCTGATTGCAAAATCTGACATCTAATCTCATACTCTCTCCTTTAATACATTTGAGTAATTATTCTATATGTTAGACTTATAATTGGTGATTCACATCACCATTATTTTGTCTAAAATCCCTTTTACTCTTCATATACTCATATGTTCTACATTGCAAATTAGTTTTTAAGTAATATTTTGTGTTCAAATTACATTAATTGTTGAGGTTAGTGTGTGAATTCAATTTGCTCCCTGTGTTCGACCTCGGAATCTTTTCAAGTAATAAAAATTGCATGTGTTTGAATGCTATTTCGGCTATACTGCAACGCGACACTATTTAAAACACCAATTTAGCATGACAAACATTTTGCGTTATTCACCACTAATCTCTACCTTATTTGATTATATTTGAGCACCGACTTACCCTATTTGCTTTATTGTGATTTTGCGAGGTACTTCACGAGGAGATCTTCTACATAAATGAACCATTCTAGGGCAGGTAACTTATCTATTCTTCCGTAATCAGCCTCCTAATCTTGGAAAGAGAAAAAGGAAACAATCAATTAGGAATCACCTGCCGTATTTTTCATAGTAATTATCATTTAAAAGGCAAGTTTCCTGATTTGCAAATTTTTTTTTTTCAAATCTCATTGAAGTTGAAGCGATCCTGTTTAGAGATCCTACCCCAAATTTCCTGTGCCTATTAGGGACTACGCTTAATTTCTAATCTTCTTGGACTATGCACTTCTTGTTTGAAGTCTAAGGAAAACATTTTTGAAGATTAAAGTGGACTTGGAAATAAAGCCAATTAGGGTTTCTGCATTAGGGTTTTGGAGTGCTAATTCACACTTGCTTGCATAAAATGAAACTGACCCACTCGCATCTGTGTGCTACCCAAGCCCTTGATTGAAAGGATCTAATCAAGAAAAACCCAAAAATCAGGCTCTAAGCTCACTTGAACCCTAAAATCCTTGGACCTAATAACTTGGAGTCAAATCAGGGTGATTTCCAGGTCTTGACCTAGAACTCATTCTACCATCTTTAGGGCAGGTCAGGTAAAGTTGGTCTACATCGTAGGCCAACCAACCTCCAAATTAGGTCACAAGTTAAATCAACTGCTAATTTAAGTGAAAACAAAGGAACAAATTAGGATGTAAAATTGGTAGACTTAAGTGGTCATGTTATCCATTCTGGTCTACCTGGACCCTCAGTGACAAGGAAGGTCAGGTGGGGGAAACCCTGTAACCTGTGGGGGTGCTCAACCGTGTAGGGGTCTTTGCGGGACTCTCCCTTCCTGGCTGCCCAGGTAATTCTCAGGTGGATGACTTTCTAATCCAAGGGTATCATCAACCCTGAACCTCTATAGTCTTCCAAAAATCTTTGGATGCCTTGATTGGGTCAATATCACAATCCAGTCCCTCATCCCTTCTATTTATAGCACACACAGAGATTTGCTTGGGAATCTTTTTCAGATCTAATCAATTTCAATCTAAACTATAATTTTGATTCAACATCTTGATTCCATCAACTGATTCAAAAATGCAGCCTGGCTACTTAGGAAAACCATTGAAAAAACCTGAATCTCAAAGATCCATGAAAGATAGAATGGTTGTGGATGCCCTTAGATTTCATGAGATTGATGATAAAACCTCAAAACCAATTGAAGACACTCGGGTTAATATATCGATAACAACCACCTTCATCATAAACTGTGCCCAAGTAATTATAACACAAGTAACAAATGGATACACTCGGGATGCTCCCATGACAGGATACATTGAGTTAGAAAAATTACATAACTTTGAATACCTCCAATGCATGACAGATCCTGTACTTTGGCAAAGACACCAAGATGATCTTGAAAAATGGAAAGAAATGATGAAATTGTTGAAACAAGTTATCGATCAAAAATACCCGTACATTCCCCAAACAGTTAATGAAACATCTTGGAATAATATTGAGGATCAACATGATTTCCCAAATCCTGAGTTTGAGACACAAGGTTGTTGTGGATTCCTAACCCAGATGGAATATGATATGCCAGATCTTGAAATAGGTTGGGAGGTCCTAATTGTTGGAGAACAGGATTTTGTGCCAACCCTAGAAAACCAAAACCCTGCATAGAATTCCTAAACTCCCGTAAGATTCAATCAGAACCTCTCGAGTGTGTAAATCCCACCCCTTACTCTGATAAGGTGACCCCTGAATGTAATTCTGACCTAGATTCTAGTAATTAAACCCACATCCTTAGCCCATAATCTGGATCTGAATCTTCTTGGGATAATTACAAGGCCCTGTATGACAAAAATCAAAGTTTGAAATTGGATTATGATTCTGGGCCTTTATTTGATGAAAGTACCTCTCCAACATCCATAGAAATATAGATTGATTTTTTGCAAGTCACACCGATCTACGATATAGAAATTGAGGAGTTGGAAGAGTGGAGTTTTGATTGGGTCTTCCCTACAAGACAAAAACCTGAGCCTAGATCCAATAGGGACACCTTTTTAAGCTCGAAATCTACGAATAGGCTAGACCCAAGTCAAGTTGCTGAGTCTACATCTTTCGATTTATTTTATGGTGGAACCTCTGATCTCGAATCAAATTCAGAACTTGACTCTCGCAATTTCTCCAACAATTTCAAATCTTATTATGATTACAGAGAACCATTGTTTCTTGACAACTACGAGCCAATCTACGACCTCAGCACACATGATCCATTCTTCGACTCTGACTATAAGGTCCCTAATCTTGAGATCATTGGTTTAAATTCAGGTTCCATTAAGATGGACTCATTTCTTTTTGATACTTAGGAATCAGAAATAGAAATTGCCAAGAGTGTCTACAATTTAGAGTTCGAATCTTTTCTTCACTCAGACTTTCTTCATCCTACAAACACTCTTCAGGCATTCACCTTTGAGTTTGATTGCCATTATGAGGACTCTCTAAATGAACCCACATTTAATTTATTTTTAGTTGAGACCTCACACACAATTCATATTGATGCCACCTCCTCTACATATACAGAACCTATTCAAACCCGTTTTCAACCCCGACCCACAACTGGGCTCAATTTCTATTATGTTTCCCCTCTGAATGAGCCGGTTGCAGATGATTCTCCTCCAATTTTTTATCAGGTTTTGGACATCGATCAAACTACAAATCACACCCCATCCTTCTTTGATCACTCTTGTATGGTTCTTACATCCTCCACTGATTCTTTTTCATTTAAGGATCCCTACTTTGATCAGGTTGATTCGACTCGACCAAACCCTACCTATAGACTTTCATACCCTTTTGTGTTCTAAAGTATAAGGTGGGTTCCACATCTCCTAATCTACATTTACCAACTCACCAGATTGATTGGGTTTGGACTGCATGACCAGCCTGTTGATTTGAGCAACCACCTGGTGGGACCAACCAGGCTTTTGATCAAGGTGCTTGTTCTGCAAAACTCATTTGATTTGACCACTCCTTCTCCATACCATTTCTGACCCGGCTAAAGGTGTTGAATTTAACACTTAACGGGAGGCAACTCGTCATTCCAAAAAATCAAGATCCTTATGATTATCCTTCTGTACTTCACGTCTATTGCACCCTGAGTTCGATTTTAGAACAGTCGATCCCACTTCTGGTACACGTGCCAGAGCTTGAAATCATCCACAACAGTTATTCCCGACCCGTTTGCTCACCCGATAATCCTGTTCTAATTCCTGAACCCAAAACTATTTCACATCCTTCATTTACAAAGAGGACATTGCAAAACTTAAGCATTGAGGGTGGTAAAGTGCAAGCATTCAAAAATCAAAGTTTAGAAGGGTTCTCACAAAAAAATCATATATTCCAAAAATACCAAAAAAAATAAAAAATTCTTGAAAAAGAATAAAAATATGAGAAGAAATTTTGATGGCATATCAGTTCTTGAGGAGAAAAAGGGGAGAAGATAAAAATGTCAAAAAAGGAGCACAATTTGAATAGAGAAAGAAAAAGGAATAGACATTAGTAATAAAAATTAAGGAATTGACTTAGTTCTAGACCATACCAAAAGAAAAAGAAAGATAAAAGGTGCTAATAAAATAGAGAAGAGATTAGTAGGAATGCTGATTTTAGGCCTCTTGGGCTGTGATCCTAAGCTTAAAAATTCAAGTACATGCAAAGATCTTGATTATCCTCAAGAGGTTGGGGAAAATGCAAAGCTTAAGTATTAGGTCTAAGGCTTAGGGATTATTCAGCCTTGTTAACTGACCTTTGGTTTGCGGGACTCAGTAACCTAAGCACCCCAATCCACACACAGTCTGGTTCAGTGCACCTAAGTATCAAAATCATGCAAATGCATTTAAATTGTTCTGAAAAAGTCACCTACATTAGGAGCGACTGATCAACACAAGTTCATTTGGATGAGTTCCCGACGCGGAGAGGCAGGAAATTCCCCTAGAAGATGCGCAATAACATATCGTCTCCTCGATTCTTGTCTCCTATTATATCTACATATCCTACCAGGGGCATGTAAGCACCCTGTGTTGGTTCAGATGCCATGAGCGGCATTATCCTGAAATGTCGATTGCCAGGGTCTAGATTTAGCTATAGAACGCCATGGGCGGGATTATCTCGAAAGCTAGGGTTCTGGGGGTTGCCATGGGCGGTGCTATCTTGAAGTATCTATTGCCAGGGACCTTGAGAGGATTGATGATGGGGACTAGGAATTCGATACAGACAGTGTTGTGAAGCTAATTTGAAGCTAGAAATAAAAAGAAAAGATAGTGAAAACTCTCCAAAAATAAAGAAAATTCCTCTATCTCTCTGTGACAAAAATGCACTGCAAACTGAACCGAGGCTAAAACATGTTACAATCATCGGTGCTTTAATCGTGGAGTTCAACAAACCTTAGGGTAGTTCCTACAGGCCTTAGAAACCTTCGGGGCGGATAGAGGCTTAAGCTGGTCAGGTCCATATCTTGGTTGGTACTTGAGTACCTCTAGGCCTACTATCGGCATTCTAACCTAATCTACAGAAGAAAGCACACATCACAATTTTTTAGCATCAAAGGATCTTATGGTCTAGAATCAAAGTTAACACCTTGAAATTTTGCTAAGGGACTAGCAAAAGCTAGGCATGGGGGTATGATCAGAACACCATCATGAGCTATAAGTAGCTCATTTTGACCTAATTGAGTCAGTAAAACCTCCTATATAACCAACTGAAGGTCATGATTCATTGCATAACCATTCTAAGAGAAAAACAAGCAACTAGGGGTAAAACTACATTTTACCAGCTTATCATGAATGCAGTACAACCACAGGTTTTCTCAAGGGCTGTATAAAGGTCAAATGGTCATAATAGGATAACAAGAGGGCTAGATCAAACAGAAAAGGGTTGGCGTATGTTTTAAGAATTAAATGACTTTTGAAACCCTAAAACCAGACCCACTTAATTACCCAAGGTTCTAGTCAGGATAAAATTCACTTAAACCCACTAAATATCATAGAAAAATATTCTGTAGGATTTAGTACCTTCAATTTGACCATCAGAACACATTTTGACCCAAAATGGAGTCTAAGATAGATATTTGCACTAATTTGGGTTTTTGCATAAATTACCTAGTCAAATGTGGTTGAAACCCAAATCCAACCTCACCATTGGATTTCTTATGTCCAAATTATGTTTGTAGCAAAATTTGGACCCAAGATGAGCTTGTCTTGACCTAGTTTGAAAAATGGTCCTGTCTGATTACATTTATAACCCCAACTTTCAAAAACACTTGCATTCAGCCTCCTAACTTCTTCATCATCTTCACAATTAGGTCCCTCCACCATTATTGCAAGGTAAACCTACTCTGATGACCTTTGACAAGAGATTTCTCCTTGCTTGATTAATGAATCCCTTCCAAAATTGGACGGGAGATTCATCAAGTAATTCCGTTCAATCTAAGCCTCTTCATATGCTCTAGATCTTCCCCAATCTCTCTTGTGAATGCATGAGAGATTTGGGTCTCTTGAAACTCCCAAATCCAATGAAGGATTCCAAGCTTGGAAAGCTTATTTTCCAAGCCTTCCTTATCTCTAGATCCTTCTTTAAGGGAGCCCAGTTCCTCCTAAATTCTCCACGCTCAAAATTGGCTGTGAAATCCCCACAATTCTTCTCTTCCTCTCACGGTCGAAGGCTCCTCAACATCCGACGGCCTTTCCTGCCTTTTCTTGTCGTCCGTCCGCCATACCTGTTGTGGATTCATCCTCCCTGTTCTCCTCCGTGTCTCGCCATACCAGCAGACGCTCGTTCCCCTTTGTCCTTGCCATCTCTACCTCACCAAAGCCGCCTTCGTCTCCGACGTCAGCCACACCACACCTGACGCCATTGCTGCCCCACATCGTCCACTTACCTCCTAGTTAAGTCTCCTATCCCCTCTACTCTCTTCTCTTCTCTTTATCTTCCAAAATCGACCACAGACGCTTATCCGCAACTCCATCTCTTCCATCTCTGGCCACCCACTCTAGCGAGGCCATCCCACCTCCATAGCCCACCAAAACCCTCGCCGACCATCGCAAAACCTTCGCCACACATCCCTGGCCATTTCCCTTCTATTCATTCACCTCTCCACTCACTCACACGCACCCCCAAGCACACCCACTCACGCGCACACATTTTGACCTAGCCATGCACTCACAGCCACTGTCTCTCTACGCCACCACCCCCATCACATTTGCCGTGCTCCAGCAATACTCCCTGAGTGCTCTGACGTGGCCGAGAGGCCATTTCACTATTTTCAGGTACCAGACCCTATCTGCCATTGATGAGCAAGCTTTAAGCTTGCTTGAAGCTCACCCCAGGTGCTGCTGTCCCATGTCTTTGTCCCAGGTTGCACGGAAGAGCCTTGCGCACAAGCCTAGGCTCGCAATTGAAGACGTGAGCCTCGGTAGCTGAGGCAATTGCTAAGGAGATCCCTGCTATAGAAGGGCAAAGGAGGGGTGCGCGAATAGTCCCACATCAGGAAGTTCTAAAGTCACACACCCACATAAGTTGATTTTGTGAAAGAGGTTGTTCGCCTCAGTTCACAGGGTGAGGTCTCTCTAACTAGCTCACTCGGCCTCATCCGCAACATGCCCTGCGAACTTGGTCGACTCGATTACCTACCTTATCTACACTCCTCGCTCACCACCGCACTCTGATGAGCCTGAACCCGGGTATGCACTAGGTCCGATTACCCAACCGACTATGGCTCTAGGTGAGCTAGACTAAAATAGAAAGAGAGGAGAGGAGAGTTATGTGGGGGAAGGGGGGTTTTTCCTCTAAGAAGTTTGGCTCCAACACTTAGCCGGATTCAGAAGGTAGAAAGGCCAGAGAAGAAGAAAGCTAAGGAAGAAGAGGAAGAAGAAGAAGAGGGATTGCTGAGCAGAAGGCCTGAGAGGAATAGAAGAAGGAAGAAGCACGCAGACACAGAAAAGGAAAAAGGGTACTGTAGCAAACGTCAATTAATACGTCTGATTGCAAAATTAGACATTTGATTTCATACTCTCTCCTTTAATACATTTGAGTAATTATTCTATGTATTAGACTTATAATTGGTGATTCACATCACCATTATTTTTCTTAAAATTCTTTTTACTCTTCATATACTCATATGATCTACATTACAAATTAGTTTTTGAGTAATATTTTGTGTTCAAATTACATTAATTGTTGAGATTAGTATGTGAATTCCATTTGCTCCCTATGTTCGACCTCGAAATCTTTTTGAGTAATAAAAATTGTATTTGTTTGAATGCTATTTCACCTATACTGCAATGCGACACTATTTAAAACATCGATTTAGCACGACAAACACCATATCATTACAAGCTGCCATATGAAATGATATTGTTTGATCAATATTGATAGATTTCTGCAGCTTTTTTTGAGATATATGTTCAAAAGAGCTTGATCTAGAATATCTTAAATAGTCAGAGCAGAAGATTGTCATATTGATTTGTCAATCGGAGAAAATATTCCCATCATCATTTTTTGATATTATGATACATTTAGGAATACATTTGGCCATAGAAGCATAGATAGCTGGAGTAGTTCAATATCGATGGATGTATCCCACAGAAAGGTATACTCCTACAGTATTTTGAAAAAGTCTATATAAATGCTTTATAACATATTCTTTAACTCTTACATGGTTACTTAATAGGTATCTTCTTAAACTAAAAAGATATGTTCATAATAAGAATCATCCAGAAGGCTCTATTGCGGAAGGGTGTATAGCAGATGAATGCTTGATATTTTGTTCATGATATTTATCAGGAGTGGAAACATGGTTTACATCAAGAAACTTTCTAGATGAATTCCATGATGTGGATCAAGGGTTTTCTATATTTTCACAATCTGGTCATGCAATAGGAAAGAGGACTCCCAAGAAATTAAATTTGATTACGATAAAATAGGCACATGGATATATCTTATCCAATTGCGATGCTATCCTTCCAATTAAAGAGTAAGGACTTGAAACTCATATCCTTTGAATTATTCATGTTACATGTTCTATCATAACATTTTAATAATTATTGTAAATTTGCAGAGAACATCGTCATATAGTTAGGAACTCATATTGTCGATTATCACAGAAGGAACTTAGTAACAAACATAATGACACTTTTACCGAGTGGTTCAAGAGATATGTATGTTTCATAAATATCGACCAATCTAGTAGTTTTAATATCTTGAGACACTTATTGTTACTTGTTGTGATTCAGAATGAAGAAAAGGCAAAAAAGGAATTTGTATTAGAAGATCTTCGAGTGCTTGATCGAGGCCCTCATGAAGTAGCGATGTATTATAGTGGCTATATTGTTAATGACTTTAGATTTCATACAAAAAACAAAGAGAAGAATTGACAAACACAAAATAGTGGTGTTGTTGTTAATGCCCAAACTGAGAGCTTTTCCAAAGCATCAGATAAAATCCTTCAGTTGGTGAAGTTGATTATTATGGAGTGATCACAGCCATAATTGAGTTGAATTATTATGAAAAGTTTAAAATAGTACTATTCAAATGCCAATGGATAAATACTATGTCAAAAAATGCCATTGGGAAAGCAAATGGATTAACATCGGTGAATTTATCGTGTTTAGGACATGAAAATGATCCATTTGTATTAGCAACTCAAGTACAACAAGTGTTTTATGTCCAACATCCGATACGCAAGGATTGGCATTTCGTTGTCAGAACAAGACCTAAAGATTTATTCACTATGGAAGAAAAAGTCAATGAATTAGATAATGATGATATGGTAGATGCCTACTTCTATGATTTGAATGAAAGTGAGGTGGATACAAATGACAACGATGATGACATTGAAGTTGTACGTACAGACATTGATGGTGTTTCTTTTTCTAGAGAGAACTGGGAATAGCATATTAATGATATCAGAAGAGCAGATAATAATGAAAGGGAGTCAGATGATGACAACTAAATTGATGTAAGTTATTTGTTGTTATTTGGTATGAAGATAAATTTTCACAAGTCATTTTTTTCATTATTATATGTTTTGACTTTATTTTGTTGATTGTTTAATTTATTTCCTTATTATGATTCATATAGGATGTCAAAGCAACCATGATTTGATTCTCGAGTTATTCCATTTCTAGGAGGATATCAGTCAAAGAAAATTTTGACTGCCCTGGACCAAGAAAATGTTGAGCGAACACATAATTATAATGGAACTAGAGCTACAACTTCTACATTGATGAATAATCCAGTATTACTAAAGAAGCAATCTAAGGAAAAATAAATTATAAGGAAAGATGTTATGAACTGGGCAACAGAGATACTTTAAGACGTCTGGGAAGTGGCCCAGATGTCTGGAACCCTTCCCAGACATCTGGTAATAAATTTTTTCGGCGTACGGGTTCGCTTCTACGCGGGTAGACTGAACCCGCCGCTTTCGTCTTCGTTTTCTCTCCCTGCAGGCACCGCATTTCCCTCTCTCTCTCCTCGTGGCTGCCTTATAAAAGGCTCCCCTCTCCCTCACCCTCACTCCATCCGCCTTCATCTTCTCCTTCTCCCTGCGAGCAAGCGAGAGCGTGAGCGAGCGACTGCGGCAGCTGTGGCCGCGGCGACCGTGCGGGAAGGAGTGCTGCAAGAGGAAGGAAGAAGCTCGACCGCGAGGGTGTGAGCTTGCCAGGGCAGCTAGAGCCGGCCGGCGAGGGAGCTGCGGGCGTGGGGTGTCGTGGAAGAGTTGCTGCAGCTCGGGCAGCAGGCAGACGTGGCGCGGCGCGGCCGTGTGTCGCGGGTGGAGAGCGAATCGGGTCCTGATTCTAGGAAAATTTCCCAGAATCAGACGTCTGGACCTACGTCCAGACGACGTCGAAGATGTCTGGAGGACAGTCCAGATGTCTGACAGGTACAATAATTTCCTACCTTCTCCTTTTTACACGTGTATGGCCATGCAGCCGTCCGTCGCATTCTTCTGCGCCTTCTCATGATGAGAGTGGATGCGTGTGTGCGTAGGTGTTGTTCAGGAGGGCGCGAGGGCTCGCCATCCCACGCGAATTAGACGTCTTGCCACAATACCAGATGACGGAGAGGTCCTCCAAACGTCCAGGGTGACAATCGGACGTTTGGAAACTGACTTCTGATGATCTAGTGAGCTTTTGGATGTCTGAAGGACTGCGTAGAGAAGGTATGGCATGATCGACGTTTTAAGACGTCTGGAAGAAGTTCCAGACGTCTGATTTTGGACAGACTCGTCATTTTTGGCCCATTTAGGGTCCGTTCGGAGTCCTTTTTTCGCGTTTCCAGTTGCATTCGTACCAGATTTATTTCCTCTACCTGTTTACAGCAATTGTATACCATTCTGAAAAACTCCTTGTGTTGATCCTTGTGTTAGGACCCTGTTCCGTTGCGACTCAGGGGGTTGCAGAGGCGCACGGGATTGCCGACCATGCCCCCAATACTCCCGATTTTGCAGGTAGAGTGGCCCTTAATTTATTTGACAAAATTTGTACAATTATGAAACAATTAATAGAGTCTAGGGCATTGCATGAACCCTAGGACTGAGAAATTAGATTGAATGATAGATCCTAGGCCATTGCATGAATCCTAGGACTGGAAAACTAGATTGAATGATAGATCCTAGGGTACGGCATGAATCCTAGGACTGGAAAACTAGTTGAATATACAACCATTGCATTCTTGGGAAAGTAGAAAGGAAACGATAGCTGCCTATTATGAACGAATAAATATGATTGAAAACATGGGAAGTATGAACGTAAAGCCGGAATGGTGAAACCTAAATTGGCTGGGTTAAAAGAGCTTGAGCCCTATGGGGAATTAGGAGTAGAACTCCTGGAAAGGAAATGGAATGGAATTGGGGAAGTGAGATGGCCCTTGAGTACGGAGTACCAAGGAGAGTGACTATCCCCCTGTTTAGTGCAAAGCGGAGCTAGCTGCCCCATGGACCCGGGGTTAGGACTGGCGGGGTTAGGACTGGCCACTTTGTACCAACTTTTGGCCCTCTTGTACACAGTACCGAGGAGAGCTACTAGTGTAGGGAGAGCACTAGCTACCCCACGGGCCCTGGGGTTCTGCCAGCTCTCCTACACCGACTTGTTAGGCCCACTAGGCAAACCAGGGTAGTCAGGCGAGGGTGCGCGGACTGTGGAGGAGCAAGACCCCTGTTTGGTTACTGTGGAGGAGCTGGACCCCTGTTACTGAGAGGGCTCTACCCTATACTGGTTCTGTGCTGTGCTTTGGGCACACTCGTTAACGAAAATGACTAACCGCGTGCCAGTGCAGGGTAGCTACCCGTGCGTTTATCACGCGTGTCGTAGTCACTGTTACATCTATCAGTGACCTTGGGGTGGTTGACTAAGGGCAGGACCACCACGGGGGACTCTCCCGGCCAGGAGAGCACCACGTGTTACTTCTGCCTTTCGGAAAAGACTGCAATCAAGATCGTTCCCACGAGGAACATTCAAGATCAAGAGAAGGATCTGAGAAATAAATCAATAGTGAATAAATAGAAAGAAATAAATAAAGAAAGTAAAATATAACAGCTACTGTACACTCTACTGCTTCTTTAGCTTTTAAGTTGCCACTCTACTCAGCATTTCGCTGACGTGTCACCCTCGTTACTTTTTCAGGACCAGGTGTTGAGCAGCCAGAGTCAGCGACTGCAGAGGATGCTGGGCCTAGTAGGGTCCAATAGGGTTACCAGTAGTACTTCTGTACTTTTCTTCCACTGTAGTGAGTAGTTTCTGTTACTCCCTGTACTTTCTTTATTGAAAACTTTATGTTATGTATATTTCCCTTCTGTTGTGGTGGTGCATACTGTAGTATTTCCTTTCTTTACTGCTGTATTTTGGTACTGCTAGTTATATACATGGTGAATGTAGTTTATTTTACTGTTCTTTTGGTTACTTCTCGTTGGACGACTGGGTCTTGGGATAGTCGAGTAGGTCCGATTCTCGTGTCTCGTAGGGATTCGGGAATCGGATCGTTACAAAAGATCACTCCATGCTTAGGAAAATAAGAAAGGCAAGCATGCTGCCATTGAAACATTCGAAGAAGAATATCAAGGTAACATGGCATGGTGTACACATTCTGCAATTGGAGAAACTGATGAAATTGACCTTCAGGACATTGGTAAGATATTTCATGTGTGAAAATTTATTTCTATATATCATACATAGATTACATTTGAATTCATTTAATAGTGTTCTTTTGCCATTAAAAATCTAGGTTCTAATTCAAAAGGAGAGGGTAAGAGATGACCTACTGTGTGCCTGAAAGTATGGAACAATCAAGTTGGAAGGAAGATATTTGTCGAGATGAATGATTCATACCAACCAATTGGAGAAAATCAAAATCATTTGAAAAATTTTTGTGGAACTATTGCAAGTAATTCAGATTTGGCCCCATTAGATTATGATGATTGAAGGAAGATGCCTATAGAATACAAGAATAAAATGATAGAATTTGTGAAGGTAAATTCTTAATCATAATAATTTTGTTAATTATATTTAAGTTTTGATGGTTTAACATTTTTTTATGATGTAGTGCAAATTTCAATATAATGAGAAGATGTGACCATGGATGCTTCTAAGCATAGCTAAGAATGGAGAGAATTTAAGTGTTATCTTAAAGAGAAATATTATCGACCACAGCTCTCCATGGAAGAAAGATTAAAGTATCGTGATTCACAAGTAACTAAGGAACATTGGAAGTTTCTTAATGAGCAATGGGATTTAGAGAAGTCAAAGGTAATTAAAATTGTATTTTTTTTCTTTACCTTAACTTAGAAAATAGTTTGAAAAGTTATGATTGTTGTAGTTACATTATTCTACAAAAAGCTATGCATGCATAACGGATGAGGTAGTTTCTTTATTCTCAAAATTTCCACTTTTTAAGTTGATGATTTAAGTGTTATAATTTTTATTACTTTTAGGTGGAGAAACAAATGGGAAGAAAGGTAAACAAGAATGATTTTTTTGTAAATGTTTATAAAAAGGATGGCAAACCAATGGATGAAACAGAAGCTTCTATGATCGTAAGTTAAACACATTATATGACATATTCTTGATGTGCAATTTAACTTTTGATCTTTGTTTACATTTATTTTCATTTATAGTATCAACCTTTTCACATAATTAAGAGAACAAATACTAATTTTTTATATGTAAGATACTTGAAATATTAAATAGTGGTAAAATTGTAATGCTTTTAAGTAAATGGTAATTTTGTTTACTTTAATGTATACTTTTAATTGAGAGTAAACTTTTTAATTTGACCTTTTTTTATGTCATTTTAGTTGAGATTTTTATTTGCTCCAAGTTTTTCATAACTATTTTAATAGCATAGAGGATTATACAATGATAAGTTTTTCTTATACGAACAATTTAACAAGGCAACTGAGAAGATGGATGGTTCAAAAGACCCTTCATTAGTTGATGAAATTTATGCAAAAGTTGGAAAAGATAAACATGGTCATGCTAAGGGATATAGATTAATATCGTCACATTCTGATTTGTGGAGGCAGAAAGAAATTGAGGAACAAGAACAAAGGAAAGAGTGGGAAAGATAAATTATGATGCAATTTATGGAAGTAATAAAAGAAATGAAAGAAACCCAAGCAAACTTTCAAGAAATGCTACTCCAATCTTTAGGAGGAGCAGATTTGCAGGTTTCCTCATCATTAAAGAGGTCACAGGTATTATGATTTTTAGTTAAATAATTGAGAATATTTAAGTTAAGAAACTAATCATATCATCTACAATCAGGGTACTCAAGATGTGGCTACGCAACAAGGCAACATTTGTGCAAGTTCAAAGAAGGCAAAGAATTAGCATAAGGATGGGACTCAATCTATGTTGGTTGAAGGCGAGGTAAACTTTTATGTAAAAGTACATTAAAATTTTAAATTCAATATTAAACTTTTGATAAAAACTATAACAAAATTGATCTTCATACTATCATTTTATTGGTATATTATTTCACATGTAGGATGTGTATCTATTAACCATGGTAGACCTATAGAGGAAAGTTGCACTTGCACTAGTGCATACTATTGATCCTAGTGCAATTATTGGAGGAGCTACCATTGGTTCCACTTGTGTAGGGGTTTATGTTGAAGTTGCCATCGATGAGGAAGAGATGTTGATCAGGCCATATGGCAAATATGAAGTTTTAGGTGATACAATTGGAGCTATCATTGCTTGGCCTAAGATGTTTGTTATTTCACGATAGGTATTGTAATAAAATTATTTTGAACCATGGTACTTAAACATAACTCTTCCTATATTTAATGTATCTTAGAATTATTTTTTGACAACATTTTTCTTCTTTTTCAGGATCTTTTCAAGTTGCTAAAAGAAGATGCACTCAAGTTATTAGCAAAATGTAACGAACGCGTGCCCCAGACGCCTTTTAAGATGTCTGGGAGGTGGCCCAGACGTCGGACAAGACGTCTTGGATCACATCCAGACGTCTGACCAGACGTCCGGGATCGTTTACAGACGTCTGGAAAACAGTTATGTTCGCACGGGAGATTCGTCTGCGTGCCTGTGCGCGCAGACCTGCGATTCCTCTCTCTCTCCCTCTGCGGCTGCAGGCGCGCTGCGACCACCTTCTCTCTCCTCCTCGCGCGGCCTTAAAAGGGCACGCCTCCCCTCCCGTCTCCACAGTCTCCTCCTTCTTCTCCTTCCTGAGCGCGAGGGCGAGCGAGCGCGAGGGCGGCAGCGGCAGCCGCAGTGAGCGCGGAGGAGGTGCGGCGTGCGAGGGCGGGGCTCTGCAGTGAGGGCGAGCTCGCCGGAGCGGCTTGGCCGGCCGACGGAGGGCGCAGGGGGAGCGGAGCGACGCGGAGTGGGACCTGCTGCGGGCTAAGCAGCAGACGCGCGAGGTGCGACGCGGGCGGCGTCGCGAGCGGAGGCCGAGCAGGGTTCTGATTCTGGAAAGATTTCCAGAATCAGACGTCTGGGTTGATAGCCAGACGGCAAGGTCGACGTCTGTAAGATCATACAGACGTCTGAAAGGTAAGTTTCCGCTTTCTTCTTCCTTCTTCTCGACTGACCGTACTGAGGGAGGGGGGTTGGTCGTGCGCAGGTTCGCTGATTCGCCATCCTTTGCGAATCAGACGTCCGGAAGTTGTACCGGACGGCGGGAGTGATCTACAGACGTCCGTGTGTACCATCGGACGTCTGGGGTATAGGACAGACGTCTCCGCAGACTTCTGGACGTCCGGGGAACCAAGCTGAACAGGTAATTCTCTGATCCACCGTTTAAGACGTCTGGAAGGAGTTCCAGACGTCTGATTTTGCACAGTATCGTCTTTTTCGACCCGTTTAGGGCCTGTTTGGGCTCCGTTTTCCGCGATTCGAGTTGCGTTCTTTTCAGAATTAATTCCTCTACCCGTCTACAGTAGCTATACACTGTTCTGAGACACTCCTTGTGTTTGATCCTTGTGATAGGACCTCGTTCGGTTGCAGTCTTGAGAGTCGCGGAGGCACGCGGGATTCCCGATCACGCCCCCACTACTCCCGTTGTACCTGGTAGAGTGGCTTTAAGTATTAATAAAATCTGTTAAAGTATGGAACCATAACTAGAACCTAGGGCATTGCATGAATCCTAGGAATGAGAAATATATGGAATGATAGCTCCTAGGTATTGCATGAATCCTAGGGCCGGAAAACTAGATTGTATGATAGATCCTAGGATATGGCATGAATCCTAGGGTGGAAAAACTAGTGGAATGTATATTACTGCAGTCTTGGGAAAATGGAAAGGAATATATATAAAGCTGCTTGTAAATTTAATTAACAGCTGCCTGTTATGAATAAAGAAACATGTTTGAGATCATGGATTTTGAGAACGTGAATCTGGAAAGTGAAACATATGATGTTCTGAGATAAAGAGCTGGAACCCTACGGGGAATTAGGAGTGGAACTCCTGGAAAGAGAAAGGAATGGAACTGAGATGTAGTTTGTACTGTCTCTTGGGTACGCAATACCAAGGGAAGTACCTGTACCTATTTAGTGCAGAGTGGGGCCAGCCGCCCCAGGGACCCGGGGTTAGGATTGGCCGCTCTGTACCGACTTGTTGGCCCTCGTGTACGTAGTACCGAGGAGAGCTACTAGTGTTAGGAGAGTACTAGCTACCCCACGGGCCCCGGGGTTCTGCTAGCCTCCTTCACCGACTTGTTAGGCCCATTAGGGCAAACCAGGGTAGTCAGGCGAGGGTGCGCGGTCTGTGGAGGGGCAAGGCCCCGGTTTGGTTACTGTGGAGGGGTTGGACCCCTGTTTCTGAGAGGGCTCTGCCCTGGTTCCGTGCTGTGCTTTGGGTGCACCCGTTAACGGAAACGACTGACCGCGTGCCAGTGCGGGCTAGCTACCTGTGCGTCTATCGCGAGTGCCGTAGTCACCGTTACGTCTGTCAGTGACCTTGGGGTGGTTGACTGAGGGTAGGATCACCACGGGGGACTCTCCCGGCCAGGAGAGCACCACGTGCTACTTCTACTTTTGGAAAAGACTGCAATCAAGATCGTTCCCACGAGGACATTCGAGATCAAGTAAAGGATCTGAGAAATAAAAGAAATAGTGAGAAAAATTGAAAGATGTGAAAAAAAGAAGTAATAGAACATAACAGCTACTGTAAACTCTACTATTGCCTTTAGTTAGTTTGCCACTCTACTCAGCGTTTTGCTGACGTGTTACACTCGTTACCTTTTTCAGGACCAGGTGTTGAGCAGCCAGGGTCGGCGGCTGCAGAGGACGCTGGGCCGAGTAGGGTCCAGTAGAGTACCACAGCCTTTTTGTACCCCTTTTGTTTCTGTTCTAGTGAGTAGTTTTTGTTTCCGCTGTACCTTCTTTACCTGCAGTTCTTGTTATATGATAAATGCTGTTTTACTGTTGTGGTGGTACCTACAGTAGTAGTTTCTTTCCTTACTGCTGTACTTTCTTACTGTTAGTTATATTCATGCTGAATGTGGTTTATTTTACTGTCTTTTGGTTACTTCCTCGTTGGACGACTAGGTCTTGGGATTAGTCGAGTCGGTCCGGTTCTCATGTCTCGTAGGGACTCGGGAACCGGGTCGTTACAAGATGGTATCAGAGCAAGGTCGTCCCGAGAAGTGAATCAACTGACTGGAAAATAACCAATTCACATGTTTATAGCTAGAGTAGCCACCACAACATATCTCTTGACATGAGCTCTTAGAAGTTTTGTTAGGTACCTTCTGTTTTGACGTTTCCGTTTCGTTTCGCGTCTCCTTGCAGGAGATGCCTCGTCGCGGGACTGGCGAGACTGGCCGCGGGCGCGGCCGAGGGCGAGGTCGGTGAGGTGGACGTGCTGTCGTTGACGTCTCGGTGGACCAGCCACCACTCCCTGGCGCCCAAGCCCAGGACCTCGCCAGACTGATACGGGATATTGTACGAGAGGAGCTCCACCCACCGCCCCGAGCACCTCCTCCTGGGGTTGCAGAGGGGGAGTCCTCTGTGGGACCACGCGACAGACGCGGCGCTGGACACGAGGGAGGGGATGGGCCCCTGCCGCCCCCACCTTCCTCCGACACTTCTGTACACGAGGCACCTTCGCCTGGAGGTGCACCAGCACCTCCCCTACAGCGCCACTTCGAGCTTTTCGGACAGTTCCGGAAGCTGAAGCCCCCCTCCTTCAAGGGGGATGAGGACCCGACCAAGGCAGAGGACTGGCTTGAGCAGCTGGAGAAGATCTTCGACACCCTTCGCCCCCCGGTGGAGTGCCGCGTGGCCTTTGCCACGTACCAGCTGGAGAGTGCGGCACACCGGTGGTGGAGGGCGGTCCGGGGACAGGAGAGGGACGAGCCGACGTGGGACCAGTTCGTCACCCTCTTCTGCGAGCAGTACTTTCCCCAGACGTGGCAGGACCAGAGGAGGCGGGAGTTCCACACTCTCCGCCAAGGGACGATGACCGTGAGTGCGTACCGCACGCGTTTCTTGGAGTTGTCCCGGTTTGCAGCGACAGCGGTAGCCACTGAGGAGGAGCGCCTTTGGAGGTTCACCGAGGGGCTCCGGCCTGCGATCCGGGGGTATGTCAAACCCCTGAAGCTGCCGACGTTTTCGAGGGTGGTAGAGGCAGCTATGACTTACGAGGAGACCAACCCGTCCGCGCGAGAGACCGACGGCGGGCGGAAGAGGCCCTTTCAGCCAGACTTCTCACAGGGCCGGCGAGAACGGAGACACGTGACATCCGCAGGAGAGCTGTCACGCTGTGCAGGGCCATCAGTGGCCTTTGGGGGCCCTCGACAGGGGCCAGTCGCCAGCACCGGACCCCCGCCTAGCCGACAGCAGGGACTCACTGAGGGCGGGAGTCGGGTTCCCCTCTGCTACCAGTGTGGCCAGCCGGGCCACGTCAGGAGGGACTGCCCATCTAGGGCAGGAGGTCAGCAGATACTTCCCGTGCAGAGCACTGGAGGGCGTGCAGGAGGCCACGGTTCCCAGGCACGAGGAGGAGGACAGCAGTCGCGAGGAGGGTACCGGCCAGCACCTACCCGTCCGACGCAGAGTGTGGCTGCTTCGTCCGCACCTAGAGCTGAGGGGCGTATCAACGCCCTAACACACAGGGACGCCAGAGCATCGGGATCCGTGGTAGCAGGTATGATTTCAGTTTCTGGCAGACTCGTTTACATGCTTTTCGATTCCGGCGCTACGCACTCGTTTGTCGCAGCCAGTTTCGCAGTTAGTTTGGACCAGGATTATACACTGTTAGAGAATCCGTTCGTAATCAGAGGTCCGAGTGGTCAGCTGTTTGTAGCTGAGGAGGTGTACACGGGATGCGGGGTCAGCATCGGGGGACATAGCCTGCCAGCTGACCTGATTATGATACAGATGGAGGACTTTGGAGTGATTCTGGGGATGGATTGGCTGTCTGCTTACCACGCCTTGGTAGACTGTTTTGAGAGGAAGATTGTCTTCTCCATTTCGGAGTTGCCTTCTTTCGAGTTTCACGGGCAGCCAGTGGACGGAGGTTTCAGGTGCATTTCGGCACTTCGGGCGGCGAGACTTTTGAGCCAGGGGTGTGAGGGCTTCCTAGCTTGTGTGGTGGCAGAGCACAGCCCCGTGGCAGACTTCCAGAGCATCCCGGTGGTCAGAGAGTACCCCGACGTGTTTCCAGACGAGTTACCAGGACTACCGCCCGAGCGTGAGATTGAGTTTGAGATCTCACTAGTACCAGGGACCAGCCCCATCTCCACCGCGCCATACAGAATGGCACCGCTTGAGCTGCGAGAGCTCAAGTCCCAGTTGCAGGACCTTTTGGAGAAAGGTTTCGTGAGGCCCAGTGCGTCTCCCTAGGAGCCCCGGTACTGTTTGTGAAGAAGAAGGATGCGACCCTATGCCTTTGTGTGGACTACCGACAGCTGAATAGGGTCACCATCAAGAACAGATATCCGCTGCCAAGGATCGACGATTTGTTTGACCAGTTGCGGGGTGCCACGGTGTTTTCCAAGATCGACTTGAGGTCTGGATACCACCAGTTGAGGATCAGGGAGACCGACGTCTCCAAGACAGCTTTCCGCACCCGGTACGGACACTACGAGTTTTTGGTCATGCCGTTTGGGCTGACCAATGCCCCCGCTGCTTTCATGGACCTGATGAACCGGGTGTTTAGACCGTACTTGGACCAGTTTGTGGTGGTTTTCATAGATGATGTACTCATCTATTCTAGAGATCGGACGCAGCACGGACAACACTTGCGGATGGTTCTGGACACTCTGAGACGACGCAGGCTGTACGCCAAATACAGCAAGTGCGAGTTCTGGTTGAGGGAGGTGACCTTTTTGGGTCATGTGATCTCTGGAGACGGCCTGGCGGTGGACCCCGCCAAGGTCGAGGCAGTGCTCAGGTGGGAGAGACCGCGTTCAGTCACTGAGATTCGCAGTTTCCTGGGACTGGCAGGTTACTACAGATGGTTCATCAGAGGATTTTCACAGATTGCGCGTCCTATGACACAGTTGACCCAGAAGGACGTGCCTTTCGCTTGGACAGACGCCTGTGAGGCGTGTTTTCTGGAGCTGAAGGAGAGGTTGACCTCGGCTCCCGTGCTCACCATCCCTGACAGTAGTGGCGGGTTCGTTGTGTACACGGACGCTTCCTTGCAGGGGTTAGGAGGTGTGCTCATGCAGAGGGGTCACGTGGTCGCTTACACTTCGCGGCAGCTGAAGCCCCATGAGCATACCTACCCTACCCACGATCTAGAGTTGGCAGCTGTTGTCTTCGCGCTGAAGACATGGAGGCACTACTTGTACAGTGAGACCTTCGAGATTTTTACAGATCACAAGAGCCTCAGATATCTTTTTGATCAGAAGGAGCTCAACATGAGACAGAGACGTTGGTTGGAGCTCCTGAAGGACTACGACTGCAGCATCTCCTACCACCCGGGAAAGGCCAATGTGGTGGCTGACGCCTTGAGCCGTAAGGCGCCCGCACGCTTGGCCAGTCTACAGTTACAGAGTTGGAGACTTTTGGAGGAGGTGGGCAGTTGGCGACCTCTAGAGTTACGAGGGTACTGTGGGGCAGTGACGGTGACACGGCAGACCAGGCCAGAGTTGTTAGACCGCATCATCACGGGACAGATGGCCGATCCGTACTTGCAGTCTTTGCGCGACAGAGTACTATCAGGGGACCCAGGGGACTTCTCTTTCACAGACCAGGTGTTACGCTTGAGGGGACGGTTGTGCGTCCCCAGAGACGAGGAGCTGTTGAGAGAGCTCCTGACTGAGGCACACGGTTCCAGATTCACCAAACATCCCGGAAACACGAAAATGTACCATGACTTGAGACGCGAGTTCTGGTGGAGAGGGATGAAGCGGGATGTGGGTGAGTTCGTGCAGCAGTGCTTAGTGTGCCAGCAGGTGAAAGCCGAGCATCAGAGGCCTGCAGGGCCGCTTCAGCCGCTTCCAGTGCCAGAGTGGAAGTGGGAGAGCATCACCATGGACTTGGTGGTGGGCTTACCTGTTACCCAGCCAGGACATGACGCAGTCTGGGTAATAGTGGATAGATTGACGAAGACGGCACGATTCTTGCCGATCCGAGTCACTTTGGGACCAGCACAGTTGGCAGAGAGGTATATCCGTGATGTGGTGCGACTACACGGAGTTCCGCGGGAGATCGTATCCGACCGGGATACCCGCTTTACATCCCAGTTTTGGGCTGAGTTTCAGCAGGCTTTGGGGACGAGGTTGAGGTTTAGAACGGCTTACCACCCCCAGACGGACGGACAGTCGGAACGCACGATACAGACACTTGAGGACCTTTTGCGTGCCTGTGTACTAGACTGGAGGGGCTCTTGGGAGGAGCACCTGCCCCTGGCGGAGTTTGTATACAACAACAGTTATCACTCGAGCATCGGCATGGCTCCCTACGAGGCTCTGTACGGACGGAAATGCACGGCACCCTTGAGTTGGGTTGAGGTGGGGACCAAGTGGGAGGTTGGCCCCAGGTTGATCCGGCAGAGTCAGGAGGTAGTCGAGCAGATCCACAGACGACTCCGCACTGTCAGGAGTAGACAGAAGAGCTACGCAGATCGCAGACGTAGAGAGGTGCAGTTCGAGGTTGGGGACCACGTCTTCCTTCGTGTTTCGCCCATGAAGGGCTTACAGCGGTTTGGGGTGAGAGGGAAGCTCGCGCCGAGGTTCGTGGGGCCCTTTGAGGTCCTGGAGCGGGTTGGACCCGTTGCTTACAGACTTGCCCTTCCCCCGCAGCTTTCTGGTGTGCACGACGTGTTCCACGTGTCCAACCTCAGGAAGTACGTAGCCGATCCCAGCCACGTACTGAGTCACGAGAGCGTCGAGGTGAGCGACGACCTGACCTACCCCGAGCGGCCAGTGCAGATCCTAGACCGAGCCGTCCGCAGGTTGAGACGAAAGCAAGTACCCCTGGTAAAGGTTTTGTGGAGGAGCCAGCGGTACGAGGAGGCTACCTGGGAGCCTGAGGCGGCAATGCGGGAGCGGTACCCGGAGCTTTTCGCGGGTACATCTTTTCGGACCGGCTTCGGTCCTCTTTGAGTTTGTTATGGTTATTTGGACATCTTTTTCCCGCACCATAGTTGGCGCAAGTTTCGGGGACGAAACTTCCTTTGAGTTTGTTATATTGTAACGAACGCGTGCCCCAGACGCCTTTTAAGACGTCTGGGAGGTGGCCCAGACGTCGGACAAGACGTCTTGGATCACATCCAGACGTCTGACCAGACGTCCGGGATCGTTTACAGACGTCTGGAAAACAGTTATGTTCGCACGGGAAATTCGTCTGCGCCTGTGCGCGTAGACCTGCGATTCCTCTCTCTCTCCCTCTGTGGCTGCAGGCGCGCTGCGACCACCTTCTCTCTCCTCCTCGCGCGGCCTTAAAAGGGTGCGCCTCCCCTCCCGTCTCCACCGTCTCCTCCTTCTTCTCCTTCCTGAGCGCGAGGGCGAGCGAGCGCGAGGGCGGCAGCGGCAGCCGCAGTGAGCGCGGAGGAGGTGCGGCGTGCAAGGGCGTGGCTCTGCCGTGAGGGCGAGCTCGCCGGAGCGGCTTGGCCGGCCGGCGGAGGGCGCAGGGGGCGCGGAGCGACGCGGAGTGGGACCTGCTGCGGGCTGAGCAGCAGACGCGCGAGGTGCGACGCGGGCGGTGTCGCGAGCGGAGGCCGAGCAGGGTTCTGATTCTGGAAAGATTTCCAGAATCAGACGTCTGGGTTGATAGCCAGACGGCAAGGTCGACGTCTGTAAGATCATACAGACGTCTGAAAGGTAAGTTTCCGCTTTCTTCTTCCTTCTTCTCGACTGACCGTACTGAGGGAGGGGGGGTTGGCCGTGCGCAGGTTCGCTGATTTGCCATCCTTTGTGAATCAGACGTCTGGAAGTTGTACCGGACGGCGGGAGTGATCTACAGACGTCCGTGTGTACCATCGGACGTCTGGGGTATAGGACAGACGTCTCCGCAGACTTCTGGACATCCGGGGAACCAAGCTGAACAGGTAATTCTCTGATCCACCGTTTAAGACGTCTGGAAGGAGTTCCAGACGTCTGATTTTGCGAAATATCGTCCTTTTCGACCCGTTTAGGGCCCGTTTGGGCTCCGTTTTCCGCGATTCGAGTTGCGTTCTTTTCAGAATTAATTCCTCTACTCGTCTACAGTAGCTATACACTATTCTGAGGCACTCCTTGTGTTTGATCCTTGTGATAGGACCTCGTTCGGTTGCAGTCTTGAGAGTCGCGGAGGCACGCGGGATTCCCGATCACGCCCCCACTACTCCCGTTGTACCTGGTAGAGTGGCTTTAAGTATTAATAAAATCTGTTAAAGTATGGAACCATAACTAGAACCTAGGGCATTGCATGAATCCTAGGAATGAGAAATATATGGAATGATAGCTCCTAGGTATTGCATGAATCCTAGGGCCGAAAAACTAGATTGTACGATAGATCCTAGGATATGGGATGAATCCTAGGGTGGAAAAACTAGTGGAATGTATATTACTGCAGTCTTGGGAAAATGGAAAGGAATATATATAAAGCTGCTTGTAAATTTAATTAACAGCTGCCTGTTATGAATAAAGAAACATGTTTGAGATCATGGATTTTGAGAACGTGAATCTGGAAAGTGAAACATATGATGTTCTGAGATAAAGAGCTGGAACCCTACGGGGAATTAGGAGTGGAACTCCTGGAAAGAAAAAGGAATGGAACTGAGATGTAGTTTGTACTGTCTCTTGGGTACGCAGTACCAAGGGAAGTACCTGTACCTGTTTAGTGCAGAGTGGGGCCAGCCGCCCCAGGGACCCGGGGTTAGGATTGGCCGCTCTGTACCGACTTGTTGGCCCTCGTGTATGTAGTACCGAGGAGAGCTACTAGTGTTAGGAGAGTACTAGCTACCCCACGGGCCCCGGGGTTCTGCTAGCCTCCTTCACCGACTTGTTAGGCCCATTAGGGCAAACCAGGGTAGTTAGGCGAGGGTGCGCGGACTGTGGAGGGGCAAGGCCCCGGTTTGGTTACTGTGGAGGGGTTGGACCCCTGTTACTGAGAGGGCTCTGCCCTGGTTCCGTGCTGTGCTTTAGGTGCACCCGTTAACGGAAACGACTGACCGCGTGCCAGTGCGGGCTAGCTACCTGTGCGTCTATCGCGCGTGCCGTAGTCACCGTTACGTTTGTCAGTGACCTTGGGGTGGTTGACTGAGGGTAGGATCACCACGGGGGACTCTCCCAGCTAGGAGAGCACCACGTGCTACTTCTACTTTTGGAAAAGACTGCAATCAAGATCGTTCCCACGAGGACATTCGAGATCAAGTAAAGGATCTGAGAAATAAAAGAAATAGTGAGAAAAATTGAAAGATGTGAAAAAAAGAAGTAATAGAACATAACAGCTACTGTACACTCTACTGTTGCCTTTAGTTAGTTTGCCACTCTACTCAACGTTTTGCTGACGTGTTACACTCGTTACCTTTTTCAGGACCAGGTGTTGAGCAGCCAGGGTCGGCGGCTGCAGAGGACGCTGGGCCGAGTAGGGTCCAGTAGAGTACCACAGCCTTTTTGTACCCCTTTTGTTTCTGTTCTAGTGAGTAGTTTTTGTTTCCGCTGTACCTTCTTTACCTGCAGTTCTTGTTATATGATAAATGCTGTTTTACTGTTGTGGTGGTACCTACTGTAGTTGTTTCTTTCCTTACTGCTGTACTTTCTTACTGTTAGTTATATTCATGCTGAATGTGGTTTATTTTACTGTCTTTTGGTTACTTCCTCGTTGGACGACTAGGTCTTGGGATTAGTCGAGTCGGTCCGGTTCTCGTGTCTCGTAGGGACTCGGGAACCGGGTCGTTACACAAAATCCTTTTTACGTGCCTTTAATTTAGTCAAAATATTTTTTTAGACATTTTTTTGCTTTAACTTGGACATGTATCTTTTTTGGTTATGTTATAGTATAACTTTGACTTGTTTATGAAAATTTTCTCTTCTAATAAAAGACTATTGGTTGATGAAGGAATATTGTATATGATCGATGTGTCATTTTAGATGTTTGCTCTTTCTTACTGCCATTAAATTATAAAAATGTGTAGTTGGTTTAGACATTTTACTACTTTTTCATTATTTAATTTTAAAATGAAAATTTTTATTTTTATCACAATAGATCTTTATAATATTGTTTCGTTGCTTAAATATTTATTCATTTCAATTTAGGAGTCATATACTTTATAATTAAAGTTAATGTAAGATAAAGTGTAATAATGACACTTAAGATATAGCATTGGGTAGTAATTAAAGTTAATTTATGAAGTATATAAAACAACGATGCTATTCGTGATAAAATTATGGTGTTGAATGAATGATTTATTTTTTAAAATTAGCAATAGATTTTACTACCTCTAATAATCTCCCTTAGCAACATCAAATTTTGTCCTAATAAGAATTAAAAGAACTGTGGGATTAATTAGCAACGAAAAGTGATTTCCTCTAAAGCATCTTATATCATTAATTTGTTGTGATAATTATTTTTGTCGCTATTTTTTCTTTACAATAGCGTCAATTGTAGCAACAAAAAGATAGTCATTAAAAGTAACATTTATCGACAAAAATATTGACAAAAGTAATTGCCGCTAAAGATTCAAAAAATATCGATAGTCTAAAATTGTCGGTAAATCTTTCGCAACACTAGTTATACCGACGGACAAGTGACGAATTCAATAAGTGTTGGAAAATGTCTATAGTGACAAATATTAATGCTTTAGCAACATATCTCTTTTGTCTATGCAAACTATTTTTGTTGTAGTGACTCCACCGAAACTTCCCCACTAGAAAACCCAATCTATTTATCCTCTTCCATTTAGTTATTTAATTCACAATATCATCTAGCCTTTAATCCTAACCTTTCATCCCTAACCTGTTAATCCTATCCCTACAAATTAGAGATCCTAGACAACCTAAATCAACCAATCATAGACCTCCATCATTCCTATATAAACCCCTAGCCACACCCTCATTAGGAACCATCTCCTACTTAGAATTTCCTACCTCCACATATCTCTACTACTAGTGCTAGTCTACACCATCTTTGGTGATTCTGGCGGGTGTGCCTTCGCATCCGCATCTATGTCGATGCGTCGGACTTCGCCTTCGAAATCCATAATTTCTACATTTCTCTACTATAGTTCTAGTTGTAGTAATCTAGTTCTAGTTATAATTTTCCAAGCATTCCTCTTTTACGTGTGCTAGACTCTTATCTTATTCAATAATGTTCTACTTATTTTTCAACTTGTCTTCAAGTTCTATGCTTTCTAGTAGTAGTATATTACAGTTCTAGTAGTTGCATGCTATTAGATTTAGTATTAGTTATAACAATAATCCTACTTGATGCATAATTTTAGTTCTAATTAGGAAAGCAATTGCGATCTAATTGTCTCCCTGCAAATGACTTGGACTCCATTGTTTTTATTCAAAAATCCTTAGAAGTTTGATTTCACTTACAAATTCAAGATTTTCTATGTGCATTTACAATGACGAACATGCTTCTTTTGCGTACCTATTTCACATGCAGAACATTTTTTGGCACCATTGTCAGGGAAGCAACATGATTATTTCGCTTTCAATAGCTTCATCTAGCTTTGCATTCGTGAGATCTAACTTGTTCTTCTCTTTTTGCCATTTTGTGTATAGGATCGCATAGTCACACAAGAACAAATTGTGAAGCGTTGAGAAGAAAAAGTGCAGGTGGAGATCCCCAGGTAGGTCATCTACATTCTATACTTAGGTAGATTCGTGACTTTTTGCAGTAATTGCATTTAGTATTTTTTCAATATATATATATATATATTTGTACATCTATTTTTGGTGTCTATCTTGATACTCAGGTTAGTCATTTGCTTCAGTTATTTGCATTAAAAAGAAAAACTCTTGTTGGTGGTTGTTAACTTTTGAAAAATAATAAAACCACCTTCTACATTTTCCAGTTGCAACAAACTTTTTCTTTCAAAATTCAATTTAAAAAATTTTACTTGTTGAAAATTCTAAAATATTTATTGGACATGACCATTGAAGTTAGAAACAAGATATCTAAATTTCATACAATTTTGTTTTATATAAGAATTTAAAAAATTCATGAACTGAACTGTTATCAAATCTATTATCGTTCATGACATTTTAGAATTCAAAAAATCATGAAAATTTTATTATAACACTAATTTATCTAAAATTTATTTTGTTAGATTTATGTGATAATATAGAATCCTTGAAAAAATTTAAAAAATATTTTGTGGACGTTTGATTACAAGGACTATTTGATCACTAACTGAGGGTCAAAACAGACTATAGAACCCCAGTACACTTTAAATCTGAAAAAATTACATAACGTGCATTAAAAAAATTGAGAAATTTTTTTTGGGTAACTTAGTTGGTGGTACAATAGGACCATTGATTTTTTTAATTGGTTTCCACCACATTTGATTCTTTGGGCTAAAATGAATCATATAGCACAATCTGCTTTTAGGATTCACATTAAAGTAGAGCACATCCCCATAATTAAAGGAAATTTATCAAACAATTGGAAGTTACAAAACCTCTTGTGTGCCTCATCAGAACCATTGTCTGAATCTATTTAACCAAGTGAACCCTAAAATTCACTAATAAAAGCACTTCAAATTTAAAAGAAACCACATCAATTAAGCTTGTATTGTGAACCCTTGTTTGGCACGCACATATAATTTAATTGATCTAATTAAGAAACCACCCCCTCACACCCATCATCTAATCCCGTGAACTTTAAATCCTCAGCCCTAATTAACTTGATAGACGCATCAACTAGGTTGGATTTTATTTTCCAAACTGGAGCTATACCTAGTTGATTGTATCTGAGGCCTTGTCTATTTGGACCAACTGGTGACAAGAAAGGTCAGTGTCTAGTTATTTCTTTTTTTTTTTGAACTATGTGAGAATTGGATAGAGTGAGTCCAATGCCAATTCCAAAGTTGTTACACAATTTTTTTTTTGATTTTCTACTTTGTAGGGTTTGATATTATTTAATATATTTTAGGGTTTTCTTGTTATGATTTCAAACAAGCTTGAATTCCACAATCACAAGGGAAACAAGTTGTGTTGGTGAAGATAGATTTTCTTTATAGATTGTGGGACTAAAAATTGAAAAGAAACCCTAACTGAATTGACCCTAAGCAGAAAAGTTAACTATTGATGAATTTTTTAGGCTTTTCTTCTTAAGCAGTGGTCCAAATATGGCAAGCAATACCACTACTGGAAATTTAATCAAATAAGGATTCCAAAAAATATATTTCTATGATTTAAGGAGTTTGTTTGATATTTCTTTGGAATTTTTCTTTGTGCTGGTGTCTAACTCTAGAAATGATACCCATGGGTATTTTACACTTTTCAGTAACACCATCGACGACCCAAAATTTTTAGGATTTTATATGTTGTGTAGAATTTCTCAAGGATTCTAGAAAGCTAAATTTCATAGAAATTGGGCAAGTAGAAAAAGTCCTAAAATTCGTAAACTGTAACAAATTAATGAAATTAGAGAAGATATCCCCTCTATAGTTTACGAATTTTTAGAAACTTTCTACAAGTCCGAATGATCTAAAATTTGGAACAGATGTTCCTAACTTGATTTGGGAGATTTGGGTGGAATTTTACGAATGTAGGAGGCCTATTGGTTAACCCATATTTATTGGCTATTTAGGTATTTGAATACCTAGACATTAAGTTATCTTTAACATTTATTTAGCATGCATTAGGATGTAAATAGATCAGTTCATATTTTTGCCTTGATTGCATAATTCATGCATTGCATTTATATTTAAATGCATTTAGAATTGATTTAGAATGGCATACATTTTATTAGTTAACCAATTGGGTGCATTACATGCATTATTTTGGTTTAACATAGAAGTTAAGGGTTTATGCATAAATAACCCTCATTTCTTTTATTTAATTATTTCACTCTTTTCTTCTTCAACGGCTGCAAGACCATTGTGGTTTTCATGGTGGATGCTCCAAGAATTCACTTAGTGAAAAGTAGATCTGGCCCTCACGCCTGTTCAAATTCTCCTTACTCAAGTATAACTGCTATAAGAGGGCTCCTCCTTCACTGAGCATAGGAGGCCATCATCCCACTCCACCATTGTGCAAAGCTTGGAGCTCATCCATTCCACACCGTGGGCCTTTATCATGGCAAAGCCTCGCCATCGTGGGTGTGTGTGGTGACAACCCACATCGCCATCCACAAGCCTTGCAATTCCATCACCGTGCAACTATCACATGCACCACTACTGTAAGTACCTCTATTTTGATGAAATAAAATTATGTTTTATTGTGAACTAATCTTTCAGGATCACGCTCACACAAATCAAGTCAATTATCCTTCATGTGGATCAAAGTGAAGATTATCTTTAGTCAATGTAATTCTTTGATATTTCTTTAGTCTATAATTATTGTAAGAAACCTCAAGATTAAAGACAAACCTTTCTAAATAGTAAAATAAATATGTAGATAGTATTGATCGACCAAAATATTAGAATTGATTGACAAAATCAATTGATCGATCAAAATATGAATATTGATCGACCATATTAGCTTAACGGTCAAATCCGATTTTCTCGCAATTGATCGACCAATTAAATATTTGGTCGATCATCAATTGATCGACCAATTAAGTAAATTGATCGATCAAAATGAAAATTGCTTGACCAATTTTCGAACATTCCAAAAATGTTCCATTTTCACCTATAAATAGGGCTCCAAACCCCTCATTTCAAAACTCACTTTCAAAGAGAAATCCATCTAGAAAAAGATTTCTCATGCTTTCTCTCTAAGTGCTTTTACATTTCTATTTTCATGCCCTCCAAAGCATGTTGATTCGAACCTCTAGAAAAATCCGATTTGACTTTCCTTGAGGTTCTAGTGGATTATATTATTTTATTTTACTTGATGCTTTGATTATGGATCCCAAGTTGGGAGAAATCTATTGTTGTTGTTGTTGTTGTGCATCTCTTGAGGTTAGTAAGAGATGGGATCATTGTAAGAGGTTGTGCCACCCTCGTTCAAGTGGTACGCTAGTGGATTAACTAGCATTGCCTAGTCAGGAAAATCCTAAGCTGGGAGGCTTAGGTAGTGGTTTTTACCCGTAGGAGCTTCCACTATAAATCTTTTTGTATATTGTGAGATTTTTTTGTGCCATATTTTTATTACAGTAGATATCATACTTGATCTTGTGTTTGTGTCCAAGTAAGATCCATTGGATACCCTCATTTGGTATCAGAGCTAGATTGTGAAGGTGACATCACACCTCACCTTCACATGGCCGCAATAAGTTTTGTGGAGGGACAATCGTTTTTCCAACCACCACTATTCAATGGATCGAAGCATGATTATTGGAAAAGAAGAATGCAAATTATTCTTGAAGCAATGGACTTTAAGATTTGGCATATCATTGAGTCCAAATATAAGCCAAAGAAGGAATAAGAAAAAGAATTAACGAAGGAAGAGAAGAAGATATGAAAATAATGCTAAAGCCATGATGCACTATTTTGTGCACTAACAAGAAAGGAATTTGACAAAGTTGCTTCAAACAAAAGTGCATATGAGATATGGAATCAGCTCTCTACCATGCACGAAGATACCACTAACGAAGAAGTAACATTGGATGATTCCAACCTAGGTTCGAAATCAGATATCGAGGAACAAAGCCATGAAGATGGAGTTACTCATCTGTGTCTCATGGCATCAATAGAATCAAGCAAAAAAGAAGTAAACTCTGACCTTGCTTTAGATGAATTATTAGATGCATATCATGATTTATACAAATTAACTAAAAAATTAAAAAAAGAAATAAGGAACTTAAGGATAAGTGCGCAAGTTTAGAAAATAAAAAAGATGATTTATCTCTAGACTTAAAAAATAAGAAAAGAGAATCAGATATAACAATAGTTGTGAATGTAAAGTTCCATGAGAAGGTAGAAGATCTCAAGGAACAATATATTCACTTCGAAGACACATTTAGTGACCTCAAATATTCTACTAGAACATATGTAGAAAAATGTGAGGATATTAAAAAGAAAAATCAAAAGAAGATTAGGCATGCATTTTTAAGCAAAAGGCTAAGACAAAAGAGTTCAATGGACCCTTTAACTCAAAAGGAATTAATAGCCACAGACCCAAAAGAATATGGGTAAAAAAGATATTTGTGGAAAATTGTGTTGTAGGTTATGGAAAAGATCGACATGGAAATCACAATTGGAGTGGCAACCTTCAATAAGCCAATAATCATCAATTTGACTGTGAAAGATGGTGGAACCAAAAATGTCAATGGATGCCAAATTTTTAGTGGAGACCGCCTCCACCTGGCTACTGCTATTAGGTATAACTGCTTATACCTTAGTAGGTATGATTCCCAAAACTAAATCTTTATTACCTGCTTAGTTTTAAATAAGTTTTTAATATAAAATTGACTAAGCATTGAATTAATTAAATTAGGATAGCAACTTGAAAGGGAGATAAGAATGAAGACAATCAAACCTTGATAAGGGATCATTATTTAAGCGGGAGAATCAAGATCACTTTCTTAGTATCATTTAGATAGCATATTTATCTATGTTGGGTTGTACAACTCTTACTCAACACTTAATTTTATTTTGATATAGTCATTGTGTTCAGTTTCATCATCTCCTTTTCATGAATTTGATAATTTTCATATGGTAAATTTCACATCATGCCTAATAGAATATTACTTGAAAAAGGGAGAGAAAAATGTAAATTTCATTCTTAGAATCCTACTTGTTTAAGCTTGATTAATAACAAGTAACTTGAGATATATCTTTTTGTTGATAACAAAAAGGGAGAGAAATATAAAATATGCATGATGATAGGGGGAATAATTCTAAAGTAATTATTTATTATTCTCTCATGCATAATTGTAAATTTGTTATCATCAAAGAGGGGAGAGTGTTAGTGCTTCTGTTTTAATGAAATAAAATTATGTTTTATTGTAAACTAATCTTTTAGGATTATGTTGGCACAAATCAAATCAATTATCCTTTGTGTGGATCAAAGTGTAGATTATCTTTAGTCAATGTAATTTTTTTATATTTCTTGAGTCTAGAATTACTGTAAGGAACCTCAGCATTAAAGACAAACCTTTCTAAATCGTAAAATAAACATCCACATAAGATTGATCGACCAAAATATTAGAATTTATTGATCAAATCAATTGATCGATCAAAATAAGAAATTGATCGACCAAATTAGCCTAACAGTCAAATCTGATTTTCTCGCAATTGATCGATGAATTAAATATTTGATCGATCAAACTAAAAATTGATCGACAAATTATGTAAATTGATTGATCAATTTGGTTCAAATAATTTTCCTTAGCATTCTAAAAATGCTCCATTTTCACCTATAAAAAGGGCTCCACACCACTCATTTCAAAACACACTTTTAAAGAGAAATCCATCTAGAAAAAGAGATCTCGTGCTTTCTCTCAAAGTGCTTCTGCGCTTCTATTTTCACACTCTCCAAAGCACGTTGATTCGAACGTCTGCAAAAATTTGATTTGACTTTCCTTGAGGTTCCATAGGATTATATTATTTTATTTTACTTGCTGCTTTGATTATGTATCCAAAGCTGTTGGGAGAATCCACTGTTGTTGTTGTCATGCTTCTCTTCAGATTAGTAAGAGAAGGGATCATTGTAAGAGGTTGTGCCACCCTCGTTCAAGTGGTATGTTAGTGGATTGACTATCATTGCCTAGTTGGGAAAATCGTAAGCTGGGAGGCTTAAGTAGTGGCTTTTACCTGTAGGGTCTTCCGCTGTAAATCTTTATGTATATTGTGGGATTTGATTTTTTTGTGATATATTTTTATTACAATCGACATCATACTTGATCTTGTGTTTGTGGCAAAGTAAGATCTGCAGAACACCCTCATTCATCTCCTTCCTTTTCCCTTTCTTCCTTTCTCTCATTGTTCATCTTCTCCCTATGCCAACGCCACCACCACACAGCCACCTCTACCTGAATGACCATCTTCCTCCTCATAGACCACCATTGACCATTATGCCAACAACAACACCATCAACTGCCCACTCCACTATCATACAACTGCACTTCCGTCATCACCATCATCAGCACCCCCTTTCTTCTTCTTCCTCTATTTTCATAATAGAATCCATCACCACCACCACACCATCGCACCATTGCAGGCCACCCTCTCCTTGCACGTAAACCTCCATCCCTCGTTGCACCTCAACCACAGCCACCGACCGGCCTGCTTCCTCTACTCCAACAGCGAGTAGCCTCGGCTATGGTTGCAAACCACCATCCTCGGCCACGCGACCATCTCCTCCGCAACCTCTATGCTCCAGCTCCTCGCCGTGTGCACACCGTTGGCCACGCATGCTCCACCCCCAATGTCGCCGCCCTGGTGTGCCACTCCAACTACACGCACGCACCACCTATGCACCTCCCAACCTTGGTCGTGCCACCTCCATGCGTGTGCTGCTGCTCCTTGCAGCAGCCACCCACCACCTCTTGCCGCTTTGTAAGGCCATCGCCAGCCGCGGTTCTTCATGCCATCATCACCATCGGAATTGACTCGGCTGACTTGTCCTTCACTGCAAGTATCACCTCCAATCATCACCTCCCCTCCGTGTGCAAGCCATTTGAAGGAAATTCCCTATTTCCCTCTCTATTTCTTTTTACATGATATGCCATTGCCACTTCATTTTTTGAAATTCATTATTAAGGTGAATTTGCGAGAATGCCCCTCTTCCATCCCTTTATGCCTATTTCAGCTAAATTCCTTATTTAACTTTAATCTAAAGGGATTGTGGATTCTGTTTCTTTGGGAAATCATCCGTGAACAAATAATTTTTGATGTTTTTGAGTTTTAATAGGCTAATGCCTCCCTGTGGACACAACCCACTCTCAATTGAGTGGTGAGTTTACTTTGTTTTGATTGAGAGTTTTTTTCCACGACATAATATAGAACGACATTATCACTTTATTGCATTTATCATGTTTAAGCAAAAATCTCTGTATCACCTATGGTGTTGGAAATTGATTTTTGAAATCCAAACAGAAGTTTGGACCTGAAAATCAGAACACCAAGACCTTGAGTAAAGTGGTATTAATCAAATCATACAAGCAACCAATGTCTTTTAAAATTGACCACCATACCAAATTTTAAATTCTTTTTATTCTGAAAGACTGATTTAATGTTCATTTTTATAGGTTTTAGGATTTTTATGTGATAAGTAAGAAGGTACTAACCCCAACTCCGTGGGAAGACAAGGAACATTAAGCTTTCGCTCCAAAAATCTCTCCTTCTTCCATTAGTACCTACACACACAAAATAAAAGAAAGAGAAGGGGATGAGATATGCGTACCAAGCAAGCGGAAAAACGTTATGCAAAGTCGTGACACCCTGACAACGGTGCGAAAAAGTGATTTTAAAAATCACGTGATTTATAAAATGCAATTTTTGTCATTGTAACACACGAAATCATAATTGCTTTTAAATTTGTAATCCTAGATAGTGGTGGTAGCGAGGGTTGTCCAAGGAGGTGGAAATGTAATTTTCTTAATCTCTTGATCAAAAGAGAAAAGTCAACTTTCTTTTTCAATTTTTGAATATATGATTTTTAGCATTTTTATATGGGCAAAAAATGAGTAAGGAGAAAATGGGAAGTACAAATACTAATTTTAAGGCAACAAGTGCCTTGCTTCTCCAACTCACTCCAAGCACGAGAGGCTTGGAACATTGGAGGACCAAGAACACAAGTACTCACAAAGTCTAACTAGGAAAAAAATTGTAGAGGAATGCTTCTTATATAGAAAAATGATTTACAAAATGTGGAGAACTTACAAGTGAGAAGGGTTCTCACTTGTAATCTCCAATAAGAGAACACACACTACAATGCAAAACAAGAATGAACGTAAAGAAAGGCTTATTGATGAAGATGATGCTGCTCGGAACTCCTACTCTAGTTTTGGTTGCTGCAGAACCAAAAGGGATTCCCTCCCCTGGATGTCCTCCTCTTGGCAAACCATAAGTGGGTGTGCCTCCTCCTTTGAAGCCTAGATGGCCTGCTTCCTGACTCCTCCAAGGGTGGATGTGAACCACCCTTGATTCTCCTCATCTTTGGTCATCCTCCTACCTAACTTGACTTCTTGGCTTAGCACAGACACAAGGTAGAAGAAAGGAGGAAGTTGAAGGTGCCAAGAGGGCAAGAGAACCCCCTTAATCTTCTTCTTCTCCTCCTCTCCTTGGTCATTGGGAATGGTGGAATATAGGTGGAATAATCCTATCAAATGATGTAGCCAAGGGTTAGTTTTTGTGATAGTTAATGAAGATATAAATAGTTTGAGAGGGGAACAAAGTTGGCGCCAACTTTGTAACCCTAGGTAAGATGGCATGGATATTGTTTGAAGGCTAGGATTGACTTATGGGATGGTGGTTACGGGATCTATGGTGGAGGAAGGTTGGCGCCAAAAGGAGGGATCTGGAGATGCAGGTTAAGGGTTAGTTAGGATGGGTGATGCCAACTTTTGGTGGGGTTAAGGGTTGGCATGGAGTGTTGCAGGGCTCTGTTGGAGTTGCAAGATGGTGCTTATGTGGATCTGGGGTGGAGGTTAGATGGCACCATATAGAAGGGTGTAGGGTGGTGGATTTAAGGTGTAGTTAGGTCCTCCTTAGCACCAACTATGGGTTATTAAAATTGGCGCTAAAAGGGATGGCTAGGATTAGGCTATAGGGTTAGGTGTAGGGTGGTGATGATGGTGTATGTTGGGGCCAACTTTGTAGGGATGTGGGACGGTGTTTTGGCTCCAACTAAGGTGGTGGTTGTGCGTGGTTATGGGGTGAAGAGGTGGGCATAATTGGCACCAAAGAGGGTTTCTATATGGGGGGTTAGATGTAGTATTTGTATTGCTTTAGGAGGTAAGTGTGTGGTTGAGATGAAGGACATTTTCCCGCCAACTATATGGGCGGTTATGGGTGTTGGTGGTCGTGCCCTTTGGTGGTAGTGGTGGAGTGAAACGGAGCTTTTTAGTTGGTGCCAAAGAGGGAATGGGAGTAGGTTAGCTAGGTGTACTAGGTAGCATTAGGTGAAGGTCTTATATAGGTGGAGTTTAGGGTTAGGGTTGGTAGCCATGGAGGTGGACTTAGGTAGAGCTAAGCTAAGGTAGCTAAGCTTAGCCTAGCTAGTAGATGATTGGAGAGAGGAGATAGAGCTAGGGTTTAGCTAGAGGAAGGTAGCTAGGAGCTGATTGAGGTAAGTCTGGAGCTGAAGAAAATTTTTTAGAGCTAATTTTGACTAAAGAGGTCTTTCATGAGCTCAACTACTCAACTTAGCAAGCTAATTCTTCTTTTAGCAGCTCAGCTTGAGTAGTAGATCTAAGTTGAGTCGGTCTCAACTTATCTGGAGCTAGGTTGAGTTGGACCTACTTCTCTTGATAACTCCTGAGCTAGCTTAGCCACTAAGTTGACAAGTAGTAGCCAAACTGGAGGGCGTTCAACTGCCAAGAGCTAAGTAGAGTTGGGGACAGTTGGACTAGAGCTGGAGTGTACTTATGTCAACTAAGTTGAGCTAGCTTGAGCTCCCAGTGAACTAATTGGAGCTGGGATGAGCTAGACTCAACTAAGTTGAGCTAGATCTGAGTTGAGTTAAGCTAAGTTGAGCTACCCTATGCTGCCATCTAGCTGAGATAAGTTGAATGGGGTTGAAATGAGCTAAACCCAACCCAGTTGAGCTGGAATCCAATTGTGATGAGCTGGATTTAGCTAGGATCCAATTGAAATGAACTTCCTCTTCACCTTATACCCTCCTGAATGCTAGGGTTTAAGGGATCAAATTATCTGCTTATCCTTAACACTCAAATAAACATGTCAAAAAGACAAAAAATATGTAATGCAAACCTAACCTAAGTGAATGCCTAAATGCAGCTTGAAAACTTGTTTGCGGAGTTAAAACCCTAAGAGCTAGATATGTTTTAGGGAGTAAGAATGATGATAAACTGGCATTTATCAACTTCCGAACCCTTGACTGCATCCATAGATGCGAGATCACCGTAATCTCGTAGCTGTGGCTATTGTGCCCAGGGTACAAATTCCAGCTGGGGAACTTGATATAGAATTAAAGCCGAATATTATTAACTTCATCCCCCACTTTGATGGATTGGGTGCTCATGACCCTTTCCAACCCATTCAGAAATTGAAACATCTAGGCCAGACTTTTGAGCTAACTGTTTAAAACTGCAACACCTTGCTCATGAAAATGTTGTCTATCTCCTTGAAGGATAAGGCTGCCCATTGGTATCAGTCTCTAACTTAGTCGATCAATGATATAGACACATCAATTTAGTTTAAAATGCCTATCCATGTATGTTCCTAGGCTTAGATTTGCATTTCATGTTATAAATATTGCATAACATGCATCATTTTGCATTTATAGTTGTATATATTTTAGGTTAACTAGGTCCTTTTTATAGTTAGGGGAGAAGAAGACTTATTTAGGACCTTGAATGGATGATTAGACCGTACGGATCTTATTAAGAAGACGATCAGAGTCTAACACCTCTGAAATCATCTAGATCAGAGAACCGTAGCATTGTACGAAATCCGAGGAAGATCAACAGCCAGGGGGCAATGTGACATCCATACAAGTTACAGATGGAAAATCTGACTGTACGTATGGTTCCAGAGCATCGATCGCAGTCCGACAATGTAGAAATCACCTCGATCAGAGCACCATGGCATCCTCTGCAAGCAACGAAGGGTGGATGGTCCAGATGGTGCCACGTGGCACCATTTGTAGCGCCCAACGCCACTCGCCACTTCTCCAAAGGCCAATCATCAAGTGATCTAAGCCATTGGATGAGAATCCAATTGCTGAGAGCTCGCCCTCACCCCGCAGCTGCAGCTCCTCCTCACGATGCATTGGCAGACTTGGCACAATGGTGGGAGCGGCGATTCTCAAGGGAGGGGCATGGATTTGAATCCCTGCGGCCCCCCCAATCTCAATTCAGTAACACAAGCAAGTAGCAATGGTGATGTAGCGCATGCGCGCTTGCGCACGCCAGCACGCACACTAGCAAGACGGCACGCGATCAGCACGTGTGATGGCTGGCAACGCAGCGTGGGCGTAGTTGGTGCTAGCTTTCAGTGACAGCTGGGTTGACCTATTGTGACGCTTACAGGCATCGCTACTTCATTGCAAGCCAGCAAAGCTAGTTAAGGGCGTAAGCGGATGTAAGCTGTCTACAATGACGCTTCCAGTGACGGCCTAGAAGTCACTAAAGGTCCCATGCCTATTTTTACCTCATCCCCACTATAAATGAACCTACACCCCCTTCCTTCCAATCCATCTCTACCTACTCTACTCCCACCTACTCCCAAGCTCTAACAGGCCTACCAAAGCTCTATTAGAGCTTGTTCTCAAGCTCCCAAGGTGCCTATTAGCATAGCGAACCACTGGCCCACCAAATACACCTCCATCTCCCCATCCCCATTCATAGGTCGCCTTGGAGCCGTCCTCTCCCTCCATTCCCGTAGTAGATCATCTTCGTCTTCTTACCTCCATTCCAAAGCCACGCTGAAGCTTTCCTCAACCCGACGTCCTCCTGCATTTCACCTCTGTCGTCCCACTCCTCACCTCCTTCGTCCGAGCTTCCACCAGGCACCGTTGTCTCACTGAACAGCTGATTCGAGAGATTTCCTCTCACCTCCCTCTCCTTTTATGCTTTCGTAGATTATTGTAACAGACATTAATGTAATACATCACATTTGATTCCATCTCTATCTTGTGGTTCATTTACTTGATTTCTTCTTACAAAAATAAAAAACATAACAAAACCCTAAAATACCAAAAAGAAATAAAACAAAGCACGATTTTCAATTAAAGTAAACGTCGCCTCCCTGTGTTTGTCTCGGGAATCCCTTTGAGTTTCGGTATAAATTTTATCTGACCGACGTGTTTTGCAACTATGATGATGGGTTACTTGTAATGCCAATTTTAAACTCGTGAAACGTGTCCGATCATTTTGGCATCATTGCTGGGGAGGCAACAGAATTTACTTTATTGTTTTCAGTACTTCTTTGCATTTACATAACACTTACCCCACTTATCTCTGATCTATTGTCTTGCAGGTACCCTAGCATGGAGATCCAAGTGTGGTAGACCAGAGTAAAGTGCGGGTAGAGTGTTTTGTAAGTGTCCCCCACACCACCCCCACCTTAGTTTTCATTCCATAACCTAATAACTCAAACCCAAATCAACTTAGGTGCTTTTCATAAACCCGAGAGTAGATTTTGGTCGTTTGATTGTCACCCCTCTCACCTCACCCACCCGCATATATAAAAAAATAAAAAAAAATATTCTTCTCTTATGGGATTTAATTAAAAGCTGCACACTTAATACCCACAACTTCTTATCATAAGGCGCACAATCACTTTGATTCTGCCACTTAACCGGGATCTGACTCGTGGACCAGGTACACTTCAACTCAATACACATAAGTGAGTAGAAATATGAATAGGTTAAACATTCTTGTGTGCCTTAACTAAGTGGTGCAACAGGCTAATTG
This sequence comes from Thalassia testudinum, assembly GCA_037157565.1. Lineage (NCBI taxonomy): Eukaryota > Viridiplantae > Streptophyta > Magnoliopsida > Alismatales > Hydrocharitaceae > Thalassia > Thalassia testudinum. Next base: position 61,289,353 of record JAZHRO010000014.1, read on the forward strand.
ATTGAGCTGTTTGGGCCACACCACTCAATATAAAACTGATCCATAAAGTAGCTTGCCACTTAGGGTTGATTCTTAGGGCTGAACCTGGCACTCCACATTATTTTTAATTTTCAAAGGAACATATCATCATTCGTGCTTTCAAAACTTGGAGTGTTCTACTAAACCTTGATTGAACCAACCTATGAATTAAACCCTAAAAGCTACTAAACAAGGTCAAATCCTAAAAGACACATCATCAAATAACCTTGTTTGAGAACCCTGGTTGTGCATGCACACACATTTTAACTGATCATTAAGGGCACAATCCATCTAAAGGGCCCATCACATTCTAAGAGCACGATCATCCCAAGCCTAACTAAAACTAAGTAGACATTGGCCTTAAGGATTGATTTGCTCATCGAGGCTCAGACTGAGATTTTTTTCGATTAATTTTCTTTTGCTGGTCCATCTGACGTCTAGCTAGGGGAGTAGCATCAAACGACCGCGGCTGGGTGGTACACTAGGAGCCAGAGGCGTAAGCCAAAGGAAGAAACTTCTCCTCAGTCCCTCCTAACTGGTTGGATTGACTGGATAAAAGTAGACCAAATCGTTTATAATATCAGGATGGGTCCTAGGAGTCTGTAGGTCTTTAGGCTACCCACATAAGGATAGGTTTGGTTGATTGTATTGTAGGGCACCTTTTCTCTTCTCCATTTTCCCTCCTTTTCTACCATGTACCCTTCCACATACTACACACATTTCACATCCTATCCTTGTACCACCACTTATCCACAAGATGATTAGTATCTTGACTTGACTTATAATTACCCATCCACTAGCCAGGATGACTTTGATTGGGGATATGAATCCGAACCTCAATGTCAAGGGACTAACCTTTGACAACAAGACAATGATTGCTATCCTTCCTAGAGCTACAATGATTATAGATCTCCATTCTTTGATGATCAACCTAACCAAATCTACAACCATGAAGGATATGCTGATTATAACACTTACCCTCCCCAAAATTATGCAGAATATATGTCACCACCAACCTTTAAGCAACCTAAAATGACCTACCATCAAGGAGGGACCCGAGAACCTTGACATCTTGACTCCCCTAGATTTAACCCAAACTAACCCAAATCTGAATCAAACCAGTCGATTCAGGTGGACCAGATCTAGGATAGGGTGTTGACTAATTTGAGGAACACTATACAATCGTTAGAAGCTTAGCCAACACCATGCACTGAAGCAATGGAGCCTATGATCAAAATGATTGATGAACTTAATAGTTCTCTATTGGATTTGCACCAAAGTGTTAGGGATAGGGACTTAGGTGAGTTCCTTCTTGGGAAATTGTCGAGATTGAGGATGAAATTTGTGGTTGCACTAGTCAAATCTTGGGATGATTCTCAAGATGAGCCCTCCTCAGGACAGCTAATGTTTGAACTCGCTCAGGTGCCTATTAGGGGGATACATATTCAGAGATTGGAGATGACCAGATTGGTCTAGAGCAACCCTATGAGGATGAACCGATTGATTCACTCGAGATCCCCAAGCTAGGGAATGATGAAAAATATGTCTCCATGGACCATGAAATGACATATGATTTTGAGACATATATAAATGAGGATCATAGATTCTTTGACTCTGAGGGTGAGGAATCTCTTAGTGAAGTCTCACTTGAGCTTAAGGAAGATGATTTTAGTAAGACAAATGGGCTTGAGGAGCATGACGAACCATTTGATACCCTAGTCATTGAAGATTTTGATTTGGTTAGGGCTAACTTGGAGGATTCGAATCATCATTTACTTGATGATTCAATCAGTGACCCCATTCCTTATTTGCACCCCAGAGAGCTGACTTTTGAGATCATTGTGCCCAAGTCAATCTTGATTCGTTGGACTTGGGAGAATCATATGGGGTGAATGATGTGCTAGAGGTCCCAAAGCCGAGGTCCTTGATGTTGGAGGATAGAATTGTTGAAATAAAAATTTGGGAGGCTAATTCTAAGGGAACTTTGATTTTGGATCTAAGGGTACCTATTGACTTGAAACAACCTATCTTCTCTATGGACCCTTATGATATCTTTCACATGCGACCCAAGCCTGGAATAACTGATTATTTTTTGAACTAAATGTTAAGTGGACATCTAAAACTAGTGAACTAGATCTACCTATTGTCCACCATTTTGGTCTTGGGTTGCACACCCCAAAATCGTAGGCCCGGCCTCGCAAGCTTAACAACCTTCAGTTTTGGGTGATTTTCATTAGGTACCTGAGAACCACTCGATCCTGGGGCATGGGTCTGCACCATAATCTAGTCCACGTCCGTGGACATATTCTGTTGGTTGGTTTGAGGATCAATATTTTTATTTTGATTCTGACCTGCACTTGTGAATTCTCAATTTCTTCTTTGTATATATGTTATGCCTAACTGAAGGCATTACACGTAGCACGTGTGCATACACTCTTCTCTCTGTGGAGCTGATCAGATATTCACAACACTCAGGTGATATTTTGTTTACTCTGCCCTTTTCATGTCTTTATTTTTACAATGTGGACATTACATCATTTAGGCATGGGGGGTGGATAATCAATTCCTGAAATCATTATGTTAACTCCATAGAATTTCTTTTAGTTTCTTATAAAATTAAAAAAAAATTAAAATTTGAAAAAGATATAAAAAGAAAGAAATTAGGAAAAGTGAACTTTGGCATTTGGAAGTTATTAACTTTAGGAAATAATACGAGAGGACCTAAGCACTTAGATTCTTCAGGTCTTCCGGCTTAATTAGCCCGGGTGTCCGCTTGAATGTAGACTTAGTCTCGAGTCCTTGCCAATTCAAATTCATTTTTAATTTGGCTAATAAATTGGGATGATAAGTATGCGACTTATCAACCCGCCCTCTGATTTAGGGGGACATTAATCCTAAGCATCTACAAACATTTTTTGCACTGACTCATTTTTTGGCGGTTTCTTCGGAAATTTGGTAGTTAATGAACTATCTAGGGTGGTATGGCTAGCAAGTTGTCGGTGGTAACAGCTCATCAGCCGGTTGTCTAGAGCCTATTCACATGACCATTTTCATTGTACTACCTTTAGGTAAAGCTTAGATCAAGAAAGCCACCTACTTAAACAAAAAAAAGAAAAAGAAAAAAATATAGAAAAAATTGAAAAAGGAGAGAATAAAAAATAAATAATAAAGACACATTTCACCACACTAGTATGGCTGGCAAGTGGTCATGGGTAACAGCCCATTTGTCGGTTGTCCAGAGCCTAGCTCACAAAAAAATGCACAATAATTCCAAAACACTTAGGGAAGAAGCAGGAGAGTAGAATAAACTGAAGAGATATACACTGGGTTCGTCCTTGTGTTAACCCCATAAATAAAAGCAGGGAGAAAGCTACTATTCGAAAAGATAAACCTCTAGGCAAGGTCACCTAGGGTCGTAGAAATCCGAAGTCCATTTTAACGGCTGCCTAGTGAGTCTTTCACTATTTTCACAAGATGCTTAGCACTTAGAATCCTTTTCGAGTCTTGGGTGGGTCGGGTAGCTGTAAAAAGTTATCCCGAAACTCTCAAACTCCAAAAGTACAAAAAAATTATAAAAGAAGAAAAATAAAAAAATGTATCTTCCCTTTTCAAACAAGGCAATGACTTGGGCAGTCTGCATTTTGGCAGACATTCGAGTACTGTTGAGCCTTTGTAGTTTAGGACCTTAGTTGAAATTTTCTTTTGTTAATAAACAACTTAGGACTAAGTGATCTAATCCTAATTCTACTTTTATACATAGCATATAGTTTAATTTTGCTAGGGACTAGCAAAAGATAGGCATGGGGTTAAGATATAGACACATCTATTTAGGTTAAAATGCTTATTCATGCATGTTCCTAGGCTTAGATTTGCATTTCATGTTATAAATATTGCAAAACAAGCATCATTTTGCATTTAGAGTAGTTGTATATATTTTAGATTAACAAGGTCCTTTTTATGGTCAGGGGAGAAGAAGACTTATTTCACGGCCTCAGATTGTTGATCGGACCCTACGGATCTGATTAAGATGACGATCAGAGTCCAACGCCTCTGAAATCGTCTAGATCGAAGAACATAGCATCATACGAAATCCGAGGAAGATCAACGGCCAGGGGGCAATGTGACATCCAGACGGGTTTCAGATGGAAAATCCTACCATATGGATGTATCTAGAGCATCGATCGCAATCCGACAATGTAGAAATCACCTCGATCGGAGCACCGTGGCATCCTCTACAAGCAATGAAGGCTCAACGGCCCAGATGGTGCCACGTGTCACCATCTGGAGTGCCCAACGCCACCCTCCACTTCTCCAAACGCTGATCATCAAGTGATCTCAGCCGTTGGATGAGAATCCAAGGGCAGAGAGCTCACCCTCACCACACAGCTGCGGCTATTCCACATGATGCATTGGCGGACTTGGAGTAATGGTGGGAGTGGCAGTTCTCAAGGGAGGGGTGCGGGTTCGAATCCCCGTGACCCCCCAATCTCAATTCAGCACCACACGCAAGCAGCAGCTACAGCGCACGCATGCAAGCGCACGCCAGCATGCACACCAGCAGGACACCACGCGATCAGTGCGCATGATGGGAGCAGCGCAGTGCGGGCGCATGTGCAGCTGGTGCCAGCTTTCAGTGACAGCTGGGCTGACCTACAGCACCGCTTACAGCCATCGCTACTTCATTGCATGCCAGCAAAGCCAGCTAAGGGCGTGAGCGGATGTGGGCTGTCTACAGTGATGCTTCCGTCGACGGCCTGGAGGTCACTAAAGGTCCCATGCCTATTTTTGCCTCTTCTCCTCCACTATAAAAGGACCTACACCCCCTCCCTTCCAAGGCATCTCTACCTACTCTACTCACGTACTCGCAAGCTCTAGCAAGCCTACCAACGCTCCAATAGGGCTTGTTCTCAAGCTCCCAAGTGGCCTACTAGTATAGCGAACCTCTGCCCCACCAAACACTCCTCCAACTTCCCATCCCCTATCATAGTTCACCTTGGAGCCATCCTCTCACCTCCATTTAGATAGTAGATCATCTCCGCTTCTCACCTCCATTCCGGAGCCACACCGAATCTTTCCTCAACCTGACATCCTCCTGCATCTCACCTCCATCGTCCCGCTCCTCACCACCTTCGCTGAGCTTCTGCCAAGCGTCGTCATCTCGCTGAACAACCGATTCAGGAGATTTCCTCTCGCCCCTCTCCTTTTATGCTTTTGTAGATTATTGTAATAAACATTAATGCAATACATCACATTTGATTCCATCTATATCTTGTGATTCATTTTCTTGTTTTCTTCTTACAAAAATAAGAAAAAATAACAAAACCCTAAAATACCAAAAAGAAACAAAACAAAGCGCAGTTTTCAATTAAAGTAAACATCACCTCCTTATGTTCCACCTGGGACTCCCTTGGAGTTTCAGTATAAATTTTATCTGATCTATGTGTTTTGCAACTATGATGATGGGTTACTTGTAACCCCGATTTCAAACTTGCAAAACGTGCCCGACCAATCAACACCTGGAAGGAGCTGTAAGCTAAATTTCTCAAGAAATCTTCCCAGTAAGTGCACTAATGCCCTAAGGCACCTAATCATGCATTTCAAGAAAAATGCGGGGGCACCACTTCAAGAGGAATGGGATCCTTTCTGGATCTCACGCAGAAATGCCCTCATCATAGAGTTCCTAAATAGGAATAGGTCGCCTCATTTTATGAGGACTTTGTGAGGATATTAGACTATTTGTCAATGTAGCCTATGGAAGTAACTTCATGGCTAAAGATGAAGACACCATTTAAGAGATTCTTGAGAACATGTGCAAGAACTCCATAAACAATTATTCTCTCAGTATGTTCAACTAGACGATTGCCTGTGCATTGACAAACACATGAGGGACACACAAAACGTGAGACTTACCTACTTCCATCGATCTGGAGTTAGTGGCTAGTCAATTGGATAAGGTCTCTATCATCAAGAAGAAGTTGGACGATTTGACTTGCCAACTCTAAAGGGCCACTTCTTCTCAATAGAGCACATATGCACATCTGCAAGCAGGGAGGGAGGCAGTGCATAATGTTCATCACCACCACTCTTATCCGGGGATGGATTCCTATCCACCACCATCTGATCTAGGTTTCGAAGGGAACTCCGAACTTTCCACTCAAGTTGGGGGATCTCTAAACCCCCGTATCCTGATAACTCTAAAGCTACTCAACCATGTGAGGATCTCCACGCCATAAAGAATGATCTTAACTCTAACTCCTATTAACCCTAGATGGTGTAATCATCTGAATTTCACCTAGTCAGGGAATAATCAAAACTCCAAACCTCAATTCCAACCCGAACCACAAAATTCGTCCCCATATCAGCCTACTCATCCTAGGCCCAACCCGAATTTTCAAATCAAGCCTAGCAAGGAAGATCAGATGAGCCTGATTCTGTAGGCCCTGGTTGATATGTAGAAGACCAATGCTACCATCCAGAGGCAACATAATGAGAAGATTATAGAGATTCGTAATCAACTCACACAGATGGTTGGGACTCGCTAGTCTGTTGCACTTCCTTCCCAACCTTTGTCGAACCAAAGGCACGTTGTGAACCCAAATCATGGCCAAGCACACTCATTTATCAGGTCTTTTCTACACCTCCACCTAATGGGTTAGAGGCTTCTACTTCATACATGGGATATCAGCAGCAACCTCCTATCCTGCCAACTCTAAATCCAAACCAGGAAGGCCTAAACCCTGTCACTACTTGTACTGGAAAAACTTCTCAAGACCCACCTCATTCTAGTTAAACTAGTCGAAGTAGTTCAAAACCTAAGTCTAAGATGGATATCAAGGACAAACCCACTCCAGATCCAGAGCCTAAACCAATCCTAGAGAAGCCTAAAGATGTTCCATTTCCTGAGCCCTTGAGCAAAGGAAATAAGAAATCCAAACCCATGGCACCTGAGGAAGACTTGGTCAAGCTCTTTGAGCAAGTCCAGATAAGCATCCTCTGGATGGATGCAATTTGCCACATACCGGTTTACACACGATTTTTGATTGATTTGCATACACTAAAGCGTAAGCTGCGAAATAAAGATGGGAGTCCAATTGTATTGTCAGAGCAGGTTAGCTCTATAATTTTGAGCAAACTCCCATAGAAAGTGAATGATCCTGGTACTCCATTGATCACCTATATGATAGGAAATCTAGATTTTGAACGATCTTTATTGGACTTGGGAGCATCCATAAACTTTATTCCCACCTCCATACTAGACAACTTTGAGGAACCTGAGCTTAAATCGACTGAGGTGACAATGCAATTGGTTGATAGATCGATTAAGTCACCAAGAGGAATTCTCAAGGATGTATAGGTTAGAATGCAAGATTTCTATTTCCCGGTGGATTTCATTGGTTTGGAAATGGACACTCCCGAGAATCTGAAAGGCACGCCAATCATGTTGGGGAGACCATTCCTAGATACTACTAAGGGGAATATTAAATGTGAAGAGGGCCAGATAGAGTTGAAATTCGATGATAAAACATTAACAATTGCTATTTTTTAGGCCTAAAAAAGAATAAAATTGGGGCATTTGAGGAAGTTTGTGATATAGGTTCCTTGGTTGAGGACCCAATTCCTATGGTGAACGCAATTTTCCAAGGGCTTAATCACAAGAAGATCTTCACCCACAGATTAAGGAGCATGAATTTGATCTAGACCCATCCCTAGCTTCCACCCTATCTTCTGAGGCCAACCCCAAACCTCCACCTCCTGTTGATAACCCAATCCTAGAGTTGAAACCACTCTCGGATCATTTGAAGTATGTATTTTTGGGTTCAAATCAGACATTTCCAATGATTAATAATTCTTGACTCACTCCTGATTAGGAAACAAAACTGATTTCTATCGTCTAGTAACATCGTAGAGCCATTGGTTGGACTCTAAATGAATTGACTAGAATAAGTCCTATATATTATACTCATTGTATTTATGTCGAAGAGGGCTCATGACCTTCTCACAAGATGCAAAGAAGACTTAACCTAAATCTTCAGGAGGTCATGGAAAAGGAGATCATCAAGTGGCTCGATATGAGAATATCTACCCCATTTCTGATAGTCGCTGGGAGAATCCCATTCAAGTTGTGCTTAAGAATGCGAGACTCACCATTACTACTGCTGAATCTAGAGAAACCATCCCTACTGGGATTGTAAACTTGTGGAGAGTCTGTATAGACTATCAAAAGCTAAATACCTCCACAAAGAAAGACCATTTCCCTCTCCTGTTTATTGACTAGATCCTTGAGAAGCTAGTAGGGAATCAATTTTTCTACTTTTTGGATGGGTACTCTGGATATAACCAAGTGGCAATTCATCTTAAAGATCAAGGGAAGGCCACCTTTTCCTACCCCTACGAGACTTATGCATTCCGTAGGATGGCATTTGGGCTATGCAATGCTCCTACAACTTTTTAGTGGTGCATGCTAGCCATATTTTCTGATATGGTAGTTAAATATCTCAAACTCTTCATAGACAACTTCTCGGTATTTGGTCAAATGTTCTTTGATTTCCTTCTACACTTGGTTCAAATCCTCCAGCAATGCATTGAAGTGAACCTTGTTCTCTCCTGGGAAAAGAGCCACTTCATGGTTCTTGAGGGCATCGTACTTGGACACCTTATTTTTGATAAAGGCATCCAAGTTGATCAAGCAAAGGAGAATTTGATTTCCAAATGTCCTTCGCCTTCCTTGGTCAAAGACATTAGATCTTTTCTAGGGCATGTCAATTTTTATCGACGTTTTATATCTGATTTCTCTAAAGTTGCATGCCTCTTGAGTAATCTTCTTCCAAAGGACACTCCCTTTGAGATGACAAGTGATGTGTTCATTGTTTGAGGTAGAATTGTCGTTGTTTAAGAGTTGTGTCATAGTATAGGATAAAATCGCTCAAAACATTTAAATTTATATGCTCAGAATTAAAGAAGAGTCTAAGGTCGATCACAGGGAGCAAATAATGGCAATTCACAACATTAATCTTGAATTGAAATGAATGAGCGCAATAAACAGATGCTATAGAAGATATTTAATTAATCAAATTAGAAATATATTCAATAAAAAGCAATAATATCTCAAACTCTCATTGGGATAAAAAGCAATTAAGAAGAAAAAGAATGGTGATTTAAAACACCAATTATTCTAGTTAAGTTAAACATATGTCCCAACCATTCAATGTAGCCAAATAAGTCAATAGTGTTCTCAATGCTATGGTAGTCAGCATCAAACCTTCCTCAGATGGCTTAAGTGTCTCAACACTTAGCTTTAGCAGCACAAGATTCTCAGAGAGACTTCTTTTCTTATTCAACTTCTTTCCTTCTTCTTCACTAGCCTCTCCTTTTCCACAGCATAAGGGAATGGCCTCTCTTCTATAGCTAAGTATCGCATAGTGGCTAAGGTGGGTAGAGCAAAACCCTCCCCCTCCTCTTGCTCTTTTCTCTCTCAAAGACCCAGGAGTAATCGGATCTAGATATAGGTTATTGAGTCGAAAGCATTAACCAGGCCTGCGGATGTGTATTGCAGGCAAAGAGTGTGTATAGGTCGGGCAAGCAGGTGTGAGGGTGTATGGGGACCCGACCTCCAGTGCTTGGGCGAAGAAGCCATAGCACGAATTCAATTTATCCATTGCAGTAGCCTCTTCACTTCACAAGGTGGGACTATATTTATCCCTCTCCTTTGCATAGCAGCAGTAGTAGGCAGCATCGATTAGGTGTGCTGCAGCGGTCGAGCCGTCAATTGAAAGACCCGGGAAGGAACCTGGGAGTGTTGCGCATAGCCTGGAAGTGGAATTGTGGGAGATTGCGGCTGGAGAGAGGTGAATGTCATCAGAGACATCGAGGGTCGTGGTGGAGAATGGCGGATACCTAAAACACAAGATAAGGCCTTACAATTGCATTAAAACATCTCATGATGATCGCCAAGTGATGGCAAAGGTGGTGGTGGTGTTTGCACAGTGTGGGAGTGGGTGTGGAGGTCAGGCAAGGTTGCGCATGGAGTGCAATGGAGGTCGTGTTCGATGGGGTGTTCAAGAGGGTGAATCAAGAAATTAAGTGAGCGATTTTGGTTGATGAGGTGTGGCGGAGCTTCTGTAGGTGATTTCGTGGAGTTTGGTGGTGTGTGGTGTTGGGGAGGTCATGCTAGAGGTATGCCAGACGTGGGGTAGATGGAGGGAGAGAGGCGTGAACAGAGGTCGAAACAAGAGGATAAGGGGCTAAGGGGATTAAGGAGGAGAAGAGGAAGAGGTTAAGACCTAATCTATTGGATGAAAGGAGAAGGAAGGCGCTGGCTGTGATTGGCTGACGCCATGGAAGAGGGACTCTTTGATGGTGGAACAGTGAGGAAGAAGAGCGTTTAGGGGACTTTTGCCAGTTTCACGAGAAGCAAAGGATAGTAAGGAAGGCAATCCCGCTACCTATGGTATGTGGTAGTGGGCGAGGAAGTCAATGAAGAGGATGTTGTTGAAGCTGATCAAAGGAGGCTGGAGGGAGAGGTTTTTGGCAAAGAAGTGTGGCCAAACCAAGCTAATTTGGAGCGGTTGTGCACGAGGAAGGTTTATATAACTTCAGGGTGAGCTCTATAATAGGAAAGAGGGTCTCCATAGCTTGGCATTAGAGGAATGAGATCCCTTATTCTCATGAATTTGCATGAGAAATCACCAAGGAGTTGGGACTCAAAATTGATCCCAAATGATTCTCTTAGGTGTGAACATCAATCCCACCAAATTTGGTAGGATTTGATGTTGATTTGAATAGGTTTAGGAGTGGTCAAAGCATGCTTGGAGGTCGGGTTGACATCATTGGTAGTAGGGACCTACTTGCGAAGAGGATAACAAAGCTAGGGTCTTTTTGCAAGGATTTTGAAAGTTAGGGGTGTGTTTGAGAGAAAAAGTGCCAAATTGGTCCAAAATGTAAACTAGGTCAAGATGGACTCTAATTGGGCTCAAATTTTGGTACAAACCTAATTTGTACCCAAGGAACCTGATGGCGAAGTCGGATTTTAGTTTTGACCTTAACTAGACAATTTGTGTAGAAAGCCAAATAAGGGTAGAATTGTGTCCGTGACTCTGTAAGGTCAAAATGGGTTCCAATGGTCAAATCAAGGATACGAAACCTCATGAAATATTTTTATATGAATTTTGCATGGTTTAGATGGATTTTATCCTAACCAGAATCGTAGTTATTTAAGTAGGTCTGAAATTAGGGGTTTAGGTTATGCATCAGCTCTCGAAGTGCGTGAAACCCTATTTCTATCTGCATGGACCCTCTTATTAGTCTTTAATGCTCATTAGACCTTATACTAACTCATGGGAACCCCATGATTCTTCTGCATTCATGATATGCTGTTAAAACTATAGAATTAACCCTGATTTAATGTACTCTTCTCATACTAGATGTTCAGTGAGTTACGACTCTGAGCCGATTATGTAGGAGCTTTTGTCAACTGATTCTAACCAATTGAAGATAGTTATGGCTCATGATGATGTTATAATCTTACCCCCATGCCTAACTTTTGCTAGTCCCATAGAAAAATCTTTTGAAAAAAACTAGAGTTTTGGACTATGCATTGAAGTTCAGATGCCTGATTCTTATTAGTCTTTAGAAATTAGGTTAGACTATTAACAATAGGCCTAAAGGTACTCAAGAATCAATCAAAATCCAGACCTGACTAGCTTCAACCTAAGTCTAATGCGAAGGTTTCTAAGGCCCGCGAAAACTACCAAGAGGTTCAATGAACCCAATGTTTAAAGCACCCATGCATAGAATGTAGTATGTTCAGGTTCAGTTTGTCAGTGCATTTTTGTAAGAAAGAGAGAGAAATATTTTTTATTTGGAGAGTTTTCTCACTTTTTCTTCTTAGCTTTCCCAAGATCTACCCTCAAATTGGCCCTAAACATGGTCTGTATCAGATTCCTTGTCCCTGGCTTTTGATGCTTCGAGATAGCATCGTTCATGGCAACCCCCATAACCCTGGCTTTCGACAGTTCAAGGTAGTGTCATCTATGGCATTTTGTAGCTAAATTTAGGCCCTGGTAATCAAAATTTCAGGATAATCCCTCTAATCTCACCTGAACCAGTACAAGGTGAATACATGCCCCCGATAGGATATTTAGATATCTTAGGAGGCAATCACCGAGAAGATGATTTGTTATTATTTATCTTCGAGGGAATTTCCCACCTCTCCATGCTGGGAACTTGTCCAATCAACTTGTGTTGTCGAGCCGCTCCTAAGCTAGATCTTCGAGATGACTTTTCATAACATAACACTTTTGGCATGATTTTTCTTTATTAAGCACACTGAACCAGACTGAGTGTGTGATTTTTGGGTGCTTAGGTTACCAAGTCCCGCAAACCAAATGGTAGGCAATGGGATCAAATAATCCCTAAGCCTTAACCTACTACATCAGCTTCGCACTTTCCTTGACATCTTGTGGACTAATCCAAACCTTAATGGATACGTGAATGTTTAAGCCTAAAACAAGCCTAAGAGGCCTAAGATCAACACTCATACTAATCTCCTTATCTCTTTGTCATCTCAGGACTTAATTTTTCTTTTGTTATTGATTAGGTTAAGAACTTAAGTAGATTCCACAATCAAGTGCCAATGACTATCATTTCTTCTTTCTTTTTGCTCCTTTCTGACATTTGAATTCTCCTCTCTTTTCCTCCTCAAGAAAGATTTGCACTCATTTCTCAAAATTTCCTCCCTCTTCTCCAATTCTTTTATTCTTTAATTTTTTAATTTTTTAATTTTTTATCATTTTTTTGAATATGTATAATTTTTTTGTGAGAACCCCTCAAGGAAATGAATTTCCATATGTTTGCACTTTAACACCCCCCATGCCTAAGTTTTGTAATGTCCTCATTGTAAACAAGGAGGGTACAAATTCGGTTTGGTTCAAGGATTAGAACAGGGTCAGAGGTGAGTGAGTGGGTTGGGATGATTATTCCGGACGATTTCAATCTTTGATACAAGTGCCAAAGGTGGAGTCTGTTATTCTAAAGTTGAGCTCAATAGTGTAGTAGGAGTATATCTCAAAAGGATGATCAGGTCTTGGGTTTGTGGAATGACAGGTTGCCTCCCATTAAGTGCTAAATTCAATGACTTCAACTGAGCAAAAAGTGGTCAAGGAGAAGGGGTGGTCAATTCTGATGAGTTTTGTAGAACAAGTACCTTGATTAAAAGCCTGCTTGTTTAACCAAGTTGATGACGTAGCCTAAACCCAATCAGTCTGGTGGGTTGATGGATTTGAATCAATAGATATGGAGCCCACCAGACAAGTTGAGGCTCAAAGAGATGTAGAAATGAAAATCCAAGGTTTGGTTGAGTCGATTCAGCTTGATTAGAGTAGGTATCCTCAAAAGAAAATGGATCTATGGAGGATGTAGGAACCTACAGGTGAGATCAGAGAAGGATAGGAAGTGATTATCAGTTTGACCAATCCCTGATACCTGATCAAAGGATGGAGGAGAACAATATGCAACTGAATTAGAGAGAGGTGAGTCAGAATAGAAGTTGATTCCAGTAGCGGGTCAGGGTTAAGATTGGATTTTGGAAGGGTCTATGTGTGGATCAGAAAGTGTGGCTTTTCTGAGGTCCAAATTAGCTGCCTCAACATCAAAATCAAAGAATAGATCACGAATGTTAAGGTTGCAAATTGGTTCATAATCATCAGGAAACAAAGGTTCTCTGAAATTAGAGTATGATTCGAAATCATCGGAGAATTTGCAAAGATCAATTTCTGAACTTCATTCCAGATTGAGATTTCCACCATAGAACAAATGGCGATGTGTAGAATCAACAACCTGACTTGGATCTAACCTAACTTCAAATTTTGAGCTAAAAGAGGTGTCCTTATTAGGCATAGGCTCAGATCTTGGCTCCTAGGATAGACCCAATCGATTCCTAACTCTTCCATCTCCTTTGTTTTGGTATCATAAATCTGTGTGACTTTTGAAATATCAATTCATATTTCTGAGGAGGTTGGAGAGGTGTAATCATCGAGCACATGCGCTAAATCATAGTCCAAAATCTGATTCTCTTTATATTGGGCCTTATGATTATCCGAAATAGGTTATGATCTAGATTCTAGTTCAAAGGTAGGACTTGGGTCCCTAGAATCTGGTTTAGGCTCTATTAGGATTTCATAATCATTCTCGAGAATTACCTTAACAGGATAAGGCTCAGGAACTATATTCTCATGAGGTTCTGATTCAGGTTTATCATCACAGGTGTCTGGGGAATCTAGGCCTGATGGACCAACTTCAAAGCTTTCTAAAGCTGGTTCAAAAGTGGGAACACCTGCAGACCCTCATTAAGATTAGGTATTTCAATTTGCGAATAATTTGGATTAGATTCCATTTGGGTTTGGGGTCCACAACAACCTTGATTTTGAATCTGGGATTTGGGAGATCAATTTCTATGTGGGAATATGGATACTTTTGATTGATAGTCTGTTTCAATGTATTTCTCAAATTCTCTCATTTCTCAAGGTCATCTTGGTGCATCTCCCAAAGTAATGGATTTATCATACATTGGAGATACCCAGCATTATGCAATCTCTCTAATTCAGTGTATCCTGTCTTGAGAATATCTTGGGTTGACCCATTTATCATTTGTGTCACTATTAGCTGGGCATGGTTTATAATATGGGTTGTTGTTTTTGAAACATTATCCTGAATGTGCTTAGATAGATCAGAGGTTTTGTAGTATTCATCATAATGTCTAAGAGTAGCCTTGATCATTTTCTCTTTTATCGTCATTTGGCATTCAGGTTTCCTACAAATTCTTCCTAAATTATCAGGTTGCATTTTCAAATCAGGTGGTGGATCAAGATGTAGAATCAAATTTAGGTTATGAGTGAAGTGATTAGATCAGATCAGAAATCCCCAAGAAGATCAATTCTAATGAGGCCTCTAGGTCAAAAACCTAGGGACCTTTTCTTGTGTATGTGCTCTAAAGATCAGATGAGGGACTGGATGTGAATGGACCCAATCATGGCACCCAAAGAGTTTTGGATGACTAAGGCTCTTTTGTAGGCAGATGATACCTCTGAATAAAAAATCCACACACCTTAGAAGTACCTAGATTGCCAGGAAGGGAGAACCCCATACAGACCCCTATACGGTAGAGCGTCCCCACGGGTTACAGGGTTTCCCCTACCCAACCTTCCTTGTCACTGCGGTTCCAAGTAGACCAAAATGTATGAATTGAGACCTTAAGTCTACCAATTTTAATCTTAATTTGTGCCTTGGATTTCACTTGATTAATTCAATTTGTGACATAATTCGGAGGTTGGTTGGCCCACAAATTAGATAAACTTCACCTGACCTACCCTAAAGGATGAAGAATGAAATCTGAGTCAAAACCCAAAGATCACCCTGAATTAACCTCTAGGTTTTAGGTCCACAATTTTAGGGTTCAAGTGAATTTAGAGCCTGATTTTAGGGTTCTTCTAGTTATATCTTTTGAAGCAATGGTTTAGGTAGCACACAAATGCAGGAGGGTTAATTTCCTTTAATTCAAACAAGTGTGAACTAACACTTCAAAATCGTAGAGTAGAAACCCTAACTAGTTCAATTTCAAGTCCAATTTGATATGAAAATGTGCACCTTGGACTTCAAACAAGAAGTGCGTAGTCCAAGATGATCAGAAATTAAGCGTAAATCCCTAGTAGGCATAGCAAATCAGGGTAGGGATCTCTAAACAGAATTGTCTCAATCTTCAATCAAATATTGATTTTGAATTTGCAAATCAGGAAACTTGCCTTAGAAATGATGTTTTGTATGAAATAATACAGGTGAATTCTAATTGTTTGTTTCCTTTTTCTCTCTTCCAAAAGATTAGGAGATTGACTAAGGAAGAAGAGAAAGTTACCTACCCCAGCAGTGGTTGATTTGCGTAGCAGATTTCTTTAGGATGTACCTCGCAAAATCATAAACAAAGCTAATAGGACAAGTTAGCACTCAGATAAATATAAAGATAAGACTAATGTGTGAATTGCGCATTGCTCCCTGGCAACAGCGCAAAAATGTTTGAGGAGAAATCATTGTTGTTTAAGAGATTCATCGTAGTATAGGACAAAATCGCTCAAATAATTTAAATTTATATGCTTAGAATCAAAGAAGAGTCCAAGGTCGATTACAGGGAGCAAATAACGACAATTCACAACATTAATCTTGAATTGAAATGAATGAACATAATAAACTGATGCTGTAGAAGATATTCAATGAATCAAATCAGAAATATATTCATTAAAAGGCAATAATATCTCAAACTCTCATTGAGATAAAAAGAAATAAAGAAGACAAAAGAATGGTGATTTAAATCACCAATTATTCTAGTGTAGTTAAGCATACGCCCCAACCATTCAATGCAACCAAATAAGTCAACAGTGTTCTCAATGCTACAGTACTTAGTATCAAACCTTCCTCAAACAGCTTAAGTGTCTCAACACTTTGCTTCAGCAACATAAGGCTTCTTAGAGAGCCTTCTTCTCTTCTTTATCTTCTTTCCTTCTTCACAAGCCTCTCCTTTTCCACAGCAAAGGGGAATGGCCTCTCTTCTGTGGCTAAGTGTCGTGCAGGGGCTAAGGTGGGTGGAGCGAAACCCTCCCCCTCCTCCTACTCTTTCCTTTCCCAAAGACCCAGGCATAGTTGGATCTGGATATGGGTTATCGAGTCAAGAGCATTGATCATGCCTACAGGCACGTATCGCAGGCGAGGAGTGCGCATAGGTTGGGTAAGCAAGTGTGACGGTGTATAGGTACCTGATCCTCGATGCTTGGGTGAAGATGCCATAGCACGAATTCAATTTAACCATTGTAGCTACCTCTTCACTTCACAAGGTGGGACTATCTTTGTCCCCCTCTTTTACATAGCAGCAGCAGGAGGCAGCGTCGATTGTGTGAGCTGCAGCGGCCGAGTCTTCGATTGAAGGACCTGGGAAGGATCCTGGGAGTGTTGCACACGACCTGGAAATGGAATCGAAGGAGATTGTGGTTGGAGAGATTCAGATGCTGTCAGAGATGTCGAGGGTGGTGGCGGAGAACGGCGAATACCTGGAACACAAGATAAGGCCTGACGACTGCATTAAAACATCTTAGGAGGATTGCCAAGTGATGGTGAAGATGATGGTGGTGTTTACACAATGTGGGAGTGGGCGTGGAGGTCGGGCGAGGTCGTGGATGGAGTGCGATGGAGGTCATGTCCGATGGGGTGTTTGAGCAAGTTAATTGAGGAATTAGGTAAAGGGTTTTGGTTGGTGAGGTGTGGCAGAGCTTCTGGAGGTGATTTCGTGGAGTTTAGTGGTGTGTGGCATCGAGGAGGTCACGTTGGAGGTACGCCAGATGTAGGGAAGACGAAGGGAGAGAGGTGTGAATGGCGATCGAAATAAGAGACTAAGGGGCTAAGGAGATTAAGGAGGAGAAGAGGAAGAGGTTAAGACTAATCTATCTAAATGAAAGGGGAAGGAAGGCGCCGAATGTGATTGACCGGTGTCATGGAAGAGGAACTCTCCAGTGGTGGAATGGCGAGGAAGGAGAGGGTTTAGGGGACTTCTTCCAGTGTTGCAAGAAGCAGACGGTGAGGAAGGTCATCTTGCTGCAAATGGTATGTGGAAGTAGGAGAGGAAGTCGAGGAAGAGGAAGTCAAGGAAGTGGACGTCGCCGAAGCTGGTTGGAGGAGGGTGGAGGGAGAGTTTTTTGCCGAAGAAGTGCAACCAAACCAAGCTAATTTAGAGTAGTTTTGCACGAGGAAGCTTTATAGAGCTTCAGGGTGAGCTATAGAATAGAAAAGAGGGTTTCCATAGCTTGGGATTGGAGGAATGACAACCCTCATTCTCATGCATTTGCATAAGCAATCAACATTATGTTGGGACTCAAAATTGATCCCAGATGATTCTCCGAGGTGTGAACATCAATCCCACCAAATTTGGTGGGATTTGGTGTTTGTTCGAGTAGGTTTAGGAGTGGTCAAAGATTGCTTGGAGGTCGGGTTGACCTCAATGGTGGTAGGGACCTGCTTGCGAAGAGGATAACAAATCTTGGGGGCCTTTTGCAAGGATTTTGAAAGTTAGGGGTGTCTATTAGAGAAAAAGAATCCGAATGGACTAAAATGCAAACTAGGTCAAGATGGACTCTAATTGGGCCCAAATTTTGGTACAAAACTAATTTGGACCTAAGGAATCTGATGGTGAAGTTGAATTTTAGTTTTAACCATGTTTGACTAAGCAATTTGCATAAAATCCAAAATCAGGTAGAATTTTGTCTGTAACTCTATTTATGGTCAAAATGGGTTCCAATGGTCAAATCAAGGATACCAAACCTCACGGAATATTTTATATGAATTTTATATGGTTTAGATGGATTTATCCTGATCGAAACCTTAGTTATTTCAGCGAGTCTGAAATTAGGGTTTTAGGTTATGAATCAGCTCTAAAAGTGCGTGAAACCCTGATTCTATTAGCATGGGCCCTCTTATTTGTCTTTATTGCTCATTAGACGTTAGATTAACCCTTGGGAACCCCGTGATTGTTTTTTATTCATGATATGCTGTTAAAACTATAGAATTAACCCTGATTAATGTACTCTTCTCAGAATGGATGTTTAATGAGTTATGGCTCTCAGGCGATTATGTAGGAGCTTTTGGCAATTGATTATGACTAATTAAAGTTAGCTACAGCTTATGATGACGTTATCATCATTCATGCATTTGAAATCCTATGCGATCGAGTTACCTAGGCTCCAATCCAACAATCTCTTGACTGGTCTTAACCATTCAAGATTGTGTGTGGCATGTCTAACTACGCGTAGGAGAGATACTTGGGTAAAAGATCGATGGGAAACCAATGGTAATATAGTACACCAGTAAGACATTAGACGAGGCTTAGTGTAATTATAAGATTATGGAGAAAGGGTTGTGATAAACATGCATGAATTCATGATAAAATGCTCATTTATGATAGTTCCTAGGCCTATCATTATGTATCATAGTATAAATAATGCAGAACATTAATTGCATTGCATTTAGGATAGTTGTACATATGTACATTAATTCCAACACTTTATATCGCCAAGATGCAGTGCGACATCTTTACAGGCTTTAGATGAGAAATTTGACCATACAGATGGATCCTGAGCGACGATCGCAGTCTGTCAACATGAGAATGACACTGATCAGAGCTCCATATCACCCTCTATAAGAAGAAGAAGGTGGATGGCCATGATGGTGCCACGTGGCACCATCGCAGCCCTCCAGGCCAACCGCAGCCCCTCCTCCCAAGCAGCACCTATGAAGTCTCGACCATTGGATTCAAATCCAACGACCATCAAAGCATCACATCACTTGCTTCAAGGCAAGAAAATAGAGGGCTTCACAGAGCCGTTGGATCAAGATACAACGATCTTAGCACGTAGAGCCTTAATTCCTAAGTGAGGCACAAAACCAACCTTAGTGCAACGATCGGCGCTTCGGCTCACAATGAGTGGCTGCACGATCGAAGCCCCGTAAGCTTATTTTTTCCGTTGAGTGCGCATGGGTAAGAAATTGAGCCGTCGATGGAGGATCGGGCGGTGAGGGAAGCAGCTACTTAGTGTCACTAATGCATGAGACCCATGCACGCGAGATTCGACGCATGGGTAGACATGCAATCGTACGCACACCGGAGGCACGATCCAAAGCGCTCTCTCCTATGTGCTTAGAGCCCTTCATCCGCCATCCAAGGGCGGGGTTTTACTTCATGCGGATCAGCATGCAGCAGTGGATGCCAGTGGATTCTCAATGGATGCTCGTGATGGCAGTTGTGACGTGAGATGGACAGCCAGTGAGGCTCGAGCATGATCAACACATGACATGGAGGGCCAGCGCAGCGTGCGCATGAGGGGGCTTGAGCTGGCTATAGCGACACTTGAGCTAGACCTATGGCGATGTCCTAGAGGTCTCTATTTATCTTGTGCCTATTTTAGCCTCCTCTCATCCACTATATAAAGGCCTGCACCCCTTCCCTTCCAAGGTATGTCAACCTTTGCTATACCCACCTACTATAGAGCTTTAGAATCCCATCAAAGCTCCCATGAGCTCATTCGCAAGCTCCAAAAGCTCCTTATTAGTGTAACAATCCATTACCCCACCAAATATTCATCGTCTCTTGATTGCACAGCAATCATAGGCCCTAACTCACCTGAATTAAGCTAGAACTTAGCTTAGCATGAACATTCTGCACGCATATGCATCATATTCTACATCGTAGTTGGTATATGTGTTTTATGTATTAAACTATGTTATTTGAGAGGTATTAATGATTGCAGGAAATCCAAGGCTGCAGATGACCGATCCAACCTTATGAATATGTTCGGAATAATGATAGGAGTCCAACACATCCAAGATCACATCAATCAGACTCTCGTAGCACCCTAGGGAGTCCGTAGAAGAGCAAGAACCAAGGGGCAAATTGAAGAAGATCCAGGCCTTAGATGACAAATCCAACTGCACAGATGAATCCAGATCAATGTACGTAGTGCAATGGTGTAGAAATCAACTTAATCGAAGGCCTACATCACCAGATAGAAGGAAAAGAAGATGAACGGCCATGAGCATGCCATGTCACCCGCCCAAATTGGATGAGTATAAATGGAAACTAACAATTATATATACTAAAGTGTTTACACAGTGCATTGGCTCGCACGTGCATGCGTATGCACGAGATGCGGGTTCGAGCCCTACGCTGCGCAAAATTGACGCGGCGTCGCAGGCGGGCGCGTGTAGGTGTAATTGCGCAATTCGACAGTGCAAAGCGCTCCACGTGGCACGATCAGAGAGCACCGCGGGTGGGACACACGATTGCACTGGTTGTGTGAAATCAAGAAGATGCGATGCTATGTTGCGATCAGATGGTTGAAAAATCAAGTGCTATCAATGAGAGTGCAGTGCGCGCGAAAGAAGAAATGGAGAGCACGAAGTGCGCACAGCCGTGCGATTTCAATCCAAGGGTGCACGTTGCACCACGTGGCTGCACCAGAGAACATTCGAGCGTGGAGAAGGATTTTGAAGGCTTTTTGAGGCTTAATCAGGTCTATTGATCTCTCAATCAATGGATCTGATCAATCCAAGTTTGTTGCACAAAATTAGGGGCTGCAATGCCCTATTTGCCCCTCCAAGAAACAATAAAAGCGGCCTAAGGGTCCTCTTTCAAAGGCATTCGAGTAGTAATCAAGTAGAGATCTTCTACTGCTCCTCTACCCTCTACTTCCCGTCTCCGTCTCTGCATCTCCATCTGCAGCATCCATTGAGCCACCTCTGTGGATTGCTGCTGCTTCTCTCGACCTCTCCGAAAGGCCACCACGGACCACCCATGGTGCCCTTGCTCCGCTATATAGATAGTTTTGTTTATGCTATAGTTAGAATTTGTTCTAGTTATAATTACATGTATGCAATCCATGTTTTGACTCTCTGCTTGATATATATATTGTGATTTATTATCTACGCTATTTAGTAATTAGATTTAGAATAAGTGAATGAAATCAAAAGCATTTTTTTGCCTCCCTGTGATCGATTGGGACTCCTAATTCCGTTAATTTTATTTGTCGAGAAGTATTTCATGCTATACTACAACGTATTTATCTTTTACGCAATCTACGCCCCGAACATCTCTCTCACCACCTTCATAGGTCGCCTTGGAGCCATCCTTCAACCTCCATTCTACTAGCAGATCACCTCCACCTCCTCACCTCCATTCCAGAGCCTCGGTGAAGCATTCCTCTACCCAACATCCTCCTGCATCTCTCCTCCATCGTCTCACTCCTCAAGTCCTTTGTCCAAGCATCTGCCAAGCACTGTCGTCTCGCCGAATAGCCGATTCTGGAGATTCCTTCTCACCTCTCTATTTTTTTATGTTTTCATAGATTATTGTAATAGACAATTGTTCAATAGTGTAATAAATCATATTTGATTCTATCTCTCTTATGAATTTATTCTACTTGTCTTTCTATTTTGAAAACACAAAAAAAATAAAACCTCAAAATACCAAAAAGAAACAAAAGAAGTGTGGTTTTCAACTAAAATAAACATCGCTTCCCTGTGTTCAACTTGGGACTCCCTTGGAGTTTCAGTAAAATTGTATTTGATAACGAGTTTTGTGACTATGATGATGGGTTCCTACAAACCCTAATTTCTACCACGCAAAACTAGTTAATCATTTTGGCACTATTGTCGTCTAGGGAATGGAATTTACATTCTTGTTTTCTATGCCTCTTTGCATTTACATATTGCTAACCTCTCTTATCTATGATCTATTGTCTTGCATGTACCCTAGCATGGAGATCCAAGCACAGTAGACCAGAGTAAAGTGCGGGTAGAGTATTTCGTAAGTGTCCCCCACATTCCCTCCCCACTAGTTTATTTTTGCCACACTCATAACCAAGACCAAATCTACTTAGCTGCTTACATAAACCCTAGGATACAATTGTTTGTCTTGTTTGCCACTTCCACTCATCTCACCCTCACATTTTATATAAGAAAAATAAAACGATACTTTCTGTGTGATGAATCAATATACACACATTATCCACCCACATTTGAGACACATAACCTGACTTGATTTTCATCTACTCAAGTAGGATTCTGACTTGTCAAACCGATACACCAATTCAACACATAAAGGAGTAGAAATCATATTAGGTTAGTCATTTTTCTGTGTGCCTTAATCGGTGGTGCATTTGAGTCGATTGATTGAATTGTTTGGGCTGCACCACCTAATTTAAAAGCGATTCATTTTGTTGCTGCCCCATAGGATTCAATGTTTAGGTCAAGCCAGGCACTCCATATTTTCATGATTTATAAAGGAAAAACACTTGAACTCGTGCTTTCAAAACTTGGTTTGCCTCACAAAACTTTGTTGAATACACCTAATACTTGAATCCTAAAAGCTACTAGGCAAGATTCGAACCCTAAAACTCACCTCATCATTAATAATCTTTCTTGAAAACTTCTTGGTTGTGCACATTCACACATTCTCAATCAAATCATTAAGGGCACAACCCCTTAAGGGCCCATCACATTCCAGAAGCACCAATATCCCAAGCCTAACTAAAATTGATTAGACATTGGCCTTTAGGATTGGTTCTCTCGTCAGGATCCAAATTGAGATTGTTCATGACTAACCTACTTATACTAGTCAATCTGATGTCTACCTAGGGGAGTAGCATCAAATGACCGCAGCTAGGGGCTACACTAGGAACTGGAGGAACAAGCCAAAGGAAGAACCTTCTCCCCAATCCCTCCTAACTAGTTGGATTGCCTAGATATAAGTAGAGTAAATCGTCCATAATCCTAGGACAGATTCTGAGAGTTTGTAGACCTTTAGGCTACCCAACATAAGGATAGGCTTGTATTTTTATGTTGCAGGGCTCCTTCTCTTCCTCGTCCTTCCGACTTCCTTCCAGTTTATGCTTTGAAGGAGGTCATTGAACCGTAGATTGGAAGGACCTTTAGGCCATTCCCAGAGGCAGAGGTTGAGCTATAGTCAAGAAAATCCCATGGCTGATTAACAACCACCTCCCCCGCCCTCAAACCAGTAGGAGCTGATTCAGAGGCAGTTGGAAGAATTGCAGCAGATGTAGCAATGGTTCCAATGAATGAATGGTTAGAGTGCTTAGCCCTTGAAGGATTTCTATGATCCTCCAAACTATGGGGAATGTTCCGGTGTCATGATTCCCATCGGAGACATAGAAATCATGCCCCATGTTTTAACTTTGATTAAGCATTTTCATGTGCTTGGCTCGGAGGACCCATTCCGGCACTTGGAGGATCTGACCACTTTGGCTCAAACCATTATGTAAGCACCTTTGTCTTGATGCACCAGAATTATGTTTATTGCTATGACTGACATTTCAGGACTATCTTGGATTGAAGCCGCTATTCAAGACACAAGTTCAGATAGTTGCTGATGTGTGTCTTTTTCATTTTTTTGAGTCTAGGACTTTATTGTAAGGAACCTCAAATAAAACTCAAAATTGATTTTTTCACGTATCTTTTCAAAACCAAATTTTAGGGTTATTGATCGAACAAACTTATTAATTGATAGACGAAAACACTTTGATTGACCAACCTACTTATTTGATCGATCAGCGATTACTAGCGATTCCTCCTTCATGCTGGCGAGTTGCAGCCCTGCAATCCAAAGTGAGGATGGGTTTTTGGAGTTAGCTCACCCTCGTTGGATCGTGACCCTTTGTCCCATCCATTGTAGCACATGTGTCACCCAAATCAATCCATTTTAAGTTGAGAAAAATCCTCTTGATCGACCAACCAAGCTAATTTATTGACCAACAAGTGATCGACCAACATTCTTAATTGATCGACCAAAGTACTTTTTGATCGACCAATTAACCTTAATTGATTGACCAATTTTGTTTCCTATTCAAGCAAAACTTTTTGTATAAATAGAGGTCATACTCAACCCTTTCTTAAATGACTTTAAAAGAAAAAAACCACCTCTCATAGTAAAACTTCTTATGCTTATTTCCCAAGGTCATTGAGCCCTGTTCTTCACATTCTTTGAAAAGCACGACGCCTTGGACCTCTGTGAAAAATCAGTTTGATTATTTATTGAGGTTCCATAGAAGTTATTCTTGTTTTGTTATATTGTTGTTTTAATTTACGGATCCAAAGCCTGTTTGGAAGATCCGTGGTTGTTGCTTTTACTTCTCTTCAGGATAAAAGAGAAGGGTTTGTAAGAGGTTGTGTCACCCTCATTCAAGTGGTGTGAATAGTGGATTGACTAGCTTATACTAATCATAAAAATCCAAAGTTGGGAAGCTTAGGTAGTGGTTTTTGCCCAAATTTGGTTTCCACTATAAATCAGGTGTACTTTGTCCAGGAATCTCTGTTGTTTTATTTTTTAATCTGATTTATATTTTCAAAGCAATACCATTCACCCCTCCCCTCTAATATTTAGTTGTGATCGACAGGATATTCTCCAACCCTCATTTGGTGTCAAAGCATGGTTGTCTAGAATGATATCAAAGTCTTCTTTCGACACATATGCTGAGGGGCAATCTGTTGTTCGTCCTTCACTTTTGACGGGACAAACTATGGCTATTGGAAGACTAGGATGCAAATTTTCCTTGAATCCATGTACTTTAAGGTATGGGATGTCATTCCATCCAAATACAGTCATCCTAAAATCAAGGAAGGAGTGGTGGTGACACCAGACCAGAAGAAGATGTTCACCCACAATGGCAAAGCAATGAATGCAATCTTTTGCGGACTTTCAAAACTCGAATTCAACCATGTCTCTACATGCAAAATAGCATGCGAGATTTGGAGCTTACTAGAAGTCACACACGAAGGAACAACTAAGGTAAAGGAAACTAGAGTTAATTTGTTAACCCAAAATTATGAGCTTTTTAGGATAAAGGGAGAATCCATCAAGGAGATGTTCACAAGGTATGGACGTCATAAATTCTCTAAGAAACCTAGATTAAGAAATCAAGAATGAAGCATTGGTGAGAAAGATACTCCGATCACTCACCAGCGACTAGGAAACCACGACCATAGCCATAAGAGAATCGAAAGATCTGTGTACCCTCAAATTAGATGATCTTATCAGAAGCTTGATGGTCTATGAAGTTCAACTTCAACACATGAAGGAACAAGAAAATGAAGGAACTAGAAAGAAGATCATAGCCCTTGAAGCCACTCAAGAATCTGAAGAAGCCTCAAGTGGAGAAGAGGAGGAAGACATAGCACTCCTATCAAGAAAATTCAGAAAGTTTCTTAGTGACAAGAAGAACTGGAGGAAGAAGAAAGAAGGAAGAAACAACAACGCAGACATCTATTACAACTGCAAGAGAAATGGACACATCAAGAAGGATTGTCCACTTCTCAGGAAGGAATCTGAAAAGAAGAAGAAGCACTTCAGTAAAGATGGAAAGAAGAAAGCCTTTACTGCAACTTGGGATGAGTTAGACTCAAGTTTAGAAGAAGAAGAAACATTAGGAGAAGAAGCTCTTCTCGATTTGATGGTGCTAGAAGATGAGGTAACCTCCTTTACTCAAGATGAACTATTAGAAGCATTCTTTGAATTGCATGATATAGCTGCATCATTAAAATTAGAAAATAAAAACCTAGTAAAGATACTAGACAAAGAGAAAGCACAAACAGAAGCACTTGACAATCAAAATAGAGAGCTATCTATTGAAATTACAACACTAAAATCTCAAATAAACCACTTAGAAATAGACAGAGATAAATCGAAAGAAAACTCTGCTATTCTACTAAATAACCTCACTAAATTCAGAAACGGAAGTATAAATCTACACAAATTGCTAGGAACACAAAACCAAAGCACCACAAAGTTTGGGTTAGGCTATATACCAAAGAATAGCCAAGAAGCATCTAGTTCCAGCCAAAATAAAGAGAAAGGTAGCTTGCCAAGATAGGCAATGAAAACTAACCACCATGGACCCAAGCAAAAATGGGTACCAAAAAGCATTTTGCAATCTTGTTTTTTAGGCTCTGTAGATTATAGGAAGTGGACTTTCCGACAAATCAATGGAACATTGAAGCCACTATACCAAACGAAGCCTCACAACTGCAAATCAATGACAGGAAAGAGAAGAAAGAAGATGGATTATGGACAGTGGTTGTTCCAAGCACATGACCGGCGAGGAAGACCTATTCCTACAATTCAACCTTCAAAATGGTGGTACGATCATGTTTGGGAACAACCACAAGGGCCGTATTATTGCTACTAGCCAAATTGGAAATTCTTCTACCTCTATTGAAAATGTGCACTTAGTTAAAGGTTTAAAACACAATCTATTAAGTGCAAGCCAAATATGTGATAAGAGGAACCGAATTATGTTTACATCAAAAGGTTTTAAAATTCATGATGAAGAAACAAATCAAGTTATTCTTAAAGGAAATAGACACAAAGATATTTACACCAAAAGCTTCGACAAATATGACAGTCTTGAAGGTCTAGTCATATCTGACGAAGAGGCAACTCTTTGGCATAAAAGACTAGGTCATGTTCACATGGGAAACATCAGTAAACTTGTGAAACATGAACTTGTCAATGGTCTACCAACGATCGACTTCAAGAAAAGCAAAGTTTGCGATTCTTGCAAAGTCGGCAAACAAACCAAAAGCCCTTTTAAACCAAAAAGGATGGTTAGCACTTCTCGACCCCTAGAACTACTTCACTTAGACTTATTCGGACCAACCAAATCTGAAAGCCTAAGCGGGTGTAGATATTGTTTAGTCATAATTGACGACTTCTCTAGATTTACCTGGGTTTCTTTCTTAAAGAACAAGGACTTAAACTTAAATGCCTTTAGCAAACTAGTTAGAAGATTACAGAATGAAAAAGGATCAAATGTAATTAGAAGCAGAAGTGATCATTGTGGAGAATTTGAAAATGAATCTTTCTTGAATTTTTGTGATCAATATGGAATTAAACATGAGTTTTCCTTCCCTAGAACTGCATCGCAGAATGGTGTAGTTGAGTGGAAAAATAGGACCTTACAAGAGTGTGCCCACACAATGCTGTGCGAGTCAAAGCTACCTCGATAGTTTTGGGCTGAGGCTGTAAACACTACTTGTTTATCCAAAATAGAACCTTGATCAGACCAATTCTAAAGAAGACACCCTATGAACACTATCATGGAAGAATACCTAGAATTTCCTACTTCAAGAATTTTGGATGTAGATGTTTTATACTTACCACTAAAGATAATCCTGATATGTTTGATGCAAAAAGCTCAGAAGGGATTTTCCTAAGTTATTCAACTAGAAGTAAGCCTATAGGGTCTTTAATAAGAAGGATTCTGTTGTTGAAGAAACCATGCAAGTATAATTTGATGAACATTAGTTTAACCTAAATCTTCCATGATTGATGATGATGATACAATAGACGATGCTTCAAACATTCTAGAAGATATTATTTCTAATGAACTACCTAAAGATATCACTTTTGTAAAAGATCATCCTAAAGAACTAGTAATAGGAGAATTATCAAAAGGAGTTCAAACTAGATCTGTGATGTGATTGCATCGCAAAAATACACCTGCAATTGTGTCATCTTGTTCTATTTCCTAGCATTACCAGTGCATATTAGGTTTCCATAGTCTCATTTGTAAAAGTACATGCATGCATGCATTTAATTGAGAGGGGAGGAGAGTGAATAAAATGGCCTTGCAATTCACGTTTTCTTAAGTGCTGCTTCAAAAAATTTCCATCTTCATTTTTTATTTCTTTTTGATTTTTGAAACTCTTCCCCCGGCTGCATGGAACAACCTCTTCTTCTTCGCGCCATGTCCTGCTCCCCCTCTCCCTGCCAGCCCTGCAACTGCATGCACATGATCTCCTTGTTGGCCATGCTGAGCCATGCACAGCCAGGGCATGGCAGTGCATGCCTCTTTCTTCTTTATAAGGGCACAGCTGCCTTCTTGCAAAAGTGGGCCTAGTCCTTCACCAAGAAAAACACACTGCAGCTTCTTCTCCAGGCTGCCTCCTCCCCCTCTCCCTCCATACGCAGGACCTCCTCCTCTGAGGAGCCACTCTACAGGCAGGAGTCCATCACTGTGGTGCACACCCACCACAGTGAGACCACCACCGCCCAGCTCATCAAGGAGCCAGTGGGCGTGGTGGTCTTCTCTCTGTTTCAATGTCCAAGCCGCTCCCGCCATTGCCACAAAGCTTCAAGCTTTGAAGCTCAACCGACCACCGCACGCCCCTGCAGCAGCCAGCCAAACTCCAACATGCACGCCAGAAACGTGGTGGTCTGCTCTTCCTTGACTTCTTTGTTTCCAGCACTTCCACCATTGTCACAGGTTTCAAGGAGTGAAGCTCCGCGGCAGCAGCATCAGTAAGGCAGCAACAGGCGTGCAGGCCACCACACGCCCGCACGCAGGCCACCGCGCGTGCCTGCAGGCTGCCCTCGCCTCCCGCTTCTTCGCGCAAACACCGCTTCTCCCCGTAGCCCAGCTGGCGCAGACCTTCTTCCGCACGCGTCGAGCCAGCTGTAAGCCACCCGCACTCACATCACCGTCTGCTCCCGGTTGCACGGCTAGCCCGGCCACTGTAGCCATTGTTGATGCATTTCTGCAGAACACTGTTGCTATAGTGGGGTGACCGGTAAGTTTCTCACTTATCCGATCACCCGGCACGCCGCACCCGGCCTTCGCCCGTGCGCGCGTCTCACCCTGCACCCGCTCGGGCATCTGCGTGCACCTGCATCGCCTGCACCCGCCTACGTCGCCTGCTCCCTTTGCCCGCATACGTCTGCATGCGCCCGCTCCAGCTCTTCACGTAGCGTGGTGCGCTGCGGCCTCTCCTCTCCCTGCACTCACTCCCTCCCAGCACGCCCCTCTCCGCATGCCTACGCCCGTGCGGGTGCACGCGTGGACACCAGACGACGCCTGGCAGCCTCAGACGACTTAACCCGAGCATCTTCACTCCAGCAGCGCCATCTCTCTCTCTCTCTCTCTCTCTCTCACAACACTCTCTCCCTATCTCTTTGCCGACACTTACACACACACACTTACACTCTCATACACACACACACACCTATACTCTACTTTATACATATATATTTATATACATATATATATACATATATCTATACATATATTAGTACCTATATAACTATGTATTAGTCTATATACATACATATACATATATATATATCTATATACTTATATATATATATATATAGATATATACACGTATATACTTACATTTATACATATATATATATATACTCTTATATCTATATATATAGTAGTACCTATATAACTAGGTATTATTATACATATATACACATATATATCTACATATATACATATACTTATATACGTATACATATATATATATACATATATATACACATATACTTATATATATATATATATAAATATACATACATATATACATATCTATATATACATATACATATCTATCTACATATATCTATACATACATATATTACTATATACATACATATATATATATATATATATATACATCTATATAGTATTATATACATACATATACATACATATATATATATATATATCTATACATATATCTATCTATACATATAGTTACATACATATATATATATACTTATATATATATATATATTTATACATATATATACACATATAACTACATATATACCTATATATTTATAACCATATATACATATAGATATATTTACATATATACATATATATATATTTTCACATTACTTACCATATGTGGATTTGCGGGAATATCTGCACCAGTTGTTGATATTCCTCGATACACGCATACAAAAAGCGTGTTCGCATTCAGCTTCCACCAATCCACTTTACACGTGGCACTTCGTCCTGTTGGTTGCGTCTTTCTAGATGACGACCGACTCGACACCGTGCTACACTCCATCTCCGACTCCACCCCCACCCCTTTATACATATATAATATATACCTATATATATATTATATTTACTTTATTTCTGTTTCTCTTTCCTGCCAATAAAAAGATAAAAAAGAATATATAAAAGAGAAGATAATCCTTGACTTGCAGGCACTCCGTCTTGCGAATAGCAAGACCCATTTTGGAACCCTGATTTGGCTCAAAGCCAAGAACCTAATTTTGAGGGTGTGCCTCAAGGACAAGAATTATTATAAAAAATATCTAAATAGAAAAAACACCAAAAACATAATAAACGAACAGAAGAGATTTGTTGTAGGAAAGGCGTAGAAACTTGACTTCTAATCCCACTTCCCTGAGTTCGACCCTGGGCCTAAAAGTGACCAAGATAAAATCAAGTAGGCTAGGTAAAATAAATTTGTAAAGAAATGGTTAGGCTCGATTTAGGTTAACCACTATACACATTCAACGATAAAATTACCATATTAACACACCTATCCGGGTCCGACCACCATGATGGGAACACCATCATGAGTAATAAACTAGCTCAATTTGATCTGATTAAGTCTTTAAATGCTCGTACATAACCTTCAAAAAATCATAATTCATTGCGTTACCATTCTGAGAGAAAGATAACAAGCCAGGGTTAAAATTGTAGTTTTACCATCACATCATGAATGCAGTACAACCATGGGTTTTTCATGGGGGTAATTAAGGGTCAAATGATCTTAAAAGTTTAACAAGTTGGTTAGAACAGACAGACAAGGGTTTGCACGTGTTTTAAGAATTAAATGACCTTTGAAATCATAAAAATAGATCCACTTAATTAACCAAGGTTCTGGTCAGAATAAAATTCACCTAAATATTCTAAAATTCATAAAAAATATTCTCTATGGTTTGGAACCTTTAATTTGACCATTAGAACCCACTTTGACCCAAAAGAGAGTTTCAAAAAGACATTTGCCCTAATTTGGGTTTTTGCATAAATTACCTAGTCAAACTTGGTCAAAATGTAAATCTAACTTCACCATTCGATTCCTTGGGTCCAAATTAGTTTTGTACCAAAATTTGGGCCCAATCTAAGATTAACTTGACCAAGTTTGAGTTTTAGTCTGGTCAAACTCTTTCTATCTCATTTTGACCCTTAACTTTTGAATTCTCTTAAAATAGCCCCACAACTTCTTTCTCTTCTTCACAAGTAGGTCCCTGTGCCATTTTTGCAAGGTGAAACCTTCACTGTCAAGTTTCGAGTGAGGATTTCTCGCTCGATTCTCAATCAATCCCTCCCAAAATTGATATGGGGATTCCTTGGGAAGTTACCTTCCATTTGAGCCATTCCTTGCACTCTAAGTCCTTCCCAAAAGGCCATGCAAACCTTTCAAAGGTTTTGGTATCCTACTTCACAAGCACCTTCCAAGCTTGAAAGCTTCTTTTCAAGCTTGGAAGGGCTTCCTATGGCCTATAAAAGAGACACCATCGTAGGACCGTGCTTTTCAACAAGTTTTGGCCTGAGAAATCCTCCTCTACTCCATTTTTGGCCACCTTCAAACTTAGATCTAGCGACCCCTCTCCCCCTCAGGCCATCCAACCATCAAATTAGACGGTCGAATAGCTTCCCCTCATCCTCGCGAACCTCTCTTGCCAATAGGAGGCCGAGCCTCTACCTCTGTCAACGTTGCCGCCTTGCCACACCAACCTCCTCCAGCTCCGGTCGACAACCACCGAAGCCCTCTGCCTCCCTATCCTCTCGCTAAGCTCTTCTTTATCTCACTCTCTCTTTCTAATTCATTTTTACACTATCATAGACACACACAACCGCCAATCACCGTTGTTCATCCTCATCTCCACCATCTCCGGTGACCACTCCTGCGAGCCCATCTCACCAGCACAGACCACTAATCAACTCGCCAACCACCGCACAACCTTCACCTTTCCACCCTCTTCAAAACCCCGCTCCCTATTCATCCTCTCGCCCTCTCAAGCTCGTCATCGTACAACCCACTGTTCTCCGACCTTCACCACTTCTGACACATCACTCCATGCCTTGCCTCACCACAAAAGCCCCACCACTACATTCGCCAACCTTTGACAAACCTCCTGAGCAAGTGTAATTTGCCGTGAGGCCATTTTTCATGTTTTTCAAGTTTTGTCGGAGCATCGTCCATCGCCACCGTGTTCTTCAAGTTCACAGCCATGCACGCCTCAGGTTGCATCTCCAGGACGTGCGGTTTGGCTCAATGCACTCACCCAGGATATAGATTGGAGACACCAAGTAGAAGAGCATGCCCAATTGGATGAGGTTTCCCTTGCAGAGATGCAAGCAAAGAAGGTGTGGGACTTTAGTCCCACTTCCTTAGTTGATGAGCAGTTGTCGTCGCACAAATTGAAAAAGTGGTACGGGTTGTTTGCCTCGTACACTTGGGGGGTGAGGTCCCCCACTCAACCGCTCACCTACGCCTAGTCCATGACCCACCATAGTGGGCTTGGTGTAAACCTGACTAGCCTAACCCGATTTCACTCCTCGATTGCCATCACGCCTGCAGCCCTCGACCCAGGTGTGCTCTTGGTCTGAAACCCGATAACCCGGTACTATTGGAGGCTCTGGGAGAGCGTGACCTAGGGAGAGAAAGCGAGGATTGTGTGCGGGGGAAGGGGGTTTTTCTATAGAGAATAAGGGCAGACACTTAACCGTTTGAAGAAGAATCCCCCACTATGTGTTAAGAAGAGTAGAGAGAAAGAAAAGAAAATATAAGTCATGGTAGAAGAAGAGGAGGTACGTAGAGAGGAGATAGAAGCCAAAGAAAGAAGGGGAGTTGCACAGAGAAGAAAGGCAGAAAGGCAAGAAGAAGAGGAGAAGACCTGAGCCAAGAAGAAAGGAGAAGAGAAAGAAAGTAGTAGAGAAAAGAGACCCTTGAGTCTCTTGGAAGCACTATAGCCATTGGCTGTTTAAGCCATCTGATAAAAGCCTAGATCATCTGATTGCATATATTTGAGGCTTTATTGATACTGTTGATTTAGTTGCTACTTGAGAGGAGTAGTTGGTGATTCAAATCACCATATTACTCCATTCTTTTTGCACATTGATACCTGACATTATTATTATTTCAATCTCTTATATTTCTAATTCAAATTGTGATCTTGAGTTTTAAATTTCCATATTTCTCCTTGTGTTCGACCTCAGACTTCAAATTCGAGTAATAAATATTATTTGTTTTCAAAGCGATTTCGGCTATACTACAATGGAGTTTTTAAAACCTCGATTTCACTCTTGAACATTTTGGCACCATTGTCGGGGAATCTGATTTCCAAACTCCCTATGCCTAGCTTGGTCAAAGGCATTTGATCCTTCCTGGGGCACATCGATTTTTACCAACAATTCATTCTCAATTTCTTGAAAATCATTTGCCCCCTTACTAATCTTCTATCTAAGGATGTCCCCTTTGAAATCTCCAAGGAGTGCACTCAGGTGTTTGAGATCCTACGTGATCGAGTTACCTAAGCACCTATCCTACAGTCCCCTGATTGGTCTCAACCCTTTCAGATCATGTGCGATGCATCTGATTATGTTATAGGGGTAGTACTTTGGTAGAAAATAGATGGGAAACCCGTGGTCATCTACTACTCTAGTAAGACACTTGATGAGGCTCAGTGTAACTATACAATTACTGAGAAAGAGCTACTAGCCGTAGTATTTGCCGTGGAAAAATTCAAATCATATCTTTTGGGTTCCCGTGTTATCATATACTCAGATTACACTGTAGTGAGGCACCTCCTTGCGAACAAGGGTGAGAAACCTCGACTAATCTGCAGGATCTTACTGTTTCAAGAATTCGATTTCAAGATTCATGATAAACTAGGAAAATAGAACGTGGTAGCTGACCACTTCTCCCATCTTCCTTCTTCCGTCATCGACCCATCTGAACAAATCACCAAGTATTTTCCGAATGAGCACTTGCTAGCCATTCACAATCTCCCTTGGTTTGCTGATATTGTAAACTACTTGGTTACAGGGAAAGTTCCGCTAGATTGGACAACTTCCAAGTGGGACAAATTGATTGCCGAGCCCAAGTACTATATTTGGGACGAACCATACCTTTTCCAAATCGACAATGATCAGGTGATCCGGAGATGCATTCCTGATGACGAGGTCAATGACGTAATGTCATTCTGTCATGACCAGGCCTATGCTAGCCATTTCTCTCGGCGTAAAACAGCAGCGAAAATTCTCTAGTGTGGGTTCTTTTGGCCTACTTTGTTTAAAGATGCACAAACGTATTGTAGGGCATGCACTTGTTATCAGATCCTCGACACCATGGGCCTGCGGGATATGATGCCCTTCAACCCGATTGTTGTGTGTGAAATCTTTGACATATGGGGAATTAATTTCATGGCACCCTTTCCCGGAACTAATGGCTTCAAATACATTCTACTCGCAATTGATTATGTCTCTAAATGGGTCGAAGCCGTCCCCACAAGAACTAGTGATCATAAAGTTGTCCTCTGATTTATCCAGGAGAACATCTTTACCAGATTTGGGGTTCCTAAGGCCATCATCAGCTATGCCGGGTCTTGTTTTGCCAATGTGCACTTCCAGCCCCTGATGAAAAAGTACGGGGTGTCGCATCGTACCTCGACTCCATACCACCCCCAGAATAATGGACTGGCATAACTGTCGAATTGAGAGATCAAAAAATCCTTCAAGTCACTGTCTGGCCTGATAGAAAAGATTGGTCTTCTCGCCTTCTGGAAGCCTTGTGGGCCTATAGCACAGCCCACAAGACCCAATTAAGCATGTCTCCCTTCAAATTAGTGTATGGTAAGGCATGTTACCTTCCTGTCAAGATGGAGCACAATGCTTATTGGGTAGTACGGAAGTGCAATCTAGATCTAGTGAAGGCTGGAATACACCACTGGATGCAATTAAGAGAGATTGAGGAACTACGCAATTATTCATATGAGAACTTGCATATCTACAAAGAGCAAGTTAAAGCCTTCCATGACAAGCACATTGTACGAAAATCTTTCGACCCTGGTCAGAAAGTGCTACTCTTTGATGCCAAAATTAGACTTTTTTGAGGATAACTCAGATGAAAATGGATTGGACCATTGTTGGTGAGATGAATCTTTAGAAATTGAGCTATTGAAATCAGCCAACCTAGCCTTGATTCAAAACCTTTTGTTGTGAACGGTCAGCTACTCAAGCCATTCATTGAACTCACTGGTACGAATAGGGCTGAGGTATCTTTTGATCTCCATTCTCCCTGAGCTTATTGCGCCCAGCTGATGGCATTAAACTCAGTGCTTAACGAGAGGCAACCTGTCATATTTTCTAAAAAACTCAAAACCCTTCTTGACACATCTTATGCTGAACTCATATTGCACTTTTGGGATTCATCCATTAGAATAGCTGACTCCATCTCTGGTACCCGTACCTGAGCTTGAAATCGTCCGCAACAGTCATCCTAACCAATCCACCCATCCAAATCCTATTCTAATGAATGATCTAAGCTGAACTCGAACCCACATAATTTACAATAAGGACATTGCAAATCGTAGGCATGGGGGGGTATTAAAGTGCAAAACACTATGAAAGTCACTTCATAAGAAAGGGTTTCATAAAAAAAATCACATATTTTAAAAACCAGAAAAAGAAAATGAAAAAGAACAAAATGGGAGAAGGGAGGAAATTTTTGTGAATTGATTGCACATCATTTTTGAGGAGAAAAGGGGAGGGGGTAAAAATGTCAAAAAGGAGCACAATTTGAGAAGAAAAGAAAAAGAGATAGTCAATAGTAAAATATTAAGGAATTGACTTGGTTCTAGACCAAACCAAAAATAAAGAAAATGAAAGACAAAAGGTGCTAAGAAATAAAAGAGATTAGTATGAACACTGATCTTAGGCCTCTTGGGCTACGATCTTAGGCTTAAAAATAAAGTATCCGCTAAGATCTAGATAGTCCTCAAGAGGTTGGGGAAAATGCGAAGCTTAAGTATTAGGTCTAAGGCTTAGGAATTATTCGACCTTGTTAACTGACCTCTGGTTTGCGGGACTCGGTAACCTAGGCACCCCAATCCACACACAGTCTGGTTCAATGCACTTAAGTATCAAAATCGCGTAAATGCGTTAAATCTGTTCAGAAAAAGTTACCCAAATTAGGAGCGGCTGATCAACACAAATTGAGTTAGACGAGTTACCAGCGTGGAGAGGCAAGAAATTCCCCTTGAAGATGTGCAATAACGTATCATCTCTTAAGTGCTTGTCTCCTTGGATATCTAAATATCCTACCGGGGGCAAGTAAGTACCTTGTGCTGGTTTAAATGCCATGGGTGTCATTATCACGAAATGTCGATTGCCAAGGTCTGAATTTAGCTACAGAATGCCATGGGCAGGATTATCTCAAAATCTCGAAAGCTACGGTACTGGGGATTGCCATGGGCGATGCTATCTCAAAGCATCGATTGCCAAGTGATGAGAGCCTCATCATGAGCTATAACTTTGACCTAATAAAGAGAATAAAAGCTCCTACATGACTCAGAAGATGGCTTAATTGGAGGAATAAGTGTTCTAAGAAGAAAACATGAAATAAAGGTTAAAACTGTAATTTTACCACAACAGTACATAAATGGAATTTCTCAGAGATAGAGCATAGGTCAAATGGTCTAAATAAGATAAAAAGTGGGTTGAATCAATCAGAAATGGGTTCATGTGCAATCTAGGAATTAAATGACATTTGGTAACCCTAAAATAGACCCGCTTAATTCAATAAGGTTCCGGTCAGGATAAAAATCAAATAAACCCTCTAAAAATCATGGAAAAATATCCCCTAGGGTTTAGAACATTCAAATTGGCCTTTGGAACCTAGTTTGACCTAAATTAGGGTCCTAGCTCATCAATTGACCTCAATTGGGTTTTTACGCAAAATATCTAGTCAAACGTGGTCAAACCTAAAATCCAACTTCACCATTGGATTCCTTAGGTCCAAATTAGGTTTATAACAAAATTTGGACCTAAGGGAAGGTCATCTTGACCTACTTTGCAAAATAGTCCACCCAATTACATTCTGGCCCCTAACGTTTGAAAACCCTTGCGAAAACCCCCCCAACTTTTGTTGTCACTTTCTGCATTCCGGTCCCTCTGCCAACGTAGCAGAAGACCCATACTCCGACGAAGTCTCGAGGATGATTTCTCCTCGCTTCCCCAGGGAGCTGCTCTAAGATATGAAAGGGGGGTTCCGTGTGAAGTCCCCTACCGCCTGAGTAGCTCCCCATGCCCTATTTCACACCATACCTCTCGTGCGAATGCTCGAGAGGTGTGGGTGTTGTACCTGCGGCGACCTCCGGTGAGAGCTTCGCTCACCCTCCGCGCATCTGCCCCTCTGCTGGCGCCTTTAAAAGAAACCCCAGGACCAGCTGCTTGAAGCAAGCTTGTCTTGGCGGAGAATCTCTCAACATTTCCTCCCTTCCTTCTCCGACAGGAAACCCGCAACTTCCAGCGACTCTCTCCTCTTCCTCCTCGTCGCTCTTCCTCCTTACCTGCAGCAGGGTTTCCCTTGCCCTCTCGTCTGTGTCGTGCTGTACCCGCTGGTGCCCCCCCTGCCCACTTCCTCGTCACTGCTCTCTCCCTCTGGGTGTTTCTTCTCCGGCGACAGTCGATACGGCTGTTCGCCTCTCCGGCCCCCTTCGTCCTTGCAATTTGGTTATAATTACTCCCCATCTTCCCCTCTTTCTTTTCCCCACATTATTTCATTGAAACCGACCCTCGACTGTCCCTGACCACCATCACCTTCCCCGTCTCCGGCCACCATCCGGCGAGTTTCCCCTGTCGATCCGCAGCTCCACACAACTTGCCGACCGTCCCACAAGCTTCGGCTCACCACACTGAACGCCCTCCGCCCCTCCATAGTCCCTCCACACTCACTCAACACGCCACCAAACACACCCACTTTTTCGCCCACAGGACGACCTAGGCACGCACGGCTAGGCCGCCCCCCGGCCTGCTACACAGCTCAGCACCTTCGTCGTGCCACGGCGAAGGTTCCCCCGTGGTTTGATTAGGCCGAGAGGCCATTTTAGTGCTTGACAGGTCTGCTGCCCTGGCCGCCATTGTCGACGATTCGAGAAGCTCCCAAGGGAACTCCAGGCTTCAGAGCTCCAGGTTTTCAGTTGCGTGAAGGCAGTCAGCTGGCAAGCGAAGGGAATCGAGGCTACAGCTGAGGAGATTGCAAGGAGGTCTTCCTGCGGGCGCACGTGAGGAGAAGCAACCAGTTAGTCCCACATCGTAAGTTCACAATGTGCCGCACTGGTCTAAATTGTTTTTGTGAATAAGCCTTGTCATCTCCGAGTCCACTGGGGTGAGGTCCCTCGCCCATCACACCCGCCTCGTCCGCGGATTCAACTCGCGGACCTGGCGGGATCCGACACGATACTACCGAGTACACCTCGCACACCATAACACGCCGGTGCGCCTGGTCCCTGGGTACGCAACCCGACCCGTTAACCCGGCTCTGGGAGAGCTTCCTGTAAGCGTTTGCAGAAAGAGAGAGATACGTGTGGGTAGAAGGAAGGGTTAGGTTTTGCTGTGCCTTGTGTGCAGGAACAGAGAGCCGAAGGAGAAAGGCTTCAAGGCTCTAAAGGAAGGAGAAGGAAGAAGCTCTGAAGAGAGGCCGTGCAGAAGAAAAGAGAAGGAAGGAAAAAGAGACACTACAGAGGAAATAGGAAAAGGCTCGCCAAAGAAGAAGGACTCAGAAGAAGAGAAGGAGAAAGAAGAGCAAGAGAAAGAAAAGGAAGAACAGAAGAAAGAGAGAACCAAAAGAAGGACTAACAGAAGACAGAATCAAAAGAAGAAGAAGAAGAACAGTGAAGAAGATCAGAGGCACGCAACAGCAAAAGAAGGAAGACTTCCATTTTAAGACGTCTGATACAGAAATCAAACGTGCAATTTTGTTCTCTTTAGCAATTCATTTTTATAACTCTCTCATTGAACCAATTGTTATCTCAAGTTTTGAAAAGTACTTAGATTGCTCCCTGTGTTCGACCTCGGATACTCCGATTTTCGAGTAATAAAATCTTTATTTGTTTTGAACATTTTGTCAGCTATACTACAACGTGACATCGTTTAAAAACCCGACGAAACGTGCCGAAACACCAGGGACCCTGTGAGGATTGATGGTGGCAACTAGGAATCCGATAGAGACCATGTTGTAAAGCTAATCTAAGGCTAGAAATAAAATGAAAAGAGAGAGAGAGAATACTCTCCAAAGACAAAGAAAAATTCTTCTATCTCTCTCTTACAAAAATGCACTGCAAAATGAACCTGAGCTAAAACATGTTACAAGCATGGGTGCTTTAACCGTGGAGTTCAACTAACCATAGGCTGGTTCCTGTGGGCCTTAGAAACCTTCGCTGCAGATTGAGGCTAGAGCTAGTTAGGTCTGGATCTTGGTTGGTACTTGAGCACCTATAGGCCTACTATCAGCATTTTGACCTAATCTACAAAACCAAGCACACATTAGAGTCTGAGCATAAAGAAACATGTGCTCTAGAATTCGAGTAAATCCCTTGAAATTTTGCTAAGGGACTAGTAAAAGCTAGGCATGGGGGTATGATGGGAACACCATCATGAGCCATAACTTAGCTCAATTTGATCTGATTAGGTCTTTTAATGCTCCTACATAACCTTCAGAAGGTTATAATTCATTGCATTAGCATTCTATGAGAAAGACAAGAAATCGAGGTTAAAACTACAGTTTACCATCATACCATGAATGCAGTACAATCATGGGTTTTCCAAAGGGGTAATCAAGGGTCAAATGGTCCTAAAAGTTTAACAAGTGGGTTAAAACAGACAGACAAGGGTTTGCATTTGTTTTGAGAATTAAATGACTTTTGAAAACCTAAAAATAGACTTGCTTAATTAACCGAGGTTCTTGTCAGGATAAAATTCCTCTGAACACTCTAAAGTTCATAGAAAAATATTCTCTAGGGCTTGGAATGTTCAATTTGACCATCAAAACTTGTTTCGACCCAAAATAGAGTCTCAGATAAACATTTGAACTAATTTGGGTTTTTGCATAAATTAGCCAGCCAAACTTGTTAAAAACCTAAATCTAACTTTAGCATTGGATTCCTTGGGTCCAAATTAAGTTTGTACCAAAATTTGGGCCACTCTGAGATCACCTTGACCAAGTTTACATTTTGGTCCAGTCAGACTCTTTCTAACTCATTCACACCCTTAACTTCTGAATTCTCTTACAAATAGCCCCCCAACTTCAATGTCTTCTTCACAAGTAGGTCCCCATGCCATTTTTGGAAGGTTAAACCTTCATTGTCAAGTTTTGAGTGAGGATTTCTCGCTCAATTCTCAATCAATCCCTCCCAAAATTGATACGGGGATTCCTTTGGAAATTACCTTCCATTTGAGCCATTCCTTGGGCTTTTAGTCCTTCCCAAAAGGCGATGCGAACCTTTCAAAGGTTCGAGTATCCTACTTTGCAAGCACCTTCCAAGCTTGTAAGCTTCTTTCAAAGCTTGGAAGGGCTTCCTATGGCCTATAAAAGAGGTACCATCACACGATCGTGCTTTTCAGCAAGTTTTGGCCTGAGAAATCCTCCTCTACTCCATCTCCCGCCACCTTCAAACATAGCTCCAATGACCACTCCTCCCTCTCCTCGTTAGGCCATCCAACCATCAAATTTGAGGGCCGACTAGCTTCCCCTCATCTTCGTGAACCTCTCCTACCAACGAGAGGTAGTGCCTCTACCTTAGTCAACGTCGCCGCCCCGCCGCACCAACCTCCTTCTTCGGCTCCAATCAACCAACACTGGAGCCCTTCGCCTCCCTATCCTCTCGCTAACCTCTTTTCTATTTCTCTCTCTCTTTCTATTTCATTTTTCCATTATCACAAACACGCACAACCGCCAACCGCCGCCGTTCACCCTCATCTCCTCCATCTCCGGCAACCACTCCGACGAGCCCATCACACCACCACAGACCACCAATCAACTTGCCGACCACCGCACAACCTTCACCCCTCGACCCTCTTCAAAACCCCTCTCCCTATTAATCCTCTCGCCCACTCAAACTGACTGTTGAATGACCCACTGTTCTCCAACCTTCGCCGCTTCCGACACATCACTCCACCCATCGCCTCACCACGAAACCACAGCCACTGCATTCGCCAACCTCTGGCGAACCTCCTGAGCATATTTAATTTGGCCATGAGGCCTTTTTTTGTGTTTCTCAGGTTTCGTCGGAGCTTCGCCCATTGCCATCAAGTTCTTCAAGTTCACAGTCTCGCACGCCCCAGGTTGCATCTCCAGGACATGCAGTTTGGCTCAACGCATGCACCTAAGCTCTGGATTGGAGACACTAAGCATAAGAGCACGCTGAATTGAATAAGGTTTCCCCTGCAGAGATGCAAGCGAAGAAGGTGTGGGACTTTAGTCCCACATCGTTAGTTGATGTGCAGTTGTCGCCGCATAAATTGAAAAAATGATACAAGTTGTTTGCCTCATACACTTGGGGGGTGAGGTCCCCCACTCACTCGCTCACCTGCACCTAGCCCGTGACTCGTCCCCAGTGGGCCTGGCGCAGACCTGGCCCACCTAACCTAACTTCACTCCTCAGCTATGATCACACTCGCAACCCTAGACCTGGGTGCGCTCAAGGTCTGAAACCTGATAACCCGGTACTATTGGATGCTCTGGGAGAGCATGGCCTAAGGAGAGAAAGAGAGGATTGTGTGTGGGGGCAGGGGGTTTTGCTATAGAGAATAATGGCTGACACTTAGCCACTTGAAGAAGAATCCCACTCTATGTGTGAAGAAGAGAAGAGAGAAAGAAAAGAAAAGAGAAGTCAAGGAAGAAGTGGTACGTGATTAGCCCATATTTGTGGGCTATTTAAGTATTTAAGTGTCTAGACATTAAGTTAATTTTAACATTTGGATAGCAAACATTAGGATGTAAATAAATTAATTCATCTTTTTAGCTTAAGTGCATAGTTCATGCATTTATAATTAACCTAGGGTTGCATACACTTAATTGGTTAATTAATTAGTGCACTATTTTAATTAACATAGATGTTAAGGAGTTATGTATAAATAATCCTAATTATTTTATTCTTTTTTTCTTCTTCTTCTCCTTTGCAGGTAAGTCCTCCATCTCCGCCTCCTCCTACACATCACCATTGATTCTACGGTGGCTTTTGAATTTCAAATCTTTGTAGTCGTGGCTACAAAAGAGAAGGAAGGGCTGCCGTTAAAAATGAGGCCACGACCCATTCCACCACCGTGCAGCATTTCACCATCGCGGGCCTCCACGGCCAAGCTCCATCATACTACTGGCCGGCGGGGTGACAGACCGCTGCACCTAGTGGATGGACATGAGCACCACCGGGCACGAGCCCCTTGAAGCTTGCTTACTGTGAGTGCATCTACTGATGCACAACTTGTAACCACCGTCATCAACCATCACCAGCATCCTTCTCCATCTTCTTCCCCATTCTCTATTTTTCCTCCACTCCACCAAACAAAACCCAAAAACCTTGCCACACCTGTTGCAGCACAAAGGGCTGCAACCTCGCCTTCCTGCGCCTCAGCCTAGCCAGCAACCCACGCCAGCGCCTACATGCCCGCGCCTTCACCTCCATGGCACCCACGCCCTGCAGCACCTATAGCCGATGCCATCAGACCCCGCGCACCTTCACCTTCAACGCCCTTGCCTAGCATGCCTGCCCACCTTGTGCCTCCACCCCAGCGCCAACACGCCCGCGCGCCCTTGCCTAGCGTGCCTCCTCCAGTAGCGCCTTCACCTCCACGCGCCCATGCCCCTTTGCCTTCACCATGCCCCATGCCCCCGCTTCAGCGCCTTCAGTGCCTCCCTGCTACACCTACAGCTGGCGCCATCAGACCGCGTGCATGCTTGTGCACCCTACAGAGCGCTCGCCCCTCCATGCACCCACGACTCCTCGCACCTGCAGCGCCCGCACACTGCCCCTCCTTGCACCTGCAGCACGCATGGCCAACGGCAACTAATGCCACCCACCGCCGACCTTCCCTCCGTAAGGCTGACTCCGACCACCATCCATCGAGTCACCACCACCGTCAGGTGCAGATCGGGGAGGGCTACCTCTGGTCACCAACTCGCCGTCCATCTCTCCATCTGTGCACAAACTCCACCCGAAGCTAATCCCCTGTTTCATCTCAATTAATAATTACATTTCATGCTATTACCAAAAAAATGAATCTTGATTTATCATTATTTTATTGTGGTGAATTTATGCCTTCATGCTCATGCTTCTAAAGAATTGTTAAACCTTATTATTCACCTCTATGTGCATTGAATTTAATTTTGAATTACATTTTAGTATGCATGCAAGTGAATAGTACATGGCATACCCTTGCACATAGATAATTTTCTGACATAAAAATTACATTAACACCCCTTGACTTCTCCATAAATTTAAGGTTTACTTTTAGAGCTACACAGCCATTGTTTGATATGACGAATAGCTCAACAAATTTGATTTCGTCCTAATTGCAAGTTTAAATAAGTCATTGCCTCCTTATGGACACAACCCGCTCTCCTTTGAGCGCTTTAATTTTAATTTTAATTATTTTGTTAAGCGATTTTCCACCACTTTGATCCAACACGACAAATCTTCTTAATAAAATTATTCGAAAGCAAAAATCGACTTAGCAAATGGCGCCGTTGCTGGGGAGGCAATAGCTTAATTAAATTGCATTCATTCATTCATTCATTCATTCACATTGATTTAAATTTTGAATCATATTTAACAATGGATTTTTTTTCTGAAGCGAGTGCAATGATCTATGACACACATTCTACGACTCGCAATCACACTAGCCATCATGAGAGGTGACCCTAGACGTCGGCAGAATAGAAATTGTTTAAGCCATCTTGCAAGGAACCAGATCGCCAGGAGGGGAAGGATGAGGATGCGACAATCATCTCTGCACATTTAGTCACTGATTTGATTAGAGTAGGATTAAGACTTTAGACTTAATTTTTCATTGCACATTTATTTTGAAAACCCTTGTTCTGGGGTACAGTTGAGGGGTTTGTTCCCCGATTTTGTTTTAGGCCCGTGTTGGGTAATTTTTGAGAGCCTGTTCCCTTTTTCTTTAGATATAGGTTTTCTTTTGTGAATTGATTTTATTTTTCTTGATTGTGCATTAAAAAAAACAAAAACATGAGCTACTTGCTAGAAGCTACCTACCCTAGGTCGTATCATATAGGATTGAATGAGCAACATCTAGATCTAATTTCCTGCCTTGCATATTGCATGAAGAATGTTGGAATTAGGTACGCACTTCTAACTTTGCCTTTCTACCTGTCATGCAAATGCATGT
Source organism: Thalassia testudinum (assembly GCA_037157565.1). Classification (NCBI taxonomy): domain Eukaryota; kingdom Viridiplantae; phylum Streptophyta; class Magnoliopsida; order Alismatales; family Hydrocharitaceae; genus Thalassia; species Thalassia testudinum. The sequence continues at coordinate 61,334,181 of JAZHRO010000014.1, forward strand.
GGATTAATTTCAAGACCACCTAATCTGTATTGAATAGATCTAACAAGTGGTCACATATATTTTTTGGAAAAAGGACTAATTAAATGAGGGACATTTAAAAACCAAGGCTTTGATTTTCAAACTTAGCATGCGATTCAAAATTCAAAATCTTTTGCGGTATATGCACACTTATATCTCTTGCACCACAGCACTCTTTTAGACACTCTTTAGGTTTGGAACCGCTAGGACTAGAGCCTCCTATTACTGAGTTCTAAAGTGACCTAAGCTTTAGTTCAAAGGTGAAGTTGCCTCCAAACCTTGTGGATTGAGGGTAGTTAAGAGGCACCGCGAAAGCAATGCTTCAAAGAAAGGGTTTAACCCTACTTTCATCCTTCTTTGCCATGTTTGGTGGTGACTACACTTTTTCGGCTTTAGGGAGGATCACCTAAGTCCTAATTAGGTCCTCTTAGGCGATCCGTAGTCTGACAATAAGCACAAAAATTGATTGAACAAACTGTATTGTCACCTACAATCTGACTTAAAATCAAATGCCTAAGTTGGGAAAGACTTAAAAGGTCCTTTTTGGATTGTGTTTTGCTTGGGGAATTCTGATTGAGGTGTGAGTTAGAATGGACCACATTGATTTTCATCCTTTCACATATTGCCCACGCCCTTACCCCCACTCTGCACTCTTCGATCCCATACACTATGATGGTCCATCCTTTGATGGACATAATGACAATCATTGGGATCCGTTTTACTCCTATTATAGGTGTATTGGCTTGGTTAAGCCCTAAATCAGTGAGCAAAACCTAGGAGCAGGGTTTGCTTTGCCCAATATCCTACACACCAAAGAAATACACAACCCACCCTCCCTGAATAATTATAATGGTTGGATAGACACTCCTGAGTAGTATAAGCTTGAGCCTAACTTCTCACCTAATAGAAATGATGACATTTCCTCCCTGAAGATGGAAATACAGAAAATGCAAGACGAAATGATTGAATTGTTAGGAGAATCTTCAAGAGTAGGCCAACAAGAAAGAGATGAAATTAGCCACCCAATCTACCCAATTGAGGATGACGTACACCCCTCTACACTAGATGAATCTCCCGTGGGAGAGCTACATTTTAAGTTGGAGTGAAATTTTTGGGATTATGTAAGGGAGAATAGCTACTTTTCGAGGATTGATTTTGAAACCTCCCCGTTAGATGACACTTCCTTGAGAGATCCACACCTTAAGTGGGAGGAAGATACAAATGACAGTAGCTATGCATTGGATGAAGAAAGGTGGCAACCCGAGGAAGATAATGATAAGGTTGAGTATCCACATGAATTATATTGGAGCCAAAAGAAGGGAATGATGGTACCATTGGAAGACCTCGACCCAGATGATAGTATTTTCGTGACATTTGATGAACTGGGACGAAGTCAAGTTGTTAATCCTACCCTCCCTTCTGATCATGAGATGGAACTCAACACCACCCTTAGGGAACCTAGCCCTGAAGAAATTGACCCATCTGAGGAGTTCAATGTTACCAGTGTAAACCATTTACCTCAGACAGAGTACCTTAGGGGATCTGCTAAGATTTTAGATGATTCTAGACCTCGGGTATATGATGAATCGTATGATGAGGAGAAGGATAAATTACATGAGGAACCTACATTCAAGATTTGGAGTGACACTAAGGGCGATTAAGTCTTATTTAAAGAGTTAGCCCCTGAGGATGTCACAAATTTGACCAAATTAGGTTTCCTTAGCACACCCATCGATGATATTTCTCCTCATGATGAAATGATGGAAAATTTGGAAGTAACTTCTAAGATTTATGTTGATTCACATATAGACTCCAGGGAAGATTTGAGTAAAGAACAAGAACGCAGGGATGACATTGATAGGATAATCCCTAGATCTGTTGCTTCCAACCTGCCTTCATTTGATTCGAAATCACCCTTTGATTCGCTTATGTCTGAAGATGAAATTTTGACTCCTGATGAAATGCAGGAAGATACTTGTGATAGTGCAAGGAATGCTAGGGATGCAATTGAGGATTTGGAAAGATTGTTAGGGATGGACACCGAGCTGATTAAACCCAACCTAGATCTTATGGCCATCCCGCAACCTCGAAACTTGGACACCCTAGATGATCCTTGGCTTAGAGATATGCTCACTTTTGTTCTAACCGGGTGGCTTAATAGACCAATATTTCTTGCAATGGAGTATCGGGTATGGATTGATGATTTCTTTAGTCAGTCCATTGCCCTGGGGTTTTATCTCTACACCATTCCTTTCCCATTCCTTTTGGAGGATCTTGTCATCCTTCCCTTACCCCTTTAAAGGTTGCTATTGCAATTTATCCTTTAGAACCTCCTTTGGTGACCTGGGAAGATTTCATTCTCATCTTAGTCGAGCAAGCATTTACTATTGGGATTCATCATCAGCTTGCTAACATCCTAGGTTACCTGTTTTCTAGGCCAGCATTACTTTGCTCATTTTTAGGGCCTATTTCTATGACCTTTGATCCTAATTTGCAGGTTCTTTGGCTACTCGGTTGCTAGCAAAAGAACCGCAGCCCATCTCTGGCCCAAGTAATATCCTTCTTTGCAATGGGGACATTGCAGATTTTAGGCATGGGGGCTGTACTTGGGGATATACAAAGCATTTATAAATAGTGCATTCATGCATTTAGTTAAATCATTCTGCATTGCATACATTTGCATTAAATAAAAAAATTTAAAAGAAAAACATTTTGTATTATTGAGCTTAACTGGTTGGCCCTTCATTCCTAGGTATAAGATTAGAACTTTAGGTTAGACTAAGTTGATTCTAGGGTCGAACTTTAGAATCTAAATGAGCTACTAGCTTTAGACCTTTAGGGTCCTTTGTGGACTCTTAAAAACTTAAGTAGGAGTTAAGTTGCGGACCATTCCTCAAGAGGTTGAGGAAGGAAAGCTAAGGATTGAGTTAAAAGGTGGGGTAGTACCTGGAGTCTTGTTCTACCTTTTGGTTTACGAGTCCTTGTAACCCAAGCATCCAAATTTCACACACTTGGTCTTGTGTAAGTGATCACCTTAATTCCTTGCTTAAAAGAAATTTGGTTCTCTTAGCTTTGACTTAGGAGAGGCTTGAAAACACAATTTGACTGGAAGAGTTCCTGCAGCAGGAGAGGTGGAGTATACACTCACCTTGAGGATGCGATGATAGCATATTACCTCTTCGGTGCTTACCTCTTAGGATATCCATCCTACTAGGGGCATGTAACTGCATTGTGCGGTTCAGGTACCATGGGCGGCCCTATCTCGAAGTGCCGATTGCCACAGGCCTGAATTCGCTTAACAAATCCATGGGTGATACTATCTCAAAGTGTCGATTGCCAGGAGTTCTTGGGGTTGCTATGGGCGGTGCTATCTTGAAGGATCGAAAGCCAGGAACCCTTCGAGGTATGGTAATGGGGACAATGAATCCGACACAGACCATGTTGATAGCTGATCCGAGGTTAGACTTAGTGGAATAAAAAAAAAAAAATATATATATATATATATAGTATCCTTTTTCCTTTCTAGGTTGGCAGTCATACCAACCTCAAATAACTCAGACCAATGTACATGCACGGATGCTTTAATCTTAGGGACCAATAAAGCTTAGGGTAGAGTCAGAAATCAGGGAAACTTGTGCTTGCAACTCGTCTTTAGCCGACCTAGTCCGTAACTTAGCAACTACTTGGGAACCTTAGGTCTAAAGTTTGAACTTAACATTTTTCTAAAGGAAGACTGTTTGGGTTGGTTAGTCTACTTGGAGTGCTAGGTTTTGCTTGGATTTGCTAAGGACTAGCAAAAACTAGTCATGGGAGTATTTGATTAGCCCATATTTGTGGGCTATTTAAATATTTAAGTGTGTAGACATTAAGTTAATTTTAACATTTAGATAGCATACATTAGGATGTAGATAAATTAATTCATATTTTTAGCTTAAGTGCATAGTTCATGCATTTAGAATTAACCTAGGGTTGCATACATTTAGTTAGTTAATTAATTAGGTGCACTATTTTAATTAACATAGAAGTTAGGGGGTTATGTATAAATAATCCTAATTATTTTATTCTTTTTTTTCTTCTTCTTCTCCTTTTCAAGTAACTCCTCCATCTCCGCTTCCTCCTCCTGCACATCAGCATTGATTCTACGATGGCTTCTGAATTTCAAATCTTTGAAGACATGGCTATAAAAGAGAAGGAAGGCCTACCGTTCAAAAGGAGGCCACCACCCATTCCACCACCGTGGGCCTCCACAGCCAAGCTCTGTCATACTATGGGCCGGCGAGGTGACAGACCACCGTGCCAAGAGGATGGACTTGACCACCACCGTGCTCGAGCTCCTTTAAGCTCGCCTACTGTGAGTGCATCTACTGATGCACGACTTGCTAGCACCGTCATCAACCATCACCAGCATCCACCGCCATCTTCTTCCCCATTCTCTATTTTTCCTCCACTCCACAAAAAAGAACTCGAAAACCTCACCACACCCGTTACAGTACAAGAGCTGCAACCTCACCTTCCCACGCCTCAGCACAGCTAGCAACCCACAACAGTGCCTGCACGCCTGCGCCTTCACCTCCAGCGCACCCCCGCCTTGCAGCACATGCAGTCGGTGCCATCAGACCCTGCGTAGCTTCACCTCCAGCGTCCTCGCCTAGTGCTTCTGCCCATCGCATGCCTCCACCCCAGTGCCAGCACACCCGTGCGCCCTTGCCTAGCGCGCGTCCTCCAGCAGTGCCTTCCCCTCCACGTGCCCACGCCCCTTCACCATGCCCCAGCCCTCTCGCTTCAACACCTTCAGTGCCTCCCTGCTACACCTGCAGCCGATGGCATCAGACCATGCACGCTCTCATGCAGCCTGCAGAGTGCCCGCCCCTCCACGCGCCCACGCCTCCTCGTGCCTACAGCACGCGCATGCCGCCCCTCCTCGCACCTGCAGCATGCATGGCCAATGACAGCCAACTTCACCTACCACCGACCTTTCCTCCATCAGGCCGGCTTTGACCACCATCCATCGAGCCGCCACCACCATCAGGTGCAATTGGGGAGGGCTACCTTTGGTCGCCAACCTGCTGTCCATCTCTCCTTCATACATACAGAAACTCCACCCAAAGCTAATCCCCTGTTTCATCTCAATTAATAATTACATTTCATGCCATTTCCACAAAAATGAATTTTGATTTATCATTATTTTATTGTGGTGAATTTATGCGTTCATGCTCATGCTTCTAGAGAATTGTTAAACCTTATTATTCACCTCTATGTGCATTGAATTTAATTTTGAATTACAGTTTTGTATGCATGCAAGTGAATAGTACATGGCATACCCTTGCATATAGATAATTTTCTGATGTAAAAATTACATTAACACCCCTTGAATTCTCCATAAATTTAAGGTTTACTTTCAGAGCTATGCATGCATTGTTTGATCTAACGAATAGTTCAGTGAACTTGATTTCGACCTAATTGCGAGTTTAAATAAGTCATTGCCTCCTTGTGGACATGACCCGCTCTCCTGTGAGTGGTTTAACTTTAATTTCAATTATTTTGTTAAGCGGTTTTCCATCACTTTGAACCTACAACAACAAATCATCTTAATAACATTATTCGAAAGTGAAAATCGACTTATCAATACGTAGAGAGGAGACAGAAGCCAAAGAAAATCGACTTATCACCATATTACTCCATTCTTTTTGCACATTGATACCTGACATTATTATTATTGCAATCTCTTATATTTCTGATTCAAATTGTGATCTTGAGTTTTAAATTACCATATTGCTCCCTGTGTTCGACCACAGACTTAAAATTCGAGTAATAAATATTATTTGTTCTCAAAGCAATTTTGGCTATACTACAACACAGTTTTTAAAATCTCAATTTCGCTCGCGAACAATCTTCCCTTAGCACATTATCATTTACAGTTTTTGTAGCTCAATTAGAACCTAAAAACATTAAGGAAGCCTTCTTGGATAATTATTGGATTATTTCTATGGAAGATGAGCTAAATCAATTCAAGAAAAATCAAGTATGGGAACTTGTTCCAAAACCTGAGCAACAAACTATTATTGGAACCAATTGGACTTTTAGTAACAAACTTGATGAATCAGGACATGTAGTTAGAAATAAAGGTAGACTTGTGGCTCAAGGATATAATCAAGAGGACGGAATAGATTTTGATGAAACATATGTACCTGTTGCCTGACTTGAATCTATTAGAATGTTGCTAGCTTTTGCAACCCATATAGAATTCAAGCTCTTCCAAAGGATGTCAAAAGTGCCTTTTTAAATGGATTCATTAAGGAGGAAGCCCTTGTTAAAAAACCTCCAGGATTTGAAGATCCAAATCATCTAGAACACGTATACAAATTAAACAAAGTATTATATGGATTAAAACAAGCTTGACGAGCCTGGTATGAAAGATTAAAAACATACTTAATTGACAATGAGTTTAAAATTGGTCAAATTGATCCAACTTTATTTACAAAAAGAAAACAAAGTACCTTCCTAATTATTCAAATATATGTAGTTGATATTATTTTTGGTGGTACTAATGATCTACTTTGCCAAGAATTTGCAAAGGTTATGTAGGATCAATTTGAGATGAGTATGGTGGTAGAACTTAAGTTCTTCCTAGGTCTTCAGATTGATCAACTATCCTTCAGAATCTTTATATCTCAAACAAAATACATGGCAGAGATATTGAAGAAATTCTCAATGGACAAAGTCAAAGGTAAAGAAACACCGATGGCAACTTCTACCCAGTTAAAAACTGATGACACTGGTAACTCAGTAGATCAAAAATTTTATAGGAGCATGATAGGATCTCTATTATACTTAACTGCAAGTAGACTTGACATTCTATTTTGCACTTGTTTAAGTGCTCATTTTCAAGTAAACCCTGAGGAATCACATCTAAATGCTATTAAAAGAATCCTTTGATATCTAAACAACACACAAGACCTAAGACTCTTCTTTCCCAAGGTAGACACATTGGAATTATATTCCTTTTGTGATGCTGACTATGCAAGTAGCTTACTAGTGGAACCTGTCAATTTCTTGAAAATTCTCTAGTCTCTTAGTTCTCTAGAAAATAAAACACTGTATCTCTATCCACAACTAAAGCAGAATATGTAGTACAATCCATAGCATGTTCACAACTATTGTGGATGAAACATACTTTAAAAGACTTTAGATTAACTTTTAAAAATAACAAAATCTTATGTGACAACACTAATGCCATCAACTTATCCAAGAATCCAGTACAACACTCTAGGACTAAACATATTGATATTTGACATCGCTTTCTTAGAGATTATGTCTTAAAAGGGGATATCAACTTAGAATTTATTAACATAGAAAAATAGCTAGCCGATATATTCACAAAACATTTACCAAAAGTTAGGTTTAATCAAATTTGCCGTTCACTAGGTTTATCTAGAATAAAAGAGCTTAATTAAGTAGCCTAAGAAAAGACTTGTTTTTCTTGTTTTGTTTAATCAATTTTAAATTTGATCGATCAAAACTATTATTTGATCGACCAAAACTTGAATTTGCCTGGCTGGAATTTTCCCTCCACTGTTTTCTCTTTTTGATCAATCAACAAAACTCTTTGATCGACGAAACTATTTGGGTGGGAATTTTCCCTCCACTATTTTCTCTTTTTGATCAATCAACTAAAATCTTTGATCGACCAATTTGTTTGGGCAGGAATTTTTGCTCCAAACTTTCAAACTTTGTTTGACCAAATAATTATTTTGATCGATCACTTCTAGTTTGATCGACCAAAATCTAATTTTGATCGACCAAAGCTGGGCAGATTCTCTTTTGCAATTGCAATATTTTTACCTCATTTTCCATTCGCAATCATCATTTATCATAGCAAATTTACACGATTAGTTGCCTTAAGGGTTCTTACCTATTTTGCTAATCATCTTCTCTTTAAAAACTCCTCATTTTTACCTCGAGGCCTATTTGTTTTACCCATCATATATGGTCCCCACATCTTCCAAACATTACCCACAACATCCGTCCTCCTTTGATCGACCAACTCTCCACCACAGCCGATCTCCTCGCACACGGTCTCCTCCGTGCATGGGTCCCTCATGCACTGGACCTCGCAAGTGCATGCCCGATCATCGCCTCCTTACACCTCCGTACACGCACAACTTCTACCTGCTCACACAACCTCCATCTGGCTTCCATTTTGAACGACTAACTTTCGTTAGATCCTGGTACATTCTAAATTTTGAATACATCCATCCCTTTGGATTTTCCTTGTGTTTAAAATGTGCTTTGACTTATTCTCACTTGTTTGGTCATATTTTCGTATTTTTTCTTGCAAAATCATGTAGCATACGTGATTTTATCATATGATCAAACACCTTTTTTTTTCGATCTGAGGTCTTTTGGTTGACCAAACCCTTTGGTTGATCAACCAATTATCTAGCTCTTTTTTGGTTGACCAACCAACATTTTTGATCAACCAACCATGTTTTTTTCAGCACCTCACGATGGCACCCAAACGTGCTCGAGGCTCTTCTAACATCATGATGATATTTTTGATAGCTTTTTTATTACCGAGGCTACTCGTGATCAATTTCCTTATTTACTAAGTTCTCTCCGCACGTTGGACGACCTGTTGACTTCACCTATTTCGAGTTTGTCTTCCCTGGGATCCGCAAAAAATTTGCATACCATCAGATTTTGCATCTATTTGAGTGAAACTTTTATGCGAGTTCTAAGCATAGCTGCATTCCCAATGTTGATCCCATGGTCTGTCACCTATTTTATGCCAATCTCAAAGATATTGGTGAAGGCTCCAACATTGAGTCGACCTCCAACATCTATGGGATAGGGGTTCTGGTCAATAAGGACGTTTTGATAAAGATTCTTGTCTGTCCTTCTGTTGGACCTACTTTTCTTGAGTTACATCAACAGACTCAGTCTGATACTATGAGGGAGACCCTACTCACTTCTACTCATTTTGACTTGGGTTGTCCTACCAAGTCACCCTTTTTCAGACATTTGCCTCGCTTTCTGAATCGTGCTTTCTTGTGGAACTTTATGTCCAAGTCCGTATCTTTTGAAAACTGCCCTAGTATGATGCTGATCACCCTCTATGCCTTTATGAGGAACAAATGGTTCAATTGGAAGCATTTGATTCTTTATTTTTTGAGTAAGCCACCCAACAGCTCCTTCTAGTTTGGGTTGCTTTTTTCCTATATCTTTCTTCATTTCAGTGTACCCATGGACATCAATCGTAAATAGTTTATCACTCGTGTCTCCATTTTTGATAAACTCACTTATGCAAAGATAGAGCAAGCACAGGGAACTCATGATGAGGGTGCACCACAGGAGCAGCAGCAGCAGCAGGAGCAGACCGCAGTACCTTCTCCGTTCGTACCTTATGAGCAGTTCACTGTGACTTGTCCACCTATAGTGATACCTTCACCCACTTTCTACGATCAGGACTGGAGCCTCTTGGATAGACAGATTTTAGGCAAGGACTTTGTCACTATTCAGGATGTGACCAGTGGTATTTCTTTGATGTTGATAGGAAGAGAGAGATAGACATGGTTATGACGAGGCACGAGCATCAGGTATCTCTATCAACTTGGAGAGTCTGTTCATAGCATTCAACAGTAGCTTCACCAACCTCCTCGACCTCGTTGTTCAACTACCATGCCTTCTACAGCCTCCTCCTCCTCCTACTTCACCAGCTTTACCAACAGCACCACCAACTGACTAGTAGACTACTCCTCCTCGTAGGACATCCAGGCATTCGACACCACGATCGTCAGCTTAGCGATGCCTTTGCCTTGGTCAACCTACATCTTCTGAGAGATCAGACTCACTGGATCTCAAGATAGATACCGATCTTCAGAGCACCATCGATGCATTTATGGCAACGTTAGATGATTAGTTGTTATATTTGCTTTCATTTTCTTATGGCATGTATCAGTTTATTCTAGACTCGATTCTATGTTATCTTTTCTAATCATTTTATTATCTAGATTGCATGAATATTATCTCCTTCAGTTATATTAATAGCTCTCTCAATACATGTTATTATATTGATGCTTATATTACTTGTTTAAGGGGGAGTTAATTGTGAAATAACCAGTAGCATGTTTACTTTTTGTTGAAACCAAAAGGGGGAGATATTATGCAAATTTATTTTCAAATTCATAATTATAATTTTGTTGTCATCAAAAAGAGGGAGAATGTAAGCACCACTATTTTGATACACCAAAATTATGTTTATTGCTAAGACTGATATTTCAGGACTATCTTGGATTGAAGCCTTTATTCAAGACACAAGTTCAGGTAGTTGCCAATGTGCGTCTTTTTCATTTATTTGAGTCTAGGACTTTATTATAAGGAACCTCAAGTAAAATTAAAAAATAATATTTTCACGTATCTTTTCAAAACCAAATTTTAGGGTTACTGATCGACCAAACTTATTAATTGATCGACCAAAACACTTTGATTGACCAACCTACTTATTTGACTGATCAAATTAGTCCATTTTAGGAATTTGAGAAAAATCCTCTTGATCAACCAACCAAGCTAATTGATCGACCAACAAGTGATTGACCAACATTCCTAATTGTTGGACTAAAGTACTTTTTGATCGACCAATTAACCTTAATTGATTTACCAATTTTATTTCCTATTCAAGTAAAACTTTTTGTAAAAATAGTGGTCGTACTCAACCCTTTCATAAATGAATTCAAAAGAGAAAAACCACCTCTCATAGTTAAACTTCTCGCGCTTATTTCCAAAGGTCATTGCATCCTGTTATTCATGTTCTCCGAAAAGCAGACACCTCAAACCTCTGCAAAAAATTGGTTTGATTATTTATTGAGGTTCCATAGAAGTTATTCTTATTTTATTATATTGTTGTTTTGATTACAGATCCCAAGCCTATGAGGAATATCAATGGTTGTTGTTTTTACTTCCCTTTAGGATAAAAGAGAGGGGCTTGTAAGAGGTTGTGCTACCCTTGTTCAAGTGATATGAATCATGGATTGACTAGCTTGTACTTGTTGGAAAAATCCTATGTTGGTAGGCTTAGGTAGTGGTTTTTACCTGGATTTGGTTTCCACGACAAATCAGGTGTACTCTGTGCATGAATATCTATTGTTTTATTTTTTAATCTGATTTATATTTTCAAAGTAATGCTATTCACCCCTCGCCTCTAGTATTTAGTTGCGATCCACAGGATATTCTCTAACCCTCACACTAAAGTAAGAAATGTGAATGAAGAGCAAATGATCATGAGATTCTTTCCCTACTCTCTCAGGGATAAGGCTGCACATTGGTACTGGACCATCAAAAGGTCGATAGAAACATGGGCTACCTTTAAGTCGGCCTTCCTGAAGAAATTCTTCCTAGTTGGATGGACCAATGCCTTGCGACGGGCGATTACCACTTTCACCCAACAGCCGGGGGAACCATTTCATGGTGCCTGGGTGCTATTCCAGGAACTTTTGTGGAAGTGTCCACACCACGAGGTGCCGAAATGGCAACTCATACAGATTTTCTATCATGGGTTGGTTGAACAACTCCGTAAACATGTAGATGCGGAGGCAATTTCCTCAACAAGGTTGCAGATAGCGCATACAACCTGTTTGAGGAAATGAGCGAGAACTCAATTAATCACGCCTCTATGGATGCATTCAACCGGTCCTGACAACCCAGGTCAAATGCTAATGCGATACAGGATTCCCATTCATTTGACATGAAATTTATTTGTAACAAGCTTGACAAAATGGACTTGGTTGCTAAAAGAATGGACTAATGGATGTCTGGGAATTCGGGAAATACTTCTACACCTACTCAATCCCAGAATTCAGGATTCCATTCCTCATGAGCTCCCACGGGGCAGGAGTTCGTAAACCAACTTGAATCAGTTCAACCTATTAGCCAGGATTTCTCGGAACCTTATGGGTTCCAAATTGGGGCCTTTGATCCCAGTTTTTCTGATCCTTCCTTCTCTCCATCCTCATCCTATGAGGATGTGTATGCAATGCAGGAGAATGTTAAGTCCAACCCATGTTCCAACACTTATAACTTGGGTTGGAGGAACAACCCTAACTTCTCCTGGAAAAGTTAGGGGCAACAGACCCAAACTCGACCTAGCAATTATGCATCTCAAAGACCTATGGGTCAGGGTCAGGCATACACCCAGTTGCCCCCGAGACCGATTACTCAACCATCTTGGAATGCCCAATAATTTGCAGGGCAGGCTGATTTAAATCGGTAGATGGTGGAAATGCACAGGTCCATGCTTCAGCTTATGCAGCAAATGAAGATATCATTGGATAATTTGTAATCCAGTTTAATTGCTAACACCCGACAACCAAGATCTCTACCATCCCAACCCATACGCAACTTGTGTAATGTGTGAAATCAGGGCAATAGAGACGAAGGGTACGAGAATCAAAGGGACCCACACACACAAGCTCAGGTGGTTGAGCAGGGTACCTCCTCTTCTCCTGCTGCTTACATGACCAATCAGGGACCTCCAATCTTCACTAACCCACCTCAAGACCCGAACCCATATGCCTATGCAAACTCTATCACCTTGAGAAGTGGGAAGCAGACCCAGAACCTTGAATTTCCTTCTAGAAGCCAAAACCCTGGGGAGCTTGAGAGAGAGAAGGAGATTGAAGAAGCCAATAAGCCCAGGGATCGAGAATTGAAAATACCACCCACATCCCGTTCCCTGAGGCCCTATTGAAAACCAAGAAGAAGAAAATCGTAGATAGCAATGAGGAACTCCTGAATTTATTCAAGAGAAAAGAGATCAATATTCCGCTCCTCGATGCTATTAAGCACATCCTGGCCTACGCTAAATTTTTAAAAGAACTTTGTACCCAAAAGCGTATGCTGAGAGAACCCACTTCGAGGAAAGTGATTCTCTATGAGCAGGCAAGTTTTGTCATCCTACATCATCTTCCTCAAAAGAAGAAAGATCCAGGTGCCCCCTTGATCTCATGCATTATTGGGGAATACACTTTTGATAGGGCACTATTGGATCTAGGTGCATCCATCAACCTAACCTCGACTTCTCTTTATGAGAAGATTGGGTTAGGTGAACTTAGGCCAACTTGAGTAATGCTACAATTAGCAGACTACTCAGTCACCACACTGATAGGAATTATTGTGGATGTAATCATCAAGGTCAAGGATTTCTATTTTCCTGTAGATTTCCTGGTCCTTGACATTGATGTACCTAATGATTTGAGGAACACTCCCATCATTCTGGGGCATTTGTTCCTAGCTACCGCCAAGGCCAACATAAACTGAGTACGGTAGTATAGAGATCGCCTCTAGGGATAGGAAGCTAACTCTTGATATTTTTAAGGTGATAAGAGGATTTGATGATTGTGGATTCATTGAGGAGCTCGAGGATCATGATTTTGGGACTTGTATGACAATCAGTGCACTCGAGGACTCCACCAGCTTTAGTGATCCCAACCCACAACCCTCTATGGCAGACCTGCCACATCCTGAAGAGGCTATTGATTTTGTTCATCCCCAACCTCTTCCACTGGATCGTCCTGACGAAACTTCATCGGCATCCTCCCTACCTTCTATACTAAACCCACATCAGCTTGAATTGAAACCATCGCCTGAGAATTTGAAATACGAGTTCTTAGGACCTGAGAACATGCTCCTTGTGACTATTAGTGCTGATTTAGATAAGGAGCAAGAATTGAGGTTGATTAAGGTCCTTAAGAACAATAAGGAGGCAATTGGTTGGACCATTCACGACCTTAGGGGGGTCGAGCCATCTTAATGTAATCATCATATTTTCATGGAGGATGTATCCTGCCATTCTCGCAAAATGCAAAGGAGACTAAGCCCGAATATGCAAGAAGTGGTCAAGAAGGAGATAATCAAGTGGTTGATGCTAGAATTCTATACCCAATCTCAGATAGTTCGTGGGTTAGCCCCATTCAGATTGTACCCAAGAAGGCGGGAGTAACTGTTACGACTAACGAGAAAGGGGAAACCTTCACCAGTCATTCAGCTTCTACTTGGAGAGTCGATATTGAATATAGGAAGCTGAACACAAACACCAAAAAGGATCACTTTCCCTTGCCATTCATTGATCAAATCCTAGAAAGGTTAGCTAGGAAAAAATAATTTTTCTTCCTAGATGGTTTTTCAGGATATAACCAAGTCCCTATCCATCTCGAAGATACGGAGCCTTTGCATTCCATCGAATGTCATCCGAGCTTTGCAATGCACCCATGACTTTTCAAAGATGCATGTTGGCCATCTTTTATGAAAAGGTGGGAGATTGTCTTGAGGTGTTCATGGATGATTTCTCCATTTTTAGAGATTCTTTGGAGTCTTGCCTAGTTATCTTGGAATTGATCCTCCAAAGATGCATCAAGACACGGCTGGTCCTTAGCTGGGAAAAGTGCCATTTTATGACTCGAGAGGGCATTATCCTAGGTCATGTGGTTTCTAATCGAGGTATTGAGGTTGATAAGGCTAAGGAGAATGCTATCTCTAGATTTCCTCCACCCACATCTGTAAAACAAGTCCGCTCTTTCCTTGGGCATGTGGGTTTTTATAGAAGATTCATCAAGGACTTCAAGAAGGTTGCTCGACCCTTGAGTAAACTTTTGGACAAAGACACGCCAATTGAGTTTGATGAATCATGCCGTAAGGCATTTGATTTGTTAAAAACGGTAGTCACTTGTTCCCCGATGTTGCAACCACCAGTCTAGACAACCCCATTTGAGATTATGGCTGACGCATCTGATTATGCCATCGGGGCTATCTTCGGTCAGAGGATTGAGAAAAAGCCCTCTGTGATTTACTACACTAGCAAGACTCTAGACAAGGCCGAGAGGAACTACACCATTACTGAAAAAGAATTGCTAGCTGTAGCTTTCTCTTTAGAAAAATTCAGGGCTTATCTTTCAGGTTCTCATGTAATCATTTATATTGACCACTCGGCCTTGAAACATCTCTTAACCAAAAAGGATGCCAGGCCTCGCCTTATTCACTATATTATGTTACTTCAAGAATTTGATCTTGAAATTAGGGTTAAAGTTGGGGCATAAAATGTAGTGGCGAATGACCTCTTGAGAAGCCTAATTGATTCACCTCATCTAGATATCCCTATTTTAGACACTTTTTTGGATGAGACTATCCTTATAGTCTCAAGTATTTGAACCCCCTAGTTTGCGGATATCGTCAATTATTTGGTCGTTGGTCAAATCCCTAAGATTGGACAAAACAACAATGGGACAGACTTGTGTTTGAGGAAAAATATTATTTTTGGGATGATCCTGAGCTATACCTCATCATCGTAGACTAGATTACTCATCGATGCATATCAGAAATTGAGTTCCACAGTATACTTGATTTCTGCCATACATCTGCGAGTGGTGGGAACTTTTCTAGGAAGAAGACGATAGCAAAAATCTTGCAATTGGGATTCTATTGGCCATCATTATTTAAGGATGCCTAGGAATTCTCAAAGTCATGCACCCAAAGCTAGACACTCGGGAACATGGCTAATAGAGATGTGATGCCCCTTGACACAATACTTTTCGTCGAAATTTTTGACATTTGGGGCATTGACTTCATGGAACCTTTTCCTCCTTCATTTGGACACCAGTATATTTTGTTCGTTGTTCATTACATGTCCAAATGGATTGAGGCAATCCCCACCCGAACTAATGACCACAAGGTAGTCATCAATTTTGTGAAGAAGAATATCTTCAGTCGGTTCAGGATTCCTCGGGAAATTATCAGTGATAGTGGCACACATTTCACTCATGCCCAGTTTCAGAATTTATTGGTGAAATATGGGGTGAATCATCGAATTTCCACACCCTACCACCCTCAGACGAATGGACAAGCTAAGGTCTTCAATCGGGAGATCAAAAACATTTTGCAGAAAATCGTAAGGCTTAATAGGAAGGATTGGACACAAAAACTAGATGATGCTCTTTGGGCCTACTGTGCAGCGTGCAAAATGCCTATCAGTATGTCTCCATTCCATCTGGTGTTTGGTAAGGCGTGTCACTTACCCGTAGAGCTAGAACACCAGGCATTTTGGACCATTAGAAAATGTAATTTTGACCTAGAGCTGGCCAACAAGACTAGGAAACTCCAACTATCTTCGTTGGTGGAGCTTGGAAATGATGCTTATGAAAATGCCAGAATCTATAAATCAAGGACCAAAGCTCTCCTTGACCAAATGATTTCACATAAGAGCTTTGAGCCTAACCAGAAGGTCTGGCTTTTTGATTCTTGACTAAAGCTCCTCCCTGGTAAGCTTAGGTCTAAGTGGGGTGGCCCATTCATTATTGAGCGGATTTTCCCTAATGGGCTCGTTGAAATCTCTGACCCAAAGATGGGTAATTTCTTCAAGGTCAATGGACAGTGTCTCAAACCCTTTGTTGACCATGTGTTCCCTGAACTTGTCTCGGACAAGGTTTCTCTTACCTTTCCTTAACCACCAAGGATCGATCATCGCCTAGCTGAAGGCATTAAACATAGCACGTGTAAAGACTGTTCTGAGCTAATGTGAATCTCACGTAAACTAGGTGCTATTCTTTCACTTCTACTTTCCTACATGCTTTCATTTTTAACAATGAGGACATTGCATTAGCTAAGCAAGGGGGGTAGATATTTCTTATGAATCTTTTTGTCAGCCGTAATTGAAATTTTCTATTTTTCATCTTAAAAAAAAGAAAGAAAAAAAAAGAATTAGGAGATGAGAACTTAGGCATTAGGAGTTGCAAACTTTAGGAATTGATACTTTGGGACCTGAATACTTATACTCTTCAGGTCTTCGGGCTTAATTAGCCCAAGTGTCTACTCGAATGTAGACTTAGTCTCGAGTCCTCGGCAAGTAATTCTATTTTAACTGGTCAATAAATTGGGGTGATAAGTATATGACTTATCAACCCACGCTCTAATTTGGGGGGACTTTAAGCCTATGCATCTACGCACTTTTTGTACTGACTCACTTTTTGACGGTCTTTTCGAAAATTAGGTAGCTAATGAACCATCTAGGGTGGTATGGATGGCAAGTTCTCAGAGGTAACAACTCATCAGCCGGTTGTCCAGAGCCCACCCATAATACCATTTTCCTCCTATTGTCTTTAGGTAAATCTTAGACCAGGGAAGCTACCTACTTAGAAAAAAAAGGAAAAAAAAGGAAAAATATCTAGGGTGGTATGGATGGCAAGTTGTCGGAGGTAACAACTCATCAGCCGGTTGTCCAGAGCCTAGCCATAATACCATTTTCCTTCTATTATCTTTAGGTAAATCTTAGATCAAGGAAGCCACCTACTTAGAAAAAAAAAGGAAGAAAATAGAAAAAGGAGAAAATAAAATAAAAAAATAAATAAAACCACACTTTACCACACATGTATGGCTGGCAACTTGCAATGGGTAGCAGCCCATTGGCCGGTTGTCCAGAGCCCACCTCACAAAAATGTACAATAATTCCAAAAACACTTAGGGAAGAAGCAGGGAAGTAGAATAAATAGGGGAGATATACACTGGGTTCGCCCTTGTGTTGACCCCATAAATAAAAGTAGTGAGAAAGCTACCATTCAAAAGGATAAACCTCTAGACAAGGTCGCCTAGGGTCATAGAAACTCGAAGTCCATTATAACGATTGCCTAGTGAGTCTTTCACTCTTTTCACAAGATGCCTAAACCTTAGAGTCCCGTTCGAGTCTTGGGCAAGTTGGGTAGCTGTAAAAAGTTATCCTGGAACTCTAAAACTCTAAAAGTACAAAAAAATTAGAAAGGAAGAAAAACAAAAAAAAATTTGCATCTTCTCTTTTCAATTAAGGTGAGGGCTTGAGCAGTCTGCATTCTAGTCGCACCCAAGCACTGTTGAGTTTTTGTAGTTAGGTCTTGAGGTTGAGATTTTCTAAAGCAATCGATGAATTTTGCCTAAATAATTGTTCGGGATGTAAATCATGTAAAAGATGAATACGTCATAGTATAACGTGAAATACGTCTCGACAAATAAAATTAACAGAACTGAGAATCCCAATCGATCACAGGGAGGTAGAAAAATGCTTTTGATTTCATGCACTTATTCTAACTCTAATTACTAAATAACAGACACAATGAATCACGATATATATCACATAGAGCATTTGAACATGAATTTCATATATTAAACTAAACTAAATGATAACATGAATATAAACTACTTATGGAATAGTATGAGGGCACCACGGGTAAGTCATGGTGGCCTTTAGGAGAGGTTGAGAGAAGCAGTGACAATCCGATAGGGTAGCTGATGAGAAGCTCATCATGGTCTCTAATTACCCCTAATTAACTATTCTTCCAAGTTAATTAGTTAGGATTATGTGAATATATGGGTTAATTATTAAATAAGTGATATATAGTAATGGACCTTAAAATAAGTTTAAAATGCTATTTTGTCATCCAATTAATATTATTAATAATCTAATTAAAAATTGGACTATAAATATTATTAATCATTCATCTAATTAATAAATTAATTGACCTAAGAATAATATATACAAAAGTATGTAATAACTTAAGGAACATTACTTAATTAAATAAATTAATCTAGAAAGGTCAAAAATGTAAATTCATGGTTTAAATATAATAATTACCTTATTTATAATCATATATAAAAATTTGAAAAAATCTAAATTAAAATAAACCTTGAAAACCTAAGTTTACATTTAGGTCCTTATATTTCATTCCAATCGTGTGCTTATTTTCTATTTAGGTCCTTAAGTTTTATCACAAACACATCCCTAACTTCTTATCTTCAACTGGTTGAATGACTAATGACCGAGGGTGCAGCCACCGCACGATCACCACCCATCCGACGTCCATCCTTCATTTTGTATATCCAATTTTTGACATTATGGTGTCCTTTCATCCCTACAAAACAAAGTGAGAGTTATCTTTTCAGTATCCATTATAATGTGGATCCGTATTTGTTAGTGGTCACCTTTAGAGGAGGATTCTTTTTTGGCTCACTTTGACTAGGTTCATAAAAGCCTAATCCAAATTTACTTGAGGAAGGTTTTTCATGGGCAATGAGTTTGTCAAAGTTATCTTTCCCCTTTGTAAATTTGGCTAGGTCCTCAAGAAGTTGGTTTGACTTTTCTTTGAGGTGATTTATTTCTATTTTCATTATGTCTAGTTTATCTTCTAATGCCCTAATTTCTACTCTAAGTAAGCTATTTCCATCCTTTTTAAAGGAGTTTGATTTTTCAAGTAAATGGATTTTGTCGAGTAATTTTTCTCTATCTAGAAATTTTTGTTTACTCATTGCCGTATACAAATCATTTGTTAATGACTCTTTCTCAATCATTAGATTTCTTATTTGCATATTTAAGACAGTGGTTTCTTTCGTAAGAATTAGATTCTTTTCTTTAAGATCATTGATTAATCTCTTATTTTAAAGCCTTGCTTTGGGTTTTTGTTTTCTTAAGATCTACATATAGTGAATCAAAGGCATCTTGTAATTCATCTAAAGAGTAGGAGTTTACCTCAGGTTCCTCAGATTCAGACTCAGAATCATCATTTGTTGCCATTAATCCCAAGCATGCCGTTTCTTCATTTGTTTCCTCCTCCTCTTCTTCTTCGGAGGTGGAGTCATCCCACGTTGCATGAAATGCCTTCTTCTTGAATCCTTTCGGCTTGGAGATCTTCTTGTAGTCGGAAGGCTTCTTGGGTTTCTTCTCCTCATCCCTTTTGAGTAAGGGACAATCTTTCCTTATGTGACCTCTCTTTTTGCAATTATAGCAAATTAGAGGTTCTTCCTCTCTTTTCCTTCCCTTGATCTCTCTTCTATTTCTGAGAAACTTTTTAAACTTTTAGCTAATAAAATAAATTCTTCGTCATCGGTACTTACCTCATCATCCGAAGTAGCTTTGAAGGCTAGGGTCTTCTTTTGCTCGGATGAGATTGATTTCTTCTTTTGCTCCATTTTTGATTCGTAAGCCATGAGGTTCCCAAGTAGATTTTCCATGTCTAGATCCTCCACTTGGTTGGCTTCTTCTATTGCTGTTACCTTTTGCTCCCACTCTGGTCCAAGGGAGCAAAGGAGCTTCCCTCGAAGCTCCCCATTTGTAAATGTCTTTCCTAAAGACTTGAGGTTATCCACGATTAACATGAATCAGGTGTACATGTCCCCAAGTCTTTCATTCTCCTTCATAGAGAAAGCTTCGAATTCCTACGATAACAAGTTTATCTTTGAGGATTTAACTTTAGATGTACCTTCGTGAGTTACCTCCAAGGTTCTCCAGATCTCGTGGGCGATTTTGCATTGGTTGATGTGGTTGAATTCCTCCAAGTTGAGTGCACAGTAGAGTGAGTTCAGTGCCTTGGCATTCAGTCCAAGGTGATGGATTTGCTCCACTATGTATCCAGTTTCTGGTTTTTCGGGAATGATGCAAGCGGATTCGCATTTCTCCCAAATGGAGAAATCATTGGCTTGAAACCACATCTTCATTCTCAGTTTCCAGTAAGTGTAGTTGGTTCCTTCAAAGAGTGGTGATCGAGTGGTGGATTGCCCCACCAATCTGCCTATGGAAATGACCTTCCCTCCATGTGATCTTTCCGCAGATGTTGCTCCTGTAGGCGGAAAACCTGCTCTGATACCAAATGAAATTGCACTAGAGGGGGGGTGAATAGTGAAATTATGGAATATTGTAAGAAAAAATTCAATCACACAATGTACACAATTATTTTTAGGTGGAAACCCAAGATGGGTGAAAACCACCACCTAAGCCATTCTCTTGACTTAGGACTTTCGATCACAAGGTGATCAATCCACTAACCACACTACTTGAATGAGGGTAGTGTACCTCAATTACAAATCCCACCTCCAATCCCTCAATGGAGGTTTCTCCCTTCAAAAAGAAGAGACGGGGACCCGACAGGTCGGATACGCAAAGTACAAAAATTAAGAAGTAAAACAACACCTATAAAGCACCCCAATAATTTAGTTGCTTTCTTATCTACTAAGCATGAAAAGAACTCCCTGAGGATTTGCAGAATAGAGTGTTCCGGGAGTATGGATTTGCCCTTTGATTAGAGTATTAGCATAGCACAAGGGCAAGATGGAGCTTAGAGTAGTGAGTAAGAGATTTTTCTAATGGAATTGTATCTCAAGGGGTGTATCTTGCCTAAGAGGAGTTGTAGTCTATTTATAGGCAAGTTTGGAACCTTCAAGAACACTTGAGAGAGCTTTTCTAGCCGTTGGAGATAAATTCAAAGAGTTTAGGATGAAATCCACACAAAATCAGGGCAATGATGAGTCTGACAGCAATATCAAATGTCTAATTGTAGGATCAGACGTCTTATAGGATGTCTGATTATGCTTCTGGTCGTCTAATACTGTAGGACATCTTTAACGGACTCTATTGGATCAAAAGAAGGACGTCTGATATTTTCACATAAGATGTCTGATTAGTTTATTAAACGTCTAATAAAGGGTGGATTCATTCCTGTTTTCATCAGATCCAAACAGGGTTCTAGGTTGAGAGGATTAGACGTCGTTATGGACGTCTGAGGACATCACCAGATGTCTGAAAACCAAAAACTCTTCCCTACTCCTTCTGCCAAAAGATTATGTGGCAGTAAAGAGATACGGACAGAAAATCATAGCCAACGGTTCAAAGGTAGACATCTAGAAGTGTGTCCAGACGTCTGTAAATTCATTTTTGCCTAAGCTTAGTCTAACGGTTAGTCTGAGGACGTCTGGGTAAAGAATCAGACATCTGTGTAAGGTTATCGACGTCTGAAAGTGAAGTGCTTTGACTGATATTTATGAGGAGACAAACCAAAAGCAGAACTCTAGGAAATTAGACATCTAAGATACTTTTCAGACGTCTTGAAGTGGAAAATCAGACATCCGACCATTGTTATGGACACCTGATAAAAGTATAAGTGTTGGGTTTTTGTTTCTAATTTATCCTAACTGTAGGGAGCCTAAGCTAGCTGTTTATAGGTTATGTTTGGGGGCTCTTTACAACATTTTTAGACTCAAATAAAATGAAAATTACAACCTTTGAAAGTTCACATGAAAAAACCTAAGACCTCATACTTATGCTACATGTCTTCACGCTTTTATTCTCCCGTCTTGGAAAATATTTTGAAATCCTGCAAATATGTTATTACAGAGAGAAAATAATATGCTACGCTTTATTTTTTATTTCATTTTCCTCATTTTGTAAAATCATCAAAATATTATATATGAGTGGTTGAACTAACAAGTCTAACCATCTTTCACAATTTTTTTTTTTACCTGGCCTACTGAATTTTATATTGGTCACTTTTAGGTCCAGGGTGGATCTCAGGGAGGCGGGCATTAAAGGTGAAGAAGTTTCTACGCCTTTCCTAAAATATATCTCTTCCGTGCGTTGATTATGATTTTGGTTTTTTTTCTATTTAAGATTTTTTTGTTGATAATATTGTCCTTGAGGCACACCCTCAAAATCAGGTCCTTGGCTTTGAGCCAAATTATTCTTGGCTTTGAGCCAACTTAGGGTTTCCAAAAGAAGTGGCCCTGCTATTTGCAAGATCGAGTACCTGCAAGACAAGGATTGTCTTCCCTCTTTTACTCTTTTTTTTTTACCTTTTTAGTAGCAGGAAACAAAAGGGAAATAAAAACAAGATAGGTTGCTTGTAGAGAAATAAATATAGTCTATATATATATTATATATATAGGGGTGGGGGTGGAAGTGGAAATGGCGTGTAGCACAGTGTCGAGTTGGTCCACATCTAGTAAGATGCAACCAACAAAACGAAGTGCCACATAAAGTGTAGGATGGATGTGTGGGAGTGTGTGCGGAGGCACTTACTTTACGCGGCTATCGGGAAATATCAGCAACTGGTGCAGATATTCTCGTAATATAATGCACGGTGGAGTGACTAATGCAAGGGCTTACGGGTACAGGTAGGCGATGTGTATGCAAATATATATATATGTATATATAGATGGGGTTATAATTATAAAGGTGTATATGTAGTTATGCATATATATATATAGATATGTAAATATATATATAGGTATATATATATATATTTGTAACTAGATATATATGTATATATGTATGTATATATAATATATATATATATATATAGATATATATATATGTATGTATATATACTTATATATAGTTCTATAGGTATGAATATGTATATATATATATATATGTATATATGTATAAGTATATATAGGTGTCTACAAGTGAGTGTGTGAGTGTACGAGTGTGTATGTGTACTAGTGTGTGTGTGTGTATGAGTGTGGGAGTGCATGCCGGAGGAGTATGAGAGAGAGCGGGCGAGTTAAGTTGTCTGGCGGACACCGGCGTCGTCTGGTAGCCAAGGCATGCGTTGAGGCACAAGGGCTTCGCGGGTGTTGGAGGGCACGCGCGCGCTGTCGTCGCTCGCAGGCGGGTGCGGGAGCGTGAGAGAGAGCACAACGTAGCACACTACATAGCGCAGCGCACTACGCTGCGGGCTGAAGCAGGTGTGGGCGCAGACGCAGGAATGCACACGTGTGACTGGCTAGAGGCGGTTGCGGGGAGGAGAGAAAGCATGCGGTGACCGGATAAGTGAGAAACAAACCAGTCGCCGCACTGTAGCTACAATTCTGCGCTGAGAGGCATGAACAGTAGCTACAGTGGCACGAGGAGTGGACAATCGGTTGTGGTCGGTTCTGCGTGCGCAAGCATGGGAAGAGCTTGCGGACGTCGCTGGAGTGCGCGTAGTGGCCTACGCTGCTTCTGGAGGCCGTTGCTGCTGCTACTGGATCTTCTAACCATGGAGCTTTGATAATGGCGGCGATGGTGTTCAGCAGTGAAAACAAAGGGCGAAACTACCACGCCCACCTGCTCACGAAGGAGCTAGGCGGTGGTGGAACTCACAGTGGTGGTCATGGGACCACTGTGAGCTTGCTCCTGCCAATAGTGTGTCTCTTCAGTTTGAAGAGATACTACTCATGAGGGGGAGAGGAGGGGAAGATGACCTGGAGGAAGGTGTCTGCGGGTGCTCTCTGTTCAGGCTTTACTTTGCGCAAGGGAGAGGGTAGGGCTTAAAGAAGAAGGAGCCTACCACAGCCATGTTTCAGGCAGAGCATGCTGCTAGAAGAGGAATGGCGCGAAGAGATGCAAGCCCCATGCCCTGAGCTACGCGAGGGAGATGTCTTCAAAGTCAAAATAAAAAAATGAGAATGGTGAATTTGCAATGCAACCCTTGATGAAGACATTAATTAGATGGCCAATTATTTGCATTATCCTCCCCTCTCAATTAAATGCATGCATGTGTTTATTTACAAATGCAACTATATTTACATAAGATACAATGCCAGTGCTAGGAAATAACACAAGATGGCATAATTACTGGTGTATTTTTGCTGTGCAATCATACCCCCATGCATATCTTTTGCTAGTCCCTAGCAAAACATTTTGTATTGTATCTAGAAATGATATTAAGCTGAAGATTTTCTTCTGAGGTGACATGGGTGTGTTTATTTGTTGGATATTGTGAAAACCAATTAGAGAGAAGACTACCAGTACTTTAAGTCTTATGTGACATAGACCATCTTTCGACTAACCTGGACTCTTCATATTTAAACCTTAAGTACGATTAACAGGACTCAGAAGGTTTTTGCTGTACTCGAGAGCTCAAGAGATTATGGCTTGTGCATAGTGAAGGATCAAGACTGACCAGATGAACATTAAGACTCAAGCCCAGGGTTTCACAAATCTTTAAGTGCAGGTTGGTCCCAATTTCAGCTCGTGTCTTCAGATTGACCCTTAAAAAGATGACGAAAAACTGAACTCCCATTTTATCACATTTGTGGCTCAAAGAATATTTGGTAGAAATAGGGTATTTGTAACATGCCCTGAAAAACTTTTTAGGGAGAAGACTTTACAGATATTTTTGAGATATACTGACTTATTTGCATAGATTTTTTTTTTTTTGAAACAAGTGTTAGTATATATTTTATAACTTTATTTGGAGGAGCACACTTTTCTTTCGGTGGGAGAGTTCTTTTTTGGTGGAAAGAGTTTCTCCTAGACACAAGACTAAAGCCTATGATTAAAAATCTACCTGTGCGCACAAGTAAGGACTCCACCTTCTCTAATGAACACTAGGGTTGGATCTTATGTTCACTTGGTCTTTCTTGATGTGTGTAGTGTGAACCAAGATTACTTAGGCTCTCGCGTAGAAGCAAACCAATGGATCCTGCACTAATGTCTCAGGTAGAAGAATACATCCTTAGCTAGGAGTGATTCCGATGTATGTTGTCAATTCTCAAGTGAATTAAGCCGAGCCTGAGCGAATCAAGCTTTTGTGGCCTGGAAAGTCTTCAAAACTGTGGTTGAATATCCATAAACACTTATTGTATTTTTGTTTCAGCCTTCAGATCATTACTAAACACCTTTTTTTTTATGCTATGTACATATTTATAGATGGATGGAAGCTGCATGATACCATATAATACCCAGATCTTATGGATACCTATCCACCCCCCCATGCCAAACGATGCTATGTCCTCATATGTATGCAGGGTAGGGTAGAGGAAGGTCCAAAGATCGGGAAACGAGAGCTGAGGTGCAAGGTATATAGTAGGGTGGTAAGGTGGGTGGTGAATTGAAAAGGTGCAAAGTGAAGTGTATGTGGCAGTGGAGGAGTGCTGCTGGGGTGCCTTCAAATGAGCGTTGAATTTAACGTCCCCAGCTGGACTCAGAATGAGGCACAACATTAGTTACCCTCCAGCAAGGCAACAGTTTCTCCAACAGGGGCAGGTTCATGAGTAAGATAAGGTTTTAAACGCTACCCATTAACTTTAAATTTATGCCCAGATTTGGGATCTTCAATTTCAGCAGCCTCGTTGGGAAATGGTCTCGAGACCAGGAAGGGACCAATCCATTTGGACTTCAATTTCCCAGGAAAGAATTTGAGCTGGGCATTGTAAAGCCAAACTTGCTGAGATGGCTCAAATTCCTTCCGCCGAATTCGGCTGTCGTGAAAAGCCTTAGTGCGTTGCTTGAAAGTTAAGGTAGAATCATAGGCTTCAAGATGGAGCTCTTCCAACTCTTGGAGTTGGAGTTTCATTTCTCGACCACACAGGTTTGGGTCGAGGTTACATTGGCGAACCGCCCAATAAGTGCAGTGCTCCAACTCCACGGGCAAATGACAAGGCTTCCCATAAACGATTCTATAAGGAGACACACCTAGGGGTGCCTTGAAGGCGGTCTGATACTCCCAAAGTGTGTCAATCAGCTTGTCGGACCAATCCTTACTGTCAGGTTGAACCATTTTCTAGAGAATTTGCTTGATTTGCCAGTTCGACACCTCAGCCTAGCCATTCGTCTGAGGATGATACGGAGATGCAATACGATGGTGGACTACATATTTCCTCAGTAGTGCTTGAAAAGAAGTGTGGGTAAAATGGCTTCCTCCATCCGAGATAATGGCTCGAGGGATCCCAAAGTGTGCAAAAAAGTGGTCTTTGACAAATCGAGTGGATATGACATGGTCAGCATGGTGCGTGGGAATAGCCTTGATCCATTCCGAAACATAATCAACAACAACGAGGATGTATTCGAAGCCATTGGAAGGAGGAAAGGGACCCATGAAATTGATTCCCAAAATGTCAAAGATTTCAGTAACTAAGATAGGTTGCAAGGGCATCATGTCACGACGTGACATTGACCCTAACGACTAGCACCTAGTGCAATGTTTGGCATAATTGTGTGCATCCTGGTGAAGGGAGGGCCAAAAGAAACCACACTGCAACACCTTGGCTGCAGTTTTCCTCCCATAGAAATGGCCTCCACAGGCCTGATCGTGGCAGAAGGATAGCACACTGGGGAATTCGCTGTCAGGAATACAACGACGAATGATTTGATCAGCACCTATTCGAAAAAGAAGTGGATTATCCCAGAAATAATACTTTGCATCTGCAATGAGACACTCGCAATGGTTTTTAGGCCAGCCACATGGAAGGGAACCAGAAGCAAGGTAATTGGCAATGTCGGCATACCAAGGTCCACTTGCCACATTAATTGCCAATTGGTGCTCATCGGGAAAAGCCTCATTGATTGGTAGGGTAAGTCCAATGTGGTCCAGGTCCAGTCTTGAGAAATGATCAGTCACAACATTCTGGGCTCCGGCCTTATCGCGGATCTCAATGTCAAATTCTTGGAGCAGAAGGATCCAATGAATCAGTCTAGGCTTGGCATCCTTCTTGTGCATGAGATGGCGAATGGCCACGTGGTCAGTGAATACAATAACATGTGAGCCCAAAAGGTAAGAGTAGAATTTCTCTAGCCCAAAGACGACCGCCAGCAGTTCTTTCTCAGTGGTTGTATAATTACGTTTGGCCTCGTCCAACGTCTTTTCGGCGTAGTAAACCACGAAGGGGTGTCTATCACATATTTGTCCCAGAATGGCTCCGACTGCAAGGTCGGAAGCGTCACACATGTGTTCAAAGTCAAGGGACCAATCAGGTGGTTGGAGAATAGGGGCCTTGGTGACAGCATCACGCAGCTGCATGAATGCTCGTATGCAGTCGGGGACCATATCAAAGGGTACGTCGGTTGATAGTAGACGAGTGAAAGGTCTAGAAATCTTGGAGAAGTCTTTGATGAATCTCCTATAGAAACCGACGTGTCCCAAGAAGGAGTGGATTTCTTTGACAAAGCCAGGCACAGGTAAATCAGCAATTACATCAAGCTTAGCTCTGTCAACCTTGGTACCACTATCGGAGATGATATGCCCGAGAACAATTTCCTTGTGTACCATAAAATGACTTCTTTCCCAGGAAAGCACGAGGTTCACATCAATACATCTCTGAAGGATACAGGTCAGGTTGGCAAGACAATCATCAAAAGAGGGTCCAAAGATCGAAAAGTCATGCATGGAAACCTCGAGAAAGTCACCCACCATGTCATGGAATATCGCCAGCATACATCTCTGGAAAGTTGCTGGCACGCAACAAAGTCCGAACGGCATCCTTCTAAACGCAAAGGTGCCGAAGGGGTTGGTAAAGGTGGTTTTCTCTTGGTCCTTGGGGTCAATTGCCACCTGGTTATATCCAGAGAATCCATCCAGGAAACAAAAAAATTTATTTCCTGCTAACCGCTCCAGGATTTGGTCAATGAAAGGTAGTGGAAAGTGATCTTTCTTAGTTGCAGCATTCAGTTTCCTATAATCTACACACACTCTCCAAGATGTACGAGTGCGTGTAGGGATGGATTCGCCCCTGTCATTGATATGGATGGTGAGTCCCGCCTTTTTGGGCACAACATGAATCGAACTCACCCAGGGGCTATTGCTGATCAGGTAGATTATACCCGCATCTAGCCACTTAATAATTTCCTTTTTAATGACCTCTTGCATGTTATGGTTGAGACATCGCTGCATCTTGCCGGAAGGTCGAGCCTCCTCCTCCATATATATATGGTGAGCGTAGTAGGAGGGGCTAATGCTAGTTAATTCTAATAAGGACCATCCAATGGCTACCTTGTGTTCCATAAGGACCTTTGTTAGTTTGCACTCTTGCTCCCTGGTCAATTTTGAACTAATGATTACGGGGAGCATTTCATTTGGTCCAAAGAAAACATACTTAAGCGAATCAGGAAACTCTTTCAGCTCGGGAGTGGATGGTGAAAGATCTGGCATTCCTTGGGACGAGAGTGTCCTAAGAGGATCAGAAGAAAACAAGTCAGGAGGAAGAAATTGGCCCTCAGTTTGGCCAAGAAGAGGGCCATCTTCCATAGATGGATCCAAAATGGGATAGCCCCAGTAAGTAGTATGTGGGCTCAAGGTCCCAGTGTGGAGTTGCAATTCCGCCTGATTTGGCGGGAAAGAAAGGGCAATCCGGTCTTCAAGAGTGTGGACCGACGGTGAGTAGCCCGAATATGACTCAGACCACGAGGTATGGGAAGCAGAGAAAACCTCGTCAGAAGTTTGGTCAGGAGAAGGTACGGGAAAAGTGAGGGATGGGGGAATGTCACAATATGTGTCGGTCAAGCAATTGCCTGTGTTTAAAGGCAATCCACAGCAGTCAGAATAAGTTCCTATTAGTCTAATACACGCCTTCACGGCAATGTCCTCGTCAAACATGTCGTCCTCGATGCAATTGCAATCAAAGTTCTTGGCTGCCTTGAAGATGTTAAGCTTGAGCTTCTCAGATCCAACGAAAATCTCAATACAGCCTGACTCGTAGTCGATATGGGTGTGTGCTGCGGCCAAGAAAGGTCGACCAAGGATGATCGGACAATCAGAAAGTGAGCTAGGAACTTCCATATCCAAAACAAGGAAGTAAAAAGGAAAACAAAGACTGTTGACCCTAACCACCACGTCTTCCACCACACCCTTTGGTATTTTGACAGAACGATCTGCCAACTGTAATGTGACAGTGGTGGGTTTCAGATTTCCTAAGGCAAATTTCTTGAGCATGATGGTTGGTATAAGATTGATGGAAGATCCTAGAACAAGCAGAGTACGGTTAAAATTTCAACCTTGGATGCTACAAGAAATAAGCAGTGTGCCCGGATCTTTCTACTTCGGTGGTAGATTTGACAGTATAGCACAACTCGCATGAGGCGAGAGAACCACCAGATTCTTTGTTTTCTTTGCCTGTCACTTGGGTGTAGTGTATTCTTTGAAAAATTGGGCGACAGTAGGTATGTGGTTGATAGCCCCTAATAGGGGTACCTTGATTTCAACATCCCTGAATAAATTACGTATGTTATCAAAGGCCTGCATATCCTTTTTCTTGGCTTTTGGCTCCCTCAGTAGAGCCTCAGGGAATGGGATCGATTCTGGCTCTAGTTTGGGTGTATCGTTCTCTCACGAATGTGGGGTTCACATCCCGAATGAGAGGGCGATGAAAAAGATGGGCCAAGATCAGGTTGAGGCGGATCGACAGTTTGCTTGCTGCTCCTCGTAGTAATCGCATTGGATGTCGTGGGTCTAGTGGGATCATAAGGCAGAGGAGGGTTCATAATAGGGACATAAGGGTGAGGTGCTACAGCGGGATTAGCCTGGAATCCCAGAGGAATGCTCGGTGCTTGCAGAATCTGATGAACCTGCCCATGAGAAGGTCGGCCCTGTGGTTGAGGACCATGGGGTATGAAATTTCATGAGTTGGGAACAGGTTGGGCTGGAAGAGTGCCCTGAGATCGAGTCGCCATGCATAGTTGACTGATCTCAGCATTCTGCTGTGCCAATTGATGCTGAAGAGAGGTCATGTTCTCTTCATGGTGCTTAGACATTTCCGTCATCATTCACATCAGTTTATCAAGAGGACTCGATGCGTGTTCTGTTTGCGGTATGCAAGGACCCGATGGCGGATTCGCCACAGGATTAGACTGGGCCCTTGGGATGACGGGTGCAGACGGTCGCATTGGCCCACCCACAGGGTTTTGGCACTATGGGTTATTGGACCATGCGAAATTAGGATGATTTCACTACCCTGGGTTATAAGTAGCAGAGAATAGGTCATTCCCCAGGGCGTAAGCGCCTTCTAAGCCAGAATGCAAGTCCGCATGTAAATATGCATCCGAGCACATGGAGGCTTGGTCCTCCATGTCAAAATACTGGCTTGCAGAACTCAGATCCACATGACATACCGAATCGCTCAGTGCGACACTCGGTAAGAAAGATCTCACAGGCTTTTTGGAGATAAGCTTGGTGTTGGAAGAATTAGGATTGTGACGAAGTGGTGAGGTGGGGTGTTTCCATAGAACGGGCAGGATTGGCCTAAAGCTCATCCAGCTTCTTGTGCACGACAGAGACTTCATCCAATTTTTGTGCGATAAGGCTAAGATCTGTGGATGAATGGGAGGGTCCCGTGTCAAATTCATGAACATTACTAGGTAGACTGGTATGATTAAAGGCAACAATCTAGGCATTGTTCATTGAGTTTTCGCTGATGTTTTCAAATAATTCGAATGCTCCATTCTCATCTTTATTCATGAAATTCCCTCCGCAAGAACCGTCTGCAATCTGCTTTAAAGTCTCATTTAGCCCATAATAGAAAATCTAGGCTATATGCCACTTAGGCAGACCGTGATGCGGACACTTCTAGAGGAGGTCATTATACCTCTCCCAAGCCTCAAGAAACTATTCGCCATTTTGTTACGTAAAGGAAGTTATAGCACGGCAAAGTGCATTGGTACGCCCGATTAGGAAGAATTTCTTGAGAAATGCTGTTCGCATCTCTTCCCAAGAATGGATGGTTCTCCCAAGTGTGCTTAACCATTGAGACGCTTTATCCCGCAACAAAAATGGGAACATTTTTATGAGGACAATTGATAACCCAATGTTTCTTGGTTTAACCATTTCAGCCAATCAGGTTAGGTCTTCCAATTGGAGAAAAGGATCTTCACTTGCAAGACCTTGGAAGTGGAAGTTTATCAGGCCAATTATATTGGGTTTTAATTCAAAATCGTCCCCGCCCATGGGGACCCGAATTTGTCCTATGGTTTCTGTAGCAGCGGGATTTTGATAAGAGCTAAGAGACCTAGGCTCCACCTACTCAGGAGGGTTTTGCATTTCCTCCAAGGTTTCCCTAATGGCTTGAAGCTATTCATTATACATTTCCATTTGGGCTTGGAGGTGGGTTATGGGGTCCATGGCTCCACCACCTGGTGGGTTTTGAGGGCAGTTTCCTCCCTCGGGATTTGGGGGTGGGCGTGCAGCCATGTTTGTGGAGGAGGATGATGATTTGGCTTCTTTCCTAAAATTATCAGACAATTCAAACAATTCAGGGTTTTGTGACCTCCTCCCAAACATGCACTACCGCAGGAAGAATTGGAGAGATAAGAAGGGAAAAGGGGATGAGAGAAATGACGTCACAAAGGTACACTTGATGACAAATCAAGGCAATCAAAGTCCTAACCTCTACAATGTGCCCTTAGACCTAAAGATCTAAGTTACCTACTATCACAACCTACAGAACCATCAGGCCAGATTGAAAGGCCGTTTGCCCCAGTCTTAGACACCCGATAGCACGCAGGAACCCGCACCAGCACGTAGACACTACACGCAGGAGGTTAGACCTCCAATCCATAATAATGGTCAAGTTGCTATTAGTTTTAATTAGAGGCTTAGGATCAAGTACTTCAAGAATGCGAAGGGCATTGTATATAGGTAAAGCCCAAGTGCGTTATTTTTAGAAAGTGTGTAAACCAAGCATGCAACGGGGAAATCTCCCCGAATTGAAGTTTTAGTTGGAGAATGGTTTTTAGAATTTCAGCCTTAAGTAGTATGGATTTTAAGATTTCGCTGAGTTACCAATTCAACCAATCTCTGGGTTTTGAGAAAATACAAGTTCTTCTATGCCCAATAAATCCTTCTTCAATGTGAGTTAGTTAATGCATGCTAAAAATGAAATGGGCTTCCCTAGGTGGAAATTTCTATGTGTGGATGCACGAGTCAATTTTAGGTTAGTGTGAAAGGGAGCCAAAGCACTTCAATTCAAGTGTTCCCAATCACCAAATTGATGTTCCACACACAAGGCTCAACCACAAGATAATGTAAACAAAATCAAAGTGTTGGGGCTGAAATATTTGGGATTAAATCTAAGGCACGTGAAAGGTCATTGTGGGGTTGGAATCAACTCAATTCCAAGTCTCCCTACCAAAAATGTGATCCCGAATTGCGGGTAAATGAGACAAGGAGGGATGGAAATCAATCTATTTAATCTTGCCTCAAAGAAT
This sequence comes from Thalassia testudinum, assembly GCA_037157565.1. Taxonomy (NCBI): domain Eukaryota; kingdom Viridiplantae; phylum Streptophyta; class Magnoliopsida; order Alismatales; family Hydrocharitaceae; genus Thalassia; species Thalassia testudinum. Next base: position 61,366,933 of record JAZHRO010000014.1, read on the forward strand.
ACTTCACATGATGAAGATTCAAGAATCAAGATTCTTGGATCTTCGCTATGCGAAGTTTGGCGGGAAATCCCGAGGCGGTGCGGGTGATAGTAGACAATCAAACAAATGATTTTTAATCCACTTGCCCAAAGAAATCCCAAGAACTGTTTTTACGCTTTAGGTTTTCTTTTTTTTATTAAGGTGACAAGTCGACCTAAGTTGCTAAGAGAGACCTACCTTTTCAACAACGTGGGCGAAGCTCTAGTGCGGCGCTAGCGACTTCACATTCTCGTTCCCACCATGGATTTGCCCACATCTCGGACCTCCTCTGCTTGCCTCCTCCTTGCAACTAGTTTACCTGTACACTAGCAAACAAAAACACCGGTGAAGAAAAGGGTGTGAGAAGAGAAAGTCGAAGGAATGTAGTAGAAACTTACCTCAATGCACACCTCTCTGGCAACGGTGCCAGAAAAAGTGTGGTAGAACTCGAATAGGTTATGTTAATATGGTGAAATTATCGTTGAGTATAGTGGTTAATCTAAATCGAGTCTAACCATCTTTCACAAATTTTTTTTTTTACCTGGCCTACTTAATTTTATCTTGATCACTTTTAGGCCCAGGGTCGATCTCAGGGAGGCGGGGATTAAAGGTGAAGAAGTTTCTATGTCTTTCCTAAAATGTATCTCTTCCATGCATTTATTATGTTTTTGGTTTTTTTTCTATTTAAGATTTTTCTTTTGATAATATTATCCTTGAGGCACACCCTCAAAATCAGGTCCCTACCTTTGAGCCAAATTGTTCTTGGCTTTGAGCCAACTTAGGGTTTCCGAAAGAACTGGCCCAGCTATTTGCGAGACCAAGTACCTACAAGACAAGGATTATCTTTTCTCTTTTACTCCTTTTTTTTATCTTTTTAATAGGAGGAAACAAAAGATAAATAAAAAATAAGATAGGTTGCTTGTGGAGAAGTAAATGTAGTATATATATATATATTACAAATATAGGGGTTTGGGTGGAAGTGGAAATGGCGTGTAGCACAGTGTCGAGTTTGTCCACATCTAGTAAGATGCAACCAATAAGACAAAGTGCCGCGTAAAGTGTTGGATGGATGGATGTGTGGGAGTGTGTGCGGAGGCACTTGCTTTACGCTGGTATCGAGGAATATCAGCAACTAGTACAGATATTCTCGAGATATAATGCATGGTGGAGTGACTAGTGCAAGGGAGTATGGATACAGGTAGGTGATGTGTATGTAAATATATATATATATGTATATATGGATGGGGTTATAATAATATAGGTGTATATGTAGTTATGTATATATATATATAGATATGTAAATATATATAGCTATATGTATATATATATTTGTAACTAGATATATATGTATATATATTTAAGTATATAGATATATAAATATATAGTAATATATGTATATAGATATATATATGTATATATGTATGTAGATATAATTATATAAGTATCTATGTATAAAGATATATATATATATATATGGTAATATATGTATGTGTATATGTGTGTATATATATATGTATTTATATCTATAGATATATATGTATATATGTATGTATATGTGTATATATGTACAGATATATATATATATGTATGTATATATACTTATATATAGCTGTATAGGTATGAATATGTATATATATATATATAAATATATGTATTTATATATGTATAAGTATGTATAGGTGTGTACAAGTGAGTGCGTGAGTGTACGAGTGTGTATGTGTACTAGTGTGTGTGTGTGTATGAGCGTGGGAGTGCACGCTGTAGGAGTGTGAGAGAGAGCGGGAGAGTTAAGACGTCTCGCAGACGGGGGCGTCGTCTGGTGGCCAAGGCACGCACAGGCGCACAAGGGCTGCACGGGCGCTGGAGGGCACGCGCGCGCTGTCGTCGCTCGCAGGTGGGTGCAGTCGTGTGAGAGAGACCACAATGCAGTGCACTGTGTAGCGCAGCGAACTACGCTACAGGCTGAAATGGGTGTGGGCGCAGAAGCAGGAACACGTGCGCGTGACTGGCTGGAGGTAGTCACGGCGAAGGGAGAGAGTGCACGGTGACTGGATAAGTGAGAAACAAACCAGTCACCGCACTGTACCTATAGTTCCATGCTGAGAGGCATGAACAGTAGCTACAATGCCGCATGGAGTGGACAACCGGTTGCGGTCGGTTCTGCGTGCGCGGGTGTGCTAGAAGGCACCTACGCATGCGAGAAGAGCTTACTGACGTCGTTGGTGTGCGCGCGGTGGCCTGCGCTGTTGCTGGAGGCCGTTGCTACTGCTGCTGGAGCTTCCGACCTTGGAGCTCTGACAATGGTGGTGATGGTGTTCAGCGGTGAAAATAGAGGGCGAAACCACCACGCCCACCTGCTCACGAAGGAGCTGGGCGATGGTGGAACTCACAGTGGTGGTCGTGGGACCACTGTGAGCTTTCTCCTGCCCGCAGTGTGTCTCTTCAGTGGGAAGAGATACTGCATATGGTGCGGGACGGGGGAGGAAGATGGCCTGGAGGATGGTGTCTACGGGTGCTCTCTGTTTAGGCTCTAATTTGCGCATTGGAGAGGGTATGGCTTAAAGAAAGAGCCTGCCATAGCCATGCTTCTGGTAGAGGAATGGTGCGAAAAGATGCAAGCCCCATGCCCTGAGCCACGCGAGGGAGACGATTTCAAAGTCAAAATAAGAAAATGAGAATGGTGAATTTGCAATGCAACCCTTGATGAAGACATTAATTAGATTGCTAATTATTCTCATTATCCTCCCCTCTCAATTAAATGCATGCATGTGTTTATTTACAAATGCAACTATATCTACATAAGATACAATCACAGTGCTAGGAAATAACGTAAGATGGCATAATTACTGGTGTATTTTTGCTGTGCAATCAACTAGAGAAGGAGTGGTCAAATCAGATGAGTTTTTCAGAACAAGCATGTTGATCAAATGCCTGGTTGGTCTAACCAGGTGCTTGTTTAGATCAATAGGCTGATGATGCAACCCAAGCCCAATCAATCTGGTGGATTGATAGAGGTAGATCAAGAGATGTGGAACCCACCATATATTGTGGAGCTCAGAATGATGCGGAAGTGTAAATCCAGGGTGTGGCTAAGTCGAATCAGCCTGATCAGAGTAGGGATCCTTAAATGAAAAAGAATCAGTGGAGGATGCAGGAACCCTACAGGAATGATGAGAGAAGGATGGGATGTGATTTGTAGTCTGATCGATGTCTGAAACCTGATGAAGATGTGGGGGCGAATCATCTGCAATCGGCTCAGTAAGAGGGGAATCAGGATAGAAATTGAGTCTGGCTGCAGGTCAGGGTTGAAAACGGGTATGAATAGGGTCTGTATTTGTTAAGGAGGTGGCATCAATAAGAATTGTGTATGAGGGCTCATCTAGAAAAGAATTAAAGGTGGGTTCATTTAGAGAGTCCTCATAGGAGCCAGCAAACTCAAAGGTAAATGCCTAAAGAATGTTTATAAAATGAAGAAAATCTAAGTCAATAAAAGATTTGAATTTTGGGCTCAAGTTCTTGGCTTGTAGGGAAGACCCAATCAAAACCCCACTCTTCCAACTCCTCGATTTCTATATCGTATATTGGCATGACTTCCAAAAAGTCAATCTGTATCTCTGAGGATGCTGGAGAGGGACATTCATCAAATAAAGGCCCAGAATCATAATCCAAACTTAAGCTTTGATTTTCATCATACGAGGCCTTGTAATCATCCCAATAAGGCTCAAATCCAGATTCTAGGTTAAAGATGTGTGTTGAATTACTAGAATCTAGGTCAGAATTGCCTTCGAGGGTCACCTTATCAGAATAAGGGGCAGGATTTACACCCTCGAAAGGTTCGAATTTATTCTCATTCTTACAGGAGTCTACAGATTCTATCCTTGGTGAACCAGGGTTTTGGTTTTCTAGGGTTGGCTCAAAATCGCACTCTCCTGCAATTTTGACTCCATGATTAGGCCTATTGATAAGTCTACTTTAGTGGACTAATTTAATGCTTAAGTGCATTATTATTTGGATGAGAGATTAATTTAAAACTTGCATGTTAGTGATAAAATCATATGAACCTTAGATTTATCATTTTATGTATCAATTTCATTAATCCTTGTATAAAAGGGGTTCATTACGTATGTGGTTGCAAGGTCATTTAGGAAAGGACATTTTGGCAACTGAATATGTATTAATTTCCTAGAGATAATAAAATGGAAGAAAGAAAAGCAAATAAAATACCATCCAATTCTTCCCTCTCATTTCCTTATCTCTCTCTCCCTCAAAAGGCAATATTAAATCACAATTGTTTTCCTTCCTTCTCTGACTCTCTCTCTCATTCTCTCTTTTTTCTCCTTATTTAACAGGGACGGCAGGACAAGGAATCCAACCTGCCTCCACAGGGAAGAAGCACCCTTTCTCCAGCTCTCCTCCCTGCAGGCAACTCCCTCTACCACGTGCCCATCACATCTACCGCGAGCCATCCAACCATGACTCCTCCACATGACAGCACTCACTGTCAACTGCGAGCCATCCATGACATCATCTTTCTTCCACCCATGAAACACACTCGTCGTCTCCACACCACCATCGACCTACAACAAACTACCACCACGATGTTTGCAACCTTCCCTGCTACTGCGTATCTCCGCACCAGCAATGACTGTGAGCACCATGTCTTGATGCTCCTCTTCAACCGACCTTGTAGCAGGAAGGACCTCCATATCCTGCTCAATGCACCAGCAAGCTACGACCACTGCACCTTCAACCGTCAGCCACCTTCTCCTCTTGTGAGCACAAGCCCCGTGCACCACAACCCTCGCATGCTCCATTGCATGTGCTCACAGCCAGCAACCTCGACCACCAGCCCTAGCACGAGCCCTCGCGCATGACCGCGCCACCCACTCGATGTCTCCTCGCTCAAGACCTCCGCAGCAGGGCCGAAGGAACCCATCACCAACCGTGACCTACTCGATGCAGCCACCACCACGGGTTGTTATCCTTCATGCCGTTAACGTCATCGGACTCACCTCAACTCCACCAACGCGTCCACACCCTCAGTTGTGGCTCCTACGACTCACGCACGTGTGAGCGACCACCCATTGCCGGCAAGCTCCTCTGCTCTGACCAGCCATCTTCAGCCACCTCCCACGTTGAGACCACCACCATCGCGAAGCCCTCGTCACAGCCGACCTTCCTCAAGCTCTTCAGCTTCCGTCGTCGCTTCCTTTTCGCACGAGGTTAAGAGGAAGATTTCCTTTGTTTTCGGGTTCTATTAGTATTTAAAAAAAATGCCATTGTGGAACACTATTCAAATATTTTATTGTATTACATTATTAGGGTGAAATTGCGACATTAAACTTATTCCATTTCATATTTAATTTTCTCTTGTTATGCACATCAATTTTCATCGAAATTGGATTCAGATTTGCATGCAACTACTCATGATGACTCCAACTACACACTCTACCACTACACATGCATCATTTACATATTTTTGAGAGCTTAATTTATGATGTGAAATTTACATAAATAGCCCTCAACTTCTCATGAAATTGAAAGTTACACTCTGAGCTGCATATTCATTGAATTGATTTCACGAATGTTTCTGTGAACATGATGGCTCCGTAGTCGTGAATCTATTTGTCTGTCGTCCCTGTGGATACGACCTGAAGTGTGGTATTATTTTAGTATTTTAGTAACTTTAATCGAGGTTTTTTTCTACCGCATTACATATTACGACAACATATTTTTTTGATATCATTTGCAAAGCGAAAAAACCTCCCGATCACCTATCATATTCCATCTCGGTTGGGAATTGACAACAACCTAGTGTCTCAACCATGGGATTTAGGAAATCAGATTGATCCTTAATATTATTCCAAGATGTTTCATTAACTATTTGGGGCATGTTCTGGTATTTTTGATCGATAACTTGTTTCAACAATTTCATCATTTCTTCCCATTTTGCACGAACATCTTGGTGTTTTTCCCAAAGTGAAAAATTTGTTAGGCATTGGATATATTCAAAGTTATGCAATTTTTCTATCTCGATGTATCTTGTTATGAGAATGTCCCAGGTTGATCCCTTTGTTGCTTCTGTTAATAATAACTGGCCACAGTTTATGATGAAGGTTCTTCTTGTTGATACAACAACCTGAATGTCTTCAATTGGTTTTTAGGTTCTGTAATCAATGTCATAAAATTTAAGGGCATCCTCAACCATTCTATCTCTCTTGGAACTTCATGATTCAGGTTTCTTTAATGGTTTTCCTAAGTATCCAGGCTGTAATTTTAAATCAAACAGTGGAATCAAGATGTAGAATCAAAATTCAAGTTTAGAATGAAGTGATTTGATCTGACTAGAGCTCCCTAAGAAAATCTGTTTGTGAGCTCTAAATAGAAGGGATGAGGGACTGGATGTGGTATTGACTCAATCAAGGCACCCAAAGATTTTTGGATGACTATAGAGGTTTGAGGTGGATGATACTCTTGGATCAGAAAGTTGTCCACCTGAGAATTACCTGGGAAGCCAGGAAGGGAGAGTCCAACAAAGACCCCTATATGATAGAGTGCCCCCATGGGTTATAAGGTTTCCCTTACCCAACCTTCATTGTCACTGAGGGTCTAGGTAGACTAGAATAGATAACTTGACCTCTGAAGTCTACCAATTTTATGTCCTAATTTGTGCCTTTGTTTTCACTTGAATTAGCAGTTGATTTGACTTGTGAACTAATTTGGAGGTGGGTTGGCATAAATGTAGTCCAACTTTACTTGACCTGCCCTAAAGATGGCAGAATGACCTCTAGGTCAAGACCTAGAAATCAACCCGATTTGACTCCCAGATTATTAGGTCCAAAGATTTTATGGTTCAAGTGATTTTAGAGCCCAATTTTAGGGTTTTTCTTGATTAGATCTTTTCAATCAAGGGCTTGGGTAGTACACAAATGTGGGTGGCTTTGTTTCCTTTTATGTAGGCAAATGTGAACTAGCACTCCAAAACCATAAAAATTGAAACCCTAATTGGTTCTATTTCCAAGTCCACTTTGTTCTTAAAAAATGTTCCTCTTGGACTTCAAACAAGAAATGCGTAGTACAAGAAGATTAGAAATTAAGCGTAATCCTTAATAGGCATAGGAATTTTGGTGTAAGATCTCTAAACAAAATCGCTTCAACTTGAATGAGATTTGAAAAAAATTTGCAAATCGGGAAACTTTCCTTTCTAAATGATTACTATGGAAAATAAGGCAGGTGATTCCAAATTGATTATTTCTTATTTGTCTTACCAAGATTAGTAGGTTGATTAGGGAAGAATAGAGAAGTTACCTGCCCTGGTGTGGTTGATTTGCACGGAAGAACTCCTTGTGAATTACCTTGCAAAATCATAATAAAGCAAACAGGACATGTTAGTGCTCAAATATAATCAAATAATGTAGAGAATAGAGGTGAAATGCGTATTTCTCCCCACCAATGGCGCCAAAATATTTGAGTCGCTGAATCAGGTTTTAAAAGTATTGCATTGTAGTATAGCCGAAATAGCATTGAAAATAGATATAATTTTATTACTTGAAAAGATTTCCGAGATTGAACACAAGGAACAAAATGGTATCTAGAAATCAAGATCACAATTTAAACTAAGGGTAATTGCAATAATAGCAGTATTAGAGTGCAAAAATATGGGAGTAAAATAGTCATATAGATCACCAAATACTCCTACGATATCACCAAATGATTTAATATATAAATATGCAATGGAGACTAGAATATGTCATCTGATTCCTTAATCAGATGAATTAAAGTGTCTGATTTCTTTTTCTCCTTCTCTACCTTTCTCTTTCTGCTTTGGCTTCCTTCTTGAGGTCCTCTTTCTCTTCCTCTTTGTTCTTTTTCCCTTAGCTTCTTCTGCTTCCTTTAGGCCTTCTTCACTTCTTCTTCCTTCTGCTTCTGACTTCTTCCTTCTACAGTCTTTCGCTTTCTCTTTAGCTTTCTCTATCTTCTGCCTTTCTCTTCTCCTTCTTCCTTCTTCTCTCTACCTTTGCATTTCTTCTACCTTTGGACCTTAGCTTATTTTGCTTCTCTTCAGGCCTTCACTTCTTCTTATGCTCACGCCTTTGGCCTTCAACTTTGTCCTTCTCTTCTTCTTTAGACTACGACTAAGTATGGGCCGGAAAACCCTATAGCAAAACATACCCCTACCTATTCTCAGCTCTCCTCTCTTTCTCTTTTAGGATTCGTTCTCCTAGAGCCACACTAGTCTGGTAATCGGGTCGGGTACGTACCCAGGACTAGGCCCATCGACGTGCGGTAGTGGGCGAGGAGTGCACGTCAGGTCGAGACAGGCCAGGTCTGCAGGGTGTGTTCGCAGACAAGACTGGGTCGGGTGAGTGGGACCACACCCTGAGGATCTGAGGTGAACAACCTCTGTCACTTTTTCCTTTTATGCAGGTGTGGATGCTCCTTCACATCTGAAGTGGGACTAAATGTCTCACCCTTTCCTTATGCACCATAGAAGAGAGTGGCTTCCTCAAGTGATGAGGTTGTAGAGGCATACAACTACAACTGAGAGCCTGGATGCGTGCACGAGAGGGTTTTGTGCACCTGGGACAGCAGCACCTGGAGTAGCAAGGCCTAGGTGTGGCTTCAAGCTTGCTTCAAGCTCCTCAACAATGGTTGATGGGTGCCTGAACCTGGGAACACACGGTCGACCTCGCGGCCACGTCAAAACGTTCACAGAGGGTCATCGGAGTACGGCGGATGCTGACGTGGCTCAGGGGTGCTTGTGAGTGTGTGCCTTGGGCACACTGTGTTGGAGTGAGTGGGTGTGTGCGATGAGGTGCTTGGGTGAGTGGAGCGGTGCGTGCAGTGAGGGGAAGTGGTTAGTGAAGTGAGGCGGAGCTTATGGGCTTGTCGGTGAGGGTTGGGGTGGCCCGTGGAGGTAGGATGGCCTCGCCAGAGTTGATGGTCGGAGACGGAAGGGATGGAGGTGATGGAGGTTGACAGTGGTCGATTTTGGAGAATAAAGGGTGGAGAAGAAAATAGAGGGGAGAGGGAGCTTATCTGGGATGCTAAGGGATGAAGGGGCCGAGGGAAGGCATCAGGTCTGGTGTGGCTGACGCCGGAGACGAAGGTGCCTCCGATGAGGTGGGATCGGCAAGGACAAAGGGAGAGAAGCACCTGCTGGTATGGCGAGACGAGTACGAAGGGAGGAGGAATCCGTTGCAGGTATTGTGGTCAGATGACGAGGAGGAGCAGGGAAGGTCACCAGAGGTCGAGGAGCCTACGACCATGAGGGGAAGCGAGGAATTAGGGGTAGTCATGTCCGAAATAGAGCGTGTAGAGATCGAAGAGGTCTGGGCTCCTTTAAATAGAGCTCTAAAGCTCAGTTAGGGCTTGGGAAGCAAGCTTCCCAAGTAAGGAAGGCTCATTGGAGAAGGAAGCTGTTAGGATACCCATATCTCTCATGCGTTCGCATGAGAGATTTGGAAAGAATCAAGGATCAAAGATTGGTTCAGATTGGAGGGAATTTCTTAGAGAATCTCCCTTCCAATTTTGGAGGAGATTATCTAAGAAATCAAAGAGATCTCCTCTATCCAAGTTCTCCGGAGTAGGTTTACATCGCGATAATGGCGGAGAGACCTACTTGTGAAGACGACGAGAAAGCTAGGGGCTAGTTGTAAGGGTTTCTGAAAGTTAGGGTTAGAAATGTAATCAGGCTAGACTTTTTTGCAAACTAGGTCAAGGCAAACTCATCTTTGGTCCAAATTTTGGAACAAAACTAATTTGGACCTAAGGAATTCAATGGTGAAGTTGGATTTTGGGTTTGACCATGTTTGATTGGGAAATTTATGCGAAAACCCAATTTAGGGTAAATATCTGTCTAGGACCCCATTCTAGGTCAAGATGGGCTATAATGGCCAAATTGAAGGTAATAAACCCTAGATGATATTTTTCTATGATTTTTACAGGGTTTAAGTGAATTTTATCCTGACCAGAACCTTGGTTAATTAAGTGGGTCTGTTTTTAGGGTTTCAAGAAGTCATTTAATACACAAAACACACACAAATCTTTTTTTCTGTCAAATCCAATCCACTTATTGTCTCATTAACACCATTTGACCTTCGTTTAGCCCTTTAGAAAACTTATGGCTGTATTGCATTGGTAAAATTGTAGTTTTACCCCTTCTTTCTTATTTTTCTCTTGGAAAGGTTAAGTAGTGAGTTATGACCTTCAGTTGGTTAAGTAGGAGCATTTATTCTTTTCATTGTGTCAAAGTGAGCTAGCTATGGCTCATGATGGTGTTCCCATTAGGCTTCTTCACCATTGATGGTAGAGTTTGAGCTCGCTTGAAGCCTTCTTTAGGACCTGCATGCCCTAGGTGGAAGTCCCAGGTGCTGCGGAATCATCCCAAGAGTCTTCCAAGGTAGTCAATGGAAGGATCCCCTCAGCAGCAGCCTCCTTATCAGACGCAACTCCACCTGCTGCTGCACGTGTGATGAAAGGGATGCGTTTAGTCCCACAACGGAAGTATCAGCAGCAGTAGCAACGCATAAAAGGAAAAAGTGTTGAGGGCTACTTGCCTCAATACTTGGGGGGTGAGGTCCCTTGCACCCCACACATGCCTTGCCCGTGACACTATGCATGCAGGCCTGGCTCCAACCCAACTACCATCCTAAGCTATGCCCACACCTCGGCTACGATCCACACCCATAGCCTTGGTCCCAGGTGCACTCTGATCCGATACCTAAATACTCGGTACTGTGCATGGCCTTGTAAAGGTGGGAAAGAGGTGGAAACCCAAGGAGAGAAAAGGAGAGAGAGTGCGGGGTAGGGGAGGATTTTTCTCAATTGTGTATTGGTTAAGACTTAGCCAAAAATCAATGGTGCACCCCTGTGCATAAGAGACAGAGCCGAGGACAGAAGAAAGAAAAGGAAGAGGGCCTGTGCACGTAGAGAAAGAAGAAGAAGAAGGAAGAAGAAGAAGAGCCGAAGAAGAGGAGAGGTTCTAAAGAAGAAGAGAAGGCTTGTGCTTGGCTTCTGTTAAGACATCTAATTGCTTGCCTACTGCTGGTCTATTTGAGATAATTGATGGTTGAATGCATGCTTAAACATTCGAGGACATAAGTGGTGATTCAAATCACCTTTGTCCTTTATTCTTTTTTCTTTTTATCCTCATATTCTTGAGATACATTGGATTTCACTGAATATTTAATGTGACAGGTTATTATTCATTGAAAATCTATATTTTTCTCAATTTCTTATGCTCATTTACATTATTTGTTGAGATTAGTGAGTGAATTCCATATTTGCCCCCAGCAAACAACCTCGGACTTTCGTTCGAGTTATAAATTTTATCTTTTATTCAAGGTATTTTTTAGGAATTATTACTACAATGAACAAATCTTTGAAAACCTCAATTCCAGCCCTAACAACAAAAGGACTCTAAGTATGGTGGCATGGGAATCAAATCTCTCTAAGAGTTTAATGATGCCTTGTTCAAATTGGTGGTTCGATTGCTACAAGGGGAATAAAAACTTTGGACAGAAATCATTCATGATAGTTATGGGGCAGCAAATGACAAGAAGAGTTGCTTGAATCCTCATAAGCAGTCTCCCTTCTAGACCTCTGTGGTGCATGCCTTGGTTGATAACTGGAATTTATTCAAATCTATCTTAGGTGATGGGAGAAGATTTAAATGGTTGCCTGGTGGGGTGATAAAGGATAGGTACCCTCTTACATTTTCGGCTGCCACTGATAAAAATGCTTTGGAGTGTGATTATTGGGACACGACTTCTGAGATTTGGATGTTAAACAATGAGGTGGGGAACGACCATGGAACAAGAACATGGGCAGAAAATGAGCGCCTCCTGCAGGAACTTACTGCTTTCAAACCTACGCTAGAGGAGTGTGATACATATAAATGGGATGTGACCTTCTTGTCAGCGGCTACCTATGAGAAACTCATCCTTTCTTCCAGGTCGGTAGAGGTGGATGAGGTTGGGAAGAAGTTATGGAAATTGAAAGTACCATTGAAGGTCGGCGATTCGATAGCATTCCTCTTCTTTAGAAAAAAAACAACAAAAGGACTCTAAGTGGTAATCATATTGTGAAAGGGTGATACTCACTAAGCGGCCTTTAAAACGAACTTCAGGTTTCTATGACCCTAGGTGACCTAAAAATTCCACCTAAAGGTTTATCTTTCCGATCGGCAACTTTCTCCCTACTTTCCTTTTTTTCTATGGGGTCAACGCAAAGGAGAACCTAGTGTATATCTCCCTGATTTATTCTACTTCCCTGCTTCTTCCCTAACTATTTTGGGAATTATTTGTGCATTTTTGTGAGCTGAACTCTGGAAACTGGCCAATGGGCTATTACCCACAACCACTTGGCGGCCATACTTGTGTGGTGAAGTGTGCCTTTTTTTTTTTAATTATTTTCTCCTTTTTCTATTTTTTTCATTTTCTTTTTGGGTGTTTCTTTTTCTCTTTTTCCTAAGTAGGTGGCTTCCCTGATCTAAGATTTGCTCATAGGCAATAGGAAGAGAGTGGTCATGCAACTAGGCCTTGGAAAACTAACCAATGAGCTATTACCACCAACAACTTGCCAGCCATACCACCCTAAACAGTTCCTTAGCTGCCCAATTTCTGTAAAAATCATCGAAAAGTGAGTTAGTGAAAATAGTGTGTAGATGCTTAGACTTACAGTCCCCTCAAATCAGAGGGCGAGTTGATGAGTAATGTACTTATCACCCCCAATTTATTTACCAAATTAAAATAAAACTACTTGGCGAGGACTCGAGACTAAGTCCACATTCGAGTCGACTCCCAGGCTAATTAAACTCAAAGACCTGAAGAGTCTAAGACTTTAAGTTCTATTGTATCATTTACTAAAGTTAATAATGCCTAATGACTAAGTTCTTAATGCGAAATTTAGCATGATTTGTAATTAGGGCTTTTAGAGTCGTTGTAACACGTGAAATTGCATACGCTTTTAAAATTTATAACCTAGATAGGGGAGTATCTAAGGTCATCCAAGGAGGACAAATATTTGCAAAATTATGTCTCTTGCTTGGAAATCAAATTCAACTTTCTTTTTGGTATTTTATATATATGATTTTTATAGGTTTTGAAATAACGGGAATAATGTGGGTTTGTTGATAGCAAGGAAATTCTCTATACTAATCCACTACACTACTATTATAGTGACAAGTAGAGCCTCTCCCTAAGCTCACTCTAGGCAGGTGGAGGCCTAGAGTAATTAGGGAGAGGAAGTCAAAAAAGTTAAACAAGAATTCTACAAGACTATGCAACAAAAAGATTAATGAAGGCAACTTTGATTGAAAGAGAGTGTTTTACAAAAACCCTAGTAGACGAATGCTTCTACTACTAGATAAATGAAACAAATAAAATAAAACACAAGTCCTCTTGAATTGTTGGTCAAGAGGGAAAGCTCCCTGCTCCAAGCTTAGTGGTTCCAAGGCTTGAAAAGGGCTCCTCCATCTCCTTCCTTGAGATGCTCCTCCAAGGTTGAAGCTACCACCTTCAATGATCTCCTTCAAGGGTTGGCCTGCACGACCCTTACTCCTCCTTGCTTGGCCATCCTCCTAGTGGGGGAGTGATGAGAACACCATCATGAGCCATAACTAGCTCATTTTGATCCAATTAAGTCAATAAATGCTCCTACATAACTACAAGAGAGCCATAAGTCACTGCATAACCATTCTGAGGGAATGACAAGTAAATAGGGTTAAAATTACAATTTTATTAGCATACCATGAATGCAGTACAATCATAAGTTTTCCTAGGGGGTAATTGAGGGTCAAATGATCCTAAAAGTCTAACAAGTGGGTTAGAATAAGCAAAAAAGGGTTTGCATGTGTTTTGAGAATTAAATGACTTTTGAAACCCTAAAAATAGACTTGCTTAATTAAATAGAGTTATCGTAAGGATAAAATTCACCTAAACGCTCTAAAATTCATAGAAAAATATTCTTTAAGGTTTGGAACCTTCAATTTGACCATCAGAACCCGTCCTAACCCAAAACAAAGTCTCTGACTAACATTTGCCCTAATTTTGGCTTTTGCAAAAATTACCCAATCAAACTTGGTCAAAACCTAAATCTAACTTCACCATTGGATTGCTTGGGTCCAAATTAGCTTTGTACCAAAATTTGGGCCCAATCTGAGATCTTCTTGATAAAGTTTGCATTTTAGTCCAGTCAAACTCTTTCTATCTCATTCAGACCCTTAACTTTCGAATTCCTTACAAAAAGGACCCTACCATTATTGTCACCCTTTGCAGATAGGTCCATCCACCATTATCGAGGAGGAATCCTACTCTGGCAACCTTCAACTAGGGATTTATCCTTGATTGATTAGCAAATCTCTTACAAAATTGGAAGGAAGATCCTTGATAGATTTCCCTACAATTGTGCTGCATCTTGGGCTCCAATTCTCACCCAAATCCTAATGCTAACTCATGGAACATTTGGGCTTCCTACTCCAGCAACAATTCCAAGCTTGGAAGATTGGCTTCCAAGCTCAGAACCCCCTCATTAACCCTATAAAAGGATCCCTAGGGCACGACCGTGCTTTTCAGCTAGGATTTAGCCACAAAGCCCTCTTCCTAACCCTACCTCAGGCCTTCTCCGACCTAGCTCCGGCAAGCCCCTTCCCCATCATTCCATGGCCTCCCAATAGATAAATTGGGAGGGTCTCCTTCCTCCCCGACTTCCTCTGCCTCTCGACAGCCAACTCAGAGGTGCCCTAGCCCCTTCATCCTCACCGTCTACCTCATCGGAGAACCTTTCGTCCATGGCACCAGCCAACCACAGCTGACGCTGCCCTACCCTTTCATCCTTAGATTAGGTTCCAACGTTCCCTGTCTTACCCTCCCTCTTTTTTCGTACTTCTATCTCTCAAAGCAACTACGGACCACACGTCTCCCCCTTCGTCTTCTTCTGCTTTGGCGAAACTCTAGCAATTCCCAACCACCTCTCCACCACATGAATAGTGCTGCTATCACCTCCATAAGCGCTGCCGTGATCCACTCTTGAAAACCCCTCTCTCCATTTGCTTTATCGACCACCCAAACTCCCAGCCAAACAAATTCACTTCCTCCGACCATCTACGCCTCTGCTAGGCCGCCACATGCCTTGATTCACCACAAAATCACCTCCACCACCTTCTCCATCATCCAATGAATCTTCTGAGCTCATTTAACAAGGGTGAAAGGCCATTTTGTGGATTTTAGGTTCCACAACTTCTCTGCCATTGACGGAGCTTCATGCAACCTTGAAGAAGGTATTCTTGCATCTTCCGCTCGAGGCAGCACCTCCAGGTGGTGCGGACCTATGTTTACCCAGTGAAAGCGAAAAGGTTGAAAGTGGAAAGTGAAAGCATCCACTGCAATGGCGTCAAAATATTTAGACAGCGAAATCATTGTTTAAAAGATAAATGATGTGTCGTAGCATATGTGAAATTGCCTTATAAACAAATAAGAATTTTTATTACTCGAATTGTTAAGTCCAAGGTCGAACACAGGGATCAAATTGAATTTATTCACTATTCTCAATCAATGTAATTTGAATACTTTAATCTGCTCAAAATCTAATTCAGAATAAAATGCAGGAGTTATGAATTATAAAATGTAGCAAAAAGAGAGATTGGGAAGAATTGGATAAAAAGGTTGATTCTTCTTCTCTTGCCTCTCTCTTCCTTCTCTGCCTTTTTCTTCTTAGCTTTTCTTCATTTTCTTCTTTGCCTTTGGTCCTCTCATTCTCTGACTTTCTTTTGCACAGTGCCTTTCTCCTTCCTTGTCTTCTTCTTCCTTCAGCCTCGTCAATTGTTTCCTTAGCCTTTTCTTCAACTGCACCTTCTTTGCTATAGTGCCTGTCTTCCTTCCTTGTCATTTACCCTAATTTCTCCTTCCTTCTTCTTCCTTGATTTCTGCCTTTAGCTTTGCTTTTTCTTTTCCTCCTTAGCTTCCTCAGCTTTCCTTCCCTGCAGGTGCACCTTCAACCTCCTCTTCCTTCATTTTTTCCCTCCACACAGGAGTGCAAAACCTACCACTACCCTCCCCCATGTACACTCTCTCTCTATTTCTCTCTTGTCACTCCAAGGGCCAGCCAATTGGGCATTTGGGTCAGGTCATGTGCACCCAGGTCCAGGTGCACCGGTGTGGGTGGTGCGTGAGGAGTGCTTGGTAAACGGGTCGGGTAGCCAAGTCCATGGAGCTTGGGTCACAGATGAGGCAGGTGAGCGGTCGAGCAGACCTCACCCCATGTTCTGAGGCGACATGCTAGAAACACAAATTCACTATAAACGACTCTGCGCACTCCTGACTTTTCGAGGTTGTACTAAAAGTCCCACACACTTCGCTTGCACACCCATAGGAGTGTTCTACCTAATTGCTGCAGCTGGGCTCCTTGCAAAGCCACTCACTTGGCTAGATGTGTGCGCGAGACCAACCCACATGGAGCCTCATGCATCAAAGGCAAAAAGGGGATCAGACTTGAAACACACAAATACGGCATTGTGGCCCTGTCAAACCACGTGGGTAGCTTCACCGCGTCACGACGAAAGTGTCTAGGTGGGTGGCTGGCGGCAAGGCAACCTAGGCGTGCGTACCTAGGTCGCTCTATGGCCATTGTGATGGATTTGTTTGGTGGGCACTTGGGGAGGTGTTGGCTATCAATGGAGGTGTGGATGATGATCAATGGGTGATGGCGAAGGTTCTGAGTTAGGTGGCGAGGCGTGTGGATGGGTGGAGCGATGGATTTGCCTTGCCGGTGGTCTAGCAGAGATGAGGACGATGGTGGTGGTCTACGACGTTGAGGGGATAAAAATAGAAATAGAGGAGGAGGGAATAAAGAGAAGAGAGAGGGGAAGAGATTTGACCTAACTGAGTGGACGAAAGGGGATAGGAGGGAGGTTGACCGTACCTACCGCCGTTGGAGAAGAAGCTTCCAGTGGAGGGAGAACGGCGACGATGAAGATGTATTGGTGCGTGTGTGGGTATGGCATGAGCCAGAAGAAGGAGGTGAAGACGTCTCTGCCACTGGTATTGTGGTAGAGTGACGAGAAGGAGGAGGTGGAGTCGCCGAAGTCCATTGGACACTTGGTCAAAGGAGAAGGGAAGAATTTGGAAGTGGTTCTCCGGCCAAGCCAAGCTGGTTTTGAGTGGCTGGAGATGAGGGTCCTTTTATTGGTACTGGCAGAGGCTCTTGTGCTTGGAAGGCAAGCTCCCAAGTGCAAGAATCCTTGCCAGGAAAGGAATTAGTGAGAGACCCAAATCTCTTTAGCGTTCGCACGAGAGATTGGGTGTGAATCATGACATCTGATTGCATTCAGATGAAAGGGAATTCCTTAGAGAATCTCCCTTTCAAATCTGAGAGATCTCTAAGGAATCAGGGCACAATCCTCCTCAAATCATCATGGAAGCATGACTCCTCCGCTATAATGGCAAAGGGACCTAATTGCAAAGGGTGACGAGGAACATAGGGGGTCAGCGCAATAGTTTTCAAAAGCTAGTGGTCAAAATGTAATTGGGTGGATTATTTTGCAAAGTAGGTCAAGGTGACCTCCCCTTAGGTCTAAATTTTGGTACAAACCTAATTTGGACCGAAGGAATCCAATGGTGAAGCTGGATTTTAGATTTTACCACGTTTGACTGGATATTTTACATAAAAATCTAAATTAGGTCAAATAATGAGCTAGGACCCCTATCTAGGTCAAAATAGGTTCTAAAGGCCAAATTGAGGGTTCCAAACCGTAGAGGATATTTTTCCATGAATTTTAGAGGGTTTACTTTATTTTTATCCTGACCAGAATGTTATTGAATTAAGTGAGTTAGTTTTAGGGTTACAAGATGTCATTTAATTCTTAGATTGCACATGAGCCCTTTTCTGACTGAACCAACCCAATTTTTATATTGTTAAGACCATTTCACCTATGTTTAGCCTCTGAGAAATCCCATTGATGTACTGCGATGGTAAAACTGTAATTTTACCGTTTGTTTCATGTTTTCCTCTTAGAACAGCTATTCCTTGAATTAGGCTCTTCTCTTGGTTATGTAGGAGCTTTTATTCTCTTTCTTAGGTCAAAATGAGATAGTTAGGGCTCATGATGATGTTCTCATCAACCTACGTGCCCCAGGTCACCAAGCTCTCAATTAGCATCAACACACCTTGCTGCTGCTTCAATTTGGCGAGAGAAGTCACCCTACATCTATGCGAAGAAAACGTGTGGACTTAGTCCCACACCGGAAACAAACGAAGCCACAAAGGTGCATAAATTGAATTCCTGCTACGGCCTTAGTGCCTCAAGTCACAGGGTGTGAGGTCCCCCGTGCCCTCACATGCCTCATCCGTGACCTCTCCCCCGTGAACCTAGTGCACCCAAACCACCAAACCCCACTCAACTGCGACCACGCCCACTGCCTTGAACCTGGGTACGTGCCTACCCGATTACCTGAGTATACCCTAAGCAGCCCTGGGAGGGTGAGACCTAAGAGGAGAGAAAGCGAGAGAGCATGGGGCAGGGGAAGGTTTTGCCCTGAGCAACACTTAGCCAAAACTTATGATTGCTGCCATCTGTGCGTGAAGAGAGAAAGAAGAAAAGTGAAGGCCTGAAGAGATGGAGAAGAAGAGGAGGAGCATAGAGAAAGGAAGAAGAAGAAGGAGAGCCGCACAGGACAAAATCAGAGAAGAAAAAGAAAGAAAAAACAAAGAGAAACAGAGGAGAGGGCCATTTAAGATGTCTGATTACTGTAGCATTCAATCTACTGTGCGAATATTTGGTCTTGACTTCTGTAGCATTATTGATTACTCTAGTTTACATATAACTATACTAAATAATTGGTGATCTAAATCACCATTATTTTGTTATAGATTTCTTTTTATCATGTTGAACCCTTGTTATACTCATGTTCTACACTGATTATCATTTTTGAGTAGCTTATTCTTGTGCTCATTTGCATTATTTGAGATTAGTGTGTGAATTCATTTTTCCCCCTATGTAAGACCTCAGAATTAAAATTCGAGTAACAAATCTATTTGTTTGAGCGTTATTTTAGCTATACTACAATGCAACAATCTTAAAACATCAATCTATCACTTAAGTAGGGAGTGCTCCTCCTCCTTGGCATGGCACAAGGGAGAAGAAAAAGGGGAAGAAGGCACCAAGGGGGCAGGTAGGATGCCCCCTTAATCTTCTTTTCTTCTTCCTCTTGCTTGTCCTTGAATTATGGTGGGTATATGGTAGACTAAACTATTGGAGGATGGGAATTATGTGGTGGTAGGGTAGGGTATTTATAGGATGGGAACGGTGGTGGTTATGTTTTTTTTGGAGGGAAATGAAGTGGTGCTTGGATATTTTTTGGGGGGGAAATGGGAGGCAAATGAAGAGGTGCCCTGGTTTTCCCTCCAAAAATACCTTCTACAAGGCATTGATTTTGGAGGGAATAGATGGAGGGTGGAGATGGGTTTTGATGGCGGATGTAGGGTGATGATGGAAGGGATAGTTGGCACCAAAATAAAGTTTGAGTACGCGGTCTTTTTGCTGGAGCTTAGGTAGTAAGTTAGTAGGGTAGTAGGTTTTGGTGCCATGGAGGTGGACTAGCTAAGCTAACCTAGCTTAGCAAGCTTAGCTAGTAGGGAGTAGGGTTGGAGGCATTTGGAGCTAGGGTTTTGAGGGAGAAGAGCTGGAGGTAGTCATCTTGAGCTGCATTGGAGTTGGTGGCCGCTGAAGAGACTTGCAAGGAGCTACCTTAGTTGGCTTAGCTTGCTAGTTATTTGCTAGCTACTAAGCCAAGCTAAAGCAAGTTGGATTCTGCTAAAAGGAGCTAAGGTGAGCTAGGTTTGATGCTCCCGGAGAGGACCTAGCTAGTTGAGGTAGCTAAGGTAGCATAGCTCAACTAAGTTGAGCTAAGCTGAGTACCCGGGAGTTCGACTTGAGCTTCTTGAGCTAAGATGAAGTCATCTTCATCTCGCTAGAGTTGAGTGGAGCTGGATGTAGCTGGTCTTATGTTGAGGTGAACTCCAATCAACTCAGCTGAGCTAGCCATAGCTCCTTGTAAACTAATTAGAGTTGAGATGACCTAGATTCAGCTAGGTTGAGCTGGATTAGAGCTGACTTGAGCTAGCGTGAGCTAAGATGAGCTTTCTTGAGCTTCCATTCAGCTGAGATGAGCTGAATGGAGCTAAGATGAGCTAACCCTAGTTCAAGTGAGATGGAATCCAGCTACGGTGAGTTGGATCAAGTTGAGTTGCAGCTAATCTGAGCTTCTTCTTCACTAGTTGCCTTCCTAAGTGCTAGGGTTTTGGAGTTCTGACAATCTGTATATCCCTAACACTCACAAAAACACATTAAAAAGACAATAAAAAGTGCAATGCATGCCAAACCTATTTGATGCCTAAATGGAGCTCAAAAATCCTTTTGCGGAGCAAAATCCTAAGAGCTATGTTTGTTTTAATTCATAAGAATGATGGTAAACTAGCATTTATCACACCCCCATGCTTATCTTTTGCTTGTCTCTTAGCAAAACTTTAATTTTTACCAAATGGAATTTTTCGGAAATCTAATTTTTTCAACATTTGAGGAGAAAGATATTACAGGACATAGGATGATCCAAATATAAAAGGTATGGGATTTGTTACAGATAAACATCGGGATTTATTTTCAGATCCAAAAACTAGACGAAAATGGGATCAATATATCCTCCAAAAAAATTCACAGATTAACCTCTTGTTAATTGAGATGACTTGAAAGTTTTGTTTTTAGGAATTTTCTAGCTCTTGAAATGGATTTGCAACTTGCAACAACATTTAAAACCTTGTGTCTGTGCTTAAGAAAAGCCAACATTTATAAGGGCATGTTTTTGGTTTAAAACTTTTTTTTTCTCTCCCCCATGCTTATTTCTAGCTTAGCCTTACAACAGATGTGTCAGGATCATTAATCCCGTTACCAATCCTCGAAGGGGGGTCTCTCGCCAGTACTTCGAGATAGCACTGCCCATGTCACCACCCAAGAGATCACAACCCCAAAACACAATGTGGTGTAATGGGGCGCTCCAAGCAAACTCAAGCTCTTGCTCTAACACTATAGGTAGAGCACCGTCCAAGACACTTGAGCTACGAAAATGTGCTTTAGTGCTCTGTCTAAAGATATGTAATATAAATATAGAGCAACGTCGAGGTGGTAACATGTTGACATCGCTTCTCAAAGGGGGCATCTTCCTCCTTCTCTGTGTTGGGAACTCAAACCAATGATCTGCTTCAGACATTTACTAAGGCCAAATAAGGGGGTTTTCTCTAAGTTTTAGTTGTTTTTAATTGTTGGCTTGTGTGTGAAATTTGACACAGGAAATTTCTCACGAAATGCAAGTTTTTGAATCCGAAGCTAAGCCAGTTACTTTTCATATTACAAAAGAGGACTGATCGGTCGACCCAGATAGGTTGTTAACATGGAGATTTTATCGTTGAAATGTGTATAGTGGTTAACCTAATTCGGACCTAACTATCTCTTTACAAAATTTTTAACCTGGCCTAATTGATTTTATCTTGTCACTTTTAGGCCCAGGGTCGAACTCAGGGAAGTGGGGTTCAAGTCGAGTTTCTACGTTTTCCTTAAAACGTGTCTCTTCCATTCGTTTATTCTATTTTTGGTGTTTTTCTTATTTCAATTTTTTTCTGGTAATCCTTGTCCTTGAGGCACACCCTCAAAATTGTGTCCTTGGCTTTTAGCCAAAATAGAGTTCCAAAACAAGTCTTGCTACTCGCAAGATGGGGTACCTGCAAGTCAAAGATTATCTTTTCTCTTTTATATACTTTTTTTTATCTTTTTACCAAGAGAGAAGCAAACAGACAGAAAGTAAATATAGTATGTATATATATATATATAATATATATAAAGGCGTGGGGGTGGAGGTGACGATGGAGTGTAGCACGATGTCGAGTCAGTCGTCGTCTAGAGAGACGCAACCAACTCGACTGGGTGCCGCGTGGAGTGTGGATGGATGATGGATGATGTATGGGTCCACGCTTTTTGTACGCATGTATCGGGGAATATTAGCAACTGGTGAAGATATTCCCACAATACAGCGTATGGCAAATAACATGAAAATATATATATATGTGTATGTATATAAGTAAATATATCTATATATATATATATATAAATGTATAGGTATATATGTATAGATATATATAGATATATATATATGTGTATATATATATATAGGTGTATATGTATATATGTATATATGTATGTATATAGCTATATATGTATATATGTATATAAATATATGTATATATATACATATATATATCTATATATATATATATAATACTATATAGATGTATATATATATGTATATATATATAAGTATATAGATATGTATATATATATATGTATATAAGTATGTGTATATATATATATATAGGTGTATATGTGTAAGTATATAGATATATATATACGTATATATATATATATATTATATATATGTATGTATACATAACTATACAGATATACTATGTATATATATATATATATTATATATATATATGTATGTATACATAACTATATAGATATACTATGTATATAACTATATATATACATATATAGATATATGTATGTATATATATATATATATGTATATAGATATATAGATATATGTATGTATACATATATATGTATATATATATATATGTTACTATATATATGTATACGTATAGATATATATATGTTTATACTAGTGTTTATGTGTGTGTGGGTGCGTGGAAGTGTCGGTGAAGATGTGTGTGTGCGTTGGTGTAGTGTACTGAGAGTGAGTGAAAAAGAGAGAAAGAGCGGGAGAGAGAGAGCTGGAGAACGCAGAAGGGACGAGTTAAGTCCTTGGTGGATGGCGGCAGACGTCTGGAGCCGCGTCGTCTGGAGAAGGCGGCAGACGTCTGGACGTCGCGGGTGCGGGCGCGCGCCTTCGCATAGGGTTTCTGCAGGCCGACGCGAAGATGACGAGCGGGCGATGTGCGGAGGAGCGAACGTGGAGGAGGGTCTGCGGGCGGTCGCGGAGGAGCACGGGGGCTGTCAGGGGACGGTGAGAGGACCTGGCCGGCCGCTGCAGTGAGTGCAACGGCCGGTTGCGGGTGCACAGCAGAGGCGACAAAACGGAGAACGGAGCAGAGGAGGCCTTGCAGGCGCACGCGTAGGGCTGAGCGCCTGCAGGGAAGGTCACGGAGGAGGCGGGGGCTGCTGCTGCTGCCACGGCTTCAAGCATCGGAGCTTGAAGCGGCAGCAATGGCGTGAGACAAAAAAAATGAAACGAAGGAAGACACCACGCCCACCGGCTCATTGAAGAGCTGGGCGGTGGTGTTCCCACTGTGGTGGTGTGCACCACAGTGGGTTCTCCTGCTCGCCGGGTGCCTCCTCGAAGGAGGGCCGACGTATGGGAGGGGAGGATGGTGGAGGAGAAGGTGGTGGCTGTGGGTTTTTCTTCTGCAACAGCCTCTATCTCGCAAGGAAGAAGCTGCAGCTTCTTATAGAGGAGGAGAGAGTGGCGTGCCTGGTTGCAGCAGGGAGAGGGTGCGGGATTGGCAGCTGCAAGGATTGGCATTGGCAGGGAGACATGACGTGGAGTAAATGCATGCAGCTGCGGGAAGAGAAGTGCAACCGCGGGAAGAGAGAAAAGAATTCAAGAGGAAATAAAAATAGAGAGGGGACTTTTTGCAAAGAGGCACTTGAGAAAAAAAGTGAATTATGAAGCCATTTATTTCATTCTCTTCTCCTCTCAATTAAATGCATGAATGCAAGTGTTTTTACAAATGCAACTATAGAATCCAAATATGCAACGTTAATGCTAGGAAATAGCATAAGAAGGCTTTATTGCAGGCATATTTTGAGGTGCAAACAAGGACCAAGTCACCTGAACTATCACGAGTTCTGGTTAAACTCTAGGGAAGGATATCTGATCTAGCCTAAACAAAAACCCTAAAATTTTAATGAGCAAATTCATATCCTCATCCCTAGTTTATCAAAGATAAAATCCCATAGTACCACAAGTGAGTTTTCAACCTTAGACCCGATTTGAATTTTTTCCTCAAAAAGTTTTCAATAATTGTATTATTTTTTTAATTTTTTTTTTATGTATGCATGCATGAAATTAAAACTTCAAAAGAAAATGCATGTTTTTATGCTTTGAAAATCCTAAATCGGTCATCAAAATTTTAAAAACACACCCCTACGCTCATGATATGCAATGTCCACATGCATTACGAGGAAAAAGGGAGCACCTTAGTGAAGGGAGATCGGGTTTAGGATGGTCAAAACTTGGAAAAAGAAAGAAAAAGGAAAGTAGGAAAATGATGGGTTACCTCCCATCCAGTGCTATCTTTTACCCCATTCCGCTGGGCGTAAAGGTATGCACAGAAGACGGATAATCATATTAATAGTTGGACACTTGAATGTCCTCAAGAAATGTGTTTTCCTCAAGATCCGTAAAAAGATGATTGATAAAGAAACAGGGATCAAAATGAAATGGAAAAATGACTGGGTCTAGCCATGGTTTATGTTCATGTAAAATGGAAAATGTGGGTGGATCGGGTGGTACATCAAATGGAAACTAAGGAGAAACTAGACAGTGAGATGTAGGGTGGGTGAAGCAAGTGTGGATGTTTTTGGTGAAAAATCAGGAAGGATGAAAGAGTAAAAGTCAAACCCTAGCTGATCTAAAAAGTTTCGAACCATAAAATCATCCTTCGAATAGGAATCAATAAAATCTAGATCCATGGTGGTCAAAGCTGAGTAGGATTTGATCAACAAAGATTTCTCACAAATTGCTTCCATTGTATTATCAGTGTCCTCGAATATTTTTTGATCAATGGTCCTCTTGGAAGCTTGAAATAAATCTAATGAGAAAATCTGGTTACCACAACTTATATTCATTTTCCCAGAATGAGAGTTGTTATTAGCTATTGCAGTAATCAGAAGGGGTCTTCCAAGAATGGTATTAGTGAGAGCTGCAGGTACCTCTACGTCAAGGACTAGAAAATTTACTAGATTTAGACAATTTCAGACCTTGACAATATGATCCTCAATGATTCCCCACAGTTGAATGGTAGATCGATCTCCCAATAGAAATTGAACATTAGTAGTTTTAAAATCACCGAATTGAGATTCCTCGAATAAGACCTGGGGAATGATATTAATGGAGGTACCTAGTGATTGCATTTGTGCATGGTTTGTTAATTTAGGGTTTTAAGCCATTGCAATGCACAAAACGAATTCACTTTTAAATTTCTAACCTAGATAGTAGAGTATCTAGGGTCATCCAAGGAGGCGATGTTTTGCAAAAGCAATCTCTTACTTGAAAATGCAACTCAACTTTGTTTTTGTTCTTTTTCGAATGTATAACTTTTAGGATTTTTGATTTAACAAGGCAATACAAAGTTGGTGGTGAAAAAAAACAAAACCTACTTCAGCAACTAGGTGGCAAAGTAACCTCTTCCCAAGCTCACCTAAGGCAAGTGAAGGCCTAGGATAGTTGATAAGAGGGTGTGGAAGTACTAAAACAAAGCCAAAGTAAAGAATAAATTGCACTATATTAGGAAAGTAACTTTATAAAAAATCAGACTTTTGTTCTACAGTACAACAAGAAAGCATATAACAACAAGGAAAACATAAAACAAAAGTTTTGGTTAATGAAGATGGTGAAGAGGTGAAGCTCCTTACTCCAAGCTTAGTGGCTTGTAGGCATGAAAAGGGCTCCACCTTCTCCTTCCTTGCTATGCTCCTACAAGATGGTGTCCTCCAAGCTGGAAGCTACCATCTTCAATGATCTCCTTCAATGGTGGGAGTGCACCACCCTTTCTTCTTCTTGCTTGGCCATCGTCCTGGTGGTGAAGATCCTACTCCTTCTTGGCATGGCACAAAGGGAAGAAATGGGGAGAAGAAGGCACCAATGGGGCGAGTGATGTGCCCCCTTAATCTTCCTCTCTATTCCTTCTTCTTGGTTGTGGATTTAGGTGGAAGTAAGGTGGAAATTATACTAATGGGAGGATGATGAAAATGGTGGTGGGTGATGGGCTTTTATAGAGTGGGATGGAGTTGGTTGCCATGGCCTATAGTGGATGGCTAGGATGGCTTGATGGAAGGTGGTTAGGGATCTAATGGAGAGGGTTAAATGACACGAACCAAGGGGGTGTGAAGGGGATTTGATGGTGGACTTTGGTGGTCGAGTATGGGGTGGAAGAGCACCTTGTTTTCGTGCCAACTTTGGCTTCTAGAAGGGGGTGTTTTGGCACCAATTTTATGTGGCTTTTGGAGGGAGGTGAGGGGTGAAAAGGTGGCTAGGTTTGGTGCCAACTTAGCGGTTGACTAGAATAGCTAGGTGGGCTTATAGGTAGAGGTAGTTGGTGGAGCTAGTTAGGTGGGGTTTCAGGGTGGTAAATGCTAAGGGAGCTGGAGCCTAGCTAAGCTAAGCTAAGCTAAGCTGGCTTAGCTAGTAATGGAGTAGAGGAGGAGGCAATGGCAGCTAGGGTTTGAAGAGAGGAGCTAGACAGAAGAAGCTTGGAGCTGAAATGGAGCTGGTAGCTGCTAAAGAGGGTGACATGGAGCTACTCTAGCTGGCTTAGCATGCTAGTTCTTTGTTAGCTGCTAAGCCAAGCTAAGGTAAGCTGGCTTCTACCTTGAGGAGCTGAGGTGAGCTGGGTTTGGTGCTCCCGAGGTGGATAAAGCAGCTAAGCTAACTTACCTCAACTGAGTTGTGCTAAGCTAAGTCCTCATGAGCTGGACTTGAGCTTCCTGAGCTGAAATGAAGTCATCTTCTCTTGGCTGGAGTTGGGTGGAGCTGGATTAAGCTATTCCTGAGCTGAGGTGAATTCCAATCAACTCAGCTGAGCTAGCTAGAGCTCCCTATGAACTAATGGGAGTTGAGATGAGCTAGATTCAGCTAGGTTGAGTTGGATCTGAGTTGACCTGAGCTAGGGTAAGCTAAGATGAGCTCTCTTGAGTTGGCATTCAGTTGAGATGAGTTGCATGGAGCTAGTATGAGCTAACCCTACTTCAAGTGAGCTGAAATCCAACTATGGTGAGTTGGATCTGGCTGAGTTCCAGCTGGTTTGGGCTTCTCCTTCACCAGTTGCCTTCCTGAGTGCTGGAGTTTTAGGGATCTGGCAATCTGTATATCCTTAACACTAACAAAAACACATTAAAAAGATAATAAAAAGTGTAATGCATGCCTACCATAATTGATGCCGAAATGTAGCCCAAAAACCCATTTGCGAAGCAAAATCCTAAGAGCTAGGTTTATTTTAAAGCATAAAAATGGCGATAAATTGGCATTTATCTCACCCCCATACTTATCTTTTGCGAGTCTCTTAGCAAACCTTTAATTTTTACAAAATGAAATTTTGGGGAAATCCAACTTTTTTAACTTTTGAGGAGAAAAAGATTAAGGGACCTTGGTTGATCTAAACGCAGGAGGTACTAGATTTGTTAAAGATAAACATTGGGATCTATTCTTGGATCCAAAAATTAGATAAAAATAGGATCAATATATCCTCCAAGAAATTCAGAGATTAACCCCTTGTCAATTAAGATGACATGAAATTTTTGTTTTTAGGATTTTTCTCGCCCTTGAATCTGATTCGTATCTTGAAGAAACCTTTAAAACCTTGTGTCATGCTTGTGAGAAGCCAACATTTATAAGGGTGTGTTTTCGGTTTAATTTTTTTTCCTCTTCCCCATGCTTATTTTTAGCTTAGTCTTACAACAGATGTGTCAGGATCATCATTCCCATTACCAATCCTCGAGGGGGCTCTGGCACCAATACTTTGAGATAGCATTGTCCATGACACCACCGAGGAGCTCACAACCCCAGAACATAATGCAATGTAAAGGGGCGCTCAAAGCAAACTCAAGCTCTTGCTCCGACACTATAGGTAGAGCACCGTCCAAGACAATTGAGCAGAAAAATGAACTTTAATGATCTGTCTAAAGATATGTAATAGAAAAATAGTGCAACACCAAGGTGGTAACATGTTGACATCGCATCCTTAAAGGAGGCATTTTCCTTCTTCTCAGCGATGGGAACTCAAACCAATGATCTGCTTCAGACTTTTACTAAGGTCAAACAAGGGGGTTTTTCTAATTTTTTGTTGTTTCTAAGTGTTGGCTTGTGTGTGGAATTTGACATAGGAAGTTTTTCAAGAAATGCAAGTTTTTGAAATAGAAACTAAGCCAAATAATTTCCATATTACAAAAGAGGATCAACTCACCTAAACTATCTTGAGTTCAGGTGGAATTTTAGAGGAGGATATCTGCTCTAGTCTAGAAATACACCCCAAAATTCTAATGATCAAATCCGTATCCTCATTCCTAGTTTGTTAAAAATTAAATCCCATAGTACCAAAAGTGAGTTTTCCAACCTTAGTCCCAAATTGAAATTTTTCCTCAAAAAGTTTTCGATATTTTTATTTATTTGTTATTATTATTTGTTATGCAAGTAGAAAACAAGAAAATGAGAAAAGAAAAAAACATAATTTTAGGTTTTGAAAATCCTAAACCAATCGTTAAAATTTTTAAAAACAGCCCCCTATACTTATGATATGCAATGTCATGCATTAGGTGGGAAAAGGGATCACCTTAGTGAAGGGCGATTAGGTTTAGGATTGTCAAAACCTGGAAAACGGAAAAAGGAAAGTAGGAAAAATGATGGGTTACCTCCCATCTAGTGCTATCTTTTACACCATTCAGCTAAGCATGAAGGTATGCATGGAAGATGGAAAATCATGTAAATAGTTGGACACTTGGATGCCCACATAAAATGTGTCTTCTTTTGGATCCCTGGAAAATTGATTAGAGGAAATACAGGGATCAAAGTTAGTTGGAAAATGATAAGTGCAACCCGAGTCTGGCCATGGTTTTAAATCAGGTTGAATGCCAACCTTGGGAGGGTCTTGTGGCAGGTCCATAGGAAAGGGGTCGAGGAAGTGATGGTGAGAATTAGGTGAAGTTAGTGTGGAAAGGTGGGGTGAGGGAAGAGTAGGTGGGTCATGGTGATTAGGGGGTTCATCAAGAATGGATTTTTGGTCAAGACAATTCTCCAAATCATAGATTTCGCCGACCACTGATTTTGAATCTGATTCCCCAAAAATATTATGGTTGGTAAGGGTATCTATCAACATTGTCTCCTCCACCATATTTGAAATTTCAGTATTTAAGTTCTCAAAAAGGTTATCATCATGGAATCTCTTGGAGGATTTGAAAATATCAAGAGTGATAGTTTGGCTTGCTAAGGTGATATCCATTTTTCCTATGTGGCAATTGATATTTGCTTTGTAGTAGCCAAAAAGGGTCGTCCAAGGATTGTTGGGGCATTTAGTAAAGATTCGGGTACCTCAATGCCAAGGATAAGAAAGTCTGCAAGAAAGACTCAATTCTGTACCTTGACCAAAACATCCTCAACAATCCCACGAGGATTGACTGTAGATTGGCTGGCTAATTGCACGATAACCTCGATGGGTTTCAATTCACCGATCTGAAACTCTTCAAATAAAATTGTGGGAATGATATTAACTAAGGAACCAACATCAAGGAGGGTGCGATCAGTGGTAGTATCATCAATAATCAATGAAATTAATGGTGCCCCTGGATCTTCCATCTTAGGAGGTAGCTTCCTCTGTACGACAGAGATTACTATCTTCGAAAGATGTACCTGTCCTAAATTTTTGGCCTACCTTTTAGAAGCATAGATCTCCTTCAAAAATTTTGTGTAGGCAGGTATATATTTGACGGCATCTACGAGAGGAATATTGATTTGAAGTTTCCAAATGGATCCACGAGTTCTTCTGTGGTGGGCTCAGATTTCTTTTTTCTATTGGTGGTGGGGTGGAGAGCTTGTGGAAAGGGGATAGGAGTCGTGTCTTGAGATTTTTGTGTTTCTTGTTCTTCCTGATGGGGAGGTGGAGAGTCAATTTGCACAGGGATGGGGATTTCTCCAGGTTTTTGGGAAGGCTTGGGATCAGTGGTGGTTTTTCCACTCCTCAACGTAACTGCATGTGTACTGGGAGGTGGGATTATTATTTGGAGGAGGTGGGGGAACCTGTGGTTGTGAGAACCTGGGAGGCTACTGAGGTGGTGGATTAGTAGGAGGCTAATTCTGGTAGTGTGGATTTGTGCCTGGATACTAGTTCCTTTGGTGATTAGGGTTGGGCATGGGTTGGGAGGGTAGATGTCCTACAGGTCTTTGCGTGGGAGTAACCCCAATCTAATTATTTAGATTTGTGATGGTGCGAGTTACTTCCGTCATCTTTGTCTGCATGTCCTACAGGGTTCTCACCATCTGGGCATTGATGTCTTGTTGGGATGGCCCAGGATGAAAGGTCAGATTAGATCCATACCCATTCAATTGATTTGGTTATGGAGGAACCTGATTATTGCAGGAGTAGTTTGGGTAATTCTTCCAATTGGAAGAATATTTAAATGGCTCCTAGATGGCAAAAATATTTTGAGTGGGGTTAAGATCTGGATAGTTGTAATTCCCTAGTGAATCATGGGCAACCTCAGAATACTGATAATAATCAGTAGCAGTAGTGTTGAGATTGTGCAAATTTTCTCTTCGTGCAAAGTTAGGTTGGGTCAGATGTGGACTGTGTGGAACTTAAGATGATGTGGCAAGTCTTCCCTTAATCTTCTTTTGATTAATTTGCATCTAGTCGAGTTTTTGTGCAATCATTTGAAGATCATCTTGAGTTATAGGAAATGATTGAGTGCCTACTTCATGAACACTGAACTACGGCTTCGAAGTTCTGCAAAATGTGTTCATGGAAGCTTGACTAAATGAGTTTTCACTCTTTTCTTCAAAAAGGTCATAGGCACTCTTAGCATCCTTATTCAAGAAGTTTCCACCACACGAGGCATCGATGAAACATCGAATTTGATCTTCTAATCCATGATAGAAGATCTGCACGAGCTGCCATAAAGGAATCTCGTGGTGCAGGAAACTTCTTAAGAGATCTTGAAATCTTCCCAAAGAATCATGAAAAGTCTCACCAAATTTTTGTTGAAAGGTCGTAATAGATTTTCGTAGGGAATTAGTATGACCTATGGGAAAGAATTTCTTGAGGAAGGCACTCTTGAGTTGAGGCCAAGTTGTGATGGGTCGGCAAATGGTTTTGAACCAGTAAGTGGCCTTATCTTTAAGAGATAATAGAACTAGTTGCATCAGCCATAGGTCTTCTTGCACATTTTAGGAATGGGTTGTTTGTGCAAGAAGAGTCAGTTTTTCAAGGTGGTTGAAAGGGTTGTCCTTAGGAAGGCCATGGAAGTGTTTAATTAGGTTTAGAACTGCCAACTTGATCTCTAAGTCCCCTTCTAGTACGACCACCCCTGGTCGTTCCTTATAACAATATGGATCATAAAAATCTTTTAGAGGAATAACAGGCTGCTAACGGGGTGGTGGGTTTGGCCTTTTGTTGGCTAGGTTTTGGATACTCCTAATCAACGTTTGTTGATTGGCATTCAATTGAGCAATCTGATCAGCCATCATTATCAAGAGATCACGCAGGGGGGATTGATGTTGTAATTGAGGCAAATTAGCATTGGGGAGCTCCAATTTTGAGAAGTCAAAGGTGGGGGGGTTTTGGGTGGATGGGTCAGATTAGGGTTACTAGTGGGGTTAGAGGTGGGATTAGAGGTGGAAGTGGAAGGGTTAGTGGACCAATTCTTGTTGATTTTCCATTTTAGAAGATGAAGAGGAAGGAAAAAGTGACCTTTTTGAGACTGTCGCCCAAGCATAAAATGGAAGAATGGGAGGGGAGGAGAAGAGGTGGAGATGAGAGAAGTGTGCACACAGGCAATCAAATTTCTAGACTCCCTAAAAATAACCTAAGACATGGTCTACCCAGGAAATAACTAATCAACAGTAAATACCCGTTTTGTCAATGAATCTACCCAAGTTACTTAAGGGGAGGTTTAGGCCCAAGTGTTTCCCAGAAAAATCCCCAAGTGCTTGTACAAACTCGCGACTGGTCATTTGACATGGCCCCTCAGCCTGAACACCAGATATAGATGACAGAATTTGTATTAACTAGAGAAAACTTAAGACCTATATAGCAAGCCAAAGTTGATGAAATCTTAGGGGTCAAGCTGCTACAAATTTTAATTAGGTCTAGGATACTAAAATGCAAATGGAATGCGGAAGGCATTGATTGGGTTGTGGCCCTGTTATTACAATTTTTTTGTGTGTGTGTAGGAATTGGAAAGTGGTTCCAATTTCAAATAAGTTGTCATACAATAATTTTTGTATTTATGCTTTTAGCATCGGATTTAACTTAGTGTATTTTTAGGATTTTCTTTTTAAGTTTTCAAACTTGTTTGAGATTCAACAAACAAGAGGAAATCAAGTTGTATGGGTGAAGATTAATTTCCTTTTATTTGTTGATCTCTAGCAATGAAATGTAAACCCTATTAACTTGAATCATAAGCAGAAATTTAACTACAAATGAGTTTGTTTTAGGCTTCCAGTTTAAGTAGTGGTCCAAACAATGCAAACAACGGCACTAGTGTAAAGAAAATCAAACAAGAATTCAAAAAAGATTTTTTTTAAGATTTTAGGAATTTGTTTGATATTTGTTTTGAATTTCTATTTGTGCTAGTGTCAAAGTCTACAAAAGATACCTGTGGGTATTTTGGACTTTTTAGTATCACCACTAACCTCAGAAAATTTGGTGATTTTATATGATATGTATAATTTTACAAGGATTCTGAAAAGCTAAATTTCACATAAATTGGATGAGCATAAAAGTTCTAAAAATTCATGGATAGTAGCAGAATAGGAAGATTAGAGGGTGTGACCACTATGCAGTCCACGAATTTTTCAAACTTAATCACAAATCAAATTACTCTAAAATTTGGAACAGATGTTCGTTACTTAATTTTGAATCAGTGGATAAAATTTTATGATTTTATGAGGCCTGTGGTGTAAGGAATTGACTTTTCAAGTCCAAATAGAAATCTGGACCTGAAAAATGGAACACCAACACTTGAATTGGAGTGTGTTGAACGGTTACGAACCTACGCTAACGTGTTCGGTTTTGGAAAACCTGTCGTTGTAATTCGAAAGCGAAGAATTCGTGTTAAACAAATAAAATTTATACCGAAATTAAAATTCCGGGTCGAACACAGGGAGGCAGATGTTTGATTTAAAAACTACGCGTTTCCTTTTATTTGTTACAGAATAATTCAATTTAGAACCATCTAGTTATTTACAATAAATAGAAGAGAGAGAGAGAGTAGGAGAGAAAGAGAATATTACACAGAGAAATCAAAATGAGATGTAGAATAAACAAGGAATTTTTGTATTGAAGAGATTGTTCATTACAACTAGAAAGCATAAAACAATTACTCTAGAAAGCAATAAATTTACTTTAGAAAGCATTAAAAGAATGGAGAGAGAAATGTCCTCCTCGACGATTGCTTGGAGGACGAGTAGATTAATCTAGAAAGTAGTAAATCTATACTAGAAAGTGGTAAAAAGAATAGGGAGAGAGAAATCCTCGTCGACGGTTGCTTGGAGGACGAGCCGGACGGGACGACGCCTGGGCGAAAGAGAACGAAGCGGGACGAAGGAGGACAAAGTAGAAGAACGGGAACGAAGCAGCACGCCATCGTCGTCGCGGGATCCACTTCCGAAGGAGAATGAAAATTGGGCTTTATCTGGCGAGAAGCATCCCGGGTGTGGGACAAGCTTCTCTTGAGCTTTGGAGGGGTAGAGAGGAGAAAGAAGGGATGAGAATTTCGTATGGAGGGGGTATCCTTTTATAGTTGCAAGGAGTGGGGGCAAAATGGACATTACATCTTCAAAATAATAAACAAGGGGTCTTTAGTGACGGATAAGTCCGTCACTAAAGCCCCGACGTGGCCATCGGCGCCGTGCCCATGCGCGCCTCCTCGGCTGCCTGCTCCTAAATGCTCGCGCACGTCCAGAGCTTTTCAGCCGTCCGATCGCTAGATCGGACGGCTTAAATCACGTCCGCGCCCGCTGCAACCCGCCTGCCTGCGCGTGCGATCGCGCATTACGTTGGGCGTCCAATCGCGCGTCGGCGCTATGGGGCTCCCGCGACCGCACGATCTCCATCCGACGCTCCACGCGCCTCAATTACCCGCGCCTCCAATCCCCTCGCCGTGGCTTGATCCCGCGCCCCGCACTCGCGTAAGTGCGCTCGACCACTGCGCTGCGGGGCGCGGATGGTTGAGCGCACGTTTTAAGCGCTGGGCGGCCACAGCTGTTGGATCTCCATCTAACGGTGGAGAGCGATCGGGCGGGGGCCTTCACAAAATGCCAGCGGCCGTTTGGGCGGCTGAGATGGCGCCACGTGCTGCGGTCAGATTTGTCATCTGAAGTGCGAATTTACACCATCCTGGCCCTTGATCTTCTAGGGTTCCCCAATCTCTATCTGCTGCTATGGATGCCTGATTAGGGCGATCTTGGAGTCGTTGAACTCCAATCGTTGCCCTGATCATATCCATACGGTTGGATCTTTGATCCGAGGCCTCGATAAAATGTTTGCCCTGTCCAAGCACATAAAAGGAGACAATTAACCTCCATTTTATTCAAACTACTCTAAATGCGAGATGATGCCTGTTATGCAATACTTATATCATGAAATGCAATCCTATGCTTAAGAACATGCATAAATAGACATTTTAAGTAGTGTAAATTTGTTTACATCATACCCCCATGCTTATCTTTTGCTAGTCCCTAGCAAAAACTATATGCTATTTATAAAAGAATTAGGTTAGATTATTTGGACCTGAGTTATTTTCAATCATTAAGAAATTGTCTACTTAGGAACTGAACTTTCAAAGACACAACAGTACCCGGGTATCGGCCAAAATGCAGACCGCCTCAAGCCCTCGCCTTATTCAAAGAAAAATTTCTTTTTCTCTTTTTACTCTTTTCTAATTTTTTTGGATTTTCAAATTTTAGGGTTTAAGAGTGGCTTTCTACGGCCATTCAACTCACCCAAGATTTGTTGAGAACCCTAAGTTTTAAGCATCTTATTGTGATTGTGATAGACTCGTTGACCGGCAATTAGAACGGACTTTGGATTTCTACGCCTCTAGGTGACCTCAAAAAGAATTCTGCCTAAAGGTGTATCTTTACAACTGGTAGCTTTCTCCCTACTTTTATTTTTTAACGTGGTCAACACAAGGGTGAATCCAGTGTATATCTCCCCAGTTTATTCTACTTCTCCGCTTCTTTCTAAGTGTTTTGGGAATTTTTAGTGCATTTTCTGAGTTGGGTTCTGGACAACCGGTCGATGAGCTGTTACCACCGACAACTTGCCAGCCATACTCGTGTGGCGAAGTGTGGCTTATTTCTTTTTGTTCTTTTCTCCTTTTTGATTTTTTTTTTCTTTTTTTAAGTAGGTGGCTTCCCTGGTCTAAGATTTACCTAAAGGCAGCAAAAAGAGAAAGGTCCAGTGACTGGGCTCTGGACAACCTACCTATGGGCTATTGCCCACGATAACTTGCCAGCCATATCACCCTAGAAGGTTCATTAGCTACCCAATTTCTGTTAGAATCGTCGAATAACGAGTCAGTGCAAAGAAAGTGTGTAGATGCTTAAAACTCAAAATTCCCTCAAATCAGAGGGCGGGTTGATAAGTCGTGTTCTTATCACCCAAACTTTTTTATTCCAATTATAATAGAATTAAAATGGCGAGGACTCAAAGATAAATCCACATTTTAGTGGATACACAGGCTAATTAAGTCCAAAGACCTAAGGGATCTTTGTGTTCAGATCTTAATGTAGTATTTCTTAAGATTGAAAATTTTCTTAAACCCAAATTCTCTTCCTAATTATGATATATATATATATATATAAGAAAATAAAACAAATCTACGGAGCTGACAAATGAATTCAGAGATAAATATCCACCCCCCCATGCCTGTCTAATGCAATGTCCTCATTATATTAAAAAGACATAAAACAGAGTGGAAAAGCGTAGAAAGCACCTGAATTGCGTGAATGTCATGTCCGCTCTAAGATGAAATAGAAAAAGAACTGTATATGTGCTGAATTTAGTACCTTCAGCTAGGCGCACTATACAAAGAAAAGAAATGAAGAATTCACAAGTGCAGGTCAGAATTAATATAAACAGAAGAATCCTCTGACCTATCAACAACGGTCCACAGATGTGGACCAGATTGTGGTGCAGACCCATCCCCCATAATCGAGAATATCTTAGGTTCTGGATAAAAATTACCCAAAACCTAAAATCAGAATGCAAGCGGGGTCGGGCCTGCGATTTATGAGGATGCAACCCAAGGCCAAAATGTCGGGTTATAGAGAATTGAAGCTCAAAAGGATAATCGTTGAATGTGTGCTTGAGTTGAACATCCTCGAAACAAATGTCGTAAGGGTTCTGATTTGATGGTTTCAGCTTAAAAGGAACCCTTCGACTCAATTTTCCATTTCCTCCAAAATTAACTTCCCAAATCAGAAATTCCCCGCTCCTATCCTCCTCATTAAGTGTATCAAATTCGAAGACCTCTTGTATATTCATCACCCCATCTGGAATCTCCAAGTCTAAATGATGTGGCAGAATCAAAATTGACTTGGGTCTAATTATCTCAGAATTAGAATCATCAATAAGCTCAACAGGGTGTAACTGATAATCAGGGCATTGAATTGATTCCTCCAGAAAATGCGATTCTGGATCCGTATCGTGTGCCCTAATAAGATCAGTTTCCTCAGTTATTGGGCTATCAAATGATCTATCAGATTCCTCAGGCCCAATCGTCTCACAAAAATCATGATCTAAAAACTCGTGTGAGAGTTCGCAACTTGAATCTTCACCATCAAAGAAATTAGGATCCGTATCAATGTATGTCCCAAAATCAGTTGTCACTTTGTGTTCCTAGGAGACATACGTCTTCTCGTAACCCGACTCAGGGATCTCAGGTGAAGAAATCAGGTCATCCTTAATTAGTTGCTTTAATTCAATCTGGTCAGCCTCCTAACAAGTGTCCCCCCCAACAGGTGCCTGAGCGGGTTCTGTCATTGGCTTTCCAGAAGAGGGTTCATCTGGGAATCATCCCAAGATTGAATAAAAGCAACCACGAATCTCATCCTCAATTTTGCTAATTTCCCAAGTAGAAACTCACCCGGGTTCTTATCCTTAACATCCTGGAGCCAATCCAACAAAGACTTATTTAAATCATCAATCATTTCAATCAGGGGCTCCAATCTCTCAATGCAAGGTATTGGCTGAACTTCTAAAGATTGAATGATATTCCTCAAGTTAGCCAGAACCTTATCTTGAACCTGGTTAACCTGAACCAAATGAGTTGGTTCAGGATTGGGCTCAATGCAGGGGAATTAACGAATTGAGATTCGTTATACCCTTCCTGATAATAGGTCATTTCAGATTGTTGAAAAGATGGTGATGACCTAAAGGCAGTGAAATCAGAGGATGGGTAAGGATCGGTGTATCCTTCTTGATTGTAGATCATATTATGTTGTTCATGAAAGGAAGACGATCTATAATCGATGTAGCTCTGAGAAGGATAAAAATCAGAATCAAAGTGTTCAGAGTTAGACCCTAAACACGGGGGTCCGGAATTGTATCCCAAATCCGAATTATCCCAACTAACTGATGGTCGATTACAATACAAGTTGGGATAATCGTCATGTTGAGGATAATTTACAACAGGAGGGAAAGAGCGGGAATGCGTGAAATATGTGGAAGGATTCATGATACACTAGAGGAAGAAAGGTGCCCTGCAATACAAACAATCAAACCTGTCCTTAAATAGTTTAGCCTAAAGACCTACAGCCTCTCAAAACTTGTCTTGAGATAAAGGAACGATTTGATCTACTTCCGTCTGTTCAATCTAACCAGTTAGAAGGAGGGACTGGGGAGAAGGTTCTTCCTTCGACTTGCGCCTCCGGTTGCTAGTGTATCCCCCAGCCGCAATCGTTTGACTCTACTCCCCTAGCTAGACATCAGATTGAACAGTAGAAACAGACTAATCGAAAATAATCTCGTTCTGGGTTCTGAAGAGCGAGTCCAACCTTAAGGCCAACGTCTACTCTGTTTTATTTAGGGCTAGGTTTGAATGTGCTTTGGAATGTGATGGGCCCTTTAAATGGGTTGTGCCCTTATTGATTGATTGATTCGTGTGTGAGTGCACAACAAGTGGTTTTCAAGCAAGATTGTTTTTGATGTGGTGATTTTTAAGATTCAAATCTTGCTTAGTAGCTTTTAAGATTCAACTTTGGGTGTTTTCAATCAAGTTTCGCTGGCACACCAAGTTTTACAAGCACAGGTGAAGATGTTTTCCTTTAAAGCTTAAAAAGAATGTGGAGTGCCTGGTAAATCCCTAAGAGTTGAAACTAATTGGCAGCTATTTGAAGAGTTGATTTTATTTGAAGTGGTGCGGCCCAATCAACTCAAACAATTGGCCACAAATGCACCACTAAGTTAGGCACACAAAGATGGTTAACCTAGAATGATTTCTACTCTTTTATGTGTTTCTTTATGTGTACCGGTTCCAAAGATCAGAACCCGGTTGAGTAGAAACAAATCAATTCGGTTAAGCGCCTTTAAATGTGGGTGTACATTGTGTATTTGTTGAAAATTGCCCCACAAAATTATCTTTTTGCTTTTTTTTATATAAATGAAGGCGGAATGAATGTGAGCGAGAATCCAAACAACCAAACTATTCCTAGGATTTATGCAAACACCTAGGTTAATTGGAATTTGGAATCAATGTAGCGAATGAAATCTTTGGAGGAAAGAATGGGGGATAACTTGCAAAACCTTCCATAGCACTTTACTCCAAACTGCCGCTTTTGCTTGCCTAAAAAGAGTACCTACAATTACAATAAGAAAGGAGAAAAGTGAGGTAAATGATTTGTAAGTTACAAAACGTGAAGAGAAATCAAAGATCGTTGCCTCCCCGACAACGGCGCCAAAATGTTGAACGTGTACGAACCTACGCTAACGTGTTCGATTTTGGAAAACCTGTCATTGTAGTTCGAAAGCGAAGAATTCGTGTTCAACAAATAAAACTTATACCGAAATTAAAATTCCGGGTCGAACACAGGGAGGCAGACGTTTGATTTAAAAACTACGCGTTTCTTTTTATTTGTTACAGAATAATTCAATTTAGAACCATCTAATTATTTACAATAGATAGAAGAGAGAGAGAGTAAGAGAGAAAGAGAATATTACACAGAGAAATCAAAATGAGATGTAGAATAAACAAGGAATTTTTGTATTGAAGAGATTGTTCATTACAACTAGAAAGTATAAAACAATTACTCTAGAAAGCGATAAATTTACTCTAGAAAGCATTAAAAGAATGGAGAGAGAAATGTCCTCCTCGACGATTGCTTGGAGGACAAGTAGATTAATTTAGAAAGCAATAAATCTATACTAGAAAGTGGTAAAAAGAATAGGGAGAGAGAAATCCTCCTCGACGGTTGCTTGGAGGATGAGCCGGACGGGACGATGCCTGGACGAAGGAGAATGAAGCGGGATGAAGGAGGACGAAGCAGAAGAACGGGAACGAAGCAGCACGCCGTCGTCGTCGCGGGATCCACTTCCGAAGGGGAACGAAAATTGGACTTTATCTCGTGAGAAGCATCCCGGGTGTGGGACAAGCTTCTCTTGAGCTTTGGAGGGGTAGAGAGGAGAAAGAAGGGATGAGAATTTCTTATGGAGGGGGTCTCCTTCCATAGTTGCAAGGAGTGGGGGCAAAATGGACATTACATCTTCAAAATAATAAATAAGGGGTCTTTAGTGACGGATAAATCCGTCACTAAAGCCCCGACGTGGCCGTCGACGCCGCGCCCACGCGCGGCTCCTCGGCTCCCCGCTCCTCAACGCTCGTCCACGTCCAGCGCTTTTCAGCCGTTCGATCGCGAGATCGAACACCTTAAATCGCGTCTGCGCCCGCTGCAACCCGCCTACCTGTGCGTGCGATCGCTCGTTACGCGGGGCGTCCAATCGCACGTCGGCGCTATCGGGCACCCACGACTGCACGATCTCCATCCGACGCTCCACGCGCCTCAATTACCCGCGCCTCCAATCCCCTCCCAGCGACTCAAACCCGCGCCCCACGCTCACGTAAGCGTGCTCGACCGCTACGCTGCGGGGCGCAGATGGTCGAGCGCACGTTTTAACTGCCGGGCCGCCACAGCCGTTGGATCTCCATCTGACGGTGGAGAGCGATCGGGCGGGGGCCTTCACATAATGCTAGCGGCCATTTGGGCGGCTGAGATGGCGCCACGTGGTGCCATCTTGGCCGTCCATCTTCTGGAAGTTGTAGATGGTGCCACGGATGTCGAATTGACTCGATTTTTGTGTCGTTGGGCTGCGATCGTCGATCCGAATTCATCCGTGCGGTCGGATTTGTCATCTGAAGTGCGGATTTACACCATCTTGGCCCTTGATCTTCTAGGGTTCCCCGATCTCTATCTGATGCTACGGATGCCTGATTAGGGTGATCTTGGAGTCGTTGAACTCCAATCGTCGCCCTGATCATATCCATATGGTTGGATCTTTGATCCGAGGCCCCGATAAAATGTTTGCCCTGTCCAAGCACATAAAAGGAGACAATTAACCTCCATTTTATTCAAACTACTCTAAATGCGAGATGATGCATGTTATCCAATATTTATATCATGAAATGCAATCCTATGCTTAAGAACATGCATAAACAGACATTTTAAGTAGTGTAAATGTGTTTACATCAGAGTGGTATTTAATGGTGCAAACAAGCAAACAATGAGTTTTAAATTGCACCACTCTAATTAATTAAGATATTTAAGATCTTGAAAGCCAAGTTTACTATTTTTTTGGTAGTTTTTTAATGCTTTATATGACAAGATAAGGGGAACAAACCTAAATCCACGGGAAGACAATGGACTTGAGTTCTTCTTTCCAGAATTCCTGCTTGCTCCTGTAGTTCCTGCACACACAAGATAGAAGAAAAGAGAAGGGGATGAGATCCACTTCAAGCAAGAGAAAAGTGATACAAGTAAAGTCGTGCCTCCCCAGCAACGGTGCCAAAAAGTGATTGCGTTTTTACGCTATTTCCTAATGTAGGGTTTTAAGTCATTGCAATGCACAAAAACGGATTCACTTTTAAATTTCTAACCTCGATAGTGGAGTATCTAGGGTCGTACAAGGAGGTGATGATTTGCAAAAATCAATCACTTTCTCAAAAATGCAACTCAACTTTCTTTTCGTTATTTTTCTAATATATAATTTTGAGTTTTTGATTTAGCAAGGCAATACAAAGTTGGTAATGAAAAAAAACAAAACCCACTTTAGCAACTAGGTGGCAATGTAACCTCATCCCAAGCTCACCCTAGGCAAGTGAAGGCGTAGGATAATTGGGAAGAGGGTTTGAAAGTCCTAAAACAAAACCAAAGTAAAGAATAAAATGCACTAGATTAGGAAAGCAACTTTATAAAATACTAGACTTTTGATCTACACTAATACAGGAAAGCTTATAACAACAATGAAACTATAAAACAAGCAAAACAAAAGTCTTGGTTGATGAAGATGGTGAAGAGGTGAAGCTCCTTGCTCCAAGCTTAGTGTCTCCTA
This sequence comes from Thalassia testudinum, assembly GCA_037157565.1. Lineage (NCBI taxonomy): Eukaryota > Viridiplantae > Streptophyta > Magnoliopsida > Alismatales > Hydrocharitaceae > Thalassia > Thalassia testudinum. Next base: position 61,408,552 of record JAZHRO010000014.1, read on the forward strand.
GGCTTGAAAAGGGCTCCTCCGTCTCCTTCCTTGCTATGCTCCTCCAAGATGGTGTCCTCCAAGGTGGAAGCTACCACCTTCAATGATCTCCTTCAAGGGTGGGAATGCACCACCCTTTCTTCTCTTTTCTTGGACATCCTCTTGTTGGTGAAGATCCTCCTCCTTCTTGCCGTGGCTCAAAGGGAAGAAATGGAGAGAAGAAGGCACAAAGAGGGCAGGTGATGTGTCCCCTTAATCTTCCTCTCTATCACCTCTTCTTGGCTATGGGTTTTGGTGGAAGTAAGGTGGAAATTGTACTAATGGTAGGATGATGAAAATGGTGGTGGGTGATGGGTTTTTATAGAGTGGTATGGAGGTGTTTGGCGTGGCCTTTAGTGGAGGGCTAGAATGGCTTGATGGGAGGTGGTTAGGGATCTAATTGAGAGGGTTAAATGGTGCCAACAAGGGGGGTGTGAAGGGGGTTTGATGGTGGCCTTTGTTGGTCGAGTATGGGGTGGAAGGGCACCTTGTTTTCGCATCAACTTTGGCTACTAGAAGGGGGTGTTTTGGCACCAACATTAGGTGGCTTTTGGAGGGAGGTGAGGGTGAAATGGTGGCTAGGGTTGGCACCAACTTAGTGGTGGAATAGGTAAGCTAGATCGACTCATTGGTAGAGGTAGCTGGTGGAGCTAGTTAGGTGGGGTTTCATGCTGGTAAATGCCAAAGGAGCTGGAGCCTAGCTAAGCTTAGCCGGTAATGGAGTAGAGGAGGAGGCAATGGTGCTAGGGTTTGAAGAGATGAGCTAGATAGAAGAAGTCTGGAGCTGAAATGGAGTTGGTAGCTACTGAAGAGGGTGGCATGGAGCTACTCTAGCTGGCTTAGCTTGCTAGTTCTTTGCTAGCTGCTAAAGCAAGCTAAAGTAAGCTGGCTTCTACCATGAGAAGCTGAGGTGAGCTGGGTATGGTGCTCTCGAGAAGGATCAAGTTGGTTGAGGCAGCTAAGGTAGCATAGCTCAACTGAGTTGAGCTAAGCTGAGTCCCCGAGAGCTGAATTTGAGCTTCCTGAGCAGACATGAAGTTATCTTCAGTTGGCTATAGTTGAGTGGAGCTGGATCAAGCTGGTCCTGAGCTGAGGTGAACTCCAGTCAACTTAGCTAAGCTACCTAGAGCTCCCTGTGAACTACTGGGAGCTGAGATGAGCCAGATTCAGCTAAGTTGTGTTGGATCTGAGTTGACCTGAGCTATGGTGGGCTAAGATGAACTCTCTTGATCTGCCATTCAGCTGAGATGAGCTGAGTGGAGTAAGGATGAGCTAACCGTAGTTTAAGTGAGCTGAAATCCAGCTATGCTGAGCTGGATCTAGTTGAGTTCTAGCTGGTTTGGGCTTCTCCTTCACTAGTTGCCTTCATGAGTGTTAGTGTTCTAGGGATTTGGTAATCTGTATATCACTAACACTAATAAAAACACATTAAAAGACAATAAATGGTGCAATGCATGCCTACCCCAATTGATGCCTAAATGCAACCAAAAGGCCCATTTGCGGAGCAAAATCCTAAGATCTAGGTTTGTTTTAACGCATAAGAATGATGATAAACTGTCGTTTATCAGTACCTAAGTCGAGGGGGGGGGGACGCGAAGAAAAATGGTGTCATTTTTGACAACTGAGTTGAGGGATGCACCCGAGTCCTTTTTTGTGAGAGGCAGCTTGCTCTAAGAAACTAAGCTTGTTGTCTTAGAAAGGACCACCCCTCCTAGATTCTGAGCCTCCCCCAGTGGAGTAAACTTTTCTTTCAAAAATTTTGCAAATGTAGGGGAGGCATCTAGGAGGGGGATATTCTTCTTGACTTGCCCAAATAAGTCGAAAAGATCTTTGTGAGAGTGCTCTGATTTCTGATCAAAAAGATTGGATGGCAGTACTTGAGAGTAAGAAATAGGATTTGAATCAAGTGCTTTTGGTATTTCTTTTTCTTCTTCATGAGTGGGGTTAGGAGAGTCAATTTGCATAGGTTGAGAGTGGGTTTCCACAATCTGATTTGAAGACCCTAAATCAACGGTGGTTTTCCCACTTCTCAATGTAACTGCATGCGCAGTTTGGTTATCACTAGGAGGAGGTGGGGGGTTCTGTTGTTGATAGAAACTAGATTGGTGCTAAGATATCGGGTTAATAGGAGGTTGAACAGTGAGGTTCTGATGTTGGTGACCACTTAGGTGTTGGTTCCAGTGATTGACAAAGTCTGGTGTGGGCTGGGATGGTGAGTGTCCTACAAGTCTTTGGTTTGAAATAACCCCAAATTGATCATTGAGATTATTAATACACAGGTTATTTCTGTTGTTTTTCTTTGCATATCCTGCAAGGTTTTCAACATCTAGGCATTGATGTCTTCTTGAGATGGCCCAGATTGATAAATTGATTTTGAACCATGCCCTCCAAATTGGTTTTGTTGTTGGTGAGGAACCAGATTGGTCCAAGATTGACCCAGATAGTTCCTTCAATTAGAGGAATTTTGCAATTTCTCCTGGAAGGTCGAGACATTTTGAGTGGGGTAATGATGTGGATAAGTATAATTCCACGTTGAACCATAGAAAGCCTCAGAATAATGATTATACTCAGCACGAGTCATATGCAAATTTTATCTCTTTGGGATGTGAGACGGGGTGAGATGTGGAATGTGTGGAGCTTAGGTAGGTGTGGCAGGACTCCCTTGGTTTGGTAGGTTTGTTAAATCCTTATGCAACTGTTGTTGCTTAACTTATAGCTGAGCCATAATGTAGTAGAAATTAGGTGGGGGGCCTCATTAAGAAGCTCTTGGATGGAAAGATTGGGAAAAGAATAATTAGCATGTAGGTTAGAGGATAAATTTTGATTTTCCATTTTTAAAGAACAAAAAAAATGCAGGAAAAGTCTTTTTGGGGAGGCAAAAATCAAGTGGCCCCTCCAAGTGTGGAGTTTTGGACCACCACCTATGCAAAATGGAAGAAACAGGAGGGATGGAGATGAGATGATGAAGAGAGAACATGTGCAAACAAGCAATCAAAATTCTAGACCTAACTTAAATATGACTCCTTAAAAATAACCTATGACTTGGTCCACCTAGGAAATAAGTAATCAATAATGAATATTCGTTCTGTCAATAAATCTGGATAAGTTGTTTAAGGGGAGGCTTGGGCCCAAGCGTTTCCGATAAAAATTCCCAGGAGCTTGTACAAACCCACGCTTGGTCATTTGACATGGCCCCTCAGACTAAACATCAGATATAGATGACAGAATTGATATTAACTAAAGAAAACTTAAGACCAAGATAGCAAGCCTAAGTTGATGAAACCTTAGGGGTCAAATTGCTACAGATTTTAATTTTGTCTAGGATACTAAAGTGCATACGAAATGTGGAGGGCGTTGATTGGGTTATTGCCCTGTTATTTCAATTTTTTTGTGTGTGTGCTGGAATTGGAAAGTGGTTCCAATTTCAAACAAGTTCTCACACAATAGTGATGTATTTCTATCTTTTAAAATTGGATTTAAGTTAGTGTATTTTAGGGTTTCCTTCTTAAGAGTTCAAATAAGTTTTTGAGATTCGAGAAATAGAAGGAAATCAAGTTGTATGGGCTGAGATCAATTTCCTTTTAGTTGTTTGTCCCTAAAAATGAAAATGAAACCCTAATCCAATTGATTCTAGAACTGAAATTTAACTACCAATGGATCTTTTCTAGGCTTCCTGTATTAAGTAGTGGTCCAAACAAATAAAATAACACCACTACCTTATGGAAAATCAAACAAAGAATTCGGAAAGTATTTTTCTAAGATTTTAGGAATTTTTTGATATTTTTTTTGAATTTTTATTTATGCTGGTGTCAAAGTCCAAAAATGATACCAGTGGGTATTTTGAAATTTTCAGTATAACCACGGACCTAAAAAACTTTTGGTGATTTTATATGATGTGTCAAATTTCATAAGTATTCCAAAAAGATAAATTTCACAAATATTGGATGAGAATAAAAATTCTAAAAATTCGTGGATATTTGCAAATAGGAAGATTAGATGGTATGACCCCTATGCAGTCAACAAATTTTTAAAAATTAATGACAAATCCAATTACTCTGATATTTGGACAATAAGTTCCATACCCTATTTGGAATCACTGGGTGAAATTTTATAATTTTAACACCCCTGTGGTGTTAGGAATTGATTTTTCAATTCCAGACAGAAATCTGGACACGAAAAATAGAACACTAACACTTGATGTGAAGTGTTGTTTAATGAAGCGTACAAGCAAACAGTGGATTTTAAATTTCACCACCCCACTTAATTAAGATATTTAAGGTCCTAAAGGCCAAGTTGAATATTTTTTGGTAGTTTTTAAGGATAAATTTGACAAGGGACAACCAACCTAAAATCGTGGGAAGAAAAGGAACTTTTGAGCTCTTACTTCCAAATTCCCTCTTCCTTCCTACAATACCAACATACACAAGAGAAAAGAAAGAGAAGGGGATGAGATCCACTTCAAGAAAGAAAAAAATTGATTAAGCAAAGTCGTGCCTCCCTAGCAACGACGCTAAAAAGTGATGCGAAATTTAGTGTGATTTGTAATTAGGGCTTCTAGAGTCGTAACACATGAAATCGTATACGCTTTTGAAACAAATAACCTAGATAAGGGAGTATCTAGGGTCATCCAAGGAGGCCAAATGTTTTCAAAATTATGTCTCTCATTTGGAAATCGAACTCAGCTTTCTTTTTGGTATTTTACATATATGATTTTTATAGGTTTTGAAATAATGGGAACAATGCAGGTTTGTTGATAGCACAAAAATTCTCTATACTAATCCACTACACTACTATCATACTGTTAAGTAGAACCCCTCCATAACCTCACTTTTGGCACGTGGAGGCCCAGAGTAATTAGGGAAAGGGAGTGAAAATAGTTAAACAAGAATTCTATAAGACTTTGCAACAAAATGATTAAGGAAGGAAACTTTGATTGAAAGAGAGAGTGCTTTACAAAAACCCCAGTAGATGAATGCTTCTACTACTAGATAATTGCAACAAATAAAATAAAACACAAGTCCTCTTGAATTTTTGGTCAAGAGGGGAAGCTTCTTGCTCCAAGCTTAGTGGTTCCTAAGCTTGAAAAGGGCTCTTCCTTCTCCTTCCTTGAGATTCTCCTTCAAGGTGGAAGCTACCACATTCAATGATCTCCTTCAAGGGGAGGCATGCACCACCTTTGGTCCTCCTTGCCTGGCCGTCCTCCTAGTATGGGAGTGCTCCTCCTCCTTGGCATGGCAAAAGGGAGAAGAAAAAGGGGAAGAAGGCACCAAGGGGGGTGGTAGGATGCTCCCTTAATCTTCTTTTCTTCTTCTCCTTCCTTGGCCTTGAATTATGGTGGGTATATGGTAGACTAAACTACTGGAGGATGGGAATTATGTGGTGGTAGGGTAGGGTATTTATAGGATGGGAAGGGGGATGGTTATGGTATTTTTTTAGTGGGAAATGAAGGGGTGCTTGGATACTTTTGGAGAGAAAAATGGGAGTGAAATGAAGAGGTGCCTTGGTGTTCCCTCCAAAAATACCTTCTAGAAGGCATTAATTTTGGAGGGAAAGAATGGAGGGTGGAGATGGGTTTTTATGGTGGACGTAGGGTGGTGATGGAAGGGATAGTTGTCACAAAAATAAAGCATGAGTAGGAGGTCTTTTCGCTGGTGCTTAGGTAGTAGAATAGTAGGGTAGTAGGTTTTGGTGCCATGGAGGTGGACTAGCTAAGCTAAGCTAGCGTAGCTAGCTTAGATAGTAGGGAGTAGGGTTGGAGGCATTTGGAGCTAGGGTTTTTAGGGAGAAGAGCTGGAGGTAGTCATCTTGAGCTGCACTGGAGCTGGTGGCTGCTAAAGAGAGCTACAAGGAGCTAACTTATTTGGCTTAGCTTGCAAGTTCTTTGCTAGCTGCTAAGCCAAGCTAAATTAAGTTGGCTTCTACTGGAAGGCGATGAGGTGAGCTAGATCTGATGCTCCCAAGGAGGACCTAGCTAGTTGAGGTAGCTAAGGTAGCTTAACTCAACTAAATTTAGCTAAGCTGAGTCCTTGGGAGCTGGACTTGAGCTTTTTGAGCTAAGATGAAGTCATCTTCAGCTAGCTGGAGTTGAGTAGAGCTGGATGTAGTTGATCCTGAGCTGAGGTGAACTCTAGTCAACCCAGCTAAGCAAGCTAGAGCTCCCTGTGAACTAATGGGAGCTGAGATGAGCATGATTTAGCTAAGTTGAGCAAGATCTGAGCTAACCTGAGCTAGGGTGAGCTATGATGGGCTCTCTTGGGCTACCATTCAGCTGAGATAAGCTGAATGGTGCTAGGATGAGCTAACCCTATTTCAACTAAGATGGAATATAACTATGGTGAGCTAGGTTAAGCTGAGTTCTAGCTAGTCTAAGCTTCTTCCCCAGTTGCCTTCCTGAGTGCTAGGGTTTTGGAGTTCTGATAATCTATATATCCCTAACACTCACAAAAATAAATTAAAAGACAATAAAAAGTGCAATGCATGCCTAACGTAATTAATGCCTAAATGTAGCCTGAAAACCCGTTTGTGGAGAAAAATCCTAAGAGATGGTTTGTTTTAATGCATAGGAATGATGATAAACTGGCATTTATCACACCCCCATGCTTATCTTTTCCTAGTTTCTTAGCAAAACTTTAAATTTTACAAAATAAAATTTTTGGGAAATCTACTTTTTTTGACTTTCGATGAGAAAGTGATTACGAGACATAGGATGATCCAAATACAGGAGTTACGGGATTTATTACGGATAAACATTGGGATTTATTTTCGGATCCAAAAACTAGACAAAAATAAGATCAATATATCCTCCAAAAAAATTCACAACTTAACCCTTATTAATTTAGACAACTTGAAATTTTTATTTCCAGGATTTTTCTGGCTCTTGAATCTGATTCGTAACTTGCAATAACATTTATAAACTTGTGTCTGCACTTGTGAAAAACTGACATTTATAGGGGCCTTGATAAAAGCCAGTTTATCATCATTGTTTTGCATTAAAACAAACCTAGCTCTTAGGATTTTACTCCACAAATGGTTTTTGGGCTGCATTTAGGCATTAACTAGGTTAGGCATGCATTGCATTTTCTTTTGTTGTTTTAATGTGTTTTAGTGAGTATTAGGGATGAACAGATATATAGATCCCTAAAACCCTAGCACTCAAGAAGGCAAATGGTGAAGGAGAAGCTCAAACTAGTTGGAACTCAGCCTGATCCAACTCAACACAACAGGAACCTAGCTCACTTGAACTAGGGTTGGCTCATCCTAGCTTCATTCAGCTAATCTCAGCTGAATGGTAGCTCAAGAGAGCTCATCATAGCTCACCCTGGCTCAAGTCAGCCCTTATACAGCACAACCTAGTTGAGTCTAGCTCATTTTAGCTCCCAATAGTCCACAGGGAACTCTAGCTAGCTCAGCTGAGTTGACTGGAGTTCACCCCAGCTCAGATCTAGCTACATCCAGCTCCACTCAACTCCAGCTAGCTGAGGATAACTTCATTCCAGCTCTGGAAGCTCAAGTTAGCTCCAAGGGACTCAGCTTGGCTCAACACAGTTGAGCTAAGCTACCTTAGCTGCCTCAACCAGCTTGATCCTCCCTAGGAGCACCAGACCCAGCTCACCTCAGCTCATTATGGTACAAGCCAACTCACTTTAGCTTCGCTTAGCAGCTAGCAAAGAACTAGCAAGCTAAGCCAGCTAGAGTAGCTCCATGCCAGCCTCTTCAGCAGCTTCCAGCTCTAGTTCCAGCTCCAGACTTCTCCTCCTTAGCTCCTCTCTTCAAACCCTAGCTCCAATACCTCCTCCTCTACTCCATAGCTAGGTAAGCTAGCTTAGCTTAGCTTAGCTTAACTAGCAACCAGCTCCTTGGCCATCCACCACCTTCAACTCAACCATAGCTAGCTCCACCAACTTAAGCCCTACCTAAGCAAGCTATCCTACTCCAAGTTGGCACCACCACTTAGCCACCTCTTCACCCTATCATCACCACCACAAGGCACCAATTTTGGTGCCAAAACCTAACCCTAACTACCCCCTTCTTTTGGCACCAACATCCACCCCCACATACACCTAACCCTACAACCCATCCTAGCCACCCACCTACCCCTCCTTCTGGAACCCTACTTGGTGCCACGTAAGTCCCCCTTCTAGAAGCCATTTTGGTGCCAACTTCAAGGTGTACCACCACCCATAACCACCCCCTTGGTGTCCTTTGGGTTGGCACCAATTTCCCCTAGCCATAGGATCCCCGACCACCTCCATCTTCCCATCATAGCCCTCCATTTCAAGAGTCACCTTAGCCCCCTTCCTACTCTATATAAACCCACCACCTACCACCATTTTATAGTATCCTCCATTAGTGTATTTTTCTACCTATACCCACCTGCACCTACGACCAAGAAGAAGAAGTAGAGAAGAAGATTAAGGGGACACATCACCAGCCCCTTTGGTGCCTTCTTCTCCCCACTTTCTTCAACTTGTGCCACACCAAGGAGGATGAGCTTTCCACTTCAAGGAGGATGGCCAGGCAAAGGAGAACAACCTAGGGTGGACGTCCACCCCTGGAGGAAGAAAATTAAAGGTGGTAGCTACCACCTTGGAGGACATCATCTTAGAGGAGCATAGCAAGGAAGAAGTTGGAGGACACTTTTCAAGCTTGGGAGCTTCCAAGATTGGAGCAAGAAACCCTCTTCTTCAGCATCTATCTAGAGCATTTGTGTTCTATTTTTCTTGTATTTTCAAGTGGAGTAGAAGCATTCCTCTATAGGTTTTGTGTGCACAATTTTGATTTAATTCAAATTGCCTTCTTTCAATTTCTGTTGCATAGCTTATTACAAATTTTGCCTAGCAATTATTTCACTCCCTCTCCCTTATTATTGTAGTCCTCCACGTGCCTAGGGGAATCTTAGGGAGAGGCTCTACCTGTCACCTTAGGGTGGGTTTCTTGAATAGGTATTAGTTGTTTTATAGCTTTCAACAAAAAACCTGCATGTTGCCTTTATTTCAAAAATCATAAAACCTATATATTCAAAAAGACCAAAAAGAAAGTAGAGATTTATTTTCAAAGCAAGAGATTTAACTTTACAACTTCCCTCCTTGGACAACCCTAGATACTCCCCTATCTAGGAATATAAATTTAAAAGCATATGCAAATTCTCGTGTTACAATGACATTAAAAACCTGCTTTTACAAATCACACGACTTTTCGCATAACCTTTTGGTACCGTTGCTGCGGAGGCATGGCTTTACTTAATCTTTCTTTCTCTTGCTTGAAGTGGATCTCATCCCCTTCTTTTCTATAGTGTGTGTAGGAACTACAGTGGGAAAGTGGGAATTGAGAAGCGGAAGTTCAAAGTTCCTTTTCTTCCCACGATTTCAGGTTGGTTCCGCATTTCTTATCACATTTATGCTAAAAGACTACCAAAAACATATTAAGCTTAGCTTTCAGGACCACAAATACTTTAATTAAGTGGAGTGGTACCCATAAAAATCTATTGTTTGCTTGTATGCTTCACTAAACACCACTCCAATCCAAGTATTGGTGTTCTATTTTTCGGGTCCAGATTCTTATCCGGAATTGAAAAATCAATCCCGAACACCACAGGCCTCTTAAAATCATAAAATTTAATATGATGATTCCAAATTGAGTTAGGAACATCTATTCCAAATTTCAGATCAATTGGCTTTGTATTTAATTTTTAAAAATTCGTGGAATACAGAGGGTCACACCCTCTAATCGTCCTATTTTGCGGCAGTCCACGAATTTTTAGAATTTTTATTCTAATCCAATTTTTGAGAAATTTTGCTTACTAGAATCCTTGCCAAATTTTACACATTATATAAAATTACCAAAATTTTCTGGGGTTAGTGGTAATACTGAAAAGTTCAAAATACCCATAGGTATCATTTCTATACTTTGACACCAGTACAAATAAAAATTTAAAACAATTATCAAACAAATTCTTAAAATCTTACAAAAGTATTTTGTGGAATTGTTATTTGATTCTCTTCAAAGTAGTGGTGTTGTTTTAATTGTTTGGACCACTACTTAATATAGAAAGCCAAAAAACTAATCATTGGGGTTTCTTTTTTCATTTTTAGAAACAAAGAATGTAAAGGAAATATGCCATCACCCATACAACTTGTTTCTCCTTTGATTGTGGAGTTTGAAACATGTTTGAACATTTAAAAAAGATTAACCCTAAAACACATTCAATTAAATTGAATCCTAAAAAACATAAATACAAAAAATTGTGTGACAACTTGCTTTTCATTTGAACCACTTTCCAATTCTTGCACACACACAAAAATTTTTTTTGAAATAATAGGGCAACAACCCAATTAACGCCCTCCACATTCTGTGTGCACTATAGTATCCCAGACCTAACAAAAATTTGTAGCAATTTAACCCTAAAGGCTTCATCAACTTAGGCTTGCTATATAGGTCTTAAGTCTTCTTTAGTTGGTACCAATTCTGTCATCTATATCTGTTCAGGCAGACGGCCCACGTCAAACGACCAGGCACAGGTTTGTACAAGCACCTAGGGTTTTCCCTGCGAAACGTTTGGGCCCAAACCTTTTAGCAACTTGGCAAGATTTGATGACATAACAGGTATTCACTATTGATTACTTATTTCCTATGTAGACCAAGTCTTAGGTTTATTTTTAAGTAGTCACACTTAAGTTAGGTCTAGCTTTGGTTGTTTGATTTGCACACTTTCTCTCATCTCTTTCTCTTCTCCTCCCCTCCCATTCTTCCATTTTATGCATGGGCGACGATCTCAAGATCCTCACCGGGAAGGACCATTTGATTTCGACCCCCGTGCAAAAAGACCACTTTTCGGTCTTCTTCTTCTTCTAAACAAACGGAAAATCAACAAAATGGGTCCACTAACCCTTCCACTTTCACCACTAATCTTACCTCTAACCCCACTACTAACCCTAATTCTAACCCTTCCACCCAAAACCCACCCACCTTTAACTTCCCACACTTGGAGCTCCCTAATCTTGAATTGCCCCAAACACAACATCAAGACCCCTTGCCTGATCTTTTAAAATTGATGGCTGAGCAAATTGATAAATTAAATTCCAATCAACAAACATTGACTAGGAACATCCAAAACCTAACCAATCAAAGGCCATACCCACCACCCCGTCAGCAGCCTATTATTCCTCTAAAAGATTTTTATGATCTGTCCTATTATGAGGAACGACCAAGGGTGGTCATACTAGAGGGGGACTTCAAGATCAAGTCTGCAGTCCTGAACCTAATTAAACACTTTCATGGCCTTCCTAGGGAAGGCCCTTTCTGCCACCTTGAAGAGCTGACTCTTCTTGCACAAACAACCCATTCCCAAAATGTGCAAGAAGACATATGGCTGATGTGGCTTTTTCCTTTATCTCTTAAAGATAAGGCCGATTATTGGTTCACGACCATTGGCCAACCCATCACAACTTGGCCTCAGCTCAAGAGCGCCTTCCTCAAGAAATTCTTTCCCATAGGTCGTACTAATTCCCTGCAAAGATCTCTTAAGACCTTTCAACAAAAATCTAGTGAAACTTTCCGTGATTCTTGGGAAAGATTTCAGGATCTCTTAAGAAGTTGTCCACACGACGAGATTCCCTTATGGCAGCTTGAACAAATCTTCTATCATGGATTAGAAGATCGAATCTGACATTTTGTTGATGCCTCGTGTGGCAGCAACTTCTTAAATAAGGATGCTGAAAGTGCCTATGACCTTTTTGAAGAAATGAGTGAAAACTCATTTAATCAAGCATCCATGAACACATTTTGCAAAATTCAAAACTCATAGTTTGGTGTTCATGAAGTAGGCACTCAATCAATCCCTGTCACCCAAGATGATCTTCAAATGATCGCTCAAAAACTCGACCAGATGCATATTAACCAAAAGAAAATTGAGGAAAGACTGGCCACAACAACCCAAGCTCCACACAGTCTACATCTAACCCAACCTAACTTTCCACGAAGAGAAAATTTGCACAATCTCAACACTACTCCTGCAGATTATTACCAATATTCTGAGGTTGCCCATGATTCACTGGGGAATTACAACTATCCAGATCTTAACCCCATTCACAATATTTCTGCCATCCAGGAGCCGTTTAAAAATTCTTCCAATTGGAAAAATTACCCGAACTACTCCTAGAATAATCAGGTTCCTGCCCAGCCAGATCATTTTAAGGGTACGGGTCGAATCCAACCTTTCATCCTGGGCCATCCCAACATGACATCAATGCCTAGATGATGCGAACCCTGCAGGAAATGCAAACAAAAATGACAGAAGTAACCCACACCATCACAAATTTGAATAATCAGATTGGGGTTATTCCCATGCAAAGACCTATAGGACATCTTCCGTCCCAACCCATGGCCAACCCTAATCAACAATGGAACCAATATCCCGACAGAAATCCACACTACCCGAATTAGCCTCCTACTAATCCACCACCTCAGTTAATATTATTCCCACGATTTAATTTGAAGAATTTCAGATCGATGAATTAAAACCCGTCGAGGTTACCCTGCAATTAGCCGACCGATCTACAATCAAACCTTGTGGGATTGTCGAGGATGTTTTCGTCATGCTCTAGAATTGTGTCATCCCTGCAGACTTTCTGCTTCTTGACATTGAGGTACCTGAATCATTACTGGACTCCCTAATAATCCTTGGAGGCCCTTTTTTGGCCACTGCAAAGGCAAATATCATTTGCCACACAGGCAAAATGGATATCACTTGCGTCGGCCAAACTATCACTCTAGATATTTTCAAATCCTCTAGGAGATTCCATGATGATAACTATTTTGATGACTCAGATACGAAAATTTCCAATATGGTGGAGACAATGTCGATAGATACCCTTATCGATAAAAACTTTTTTGAGGACTCTGATTCAAAATCAATGGTTGGCGAAATTTGTGATAAAGAGACTTGTCTTGACCCCAAATCCATTCCTGATGCACCCCCTGATCACCCTAACCCACCCACTATTCCTGCACCTCATTTTTCCACACTGACTTCACCCAATCCTCACCATTTCTTCCCCAACACCTTTCTTATGGACCTGCCACCAACCCTACCCGAGTTTGGCATCCAACCTGATTTAAAACCATCGCCAGACTCGAGCTACACTTATCATTTTCCATCCAACTTTGATCCCAATATTGCTTCTAATCAATTTTCTAGGGATCTAGAAGAAGACACCTTTTTTGCGGGCATCCAATTGTCCAACTATTTACATGATTTTCCATCTTCCGTGCATACCTTCACGCCCGGTTGAATGGCATAAAAGATAGCACTGGATGGGAAGTAACCAATCATTTTTTCCTACTTTCCTTTTTTCTTCTTTTTCAAGGTTTTGATCATCCTCAACCTGACTGTTCTTCACTAAGGTGATCCCTTTTCTCTCCTAATGCATGAGGACATAGCATATCTTAAGCACGGGGGGGTGTTTCTAAAATTTGACAATCGGTTTACGATTTTCAAAACCTAAAAACATGCATTTCTCTTTAAGGTTGAAAATTTCACTTTTGGGTACAATGGGATTTAATCTTTAACAAGCTGGGGATAAGAATGTGGATCTGATAATTAGAATTTCAGGGTCTATTTTAGACTAGATCAGATATCATTCTCTAAAATTCCACCTGAACTCATGATAGTTTAGGTGACTTGATCCTATTTTGTAATGTGGAAAGTATTTGAATTAGTTTCTGATTCAAAAACTTGCATGTCTTGAGGAGCTTCTTGTGTTAATTTTAACACACAAGCCAACACTTAAAAACAACTAAAAATTAGAAAAACTCCCTTGTTTGGACTTAGCAAAAGTTTGAAGCAGATCATTGGTTTAAGTTCCCACCATCGAGAAGGAGGAAAATGCCTCCTTTGAGGATGTGATGTCAACATGTTACTGCCTCGACACTGCTTCATATCTATATTTCATATCTTTAGATAGAGCATTAAAGCGCATTTTAGCACCTCAAGTGTCTTGGACAATGCTCTACCTATTGTGTCAGACCAAGAGCTTGAGTTTGCTTGGAGCGCCCCTTTACACCGCATTGTGTTTTGGGGTTGTGAGCTTCGGGTGGTGTCATAGACAGTGCTATCCTGAAGTACTGGAGCCAACGCCCCCTTGAGGATTGGTAATAGGAATGATGATCCCGACACATTTATTGTAAGACTAAGCTAAAAGTAAGCTTGGGGAAGAAAAAAAAAATATATATATATATTATAATAATAAATAAATTTACACGCCCTTATAAATGTTGGCATTTCACAGGCACGGACACAAGGTTTTAAAGGATTTTTGCAAGTTGCGAATCAGATTCATGAGCTAGAAAAATCCTAAAAACAAAAAATTCAAGTCATCTAAATTAACAAGGGGTTAATTTGTAAATTTTCTGGAGGATATATTGATCCCGTTTTATCTAATGGTTGGATCCAAAACAAATCCCGATATTTATCTTTAATAAATCCCGTACCTCCTGTGCTTAGATCAACAAAGGTCCCTTAATCTTTTTCTCCTCAAAAGTACAAAAAAATTTGATTTCCCAAAAATTTCATTTTCCAAAAAATTTGAAGTTTTGCTAAGAGAATAGAAAAAGATAAGCATGGGGGTGTGATAAATGGCAGTTTATCATCATTCTTATGCATTAAAACAATCCTAGCTCTTAGGATTTTACTCCGCAAACAGTTTTTGGGCTGCATTTAGGCATTAACTAGGTTGGGCATGCATTGCATTTTCTTTTGTTGTTTTAATGTGTTTTTATGAGCGTTAGGGATGAACAGATATACAGATCCCTAAAACCCTAGCACTCAAGAGGGCAAGTGGTGAAGGAGGAGCTCAGACTAGCTGGAACTCAACTTGATCCAGCTCAACATAGCTAGAGCCTAGCTCACTTGAACTAGGGTTAACTCATCCTAGCTCCATTCAGCTAATCTCAACTAAGTGGCAGCTCAAGAGAGTTCATCCTAGCTCACCCTAACTCAAGTCCGCTCTTATCCAGCTCAACCTAGTTGAGTCTAGCTCATTTTAGCTCCCACTAGTCCACAAGGAACTCTAGCTAGCTCAGCTGAGTTGACTTGAGTTCACCCCAGCTCAGATCCAGCTGCATCTAGCTCCACTCAACTACAACAAGCTGGAGATAACTTCATTCCAGCTCAAGAAGCTCAATTCCAGCTCCCAGGGACTCAACTTGGCTCAACTAAGTTGAGCTAAGCTACCTTAGCTGCCTCAATCAGCTTGATCCACCCTGTGAGCACTAGACCCAGCTCACCTCAGCTCATTATGGTAGAAGCCAACACACTTTAGCTTGGCTTAGTAGCTAGCAGAGAACTAGCAAGCTAAGCCTACTAGAGTAGCTCCATGCCAGCCTCTTCAGCAGCTGCCAGCTCCAGCTCCAGCTTAAGACTTCTCCTCCTCTGCTCCTCTCTTCAAACCCTAGCTCCAATACCTCCTCCTCTACTCCATAGCTAGCTAAGCTAGCTTAGCTTAGCTTAGCTTAGCTTAGCTAGCAACCAGCTCCTTGGCCATCCACCACCTTCAACTCAACCCTAGCTAGCTCCACCAACTTAAGCCCAACCTAAGCTAGCTATCCTACACCAAGTTGGCACCACCACTTAGCCACCTCTTCACCCCATCATCACCACCAAAAGGCACCAATTTTGGAGCCAAAACCTAACCCTAACTACCCCCTTTTTTTGGCGCCAACATCCACCCCCACATCCACCAAACCCTACAACCCATCCTAGCCACCCACCAACCCCTCCATGAACCCTACTTGGTGCCACCTAAACCCCCATTCTAGATCCCATTTTGGCGCCAACTTCAAGGGGTGCCACCACCCATAACCACCCCTTAGGTGTCCCTTGGGTTGGCACCAATTTCCCTTAGGCATAGGATCCCCAACCACCTCCATCTTCCCATCTTAGCCCTCCATTTCAAGCATCACCTTAGCTCCCTTCCTACTCTATATAAACCCACCACCTACCACCATTTTAGTGTATCATCCATTAGTGTATTATTCTACCTATACCCACCTACACCTACGACCAAGAAGAAGGAGTAGAGAAGAAGATTAAGGGGGCACATCACCAGCCCCTTTGGTGCCTTCTTCTCCCCACTTTCTTCAACTTGTGCCACGCCAGGGTGGAGGAGCTTTCCACTTCAAGGAGGATGACCAGGCAAAGGAGAAGAACCTAGGGTGGACGTCCACCCTTGGTTGAAGAGAATTAAATGTGGTAGCTACCACCTTGGAGGACATCATCTTAATGGAGCATAGCATGGAAGGAGTTGGAGGACTCTTTTCAAGCTCGGGAGCTACCAAGCTTGGAGAAAGAAGCCCTCTTCTTCACCATCTATCTAGAGGATTTGTGTTTTATTTTTCTTGTATTTTCAAGTAGAGTAGAAGCATTATACTATAGGTTTTGTGTGCACAATTTTGATTTAATTCAAATTGCCTTCTTTCAATTTCTGTTGCATAGCTTATTATAAATTTTGCCTAGCAATTATCTCTCTCCCTCTCCCTAATTATTCTAGGCCTCCACCTACCTAGGGTGATCTTAGGGATAGGTTCTACCTGTCACCTTAGGGTAGGTTTCTTGAATTAGTTATTAGTTTTTTTATAGCTTTCAATAAAAACCTGCATGTTGCCTTTATTTCAAAAATCAAAAAAACTATATATTCAAAAAGATCAAAAAGAAAGTTGAGATTTATTTTCAAAGCAAGAGATTTAATTTTTGCAACTTGCCTCCTTGGACGACCCTAGATACTCCCCTATTTAGGCATATAAATTTAAAAGTGTATGCGAATTCGCATGTTACAACGACATTAAAAACCTACTTTTACAAATCACATGACTTTTCGCATCAGGCGTATTTTTGGTTTAAAACTTTTTTTCTCGCTCCCCCATGCTTATTTTTAGCTTTGTCTTACAGTAGACGTGTCGGGATCATCATTCCCATTACCTATACTCGAAGGTGCTCTGGTGCCAGTACTTCGAAATAGCACTATCCATGACAACACCTAGAAGATTGCAACCCTAATACACAATGCGGTGTAAAGGGGTGCTCCAAGCAAACTCAAGCTCTTGCATCGACACTATAGGTAGTGCACTGTCCAAGACACTTGAGCTACAAAAATGTGCTTTAATGCTCCGTCTAAAGATATGTAATATAGATATTGAGTAGCATCGAGGCAGTAACATGTTGACATCTCATCCTCAAAGGAGGCATTTTCCTCCTTCTTGATAGTGGGAACTCAAACCAATGATCTGCTTTAGACTTTTACTATTGACAAACAAGGGAGTTTTCTCTAATTTCTATTTGGTTTTAGGTGTTGGCTTGTGTGTGAAATTTGACACAGGAAGTTTCACTTGAAATTCAAGTGTTTGAATCAGAAACTAAGCCAGATACTTTCTAAATTACAAAAGAGGATCAAGTCGCCTGAACTATCATGAGTTCAGGTGGAATTTTAGAGAAGGATATCAGATCTAGTCTAAACAAAGTCCCTGAAATTCTAATGATCAAAATCATATCCTCATCCCTAGTTTGTTAAAGACAAAATCCCATTGTACTAAAAGTGAGTTTTTAACCTTAGTCCTGATTTGAAATTTTTCCTCAAAAAGATTTCAACATATTTATTTATTTATTTATTATTAGTTTTTAGGTATTGATGGGAAGACCATCATAAGCCATAACTAGCTTATTTTGATCTTATTAAGTCAGCAAATGCTCCTATATAACTACCAGAGCCATAATTCACTGCAATCTGAGGGAAAGATAAGAAAATAGGGTTAAAACTGCAATTTTAACATCATATCCTGAATGTAGTACAACAACGGGTTTTCTCAAGAGTTAATTAAGGGTCAAAATGGACCTAAAAGGCGAACAAGTGGGTTAAAATAGACAGAAAAGGATTTTCACATGTTTTGAGAAATAAATGACTTTTGAAACCCTAAAAATAGACACGCTTACTTAGCTGAGGTTCTGGTCAGGATAAAATTCACTTAAACTCTCTAAAATTCATAGAAAAATATTCTCTAGGGTTTAGTACCTTCAATTTGACCATCAGAACCTGTCCTAACAGAAAATAGTCTTAGACTGACATTTGCCCTAATTTGGATTTTTCCATAAATTACCAAGTCAAACATGGTCAAAACTAAACTCGAACTTCACCACCGGATTCCTATGGTTCAAATTAGGTCTTTATGAGAATTTGGACCCAATTTGAGATCATCTTGACCTAGCTTGCAATTTGGGCAAGTCTGAGTCTTTTCACTCACACACATGCTCCTAACTTTTCAATTCCTTACAAAAAGGCCCCTATCTTTGTCTTCACTCTTTGCAAATAAGTCCCTTCACCATTATTGCAAGGGAATCCTTCTTCAGAAACCTTTGATTGAAGAGAACTCCTGTACTCAATCAATCCCTTCCAAAACTGGAAGGGAGATTCCTTGAGGTGTTCTCTTCCCATTGCATTCGTCCATGTGCCCAAAAACTTTACCAATCTCTAATGCGAATGCATGAGAGATTTGGGTATCTCAAAACTTCCATCTCTGGCAACATTTCCTAAGCTTGGAAGGTTGGCTTCCAAGCTCAAACCGACCTCTTGAACCCTATAAAAGAAGCCCCAGGGCATAGCCGTATTCTTCAGCAAGTTTTTGGGAGCCAAATCACCTTATCCTCATCCTCCAGCCACCAAACAGCCATGCTAGGGTGACCCCTCTGGATCTCCATCCTCTAGTCGTCCAACCATCAAATTGGATGGCCTAATCTCTCCCTCTCTACATCGCGACCCTCCCCAGCCAAAGGGAGGGCATTCCTCCATCTGCATCGCCATCGCTGCTTCGTCACTTCTTCCTCCTCCAACTTCGGCCAACCAACACCAGAGCCCTCCGCCTCCCTACCACCTCACTAAGTCCTCCTTTTGTTCTCTCCCTCTTTCTATGTCACTTTCCCACTCTCTACACATACGCACGGCCACCTCTTCTCGCTCAACGTACTTCATCTTCTTCACCTCTGGTGACACTCTGGTAACACCTACTCATCGCCACACTACTCGAAACTTTCCGCTACCACCCTCACTAGCTTCGATGTGATCCACTGCACAAAATCCCTGACATCCCCTCTTTTATTACCCATCCTACCACCCTGACGACTAACCTACTACTACACCACCATCCTCGACCTCCGCATACCACCATACACCATCTCACGACACGCCATCGCCACCCATACATTTGCCATGGTTCGGTGAAGGTCCTGAAGTATTTTAACTTGGCCACATGTTCGTATTCCTATCTGCAGGTGTGTTTTGCCAGAGCTCCACCACCTCCGCCATCGATGCCTTCGTTTGTCGAGCTCCAGGTGTCGCGAGCCCCAAACAACTTCCCTAGGATGTGTAGAAGGCTTCCAAGCACATGCCCAGGTTGTCAATTGGGCACCACACCATCCGCTTCAGCTACAATTAAGGAGGCTTCCACCTGCTGCTGGTCACACGAAGAAGGGTGGGACTTTAGTCCCACCTTGGAAGCTGACAATCTCTCACTTGCATAAATTTAAAACGTCCCAGAGGTTGTTCGCCTCAGCATGCACAGGGGGTGAGGTCCCTGTACGT
This sequence comes from Thalassia testudinum, assembly GCA_037157565.1. Taxonomy (NCBI): domain Eukaryota; kingdom Viridiplantae; phylum Streptophyta; class Magnoliopsida; order Alismatales; family Hydrocharitaceae; genus Thalassia; species Thalassia testudinum. The sequence goes on from JAZHRO010000014.1 coordinate 61,428,192, forward strand.
GCCCTCACACGCCTCACCTGCGACACCCTACATGTGAATCTGTCCTGATCCGAATTCCCACCTAAGACTTACACTCCTCAGTTGCGACCTATGCCCGCAACCCTGGACCCGAGTGCACTCTAAGTCCGAATACCTAATAACCCAGTATTGCTGGAGGATCTGGGAGAGCATGACCCAAGGAGGGAAAGAGAGGGGAATATGCACGGGGTAGGGGATGGTTTTGCTCTTAGAAAGATTAGCTAACACTTAGCCAAAACTAAGGATCCTTCCCCCTCTGCTTGAAGAACAGAGCAAAGAAGTAGAAGAAGAACAGAAGAGTAGAGAGAGAAAGAAGAAGAAGAAAAGAATAAGGGCCACAGCAAAAGAAGGAAAGTAGGAGAAGAATTAAAGATGAAGGAAACCAAGAGTAGAAGAAAAGAGGAAGAGAGAAAGCTGGAGAAAGAGGAGAAGAAGAATCAGAGCACTATAGAATCAGATGTTTAATACATCTGATCCTACCATCAGACAGTTAATTTGAGTTTATTTCATATACAACTACTGAGTTCCATTCGCCATTACTGTAGGAAGTAGTTGGTGATTCAAATCACCATTTTACTCCATTCTTTTTGTAGTCTGATACTTAATCTTATTGCGAAGTTATTCTGAATCAATTTCTGATTATAATTTCTTATCTCCATTATTTTAAATTGCAATTTTGAGAATTGAATGCCTACTTGCTGTCAGCGAATGACCTCGAAATTTTTTTAGTATAAATTTTATCCATTTTTCGCGAGATTTCAACTATACTACAACTCAACGGCTTAAAACCTAATCTCAAGCAAACAACATTTTGACGCTGTTGCCGGGGAGCAACGTGCAATTCAGATCTCTTGATTGTAATATTAGACTTGTTACTATCTTGCTACATTTCTTTTGATTGCGATCTATTTCAAGGACTCGTTAAAGGAAGATCAGCCACACACTAGCCGCTCTAAAGGCAGGTAAAACACAAATCCAAATTTCTTCTAAGCCCCTGATTCTGAAAAGCTAAAAAAAGGAAAAAAGTTAATTAGGGCTACTTGCACTATATTCTTAGACTAATCGTCAAGTTGCCTAATTTGATACATTCTACCAAGACAACACTCAAACCCTGATTTGTGCACCCATTTAAGATCCTAAGGTATCTAAGAAAATCACATTCTTGTTTGAGCCCTAGGTACCACATTTGGATAAATTAAATTGTACCAAATTAGAGCTAATTAAGGATTTCAGCTTAGGGTTTTAGAGACACAATTGCATAATCAAAAATTAATCTTTCAAAATAATGATCCAATGGATGAAACGTTGTATCACTACTGCTTCCTTTTCTCCATTGATCAATGGGAAGCCTTGTGGGGTTTGGATCCAGCCCCAGCGTGGGGTTAGACAAGGACGCCCTCTCGCCCCATTGGTTTTTAACCATGCTATGGATGGGCTTGCAAGATATGCTTGTACATTGGCAGAGGTGGGTAAAATCAAAGGGTATTCATTATCTAATAGGAGAAATCTGGCCCCCATTTTGCAATAGGCAGATGACACGATATTCTTTGTGGAAGGTCCAAGCCTGCGGCACATGCTCTGGGGTTACTCGTAAAGATATTTGGGGATACTTCAGGCTTATGTTTGAACAAGGAAAAGTCTATCCTGATTTGTTTTTGCATGAATGAGCAGGAGCAGATGGACTTGGAGGGTACATTGGGGTCACCTCGAACTAAACTGCCACTAAGGTACTTAGGATTGCCACTGAGGGCTGCAAAATTGAAAAAATCTAACTGAAATGTCTTGTTTGATAAGGTTTCTGGAAAGCTGAAAGGATGGAGTAGTAAATTTTTGTCTAAGGGTGGAAGACTAATCCTTCTCAATTCGGTCATTACAGCCATACCGATCTTCTACTTTAGCATATTCAGGGCCCCTAAGTGTATTTGGAAGAGATTGGATGTTATGAGGAAGAGATTCTTCTGGAAATGAGTAGGTCATGAGGGTAGTTTCATGCAGCCCATCAGATGGAGCAATATCTGCAGGCCAAAGGAGATTGGTGGTATGGGAATTAAGGTACTCAAAGAGTTCAATGAGGCTTTATTGATTAAATGGGCCGTCAAGATTTTGGACTACAAGGAGGGGTTGATGGCTGATCTGATCAGGGATAGCTATGGGGGATCCAACAGCAATCTACAAGGGCTAAAACCGAAGAAAGCCTCCCATTTTTGGCGGTCAATGATCAGTGCAATTGGCAGCTATTGGCACTTACTGCAGCCGAGGCTCGGAGATGGCAAAAATTTCAGCTTGTGGAATGAGCGATGGTCCGATTTGGGGGTACTGAAAGAGGTCTACTCGAGAGTTTTTACAGCTACTGCAAACAAGGAAGCCACAGTTAGAAGCTTGTGGTCTACTGCAGAGGACGACCGGCAGCTGGAAGGGCTACAACAATGTAGATCAGGCACTCGACTATGGGAAGAGAGGCAAAACCTGATGGCTGATCTACAGCAGGTGCATCCTACGAGGAATGTGATGGATACATATGGCTGACAGGGTATCTTCTCAGTGCAGCAGGCGTATGAGAAAATTATTAGATCCAACAGTGAGGTGGAATGTGATCCTGTTGACAGAAAGATTTGGCTCTTGAGAGTCCCTTTGAAGGTTCAGATATTCTTGTGGCATTGCAAATGGGAAGGTTTGATCACTGGTGATCTAAGGCACAGAAGGATGAGGACTGTTCTAAATGCCTGCCCTCTTTGTGGTTTACACTCTGATAGTGCAACGCACATTTTCTCCTCCTGCCTGGTCATCGAGAAGATTTGGAGGATGATCTGTTTAGAGCCTCTTCCCTCTTGGGACTCATTGTGGCAGAGGTTCATCAGTCCTGGTCAGCCATCAGGGGCTATGGCAGCCGCTTTGTGGTGTGTGTGGAAGGCGCATAATGATAAGCTTTTTTAGGAGAGACCGGTGAGATGTGAGAACATTGTAAAGGAATGCTGGTCACTCATACATAGTTGGTAATCTCTTTTGTAATGCTTTTTTGGTAAGAAACATACTACCTTCCAGATTGCTATTGGTTCATGATAGTAATCCTCACTGTTTCAAAATAATAATAATAATAATAATAATGTGTGCCTAAACCTTGATTGAATTGATCTATTAAAGCAAAACCCTAAAATTAGGCTCTTAAATTCAGTTGAACAGTAAAAGAGGGACCTAAATTTCTCAAAAGGACAATATAGGTGAAGTTGACCCACCTTGTTGGGTCAACCAATCTTCAAATTAGGTCACTTTGCACAAAAACATCCTAAAAAGTTCAAGTGAAATCATAAGCACCCTTGCTCTTAATTAAAATTGGTAGACTTAAGATGTCAAGTCCCCATTCAGGTCTACTTGGATCATCAGTGACAAGAGAGGTTGGGTGGGGGAAACCATGTAACTCATGGGGGTGCTCTACCATGTAGGGGACTTTGCGGGACTCTCCTTCTTTGGCTGCCCAGGTAATTCTCAGGTGGATGGCTTTTGGACTAAGGGATAGCATCTGCCCCGAACCTCTATAGTCATCGAAAAATTTTTTGGGTGTCTTGAATGGGTCCATCACATTCGACCTCTCATGTACTCCATTGGTGCATGTTCGGGAAGAGGTCTCAGAGACCATCCTTGAGGACTCCATTAGCTACTCATTCCCATCGAGGCCAAGTCTTGACCTCCTTGCTTATGCAACAACCCAATCTGATTGATATCTCTTTTGATTCATATATACCTAATTCTCCTTCATCCATCACCATGGCACAACCAGCAAAAGAAAACAATCTTGAAAATCAACTTCAGCGCCTCAATGATCTATTCCAAGCTTTTGTAAACCCACCACAGCGCCTTATGATGTGAGATCACTACAATCTTGCTGTAGTGGCAATTGAACCTTGAGTATAAATCCCCAGTGGAGGTCCTGGCACTAAACTCAAGGACAACATGATTCATGCCATTCCTAAATTCCATCGGTGTAATTCTGAGGATCCTTTCCAGCATATCAAGCAACTCAAGCATCTAGTCCAGACCTTTTGGTCAGAAGCTCGAAATCGGAATGTCTTACTCATGAAAGTGTTCTCCTTCTCTCTCATGGATAAGGCTGCTTACTAGTACCAAACCCAAACGCATCCAATCAACACCCGAGTAGAACTTCAATCCGAGTTTTTGAGAAGGTTCTTCCCTGCTGGTTGGACAAATGCTTTACGTCATCAGATCACGCATTTCACAAAGCAAGTAGGAGAATCACTTCACAAGGCATGGGATCATTTTCTGGATCTCATGCAAAAGTGCCCCCACCATGGAGTTCGTAAATCGGAACAAGTCCAATCTTTTTACCAGGGACTCCATGAGGATATTCAATTATTCGTCAATGTTACCTGTGGAGGAAACATCATGGGTGAACACGAAGACACCGTGTGGGAGATTCTCGAGAATATGTGTGAGAACTCCATCAATAATGAATCCATGGGCAAGTTCGACGGGACGAATGCCCATGCATTGACGAATCCAAAGGGAGCACATGAAATGCAGGGCCAATCCTCTTCCGTCAACTTGGAACTGATGGCCAGTCATCTGGACAAGGTCTTTATTATTGAGAAGAAGGTGTATGAGCTAACTTGACACTTGCAGCGAGCTACCTCTGCGCAAAACCCATTTGCATAACCGCCCTCTGACAGGGACGTTGTGCATGACATCTATCATCGATCTTCTAAAGGAAAGGACCCGTATCCACCCTTGCCGAATTCTGGTTTGAAAGGAAACTCTAGACCCACCTATTCTAGTTGGGGGAACTCTGAACCCTCGTATTCTAACTTTTATTAGGCTCCTTAGACCTACGAGGACCTAAACACCATTCAGAATGACCCATTCTCAAACAGCTACAACCCTGGATGGCGTAATCATCCTAATTCATGCGGTTAGGGAATAATCAAAATTAAAGAGCCCAATATTAGCTCCAACCACAAGCTCCTCGTCCATATCAACTGCCTGAGCCTTGGCCTAACTCAACTTATCAATCTGGGCTGACTCACACAGATCAAATGACTCTTATCCTTCAGACTCTGGCTGACATTTAGAAGATGAATGTAGCAACACAAAGACAATATCATAGAGGTTCATAATCAACTCGCCCAGATGGCAAATCCCTTCCAACCTAGTGCACTTGATTCACAACCTCTACCTAATCCAAATAACATGCAGAACCATAGTCGCGTTATGAACCCAAATCAGGGCCAAGCTCACTTTATTTATCTGACCCCTTCTACTCCATCACCCGACGGGTTGGAGGCTTCGACTTCATATGCGGGTTACCAGCAGCAAGCACCTCCTTTGCCTACACCAAACTAGAACCAGGAGGGATTGAATTCTATTACTACCCATAGTGGCAAATCAACATAGGACCCACCTAATCCATGCCACTCCCAACCTGGTAATACAAACCCTAACCCTAGATTGGTCATAGATGAGACACCCGTCCCAGATCAAGAGCCTGAGCCAATCCTAGAGGAACCATCTAAGATTTCATTTCTCGAGGCCTTGACCAAGGGAAAAAGGATAGCCAAACTTATGGCACCTAAGGAGGACCTAATTAAGCTCTTTGAGCAGGTTCAAAGAAACATCCGCTTGGTGGATATGATACTCCACTTACTGGCTTACGCGCGATTTCTGAAGACGTGTGTGCATCTAAGTGTAAGCCACGAACCAAAAACGGGAACCCAATCGTACTGTTGGAGCAAGCTAGCTCTGTTATTTCGAGCCAACTCCTACCTAAAGCAAAAGACCCAAGCACCCCTCTAATCTCCTATGCAATCGGTGATATACAATTTGACCGAGCCTTACTAGAGCTAGGAGATTCGATAAATTTGATACCCACATCCCTAATAGACTACTTCAAGGAATCTGAACTTAGACCGACAGAAACGACCTTGTAATTTGCTGATCGACCAATTAAATCACCAAAAGGAATTCTATTGGATGTCATAGTTAAGGTACATGACTTCTATTTTCCAGTGGATTTTATTGTCTAAGACCTAGATGCTCCTGAAAATGTGAAGAATACACCGATCATACTAGGAAGACCCTTTCTGGCCACTGCTAGGGCCAATATCAATTGTGAGGAGGGCTAAATTGAATTAAAATTTGGGAGAAAGACACTAAAGATCAACATCTCTAAGGCCCAACAAGTAATTAATTGTAGAGTAATAGAATGGATTTGTGATATCGAGGTTGTGGTTGACAACCTATGTATCGAGGAAAACCTGACTATTTCTGATGAACATTAAGAGAATCAAAACCTGCAATTAGAGGAGTTTGAACTCAACCTAGACATACCCATAGCTCCTTCCTTTGCTCCCAACACCCACCCTGAACCACCTACTGCTGCTGACAACCCAGTAATGGAATTAAAGCCTCTTCCTAATCATCTCAAATATCTCTTTTTGGGTTCTAATCAGACGTTTCCTGTGATTATCAACTCCTGACTCACACTTGATCAGGAAACATGCCTAATTTCTATTCTCCAGCATTGAGAGCCATTGGATGGACTCTTAATGATCTGACAGGTATCAGCCCTGCATACTGCATACATCACATCTACACTGAAGAGGCTGAAGAGGGCTTACGATCATCCCACAAAATACAAAGAGGCCTAAATCCAAATCTGCAGGATGTCGTGAAAAAGGAGATCATCAAGTGATTAGATGTTGGGATCAACTACCCGATCTCCGACAGTCGGTGGGTGAGCCCAATGCAAGTTGTGCCTAAGAAGGCAGGGCTCACCATCATTACAACTAAAATCGGAGAAACCATACCGACCTGTATAGTGAACTCATGGAGAGTCTGCATTGATTACAGAAGACTAAGTTCCTCCACATTGAAGGATCATTTGCCACTACTGTTCATTGATCAGATCCTCGAGAAACTAGCAGCAAATTGATTCTTCTACATTTTGGATGGGTACTTTGGTTATAATTAGGTCGCAGTCCATCCTGAGGATCAAGAGAAGGGCACCTTCACCAGCCCCTTCGGAACATACGCATTCCAAAGGATGCCTTTCAGTCTCTGCAATGCACCCACTGCTTTTTAGCGATGCACGCTTGCCATATTCTTAGATATGGTAGGTGAATACCTTTAAGTCTTCATGGATGACTTCTCAGTATTTGGTGAATCATTTGACGATTGCCTCTCGTACTTGGTCCAAATCCTCAGGTGGTGCATCGATGTGAACTTGGTTCTTTTCTAGGATAAGAACCACTTCATGGTACCTGAGGGAATTGTCCTGGGGCATCTCATCTCTGAAAAAAGCATCCAGGTTGTTCGAGCCAAGTTGAATCTGATTTCCAAACTTCCTATGCCTAGCTCTTTCAAAGACATCCGGTCCTTTCTGGGGCATGTCGATTTTTACCATTGATTCATTCCTGATTTCTAAAATCACACGCCCCCTGACTAATCTACTATCTAAGGATGTCCCCATTGAAATCTCCAAGGAGTGCACTTAGGTAATTGAGATCCTGCATGATCGAGTTACCCAAGCTCCTATCTTGTAGTCCCCTGATTGGTCTCAACACTTTGAGATCATGTGTAATGAATCTGATAATGCTGTACGGGCGGTACTTGGGTAGAAAATAGGCAGGAAACCTGTGGTCACCTACTACGCTAGCAAGACACTTGATGAGGCTCAGCATAACTATACAGTTACTGAGAAAGTGCTATTAGCCGTAGTATTTGCCCTGGAAAAATTCAGATCATATCTTTTGGCTTCCCGTGTTACCATATACTCAGATCACATGGTAGTGAGGCATCTCCTTGCGAAGAAGGATGCGAAACATTGACTAATCCATTGGATCTTGCTGTTGCAAGAATTAAATTTCAAGATTCGTGATAAAGCAGGAAAATAGAATGTGGTAGCTAACCATTTGTCCCATCTTCCTTCTTTCGTCATCGACATGCCTGGCCCAATCATCAAGCATTTTCCAGATGAGCACCTGCTAGTCATTCACAATCACCCATGATTTGCTGATATTGTAAACTACTTGGTTATAGGGAAAGTTTCACTAGATTGGTTGACTTCCAAGCAACACAAATTGATTGCCAAGGCCAAGTACTATTTTTTCAAGGAACCATACTGGTGGGAACACCATCATGAGCCATAACTAGCTCATTTTGACCAATGAAGAGAATAAAAGCTCTTACATAACCAACTGAAGGTCCTAATTCACTGCATAACCTTTTTGAGAGAAAAATAAGAAACCAGCGGTAAAACTACAATTTTACTAATGCAGTACAACAACGAGTTTTCTCAAGGGCTAAACAAAGGTCAAATGGCCTTAGGAAGATAATAAGTGGGTTGGATCTGACAGAAAAGGGTTTGTGTGTATCGTGTGAATTAAATGACTTCTTGAAACCCTAAAATAGACCCACTTGATTAACCAAGGTTTTCGTTAGGATAAAGTTCACCTAAACCATCTAAAAACCATAGAAAAATATTCTCTAGGGTTTAGAACCTTTAATTTGACCGTTGGAACCCATCTTGACCTAGAATGGGATCTCAGAAAGATATTTACCTTAAATTGAGTGCATAAATTTCCCAATCAAACGTGGTCAAACCAAAAATCCAACTTCACCATTGGATTCTTTAGGCCCGAATTAGGTTCATACGAAAATTTGCACCTAAGGAGAACTCATCTTGACCCACTTTGAAAAAAGGTCCAGCCTAATTAAATTTATACACCTATCTTCCAAAAACCCTTACAAAATGCCCCCTAGCTTTTTCATCATCATCGCAATTAGGTCCATCCACCATTATAGTGGAGGAATCCTACTCTGACGAGCTTTGGAAGGTGGTTTCCCCCTGATTGCTCAGAGAATCCCCTTCAAAAATGGAATGGAGTTTCTATGAGAAAATCCCTCCAATGTCAACCCAGTTTGATGCCCTAATTTCTTCCCAATCTCTCAAGCGAATGCATGAGAGATTTTGGTCACTTTTGAGTTTCCTTCTCTAGTGAGCAAGCCTTGCTTGGAAGCTTGGTTTCCAAGCACAAATCCCCCTCAAGAAATCCATTTAAGAAGCCCTAGATCCAACCGACTCCTCAGAGGTTGAATTCGACTGGAGACCCTCTCAATTTCTTCCCTCCTTTAGCCGATTCGCTCTTCAAGCTTCGATGACCTTCCCTACTCTCCCACGTCGTCTAACCATAATACTAATGGCAGACTCTTCCTCCTTGCGTTCGTCCACGTCGCACAGCACCCACCGACACCCTTGTCTCCCTTCATCCTCACCGACTATCTCTCTTTGAGCTCCTTCGTCTCCGACGCCGGCAGTACGTGTCCAGCACCATCTTCATCTCCCCTTCATCCATTATCATCCTAGATAAGTTCCCTTCCCCCTCTACTTTCTTCTCCACTCTCTATTTTCCAAAATCGACCACTACCGCCCTCCATCACCCAGATCCCCTTCATCTAGGGCAACCACCTCTAGCGAGGCCACTCCACCTCCACAAGCCATTCCACCCCTCGCCGATAAGCCCATAAGATTCCCCTCAAGCCACTGAACACTTTCCCCCACTTCATACACCACTCCACTCACTCGCTCACCTCACGAAGCACACCCACACCTTCGCACATAGTGTGCCTTAGGCACGCTCGCATAGGTGTCCCTACGCAACACCAACCACCGCAGTACATTAGCTGTGCCTCGATGAAGCTTCCTAAGCAATTTGATGTGGCCGCGAGGCCGTCGTTGTGATTTCAGGTAGCAGACGTCCTCCACCATTGGTGACCACGCTTGAAGCAAGCTTAAGGTCGCTCCAGGCTTTGCCAGCTTTAGGCCCCTATCCCTGATTGTGCGGAAGACTCTCACGCACGATTGAAGGCTATCAATTGGAGTCAAAGGTATTAGCAGCTACTGCAATTGGAGGCCTTGTCTCTGCCGTAGGCGCACACGAAGAAAGGTGGATGGATAGTCCCACCTCAAATACGAAAGAACGCCTACAGCAGAATAAATTGAAAAAGTGTTATCACCTTATCGCCTCAGTTACCATGGGGTGAGGTCCCTCTCACCGACCAACCCGGTCTCGTCCACGATGCTGCCCACGTGGACCTGGGCTGACCTGACCCGATTGCACTCCTCACCCACCAACACACGCCGATGGGCCTGGTCCCAGGTATGTACCCAACTTGATAACCCGAATATGTGTGGCTATGGGAGAGAGGAACCTAAGAGAGATAGAGAGGAGAGTGCTCACGAGTAGGGGTAGGTTTTGCTATAGGTGAAAGATGAAGAGAAGGAGAAGCTAAGCTGAAGAAGAAGGAGAAGCTAATGACGAAGAGAAGCTAACAGCCATGAAAGAGAGAGGCAAAGAAGGAAGAAGCTAAAGGAAGAAGAAGGAGAAGCTAAGAAGGAAATAAAAAGGCAAAAGTCAGAGGAAAGAGAAGGCAAAGACAAAGTGAAAGAAAGAGAAGAGGCAGTCGGCAAAGAGAAAGAAGAGGAGTAGAAGCAAGAGAGAAGCAGAGAAATCAAAAAGAGCACTGTAGCATCAATTTAAGTCGTCTGAATTACAAATCAGACATCCAATTTGAGTTTAATTCATATTCATATACATTGAATTCTTTAGTATTTTGTGATCTACGTCACCATTTACTCCCATATTTTTGCACTTTGATGCTGATTTTATTGCATGTTCTTTTAAATTCTGAATTGTGATCTTGATTTCTAAATGCAATTTGCTCCTTGTGTTCGACCTTGGACTTCAAATTCGAGTAGTAAAATTATATCTATGTTGAATGCCTTTCGGTTATATTACAATGCAAAAGTCTTGAACACCGATCCAGCAAGATAAACATTTTGATGCTGTTGCTGGGGAGCAATGGGCGATTTAGAATTCTTGATTACAATTCTTGATTTGGTACTAACTTGGATATCTTTTTTTTTGTGGCTGTTCCAGGGAGAAGATTCAAAGAAAGACAGTCGCACATCAAACACGGTAGGGGCAAGTAATTTCTGATTACTCTCTCTCTTAAGCCCCTCATTCTGAAAAGGAAGTAAAAAAGGGATAAAATCAATTAGGGCTACTTGGTTTACATTCTTAGCTAATTCTTCAAGTTTCCTAATTTGATTTCAACAACAAAATTGTTTTCTGCACCCAGTTAAGGTAACTAGGGCTACCACATTCTTGTTTGAGCCCTAGATACCACATTTGGCAAACTAAATTGGACCAAGATTAGAGCCAAAATAAGAATTTCAATTTAGGGTTTTAGAGAGACACTTTCATAAGCAAGAATCAGCTCTCCAAAAAGATGTGTGCCTAAGCCTTGGTTGAAGTGATTTATTCAAGAAAACCCTAAAATTCAAGCTCTTAAATCTCACTTGAATCCTAAAAGAAGGGACCTAAAACTTCTCAAAGGACAAATAGGTGAAGTTGACCCACCTTGTTGGGTCAACCAACCTTGAAATCGGGTCACCTTTTGCACTCAATACATCTAAAGTTCAAGTGAAATCTTAAGCACCCTTGCTTTTTAATTAAAATTGGTGGACTTAAGAAGTCAAGTCCCCATTCTAATCTACCTGGAACATCAATGACAAGAGAGGTCAGGTGAGGGAAACCCTATAACTCGTGGGGACGCTCTACCGTGTACGAGTCTTTGCGGGACTCTCCCTCTCTGGCAGCCCAGGTATTCCTCAGGTGGATGACTTTCTGACTAAGGGGTATCATCCACCCCAAACCTCTATAGTCATCCAAAGTTTTGGGGTGTCTTGATTGGGTCCATCACATTCTACTCTCATCCAGACCATCGATGCATGTTCGGTAGGTCCTTAAGACCATCCTTGAGGCTTCCTTTAGTTATTCACTCCCATCGAGGCCAGGCCTCGACTTCCGTGTTTGTGCAGCAACCCCATCACATAGACATCTCCTCTGATTCATTTGAACCTAATTCTCCTTCTTCCATCATCATGGCACAACCCGTAGAAGAAGAGAATAACCTTCAGAAGCAACTTCAGTGCCTTAATGATTTATTCCAAGCCATTGTGTACCCACCATAGCGTCCTATAATGCGAGATCACTACAATCCCACTGTGGTGGCAATCGAACCTTGAGTCCAAATCCCGGCTAGAGGTTCTGATTCTGAACTCAAGCTCAACATGATTCTTGCTATTCTAAAGTTTCATGGGCTTAATTCCGAGGATCCTTTCCAACACATCAAACAACTCAAGCATCTGGCCCAGACTTTCGGGTCAGATGTCCAAAATCAGGATATTCTTCTCATGTAGATGTTCTCCTTCTCTCTCATGGACAAAGAAACTCTCTGGTATCAGACTCAAACATGTCCAACCAACACATGGGTTGAACTACAATCTGAGTTTCGAAAAAAGTTCTTCCCAGTTGGTCAGACAAATGCCTTACGACACTAGATTACACACTTCACATAGTAGCCTGGAGAGCCACTTCATGAAGCATGGGACCGTTTCCTGGATCTCATGCGGAAGTGCCCCCATCACGGAGTTCCTAAATGGGAACAAGTCCGACCTTTTTACCAGGGACTCCGTGAATATATCTGTTTATTTGCCAATGCAACTTGTGGAGGAAATATCTTGGGTCAACACGAAGACACTGTGTGGGAGATTCTTAGGAATATGTGTGAAAACTCCATCAATATTGACTCCATGGGCTTATTCGACCAGACGAATGCACACGCATCGACGAATGCAAGGGGAGCACACGAGACGTAGGGCCCGTCAGCATCCGTCAACCTGGGATTGATGGCAAATCGTTTGGACAAGGTCTCTATCATCGAGAAGAATGTGGATGAGGTAACTCGATGTTGAACGGAATTTTTCGCGAATCGCTACGCTTACGAGATTGGTTTTGGAAAACCTGTCGTTGTAGTTCGAAAGAGAAGAATTCGTGTTAACAAAAAAAATTTATACCGAAATTAAAATTCCGGGTCGATCATAGGGAGGCGGACGTTTGATTTAAAAACTACGCATTTCTTTTTATTTGTTACAGAATAATTCAATTTAGAACTATCTAATTATTTACAATAAATAGAAGAGAGAGAGAGTAAGATAGAAAGAAAATATTACATAGAGAAATCAAAATGAGATGTAGAATAAACAAGGAATTTTTGCATTGAAGAGATTGTTTATTACAACTAGAAAGCATAAAACAATTACTCTAGAAAGCATTAAAAGAATGGAGGGAGAAATGTACTCCTCGACAGTTGCTTGGAAGATGAGTAGATTAATCTAGAAAGTAGTAAATCCATACTAGAAAGCGGTAAAAAGAATAGGGAGAGAGAAATCCTCCTCGACGGTTGTTTGGAGGACGAGCCGAACGGGACGACGCCTGGACGAAGGAGAACGAAGCGGGACGAAGGAGGATGAAGCAGAAGAACGGGAACAAAGCAGCACGCAGTCATCGTCGCGGGAGCCACTTCTGAAGGGGAACGAAAATTGGACTTTATCTCGGGAGAAGCATCCCGGGTGTGGGACAAGCTTCTCATGAGCTTTGGAGGGGTAGAGAGGAGAAAGAAGGGATGAGAAATTCGTATGGAGGGGGTCTCCTTTTATAGTTGCAACGAGTGGGGGCAAAATGGACATTACAACTTCAAAATAGCAAATGAGGGGTCTTTAGTGATGGATAAATCCGTCACTAAAGCTCCCTTCGTGGGCGACGAGGGCGGCTCGTGCGCGCCCGCTCGGCTGCTCACGTGCGCAACACCCGCGCACGTCCATTGATTTTCAGCCGTCCGATCGCGAGATCGGACGGCTAAAAATCGCGCCTTCATCCGCTGTAGCCTGCCCACCTGGTGCGTGCAATCGCGCGTTACGCGCGGGCGTCCAATCGCGCGTCGGCGCTATTGGGCACGCACAATCGTTGGATCTCTATCTGACGCTCGTCCGCACCCGCTCACCCGCACCTTCCAGCCCCTCGCCGCGGCTCGAACCCGCGACCTCTGCTTCGCTTGCAACTGCGTCACCGCTGCGCTATGCAGACGAAATGGTCGCGCGGACGCTTCTAAGCGCGAGCGACCACAGCCCTTGGAACCATCTGACGGCGGAGAGTGATCGGGTGGGGGCCTTCACAAAATGCAAGCGGTCGTTTGGGCGGCTGAGATGGCGCCACATGGCACCATCTTGGCCGTCTATCTTCTGGATGTTGTAGATGGTGCCACGGATGTCGGATTGACTCGATTTTTGTGTCGTTGGGCTGCAATCGTCGATCCGAATTCATCCGTGCGGTCGAATTTGTCATCTGAAGTGTGGATTTTCACCATCCTGGCCCTTCATTTTCTAGGGTTCTCCGATCTCTATCTGATGCAACGGATGCCTGATTAGGGCAATCTTGAAGTCGTTGAACTCCAATCGTCGCCCTGATCACATCCATACGGTTGGATCTTTGATCTGAGGCCCTGATAAAATATTTGCCTTGTCCAAGCACATAAAAGGGGACAATTAACCTCCATTTTATTCAAAGTATTCTAAATGCAAGATGAGGCATGTAATGTAATATTTATATCATGAAATGCAATCCTATGCTTAAGAACATACATAAATAGACATCTTAAGTAGTGTAAATGTGTTTACATCATACCCTCATGCCTATCTTTTGCTAGTCCCTAGCAAAAACTATATGCTATTTATAAAAGAATTAGGTTAGATTATTTGGACTTGAGTTTTTTTTCAATCATTAAGAAATTGTCTACTTAGGAACTGAACTTTCAAAGACACAACAGTGCCTGGGTATTAACCAAAATGCAGACCGCCTCAAGCCCTCGCCTTATTCAAAGAAAAATTTCTTTTTCCTTTTACTATTTTCTAATTTTTTTGATTTTCAAATTTTAGGGTTTAAGAGTGACTTTCTACGGCCATTCAACTCACCCAAGATTTGATGAGAACCCTAAGCTTTAAGCGTCTTATTATGATTTGTGATAGACTCGTTGACCGGCAATTAGGACAGACTTCGGATTTCTACGCCTCTAGGTGACCTCAAAAGGAATTCTACCTAAAGGTGTATCTTTACAACCAGTAGCTTTCTCACTTTTATTTTTTATGGGGTCAACACAAGGGTGAATCCAGTGTATATCTCCCCGGTTTATTCTACTTCTCCGCTTCTTCCTAAGTGTTTTGGGAATTTTTAGTGCATTTTCTGAGCTGGGTTCTGGACAATCGGTCGATGAGCTGTTACCACCGACAACTTGCCAGCCATACTCGTGCGGGGAAGTGTGGCTTATTTCCTTTTATTCTTTTCTCCTTTTCTTTTTGATTTTTTTTTTTTTAAATAGGTGGCTTCCCTGGTCTAAGATTTACCTAAGGGCATGAAAAAAAGAAAGGTCCAGTGACTGGGCTCTGGACAACCTACCTATGGGATGTTACCCATGATAACTTGCCAGCCATATCACCGTAGAAGGTTCATTAGCTATCCAATTTCCGTAAAAATTGCCGAACAATGAGTCAGTGTGAAGAAAGTGTGTAGATGCTTAAGACTCGAAATTCCCTTAAATCAGAGGGCGGGTTGATAAGTCGTGTACTTATCACCCAAACTTATTTATTCCAATTACGAAAGAATTAGGATGGCGAGGACTCGAAAGACAAACCCACATTTTAGTGGATACACAGGCTGATTAAGTCCAAAGACCTGAAGGGTCTTTGTGTTCAAATCATAATGTAGTATTTCCTAAGCTTGAAAATTTTCTTAAACCCAAATTCTCTTTCCTAATTTCGAATTTTTTTTTTATAAAAGAAAATAAACAAATCTACGGAGTTGACGAATGAATTCAGAGATGAATATCCACCCCACCATGCCTATCGAATGTAATGTCCTCTTTGTATTAAAAAGACATAAAACAGAGTCGAAAAGCGTAGAAAGCACCTGAATTGCGTGAATATCAGGTTCGCTCCAAGATGAAAACGAAAAAGAACTGTATAAGTGCTGAGTTTAGTGCCTTCAGCTAGGCACACTATACAGAGAAAAGAAATGAAGAAATCACAAGTGCAGGTCAAAATCAGAATGAACAGAAGAATCCTCTGACCTGTCAGCAAAGGTCCACAGATGTGGACCAGATTGTAGTGCAAACCCACATCCCATAATCGAGAATATCTTAGGTTCTGGATAAAAATTACCCAAAACCTAAAATCAGAATGCAAGCAGGGTCGGGCCTGCGATTTATGAGGATGCAACCCAAGACCAAAAAGTCGGGTTACAAGGAATTGAAGCTCAAAAGGATAATCGTTGAATGTGTGTTTGGGTTTGACATCCTCGAAACAAATGTCATAAGGGTTCTGATTTAATAGTTTCAGCTTAAAAGGAACCCTTTGACTCAATCTTCCATTTCCTCCAGAATTAACTTCCAAAATCAAAACTTCCCAACTCCTATCCTCCTCATTTAGCATATCAAATTCCAGGACCTCTTGTATATTCATCACCTCATCTGAAATCTCCAAGTCTAAATGATGTGGCAGAATCAAAATTGACTTGTGTCTAATTATCTCAGAATTAGAATCATTAATAGGCTCAACAGGGTGTAACTGATAATCAGGGAATTGAATTGATTCCTCCAGAAAATGTGATTCTGGATCCATAATGTGTGCCCTAATAAGATCAGTGTTCTCAGTTATTCGGCTATCAATTGATCTATCAGATTCCTCAGGCCGAATCGTCTCACAGAAATCATGTTCACAAAACTCGCGTGAGACTTCGCAACTTGAATCTTCACCATCAGGATCCGTATCAATGTATGTCCCAAAATCATTTGTCACTTTCTGTTCCAAGGAGACATACGTTTCCTTGTAACCCGACTCAGGGATCTCAGGTGAAGAAATTAAATCATCCTTAATTGGTTGCTTTAATTCAATCTGGTCAGCCTCATAACACTTGTCCCCCCCAACAGGTGCCTAAGCGGGTTCTATCATTAGCTTTCCTAAAGAGGGTTCATCCTAGGAATTATTACAAGATTGAATCAAAGCAACCACGAATCTCATCCTCAATTTTGCTAATTTTCCAAGTAGAAACTCACCCGGGTTCTTATCCTTAACATCTTGGAGCCAATCCAACAAAGACTTATTTAAATCATCAATCATTTCAATCAGGGGCTCCAATCTCTCAATGCAAGGTATTGGTTGAACTTCTAAAGATTGAATGATATTCCTTAAGTTAGCCAGAACCTTATCTTGAACCTGGTCAACCTGAACCAAATGAGTTGGTTCAGGGTTGGGTGGGTTTGGGCTCAATGTAGGGGAATTAACTAATTGAGATTCGTTATACTCTTCCTGATAATAGGTCATTTCAGATTGTTGAAAAGATGGTGATGACCTAAAGGCAGTGAAATCAGAGGATGGGTAAGGATCGGTGTATCCTTCTTGATTGTAGATCGTATTATGCTGTTCATGAAAGGAAGACGATCTATAATCGATGTAGCTCTGAGAAGGATAGAAATCGGAATCAAAGTGTTCAGGGTTAGACCCTAAACACGGGGGTCCGGAATTGTTCCCCAATCCGAATTATCCCAACTAACTAATGGTTGATTACAATACGAGTTGGGATAATCGTCATGTTGAGGATAATTTACAACAGGAGGGAAAGAGCGAGAATGCGTGAAATATGTGGATGGATTCATGATACACGGGAGGAAGAAAGGTGCCCTGCAATACAAACAATCAAACCTGTCCTTAAATGGGTTAGCCTATAGACCTACAGACTCTCAAAACCCATCTTGAGATAAAGGAACGATTTGATCTACTTCCGTCTATTCAATCCAACCAGTTAGAAGGAGGGACTGGGGAGAAGGTTCTTCCTTCGGCTTGCGCCTCCGATTCTAAGTGTACCCCCAAGCCGCGATCGTTTGACTCTACTCCCCTAGCTAGACATCAGAATGAACAGTAAAAACAGACTAATCGAAAATAATCTCGTTCTGAGTTCTGTAGAGCGAGTCCAATCCTTAAGGCCAACGTCTACTCTGTTTTATTTAGGGGTAGGTTTGAATGTGCTTTGGAATGTGATGGGCCCTTTACATGGGTTGTTCACTTAATGATTGATTGATTCGTGTGTGAGTGCACAACTAGTGGTTTTCAAGCAAGATTGTTTTTGATGTGGTGAATTTTGAGATTCAAATCTTGCTTAGTAGCTTTTAGGATTCAACTTTAGGTATTTTCAATCAAGTTTCATTCGCACACGAGGTTTTGCAAGCACAGGTGAAGATGTTTTCCTTTAAGGCTGAAAAAAATGTGGAGTGCCTGGTAAATTCCTAAGAGTTGAACCTAATTGGCAGCAACTTGATGAGTTGATTTTATTTGAAGTGGTGCGGCCCAAACAACTCAAACAACTGGCTACAAATGCACCACTAAGTTAGGCACACAAAGATGGTTAACCTAGAATGATTTCTACTCTTTTATGTGTTACTTTATGTGTACCGGTCCCACAGATCAGAACCCGGTTGAGTAAGAATAAATCAATTCGGTTAAGTGCCTTTAAAGGTTGGTGTACATTGTGTATTTGTTGAAAATTGCCCCACAAAATTATCTTTTTATTTTTTTTTATATAAATGAAGGTGGAATGAATGTGAGTAAGAATCCAAACAACCAAACTACTTCTAGGATTTATGCAAGCACCTAGGTTAATTAGAATTTGGATTCAATGTGGCGAATGAAATCTATGGAGGGGGAAAGAATATGGAATAACTTACAAAACCTTCCACAGCACTTTACTCCAATCTACCACTTTTGCTTGTCTCAAAAGAGTACCTGCAATTACAATAAGAAAGGAGAAAAGTGAGGTAAATGATTTGTAAGTTACAAAATGCGAAGAGAAATAAAAAATCGTTGCCTCCCCAGCAACGGTGCCAAAATGTTGAACGGAATTTTTCGCGAATCGTTACGCTTACGAGATTGGTTTTGGAAAACCTGTCGTTGTAGTTCGAAAGTGAAGAATTCGTGTTCAACAAATAAAATTTATACCGAAATTAAAATTCCAGGTCGAACACAGGGAGGCGGACGTTTGATTTAAAAACTACGCATTTTTTTTATTTGTTACAGAATAACTCAATTTAGAACTATCTAATTATTTACAATAAATAGAAGAGAGATAGAGTAAGATAGAAAGAGAATATTACACAGAGAAATCAAAATGAGATGTAGAATAAACAAGGAATTTTTGCATTGAAGAGATTGTTCATTACAACTAGAAAGCATAAAACAATTACTCTAGAAAGCGATAAATTTACTCTAGAAAGCATGGAGGACGAGTAGATTAATCTAGAATGGAGGGAGAAATGTCCTCCTCGACGATCGCTTGGAGGACGTGTAGATTAATCTTGAAAGTAGTAAATCTATACTAGAAAGCGGTAAAAAGAACAGGGAGAGAGAAATTCTCCTCGACGGTTGCTTGGAGGACGAGCCGAACGGGACGACGCCTGGGCGAAGCAGAACGAAGCGGGACGAAGGAGGACGAAGCAGAAGAACGGGAACGAAGCAGCACGCCTTCGTCATCGCGGGATCCACTTCCGAAGGGGAACGAAAATTGGACTTTATCTTGCGAGAAGCATTTCGGGTGGGACAAGCTTCTCATGAGCTTTGGAGGGGCAGAGAGGAGAAAGAAGGGATGAGAATTTCGTATGGAGGGGGTCTCCTTTTATAGTTGCAAGGAGTGGGGGTAAAATGGACATTAAAACTTCAAAATAGTAAATGAGGGGTCTTTAGTGACGGATAAATCCGTCACTAAAGCTCCCTTCGTGAGCGACGTGGGCGGCTCGCGTGCGCCCGCTCGGCTGCTCATGCGCACAACTCCCGCGCACGTCCATTGATATTCAGCCGTTCGATCGCGAGATCGGACGGCCTAAAATCGCGCCTTCATCCGATGCAGCCCGCCCGCCTGGTGCGTGCGATCGCGCGTTCTGCGCGGGCATCCAATCGCGCGTCGGTGCTATTGGGCCCACGCAGCCGTTGAATCTCCATCTGACGCTCGTCTGCACCCGCTTGCCCACGCCTTCCAGCCCCTCGCCGTGGCTCGAACCCGTGACCTCTGCTTCGTCCGCGGCTGTGTCACCGCTGCGCTACTCGGACGAAATGGTCGCGCGGATGCTTTTAAGCGCGAGCGACCACAGCCTTTGGATCTCCATCTGACGGCGGAGAGCGATCGGGAGGGGGGCTTCACAAAATGCAAGCGATCGTTTGGGCGACTGAGATGGCGCCACATGGCGCCATCTTAGCCATCCATCCTCTGGAAGTTGTAGATGGTGCCACAGATGTCGAATTGACTCGATTTTTGCGTCGTTGGGCTGCGATCGTCTATCCAAATTCATCCGTTCGGTCAGATTTGTCATCTGAAGTGTGGATTTTCACCATCCTAGCCCTTGATTTTCTAGGGTTCCCCGGTCTCTATCTGATGCTACAGATGCCTGATTAGGACGATCTTGGAGTCGTTGAACTCCAATCGTCGCCCCGATCACATCCATACGGTTGGATCTTTGATCCGAGGCCCTGATAAAATATTTGCCCTGTCCGAGCACATAAAAGGAGGCAATTAACCTCCATTTTATTCAAAGATTCTAAGTGCAAGATGATGCATGTAATGCAATATTTATATCATGAAATGCAATCCTATGCTTAAGAACATGCATAAATAGACATCTTAAGTAGTGTAAATGTGTTTACATCACTCGACATCTACAGCGAGCCACCTCTGCATAAAACCCATTCGCACAGCTGCCTTCTGGGAGGGAAGCTGTGCATAACATCTATCACCGATCTTCTCAGGGCATAGACCTGTATCCACCCCTGTCTGACTCTAGGACCGGAGGAAACTGCGATCCTACCTATTCTAGTTGGGGGAACTTTAAACCCTCGTACTCTGACTTTTCTGAGGTTCCTCAGACCTGCGATGACCTCAACGGCATCTAGAATGACCTGTTCTCTAACACCTATAACCCTAGATGGCGGAATCATCCCAATTTCCTGTGGGTGGGAAATAATCAGAATCAAAGACCACCCTATCAACCCCATCCACAAGCTCCTCATCCATTTCAGCCGCCTCAGCCTCGGCCCAACCCCACCTATTAATCTGGGCCAACTCAGACAAATCAAATGACCCTCATCCTTCAAACTCTAGTTGACATTCAAAAGACGAATGCGGCCATGCAGAAACAGCACAAAGAGGAGATCACAGAGGTTCACAATTAGCTTTCCTAGATGGCAAATTCCCACCAACCTAGTACACTCCCTTCGCAACCCCTACCAAATCCTAATAACGTGCCAAACTAGAGGTGCATTATGAATCCTAATCCAGGCTAAGCCGACATGATTTATCAAGCCCCTTCTGTTCCATCACCTGACAGGATGGAAGCTTTAACATCATACTCAGGATTTCAGTATTAGCCACCTATTTTACCAACACCAAACCAGAACCAGGCAGGACTAAATTCAATTACAACTCGTACTGGCAAAGCAACACAAGACCCACCTTACCTAAGCTACTTTCAGCCTGGTAGTGCTAACCCAAGCCCTAGGATAGTTATCCAGGATACCCCTGTCCCTGATCAAGAACCTGGACCTATTCTAGAGGAACCATCCAAGGTTCCATTTCCTGAGGCCTTGACCATGGGAAAAAGGACAAACAAACCCATGGCACCTGAGGAGGATCTAGTCAAGCTCTTTGAACAGGTCGATATAAACATCCCCTTGATGGATGCAATACGCCACGTACTGGCTTATGCACGATTTCTAAAAGACGTGTGTACACCTAAGCATAAGCCACGAACCAAAAGTGGGAGCCGAATCATATTGTCAAAGCAAGCCAGCTCTGTAATTTTGAGCAAACTCCCACCTAAGGCAAAAGACCCAGGTACTCCCCTGATTTCTTGTACAGTTGGAGATATTCAATTTGATAAAGCTTTATTAGATCTAGGAGCCTCCATATACCTAATACCTACATCCCTACTTGACCATCTTGAGGAATCAGAGCTCAAACCAACAGAGGTGACATTACAATTGGTTAATCGATCTATTAAGTCACCTAAAGGAGTTCTTGAGGATGTCATTGTTAAGGTTCTGGATTTCTATTTCCCGGTGGATTTTGTAGTCTTAGATATGGATGCTCCTGAAAATCCACAAAACACACCAATCATATTAGGGACACCCTTTCTGGCCACTGCGAGGGCCAACATAAATTGTGAGGAGGAACAAATTGAACTGAAATTTAGGAACCAAATAATAAAGATTGACAACTTTAAGGCCCAATAAGGGATTAATTGCGGTGTTATAAAGTAGATATGTGACATCAAGGCTATGGTTGACGATCCATATATTGAGGAAAACCAGGTGACTTCTGATCTACCACAAGAGGATCAAAACCCGCAATCAGAGGAGTCCAAACTTGACCTAGACACACCCATAACTCCTTCCCTTGCTCCTGACACACACCCTGAACCGCCCGCAGCTGCTGATAACCCTGTTTTGGAACTTAAGCCTCTTCCCAATCATCCAAAGTACGTCTTTTTGGATTCCAATCAGATATTTCCTACGATTATCAACTCCATTCTGATTACTGTTCTCCAGCAACATCGAAGAGCCATTGGATGGACTCTCGATGATTTGACTAGCATCAGCACTGCTTACTGCACACACCATATCTATACTGAAGAGGGCACACAGCCTTCCCGTGAAATTTTGAGACGTCTGAATCCTATTCTGTAGGAGGTCGTGAAAAAGGAAATCAGCAAGTGGTTAGATGTTGGGATCATCTACCCAATCTCCGACAGTTGGTGGGTGAGCCAATCCATGTTGTGCCTAAAAAGGTAGGACTCACCTGTTGGAACCTTGTTCCACCTTTTGTTTTGGTGTTAACAAAATTATTATGGATTAATGTTTGCAATTGAGTTCTTTCAGATTTAGGTGAAGATCAAGGCAAACAGGAAATGTTGGAGGCTTGATGAAAAGGAGAAGATCATGATAAGAAGGAGGCAAGATGACAAGGATGAATTGAGGAGAAGATCATCTTCAACCTTTAGTGTTTCTAGTTTATATTTTTTATTTATAGATTGTATATGCCTCTTAACAAAGGAATATAACTTAGATCATAAAAATAATTAGAGATAAACTAGGATTAATATCGCAATTATTTTTAAAGGACGTAATTGATTAAATCACTTAGAAACGGTACTTGTTTGCCCACAAGTACCAGTACTAAAGTTTAGTGCCGGTACATGTGAGTTATAGGTTTGGGTTTTGTCAAGAAACAAAACTGTACCCCGTGAGTACCGGTACTCATGATCAGTATCTGTACTGGAGGTAATGAGTATCGGTAGAAGTGGGTTACAGATTTATATTAAGAGTTTGAAACCCAAATCTGGAAGCAACGAGTACCGGTACCCATATTTTAGTATCGGTACCCATACTTTAGTACCGATACTAAGTAGCCGTTAGCTCAAAACTTAGTGGCTAGAAAATTAATTTTGGGTATATGAACATTCAGATTTAAACCCCAACGTCTAGTAGGCAAAACTTTGTGGTCCTAAACTCTATAAATAAACCCTTGGACCCTTAGTTTGCATATAAGAAAACAGAAGAAAGATTTCTAGAGCTATATTTCAAATTTCCACCATATTTTCAAGGGAGAAAGAAGAAGCTTGTCATTCACTCTCTCTACATTCTTACAAGCTCAACGATGTGTTTTTCTCACACATGTACGAAGCGATTCACGTCTATCCTAGGCTCTCAAATCGGTAATATTATTCTAATTATTGTTGAGAGGCATAGGAATTCATGTTGTAAGAGTTCTCTTTCTTACACCAGTTCTTATTTATATTTTGAGCTTGTTGCTCATTGGGTTGTAACAAACCAGTTATTGTACTTGGGTTGAGGTAACCCGTTAATTACCTCGATTTAGTAAATTGATTCCCTCGGGGTTGAGGGAATCGGGTTAAAAACCCTAAGCTGGGAGGCTCAGGTAGTGGTGTACCCAAGGTAGGGGAACCACTATACATATTGTGCCTATTTTCTGTGGTTTGAATTGATTGTGCAAATCTTTCTTATTTCTACTAATATTGTTCTTGAGTGTTTGTGCGCATAGCCATATATCCATATCTTTATATCCTACATCACCGTGATCACGACAGAAATCGGAGAAATCATACTGACCCATGTGGCGTATTCTTGGAGAGTATGCATTGATTACAGAAGACTCAATACCTCCACAAAGAAGGATCATTTCCCACTATCGTTTATTGATCAGATCTTCGAGAAACTAGTGGGAAATAGGTTCTTCTACTTTTTGAATGGGTACTCCGATTATAACCAGGTGGCAATCCATCCGGAGGACTAAGAAATGACCACTTTCACCTACCCCTTCGGGACGTACGCATTCCAGAGGATGCCTTTCGGTCTCTGCACTGCACCTACTACCTTTTAGCATTACGTGCTTGCCATATTCTCAGGTATGGTAGGTGATTATCTAGAAGTCCTCATGGATGACTTCTCAGTATTTGGCGAATCATTTGACGATTTCCTCTTGCACTTGGTCTAGATCCTCAGGTGGTGTATTGATGTGAATCTGCTTCTTTCCTAGGAAAAGTGCCATTTCATGGTGCCTAAAGGAATTGTCTTGGGACATCTCATATCAGAGAAAGGCATCCAGGTCGATCGAGCCAAGGTGAATCTGATTTCCAAACTCCCAATGCCTAGTTCAATCAAGGTCATTCAATCTTTTCTGGGGCATGTCGGCTTTTATCGTCGATTCATTCCAGATTTCTTAAAGATCATGCACCCCCTAACCACTCTACTATCTAAGGATGTTCCTTTCGAAATCTCCAAGGAATGCACTCAACCATTTGAAACCCTACGTGATCGAGTTACCCAAGCTTTGATCCTACTGCCCCCTGATTGGTCTCAACCCTTTGAGATCATGTGTGATGCATCGGATTTCACTGTAGGAGTGGTACTTGGGCAGAAAATTGATGAGAAATTCATGGTCATCTACTATGTTAGCAAGACACTTGACGAGGCTCAACGTAACTACACAGTTACTGAGAAAGATCTGCTAGCCATAGTATTTTCCCTGGAAAGGGTTAGATCATATCTTCTGGGTTCCTATGTTATCATTTACTCTGATCACACAACTGTGAGGCATCTCCTTGCGAAGAAGGATGCGAAACCTTTATTAATCTGATGGATCTTACTATTGCAAGAGTTTGACCTCGAGATTCACAATAAGGTAGGAAAACAGAATGTGGTAGCTGATCACTTATCCCGCCTTCCTTCTAATATTACCGACCCTTTCAGACCCATTACAGAAACTTTCCTAATGAGCACCTCCCGACTACCAGTACAAGGGTTCCATGGTTTGCTGATTTAGTAAACTATCTAGCATCACATCAGATCCCATCCAATTTGTCGAAGGCCAAGAAGGACAAATTGCTTTCCGATGCCAAGTATTACTTCTGGGAAGACCCGTATCTATTTTGCATCGGTGCTGATCAAATCATTCGACGATGTGTCTCGAGAGCAGAAATTCAAGACATATTGTCCTTCTGCCATGACCAGGCATGCGGTTGACACTTCTCAAGTCATAAAATTGCATCGAAAGTCCTCCAGTGTGGCTTCTATTCGCCAATGATTTTCAAGGATGCATACAATCACTATAGGGCATGCACTCGCTGCCAGACCTTAGGCAACATGAGCCATCGTGATATGATGTCCATAAAGCCAATTCTCTTATGTGAAACCTTTGACATCTGGGGGATTGATTTTATGGGACCCTTTCCTATTTCGGATGGCTTTGAGTACATTCTACTCGCTATTGACTACGTGTCCAAATGGATCGAAGCCATTCTGACCCTAACCAATGATTATAAGGTGGTTATCAAATTTATTCATCAGAACATCTTTTCGTAGTTTGGGATTCCACATGCGACACTCTCTGATGCAGGGACCTATTTCACTAATGCTCAGTTCAGGCCACTGATGACCAAATATGGGGTGTCACACCGAATCTCTACTCCTTATCACCCCCAAACTAATGGTCTTACTGAGCTATCAAATCGGGAGATCAAGAAAATCCTCGAGGTTACTGCTCAACCTGACAGGAAAGACTGCTAATCCCAACTTCAAGAAGCTTTGTGGGTCTATAGGATCGCCCACAAAATCTAATTAGGTATGTATCCCTTCAGATTGGTGTACTGGAAGGCATGTCACCTCCCCGTTAAATTGGAGCACAAAGCCTATTGGGCAGCATGGACCTACAACCTAGATCTTTCTAAGGTAGGAACCTACAGAAAACTTCAAATGAGCAAAATCGATGGATTACGCCACGATGCGTACGAGAAGTTGCAAATTTATAAAGAGTGGGTTAAGGCCTTTCATTACACACACATATCCAGAAAGATTTTCTACCCTTGTCAAAAAGTCCTACTCTTTGATGGCAAGCTCAAACTATTCCAAGGAAAACTAAGATCAAAATGGATCGAGACCTTACCTTGTCCGACGATTCTTAGGAAATGGAGCCATCGAGATCAGTCCACTCAGCCATAATTTAGAACCTTTCATCATGAATGGTCAAAGACTCAAACTGTTCATTGACCTTAACGATACAAATTTGGCTGAGACATCCTTTACCGTCCATTCTCCCTTAAGCTCATTGCACCGAGTTGATGGCGTAAAACACAGTGCTTAACGAGAGGAAACCTGTCATTTTTGAAAAACCCAAAACCTTTCTTGACATTCCTATGCTGAATTCATATTGCAATTTAGGGTTCATCCATTAGAACAGCCGACCCCACCTTTGGTACCTATACCTAAGCTTGAAATCATCCGCAAACAGTCATCTTGACCCATTTGCCCACCCAGAACCTGTTGTAATGAATGATCTAAGCTGAACTTGAACCCACCTAATATACAATGGGTTCATTGTAAATCGTAGCCATGGGGGGGTATTAAAGTGCAAAAGGAAAAATCATCTCACAAGAAAAGGTTCATCAAAAAAATGAAAAAATTCTTGAAAGGGAACAAAAAAATTTAAGAGCAGAGAAAAATTTTGTGGGCATGTCAATTTTGAGGAGAAAAAAAGAAGAAAAGTGAAAAATGTAAAAAACGAGCACAAATTGAAAAAGAAAAGAAATAGTCATTAGTAAGAAATTAAGGAATTAACTGAGTTCCAGACCATATCAAGAAAAAGAAAATGAAAGGAAAAAAGTGCTACTGAAACATAGAAGTGATTAGTAGGAACGCTAATTTTAGCCTCTTAGGCTATACTCCTAGGCTTAAAAATTCAAGTATCTGCTAAGATCTGGATAGACCACAAGAGGTTGGCGAAAATGCAAAGCTTAACTATTAGGTCTAAAGCTTAAAGAGTATTCGGCCTTGTTAACTGACCTCTGGTATTCGAGACTCAATAACCTAAGCACCTCAATCCACACACAGTCTGGTTCAATGCGCATAAGTATCAAAATCATGCAAATGCGTTTAAATTATTCGGAAAAAGTTGCCTATATTAGGAGCGGCCAATCAACACTAGTTGATTTGGACGAGTTCCCGACATGGAAAGGTGTGAAATTCCCCTCAAAGATGCGTAATAACACATCGTCTCCTCGGTGCTTATCTCCTAGGATATTTATATATCCTACTAGGGGCTTGTAAGTGATAAACGCCAGTTTATCATCATTCTTATGCATTAAAACAAACCTAGCTCTTAGGATTTTACTCCGTAAATGGCTTTTTGGGCTACATTTAGGCATAAATTAGGTTAGGCATGCATTGCATTTTTTATTTGTCTTTTTAATATGTTTTTGTGAGTGTTAGGGATGTATAGATATATAGATCCTTAAAACCCTAGCACTCAAGAAGGAAAATGGTGAAGGAGAAGTCCAGACTAGTTGGAACTCAGCTCGATTTAGCTCACCACAGCTGGAACCTGGCTCACTTGAACTAGGGTTAGCTCGTCCCAGCTCCATTCAGCTAATCCCAGCTGAATGGTAGCTCAAGAGAGTTCATCTTAGCTCACCCTAGCTCAAGTCAGCTCAGATCCAGCTCAACTTAGCTGAGTCAAGCTCATCTCAGCTCCCACTAGTTCACAGGGACCTCTAGCTAGCTCAGCTGAGTTGGCAAGAGTTCACCCCAGCTCAGATCCAGCTACATCCAGCTCCACTCAACTCCAGCCAACTGAAGAAGAACTCATCCCAGCTCGGGAAGCTCAAGTCCAGCTCCCGGGGACTTAGCTTAGCTCAGCTCAGTTGAGCTAAGCTACCTTAGCTACCTCAACCAGCTTGATTCTCCCTGGGAGCACCAGACCTAGCTCACCTCAGCTCATTTTGGTAGAAGCTATCTCACTTTAGCTTGGCTTAGCAACTAGCAAAGAACTAGAAAGCTAAGCCAGCTAGAGTAGCCCCATGCCAGCCTCTTCAGCAGCAGCCAGCTCCAGCTCTAGCTCCAGACTTCTCCTCCTCAGCTCCTTCCTCCAAACCCTAGCTCCATTACCTTCTCCTCTACTCCACCTTTAGCTAAGCTAGCATAGCTTATCTTAGCTTAGTTTAGCTTAGCTAACAACCAACTCCTTGGCCATCCATGACCTTCAAAATCAACCCTAGCTAGCTCCACCAACTCAAGCCTACCTAAGCTAGCTACCCTACTCAAGTTGGCGCCACCTCCTAGCCATCCCTTCACCCCACTATCTCCACCAAAAGACACCTAAAGTTGGCGCCAAAAACCACCCCTAACCACCTTTATATTGGCGCCACTTTCAGCCCCTTCATCCACCCTACACCTACCCACATAACCCATCCTAGCCATCCACATACCCCCTTCTAGAATCCTAAGGTGGTGCCACCTAATATCCTTCTAGAAGGCCCATTTTGGTGCCAACATCAAGGGGTGTCAACCCCCATAACTACCCCCTTGGTGTCTCTTAAGGTGGAGCCAAACACCCTTGGCCATTGGATCCTTAACCACCTCCATCATTCCATCTTGGCCCTCCATTTCAAGGGACACTTTAGCCCCCTTCCTATTCTATGAAAACCCACCAGCTACAACCATTTTAGGGCATCCTCCATTAGTGTAATTTGCTACCTAAACCACCTATACCTACAGCCAAGAAGAAGGAGTAGAGAAGGAGATTAAAGGGGCACATCACCAGCCCTTTTGGTGCCTTCTTCTCCCCACTCTCTTCAACTTGAGTCATGCCAAGGAGGAGGACTCTTCCACTTCAAGGGGGATGGCCAGGCAAGGGAGAAGGACCTAGGGTGGACGTCCACCCTTGGAGAGAAGCTTAGGGCATGCCCCCTTAGGGCTTGCCTTGGAGGACATTACCTTGGCAGAGCACTGCAAGGAAGGAGTTGAGGGATTCTTTTCAAGCTTGGGAGCCACCAACCTTGGAGCAAGAAGCCCTCTTCTTCACCATCTATCTAGGGGATTTGTGTTTGCCTTTCTTATTTTAATTTTTCTAGCAGTAGAAGCATTCCTCTACTAGGCTTTTTTTTTTTGTAAAATACTTTTCATCAATCAAGTTGCCTTCTTTGCAATTTTTTGTTTTACATTTCTACTTGCTTTAATTTTTTGGCATTTTTCACTCCCTCTCTGTAATTATTCTAGGCCTCCACTTGCCTAGAGTGAGCTTAGGGAGAGGCTATTACTTGCCACTTGGAAAGTAGTAGTTAAATTGAAGTGTAAATTACCTTCCCGCCACCATTTCGCATGTTGCCTTAGCTTAAAAATAAAAAAAAATGATATATTGAAAAAAATACCAAAAAGAAAGTTGAGATTTATTCCAAGCAAAAGAATCACTATTGCAAACATATTGCCTCCTTGGACGACCCTAGATACTCTCCTATCTAGGAATATAAATTTAGGAGTTGATCGATTTTACTCGTTACAAGGATGTATTTTAACAAACCACGTGAAATCGCCATCAGTAAGCACCCTATGCTGGTTCAGATGTCATGGGCGGCATTATCCTGAAATATCGATTGCCAGGGTTTGGATTTAGCTACAGAACGCCATGGGTGGGATTATCTCAAAATCTCGAAATCCAGGGTTTTGGGGTTTGCCATGGGTGGTTCCATCTTGAAGCATCGATTGCTAGGGACCCTTCGAGGAATGATGATGGGGACTAGGAATATGATACAAACCGTGTTGAGAAGCCAATCCGAAGCTAGAAATAAAAGGGAAAGAGAAGGAAAACTCTCCAAACAGAGAAAATTCCTCTGTCTCTCTCTTACAAAAGTGCACTGCAAACTGAACCAAGGCTAGAATATGTTACAAGCACGACTGCTTTAACCGTGGAGTTCAACGAACCTTAGAATATTTCCCATGGGCCTTAAAAACCTTTGCGGTGGACGAAGGCTAGAGCTGGTCAGGTCCAGATCTTGGTTTGTACTTGAGTACCTCTAGGCCAACTATCGGCATTCTAACCTAATCCACATAGGAAAGCACACATCACAATTTTGAGCATCAAAAAATTACATGGCATAGAATTAAAGTTAAAACCTTAAAATTTTGCTAAGGGGCTAGCAAAAGCTTAGCATGTGGGGATGATGGGAACACCATCATGAGCCCTAACAAGCTCATTTTAACCCAATGAAGAGAATAAAAGCTCCTACATAACCAACTGAAGGTCCTAATTCACTGCATAACCTTTCTGAGAGAAAAATAAGAAATTAGGGGTAAAACTGTAATTTTACCAAAGCAGTGCAACAACGGGTTTTCTCAAGGGCTAAACAGAGGTCAAATGATCTTAAAAAGATAATAAGTGGGTTGGATCAGATAGAAAAGGGTTTGTGTGTATCCTATGAATTAAATAACTTCTTGAAACCCTAAAATAGACCCACTTGATTAACCAAGTCTCTAGTCATGATAAATTCACCTAAACCCTCTAAAAATCATATAGAAATATTCTCTAGGGTTTAGAACCTTCAACTTGGCCATTGAAACCCATCTTGACCTAAAATGGGGTCTCAGACAGATATTTTCCCTAAATTGGGTTTTTGCATAAATTTCCCAGTCCAATGCAGTCAAACCCAAAATCCAACTTCACCATTTGATTCCTTAGGCCCAAATTAGGTTTGTACCAAAATTTGGATCTAAGGGGAACACATATTGACCCACTTTGCAAAAAGGTCTAGGCTGATTAAATTTGTACACCATCTTCTAAAAACCCTTGCAAACTACCCCCTAGCTTCTTCATCATTTTCGCAATTAGGTCCCTCCGCCACTATAGCGGAGGAATCCTACTCCGGTGAAATTTGGAAGGTGGTTTCCCCCTGATTGCTTAGAGAATCCCCTTCAAAATTGGAAGGGAGACTCTGAGAAAATCCCTCCAATGTGAACCTAGTTTGATGCCCTAATTTCTTCCCAATCCCTCATGCGAATGCATGAGAGATTTGGGTCTCTTTTGAGTTTCCTTCTCCGATGAGCATGCCTTGCTTGGAAGCTTGGCTTCCAAGCACAAATCCCCCTCCAGAGATCTATTTAAGAAGCCCCAGATCCAATTGACTCCTTAAAGCATAAATTCGACCGGAGACTCTCTCAATTTCTTCTCTCCTCCAGCTGATTCACTCTTCAAGATTCGGCGACCTTCCCTACTCTCCCTCATCGTCTAACCACAATACCAGTGGCAAAGTCTTCCTCCTTATGTCCGTCCGCGTCGTGCAGCACTCGTCGAGACCCTTATCTCCCTTCATCCTCGCCGACCGTCTCTCTCTCAGAGCCTTAGTCTCCGACGTCGGTAGTATGCATCCGATTCCATCTTCGTCTCCCCTTCGTCCACTATCATCCCAGATAAGCTCCCTTCCCCCACTACTTTCCTCTATACTCTCTATTTTCCAAAATCGACGATTGCCACCCTCCATCACCCTCATCTCTATCTCTGACCACCACCTCCGGCGAGACCGCTCCACCTCCATAGGCCATGCCACCCGTCGCCGACAAGCCCATAAGATTCCCCTCATTCCACTGAACACTTTCCCCCACTTCACACACCACTCCACTCACTCATGCACCTTACAGAACACACCCACAACTTCACACACAATGTGCCATAAGCATGCTCGCACTGGCGTCCCCATGCCACGCCAACCACCGCAGCACATTCACCATGCCTTGGTGAAGCTTCCCGAGTGATTTGACGTGGCCGCGAGGCCGTCTTTGTGATTTAAGGTAGCAGGTGTCCTTTGCCATTGGTGACCACACTTAAAGCAAGCTTGAGGTCGCTCTAGGCTTTGCTAGCTCCAGGCCCTTGTCCCAGACTACGCGGAAGACTCTTGCGCATGAATCCAGGCTATCAATTGGAGTTAAAGGCCATAGCAGCTGCTGCAATTGGAGGCCTTGTCTCTACTGCAGGTGCGTGCAAAGAAAGGTGGGTGGATAGTTCCACCTCGGATACAAAAGAACGCCTGCACCAGAATTACTTGAAAAAGTCTTATCACCTTATCCCTCAGTTACCACGAGGTGAGGTCCCTCTCACCTGACCAACTCGGTCTCGTCCATGGCACTGCCCATGCAGACTTTGCTTGACCGAACCCTACTGCACTCCTTGCCCACCACCGCACGCCGATAGGCCTAGTCCCGGGTACGTACCCGACCCGATTACCCGAATACGTGTGGCTCTGGGTGAGCGAAACCTAAGAGAGATAGAAAGGAGAGTGTGTGCAAGTAGTGGTAGGTTTTGCTGCAGGCGAAAGTTGAAGAGAAGGGGAAGTGACCGGGTCGATCTTTCGCTTTTAAGTCGTTTGTAGTTTAATGTGGTGGAAAAATCGACTAATCAATTTTTAACAAGAAATAACCACTCGCAGAGGAGTGGGTCGTTTCCACAGGGAGGCAATAACGTATTAAAATTCGCGCCACTTAAAAATGTTTGTTCGGAGTCAATTTGGACAAGAACCAAGCCAAGATTGCCTTTAGATTAAGGTTTAAGCAAGAAATAATGCTGAAATGGCAATTATGATAAACTACAGGATATTTTCCGCAATGCAGAGTGAATAGAATATGAATAAAATCTGGCAATGGCAGAAAATGTAAATTTTAATCAACGCTTTACTGTAGCAAAACAGGGGAATTTTTCCCCGTTGTCTTGCGCGACGAGGAGCCGATGGCCGGGCGCGGGAAGCTCGGAGGAGGTCCCTTGGATCAAGGGCTTCGAATCGGTGGTGACGGCGAGTCGCGCGGCGGCCGGAGGTGGCCGGACGAGCTCCGGCGGAGGTGCTGCAGGCGGTTGTGCGTGGGCACGCGGAGGGTCTGCGGAGGGCGCTGGCGCGCGGAGGCGTGGCTGCGGTGGTCTGCAGGCGGGCGCTGGCGTGTGCGCTGGAAGCTGCAGAGGTCGGTTGCTGGCGGTTTGCAGATGGCTGTGCGTGGGCGTGCGGAGGGTCTGCTGAGGGCGCTGGCGCGCGGAGGCGTGGCTGCGATGGAAGCTGCAGAGGTCGGTTGCTGGCGGTTCTGCAGGCGGTTGTGCGTGGGCGCGCGGAGGGTCTGCGGAGGGCGCTGGCGCGCGGAGGCGTGGCGGTGGTCTGCAGGAGGGCGCTTGCGCGGTGGTCTGCAGGCGGTTGGCGTGTGCGGTGGAAGCTGCAGGCGGCTGTTGGAGGATGCTGCAGGCTGGTCTGCAGGCGTTGGAGGAGAGCGCGGGCTGATCTGCAGGCGTGCGCAGGTCAGCAGCCGGTGAGCGGTGGAGGGCGCAGGCGGTTTGGTGGCCGGTTGGAGAGTGCAGGCTGAGGAAGTGGAGGTGAGCGGGTAACTTCAGACGTCTGGGAAATTTCCCAGACGTCTTAAGTTACTGAGAGGGTGGCTGATCAGTAGCTAGGTGGTGGTGGTCTGCGACGACGGCGAGGAAGATGCACGCTAGGGTGCTCACGGTGATGCGACGAGCTCCGGATGGCGGTGTGGCCTGTCACACCACACGCCCACGGTGGTAGAGACTCGCCGCCATGGTAGAGGCCGGCAGTGTGGAGTGGAAGAGAGAGGATCTCTCTGCACAGTGGTGGGTCGGTGGCGGAGGCCTGCTGCAGCCGGCAGCTTCCGTGCTCCTTTTATAGTGTCTTGAACAATTTTGAAATCAGCCGCCGACCAGATCCACCACATCCGCTCCCCCTTGAATGGCTTCATCACTGCAGCAGCCGGGCGTTGGAGCGGCAGCCAGCCGTTCTGAAAGAAGACGAATAAAGAAAATATTATTAAAATATTAGGGTTATTTATGTATAGACCCTCAACTTCTATGTTAATAAAAACAATATACCTAATTGGTTATCTAATTAGATGAATGCTATTCTAAGCTAATTCTAAATACACTTAAGATATGAATGCAATGTATGGATTATGTAATTAGATTAAAACTATGAATTAATCTATTTACATCCTCATTTATACTAAATAAATGTTAGAATTAACCTAATATGTAGGCACTTAAATACTTAAATAGCCCACAACTATGGGCTAATCAAATACCCCCATGCCTAGTTTTTGCTAGTCCCTAGCAAAATTAAGCGAAACCTAGCACTCTAAGTAGACTAGTCAACTCACTTAGTCTTCCTTCAGAAGCATATTAAGTTCAGGTTCTAAACCCAAGGTCCCTAAGTAGTTGCTAAGTTACAGACTAGGTCGGCTAAAGGCGAGTTGTAAGCACAAGTTTCCCTGATTTCTGACTCTACCCTAAAGTTTATTGATCCCTGAGATTAAAGCATCCGTGCTTTTGCATTGGTCCGAGTTATTTGAGTTAAAGGAATTTTTTTTTTTTTATTTTAATAAATATACTTTTTTTTTTTTGTTTGATTCTTCTAAGTCTAACCTCAGATCAGCTATCAACACAGTCTGTGTCGGATTCATTGTCCCCATTACCATACCTCGAAGGGTGCCTGGCTTTCGATGCTTCGAGATAGCACCGCCCATAACGACCCCAAGAACTCCTGGCAATCGACACTTCGAGATAGTATCGCCCATGGATTTCTTAAGCGAATTCAGGCCTATGGCAATGGGCACTTCGAGATAGGGCCGCCCATGGTACCTGAACCGCGCAATGCGCTTACATGCCCCCAGTAGGATGGATATCCTAAGAGACAAGCGCCGAGGAGGTAATATGTTACCATCGCATCCTCAAGGTGAGTATATACTCGACCTCTCCTGCGGCGGGAACTCTTCCAATCAAAACATGTTTTCAAGCCTTTCTTAAGTCAAAACTAAGAGAACCAAATCTCTTTTCAGAAATTAAGTTAATTACCAGACCAAGTGTGAACAATTTGGATGCTTGGGTTACAAGGACCCGTAAACCAAAAGGTAGAATAAGACTCCAGGTACTACCCCACCTTTTAACTCAAACCCTAGCTTCCCTTCCTCAACCTCTTGAAGAATGGTCCGCAACTTAACTCCTACTTAAGTTTTTAAGTCCACAAAGGACCCTAAAGGTCTAAAGCTAGTAGCTTATTTAGCTTCTAAAGTTTGACCCTAGAATTAATTTAGTCTACGCTAGAGTTCTGATTTGCTTAAGAATGCAGGACTTAGCCAGTTAAGCTCAAAACTTTTTTTTATTTTTTTTATTTTTTTTATTTTTTTATATGTACAAATGTATGCAATTATGCTATGTATATCCCCAAGTACACCCCCCCATGCCTAAAATCTGCAATGTCCTCATTGCATAGAAGGATATTACCTGGGTCAAAGCTGGGCTGAATAGCCGAAGAACCTGCAAATCAGGTTCAAGAATTGCAGAAATAGGCCCTAAAAATGAGCAAAGCAAAGTTGGCCTAGAAAATAGGTAACCTAGGATGTT
The DNA here is from genome assembly GCA_037157565.1 of Thalassia testudinum. Taxonomy (NCBI): domain Eukaryota; kingdom Viridiplantae; phylum Streptophyta; class Magnoliopsida; order Alismatales; family Hydrocharitaceae; genus Thalassia; species Thalassia testudinum. The sequence goes on from JAZHRO010000014.1 coordinate 61,463,933, forward strand.
GGCGAGCTGATGATGAATCCCGATAGCAAATGCTCGCCCAACTAAAATGGGAATGAAATCTTCCCAGGTCACCAGAAGAGGTTCTAAAGGATAAACAGTTAAAATAACCTCCAAAGGGGTAGGGGTAGGATGACAAGGATCCTCCAAAAAGAATGTGGAAGGAATGGTATAGAGATAAACCCCCAGGGTAATGGACTGACTAAAGAAATCATCAATCCATACCCGATACTCCATTACAGAAAATATTGGTCTGTTAAGCCCCCTAGTCAGAACAAAAATGAGCAATTCTCTAAGGCAAGGATCGTCTAGGGTGTCCAAGTTACGAGGTTGTGGGATGGCCATAAGATCTAGGTTGGGTTTAATCAGCTTGGTGTCCATCCCAAACACTCTTTCTAAATCCTCAATTTCATCCCTAACATTCCTTGCACCATCACGTGGATCTTCCTGCTCTTCATCAGGAGTCACAATTTCGCTTTCAGATATAAGAGAATCAGAGGGTGACTTCGAAGTGAATGAAGGCAGGTTGGAAGCAACAGATCTAGGGATTATCCTATTAATGTCATCCCCGGGTTTTTGTTCTTTACTCACATCTTCCCCGGAGTCTATATGTGAATCCACATAAATCTTAGAAATTGCTTCCAAATTTTCCATCATTTTATCATGAGGAGAAATATCATCAATGGGTGTGCCAAGGAAACCTAATCTGGTCAAATTTGTGACATCCTCAGGGGTTAACTCTTCAAATAATACATAATCACCCTTAGTGTCACTCCAAATCTTGAATGTAGGTTCCTCATATAATTCATCTTCCTCCTCATCACACAATTCATCATGTACCCGAGGTCTAGAATCATTTAATATATCAGCAGATCCCCTAGGGTGCTCTATCTGAGGTAAATTATTTACATTGGTTACATCAGACTCCTCAGATAGGTCAATTTCTTTAGGGTTAGGTTCCCTAAGGGTGGGTTTGAGTTCCATATCGTGATCAGAAGGGAGGGTAGGATTAACAACTTGACTTTGACCCACTTCATCAAATGTCACGAAAATACTATCTTCTGGGTCGAGGTCTTCCAATGGCACCATCATTCCCTTCTTTTGACTCCAATATAATTCAGGTGGATACTCAACCTTATCATCATCTTCCTCGGGTTGCCACCTTTCTTCATCCAATGCATAGCTACTTTCATGTGTATTTTCCTCCCACCTAAAGTGTAGATCTCTCAAGGAAGTGTCATCTAATGGGGAGGTTTCAAAATCGATCCTCGAAAAGTAGCTATTCTCCCCAGAATTTCCCTTCAACTTAAAGTGTAGCTTTCCCACGGGAGATGCATCTATTGTAGAGGGGTGTACGTCATTGTCAATGGGGCAGATTGGGTGGCTAATTTCATCTCTTTCTTGTTGGCCTGCTCTCAAAGATTCTCCTAACAATTCACTCATTTCATTTTGCATTTTCTGTATTTCCATCTTCAAAGAGGAGAGGTCATTTTTATCATAAGAGAAGTCAGGCTCAGGCTTATAGTACCCAGGAGTGTTTGTCCAACCATTATAAGTTTTCAGGGAGGGTGGGTTGGGTATTTCTTTGGTATGTGGGATATTGGGCAAAGCAAATCCCGCTCCTGAGTTCTGCTCACTAATTTGGGGCTTAACTAGGCCAATACTCCTATAATAGGAGTAAAACGGATCCCAATGATTGTCATTATGTCCATCAAGGAATGGACCATCTCGGCGTCTGGGATCGAAGGATGCAGAGTGGGGGTGAGGGTGTGGGCAAGATGTGAAAGGATGAAAATCAATATGGTCCATTCTAACTCACACTTCAATCAGAATTCCCCAAACAAGACACAATTCAAAAAGGACCTTTTAGGTCTTTCCCAATTTAGGCTTTTGATTTTAAGTCAGATTGCAGGTGACAATACAATTTGTTTAATCAATTTACGCGCCTATTGTCGACCTACGACTCGCCTAAAAAGACCTAGTTGGAGCTTAGGTGTTCTTCCCTAAATCTCAAATGGTCAAGTAAATCCAAAGACGGAAGATTGAGGGATGCAAGTAGGCCTAAGCCTTCCTTTGAAGCTGTGCTTTCGCGGTGCTCCTCAACTACCCCCAAAAATCCGTGACAGGGTATCCCCCTCTTTGGATTTACAAAACCTTTGATTTCCAGTTCCGAACACTTCAGAATCCAACGAAAGAAGGGCTCTTGTCCTAGTATTTCCAAACCTAAGGAGTGTCTAGAAACATGCCGTGGTGCAAGTGAAATAAGTGTGCATACACCGTCAAAGATTTTGAACTTTGAATCGCACGCCAAGTTTGAAAATCAAATCCTTGGTTTTTAAAATGTCCTTCCTTTAATTAGTCCTTTTTCTAAAGAAAATATGTGACCACTTGTTAGATTTATTCAGTACAGATTAGGTGGTCTTCGCATTAAATCCCAAATGCAATGCGTGATCAAAAATAGGATGCAAAGTAAGAGAATGCGTACCTTGCCTCCAGCGATCTTCGATGCAAAAATGCACGCAATGCAGAAAAGCAAATCTAGAGGCTGCTCATACAGACCTAAATGGTTCGTCCTAGGGCAGGCAACTTCTAGCAGGCAGCTCGTTTTTTTTTCTTTTTTCTGTTTTTTTTAGAACTACTTATGCACAAGCAAATAAAAGAAAAAATAAACCTAAATCTAAAGAAAAGGGAACAGGCTCCCAAAAATTACCCAACACGGGTCCAAAATAAAATCGGGGAACAAACCCCTCAAAATTTGCCCTATAACAAGGGTTTCAAACTAACTGTAATGAAAAATTAAGTCTTCAGTCTTAATTCTATTCTAATTAAATTAGCGATTAAATACAGTGGTGTCCATCGCGTCCTCGTCCTTCTCCTCCTTTCAAAATTGCTTGTCCACTTCTCGTCTGGCGACGTCAAGGGTCGCCTCTCACAGTGGCTGATTCTTGCACAAAATTTCTCGCACAGAAAAGAAAATAATAGATGGTCAAATCTCTGTGCAATTGACAAATAATGAAAATAAAATTAGGCGAAATTATTGCGTCTGTTGCCTCCCCGGCAACGGCACCATTTGACCGGGTCGATCTTTCGCTTTTAAGTCGTTTGTAGTTTAATGTGGTGGAAAAATCGACTAATCAATTTTTAACAAGAAATAACCACTCGCAGAGGAGCGGGTCGTTTCCACAGGGAGGCAATAACGTATTAAAATTCGCGCCACTTAAAAATGTTTGTTCGGAGTCAATTTGGACAAGAACCAAGCCAAGATTGCCTTTAGATTAAGGTTTAAGCAAGAAATAATGCTGAAATGGCAATTATGATAAACTACAGGATATTTTCCGCAATGCAGAGTGAATAGAATATGAATAAAATATGGCAATGGCAGAAAATGTAAATTTTAATCAACGCTTTACTGTAGCAAAACAGGGGAATTTTTCCCCGTTGTCTTGCGCGACGAGGAGCCGATGGCCGGGCGCGGGAAGCTCGGAGGAGGTCCCTTGGATCAAGGGCTTCGAATCGGTGGTGACGGCGAGTCGCGCGGCGGCCGGAGGTGGCCGGACGAGCTCCGGCGGAGGTGCTGCAGGCGGTTGTGCGTGGGCGCGCGGAGGGTCTGCGGAGGGCGCTGGCGCGCGGAGGCGTGGCTGCGGTGGTCTGCAGGCGGGCGCTGGCGTGTGAGGTGGAAGCTGCAGAGGTCGGTTGCTGGCGGTTTGCAGATGGCTGTGCGTGGGTGCGCGGAGGGTCTGCTGAGGGCGCTGGCGCGCGGAGGCATGGCTGCGGTGGAAGCTGCAGAGGTCGGTTGCTGGCGGTTCTGCAGGCGGTTGTGCGTGGGCGCGCGGAGGGTCTGCGGAGGGCGCTGGCGCGCGGAGGCGTGGCGGTGGTCTGCAGGAGGGCGCTTGCGCGGTGGTCTGCAGGCGGTTGGCATGTGCGGTGGAAGCTGCAGGCGGCTGTTGGAGGATGCTGCAGGCTGGTCTGCAGGCGTTGGAGGAGAGCGCGGGCTGATCTGCAGGCGTGCGCAGGTCAGCAGCCGGTGAGCGGTGGAGGGCGCAGGCGGTTTGGTGGCCGGTTGGAGAGTGCAGGCTGAGGAAGTGGAGGTGAGCGGGTAACTTCAGACGTCTGGGAAATTTCCCAGACGTCTTAAGTTACTGAGAGGGTGGCTGATCAGTAGCTAGGTGGTGGTGGTCTGCGACGACGGCGAGGAAGATGCACGCTAGGGTGCTCACGGTGATGCGACGAGCTCCGGATGGCGGTGTGGCCTGTCACACCACACGCCCACGGTGGTGGAGACTCGCCGCCACGGTAGAGGCCGGCAGTGTGGAGTGGAAGAGAGAGGATCTCTCTGCACAGTGGTGGGTCGGTGGCGGAGGCCTGCTGCAGCCGGCAGCTTCCGTGTTCCTTTTATAGTGTCTTGAACAATTTTGAAATCAGCCGCCGACCAGATCCACCACATCCGCTCCCCCTTGAATGGCTTCATCACTGCAGCTGCCGGGCGTTGGAGCGGCAGCCAGCCGTTCTGAAAGAAGACGAATAAAGAAAATATTATTAAAATATTAGGGTTATTTATGTATAGACCCTCAACTTCTATGTTAATAAAAACAATATACCTAATTGGTTATCTAATTAGATGAATGCTATTCTAAGCTAATTCTAAATGCACTTAAGATATGAATGCAATGTATGGATTATGTAATTAGATTAAAACTATGAATTAATCTATTTACATCCTCATTTATACTAAATAAATGTTAGAATTAACCTAATATGTAGGCACTTAAATACTTAAATAGCCCACAACTATGGGCTAATCAGGAAGCTAAGCTGAAGAAGAAGAAGGAGAAGCTAAGGATGAAGAGAAGATAAGGGCCACAGTAGAGAGTGGCAGAGAAGGAAGAAGAAGAAGCTAAGAAGGAAAGCAAAAGGTAGAAGTCAAAGGAAAGAGAAGACAAAGACAAAGAGAAAGAAAGAGAAGAGGCAGTCGATAGAGAAAGGCAAAGAGAAAGAAGAGGAGTAGAAGCAGAAGAGAAGTAGAGAATTCAGAAAGAGCATGTAGCATCAGTTTAAGTTGTCTGATTTACAAATCAGATGTCCAATTTGAGTTTAAATCATATTCAAATACATTGAGTTCTTTAGTATTTTGTGATCTACATCACCATTTACTCCCATATTTTTGCACTTTGATACTGATATTATTGCATGTTCTTTTAAATTCTGAATTGTGATCTTGATTTCAAAACAACAATTTGCTCCCTGTGTTTGACCTTGGACTTCAAATTCAAGTAATAAAATTATATATGTTTTGAACGCTTTTTCGGCTATAATACAACGCAATACTCTTAAACACCGATCTAGCATGATAAACACATACCTTTTCCACATCAGCAATGATCAGGTGATCCGGAGATGCATTCCTGATGACGAGGTCAATGATGTAATATCATTCTATCACAACCAGGCCTGCGGTGGCCATTTCTCTAGGCGTAAAATCGCGACAAAAATTCTCCAGTGTTGGTTCTTTTGGCCCACTTTGTTCGAAGACACATTTGTATTGTAGGGCATGCACTCATTGTCAGACACTCGGCAACATGGGCCCACGGGATATGATGCCCTTGAACCCAAATATTGTGTGCGAAATCTTTGACATATAGGGAATTGATTTCATGGGACTCCAGTGTGGGTTCTTTTGGCCCACTTTGTTCAGAGATGAACAAACATATTGTAGGGCATGCACTCGTTCTCGAACCCTCGGCAACATGGTCCCGCAGGATATCATGCCACTGAACCTGATTATTGTGTGCGAAATCTTTGACGTATGGGGAATTGATTTCATGGGACCCTTTCCCAGATCTAACGGCTTCGAATACATTCTACTCGTTGTTGATTATGTCTATAAATGGATTGAAACCATCCCTACGAGAACTAGTGATCATAAAGTTGTCCTTCGATTTATCTGGGAGAACATCTTTACAATATTTGGGGTTCCTAAGTCCATCATCAGCTATGGCAGGTCTCATTTTACCAATGTGCACTTCCAGTCCCTAATGAAAAAGTATGGGGTGTTGCATCATATCTTGACTCCTTACCACCCCAAAACTAATGGAGTGGCAGAACTGTCAAATCGAGAGATCAAGAAGATCCTTTAGGTCACTATTTGGTTTGATAGAAAAGATTGGTCTACTCGCCTTCTGGAAGACTTGTGGGCTCATAGGACTACCCACAAGACCCAATTAGGCATGTCTCCCATCAGATTAGTGTATGGTAAGGCATGTCACCTTCCCGACGAGATGGAGCACAAGGCTTATTGGGCAGTACGGAAGTGCAATCTGGATCTAATGAAGGCTGGAATACACTGTAGGTTGCAAGTGAGCGAGATTGAGGAACTATGCAATGATGCGTATGGGAACCTGCATATCAACAAATAGCGTGTTAAAGCCTTCAATGATAGGCACATTGTACGAAAATCGTTCCACCCTGGTCAGAAAGTTCTATTCTTTAATGACAAACTTAAGCTATTTCCTAGGAAAACTCGAATCAAAATGGATTGGACCATTCTTTGTGAGATGAATCTTATGAATGGAGACATTGAAATTAGCAAACTCAGTCTTGATTCTGCACCCTTTATCGTGAACGGTCAGAGACTCAAATCGTTTGTCGAACTCACTGACTCAATCTTGGCGAGGTATCTTTTGCCCCCCATTCTCCCTGAGCTCATTTGTGCTCGACCAATGGCGTTAAACTCAGTTCTTAATGGGAGGCAACCCATCATCTTTTTGAAAAACTCAAAACCCTTCTTGACACATCCTATGTTGAACTCATATTGCATTTTAGGGTTCGTCCATTAGAACAGCCGACTCTACCTCTAGTACCCATACCTGAGCTTGAAATCGTCTGCAACAGTCACCCCACCTATCCACCCACCCAAAACCTATTCTAATGTATGATCTAAGCTGAACTTGAACCCACCAAATTTACAATGAGAACATTGCAAATCATAGGCGTGGAGGGGTATTAAAATGAAAAATGCTATGAGAATCACTTCACAAGAAAGGCTTTCATCAAAAAAAGTACATATTCCAAAAAAGAAAAATAATAGAAGGGAGGAAATTTTGAGTGAATTGATTGCATATCATTTTTGAGGAGAAAAAGGGGAGGTGATAAAAATGGCAAAAGGGAGCACAATTTGAAACGAAAAGAATAAGAGATTGTCAATAGTAAAAGATTAAGGAATTGACTTAGTTCTAGACCAAATCAAAAAGAAAGAAAATGAAAGACAAAATGTTCTAAGAGACAAAAAGAAATTAGCATGAATGCTGATCTTCGGCCTCTTAGGCAGCAATTTTAGGCTTAAAAATTCAAGTATCTATTAAGATCTAGATAGTCCTCAAGTGGTTGGGGAAAATGCGAAGCTTAGGTATTAGGTCTAAGGCTTCTGGATTATTCAGCCTCATTAACTTACCTCTGGTTTGCAGGACTCGGTAACCTAAGCACCACAATTCACACACAGTTTGGTTCAGTGCGCTTAATTATCAAAATCACGCAAAGGCATTAAATGTATTCTGAAAAGGCTAACTAGATTAGGAGCGGCTGATCAACACAAGTTGATTTGGACGAGTTCCCAGGACGAAGAGGAGGGAAATTCCCCTCAAAGATGCACAATAACAAATCGTCTCCTCGGTGCTTGTCTCCTAGGATATCTAAATAACCTACCGCGAGCATGTAAGCACCTTGTGCTAGTTCAGATGCATTGGGCTGCATTATCATGAAATGTTGATTCCTAGGGTCAGGATTTAGCTACAGAAAGCCATGGGCGGTATTATCTTGAAATCTCGAAAGCCAGGGTTCTCGGCGTAGCCATGGGCGATGCTTTCTCAAAGCATCGATTGCCACGAACCCTACAAGGATTGATGGGGAAACTAGGATTCTGATATAGATTAAGTCGTAAAGACAATCTGAAGCTAGAAATAAAAAGAAAAGAGAGAGAAAACTATCCAAAAATCAGAAAAAATCCTTTATCCGTCACTTATAAAAATCCATTGTAAACTAAACCAAGGCTAAAACGTGTTACAATCACAGGTGCTTCAACCGCAGAGTTCAACGAACCTTAGGTTAGTTCCTGTGGGCCTTAGAAACCTTCATGGTGGACTGAGGCTAGATCTGGTCAGGCCCGGATCTTGGTTGATACTTGAGTACCTCTAGGCCTACCATCAGCATTCTGACCTAATCTACAAAAGAAAGCACACATCAGAGTTTTGAACATAGGAAGGCATATGGTCTAGAATTAAAGCTAATTCCATGAGATTTTGCTAAGGGACTAGCAATAGCTAGGCATGGGGGTATGATGAGAACAACATCATGAGCCACAACTAGCTCATTTTGATCTGATTAAGTCAGCAAATGCTCCTACATAACTACTAGAGAGCCATAATTCACTGCAAATCCATTCTGAGGGAAAGACAAGAAAATAGGATTAAAACTGCTATTTTACCATCATATCTTGAATGCAGTATGATCATGGGTTTTCTCAGGGGTTAATTAAGGGTCAAAATGGTCCTAAAAGGCTAACAAGTGGGTTAGAACAGACAGAAAATGGTTTTCGTGTGTTGAGAATTAAATGACTTTTGAAACCTTGAAAACAAACCTGCTTAATTAAGTAAGGTTCTGGTTAGGACAAAATTCACCTAAACCCTCTAAAATTCATAGAAAAATATTCTCCAGGGTTAGTACCTTCAATTTGACCATCATAACACATCATGATCGAAAATAGAGTCTTAGACTAACATTTACCCTAATTTTGGTTTTGAATAAATTACTTAGTCAAACATGGTCAAAACCAAAATCCAACTTCTCCATTGGATTCTTTAGGTCTAAATTAGATTTGTACCAAAATTTGGACCCAATCTAGGATCATCATGACCAAGTTTGTAATTTGGTCCAGTCTGAGACTTTTCTCTCAACACATGCCCCTAACTTTTGAATTCCTTACAAAAAGGCCCTTGTCTTTGTTGTCACTCTTTGGAAATAGGTCCCTCTACCATTATCGTGGAGGAATCCTTCTCCAATGACCTTTGATTGAAGAGAACTCCTTCTCTGCTCAATCAATTCCTTAGAAAATTGGAAGGGAGAATCCTTGAGGAGTCCTCTTCCCATTGAATCCGTCCATGTGCCCTAAAACTTTCCTAATCTCTCATGCGAATGCATGAGAGATTTGTGTATCTCAAAACTTCCATCTCAAGTGACATTTCCTAAGCTTGGATGGGTGGCTTCCAAGCTCAAACCAACCTCTTGAACCCTATTAAAGGTGCCCCAGGGCATGGCCATATTCTCCAGCAAGTTTTTGGGAGCCAAATCACCTTAATCCCCCTCCTCTGGCCACCAAAAAACCTTGCTCCAGCATTCTCTCAGGATCTCGAACCTCTCACCATCCAACCATCAAATTAGACAACCTAAGCTCTCCCTCTCTTCATTGCAACCCTCACCAGCCAAAGGGAGGGCGTTCCTCCATCTGCATCGCCATCGTTGCTTCACCGCTTCTTCCCCCTTCTCTGGCTTCGATCAATCAACACCGGAGCCCTCCGCCTCCCTACCACCTCGCTAAGTCCCTCTTTTGCTCTCTCTCTCTCTCTTTATATTTCTCTTTCCCACTCTCTACACATACGTGTGACCACCGCTTCTCCCTCAACGCACTTCATCATCTCTGCCTCTGGCGATGCTCTGGCAACGCCTACTCACTGCCACACTGCTCGAAACATGCCGCTACCACCCTCATTATCTCTGCCAAGCTCCACCGCACAAAATCCCCAACATCCCCTCGCCTATTACTCATCCTACCACCTCGATGACTGACCCACTACCGCACCACCATCCTTGACCTCCGCACACCACCATACGCCCTCTCACGTCACACCACCACCACCCACACATTCGCTGTGTTTCGGCGAAGGTCATAAAGTATTTTAACTTGGCCGCAAGGTCGTATTCCTGTCTGTAGGTGTCTTCGCCGGAGCTCCGCCACCTCCAACATCACTGCTTTCATTCATCGAGCTCCAGGTGTCGCGAGCCCCAGGCAACTTTCCCACACTCTGCAGAAGGCTACTAAGCACACGCCTAGGTGGTCAATTGGGCAACACACCATCCACTTCAGCTTTAATTGAGGAGACTTCCACCTACTGCCGGTCACGCGAAGGAGGGTGGGACTTTAGTCCCACCTCGGAAGCTGACAAGCGCACTCACCTGCATAAATTGAAAAAATCTCATAGGTTCGCCTCAGCATGCATAGGGGGTGTGGTCCCCACACATGCCCTCAAATGCCCTACCCGCGACACCTTACATGCAGATCTAGCCTGATCCGAATACCCGCCTAAGCCTTACACTGCTCGGCTACGACCCATGCCCGTAGCCCTAGACCCGAGTGCGCTGTAGGTCTGAATACCTCATAACTTGGCACTATTGGAGGCTATGGGAGAGCGTGACCCAAGGAGAGAAAGAGAGGAGAATCTGCGTGGGGTGGGGGAGGGTTTTGCTCTTAGAAGGATTAGTTGACACTTAGCCAAAATAAAGGATCCTTCCCCATCTGCGTGAACAAGAACAGAGCATAGAAGTAGAAGAACATAAGAGTAGAGAGAGAAAGAAGAAGAAGAATAAAAGAAGAACCGCAGAAGAAGATGGAAAGCAAAAGAAGAATTAAGGGAGAAGGAAACCAAGAGCAGAAGGAAAGAAGAAGAAGAAAGAAAGCCAGAGAAAGAGAAGCAGAATAATCAGGCCACTGTAGAATTAGTGATTAGCCCAAATTTGTGGACTATTTAAGTATTTAAGTGCCTAGACATTAAGTTAATTCTAACATTTATTTAGCATAAATTAGGATGTAAAGAGATTAATTCATATTTCTAATTTAATTACGTAATTCATGCATCGCATTCATATTTAAATGCATTTAGAATTAACTTAGAATTGCATTCATTTAATTGGTTAACCAATTAGGTACATTGCATGCATTAATTTAGGTTAACATAAAAGCTGAGGGTTTGTATATAAATAACCATAATATTTTATCATTATTTTTTTTTTCTTCTTCTACGTGCAATGGCTGCATTTCTTCCTCCAGCTGCCGTAGTGAAGAACCCAATCAAGGAGCGGATGTGTTGGATCTGGTCGGGGCAGCTGATTTCAAAAGAGAGGAGCAGGCAGCCGAGCTCAAGAGGCCTCCACCCCCGACCCACCACTGTGCAGAGAGTTCGTCTCTCTTCCATTCCACACCGCCAGCCTAAACCGTGGTGACGAGCCTCCACAACCGTGGGCGTGTGGTGTGATAGGCCACACCACCATCCGGAGCTCGTCTGCATTACCGTGATCACCTCAGCGTGCACCACCCTCACCGTCATCACCAACAACCACCACTGCAGCCATTGCATTTTCAACTCCTCAGTCAATTAAGACGTCTAGGAAATTTCCCAAATGTCTAAAGCTTCGACCCACACTCCAACAGCAACCCGCCGATCACTCCACGCCTGCGCCCCTCCAGTTACACACATGCATCACCTCCTATAGCAGCCACGTGCACACCCAGCTGCGCCCCAGCACCAAGCCTGCCAGCACCGCATGCTCTTCTTTGCGTATGCATCGCCTGCACACTTGCATCACCTCCTGCAGCATCCACTCCAAAGCCAACCACCAGCCCACTCATGCCCCTTCATGATCTCCAGCCTGCAGCCGCGCCCGCTCCTTCTACGCCTCACCTCCACTTCACGCCTGCATCACACCACCCGCGCACACAGCAGCACAAGACCTCTAGGCCAAGCACGCACTTCACCTCCAGCGCCCACTCCAGCACACCCGCCGCGTGCCTTCCTTTGAACCTCGGCACGCTGCATCTCCTCCAACACCAACCACCAAGCCATGCACACACTTCATCTCCAGTGCCAACCACCAGCCCACCTGCCTTGTAGCCTCGCGCGCTCGCCAGCTTGCAGCAAGCCCGCTACCACCTGCATCCAATGTGCACACAGCAGTAGGCGCACACTCTTCTTTGCGCACACATCACCTGTGCAAGCCCACCACCTGCAGCGCCTCCGCCACCTGCATCGCCTCTATCACCTACAGTGCCCCCGTCACAACGTGCCTCCAGTAGTGCGAGCAGCCTCAATGCGAGCAATAGCAGCCTCCGCGCACACCATTTGCAGCGGCCTCCACATGCACCCATCCGCGCCTCGTCCAGTAGGTGTAGCCACTGTCGAAAGCCACCTTCACCAGAGCTCCGTCCGACCGGCTCTGGCCACCACGCGACTCGCTACCACCCTCGCTGCAAAGCCCTCGGTCCAAAGAACTTCCTCCGAGCTTCACACGTTCGACCATTCCTTCCTCTTCACGCACCACCAAGGGGAAGAAATCCCTTGTTTTGCTACAGTAAAAGGCCCATTAATATTTACATTTTCTGCCATTGTCATCTTTTATTAATACTTTTTTAAATCTGCATTGCAAAAAATATCCGTTAGTTTTTCAAAATTGCCATTTCAGCATGTTCACTTGATACTATCTTAATCTGAAGGCAGATTTGGCTCAATTCTCGTCGAAACTAACTACGAACATATGTTTTTAACTAGTGTGAATTTAAATACATCATTGCCTACCTGTGGATACGACCTACTCCTAATTTTGTGGTTATTTTAATTATTGATTAGTTGATTTTTCCACCACATAGAACTACAAATGATGTGACATTTTATGTAATAAATGACTGTAAAAGTGAAGAATCGACTCGTCAAATGGCGCTGTTGCTGGGGAGGCAACAGACGCAGTAATTTCACCTGATTTTATTTTTGATTATTTCTCAATTGCACAGTGATCTAACCATTTTTTTCTTCTGTGCGAGAAATTTGTGCGAGGAATCAGCCATCGTGAGAGGCGACCCTTGATGTCGCCAGAGGAGGAATTGGTCGAGCTACCTTGCAGAGGAGGAGAACGATGACGACATGATGATCATCATTGTACATTTAGTCGCTAATTTGATTAGAGTAGAATTAAGACTTTAGATTTAATTTTTCATTCCGTGCATTTTGTTTGAAACCCTTGTTCTAGGGTATATTTTGAGGGGTTTTCCTTGATTTTGTTTTAGGCCCGTGTTGGGTAATTTCTGGGAGCCTATTCCCTTTTCTTTAGATTTAGGTTTTTTTCTTAATTATTTTGTGGATTGTTTACTTTTATTTATTTGTGCATAAGTAGTTATAAAAAAAATTAAAAAAAAAATGAGCTGCCTGCTAGAAGCTTCCTATCCCTGGGATAAACCAATTAGGTCTGTATGAGAAGCCTCTAGATTTACTTCTTTGCATTGCGTGCATTGTCGCAACGTTGATTGCTGGAGGCAAGGTATGCATTCTCTTACTTTGCATCTTATTCTTGATCACGCATTGCATTTGGACTTAATGCGAAGACAACCTAATCTGTATTGAATAAATCTAACAAGTGGTCACATATTTTCTAGAAAAAGGACTAATTAAAGGAGGGACATTTTAAAAACCAAGGATTTGATTTTCAAACTTGGCGTGCGATTCAAAATTCAAAATCTTTTGCGGTGTATGCACACTTATTTCACTTGCACCACGGCACACTTTTAGACACTCCTTAGGTTTGGAAAGACTAGGACAAGAGCCCTCCTGTCATTGGATTCTGAAGTGTTCGGAACTTGGGATCAAAGGTTTTGTAAATCTAAAGAGGGGGATACCCTGTCACGGATTGTTGGGGGTAGTTGAGAAGCACCGCGAAAGCACAACTTTAAAGGAAGGCTTAGGCCTACTTGCATCCCTCGATTTTCCGTCTTTGGAGTTGCTTTACCATTTGAGATTTAAGAAAGAGCACCTAAGCTCCAACTAGGTCTTCTTAGGCGAGCCGTAGGATGACAATAAGTGCGTAAATTGACTGAACAAATTGTATTGTCACCTACAATCTGACTTAAATCAAAAGCCTAAATTGGGAAAGACCTAAAAAGTCCTTTTTGAATTGTGTTTTGCTTGGGGAATTCTGATTGAGGTGTGAGTTAGAATGGACCACATTGATTTTCATCCTTTCACATCTTGCCCACACCCTCACCCCGACTCTGCATTCTTCGATCCCATATGCCGACATGGTCCAACCCTTGATGGACATAATGACAATCATTGGGATCCGTTTTACTCCTATTATAGGAGTATTGGCCTGGTTAAGCCCCAAATTAGTGAGCAAAACCTTGGAACGAGAGTTGCTTTGCCCAATATCCTACACACCATCGAAATACCCAACCCACCCTCCCTGAAAAATTATAATGGTTGGATAGACACTCCTGGGTACTATAATCCTGAGCCTGACTTCTCTCATGATAGAAATGACCTCTCCTCTTTGAAGATGGAAATACAGAAAATGCAAAACGAAATGATTGAATTGTTAGGAGAATCTTCGAGAGTAGGCCAACAAGAAAGAGATGAAATTAGCAACCCAATCTACCCCATTGAGGATGATGTACACCCCTCTACTATAGATGCATCTCCCGTGGGAGAGCCACACTTTAAGTTGGAGGGAAATTCTAGGGAGAATAGCTACCTTTCGAGGATCGATTTTGAAACCTCCCCATTAGATGACACTTCCTTGAGAGATCCACGCCTTAAGTGGGAGGAAGATACATATGAAAGTAGTTATAAATTGGATGAAGAAAGGTAGCAACCCGAGGAAGATGATGATAAGGTTGAGTATCCACCTGAATTATATTGGAATCAAAAGAAGGGACTGATGGTATCATTGGAAGACCTCGACCCAGATGATAGTATTTTCGTGACATTCGATGAAGTGGGTCAAAGTCAAGTTGTTAATCCTACCCTCCCTTCTGATCACGAGATGGAACTCAAGCCCACCCTTGGGGAACCTAACCCTGAAAAAATTGACCTATCTGAGGTTTCTGATATTACCAGTGTAAACCACTTACTTCAGATAAAGCACCCTAGGGGATTTGCTGAAATATTAAATGATTCTAGACCTCAGGTATATGATGAATCATATGATGAGGAGAAAGATGAATTATATGAGGAACCTACATTCAAGATTTGGAGTGACATTAAGGGTGATTATGTCTTATTTGAAGAGTTAGCCCCTGAGGATGTCACAAATTTGACCAAATTAGGTTTCCTTAGCACAACCAATGATGATATTTCTTCCCATGATGAAATGATGGAAAATTTGGAAGCAACTTCTAAGAATTATGTGGATTCACATATAGACTCCAAGGAAGATTTGAGTAAAGAACAAAACCCAGGGGATGACATTGATAGGATAATCCCTAGATCTATTGCTTCCAACCTGCCTTCATTCATTTCGAAGTCACCCTGTGATTCGCTTATATCTGAAAGCGAAATTGTGACTCCAGATGAAGAGCAGGAAGATAAATGTAATGGTGCAAGGAATGCTAGGGATGCAATTGAGGATTTGGAAAGAGTGTTAGGGATGGACACCGAGCTGATTAAACCCAACCTAGATCTTATGGCCATCCTGCAACCTCGAAACTTGGACACCCTAAATGATCCTTGCCATAGAGAATTGCTCACTTTTGTTCTGACTGGGGGGCTTGACAAACCAATATTTCCTGTAATGGAGTATCGGGTATGGATTGATGATTTCTTTAGTCAGTCCATTGCCCTGCGGATTTATCTCTGCACCATTCCTTCCACATTCCTTTTTGAGGATCCTTGTCAACCTCCCCCTACCCCTTTGGAGGTTGTTATACCTATTTATCCTTTAGAACCTCCTCTGGTGACCTAGGAAGATTTCATTCCCATCTTAGTTGGGCGAGCATTTGCTATCGGGATTCATCATCAACTCGCCAACATCCTAGGTTACCTATTTTCTAAGCCAGCACTACTTTGCTCATTTTTATGGCCTATTTCTGCAATCCTTTAACCTAATTTGTAGGTTCTTTAGCTATTCGGCTGCTAACAAAAGAACGGCAGCCTAGCTCTGACCCAGGTAATATCCTTCTATGCAATGAGGACATCGCAGATTTTAGGCATGGGGGGATGTACTTGGGGATATACATAGCATAGTGCATTCATTGCATTCATCTGCATTAAAAAAAGAAAAAAAGTTTTGAGCTTAACTGGCTAGATCCTGCATTCTTAAGCAAATCAGAACTCTAGGTTAGACTAAGTAAATTCTAGGGTCAAACTTTAGATGCTAAATGATCTACTAGCTTTAGACCTTTAGGGTCCCTTGTGGACTTAAAAACTTAAGTAGGAGTTATGTTGCGGACCATTCCTTAAGAGGTTGAGGAAGGAAAGCTAGGGTTTGTGTTAAAAGGTGGGGTAGTACGTGGAGTCTTGTTCTACCTTTTGGTTTATGGGTCCTTGTAACCCAAGCATCCAAATTTCACACACTTGGTCTGGTAATCAACTTAATTTCTTTCTTTCTTAAAAGAGATTTGGTTCTCTTAGTTTTGACTTAGGAGAGGCCTGAAAACACAAATTTATTGGAAGAGTTCCAGCCGTAGGAGAGGTGGAGTATATACTCACCTTGAGTATGCGATGATAACATATTACCTCCTCGACGCTTGTCTCCTAGGATATCCATCCTACTGGGGGCATGTAAGCACATTGTGCGGTTCAAGTACCATGGGCGGCCCTATCTCGAAGTGCCAATTGCCATAGGCCTGAATTCGCTTAAGAAATCCATGGGCGATACTATCTCGAAGTGTCGATTACTAAGAGTTGTTGGGGTCGCTATGGGCGGTGCTATCTGGAAGCATTGAAAGCCAATCACCCTTCGAGGTACGGTAATGGGGACAATGAATCCGACATAGACCTTGTTGATAGTTGATCCGAGGTTAGACTTAGGGGAATCAAACAGAAGTAAAATATATATATATATATATTAAAAAAAAATCATTCTTCCTTTAACTCAAATAACTCAGACCAACGCACATGCATGGATGCTTTAATCTCAAGCAACAATAAACCTTAAGGTAGAGTCAGAAATGAAGGAAACTTGTGCCTGCAACTTGTCTTTAGCCGACCTAGTCTGTAACTTAGCAACTACTCGGGAACCTTAAGTCTAGAGTCTAAACTTAATATGTTTCTAAAGGAAGACCGATTAGGTTGGCTAGTCTACATGGAGTGCTAGGTTTTGCTTGGATTTGCTAGGGACTAGCAAAAACTAGGCATGGGGGTATTTGATTAGGCCATATTTGTGGGCTATTTAAGTATTTAAGTGCCTAGACATTAAGTTAATTCTAACATTTATTTAGCATAAATTAGGATGTAAATAGATTAATTCATATTTCTAATTTAATTACATAATTCATGCATCACATTCATATTTAAATGCATTTAGAATTAACTTAGAATTGCATTCATTTAATTAGTTAACCAATTAGGTACATTGCATGCATTAATTTAGGTTAACATAAAAGTTGAGGGTTTGTATATAAATAACCATAATATTTTAACATTATTTTTTAATTCTTCTTCCACGTGCAACGACTGCATTTCTTCCTCCCGCTGCCACAATGAAGAACCCAATCAAGGAGGAGCGGATGTGTTGGATCTGGTCGGGGCAGCTGATTTCAAAAGAGAGGAGTAGGCAGTCGAGCTCGAGAGGCCTCCACCCCCGACCCACCACTGTGCAGAGAATTCTTCTCTCTTCCATACCACACCGCCGGCCTCAACCATGGTGACAAGCCTCCACCACCGTGGGCGTGTGGTGTGATAGGCCACACCGCCATCCGGAGCTCTTCCGCATTACCCTGAACACCTCAGCGGGCACCACCCTCGCCGTCATCACCAACAACCACCGCTGTAGCCACTACATTTTCATATCCTCAGTTAGTTAATACATCCGGGAAATTTCCCAGACATATGAAGCATTGATGAGTGGCTACTCATCATAGCTAAAAGGCCGAAATTAAGCTAGATACTAAGCAAAACAATATCAAATTAACACATAAAAAGGGTTAAGTGTGGGAATTAAAGAAAAGACCTAAAACTTTTAATGTGTGTTAAAATCTCCTAATTAGGTCACAAAAATAAGATATTCTGAAAATTAAAGAATAAATGATGATCCATGCATAAATTGAACACATAAACAAGTTTGAAAAGCCAAATCAGAAGTAAAATAAATGTCGTAAATGTTCAATTAAGCACATGTAAAAATTTGAAAGCAATTGGACATCATTTAGGCTTAGAAATAAATAGATTACAATTAGGTCCTTCATGCATTACATTTCTACCCTTAAAAACTCCTTCTTGGACCTATTTGCAAGCCGCAGGGACCCTTTTATAAGACTGCAGGGCCCTTCCAGCTGCTATTCTTCTCGCTTATGGGCCTGCATGCAAATGTTCTACCCCTTCTTCTAAGGGTCCGTCTGCAAATTTCCCCTTTATTTCAAAGAGAAGCCTGTGTTCTTCACGCGCACTGTAGCGCGCGAAGAACACAGCCATTCTCGACCGTCCATCGCACTTTTGATCTCGATCTGCGGCTGGATTCAAATGGAACCTTCGCGCGATTCGGTGCGTGCGTTCACCTCTCTTCCCAGATCTCATCTGACGGTCAGATCTCTCTCTCGACTCGCCGCGCGCTCTACCCATCTCATCCTCACCGCCGGCCTGATTCTGATTAACCTCACCCTTGCGGTGATCTCAGTCACTGAGCTGCTATTTAAGCACCTCAGTGGTGTCGCGCGCGAAGGATCGCTCCCTCCTACATCTCTTAGCGATCAATTCTTCCACTCCAGTCTCTCCTCCTCATCTGGACCCTGATTTCACAGCCACCGGCTGTGGAATCATCGCCTGCTCTCGACCCTCCTCGTCGCTAAGGACCTCGTAGCACCTGAGGACGACCCTGGAGTCTCACTAGCAGACTCTTCCCTCCGCTGGAGTCACCCTCCTCCTTTCTTCCTCCTTAGCCGCCGGCTAAGGACCCATAGGTCCCATTCTTCCTGTTAGTTTAGTTTTTAATTCTGCACAAGTAGTGTTAGATTTAGTTTACAGTAGTTTAGAATAGATTTAGTTTTAATTGTTAGTGTTTAATGTTAGCTGTAGTTAGATTAGTCTTAGGAGTAGAATTAGTATTAGATCCCCTCCCTCACCTCCTCTGATCAGTCCAGATCAGAGGGGAAGAATCATCTGTTCATTAATCAATTTATCTCCCTCTTCATGTTTTGTTTTTCCACCATCCAATTCTGATTTATGTTCCTTTTAACGACGAATCTTTCATCTGTCACCCACACATCTGGACCCAATTCCAGATCTGATGGTGTACTGCCTCAGATCTGAAATTGGCGTCACAAGCACCATTTGGGGCTTCTCACTCACCCCATTTGTGTTCACAAAAGCCCCTTTTATTTTAGATTGATTGCCTCAGTTTGTCAGATTCACTTTAACATGGGTTTAGAAGAGATTTTGCTTTCTGAAATGTCTTGACAGATCTGACAAATTGAAGGGATTTTGGTTTTCCTTGAGGGCAAGGATTCTGAGAAGTTCTCTGGTGACAGAGAACAAATCAGAAGAGCCTTTCATGAATTTGCTTCTGCCTTGATCTGAATGCATTTGCTAGCTTTTATAAATTCCTTTAATGCATTCTTTTTCTGATTTGTCATTTCAGAACTGCCATACACCACCTATTTGATAATTATTTTTGTATGGTGATTCTCTAACCTAAGGAGTTTTCCATACTCCTTAAGGTTGCAAGAAACTGGGATTGTATGTTTTTGGTTTTAATTGATTGAGTTAAGTCTTCCTTCATGCTGTCTATGGCATTAGGAAGACTAACTCAATACCATTTGCTGTTTTGATCTGAAAGGATGCTTCTGCTAAGTTTGTTTTCTAATGAGGGTTTGAGCTGAATTTACATGAGATTTTCGTGAGATTTAAACCCCTTTCAGATTTGGATTTCAACTCTGTAAATTGTAGTTTGTTTTGAATTTTATCTTACTCCCAGTTATACAGCAACATGCTGCATATAGCAGCTACATTCCCCTCTTCTCTAAACTCCCTTCTTCTCTAAATTTCCCTCTTCTCTGTAGAATACTTCCCCCATCTTCAAGTGGACTAACTGCAGCAGCAGTTAGCCATTTGACAGTGGCTTAAGCCACTGCCACTGTAAATAACACTAAAACAACACATTGTTCTCTTCTCCATCTCCTCTGACAGTAGCTGAAGCTGCTGCCTAAACTCAAATAAAAAAAAAAAAAATCAATCAACTCTAATTCCCTAACTTTATACAAAAGCCTAATTGCATAGACTTATTTTAAAACTGTAAATACACCCATTCATAGTATTATAACTATAACTATAGCATATCAGTTAGATACATAGTTATACTGTAAATATGTATAAAACCTGTACAGAAATTCATACACATATGTAATCTATGTAAATATATGTATAAATACTGAACTATTATGTATGTATTTACTGATATATGTATATGTATATATACAGATTCATATGTACATATTCAGTAGCTATATTGTAGAATAAATTAGCTAAATTAATAATTTAGAGCTATAATTAAGTAAATAAATCTATAGACTTAGGTTAACATATATAGTAAGTAATTTAAGTTAGTTAAAGTACAATTATACCTAGTATAGCTTACTGTAACTTAGTTTTATTTAAAACACTCAGAACAGCTAGTTTAGCTTAAATAAAATAGAAATAAATTCGTAAATATACAATAAAAATATGTATAAAATACTTAAGTATGTAAATTGAATCTGTATAAGGTCAATTAGACCATTTACTAACTATTTTATAAGTAATTAACTATTTAATCACCTAAATCAACCTGTACAATCAGCCTAGTTTAACGAATTTATTTGTATAGTAAACATAATTAAAATTCAAAATTAATTAATCAATTATGTATTATTATGTAAATATTTTATTTACCATATTTTATTTTATTTTTTTTAATAATTTATGGCCCCCAAATCGAGGGCCAAAAACGCGCACAGACGCAGCTGCGTTTGGTTTCCAGCGCACGATGTGGCGCTGGAATAGCGCCACATCGTGGGCTGCAAACGAAACGCAGCATATAAATATAATTTATGTTATAACCTTACCAGTCGTCATGGCGCCGGGCGCCCGAAACTTCACCTGCTCCGTCTGATCCGATAACCCGATTCTGATATGTGCTGAATACTGAATGCGTGATTCCTGTGTGGGGCTGGGAGCCCGAGCGTGTGCGAACTTGTTGAAGGCGTTGGGCTGAGGCCCTGCGCTGATACGAAAACGTAATTAAGCACCTAATCTGAGATTAGGGCGCGCTTAGTAGAGGTCTGGTCCCACCCGAAGGGTGCTGTGTATCCCTCGAAAAGCGCGCCCGCTAATTAAACACATTTTACACTAAGGACTCCACCGCAGCCTCTGAAAGACTACACAGAACAAAATGAAAGGACAGACGACTTAAAAAAAAGAGATAACACGAGATAACAACATAAAAGACTCTGTACATATGTAAAATTAAACCCACATAATTACTAACAGAATAAAACGACACTATAAATGTCGCTAAAGACCTCAGGTTGCTTCTTTAGGTTGTATATAGTGTTTCCTGAGATTTAGCGACGTTTATATCTGTCACTAAAACTGATATGTATGTCACTATAAATAAATGACTAGTAAGTTAAGTTTTTACACCATGGTATCCTAATGGAGTATGAACTAACATATTAGTGTTAATAGTATAACTTGTAAATACATAGTTTAGAGTATAATAATAGATTGTTTGATGCTTGTTCATAGTTAGCATTTTTGCAAGCACTTCTTAGTAACTAGGTAAACAAAACATTCATTCATTCTTTAAATGTAAAGTTTCTTTTTGAATAAGAAGACAATTTTGGAGATAATCAAAGAGTGACCGAATTAAATTCAATAAATTGCCTCCCAGAGAACGACCTGGAACAAAACCAGTAAAAATTAGATAAATAAGCAAATGATAATAATGGTTGTAATGACTGGAACTCACCCATACTCACCACTATACGACATCCTTAATGTTATATTGTACACCCTGTACTACAACGACATAATCAACAATTATTACCAATTTCAAACACAACAACCACACATCACAACCAACAACAAAAAACCCAATCATTATTTTGGCGCCGTTGCCGGGGAGGCAACACTCTTTGCACCAAAATTTTCTTTTCATTCTTTTGTATGTAGAAATTCTTCATTCATTCATTATAATTGCTTTTATTTTCCATTGAATTAATTGTGTATACATTCCTTTATTCTTTTACTAATCATTTGTTTTTTTTCCATAGCACTTGAGGAGGAGTGTCGTCTTCCTGGTGGAGTCGCTGCGCTCCAGATCCGTCTTCCTGGTGGAGTTTTGCCTCGAAGTCGCTGTAGGATTTTAGTATTAGTTTTAGTATAGATAGTTTTAGGTTTATTGATTAGGAGCAATTGTTAGTCATAAGTTGTGAGAGCTTGTTCTCACACAATTTTTGTAATAATTCTGGACTATCTGGACTTTATTTCTTTCTGTTCTTAATTTCTTTCCTTACTTTTGAATTGCATATAAAATTTTTCAAAAAGAAAAAGAAAAAAAAAAATCAAAAAGACCTCATACTTATCTAGCAGCAGCATAACCTTAGGCATCCATTTTTAGGATTGCATTTCATTCCTGCTAGATTTTAATTCAAGTCAAATCTGCATTAGAAGATTGCTGGAGTCAGGTACGCATTTCTTACCTAACTCTAACTCCTGCCATATTTGCATTTGACTTAAAATTAAAGAAGACCACTACTTGTTCTGAATTTAGTAAAAAGTGAAATGAGCAGCATAGAAAACATATTTTAATCACTTTAATTAAATCAAAAAGGAGATAGCAAAATTGGGTGGAACCATGTTTGAGATTTTAATCGCCTTGTGTTGAATGTTATCGTGCACACAGCACGATCACTTAAGGCCACAATACACGGGTTTCTACCTCATCTTTCTGCAACCACAGGATCTGGATCCGCACGCTCAGTCTTATCCAGATTCCCAGTGGATTTTAGAGGTCTGCACTTCGCTAGGTTTATCTTAGGATACGTACAATTGCTTGAAACAATTGTTTGCGTATAACATACTTTGCGTAGCAGCCTCTAGGAAAAATTTTCTCCGATTCATTTCGATTGATTGGTCTTCTTGAATTGAGATTTTATTGGGATTCTTCTGTTTTATTGTGAACGTTAAAAATTTTTTCCCATTGAGTTGGATCGAATTAGAGTAAACGGGATTTCAAAAAAAAAAAAAAAAAAAAAAAAAAAAAAATCAACTCAATGGAAGGTAGGAGATCCCAAAACCCAGAACTTGTACTCCCCTTGGGTACTGCTACCCAAGCTACTGCATCATCTTCTTTGCCTTCCACTTCTAATCCCTTACCTCCTGAGTCTCAAAATACTTTCCACAATCCCCCTCGCCAAGAGGATGATCTTGATTCTTCACACTTTGAGGATTTTGAAGAACTTCCTCCAGACTCAGTTGCACATCCTCTACCACAGCAACCACCTATCCCTAGGTTCCAACCTCCACCTTATCCTAATCATCCTAATCCACCCCCGGAGAGAGGACCTATGCCTCATCTTCAGCACCTTTTCGATACACAACTACAAATGAATACCTTAACCCAACAGGTGCAACAGCTTGCTCAAGCTGTAAATCTATTAGCTAATCCCCAACCACAACCACTTCAACTTAGAAATCCTCAGGCACCACCCCAACCCCGTAGACCTCAACTACGAGATTACTATAATCCCGCAGTTGCCCAACCAATGCCTGTGGTACGTTATCCCAATGGGGGTCGTGCTGCTGAACTGAAGCCGAACATTATAGCACTCATTCCTCACTTCCATGGACTTGCTTCTGAGGACCCTTTTCAGCATTTAGAGGAGCTGAAGAATCTTGCCCAAACTTTGGGTCCGCAAGGACATGATCAGCACACGCTTTTGATGAAAATGTTCTCCTTTTCATTAAAAGATAAGGCAGCCTTTTGGTTTAGAACACTTGCACGGACTACACCTATAGATTCCTGGGCTTCTTTAGAACATGAGTTCTTAAAGAAGTACTTTCCTGTAGGCCGCACTAATGCCTTAAGGCGTGCCATCACCACCTTCACCCAGAATTTAGGAGAACCTATGCACGAGGCTTGGGAGAGATTCCATGAGCTTTTGAGAAAATGTCCCCACCATGGTGTCCCACGCTGGCAACAGGTCCAGATCTTCTACCATGGGCTCCATGATGACACACGGAATTTTGTAGATGCCGCTTGTGGAGGCAATTTCCTGTGTCGGGACGAGGACTCAGCCTTTGAGCTCTTTGATGGCATGGCCGAAAACTCTATTAACAATGCTTCAATGAGCGTGTTTAATAGAAAGTCCTCACATTCCCACTCACACACGGGGGTACATGAAGCCCAATCCAGTAGCAAAGACTTAGAGATAGTGGCTAGTCAACTGGATAAAGTGGGCTTAATCGAGAAGAAAGTAGATGAAGTATGGAAATTTCTCTCAAAACACCCATCTTCTTCTTCTCAGTCACCAGCACAAAACACTTCTTCTCAGTTTCCCACAGGGAGGGAAACTGTGAATAACCTTTCTGTGACACAAACTGCATTACCGGATTTTCCATTTCCATATCCTTCACCAGTTGGAGGAACCTTGTTCCTCCCTTCACTGACTTCCCTGCACCTTCTGGAGCTTCGGAGGAGCTTCACGCCATTCACAATGATCCTTTCACACAAACCTATAACCCTGGATGGCGTAATCATCCAAATTTCTCGTGGTCGGGAAATTCACAAAGACCTCCTTTTCAACAACCTTCTGCACCACCATTGCACAACCCGATCCGAGCACCACCTCCACAATCACACGGATATCCACCGCGTACCTACCAGCAACCCCAACCCAGGCCCACCCAATACTCTCAATCTGGGCCTACACGAGATGACCAGTTGGGGTCTATCATGAAAGCTCTTGCTGATATGCAACAATAGAATATTGCTATGCAGCAGAGGCAGGACACGGCCTTAGCTGAGATGAGAGCCCAGCTATCAAACTTGATGGAGTCCCGTCAACCACATTCACTCCCATCCCAAGCACAACCCAACCCTAGGAACATACCTGCTCAAAGGTATGTCCAACCTAGACCAACACTGCAAAACCAAACACATGACATTTCACAAGCAGTGCACAACACTGAATTCTTCACTGACTCAAATTCCTCTCTTGCACAAACGCAACCACCTCTGCTACCTAACAATGATTTACCATCTACCTCTAGAGCTGAACTAAATGCCATAGTCACTAGGAGTGGTAAATGCACACTAGATCCACCTCTTCCAACACCTACCACTTCTAGTTCTGCTCCTCCACTTCCTACTTCTCCTCTACCTATAACTGAACCTCTCACAACTCCAGTACCTTTTCCTGAAGCTTTAAAGAAGAAGGAGAAAGGAAAGAAAAAGACCTGTGTGGCACCTGAGGAGGATTTGCTTAAGCTCTTTGAGCAAGTCCACATAAACATCCCCTTGTTGGATGCAATCCGCCACATCCCTCTTTACGCTAAGTTTTTAAAAGACCTATGTACACCTAAGCGTAAAGCAAGAATTCAAAAAGGGAGTAGTCCAATCATTCTCTCGGAACAAGCTAGTTCCATCATCTCTAGTACCCTCCCAACTAAGATGAAAGACCCAGGCACCCCTCTCTTATCCTGCATGATTGGTAACACCACATTCAATAGAGCACTACTTGACCTAGGTGCTTCCATCAATCTTATCCCAACCTCTCTACTGACACATTTTGAGGTTGGCAATTTGAAGCCAACCAAGGTGTCCCTGCAATTAGCTGACAGATCAGTTAAGACACCTCAGGGAGTGTTGGAAGATGTCATAGTGCGGGTCAAGGATTTTTACTTCCCTGTAGACTTTATAGTCCTTGACATGGAAGTACCTGAAGATATCCAGAATACACCTATCATTTTAGGAAGACCTTTCTTGGCTACGGCCAAGGCAAACATCAATTGTGAGGAGGGCCTTATAGAATTAAAGTTTGGAGATCAAAAAATAAAAATTGATATTTTTCAGGCCCAAAGAGGACCGACCTGTAGTTTAATTGAAGAAATCTTCTCCCTGGATTCATTGGATCAATTGGTTGAGGACACCTTGATCAATTCATTAAATTTAGAACCTCAACACTCTTTGGACTCTGACGTGACTTCCACTGAGATACCAAATTTAGAGACTGAGGACCTTCCTCCCATTCCATTAGTATCTCTAGGATCTCCTGAAACTTTCACACCTGCTCCTTCTGATCCTGTGCCTGTTGAACTCAAACCTCTTCCTGACTCTCTCAAATATGTTTTCTTAGGACCTGATCAGACCTATCCGGTGATTGTTAACTCTTCCCTTTCTTCTGATCAAGAGTCACGACTCTTATCTGTCCTAAGAGCACATAGGCAGGCTATAGGATGGAGCCTTTCTGACCTTACTGGCATCAGTCCTTCTTATTGCACACATAGGATTTTCACTGAAGAAGGATCTAGACCTACTAGACAGCCCCAGCGTAGATTAAATCCTACATTACAAGAGGTGATAAAAAGTGAAATGATTAAATGGCTGGACAATGGAATTATCTACCCAATTTCTGACAGTAGATGGGTAAGTCCTGTTCAGGTTGTGCCAAAAAAGGCCGGACTTACCATCATCACCACTGATTCTGGAGAAGTCATCCCTACACGCATTGCTAGTTCGTGGCGAGTATGTATAGATTACCGAAAACTCAACCAAGCCACGAAGAAAGATCATTTCCCTTTGCCCTTCATTGATCAAATACTGGAAAGAGTGGCAGGGAATAGATTTTTCTGCTTTTTGGATGGCTATTCAGGATATAATCAGGTGGCAATTCACCCCGATGATCAGGAGAAAACAACACTCACCTGCACCTACGGAACCTTTGCATTCCGTAGGATGCCTTTTGGATTGTGCAACGCACCTGCTACATTCCAGCGGTGTATGTTTGCAATCTTTTCTGACTTAGTAGGCGATTGTTTAGAAGTCTTCATGGATGACTTCTCGGTCTTCGGGAGCACATTTGATGCATGTCTAGACCACCTGACCAAGGTCCTGCAAAGATGCATTAATGTGAATCTGGTACTTTCCTGGGAGAAATCTCATTTCATGGTAACTGAAGGACTTGTATTAGGTCACCTTATTTCTGAGAGAGGAATTGAGGTTGACCGCGCGAAGGTAAAGTTGATTTCTGATTTACCACTACCTTCGTCGGTTAAGCAAATTCGATCTTTCCTCGGGCATGTTGGTTTTTATCGCCGCTTTATAGCGGATTTCTCGAAAATAGCCCGACCTCTCACTACTCTCCTCTCTAAAGACGTAGACTTCCAGATCTCTGACGATTGTGTTCGTGCCTATACGACACTTCGTGATCTGATTACCAAGGCACCCATACTGCAACCCCCAAATTGGTCTCACCCTTTTGAGA
Source organism: Thalassia testudinum (assembly GCA_037157565.1). Classification (NCBI taxonomy): domain Eukaryota; kingdom Viridiplantae; phylum Streptophyta; class Magnoliopsida; order Alismatales; family Hydrocharitaceae; genus Thalassia; species Thalassia testudinum. The sequence continues at coordinate 61,491,411 of JAZHRO010000014.1, forward strand.
TCATGTGTGATGCCTCTAATTATGCAGTAGGAGCTGTCCTTGGTCAAAAATTGGACGGGAAACCCACAGTCATCTATTACGCTAGCAAGACCTTGGATGAAGCTCAGAGGAATTACACCGTCACGGAAAAGGAATTGCTAGCTGTAGTATATGCACTGGAAAAATTCAGACCTTATCTTTTAGGTTCCCACATTATAGTCTACACTGACCACACGGCAATTCGATATCTTCTCGCCAAGAAGGACGCGAAATCTCGTCTGATTAGATGGATCCTACTTTTACAGGAATTTGATTTAGAGATTCGTGATAAGGCTGGAAAGCAGAATGTGGTAGCTAACCACTTATCCCGCCTTCCTTCTGAAGCGATTTCTCCTTCTTTACCCATCTCTGACCACTTCCCTGACGAGCAATTGCTGGTCATTCATTCTGATCTTCCCTGGTATGCTGACATTGTCAACTACCTGGCTTCTGGACTCATCCCCACTAATTGGGTCCGACATCAAAAAGACAGACATAGATCCGAGGCCAAGCACTATTACTGGGAAGAACCTTGGCTTTTCAAGCATTGTAAAGACCAGATCTTTAGGAAGTGCGTCCCTGATAAGGAGATTAGAAGCATCTTATCATTCTGCCACGACCAGGCGTGCGGCGGTCACTTCTCTGGCAAAAAGACCGCTGCAAAGATTTTGCAGAGTGGTTTCTATTGGCCCACAATCTTCAAGGATGCACACGAATATAGCAGGGCATGTTCACGCTGTCAGTCTCTTGGTAGTATTGGCCGCCGAGACATGATGCCCTTGAATCCGATCATGGTGTGCGAAATCTTTGACATTTGGGGCATTGACTTCATGGGACCTTTTCCTAAATCTTATGGCTTCGAGTGCATATTGTTGGCAGTTGAGTATGTTTCCAAATGGATTGAAGCCATCCCCTCAAGGACTAATGATCATAGAGTTGTGACACAATTTGTTCAAGATTTCATCTTCTCTAGATTCGGGGTACCTAAAGCCATCATTAGTGATGGAGGGTCTCATTTTAGAAACACACATTTTCAGTCCCTACTGCAAAAGTATGGGGTGTCACATAGGATTGCTACATCTTATCACCCTCAAACCAATGGACTTGCTGAATTATCTAATCGGGAGATCAAAAAGATTTTACAGACTACCATCCGACCTGATAGAAAGGATTGGTCTTCCCGCCTTTCTGATGCGCTGTGGGCATATAGGACAGCCCACAAAACCCCTTTAGGCATATCTCCTTTTAGACTTGTGTACGGGAAACACTGTCATCTTCCTGTCGAATTAGAGCACAAAGCCTATTGGGCCATCAGAAAGTGTAACTTAGACTTAGAGAAGGCCGGTGATCTTAGGAAATTACAAATGTCTGAGCTCGATGAATTAAGGAATGAATCTTATGAAAGCTCAAGGATGTATAAGGACAAACTTAAGGCCTTCCATGACCGTCACATTCTTAGGAAATCTCTTCACCCTGGTAAAAAAGTCCTTCTCTTCGACTCTAGACTGAAACTCTTTCCTGGGAAGTTAAGATCAAAATGGATTGGACCTTTCAAAATCTTGAGATTATTTGATAATGGAGCCGTTGAGATCACTGAACTTGACAAATCTGAACCCTTTATTGTTAATGGACAAAGACTGAAACCTTTCATTGAGCCGCAGGATCTCAGACTTGTCAATTCCACCATTTCGCTCCTACATTTTGAATTACCATGTAAGTTTTCGCCTAGCTGAAGGCGTTAAACTTAGCAACACCTACCCTTGTATATAGCTGTTTTACACTTTTCTTACTCTTACCTTTACTTGCATATAGTGTCTACCCTTGCATTCTGAGCATACATTCATTGACACACATGTCATGCATTTCACTTCCTAGCCCGACTGTTCACTCTGATCCTAGATCAGACTTAAAATCGTCCGCACAGAGATTTTATCTCCTCATTCCAACTTCCTTCCATCACCCAGCCTAGGATAGTGAAAAGCAGAGCATGCATTTGCATCCACCCTTTCATTCAATGAGGACATTGAAACATTTAAGCATGGGGGGGTGTAAATGGTAAACCATTTAAACCAAAATGCAATTGTAGACACAACTATAGTACATATAGTATTATCAAAAAAAATTATATACTTCAAAAAAATTGAAAAATTTTGAAAAATTTTTTTGAAAAAAATTACAAAGCTAAAAATACAAAAAAAAAAAAATATAACAAATCAGAAAAATTCCAAAAATACAATAAGGGACATGTACTTTATTTGTCAAAGGAGGATATTCATTTCAAGAGAGGAGGGAGAAAAAGAAAAAAAAGAAAAGATAAGTGATCTTATAGCTGAAAACAAAAAATAGAATAAGTGTCTATGGACATTCAACCATTACTGGTTTGACCTACCGGGCCATAGGAGCTTGATACAAGCTTAGGCTTAATACACTTCGAGCCTTGACAAGATAGACCACAGTCTCTCCTAACTTTAGGACAATTCTTGTACCTGAGTCACCAGTACAGGATTCGTTGGTTTGCTTTGACTTAGGAGTCTAAGTAACCTTGGCTTACACTACACAATGTCAGGAAAGACCACTTGAACCTAAACCTCAACCCTTGTGTTCATTAGGGAAGGTGGAGTCCTTACCTGTGCGTGCAGGTAGACTCTTTGTCCTAATCTTTAGTTTTGTGTCTAGGAGAAGCTCTTTCCACAAAAGAAATCCACCCACCAAATACAGTGCGCTCTACCAAATAAGTTTTGGAGACATACTGTTCAAAAAAAAAAAAAAAAAAAAAAAAAAAAAAAGAAGTTATGTATGTTCTCCAAAATGTCTGAAAAACAACTCTTCCACCAAAAATGTTTTCAGGGTTCAAAATAAATACCCTATTTTTCCACCAAAAAAAATCTTCTCTGAGCCACAATTACAATAAGGATTGGGTTTGAATACCATCAATTTTTGAGAGTCATCCGAAAACATGAGCTGAAGTTAGGACCAACCTGGACTTAAAAAGAAGTGAAACCCCGGGATTGAGCCTTAGAATTCACCTGGTTAGTCCCGACTTATCACAAAGCACAGCCATAACTTCATAGCATTCTGAGTCTCTGTAAAAACCTCCTGAGTCCTGGAATTCGACTTAAGGTTTAAATATCAAGAGTCCTTGTTGGTTGAGAGATGGTCTATGTCATTTAAGCCTCGAGTTCTGGTAGGTTATCCTCAGTAACCAGGTTCTCACAATGTCCAAAAACACAGTCGGTATTGGAAAATGTTTCAGCTTAAAGATCATCATAAACACTTAAAAATTTTTGAAAGAAGAAAAAGATATCTTTACACACTTACCTTGCTGATACTTAAATTGCCTTACACTTCAACAGATTGTTTGCTAAGGGACTAGCAAAACGTAAGCATGGGGGTATGATGAGTGGCTACTCATCATAGCTAAAAGGCCGAAATTAAGCTAGATACTAAGCAAAACAATATCAAATTAACACATAAAAAGGGTTAAGTGTGGGAATTAAAGAAAAGACCTAAAACTTTTAATGTGTGTTAAAATCTCCTAATTAGGTCACAAAAATAAGATATTCTGAAAATTAAAGAATAAATGATGATCCATGCATAAATTGAACACATAAACAAGTTTGAAAAGCCAAATCAGAAGTAAAATAAATGTCGTAAATGTTCAATTAAGCACATGTAAAAATTTGAAAGCAATTGGACATCATTTAGGCTTAGAAATAAATAGATTACAATTAGGTCCTTCATGCATTACATTTCTACCCTTAAAAACTCCTTCTTGGACCTATTTGCAAGCCGCAGGGACCCTTTTATAAGACTGCAGGGCCCTTCCAGCTGCTATTCTTCTCGCTTATGGGCCTGCATGCAAATGTTCTACCCCTTCTTCTAAGGGTCCGTCTGCAAATTTCCCCTTTATTTCAAAGAGAAGCCTGTGTTCTTCACGCGCACTGTAGCGCGCGAAGAACACAGCCATTCTCGACCGTCCATCGCACTTTTGATCTCGATCTGCGGCTGGATTCAAATGGAACCTTCGCGCGATTCGGTGCGTGCGTTCACCTCTCTTCCCAGATCTCATCTGACGGTCAGATCTCTCTCTCGACTCGCCGCGCGCTCTACCCATCTCATCCTCACCGCCGGCCTGATTCTGATTAACCTCACCCTTGCGGTGATCTCAGTCACTGAGCTGCTATTTAAGCACCTCAGTGGTGTCGCGCGCGAAGGATCGCTCCCTCCTACATCTCTTAGCGATCAATTCTTCCACTCCAGTCTCTCCTCCTCATCTGGACCCTGATTTCACAGCCACCGGCTGTGGAATCATCGCCTGCTCTCGACCCTCCTCGTCGCTAAGGACCTCGTAGCACCTGAGGACGACCCTGGAGTCTCACTAGCAGACTCTTCCCTCCGCTGGAGTCACCCTCCTCCTTTCTTCCTCCTTAGCCGCCGGCTAAGGACCCATAGGTCCCATTCTTCCTGTTAGTTTAGTTTTTAATTCTGCACAAGTAGTGTTAGATTTAGTTTACAGTAGTTTAGAATAGATTTAGTTTTAATTGTTAGTGTTTAATGTTAGCTGTAGTTAGATTAGTCTTAGGAGTAGAATTAGTATTAGATCCCCTCCCTCACCTCCTCTGATCAGTCCAGATCAGAGGGGAAGAATCATCTGTTCATTAATCAATTTATCTCCCTCTTCATGTTTTGTTTTTCCACCATCCAATTCTGATTTATGTTCCTTTTAACGACGAATCTTTCATCTGTCACCCACACATCTGGACCCAATTCCAGATCTGATGGTGTACTGCCTCAGATCTGAAATTGGCGTCACAAGCACCATTTGGGGCTTCTCACTCACCCCATTTGTGTTCACAAAAGCCCCTTTTATTTTAGATTGATTGCCTCAGTTTGTCAGATTCACTTTAACATGGGTTTAGAAGAGATTTTGCTTTCTGAAATGTCTTGACAGATCTGACAAATTGAAGGGATTTTGGTTTTCCTTGAGGGCAAGGATTCTGAGAAGTTCTCTGGTGACAGAGAACAAATCAGAAGAGCCTTTCATGAATTTGCTTCTGCCTTGATCTGAATGCATTTGCTAGCTTTTATAAATTCCTTTAATGCATTCTTTTTCTGATTTGTCATTTCAGAACTGCCATACACCACCTATTTGATAATTATTTTTGTATGGTGATTCTCTAACCTAAGGAGTTTTCCATACTCCTTAAGGTTGCAAGAAACTGGGATTGTATGTTTTTGGTTTTAATTGATTGAGTTAAGTCTTCCTTCATGCTGTCTATGGCATTAGGAAGACTAACTCAATACCATTTGCTGTTTTGATCTGAAAGGATGCTTCTGCTAAGTTTGTTTTCTAATGAGGGTTTGAGCTGAATTTACATGAGATTTTCGTGAGATTTAAACCCCTTTCAGATTTGGATTTCAACTCTGTAAATTGTAGTTTGTTTTGAATTTTATCTTACTCCCAGTTATACAGCAACATGCTGCATATAGCAGCTACATTCCCCTCTTCTCTAAACTCCCTTCTTCTCTAAATTTCCCTCTTCTCTGTAGAATACTTCCCCCATCTTCAAGTGGACTAACTGCAGCAGCAGTTAGCCATTTGACAGTGGCTTAAGCCACTGCCACTGTAAATAACACTAAAACAACACATTGTTCTCTTCTCCATCTCCTCTGACAGTAGCTGAAGCTGCTGCCTAAACTCAAATAAAAAAAAAAAAAATCAATCAACTCTAATTCCCTAACTTTATACAAAAGCCTAATTGCATAGACTTATTTTAAAACTGTAAATACACCCATTCATAGTATTATAACTATAACTATAGCATATCAGTTAGATACATAGTTATACTGTAAATATGTATAAAACCTGTACAGAAATTCATACACATATGTAATCTATGTAAATATATGTATAAATACTGAACTATTATGTATGTATTTACTGATATATGTATATGTATATATACAGATTCATATGTACATATTCAGTAGCTATATTGTAGAATAAATTAGCTAAATTAATAATTTAGAGCTATAATTAAGTAAATAAATCTATAGACTTAGGTTAACATATATAGTAAGTAATTTAAGTTAGTTAAAGTACAATTATACCTAGTATAGCTTACTGTAACTTAGTTTTATTTAAAACACTCAGAACAGCTAGTTTAGCTTAAATAAAATAGAAATAAATTCGTAAATATACAATAAAAATATGTATAAAATACTTAAGTATGTAAATTGAATCTGTATAAGGTCAATTAGACCATTTACTAACTATTTTATAAGTAATTAACTATTTAATCACCTAAATCAACCTGTACAATCAGCCTAGTTTAGCGAATTTATTTGTATAGTAAACATAATTAAAATTCAAAATTAATTAATCAATTATGTATTATTATGTAAATATTTTATTTACCATATTTTATTTTATTTTTTTTAATAATTTATGGCCCCCAAATCGAGGGCCAAAAACGCGCACAGACGCAGCTGCGTTTGGTTTCCAGCGCACGATGTGGCGCTGGAATAGCGCCACATCGTGGGCTGCAAACGAAACGCAGCATATAAATATAATTTATGTTATAACCTTACCAGTCGTCATGGCGCCGGGCGCCCGAAACTTCACCTGCTCCGTCTGATCCGATAACCCGATTCTGATATGTGCTGAATACTGAATGCGTGATTCCTGTGTGGGGCTGGGAGCCCGAGCGTGTGCGAACTTGTTGAAGGCGTTGGGCTGAGGCCCTGCGCTGATACGAAAACGTAATTAAGCACCTAATCTGAGATTAGGGCGCGCTTAGTAGAGGTCTGGTCCCACCCGAAGGGTGCTGTGTATCCCTCGAAAAGCGCGCCCGCTAATTAAACACATTTTACACTAAGGACTCCACCGCAGCCTCTGAAAGACTACACAGAACAAAATGAAAGGACAGACGACTTAAAAAAAAGAGATAACACGAGATAACAACATAAAAGACTCTGTACATATGTAAAATTAAACCCACATAATTACTAACAGAATAAAACGACACTATAAATGTCGCTAAAGACCTCAGGTTGCTTCTTTAGGTTGTATATAGTGTTTCCTGAGATTTAGCGACGTTTATATCTGTCACTAAAACTGATATGTATGTCACTATAAATAAATGACTAGTAAGTTAAGTTTTTACACCATGGTATCCTAATGGAGTATGAACTAACATATTAGTGTTAATAGTATAACTTGTAAATACATAGTTTAGAGTATAATAATAGATTGTTTGATGCTTGTTCATAGTTAGCATTTTTGCAAGCACTTCTTAGTAACTAGGTAAACAAAACATTCATTCATTCTTTAAATGTAAAGTTTCTTTTTGAATAAGAAGACAATTTTGGAGATAATCAAAGAGTGACCGAATTAAATTCAATAAATTGCCTCCCAGAGAACGACCTGGAACAAAACCAGTAAAAATTAGATAAATAAGCAAATGATAATAATGGTTGTAATGACTGGAACTCACCCATACTCACCACTATACGACATCCTTAATGTTATATTGTACACCCTGTACTACAACGACATAATCAACAATTATTACCAATTTCAAACACAACAACCACACATCACAACCAACAACAAAAAACCCAATCAAGCATCGACCCACACTCCAACAGCAACCGGCCGCTCACTCCACACCCGTACCCCTCCGGTTGCACATTTGCATCACCTCCTGCAGCAGCCATGGGCAAACCCTGTGTGCCCTAGCGCCAAGCCCGCCAGAATCGCATGCACTTCATTGCGCGTGGATCATCTGCACACTTGCATCACCTCTCGCAGCATCCACTCCGGTGCCAACCACCAGCACATGCACGCCTCTTCATCATCTCCAGCCTACAGCCGTGCCCGCTCCTTCTGCACCTCACCGCCACCTCATGCCCGCATCACACCACCCACGCACACAGCAGCGAGACCGGCCGCTCCTTCACACCCATGTCCCTCCAGCTGCACAAGACCACCAGCGTATGCACGCACTTCACCTCTAATGCCCACTCCAGCACACCGGCCACGCGCCTTCCTTTGAACCTCAGCATGCTGCATCTCCTCCAGTGCCAACCATCAGCCCACGCATGCACTTCACCTCCAGCACCAACCACCAGCCCGCCCGCCTTAAGCCTTGCGTGCCCACCAGCATGCAACAAGCCCGCTAGCACCTGCGGCCAATGCGCACACAGCAGTAGGTGTGCGCTCTTCTTTGCACACACATCACCTGCAGAAGCCCACCACCTGCAGTGCCTCCGCCACCTGCAGCACCTCCGTCACTTGCAGCACCCCCGTCACCAATGCGCCTCTAGCAGTGCGTGCGGCCTCACTGCATGCAATAGCAGCCTCCGCACGCACCATTTGCAGTAGCCTTTGCACGTGCCCATCCACGCCTCCTCCAGCAAGCGCAGCCACCGTCGAAAGCCACCTTCACTGGAGCTCCGTCTGGCCAGCTTCGGCCACCTTGCGACTCGCCGCAACCATCGCTGCAAAGCCCTCGGTCCAAAGAACTTCCTCCGAGCTTCACGCATCCGGCCGTTCCTTCCTCTTTGCACACGGCCAAGGGGAAGAAATCCCCTATTTTGCTATAGTAAAGGGCCCATTAATATTTACATTTTCTGCCATTGTCATCTTTTATTAATATTTTATTAAATCTGCATTACAAAAAATACCCGTTAGTTATTAAAAATTACCATTTCAGCATGTTCTCTTGATACTATGTTAATCTGAGGGTAGATTTGGCTCAATTCTCGTCGAAACTAACTACGAATAGATGTTTTTATCCGGTGCAAATTTAAATACGTCATTGCCTCCCTATGGATACGACTCGCTCCTAATTGAGTGGTTATTTTAATTATTGATTAGTCGATTTTTCCACCACATAGAACTACAAACGACGTGACATTTTATGTAATAAAAGACTGTAAAAGCGAAGAATCGACTCGTCAGTTAGCTCTTTAAGATGTCTAATCCTACCATCAGAAAACTGATTTGAGTTTATTTCATATATAACTATTGAGTTCCATTCGCCATTATTGTAGTGAGTAATTGGTGATTCAAATCACCATTTTACTCCATTCTTTCTGCTGTTTGATACTTAATCTTATTGCCACGTTATTATGAATCAATTTCTGATTATAATTTCTTATCTCTATTATTTTAAATTGTAGTTTTGAGAATTAAATTCCTACTTACACCCAGCGAACAACCTTGGACTATTTCGACTATGAATTTTATCAGTTTTTCATGAGATTTCAACTATACTACAATGCAATGATTTAAAATCTGATCTTGAGAGAACAATAGGTATGCATGCAAGAAATTAAAATGTCAAAAGAAAATGCATGTTTTTATGTTTTGAAAATCCTAAGTTGGTTGTCAAAATTTTAGAAACACACCCTCATGCTTATAATATGCAATGTCTATATGCATTAAAAGGGAAAAGGGATCACCTTAGTGAAGGGCGATCAGGTTTAGGATGGTCAAAACCAAGAAAAAGAAAGGAAAAAGGAAAGTAGAAAAATGACAGGTTACCTCCCATCCAGTGCTATCTTTTGCGCCATTCAACCGGTTATGAAGGTATGCATAGAAGACGGACAATCATGTAAATAGTTGGACACTTGAATGTCCTCAAGAAATGTGTTTTCCTCAAGATCCCTAAAAGGATGATTGATAAAGAAATAGGGATCAAAATGAAATGGAAAGATGGAGAAATGACCCAGGTCTGGCCATGGCTTAAGTTCATGTAAAATGCCAAACATGGGTCGATCGGGTGGTAGGTCCAGTGGAAAGGGAGGGAGAAAGTAGTCAGTGAGATGTAGGGTGGGTGAAGCCAGTGTGGATGTTTTTGGTGAAAAATCAGGAAGATTGAAAGAGTAAAAGTCAAACCCTACTTGATATAAAATGTCTCGGACCACAAAATTATCCTTAGAATTAGAATCAATAAAATCCACATCCATGGTGGTCAAAACTGAGTAGGATTTGATCAACAAAGATTTCTCACAAAGTGCTTCCATTGTATTATCTGTGTCCTCGAAAATTTTATGGTCAATGGACCTCTTGGAAGCTTGAAATAAATCTAATGAGAGAAACTGGTTATCTCAACTTATATTCATTTTCTCAAAATGAGAGTTGATATTAGCTGTTGCAGTAACCAGAAGGGGTCATGCAAGAATGGTATTAGTGAGGGCTGCAGGTACCTTTATGTCAAGGACCAAAAAATTTATCGGATTTAGACAATTTTGGACCTTGACAATATGATCCTTAATGATTCCCTACGGTTGAATGGTAGATCAATCTCCCAATTGAAATTGAACCACAGCAGGTTTAAAATCACCGAATTGAGATTCCTCGGATAAGATTGGGGGAATGATATTAATGGATGTACCTAATTCGAGAGGGGCATGAAAAAAAATGGTGTCATATTTGACAACTGAGGTGAGGGATGCACCCAGGTCCTTTTTTGTGAGAGGCAGCTTGCTCTGAACAATTGAGCTTGCTGTCTTAGAAAGGACCACCCTTCCTAAATTCTGGGCCTCCCCTAGTGGAGTAAACTTTTGTTTCAAAAATTTAGCAAATCCAGGGGTGGCATCTAGGAAAGGGATATTCTTCTTGAATTGCAAAAAGAAGTCCAAAAGATCTTGGTGAGAGGGCTCTGATTTCTGATCAAAATGATTAGATGGCAGTGTTTCAGAGTGAGAAATAGGATTTGAGTCAAGTGTTTTTGTTATTTCTTTTTCTTCTTCCTGAGTGGGGTTAGGAGAGCCGATTTGCATAGGTTGAGAGTAGGTTTCATCAATCTGATAAAGACCCTAAATCAGCGGTGGTTTTCCCACTTCTCAATGCAACAGCATGCGCAGTTTGGTTGTCAACAGGGGGAGGTGGGGGGGTCTGCTTTTGATAGAAACCAGATTGGTACTTGATAGCGAAAATACTCGATTTGTTAATTAGGTAATTTCGTGTCGTTGCAACGTGTAAATCCACTTTCGCTTTTAAATTTATATCCTAGATAGGGGAGTATGTAGGGTCATCCAAGGAGGCAATAATTGCAATTCAATTCTCTTGCTAAAAACACATTTCAACTTTCTTTTTGGTATTTTAAATATGTAATTTTTTTATTTTGAAAAGATGATGGCAAAATGCGAATTATAGCAGAAAGTACTAACACCTATAATTGCTTAACAAAAACTTAAAAGATAGATATATCTTCTTCCTAAGATCACTCTAGGCAAGTGGAGGCCTATAGTAATTAGGAAGAAGAGGTGAAACAAGTGCTAGAACCAAAACAACAATTGCAATAGAAAGTAAAAGAAGGCAAATTGATTAACTAGAATTTGTGTTCTTTTTCCAAGACAAGTAGAGGAATGCTTCTACTAAAATAAAAAGAAATCTAAAGGCAAGAAAAGAAACACAAATCCTCTTGCAAAAATGGTGAAGAAGAGAGTCTTCTTGCTTCAAGCCTAGCTGCTCCTTGGCTTGAAAAGAGAGCCTCCTTCTTCTCCTTCCTTGAGAGCTCCTCTAAGGTGGAAGCTACCACCTTCAATGCTCTCCTCCAAGGGGTGGGCGTGTACCATCCTCAAAAGCTCCTCCAAGGTGGTGTGGACCACCTTCAAGATATCCTCCAAAGATCTTCCTTGCCTGGCTTCTCCTTTGGCAGGCGTGACTCAAGAGAGAAGGGAAGAGGGGAAGGCACCAAGGGGACAGAATATCCCATTAATCTTCTTCTTATTCTTCTCTCTTGGACGTGGGCTTCTAGGTGGAATATGAGAGTGAATTTGCTAGCCAAGGATGGACTGAATGGTGGTGGGTCGTGGTCTTTTTATAGGGTAGGGTGAGGGGTTAAGGTGCCTCTTGAAATGGAGGGCTAAGATGGTTGGCTGGAGGTGGTTGGATGATCCTAGGGTTAAGGATGGTTGGAGCCACCTAAGGGGTGCTAGAGGGGTAGTTAGGGTTGGTTAAGAGGCACCTAAAAGTGGTGCCAACCATGGAAAGGTGCCATGGGTTGGCGCCAACTTTAAGGCTTCTAGAAGGTGGGGTTATGTGGAGGGTGGAGATGGGTTTAAGGGGAGATGTGTGGTGGAGATGAAGGGGATTTTTGGAGGGAAAAGTGGCGCCATCAAGGTGGTAGTTAGGGTGGTTTTGTCACCACTTTTAGGTGTCTTTTGGAGGTGGTGAGTAGGCTAGGTTGGCGCAAAGTAGGTGGAACTTAGGTGGAGCCAGTAGGTTGAGTTGTTAGGTAAGGCTTTTGTGTGGTACAAGCCAAGGAAGTTGGAGCATAGCTAAGCTAAGCTAAGCTAACCTAAGCTAGCTTAGCTAATAGAGGAGTAGAGAAGGAGGTGTTGGAGCTAGGGTTTGGAGGGAGGATCTGAGAAGGAGAAGTTTGGAGCTGAAACTGGAGCTGGTTGCTGCTGAAGAGGCTGGCATGGAGCTACTCTAGCTGGCTTAGCTTGCTAGTTCTTTGCTAGCTTCTAAGCCAAGCTAAAGTGAGCTAGCTTCTACCATAATGAGCTGGGGTGTGCTAGGTCTGGTGCTCCTGGCGAGCATCAAGCTGGTTGAGGCAGCTAAGGTAACTTAGCTCAACTGAGTTGAGCTAAGCTAAGTCTCCGGGAGCTAGACTTGAGTTTCCTGAGCTGGGATGAGTTCTTCTTCAGCTGGATGGAGTTGAGTGGAGCTGGATGTAGCTGGATCTGAGCTAGGGTGAACTCCCGTCAACTCAGCTGAGCTAGTTAGAGCTCCTTGTGGACTAGTGGGAGCTGAGATGAGCTAGACTCAGCTAAGTTGTGCTGGCTTGAGCTAGGGTTAGCTAAGATGAACTCTCTTGAGCTGCCATTCGGCTGAGATTAGCTGAATGGAGCTGGGATGAGCTAACCTTAGTTCAAGTGAGCTAGGTTCTAGATGTGGTGAGCTAGATTAACTTGAGTTCCAGCTGGTTTGAACTCCTTCACCAATTGCCTTCTTGAGTGGTAGGGTTTTTGGGATCTGTATATCTATTTATCCCTAACACTCACAAAAATATATTAAAATAACAAAAGAAAATGCAATGCATGCCTAACATTGTGAATGCATAAATGCAGCCCAAAAACCTATTTGCGGAGTAAAATCCTAAGTGGTAGGTTTGTTTTAACTCATAAGAATGATGATAAACTAGCATTTATCACACCCCCATGCTTATCTTTTGTTAGTCTCTTAGCAAAACTTCAAAAAATTTTTTGGAAACGAAATTTTTGGGAAATCTAATTTTTTCGACTTGTGAGGAGAAAAATGATTAAGGGGCCTTGGTAGATCAAAACACAGGAGGTATGGGATTTGTTAAAGATAAACATCGGGATTTATTTTTGGATCCAACCATTAAATAGAATGGGATCAATATATCCTCAAGAAAATTCACAAATTAACTCCTTGTTAATTCAGATGACTTGAAATTTTTGTTTTTAAGATTTTTCTGGCTCATGAATCTGATTCACAACTTGCAAAATCCCTTAAAACCTTGTGTCTATGCTTGTTAAAAGCCAACATTTATAATGGCGTGCTTATTTATTATTACTTTTTTTTTCCCCATGCTTATTTTTAGCTTAGTCTTACAACAGATGTGTCGGGATCATCATTCCCGTTACCATTCCTCGTGGGGGCTCTGGCACCAGTACTTCGGGATAGCACTGTCCATGACAGGACCCAGGAGCTCACAACCCCAAAACACGATGCGGTGTAAAGGGGCGCTCCAAGCAAACTCAAGCTCTTGCTCTGACACTATAGGTAGAGCACCGTCTAAGACACTTGAGCTGCTAAAATGCACTTTAATGCTCTGTCTAAAGATATGAAATATAGATATAGAGCAGCGCGGAGGCGGTAACTTGTTGACATCGCATCCACAAAGGAGGTATTTTCCTCCTTCTTAGTGGTGGGAACTCAAACCAATGATCTGCTTCAGACTTTTACTAAGTCCAAACAAGGGAGTTTCTTCAAATTTTTAGTTGTTTTTAAGTTTTGGCTTGTATGTGAAATTTGACACAAGAAGTTTCTCAAGACATGCAAGTTTTTGAATCAGAAACAAAGTCAAATACTTTCCGTATTACAAAATAGGATCAAGTCACCTGAACTATCATGAGTTCAGGTGGAATTTTAGAGAAAGATATCTGATCTAATCTAAAAATGGACCCTGAAATTCTAATGACCAGATTCATATCCTCATCCTTAATTTGTTAAAGATTAAATCCCATTGTACCAAAAGTGAATTTTTCAACCTTAGTCCCGATTTCAAAATTTTTCCTCAAAAAGTTTTCAACACTTTTTTTTTGTATGCAAGCAGGAAATAAACTAAAGAAAAAAATGGATGTTTTTAGGTTTTCAAAAATCCAAAATTGATCGTCGAAATTTGAAAACACCCCTCCCATGCCTAAGATATGTCATATCCTCATGCATTAGGAGGGAAAAGGGATCACCTTATTGAAAAACAGTTGAGTTTAGGATGATCGAAACATGGAAAAAGAAGAAAAAAGGAAAGCAGGAAGAAATGATGGGTTACCTCCCATCCAGTGCTATCTTTTACGCCATTCAGTCGGGCATAATGTGCATTAGTGATCAAGGGTGGCTGGCTCAGTAAAATTAAAAGATTCAGCTGGAATTTTAGGCGTATGATAAAAATAGGGCTTTAAACATTGGCCATTGACTTGAAAGGTCGAATTAGTTTTCGGATCAAAAAGATCAATAGCACCGTATGGATATGTTTTATGGACAATAAAGTGGCCGGTCCATTTAGATTTTAATTTGCCATGAAGAATATGTAATCTCGCATCGAAAAGCTGAATGCGTTCGTTAATGTCAAAGTGTTTCCGAACGATATATTTATCATGAAATTTCTTTGTTCGGTCTTTATAAATCCTCGCATTTTCATAGGAAAAATTACGTAATTCTTCCAATTCAGTTAATTGTAATTTTCTATGGTTACCGACGTCACATAAATCCATATTGAGTTATTTTATTACCCAAAAAGCCCTATGTTCTAATTCTACCGGGAGATGGCATGCCTTCCCAACAATCAGACGGAAGGGAGACATGCCAAGTGGGGTTTAAAAGGCAGTACGGTAGGCCCAAAAAGCATCATCCAATTTGGTGGATGAATCTTTACGATTGGGCCTAACCATCTTTTGTAAAATATTTTTAATTTCCCGGTTAGAAACTTCAGCCTGGCCATTTGTTTGGGGGTGATAAGGTGTGGAAATTTTATGATTAACCCCATATTTGGAAAGAAGGTGATGGAATTGTCAGTGGGTGAAATGTGAGCCTCCGTCACTTATAATGGCTTTTGGTATGCCAAATCTTGAGAAAATATTTTTCTCAAGAAATTCGACAACCACACGGTGATCACTAGTGCAAGTGGGTATTGCTTCTATCCATTTTGAAACATAGACAACTACAACTAATATGTACAAATACCCACCAGAGTTAATGAATGGTCCCATGAAGTCGATGCCCCAAACATCAAAAATTTCAACCTCTAAAATAGGATTAAGGGGCATCATATCCTTCTGAGTCATGTTGCCGATGCTCTGGCAACGCACATAGGACTAAACAAAGTCATGAGCATCTTTGTGCAAGCTGGGCCAATAAAATCCTGCATTAAGAATTTTAGCTGCAGTTTTCTTGCCCGAAAAATGTCCGCCATAGGCCATTGAGTGACAATGTGTAAAAATATCATGGATTTCAGAATCGGGGACACATCGTCGAATGACCTGATCGGCCCAAATGCGGAAAAGGTCGGGCTCCTCCCAAAAATAATATTTAATATCAGTAAAGAACTTATCCCGTTTTGTTTTTGGCCAATCAACGCTAAGTAGTTTGCGATGGGCGTAAACCAAGGGAGGGTTGTAGCAGCTAAAATGCTTTCATTGGGGAACTGATCTGGTGGGGTCATTATGTCATTCGTCATAAGACGAGAGAGATGGTCGACCACTACATTGTGCAATCTCGCCTTATCCTTGATTTCCAGGTCAAATTCTTGGAGCAGCAGAATCCAACGGATAAGGCTTGGTTTCACATCTTTCTCTGTTAGCAAATATTTAATTGCTGAGTGGTTGGTATAAACAGTGACATGTGACCCCAACAAATAAGATCTAAATTTTTCTAAGGCAAATACAATGGCAAGAAGTTCCTTTTCAGTAACCGTGTAATTCCACTGTGCATCATCAAGGGTTTTGCTAGCATAACAGATCACAATGGGCTTCTTGCCAATTCTTTGCCCTAGAATGGCCCCTACAGCAAAATCTGAGGGATCTGGCATTAATTCAAAGTGACTATTCCAATCAGGTCCTTGTAATATTGGTGCCTCAGTAACCTCTTTCTTCAACCTCAAAAAACTCTCCAGGCACTTATCATTGAGATCAAATGGCTTGTCCTTAGTGAGAAGCTGACTTAAGGGCTTAGAGATTTGGGAAAAATTTTGTATGAATCGACGGTAGAAACCCACATGACCCAAAAAGGGTCTGATCTGTTTGACAGTAGTGGGCGGTGAGAGCTTAGATATAGCATCTATTTTTGCTTTATCTACCGCGATTCCTTGTATTGAAATAACATGGCCCATGACAATACCTTCTTGGACCATGAAATGACTTTTTTCCCAACTGAGGACCAGATTAACTTCTATGCACTTTTGGAGAGTTTTTTCAAGGTTTTTGAGACAATGGTCAAAAGAATCTCCAAAAACAGAGAAGTCATCCATAAAGACTTCTAAACATTCACCTACCAGGTCTGAGAAAATTGCAAGCATGCACCTTTGAAAAGTCGCAGGTGCGTTGCAAAGACCGAAGGGCATTCTTCGGAAAGCAAAGGTTCCGAAGGGGTAGGTGAAAGTTGTTTTGTCCTGGTCCTCAGGATGAACCGCTACCTGATTATAGCCGGAATAACAGTCCAGAAAATAGTAAAAATCCCATCCGGTTAACCGTTCCAAGATTTGATCAATAAAAGGGAGCGGGAAATGGTCCTTCTTGTTGGCAGTGCTTAATTTTTGGTAATCGATACACAAGTGCCAAGAAGAAGCGGTTCGAGTGGCTACATTTTCCCCATTATCATTAGTGACAACTGTTAGTCCAGCCTTTTTGGTGACAACTTGTGTTGGACTAATGTTCTCACATTTTTGTGCGGGTTTAAAGTATATCACATTGTAGTATAACCAACAAAACGTTTAAACAAATATAAGGAATTTTATTACTCGAGAAACTAAAGCATCCGATGTCGAACACAGGGAGCAAGCTCAGTACTTTTTAAAACCAAAGAATACAACTGTTAAATGAAAAGGATTGATTCAAAGAGAGAATTTTAGAAAGGATTTATGAAATAAAAATAGAATTGGATGGCTTATTTCCGTATCAGACGTCTTAAATGTAATCTCCTTTCTCTCTTCTTCTTCGTTGCTCTTCTCTCTTTCTGCTTTTGCTTCTTGTCTTGTGTAGGCTTCTTCCTGCCTTTGTTTCTTTTCTCTTATTTCTTCTTCTTCCTTGCCTTTCTTCTTCTTCACTTGGCCTCTCTTCGTTCTTCTCTCTCTTCTGCCTTGTCTTTCTTCTTCTTTCTTCTTCTCTGCGAAAACTTCTCCTTTCACTGCTACACAGCCTCTTCTTTCTTCTCTTCCTGTTCTGCAGCTGCTTCCTTTGCTTCTTCCTTCCTGCACACACCACAGCCGAAGCAAAACCTACCCCCATCCCTCTACCCAAGCGTCTCTCTCTCTCACCAGCAATTCGCTCAAGGACGCTCTCCCAGAGCCACACGGGTAGTCGGGTCGGATTTGCACCCGGGACCAGGCGCACTGGCAAGTGGTGATGCGCGAGGAGTGCATAGGTTTAGGTCAGGTCGGATCCGCGAGGTCAAGCCGCGGATGAGGCGGGTATGAGGGTAGGTGAGGGACCTCACCCCTACGCTTACAGAGGCAATGGGCTTAAAACACAAAAATAACTTATATGATACCTGTGTTTTGCAATCCCACAATGTGGGACTATCTGGTCGGTCCTGCTTTCGCGCCCGCAGAGCTTTCGTCGTGCGATTGCTCCAGCTGCTGGCCTCTCTTTGCGACTTGAGCCTCACTCACTTCGCGACACTCGTGGGAATCTGCAGCACCTGCCGCCTGGGAGTCCTGGTACTTGAAGCTGCTGCAAGCTCCTTGCTGCTTCGGCTGATAATGGCGGCCAGAGCTTAAACATGTCATGCACAAGAACGGCCTATTGGCCCAATCAGATTGGCTAGAAACCTTCGCCGTGGCACAGCGAAGGCGGTGGGCGGTGCTGCAGGCTGCAGGTCGGCCTAGGCGTGCGTGCCTAGGTCAACCTGTGGCCGGAGATGTTGGGTTGTTCGGGGGGTGATTGTGGAGGTCTGGAGTGGCAGTGGTGGGGTGAAGTGAGTTCCTGGTGGTGAGGCGGAGCTCATGAGGGGGTTGGCGAGCCGTGTGGAGGGGCGGAGTGGTGTGGGCAGCTCGCCGGAGGGCGGTCGGAGGCAGGGATGATGGAGGTGGTTAGGCACTGTTGAGGGGTAATCAGATAAAATAGCAGGGGGAAAAGAGAGAGGAGAGGAGGGAGAAGGTATCTAGAGTGGTCTGGAAGGAAGGGAGGCGGCAGAGAGGACGGCACGTAACTGTTGTCGTCGGGGAAGAAGGACCCTGAGGGAGGAAGCGGCGACGAAGATGAGGTCAGGGGCACACGCGCGTGGTACAGCGCGATGCTGGGGGAAGTGGCGGAGTTGACTCTGCTACTAGTATGGCAGCAGAGCGACGAGAACGATGGGAGGAGGTCGTCGGAGCTTGCGGGTCGTTTGGCCGGAGATGGGAGAGAGAGAATTTGGAGGGGGTCTCCGTTAAAATCAAGCTTAGATCGAACGGCCGGAGGTGTAGTCTCTTTTATAGACGCTGGGCCGGGTGTGCAGAGCGTGGAGGGCATGCCAGCGTCTTAGGTTGGTCGCCGGACATGGAAAGAAGCTAAGATACCCAAATCTCTCGTGCGTTCACACGAGAGATTGGGTTCACACCAGCGGTTGTGAATGGCCTTAAATGGAAGGGAATTCGTCAGAGAATCTCCCTTCCATTTCTGGGAGAGAATCTCTGAGGAATCGGAGAGGAATCCCTCTCTAAACTTTTCCGGAGCTTGGTTCTGCCCTAACAATGGTGGCAGGACCGGATTGCAAAGGGAGCGAAGAACTTAGGGGGCTCTCTGCAAAGATATTCAAAAGATAGGGACCAAATTATGATTTGGGTGTACTGAATTGCAAAGTAGGTTAAGATGACCTCCCCTTAGGTCCAAATTTTGGTACAAACCTAATTTTGACCTAAGGAATCCAATGGTGAAGTTGGATTTTAGGTTTGACCTCATTTGACTAGACATTTTGCGTAAAAACCCAAATTAGGTTAATTGAAGAGCTAGGATGCTATTTTAGGTCAAACTGGGTTCCAAAGGCCAAATTAAGTGTTCTCAACCCTAGAGGATGTTTTTCCATGATTCTTAGAGGGTTTATTTGATTTTTATCCTGATCGAAACCTTGTTAATTTAAGCGGGTCTGTTTTAGGGTTACCAAGTGTCATTTAATTCTTAGATTGTACATAAACCCATTTCTGATTGACTCAACCCACTTTTTGTCCCATTTAGACCATTTGACCTATGTTTTGCCTCTGAGAAATCCCGTTTATGTACTGCAATGGTAAAATTGCAATTTTAACCTTTATTTCAAGTTTTCTTCTCAGAGCACTTGTTCCTTCAGTTAAGCCGTCTTCTAGGATATGTAGGAGCTTTTATCTTCTTTATTGGGTCAAAATGAGCCAGTTATGGCTCACGATGAGGCTCTCATCATACCCCCATGACTAGCTTTTGCTATTCCCTTAGTAAAATTTCAAAGTTTTGACTTCCATTCTAGACCCTGATTGTTTGTCAACAATGATAAGTGCTTCTTCTTTTGTGATTAGGTAGGAATGCTGACAATAGGCCTAGAGGTACTCAAGTACCAACCAAAATATGGACCTGTTCTGCTTTGGCCTCAGTCCTCCGCAAAGGTTTCTACGGCCCACAAAAACTAACCTCGGGTTTGTTGGACTCCGCAGTTAAAGCACCCGTGCTTGAGACATTTTTAGCCTAAGTTCAGTTTGCAGTGCATTTTTGTAAGAGAGAGATAGAAGATTTATTTGTTTGGAGAGCTTTTCTCGCTCTTGTCTTTTTATTTCTAGCTTCAGATTAGCTTCTCAACACTGTCTGTATCGGATTCCTCGTCCCCATCATCAATCCTCAAGGGTCCCTGGCTTTCGAGATTTCGAGATAATCCCGCCCATGGCAACCCCCAGAACCCTGGCTTTCGAGATTTCGAGATAATCCCGCCCATGGCGTTCCGTGGCCGAATTCAACCCCTGGTGATCGACATTTCGTGATAATGTCGCCCATGGTATCTGAACCAGCAGAGTGCTTACCTGCCCCCAGTAGGATATTTAAATATCCTAAGAGACAAGCACCGAGGAGACGATATGTTGTTACGCATCTTCGAGGGGAATTTCCCACCTCTCCGCGTTGGGAACTCGCCCAAATCAATTTGTGTTGATTGGCCGCTCCTAATCTAGGTGACTTTTTCAGAACATTCAACGCTTTTCGCGTGATTTGGATGTTTATGCGCCCTGAACCCGACTGTGTGTGAATTTGGGGTGCTTAGGTTACCGAATCCCGCAAACCGGAGGTCAGTTAATGAGACCGAATACTTCCTAAGCCTTAGACCTAATACTAAAACTTCGCATTTTCCTCAACCTCTTGAGGACTATCCAGATTTTAATGGATACGTGAATTTTTAAGCTAAAGATTCTAGCCCAAGAGGCCTAAGACCAGCGTTCCTGCTAACCTCTTGTTATATCTCTGTAGCACTTTTCTTTTCTTTTTCTTGATTCGGTCTAGAACTTCAATTAACCCCTTAATCTTTTACTAATGACTATTTCTTTCTATTTTCCTTTTGTGCTCCTTTTTGTCATTTTGCTCTCTTTTCTTCCTCTCATTTGTATGGCCCTGAATTGTTCCTCCCCTCTATCAAGTCTTTCTTTTTTTTTTTATGAAACCCTTTTCTTGATATGAATTTTCTGACATTTTGCACTTTCATACCCCCCCATGCCTAAGATTTGCAATTTCCCCATTGTAAATTAGGTGGGTTCGAATTCAGCTTAGTTCATGCATTTGGATAGGTGTGTGGTGAGTGAATGGGTCGAAGTGACTTGTTGTGAACGATTTCTAATCTCGGGTAGGTATACCTGACGTGAAGTCGGCTGTTATAATGGATGAACCCTAAAGTGCAATATGAGTTCCGTATAGAGATGTCAGAAAAGGTTTCGGGTTTTTCAAAGAATGACGGGTTGCCTCCCGTTAAGCATTGAGTTTTACACCATCGGCTGGGCGCAATGAGCTCAAGAGGAATGGAGGGTAAAGGATGACTGAGCCAAATCTATATCAGTCATGTCAATGAACGGCTTGAGTCTCTGACCGTTCACGACAAAGGGTTCAGAATCGTGGCTAAGTGGGCTGATTTCAATGGCTCCATTTCTGAAGATTTGTCGGACTAGGTAGGGTCCGACCCACTTGGATCTTAGCTTCCCTGGGAATAGTTTTAGTCGGGCATCAAAGAGTAAAACTTTTTGACCAGGATGAAAGACCTTTCTATAAATGTGTTTGTCGTGAAAAGCTTTAACCCGTTCTTTGTAAATTCGCGAGTTCTCATACGCGTTGCGGCGTAACTCATTGATCTCGCTCATTTGAAGTCTTCTATGGGTTCCAGCCTTGGAAACGTCAAGATTACAGGTCCGTACTGCCCAATAGGCTTTATGCTCCAACTCGACGGGGAGGTGACATGCCTTCCTGTACACTAGTCTGAAGGGAGACATTCCTAATTGGGTCTTGTGGGCGGTCCTATAGGCCCACAATGCTTCCGGAAGCTGAGAAGACCAATCTTTTCTATCAGGTCGAACAGTAACCTGAAGGATCTTCTTGATCTCTCGGTTAGATAGCTCAGCTAGACCATTAGTTTGGGGGTGGTAAGGAGTAGAGATTCGGTGCGACACCCTGTATTTGGTCATCAGTGACCTGAACTGAGCGTTTGTAAAATGGGTCCCTCCGTCGGAAATTATAGCACGCGAAATGACGAACCTTGAGAAAATGTTTTGATGGAGGAATTTTATAACGACTTTATGATTGTTGGTTCGGGTCGGAATGGCTTCTATCCACTTGGAAACATACTCAACTGTGAGTAAGATGTATTCGAAGCCATCCGAGGTCGGAAAGGGTCCCATGAAATCAATCCCCCAAATATCAAAAATTTCGCATACCAAGATCGGCTGTAGAGGCATCATGTCTCGATGGCTCATGTTGCCCAGAGTCTGGCAATGGGAACATGCCCTACAGTGATCGTATGCATCCTTGAAAATTGTGGGCCAGTAAAATCCACACTGGAGGACTTTTACTGCAGTTTTATGTCCTGAAAAATGTCCACCGCATGCCTGGTCATGGCAGAATGAGAGTATGTCTTTGATTTCCACTTCCGTGACGCACCGTCGGATTATCTGATCGGCACCAATGTAGAATAGATACGGGTCTTCCCATAGGTAGTACTTGGCATCGGAATGCAATTTGTCCTTTTCGGCCTTCGGCCAATCGGACGGAATCTGATGTGATGCCAGGTAATTAACTATATCAGCAAACCATGGAAGACTTGTATTGATAGTCAAGAGGTGCTCATCAGGAAAATGTTCTATAATAGGTCCGGAAGTATCAATAATTTCAGAAGGAAGGCGGGACAAGTGATCGGCTACCACATTTTGCTTTCCCGCCTTGTCGCGAATCTCGAGGTCAAATTCTTGCAATAGCAACATCCATCGGATAAATCAAGGTTTCGCGTCCTTCTTAGCAAGGAGATGCCTCACAGCTTTATGATCCGCGTATATGATAACACGGGAACCTAGAAGGTATGATCTGACTTTCTCCAGGGCAAATACTACGGCCAGCAGCTCTTTCTCAGTAACCGTATAGTTAAGCTAAGCTTCATCCAGTGTTTTGCTGGCGTAGTAAATGACCACAGGTTTCCCATCAATTTTCTGCCCCAAAACCGCTCCTACAACGAAGTCAGATGCATCGCACATGATCTCAAAGGGTTGAGACCAATCAGGGGACTGTAGGATCGGGGCTTGGGTGACTCGGTCACGTAGGATCTCAAATGCTTGAGTGCATTCCTTCGAAATTTCGAAAGGCACATCCTTGGAAAGAAGGTTGGTCAGGGGGCGCGTAATTTTTGAAAAATTGGGAATGAATCGACGGTAGAAACCGACGTGCCCCAAAAAAGATCGGATGTCCTTAATCGAGCTAGGCATAGGAAGCATGGAAATTAGGTTAACCTTAGCTCAATCCACTTGGATGCCTTTCTCCGAGATTAGACGTCCCAAGACAATTCCTTCAGGCACCATGAAATGGCTCTTTTCCCAGGAAAGAACCAAATTCACCTCGATGCACCGCCTGAGTATTTGGACCAAGTGTTGGAGGCAATCGTCAAACGATTCTCCAAAAATTGAAAAATCATCCATGAAGACTTCCAAATAATCACCTACCATATCAGAGAATATGGAAGCATGCACTGCTGAAAAGTTGCAGGTGCATTGCAGAGACCGAACGACATCCTTCGAAACGCGTACGTCCCGAAGGGGCAGGTGAATGTGGTCTTTTCTTGGTCCTCTGGATGGATTGCCACCTGATTGTAACCGGAATACCTGTCAAGAAAGCAGAAAAACCTATTTCCCGCTAGTTTTTCGAGGATTTGATCAATAAACGGTAGTAGGAAATGATCCTTCTTCGTGGAGGAATTGAGTCTTCTGTAATCAATGCAGACTCTCCATGAGCTAGCTATTCGGGTAGGAATCGCTTCTCCGGTTTCAGTCGTGATGATGGTAAGTCCTGCCTTCTTAGGCACCACTTGTATTGGACTCACCCAACGACTGTCGGAGATCGGGTAGATGATCCCTACATCTAACCACTTTATGATCTCCTTTTTCACGACCTCCTATAGGTTAGGGTTTAGGCGTCTTTGCATTTCTCTTGAAGGTCGTGAGCCTTCTTCTGTTTAGATTCGATGTGTGCAGTATGAAGGGCTTATACCAGTCAAATCATCGAGAGTCCATCCAATGGCTCTACGATGTTGCTGGAGAACAGAAATCAAACGGAGTTCCTGGTCAGGTGTGAGTCGAGAATTGATAATCACAGGAAATGTCTGATTTGAATCCAGAAAGACGTACTTCAGATGTTCGGGAAGGGGTTTGAGTTCCATGACAGGGTTGTCAGCAGCAGCGGGTGGTTAGGGGTTTGCATCAGGAGCAATGGTAGGAGTCATAGGTGTATCTAGATCATGTTCACACTCCTCTGTTAGCGGTTTTTGATTCTCTAGTGGTTGATCAAGAATAATCAGGTTGTCCTCTATATGCAATTCATCAACCACGGCTTTGACATCACATATTTCCTCTATAACCCTGCAATTAATCCCTTGCTGGGCCTTGAAAATGTCAATCTTCGTGTTTTGATTCCCAAATTTTAATTCTATCTGGCCCTCTTCGCAGTTAATGTTGGCCCTAGTAGTGGCCAAAAAGGGTCTCCCTAATATGATTGGTGTGTCCCTTGGGTTCTTAGGTGCATCCATGTCTAGTACTATGAAGTCCACTGCAAAATAAAAATCTCTTACCCTAACAATGACATCCTCGAGTATTCCTTTGGGTGACTTGATGGATCAATCGGCTAACTGCAATGTCACCTCAGTGGGTTTAAGTTCAGATTCTTCAAGGTGGTCAAGGAGGGATGTAGGTATTAAATTTATGGAGGCACCTAGATCTAGTAGGGCTCTATCAAATTGGGTTTCACCAATTTTACAAGAAATCAAGGGAGTTCCTAGGTCTTCAGCTTGGGTGGGAGTTTGCTCAAGATGACAGAGCTGGCTTGCTCTGACAGTACGATTGGGTTCCCTTCCTTGGTTCGCGGCTTATGTTTAGGTGTAAATATGTCTTTCAAGAATCTTGCATAAGCCGGTATGTGGCGGATTGCATCCATCAACGGGATGTTTATCTGGACCTATTCAAAGAGCCTGACCAGATCCTCCTCGGGAGCCACGGGTTTGGTTATTCTTTTTCCTTTGGTCAAGGCCTCAGGAAATGGGATCCTAGCTAGTTCCTCTAGGATAGGTCCAGGTTCTTGATCTGGGACAGTAGCATCTTGGATAACTATCCTAGGGTCTTGGCCATTATCAGGCTTGGAGTGGTTCAAATAATGTGGGTCTTGGGTTATTTTACCACTACGTGTTGTTACAGAGTTCAACCCGACCTGATTTGTGTTAGGTAGGAGGGGTGGCTGCTGCTGAAATCCCACATAAGATGTTGAAGCCTCCATCCCGTCTGGTGATGGAGTAGCGGGGCCCTGATAAATCACATGTGTTTGGCTTGAATTTGGATTCATAACGCGCTTCTGGGTTAGCACGTTATTTGGGTTGGGCAGAAGTTGCGAAGGAAGGGTGCCAGGTTGGCGGGAATTTGCCATCTGGGCCAGTTGATTGCGAACCTCTGTGATTTCGTCCTTGTGCTGTTTTTGCATTGCCGCATTTGTCTTTTGAATGTCAGCCAGCGCTTGAAGGATAAGAGTCATTTGATCCTGGTTTTGCCTGGATTGGTAGGTGGGATTGGGCCGAGGCTGAGGTGGCTGAAATGGATGAGAGGCTTGTGGACGGGGTTGATATGGTGGTCTTTGAGAATTTCCCGCCCACTGAAAGTTAGGATGATTTCGCCATCCAGGGTTGTAGGTATTGGAGAATGGGTCATTCTGGATGGCGTTGAGGTCCTCGCAATTCTGAGGAACCTCGGGAAAGTCAGAATACGAGGGTTCAGAGTTCCCCCATCTCAAGTAGAATGGATCGGAGGTTACTCCGGTCCGAGAGGCAGACGGGGGTGGATATGGGTCCATCCCCTTGGTAGGTTGGTGATAGATGTTTTGCACAGTTTTCCTTGCCAGAGGAGGTCGTGCACAAGAGTTTTGCGTAGAGGTGGCTTGCTGCAAATGTCGAGTTAGCTCATCCACCTTCTTTTCTATGATAGAAACCTTGTCCAACCGACTGGCCATCAGTTCCAAGTTGACGGAAGTGGACAGGTCCTGCATCTCATGTGTCCCTTTTAGATTTGTCGATGCACGGGCATTCGTCCTGTCGAATAAGCCCATGGAGTCATTATTTATGGAGTTCTCACACATGTTTTCGAGAATCTCCCACACCGTGTCCTCGTGTTGACCCATGATGTTTCCTCCGCACGTTGCATTGACGAATAAACGAATATCCTCACGGAGTCCCTGGTAAAAAGACTGGACTTGTTCCCACTTAGGAACTCCGTGATAGGGGCACTTTCGCATGAGATCTAGGAATCGATCCCAAGCTTCGTGAAGAGGTTCTCCCGGTTGTTGAGTGAAATGAGTGATCTGGTGGCGCAAGGCATTCATTCGGCCAACGGGGAAGAATTTTTTCAAAAATTCGGACTGCAGTTCCTCCCATGTGTTGATCGGACGGGTTTGAGTTTGATACCAATGTGCGGCCTTGTCCATGAGGGAGAACGAAAACATTTTCATGAGTAGGATATCCCGGTTTTGTACATCTGACCCGAAGGTCTGGGCCAGATGCTTGAGTTGTTTGATGTGTTGGAATGGATCCTCAGAGTTAAGCCCATGGAACTTCGGTATGGCATGAATCATATTGGGCTTCAGTTCAGAATCAGGTCATCTAATTGGGATTTGTACTCGGGGTTCGATTGCCACCGTAGCGGGATTATAGTGATCTCGCATCATAGGTCGCTGTGGTGGGTTTACAAAGTTCTGAAAGAGATCATTAAGGCGTTGAAGTTGGTGTTCAAGGTTGTTCTCCTCTTCAATGGGTTGTGCCATGATGAGAGAAGAAGGAGAATCAGGATCTGAATCAGATGAAAGATTTATGTGGTGGGGTTGCTGCACAAACAAGGGCGTCGAGGCTTGGCCTCGACGAGAGTGAATTTCTAGAGGAGGTCTTAAGGGTGGTCTTAAGGACCTCCTACCGAACATGCACTGAAAGATGTGATGAGATTAGAAGGTGCTGGACCCAATCAAGACACCCAAAAATTGTTTGGTGACTATAGAGGTTCGGGGCAGATGGACCCCTGGATCAGAAGATCGCCCACCTGACAAATACCTGGGCAGCCAGAGAGGGAGAGTCCCGCAAAGACCCCTACATGGTAGCACGTCCCCACGGGTTACAGGGCTTCCCCCACCCGACCTCTCTTGTCACTGCGGTTCCAGGTCGACCAGAATGGGGACCTTGACCTCTTAAGTCTACCTTTTTTTATTTTAAGAGCAAGGTGCTTAATGTTCCACTTGAACTTTTAAGTATTTTGAGTGTAAAAATGTGGCCTAAATTTAAGGTTGGTTGACCCAAGGGATCAACTTCACCTCTTGTTCCTTTGAGAGTTTTTAGGTCCTTTTTTTTATGGCTCAAATGGATTAACAGCCTGATTTGCCTAGGGTTCCTCTTGTATAGATCTTTTCAAACACGGTTTAGGCACACCTCTTTTTGGAAAATTTGTTTCTTTATTTAAGAGAAGATGTGTCTCTAAAAACCCTAGCTTTGCAATCCCTAACTTGGCTCTAGTGGGTCCAGTTTAGTTGCTTTAGAAATTAGCACCTAGGGCTCAATCAAGAAAGTTTTAGCCCTAGTTGCCTTAGTTGGATGAACAGACAAAAATATGTTGAAATGAAAATCAGGCAACTTAATGAGTTACTAAATATGAAACAGGTAGCCCTAAGTTGATTTTTCTCTTTTTTTTCCTTTTTAGATTTTGAGAGGGTTAAGAGAGAGGGCTTATGGAAATTACCTGTCTGTTGTGCAGTTATTGTTCTTTCCTTTTTGTTTTGCTTTCCCTGCTTGAACACAACAAAACCGAGAAGTTAAGTCAGATATTAGATAGAAAAGTTGTTATCAAAAGCTTTAAAAGTGCCCGTTGCTCCCCGGCAACGGCCCCAAAATGTTCTCACGTTTTTCTGCGGGTTTAAAGTATATCACGTCGTAGTATAACCAACAAAACATTTAAACAAATATAAGGAATTTTATTACTCTAGAAACTAAAGTATCCGAGGTCGAACACAGGGAGCAAGCTCAGTACTTTTTAAAACCAAAGAATACAACTGTTAAATGAAAAGGATTGATTCAAAGAGAGAAATTTAAAAAGGATTTATGAAATAAAAATAGAATTGGACGTCTTATTTCTGTATTAGACGTCTTAAATGTAATCTCCTTTCTCTCTTCTTCTTCGTTGCTCTTCTCTCTTTCTGCTTTTGCTTCTTGTCTTGTGCAGGCTTCTTCCTGCCTTTGTTTCTTTTCCCTTATTTCTTCTTCTGCCTTGCCTTTCTTCTTCTTCACTTGGCCTCTCTTCGTTCTTCTCTCTCTTCTGCCTTGTCTTTCTTCTTCTTTCTTCTTCTCTGTGAAAACTTCTCCTTTCAGTGCTACACAGCCTCTTCTTTCTTCTCTTCCTATTCTACAGCTGCTTCCATTGCTTCTTCCTTCCTGCACACACCACAGCCGAAGCAAAACCTACCCCCGTCCCTCTACCCAAGCATCTCTCTCTCACCAGCAATTCGCTCAAGGATGCTCTCCCAGAGCCACACGGGTAGTCGGGTCGAATTCGCACCCGGGACCAGGCGCACCGGCAAGTGGTGATGCGCGAGGAGTGCGTAGGTTTAGGTCGGGTCGGATCCGCGAGGTCAAGCCGCGGACGAGGCGGGTGTGAGGGCAGGTGAGGGACCTCACCCCTGTGCTTACGGAGGTAATGGGCTTAAAACACAAAAACAACTTATATGATAACTGTGTTTTGCAATCCCACGATGTGGGACTATCTGGTCGGTCCTGCTTTTGCGCCCGCCGAGCTTTCATCGCGCGATTGCTCCAGCTGCTGGCCTCACTTTGCAACTTGAGCCTCACTCACTTCGCGACACTCGCAGGAATCTGCTGCACCTGCAGCCTGGGAGTCCTGGTACCTGAAGCTGCTGCAAGCTCCTTGCTGCTTCGGCTGATAATGGCAGCTGGAGCTTAAACATATCACACACAAGAACAGCCTATTGGCCCAATCATATTGGCTAGAAAACTTCGCCGTGGCATGGCGAAGGCGGTGGGCGGTGCTGTAGGCTGCAGGTCGGCCTAGGCGTGCGTGCCTAGGTCAACCCGTGGTCGGAGATGTTGGGTTGTTCGGGGGGTGATTGTGAAGGCCTGGAGTGGCAGTGGTGGGGTGAAGTGAGTTCCTGGTGGTGAGGCAGAGCTCATGAGGGGGTTGGCGAGCCTTGTCGAGGGGCGGAGTGGTGTGGGCAGCTCGCCGGAGGGCGGTCGGAGGTGGGGACGATGGAGGTGGTTAGGCACTGTCGAGGGGTAATCAGATAAAATAGCAGGGGGAAAAGAGAGAGGAGAGGAGGGAGAAGGTATCTGGAGTGGTCTGGAAGGAAGGGAGGCAGCGGAGAGGACGGCGCGTAACTGCCGTCGTCGGGGAAGAAGGACCCTGAGGGAGGAAGCAGCGACGAAGATGAGGTCAGGGGCACACACGCGTGGTACAGCGTGACGCGGGAGGAAGTGGCGGAGTTGAATCTGCTGCTGGTATGGCAGCAGAGCGACGAGAAGGAGGGGAGGAGGTTGCCGGAGCTTGCGGGTCGTTTGGCTAGAGATGGGAGAGAGAGAATTTGGAGGGGATCTCCGTCAAAATCAAGCTTAGATCGAGCGGCCGGAGGTGTAGTCTCTT
The DNA here is from genome assembly GCA_037157565.1 of Thalassia testudinum. Lineage (NCBI taxonomy): Eukaryota > Viridiplantae > Streptophyta > Magnoliopsida > Alismatales > Hydrocharitaceae > Thalassia > Thalassia testudinum. Next base: position 61,521,245 of record JAZHRO010000014.1, read on the forward strand.
TTATAGACGTTGGGCCGGGTGTGCAGAGCGTGGAGGGCACGCCAGCGTCTGAGGTTGGTCGTCGAAGATGGAAAGAAGTTAAGATACCTAAATCTCTAGTGCGTTCGCACGAGAGATTGGGTTCACACCAGCGGTTGTGATCGGCCTTAAATGGAAGGGAATTCCTCAGAGAATCTCCCTTCCATTTCTAGGAGAGAATCTCTGAGGAATCGGAGAGGAATCCCTCTCTAAACTTCGTCGGAGCTTGGTTCTGCCCTAACAATGGCGGCAGGACCGGATTGCAAAGGGGGCGAATAACTTAGGGGGCTCTCTGCAAAGATATTCAAAAGATAGGGAGCAAATTATGATTTGGGTGTACTGAATTGCAAAGTAGGTCAAGATGACCTCCCCTTAGGTCCAAATTTTGGTACAAACCTAATTTTGACCTAAGGAATCCAATGGTGAAGTTGGATTTTAGGTTCGACCTCGTTTGACTAGACATTTTGCGTAAAAACCCAAATTAGGTTAATTGAAGAGCTAGGATGCTATTTTAGGTCAAACTGGGTTCCAAAGGCCAAATTAGGTGTTCTCAACCTTAGAGGATGTTTTTCCATGATTCTTAGGGGTTTATTTAATTTTTATCCTGATCGGAACCTTGTTAATTTAAGCGGGTCTATTTTAGGGTTACCAAGTGTCATTTAATTAGATTGCACATAAACCCATTTCTGATTGACTCAACCCACTTTTTATCCCATTTAGACCATTTGAACTATGTTTTGCCTCTGAGAAATCAAGTTTATGTACTGCAATGGTAAAATTGCAGTTTTAACCTTTATTTCAAGTTTTCTTCTCAGAGCACTTGTTCCTTCAGTTAAGCTGTCTTCTAGGTTATGTAGGAGCTTTTATCTTCTTTATTGGGTCAAAATGAGCTAGTTTTGGCTCATGATGAGGCTCTCATCAACTAACCCAAGATTTATCAGAAATGGGGTAAATGATATCAGCATCGAGCCACATAATTATCTCCTTTTTTACCACCTCCTGCATAATAGGATTCAAGCGCCTTTGTGGTTGGTGGGAGGGGCGAGAATCGTCCTTTAAATATATACGATGCATACAATAGGATGAATGAATACCCTTAAGATCAGAAAGTGTCCGGCCAATAGCTTCCGATATTTACTCGAAACCTAAAGAAGTTTGTGCTCTTGTGCCTTAGTAAGTCCAGAATTTATAATCAGGGGCAGGGTCTGATTAGGGCCCAGGAAGACATATTTAAGGGAGTCGGGCAAATGTTTTAATTCCAATTGTGGGCCTGGCTCCAAAAGAGTTTCTGCTTTGTAGGTTAGAGGTGAGGTGAGAGTGAAAGGGTCAGCTAGAATGTTAGCTGGACGTGTGGTTGGGGAGGAAGGGTGAGAAAAAGTGGATTGTTCAGGAACCGTATTGACAGCAAAACAGGAACCTAAATGGCAAATCTGCAAAGTTTCCTCCACAATGTTTTCTATTTTAGAATCCGAATCATCAAAGAGATCTAGTTCTTGGAACCGCCTAGAAGCTTCGAAAATGTCTAGGGTTACAGATTCACCGGCACACTTGATCTTCATCTTTCCAGAATCACAATCAATATTGGCGTGGGCGGTGGCTAAGAATGGTCTTCCAAGAATAATGGGGAAAATTTAAGTGCTTCAGGTACCTCCATGTCCATGACTAAAAAGTCCACTGCGAATAGACAATTTTTGACCTGGACAAGAATATCCTCAATAATTCCCCTTGGTTTAATCGTAGATCAGTCGGCTAATTGGAGAGTAACCTCAACAGGCTTCAATTCACTGATCTTAAATTCCTCAAAAACAACTGTGGGGATAAGATTAATTGAGGCACCAAGATCCAACAAAGCGAAATCAAATGAGGTATCATTAATGATAACTTGGATTAGGGTGGCGGCAGGATCTTTTCTCTTAAGAGGTAGACGGCTCTGCACAACCGAGCTGACTATCTCTGGAAGAATTACCTTTCTAAAATTTCTGGCCTGCCTTTTCGGAGTACATGAATCTTTCAAGAATTTTGCATAGGCAGGAATATATTTAATGGCATCTAGGAGAGGGATATTAATTTCTACTTGCCCAAATAAATCCATTAATTCATTTTTAGTGGACTCGGATTTTGTCTTTTTCTTTTTTGAAGAGTGGAGGGCTTGCGGAAATGGGGCAGGGTTTCCCTATTTTGCATGAATTGGTTCCTGAACAATAGGAGGGGAAGAGTTAATCTGTGTGTCATTAGAGCGGGTTTCTTTAACAGGAAGGGTATTGTGAGTGGTTTTCCCATTCCTCAAGGTAACTGCATTTGTAGTCTAGTTGTTTCAAGGATGAGGACGGGGGGCCTGGTTGTTATTGAAACCCGGTGGATGCTGAGGTGCTGACTGAATGGGTTGACTGGGATATCCACCTTGGAATTGATTCCTTTGATTATTTGGGTTGGGCATGGGTTGGGAAGGTAAATTCCCAATAGGTCGATGATCGGGAGTAACCTTAACTTGGTGTTGCAAGTTGGTAATCATGTGGGTTACTTCTGTCATTTGAGTCTACATTCCTTGCAGAGTTTTCATCACCTGATTATTAAAATCATCCTGGGATGGTCCAGGTTGATACATAGGTTGCCCATAATTCTCAAAAGAGTTTTGTTTGGGAAAAGGAATCGGATTCGGGTTTTTCCAGGAGTGATTCGGGTTAGTCCTCCAGTGTTGATTGGAAGTGTTGGAGGGGTTTCTAAATTTCTCCTGGAGAGCATAAATATTTTCCGAGATGGGATCAAAAATATTTTGATCAAAATTCTCAGTCAAATCTTGCAGAAAATTAGCCAAAAATTGCTGGCCGGTAGATGTGGCATCAATATTCTGTAGATTTTCTCTTCGGAGAATGTGTGGGGGGTTAGGTGTGGAGAGTGGACTTGTGGAGCTTGTTTGTTTATGAGTTTTTCTTCCATTTTCTTTTGGTGAATTTGCATCTGGTCCAGTCGTTGAGCTAACATATATATATCATCTTGCGTGACTGGAACAAAGGTGGATTTGGAGTCAATTTCATGGACTCCGTGTCTGGGGTTTTGTGATCTGCCAAAAGTGTCCATTGAAGTCATGTTAAATGAGTTTTCACTCATTTCTTCAAAGAGAAGATAGGCACTTTCAGCGTCTTTGCTAAGAAAATTGCCCCCACATGAGGCATCCACAAATTGTTTCAATTGATCTTCTAATCCATGATAGAAGATCTACACTAACTACCATTGTGGAATTTCATGGTGGGGACAACTTCTTAGAAGTTTCTGAAATCTTTCCCAGGCTTCGTGGAGGGGTTCACCAATTTTTTGTTGAAAAGTCGTTATGGATCTTCTTAATGCATTCGTTCGACCGATCGGAAAATTTTTTTTAAGAAAAACACTTTTTAATTGGGGCCAAGTGGTAATAGGGCACCCGACAGTTATAAACCAAAGAGATGCTTTGTCTTTAAGAGAGAGAGGAAAAAGTCTCATTAACCACACGTCTTCCTGCACATTGCGGGAACGAGTGGTTTGAGCGAGGATAGTTAATTCCTCGAGATGACAAAAAGGGTCCTCTCTTAGAAGACCATGAAAAATCTTGATAAGGTTTAGAATGGTTGGTTTGATCTCGAAATCCCCTTGTGGTATGACCACCCCTAGTCTTTCCTCATAATTGGAAGGATCATAGAAATCCTTAGGAGGGAAGATAGGCTGTTGGCGGGGTGGTGGATTTTGTCCTTGATTAGCTAGGTTTATAACAGTCCTAGCTAGATCTTCTTGATTTTGTTGTAGTCGAGCCAAATGGTCGACCATTAATGCAAAGGGATTTGTATTTTGGGTTATAATTGGAGGGCCACCTAGGCCTGCTAGTCTTTCTAGTTGCTCCAAGTTAGGGAGGTGAGGGAGGGTGAAGTCAGCTTATGGGTCGGCTGACGGGTTAGAAGTGGAAGCAGAATTTTTTTAACGGCTTCCTAGGTTCTTCATTTTTTTAGAAGAGGAGGGGGAAGAAAACAATGATTTTCAGCTGCGGGGGGCGAAATCAGATGGTCCCTCGAGGTGTGGTTTTTGGGTCCATCTCCCGTGCATGCACTACTTGGGAGGAATTGGAGGGGAGGAGAAGAGAAAGAGATGAGAGAAAGTGTGCAATTCAAACAAACAAAACTAGACCTAACTTAATTGCAACTCCCTAATAAAAACCTAAGAGTTGGTCTATGTAGGAAATAAGTAGTCAATAGTGAATACCCGTTCTGTCAACAAATCTAGCCAAGTTGCTTAAGGGGAGGTTTGGGCCCAAACGTTTCCCAGGAAAAACCCCAAGTGCTTGTATAAACCAGCACCTGGTCATTTGACATGGCCCCTCAGCCTAAACACCACATATAGATGGCAGAATTAGCACTAACTAAAGAAAACTTAAGACCTAGATAGCAAGCCTAAGTTGATGAAGCCTTAGGGGTCAAGTTGCTACAAGTTTTAATTAGGTCTAGGATACTACAGTGCACATGAAATGTAGAGGGTGTTAATTCGGCTATTGCCCTATTATTTGAACTTTTTTTTTTTGGTGTGTGTGCAGGAATTGGAGAGTGGCTCCAATGAAAATCAAGTTGTCACACAATTTTTTTTTGAATTTATGTCTTTTAGGATTCAATTTAATTGAATGTGTTTTAGGATTTCTCTAGTTAAATTGTCAAACATGTTTGAAAATCCACAATCAAAAGAAAAATAAGTTCTATGGGTGATTGTATATTTCCTTTAAATTGAGTCTCTAAAAAGAAAGAAGGAAACCCTAAGCCAATTGTCCCTAAGATAGAAATTTAATTACCAAGGAGTTATTTTTAGGCTTCCTAAATAGATAGTTGTCCAAACAATGCAACCAACACCACTACCTTGAGTGAAAGCAAATAGAGATTCCAAAAAATATTTTTGTAAGATTTTAGGAATTTGTTTGATAATTGTTTTGAATTTTTAATTGTACTGGTGTCAAAGTCCAGAAATGATACCCGTGGGTATTTTGGACATTTCAGTATTATCACCGACTCAGAAAATTTTTGTGATTTTATATGATATGTAAAATTTCACAAGGATTCCAGCAAGCTAAATTTTACAAAAATTTGATGAGTATAAAAATTCTAAACATTCACAGACAGTAGCAAAATAGAAAGATTAGAGGGTGTGACCCCTCTGCAGTCCATGAATTTTTTAAAATTAAATACAAATTCTAATTGATCTGAAATTTGGAACAGATGTTCCTAACTTAATTGGGAATCACTGTATGAAATTTTATGATTTTAGGAGGCCTGTGGTATTAGGAATCGATTTTTCAATTCCGGAGAGAAATCTTGACCTGAAAAAAGGAACATCAATACTTACAATGGAGTGGTGTTAAAGAAGCATTCAAGCAAACAATGGATTTTAAAATGCACCACTTCACTTAGTTAAGTTGTTTATGGTCCTGAAAGCCGAGTTTAGTGCATTTTGGTAGCTTTTTAAGTTAACTGTGACAAGTGATGGGGAACCAACCTGAAATCCACGGGAAGAAAAGGAACTTTAGGCTTTAGCTTCCAAATTCCAGCCTTCCCACTGTAATTCCTGCACACACGAAAGAAAGAAAGAGAAGAGGACGAGATCCACTTCAAGAAAGAGAAAATTAACTAATGCAAAGCTGTGCCACCCTGACAACGGCACCAAAATGTGATAGCAAAAATACGCAGTTTGTTAATTAGGTAATTTAGTGTCGTTCCAATGTGTAAATCCGCTTTCGCTTTTAAATTTATATCCTAGATAGGGGAGTATCTAGGGTCGTCCAAGGAGGCAAAAATTGCAATTCAATTCTCTTGCTAAAAACACATCTCAACTTACTTTTTGGTATTTCAAATATGTAATTTTTTATTTTGAAAAGACGAGGGCAAAATGCGAATTGTAGCTGAAAGTACTAACACCTATAATTTCTTAACTAAAACTTAAAAGATAGATATATCTTCTTCCAAAGCTCACTATAGGCAAGTGGAGGCCTAGAGTAATTAGGAAGAAGAGGTGAAACAAGTGCTAGAACCAAAACAACAATTGCAATAGAAAGGAAAAGAAGGCAAATTGATTAACTAGAATTTGTGTTCTTTTTCCAAGACAAATAGAGGAATGCTTCTACTAAAATAAAAAGAAATCTAAAAGCAAGAAAAGAAACACAAATCCTCTTGCAAAAATGGAGAAGAAGGGAGTCTTCTTGCTCCAAGCCTAGCTACTCCTTGGCTTGAAAAGAGAGCCTCCTTCTTCTCCTTCCTTGAGAGCTCCTCCAAGGTGGAAGCTACCACCTTCAATGCTCTCCTCCAAGATGGCAAGGACCACCTTCAAGATCTCCTCCAATGATCTTCCTTGCTTGGCTTCTCCTTTGGCAGACGTGACTCAAGAGAGAAGGGAAGAGGGGAAGGCACCATGGGGACAGAATATCCCCTTAATCTTCTTCTCACATGGATGTGGACTTCTAGGTGGAATATGAGAGTGAATTTTCTAGCCAAGGATGGATTGAATGGTGGTGGGTAGTGGTCTTTTTATAAGGTAGGGTGAGGGGTTAAGGTGCCTCTTGAAATGGAGGGCTAAGATGGTTGGATGGAGGTGGTTAGATGATCCTAGGGTTAAGGATGGTTGGCGCCACCTAAGGGGTGCTAGAGGGGTAGTTAGGGTTGGTCAAGAGGCACCTAAAAGTGGCACCAACCATGGAAAGGTTCCACGGGTTGGCGCTAGAAGGTGGGGTTATGTGGAGGGTGGAGATAGGTTTAAGGGGAGATGTGTGGTGGAGATGAAGGGGATTTTTGGAGGGAAAGGTGGCGCCATCAAGGGGGTAGTTAGGGTGGTTTTGGCGCCACATTTAGGTGTCTTTTGGAGGTGGTGAGTACACTAGGTTGGTGCCAAGTAGGTGGAGCTTAGGTGGAGCAAGTAGGTCGAGTTGTTAGGTAGGGTTTTTGGGTGGTACAAGCCATGGAAGTTGTAGCATAGCTAAGATAAGCTAAGCTAGCTTAGCTAATGGAGGAGTAGAGAAGGAGGTGTTGGAGCTAGGGTTTGGAGGGTGGCACTAAGGAGGAGAAGTCTGGAGTTGAAACTGGAGCTGGCTGCTGCTGAAGAGGCTGGCATTGAGCTACTCTAGCTGGCTTAGCTCGCTAGTTCTTTGCTAGCTGCTAAGCCAAGCTAAAGTGAGCGAGCTTCTACCATAATGAGCTGAGGTGAGCTAGGTCTGGTGCTCCTTGGGATGATCAAGCTGGTTGAGGCAGCTAAGGTAACTTAGCTCAACTGAGTTGAGCTAAGCTGCGTCCCCGGGAGCTAGACTTGACTTTCCTGAGCTGGGATGAGTTCTTCTTCAGCTGGCTGGAGTTTAGTGGAGCTGGATGTAGCTGGATCTGAGCTAGGGTGAACTCCTGTCAACTCAATTGAGCTAGCTAGAGTTCCCTGTGGACTAGTGGGTGCAGAGATGAGCTGGACTCAGCTAAATTGAGCTGGATCTGAGCTCTCTTGAGCTAGGGTTAGCTAAGATGAAGTCTCTTGAGCTGCCATTCAGCTAAGATTAGCTGAATGGAGCTAGGATGAGCTAACCTTAGTTCAAGTGAGCTATGTTCCAGCTATGGTGAGATGGATTAAGCTGAGTTCCAGCTAGTCTGAACTCGTTCTTCACCAATAGCCTTCTTGAGTGCTAGGGTTTTAGGGATCAATATATCTGTTCATCCCTAACACTCACAAAAACATATTAAAGTAACAAAAGAAAATGCAATGCATGCCTAACCTAGGGAATGCCTAAATGCAGCCAAAAAACCTTTTTGCGGAGTAAAATCCTAAGAGCTAGGTTTGTTTTAATGCATAAGAATGATGATAAACTGGCATATATTAGTACTCAGATATCGGGTTAATAGGAGGTTGAACAGTGTGGTTCTGATGTTGGTGTCCACTTTGGTGTTGGTTCCTATGATTGATAAAGTTTTGTGTGGGATGGGATGGTGAGTGTCCTATAGGTCTTTGGTTTGAAATAACCCCAAATTGATCATTGAGATTATTAATAGCATGGGTTATTTCTATTTTTTCTCTTTCAATATCTGTAGGGTTTTCAACATCTAGGCATTGATGTCTTCTTGAGATGGCCTAGATTGATAAGTTGATTTTGAACCATGCCCTCCAAATGGGTTTTGTTGTTGCTGAGGAACCGGATTGGTCCAGGATTGAGCTGGATAATTCCTCCAATTAGAGGAATTTTGCAATTGCTCCTAGAAGGTGGAGACATTTGAGTGGAGTAATGATTTGGATAAGTGCAATTCCCCGTTGAATAGTAGAAAGCCTCAGAATAATGATTATACTCAGCACGGGTTGTATGCAAATTTTGTCCCTTTGGGATGTGAGAAGGGGTGAGATGTGGAATGTGTGGAGCTTGGGTAGGTGTGGCAGGACAAAGGTTAGGGGACAATTTTGATTTTCCATTTTTAAAGAAGAGGAAAAATACAAGAAAAGTCTTTTTGGGGAGGCAAAAATCGAGTGATCCCTCCAAGTGTGGAGTTTTGGAATGCCACCCGTGCAAAATGGAAGAAACAGAAGGTGAGGAGAAGAGATGGAGATGAGAGAAAGTGTGCAAACAAGCAATCAAAATTCTAGACCTAACTTAAATATGACTTCCTAAAAATAACATAAGACTTAGTCTACCTAAGAAATAAGTAATCAATTGTGAATACCCATTCTGTCAACAAATCTGGCCAAGTTGTTCAAGGGGAGGTTTGAGCCCAAGTGTTTCCTAGGAAAATCCCCAGGTGCTTGTACAAACTAGCGACTGGTCATTTGTCACGACCCCTCAGCTTGAACACCAGACACAGATGACAGAATTGATATTAACAAAAGAAAACTAAAGACCTAGATAGCAAGATTAAGTTGATGAAACCTTAGGGGTCAAATTGCTACAGATTTTATTTAGGTCTGGGATAGCACACGGAATGTGGAGGGTGTTGATTGGGTTATTGCCCTGTTATTTCAATTTTTTTGGGTGTGTGCAGGAATTGGAATATGTTTCCAATTTCAAACAAGTTGCCACACAATAATGATGTATTTCTATCTTTTAAAATTGGATTTAAGTTAGTGTGTTTTAGGGTTTCCTTCTTAAGAGTTCAAACAAGTTTTTGAGATTCCACAAATAAAAGGAAAACAAGTTGTATGGTTTGAGATCAATTTCCTTTTAGTGGTTTGTCGCTAAAAATGAGAAAGAAACCCTAATCCAATTGATCCTAGGATAGAAATTTAGCTACCAATGGATCTTTTTTAGGCTTTCTATATTAGGTAGTGGTCAAAATAGATCAAACAACACCACTACTTTATGGAAAATCAAGCAAGGATTCTAGAAAAGATCTTTTTAAGATTTTAGGAGTTTTTTTGATATTTGTTTTTAATTTTTATTTATGCTGGTGTCAAAGTCCAGAAATGACACTCGTGGGTATTTTGGACCTTTCAGTATCACCACTGACCTCAAAAAATTTTGGTGATTTTATATGATGTGTAGAATTTTGCAAGGATTTTAGAAACTAAATTTCACAAAAATCGTATGAGTACAAAAATTTGAAAAATTCGTGGACAGTAGCAAAATAGGAAGATTAGAGGGTGTGACCCTTTTATAGTCCACGCATTTTTAAAAATTAATTACAAATCCAATTACTCTGAAAATTGGAAGAGATGTTTCTTACTTTATTTGGAATCATTGGGTGAAATTTTATAATTTTACGAGGGCAATGGTGTTAGGAATTGATTTTTCAAGTTCGAACAGAAATCTGGACCCGAAAAAAAGAACACCAACACTTCAAGTGAAGTGGTGTTTAATGAAGCATACAAGCAAATAATGGATTTTGAATTTCACCACTCCCGTTACTTAAGATATTTAAGGTCCTTATAGCCAAGTTTAATTTTTTTTGGTAGCTTTAAGGATAAATGTGACAAGAAAGAGAGAACCAACATGAAATCGTGGGAGGAAAACGAATGTTTGAGCTCTCGCTTCCAAATTCCGACTTCCTTCCTGCAATACCAGCACACACAAGAGAAAAGAAAGAGAAGGGGATGAGATCCACTTCAAGCAAGAGAAAAATTGATTAAGCAAAGTCATGCCTCCCTGGCAATGGCACCAAAAAGTGACGTGAAATTTAGCATGATTTGTAATTAGGGTTTTTAGAGTCATTGTAACATGTGAAATCACATACGCTTTTAAAATTTACAGTCTAGATAGAAGAGTATCTAGGGTTATCCAAGGAGGCTAAATGTTTGCAAAATTATGACCCTTACTTGGAAATCGAACTCAACTTTCTTTTTGGTATTTTATATATATGATTTTTACAAGTTTTGAAATAATGGGAACAATGCAGGTTTGTTGATAGCAAGAAAATTCTCTTTACTAATCCACTACACTACTATTATAGTGATAAGTAGAGCCTCTCTATTTCGCATACGTTTTATCAGGTTTTTAAAGGATGTCACATTGTAGTATAGCCGACAAAACGTTCAAAACAAATAAAGATTTTATTACTCGAAAATCAAAGTACCCGAGGTCGAACATAGGGAGCAATCTAAGTACTTTTAAAAACTTGAGAAAACAATTGGTTCAATGAGAGAATTATAAACATGAATTGCTAAAAAGAATAAAATTGGACGTCTGATTTCTGTATCAGACGTCTTAAAATCAAAGTCTTCTTCTTTTGCTGTTGTGTGCCTCTTATCTTCTTCTTCTTCACTGTTCTTCTTCTTCTTCTATCTTCTGCTAGTGCTTCTTCTTCTCTCTTTCTTCTGTTCTTCCTTTTCGTTCTTTCTTTCTCTTGCTCTTCTTTCTCCTTCTCTTCCACCTTACCTTTTCCTCTCTGCTCGGCCTCTCCTCAGAGCTTCTTCCTTCTCCTTCCTGTGGCTAACTGCTGAGCCTTTTCTCCTTCGGCACTCTGTTCCTACACACAAGGCAACAAAACCAATCCATTCCCTCTACCCGTGCATCTCTCTCTCTCTGCAAATCGCTCACAGGAAGCTCTCCCAGAGCCTGGTTAACGGGTCGATTTGCGTACCCAAGGACCAGGCGTACCGACGTGTTATGGTGCACGAGGTGTGCTCAGTAGTGTCGGGTCGAATCCGCCAGGTCCGCGTGGTGAATCCGCGGACGAGGCGGGCGTGGGGCGCGGGACCTCACCCTAGGTGTATTCGGAGGCAATAAGGCTTATTCACAAAAATAATTTAAACCACTGAATCGCTGCGAGGCTTACTGATGTGGGACTATCCTATCGCCTCTCCTTGTGTGCGCCCGCAGGAAGACCTCTATGCAATCTCCTCAGCTGCAGCCTCGATTCTCGTTGGTTGCTGGTTGGCTGCCTTCACAGGAGTCTCCCCAATCCGCAGCAGCTGAAAACCTGGAGCTCTGAAGCTTGGAGCTTGGAAGAAGCTGCTTCAAGTTGGCTTTAATGGCTGTCGAGCCTTAGAACCCGTTAGACACGAATATGGCCTCTCAGCCTAATCAAACTATCGGGAACCCTTCACCGTGTCACGGCGAAGGTGTTGAGCTGTGCGGCAGGCCGCGGGGTAGCCTAGGCATGCGTGCCTAGGTCGACCTATGACCGGAAAGATGGGTGCGTTCGGTGGTGTGTTGAGTGAGTGTGGAGGGACTGCGGAGGGGCGGAGGGCGTTCAGTGTTATGAGGCGGAGCTTCTGGGACGGTCTGCAAGTTGTGTGGAGCTGCGGATCGACGGGGGCAACTTGCCGGAGGGTGGCTGGAGACGGGGAAGGTGATGGTGGTCAAGAACAGTCGAGGGTCGGTTTGAATGAAATAATGTGGGGAAAAGAAAGAGGGGAAGATGGGGAGTAATTATAACCTACTTGCAGGGACGAAGGGGGCCGGAGAGGCGGGCAATCGTATCGACTGTCGCCGGAGAAGAAACACCCAGAGGGAGAGAGCGGCGACGAGGAAGTGGGCAGGGAGGCGTGCGCTTGGTGCGGCGCAACGCAGGAAGATGAGACAAAGCAGACTCTGCTGCAGGTATGGCAGCAGAGCGACGAGAAGGAGGAGGAGTGGCCGCCGGAGCTTGCGAGTTTCCTGTCGGAGAGGGAAGAGAGGAAATTTTGAGGGATTCTCCACCAAGACAAGCTTACAAGAACCGGCAGGGGGTGCTAGTTCTTATAAAGGGGTGGTAGAGAGGGAGGCGCAGGCTGGCGACGTGCCAGCCTCGCCGGAGAGTGGTCGGAGACGAGACCCATACCTTCCGTGCATTCGCATGGAAGGTATGGTGGCCGACAGGCAGCACGGCCGGGTCCCTACGACAGAGGACGTCGCAGGGAACCCCACATACGTTTTGCAGGACGATCCCCTTTCCCTGCCCTGCGCGATGCCATGCTCCGCGCAAAGTCACCGGAGCATGGTGCTGCGCAGAGTTTTGCAGGAGGGACCGTTCTGCAAAGAACGACGAGAAAGTTGGGAGCCAAAATTCAAGGGTATCGAAAGATAATGGTCAAAAAGTAAATGAAGAAGACCAATTTGGAAAGTCGGTCAAGGAGGTCTCTTCTTAGGCTCAAGTTTTTATGCATGACTATTTTGAACCTAAGGATTTTAATGGTGAATTTTTTTTCTAGGTTAGACCATGTTTGATCGGCTAATTTACGTGAAAACCCAAATTAAATCATTAATTGGGCATGGTTCTCAATGTAGGTCAAAATGGGATTCTAAGGCTAAATTGAAGGTTCTAAGCCCTATAGATTATTTTTCTATGAATTTTAGAGGGTTTAGTTGATTTTTACCCTGCCTCGAACCTCATGAATTGAAGTGGGTTTGTTTTAGGGTTACAGAATGTCATTTAATTTCTTAGAAGTTGCTATAACCCTTTTCAGATCAGATCACCCCACTTCTCCCCTTATTAAGCTCGTTTGACCTGTGTTTAGACCCTTAATTACCCAGTTTGCATACTGCAATGGTAAAATTGCAGTTTTAACCCTTATGATTTATTTTATTCTTTAACTCAGAATTCTCTTAGTTAAGCCTCTCTTTGGGTTTTGTAAGAGCTTTTTCATACTTATTTGGATTGAATTGTCCTAATTTAGGGTTCATGATGAGGTTCTCATCGCTCTCCCTAAGCTCACACTAGGTGTGTGGAGGTCGAGAGTAATTAGGGAGAGGGAGAGAAAAAGGTTAAACAAGAATTCCATAGGACTATGCAACAAAATGGTTAAAGAAGGAAACTTTGATTGAAAGAGAGAGTGTTTTACAAAAGCCTTAGTAGATGAATTCTTCCACAACTAGATAATTGCGATGAATAAAATAAAACACAAGTCCTCCTAAATTGTTGGTGAAGAGGGGAAGCTCCTTGCTCCAAGATTAGTGGCTCCTACATTTGAAAAGGGCTCCTCCTCGTTCATTGAGATGCTCCACCATGGTGGAAGCTACCACATTCAATGATCTCCTTCATGGGTGGGCATGCACCACCCTTGCTCCTCCTTTCCTAGCCATCCTCCTAGTGGGGGTGTGCACCTCCTCGTTGGCGTGGCACAAGGGAGAAGAAAATGGGGAAGAAGGCACCAAGGGGGCAGGTGGGATGCCCCCTTAATCTTGTTTTCTTCATCTTCTTCCTTGGACTTGAATTATGGCGGGTATATGGTAGACTAAACAAATAGAGGATGGGAATTATGTGGTGGTAGGGTAGGGTATTTATAGGATGGGAAGGGGGTTCGTTATGGTGTTTTTCTGGATGGAACTGAAGGGGTGCTTGGATAGTTTTGGAGGGAAAAATGGGAGAGAAATGAAGAGGTGCCTTGGTTTTCCCTCCAAAAATACCTTCTAGAAGGCATTGATTTTAGAGGGAAAAAATGAAGGGTGGAGATGGGTTTTGATGGTGGATGTAGGGTGGTGATGGAAGGGATAATTGGCACCAAAATAAAGTATGAGTAGGTGGTCTTTTTGCTAGAGCTAGGGTAGTAGGGCAGTAGGTTTTGGTGCCATGGAGGTTGACTAGCTAAGCTAAGCTATCTTAGCTAGCTTAACTAGTAGGGAGTAGGGTTGGAGGCATTTTGAGCTAGAGTTTTGAGGGAGAAGAGATGGAGGTAGTCATCTTGAGCTACACTGGAGCTAGTGGCTACTAAAGAGAGCTGCAAGGAGCTACCTTAGCTGGCTTAGCTTGCAAGTTCTTTGCTAGCTTGTAAGCCAAGCCAAAGTAAGCTGGATTCTACTGGAAGGAGCTAAGGTGTGTTGGGTCTGATGCTCCTGGGGAGGACCTAGCAAGTTGAGGTAGCTAAGGTAGCTCCCAGGAGCTGGGCTTGAGCTTCTTGAGCTAAGACGAAGTCATCTTCAGCTGGTTGGAGTTCAGTGGAGCTAGATGTAGCTTGTCTAGAGCTGAAGTGAAATCTAGTTATCTTAGTTGAGCTAGCTAGAGCTCCCTGTGAATTATTGGGAGTTGAGATGAGTTAGATTAAGCTAAGTTGAGCTGGATTTGAGCTGTCTTGAGCTAGGGTGACCTAACCCTAGTTCAAGTGAGCTGAAATCTAGCTATGGTGAGCTGGATCAAGCTGAGTTCCAACTAGTTTGAGCTTCTTCACCAGTTGCCTTCCTTAGTGCTAGGGTTTCGAAGTTCTGACAATCTGTATATCCCTAACACTAAAAAGAACATTAAAAAGAAAATAAAAAGTGCAATGCATGGCTAACCTAATTGATGCCTAAATTCAGCCCAAAATCTCGTTTGCGGAGCAAAATCCTAAGCGATAAGTTTGTTTTAATGCGTAAGAATGACTATAAAGTAGCATTTATCACACCTTCATGCTTATCTATTGCTAGTTTATTAGCAAAACATTAATTTTTACAAAATGGAACTTTTGGGAAATCTAATTTTTTTGACTTGTCATGAGAAAGAGATTATGGGACATAGGAAGATCCAAATACAAGACGTATGGGATTTGTTACGAATAAACATCGGGATTTGTTTTTGGATCCAAAAACTAGATAAAAACAGGATCAATATATCCTTCAAAAAAATTCACAAATTAACCCCTTGTTAATTCAGATGACTTGAAATTTTTGCTTTCAGGATTTTTCTGGCTCTTGAATCTGATTTGCAACTTGCAATAACGTTTAAAACCTTATGTCTATGCTTGTGAAAAACCAACATCTATAAGAGCGTATTTTTGGTGTAAAACTTTTTTTTCTCTCTCCCCCATGCTTATTTTTAGCTTAGTCTTACAACAGATGTGTCGGGATCATTATTCCCACTACTAATCCTCGAAGGGGCTCTGGCGCCAGTACTTCAAGATAGCACCACCTAGGAGATCACAACCCCAAAACACAATGCGGTGTAAAGGGGTGCTCCAAGCAAACTCAAGCTCTTGCTCCGACACTATAGGTGGAGCATCGTCCAAGATACTTGTGCTACAAAAATGTACTTTAATGCTCCATCTAAAGTTATATAATATAGATATAGAGCAGTGCTGAGGTGGTAACATGTTGACATCTCATCCTCAAAGGAGACATTTCCTCCTTCTCGGTGGTGGGAACTCAAACCAGTGATATGCTTCAGACTTTTACAAGCAAACATGGGAGTTTTTTCTAATTTCTAGCTATTTTTAGGTGTTGGCTTGTGTGTGAAATTTGATACAGGAAGTTTCGCTTGAAATGCAAGTTTTTGAATGAAAAACTAGGCCAAATACTTTCCATATTACAAAAGAGGATCAAGTCACCTGAACTATCACGAGTTCAGGTAGAATTTTAGAGAACGATATTTAATCTAGTATAAACAAAGACCCTAAAATTCTAATGATCAGATCCATATCCTCATCCGTAGTTTGTTAAAGATAAAATCCCATTATACCAAAAGTGAGTTTTTAAACTTAGTCTCGATTTGAAATTTTTCCTCGAAAAGTTTTCAACATTTTTATTTATTTATTTTTATTTATTTGAGTATTGATGGGAACACCATCATGAGGCATAACTGGCTCATTTTGATCTGATTAAGTCAACAAATGCTCCTACATAACTACCAGAGAGCCTTAATTCGCTACAAATCCATTCTAAGGGAAAGACAAGAAAATAGGGTTAAAACTATAATTTTACCATCATATCTTGAATGCAGCACAACCATGGGTTTTCTCAGGGGTTAATTAAGGGTCCAAATGGTC
This sequence comes from Thalassia testudinum, assembly GCA_037157565.1. Lineage (NCBI taxonomy): Eukaryota > Viridiplantae > Streptophyta > Magnoliopsida > Alismatales > Hydrocharitaceae > Thalassia > Thalassia testudinum. The sequence goes on from JAZHRO010000014.1 coordinate 61,537,370, forward strand.
CTAAAAGGCTAATAAGTGGGTTAGAACAGACATAAAAGGGCTTTCGAATGTTTTAAGAATTAAATGACTTTTAAAACCCTAAAAGTAGACTCACTTAATTAGCTGAGGTTCTGGTTAAGATAAAATTCACCTAAACCCTCTAAAATTCATAGAAAAATATTCTCTAGGGTTTAGTGCCTTCAATTTGACCATCAGAACTCGTCTAGACCCAAAATAGAGTCTCAGACAGACATTTGCTCCATCCTCTGGCTGTCCAACCATCAAATTGGACGGTCTAAGGTCTCCCTCTCTTCATCGCGATCATCCCCAGCCAAAGAGAGGGCATTCCTCCATCTGCATCACCATCACTACTTAACCGCTTCTTCCTCCTTCTCCGACTCCGATCGATCAACACCAGAGCCCTCTGCCTCCCTACCACCTCACTAAGTCACTCTTTTGCTCTCTCTCCCTTTCTATTTCTCTTTCCCACTCTCTACACACACCCACGACCACCACTTCTCCCTCAACGCACTTCAACTTCTTCACCTCCGACGACGCTCCAACAACACCTACTCACTGCTTGAAACACGCCGCTACCATCCTCATTAGATCTATAGTGCTCCACCGCACAAAAGCCTTAACATCCCCTCTCTAATTACTCATCCTACCACCCCAGCAACTAACCCACTTCCACACCACCATCCTTGACCACCGCACACCACCATACGCCCTCCTACGACACGCCACCACCACCTACACATTCACCATGGTCCGTCGAAGGTCCTGAAGTATTTAAAGTTGGCCACATGGTCGTATTCCTAACTGTAGGTGTCTTCGCCAGAGCTCCACCACCTTAGCCATCGCTGCCTTCGTTCGTCGAGCTCCAGGTGTCACGAGCCCTAGGTAACTTCCCCAGGCTGTGCAGAAGGCTTCCAAGCACACGCCAAGGTGGTCAATTGGGCACCACACCATCCGCTTCAGCTTCAATTGAGGAGACTTTCACATTCAGTCGATCACGCGAAGAAGGGTGGGACTTTCGCCCCACCTCGGAAGTTGACAAGCATGCTCACCTACATAAATTGAAAAAGTTGCATAGGATGTTCACCTCAGCACTCATAGAGGGTGAGGTCCTCTCATGTGCCCTCACGCGCCTCGTCCGCGACACCTTCCACGTGAATCGGGCCTGATCTGAATACCTGGTGTTTTATCAGTGCTTGATCGGGTTTCAAAAAGGTGGCATCAAAAAAGCATTGAAAACAAATAAGAATTTTATTACTCGAATGTTGAGTTCAAGGTCGAATACAAGGAACAAATGAAATTTATTCACTAATCTCAATAAATATAATTTGAAGATTGAAAGCTACTCAAAATCTAATTCAAAATATAATGCAGCAATTTATGAATACTAAAATGTAGCAATAAAAGAGAAATTGAAAGAATTGGATAAAAAGTTTGATTCTTCTTCTCTTTGACTTATTCTTCATTTTTCTCTTTCAGAGCCTTTCTTTGTTTCATCTTCTTTTCCTTGGCTTTGGTCTATGGCTTCCTTCTTCTTCTGTTCTTCCTCCTTCTTGGCTTCTCTTCTTTCCTTAGCTTTCCTCTTTCTGCTTTTTCTTCCTTTCCTCTACCTAAGCTTTGCCTTTGCCTTTTCTTTAGCCACACCTTCTCTGCTACAGTGCTTCATTTTCCTTGCTTAGCTTCTGCCTTCTCTGCCTTTCTTCCTTGCCTTCTGATTTCCTTCTTTCTCTTTTGATGAGAACCTCATCATGAGCCATAACTAGCTCATTTTGACCCAATACAAAGGATAAAAGCTCCTGCATAACTCAAGGAAAGGCTTAACTCAGAGAATTCTGAGTTTAAGGAGAAAATAAGTCATAAGGGGTAAAAATGCAATTTTACCAGTATAATCTGCATACAGGGTAATTCAGGGTCCAAACATAGGTCAAAGCAACTTAATAAGAATAAAAGTGGGATGAGATGATCTAGCAAGGGCTACAGCAATTCCAAGGAACTAAATGATAATCTGTAACCCTAAAATAACCCACTTCAATTCACGAGGTTCGAGGCAAAGTAAAAATAGAATAAACCCTCTAAAATTCATAGAAAAATAATCTCTAGGGTTTAGAACCTTCAATTTGGCCTTCAGAACCCATGTTGACCTACATTGAGAACCATGCCCAATTAATAACTTAATATGGGTTTCCGCATAAATTGACCAGTCAAACAAGGTTTAATATAGAAATAAAATTCACCATCAGATTCCTTAGGTCCTAATTAATCATGTGTAAAAACTTGAGCCTAAGAAGAAACCTCCTTGACCGACTTTACACTTTGGTCCTCATATATTTACTTTTTGGCCCTCAACTTTTGAACCCTCGCATTTCAGCCCCTAACTCTCCTTCATTCTTTGCGATCAGGTCCCCCCAGCAAAACCAGCCAGCACCATGCTCCGGCGACCTTGCGCGGAGCATGGCACCGCGTAGGGTGAGGGGGAAAGCCTGGCAAGTAAACCGGGGGTGCCCTACGTCGTCAGCCGTCGCAGGGACACCCCCCCTGGTCGCTGTAGCCCACCATACCGGCCGTGCGAACGCACGAACGGTATGGGTTTTCGTCTCCGGCCATCCTCCGGCGAGGGAGACACGTCGTCTCCCTCCGCCTCCTTCCCTGTTTTGATCCCTATAAATACCCCCCATTGCTCCACCGACAGGGGCAGCTCGGATCTGACGGAGAAAACCCCCAACTTTCCTCTCTTCTCTCTCCGGCAGACGCTCACCAGCTCCGGCAGTTCCTCCCCCTCCTCCTCTTCGCTCTACCGCAATACCAGCAGCAGAGACTTCCTCCCCTGCTCTTCCCGCGCCACGCCGTACCCAGCTGGCGCCTCTCCGGCTCTCTGCTCGCCGCCGCCCCTTTCCCTGAGCATCTTCTTCTCCGGCGACAGTCGATACGACTGTCGCCCTACTGCTCCCCCTTCGTCCCTGCAAGTAAGTTAGAACTACTTCCCTTCCTCTCCTCTTTCTTTCCCCGGTTTCAATTTGTTCAATTAAGCCCTCGACCGACCCTGACCATCATCACCCCCTTCGTCTCCGGCCACCCTCCGGCGAGATGTTCCCATCGCTCCACAGCCTCACACACCTCGCCGACCCTCACCGAACCTCCGCCTCATCACACTGAGCACCCCCCACCCCTCCACTGCCACTCCACACCTCCATAACGCTCCCCCGAACAAACCCATTCCTCCGGTTGCAGTCCAACCTAGGGCTGCCGCCAGACACCACCTTGCGGCTTGCCGCGCAGCTCCTCACCTTCGCCGTGCCACGGCGAAGGTTCCCCAGTGGTTTGATCAGGCCGAGAGGGCATATTCGTGTCCGACAGGTTTTGAGGTTCGACCGCCATTAACGCACATTGAAGCAGCTTCTCCCGCGCTCCAGGCTTGAGGACTCCAGGTCTCCAGCTGCTGCGGATTACGGGGAGTCTTGCGAAGGTATCCAGCCAGCAACCTACGCAAATCGAAGCCGCAGCTGCAGAAGCTAGGCCGCGGTCTCCCAGCAGGCGCACGCGAGGGGAGGTCTCCGTTTAGTCCCACATCGGTAAGCCTCACAACCTCTTCACTGTTTAAATTGATTTTGTGCATTAGCCTTACTGCCTCAGCACACGGGGTGAGGTCCCCTTCACCCGCCCGGTTACCCGATCTCGTCCGCGCTCACGCCCCGCGGACCTGACCCGACCCGACTTAGACTGACCTGCACTCCTCACCCACCACACACGCCGGTGGGCCTGGACCCGGGCGCGACCCGAACCCGATTACCCGGCAGCTCTGGGAGAGCTTTCCCAAGAGTGGTTTCAGAGAGAGAGAGACGCGGGGGGAGAGGGTAGAGTAGGTTTTGTCCTCTGACGTAAGCTCTGAAGTGTGCAGGCACAGGTGAAGAAGAAGGACCGCGGAAGAAGAAGGAACCTGAGGGAGACACTGTAGCAACAGGCAGTTTAAGTCGTCTGATTTGGAAATCAGACGACGTCCTGAAGGGAAAAGAAGAAAGAAGGAGGGGCGACGTCCTGACTGGAAAAAGAAAAGAAGAAAGAAGGAGATCTGAAGAACAACAGAAGAAGGCGAGGCAGAGGAGAACACAAAAGAACAAGGGAAGAACTGAAAGAAGAAAAACAAAGAAGAAAGAAGAAGATCTGAAGAAAGACAGAAGAAAAAGGAAGAGCAGGAACAGCTGGAAGAAGAAGAAGATCTGAGATGAGGAGAAAACAAAGAGAAAAGAAGACAACAAATTCTTTCCCTCTCTCTTTCTTTATTTTTGTAAAAGAAACATGTATATCTCTAGAATACAACTTGCTCCCTGAGTTCGACCTCGGGAACTCTTTTATTTTCCGAGTAAAAATTTTATATTTGAAATGTTGGCAATAACTGGCTATACTACAACGCTATAACAATAAAACCCGGTTGCCTACGAAGCGTTTCATTTTTGGCGCCGTTGCCGGGGAGCAACGGCTATTCTAGAGGTAAACATTCCTGTTTCTTTTTAATTTCTGATAATCTCCTCTCTTTTGTGCAGCTACAGGAACTCAAGAAGACAAGCAACCACACGACAACCACTCCGAAGACAGGTAAATTTTTCGTCTCGCTATTAACCCCTAAACTCTAAAGAGGAAGAAAAGAAAAGAACAAGCAATATAGGGCTAACCTGTCTTCCATACTTAGTAACCATAAAGAGTTGCATGTTTTCAACTCATTAGTCCTGCACACTGTTAAGGGTATTTAAGGGCTAACACATTCTTGCTTGAGCCCTAATTACCGAACAAAGAACTAACTGGACCAAGTAGAGCCAACATAAGATTCAACATTAGGGTTTTAGAGACACACTACTTAAATCAGGAATGGAGAAAATCCAAAAGAAGTGTGCCTAAACCATTGATTGAACATACTTATTCAGAGAAACCCTAAACAATTGGCTCTCTAAACACTTGAACCCAAAAAGAAAGGACCCAAAAGCTCTCAAAGGAACAAGAGGTAAAGTTGACCCCTTGGGTCAACCAACCTTAAAATTAGGTCACTTTCTCACTCAAAACACCTAAGAGTTTAAGTGTAACTTTAAGCACCCTGATCTTAAAGTAAAATTGGTAGACTTAAGAGGTCAAGATCCCCATTCTGGTCTACCTGGAACCGCAGTGACAAGAGAGGTCGGGTGGGGGAAACCCTGTAACCCGTGGGGACGCTCTACCGTGTAGGGGTCTTCGCGGGACTCTCCCTCTCTGGCTGGCAAGGTAATTCTCAGGTGGACGATCTTTCTGATCAAGGGGTCCATCTGCCCCGAACCTCTATAGTCACCCAACATTTTTGGGTGTCTTGATTGGGTCCAGCACCTGCTTATCTCATCCAGTCCCTCAGTATTTTGCAGGAGGTCCTTGAAACCTCCTATAGAAATTCACTCTCCCCGAAGCTAAGCCTCGGCTCCCTTGTTTTTGCAGAAATCATTCGCATAGCCCATCTTTCCTCTGATTCTGAACAAAGTCCCCTTCTTCCATTAATTCAAACTTCTGATTCTATCTTGATTCCACCACCTGATTCGAAGATGCAGCCTAATTACCTAGCAAGACTACCATGTAAAAAACCTGAATATCTGAGATCCATGAAAGATAAGATGATTGAGGAAGCCCTTGAATTCTATGAAATCAAATATAAACCCTCAACACCAATAAAAAACATTCAGGTTGATGTCCCAACAACCAAAGCTTTCATCATAAACTGTGCCCAAATTCTATTGACTGAAATTTCAAAAGGATCAACCCGAGATATGCTCATGACAGGATACATTGAGATAGAAAAATTACACCAATCTGAATACCTTCAATGCTTGACAAATCCTGTACTTTGGGAACAACACCAAGATGCCCTTATAAAACGGGTAGAAATAATGAAATCAGTAGAGCAAATTATCAACCAGAAATACCCGTATATACCAGAAATAGAGGATGAACCATCTTGGAACAATATTAAGGAACAATCCAGTTTCCCAGATCTCGGGACTGGGGCACAAAGTGGTTGTGAAATCCCAACCCAGATAGAAGACAATGTTGAATTAGGTTGGGATATTGCAGGAGAACACAATGATGAGCCAAACTTAGACCATGAATTGCCAAGCCTAGAATTCCAAAACTCCTGCAATAATGAGATCAGAACTGAACCTTTTGAGGGTATAAATTCCGCCCCTTATCTTGATAAGGTGGCCCTCGAAGGTTATTCGGACTTAGGTTCTAATAATTCTACCCACATCCTAAGCCTAGAACCTAGATCTGAAACTTATTGGGAAGATTATGAGGCCCCTTATGAGAAAGATCAAATTTTTATAGGATATTATTCCGGGCCTCTATTTGATGAATACCCCTCTCCAACATCTTCAGGAAATCTGATCGATTTTTCGAAAGTCATGCCAATTTATGATACAGAGACTGAGGAGTTGGACGAGTTGGATTTCAATTGGGTCTATCCTACCAGCTTGGAGCTTGAGCCTAGACAGAATACCTTTTCGAGCCCAGAATTGACATATAGGCTAGACCCCAGTCAGGCTGCTGATTCCACATCTGATAATTTTTGCTGTGGTGGAATTCATGATCATGAATCTCATTTTCGCCAACTCTCCGACAATTTCAAATCTCACTATAATTGCGGAGAGATTCCCCTTCCTGAACACGCCAGGCCTATCTACGACCTCAGTTCTCATGACTCTGACTCCGACTCTGAGGTCCTGATTCCCGAGATCACTGATAACACAGAATCATTCCTTTTCGATCCTCAGGAACTAAAAACAGAAAATGCCAAGAGTGATTGCAACCAAGAATCCAAATTTTTTCTCGAATCCGATTTCTTTCATCCTACAGACACTCTTCCGACATTTGATAGTTACCCAGAGGACTCTCTACAGAAAACCACCTATCATCCATTTCTAGAAGAGCCCTCGTACACAATGGCCACCTCATCCGCACACACAGAACGGATCAAAACCTCTTCCAAACCCCGACCCGCAACTGGACTCAATTTCTATTCAGATTCACCTCTCACCGAGCCGATTGCATTTCCAACTCGGGTTCTGAACACTGATCAGACTACATACCACGCCCCATCATTCTCTGATCACCCCTATAGGGTTTCCGCGTCATTCATTGATTATTCTACGGGTCCCTACTCTGACCAAGCTGATTCATTCAGCCAAACCCTGCATTTACACTTCCACATCTATCTGAGCTTCACAGTATATGGTGGGTTCCACACCTTTTTATCCACATCTATCAACCCACCAGATTGATTGGGGTTGGGCTGCATCATCAGCCTGTTGATCTGAACAAGCACCTGGTTGGACCAACCAGGCTCTTAATCAAGGTGTTTGTCTTACAAAACTCTGCTGATTTGACCATCCCCTCTTCATCGCATTTCCCGCTTGGCTGAAGGCATCAAATTTAGTGCTCAACGGGAGGCAGCCCGTCATTCTCTTTGAAAACCTGAAACTTGTTCTGACACCTTTTTGCACTTGAAGTTCACACTTTAGGACAGCCGACTCCACCTCAGGTGCTTGCATCTGAGATTAGAAATCGTTCACAACAGCCACCGCGACCCATTCACTCATCAAAACATCTGTCCTAATGTATGAACTAAGTTGAATAAAAACCCCTAGGTTACAATGAGGACATTGCAAATCTTAGGCATGGGGGGTATGAAAGTGCAAAACTTGTAAGAAAAGGTTTCAAACAAAAAATTCACATATGCCAAAAACACCATAAAAATTAAAAATTTTCGAAAAAGAATAAAAGGAAAAGAGGAGAAGGAAATTTTGTGAAGGAGAAGGAGAAAAGAAACAAAATGAAAAAGGAGCAAAATTATGAGAAAAAGTGATAGTCATTAGTAAGGAACTAAGGAATTAACCTAAGTTCTAGACCTCATTCAAAAAAATAACTGAAAAGTGCATAATGAGATTAGTAAGAACGCAAACCTTAGGCATTCTTGAATAGACTCTTAGTACCCATTAAGATCTAGACATTCCTCAAGAGGTTGAGGAAAATGAAAAGCTGAAGTATTAGGTCTAAGGCTTAGGGAGTATTTGGCCTCATTAACTAATTTTTGGTTTACGGGACTCAGTAACCTAAGCACCCTAACCTCACACACAGCCTGGTTTAGTAAGCATAAAAATCAAAATCACGCAGAAGCATCGCAAAATTCTGAAAAGAACACCTAGAATAGGAGTGGCCGATCAACACAAGTTGATTTAGACGAGTTCCCAGCGCGGAGAGGCAGGAAATCCCCTCGAAGATGCGTAACAAAATATCATCTCCTCGGTGCTTGTCTCTTAGGATATTCACATATCCTACCGGGGGCATGTAAGCACTCTGCTGGTTCAGACACCATGGATGGGATTATCTCGAAATCTCAATTGCCAGGGTCTGGATTCGGCCACGGAACACCATGGATGGGATTATCTCGAAATCTCAATAGCCAGGGTTCCAGGGGTTGCCATGGGCGGTGCTATCTCGAAGCATCGATCGCCAGGAACCCTTGAGGATTGATGATGGGAGCAAGGAATCCGATACAGACCGTGTTGAAAAGCCAATCCTAGGCTAGAACTAAAAAGAAAAAGAGAGAGAAAACTCTCCAAACAGAAAAACTTTCTATCTCTCTCTTACAAACGCACTGCGAACTGAGCCAGGGCTAAAATCATTTCAAGCACGGGTGCTTTAACCACAAAGTCCAATAAACCTTAGGTTAGTTCTTGTGGACCTTAAAAACCTTTGCTAGAGACTGAGGCTAAGGCTAGACAGATTTGGCTCTTGATTGGTACTAGAGTACCTTTTAGGCCTATGGTCAGCATTCTAACCTAATCTAAGCTCAAATAAAAAAAGCACTTATCTAAAGCTATTAAGAACTTCATGGTCTAGAACAAGGGTTGAAACCTTAAGTTTTTGCTAAGGGACTAGCAAAAGCTAGGCATGGGGGTATGATGAGAACCTCATCATGAGCCATAACTAGCACATTTTGACCCAATACAAAGGATAAAAGCTCCTACATAACTCAAGGAAAGGCTTAACTCAGAGAATTCTGAGTTTAAGGAGAAAACAAGTCATAAGGGGTAAAAATGCAATTTTACCAATATAATCTGCATACAGGGTAATTCAGGGTCCAAACATAGGTCAAAGCAACTTAATAAGAATAAAAGTGGGATGAGATGATCTAGCAAGGGCTACAGCAATTCCAAGGAACTAAATGATAATCTGTAACCCTAAAACAACCCACTTCAATTCACGAGGTTCGAGGCAAAGTAAAAATAGAATAAACCCTCTAAAATTCATATAAAAATAATCTCTAGGGTTTAGAACCTTCAATTTGGCCTTCAGAACCCATGTTGACCAACATTGAGAACCATGCCCAATTAATAACTTAATCTAGGTTTCCGCATAAATTGACCGGCCAAACAAGGTTTAATATAGAAATAAAATTCACCATCAGATTCCTTAGGTCCTAATTAATCATGTATAAAAACTTGAGCCTAAGAAGAAACCTCCTTGACCGACTTTACACTTTGGTCCTCATATATTTACTTTTTGGCCCTCAACTTTTGAACCCTCGCATTTCAACCCCTAACTCTCCTTCGTTCTTTGCGATCAGGTCCCCCCTGCAAAACCTGCCAGCACCATGCTCCGGCGACCTTGCGCGGAGCATGGCGCCGCGCAGGGTGAGGGGGAAAGCCTGGCAAGTAAACCGGGGGTGCCCTGCGTCGTCAGCCGTCGCAGGGACACCCCCCTGGTCGCTGTAGCCCACCATACCGGCCGTGCGAACGCACGGACGGTATGGGTTTTCGTCTCCGGCCATCCTCCGGCGAGGGAGACACGTCGTCTCCCTCCTCCTCCTTCCCTGTTTTGATCCCTATAAATACCCCCCGTTGCTCCACCGACCGGGGCAGCTCGGATCTGACGGAGAAAACCCCCAACTTTCCTCTCTTCTCTCTCCGGCAGACGCTCACCAGCTCCGGCGGTTCCTCCCCCTCCTCCTCCTCGCTCTGCCGCAATACCAGCAGCAGAGACTTCCTCCCCTGCTCTTCCCGCGCCACGCGGTACCCAGCTGGCGCCTCTCCAGCTCTCTGCTCGCCGCCGCCCCTTTCCTTGAGCATCTTCTTCTCCGGCGACAGTCGATACGACTGTCGCCCTACTGCTCCCCCTTCGTCCCTGCAAGTAAGTTAGAACTACTTCCCTTCCTCTCCTCTTTCTTTCCCCGGTTTCAATTTGTTCAATTAAGCCCTCGACCGACCCTGACCATCATCACCCCCTTCATCTCCGGCCACCCTCCGGCGAGATGTTCCCATCGCTCCACAGCCTCACACACCTCACCGACCCTCACCGAACCTCCGCCTCATCACACTGAGCACCCCCCACCCCTCCACTGCCACTCCACACCTCCGTAACGCTCCCCCGAACAAACCCATTCCTCCGGTTGCAGTCCAACCTAGGGCTGCCGCCAGACACCACCTTGCGGCTTGCCGCGCAGCTCCTCACCTTCGCCGTGCCACGGCGAAGGTTCCCCAGTGGTTTGATCAGGCCGAGAGGCCATATTCGTGTCCGACAGGTTTTGAGGTTCGACCGCCATTAACGCACATTGAAGCAGCTTCTCCCGCGCTCCAGGCTTGAGGACTCCAGGTCTCCAGCTGCTGCGGATTACGGGGAGTCTTGCGAAGGCAGCCAGCCAGCAACCTACGCAAATCGAAGCCGCAGCTGCAGAAGCTAGGCCGCGGTCTCCCAGCAGGCGCACGCAAGGAGAGGTCTCCGTTTAGTCCCACATCGGTAAGCCTCACAACCTCTTCACTGTTTAAATTGATTTTGCGCATTAGCCTTACTGCCTCAGCACACGGGGTGAGGTCCCCTTCACCCGCCCGGTTACCCGGTCCCGTCCGCGCTCACGCCCCGCGGACCTGACCCGACCCGACTTAGACTGACCTGCACTCCTCGCCCACCATGCATGCCGGTGGGCCTGGACCCGGGCGCGACCCGAACCTGATTACCCAGCAGCTCTGGGAGAGCTTTCCCAAGAGTGGTTTCAGAGAGAGAGAGACGCGGGGGGAGAGGGTACAGTAGGTTTTGTCCTCTGACGTAAGCTCTAAAGTGTGCAGGCACAGGTGAAGAAGAAGGACCGCGGAAGAAGAAGGAAGCTGAGGGAGACACTGTAGCAACAGGCAGTTTAAGTCGTCTGATTTGGAAATCAGACGACGTCCTGAAGGGAAAAGAAGAAAGAAGGAGGGGCGACGTCCTGACTGGAAAAAGAAAAGAAGAAAGAAGGAGATCTGAAGAACAACAGAAGAAGGTGAGGCAGAGGAGAACACAAAAGAACAAGGGAAGAACTGAAAGAAGAAAAATAAAGAAGAAAGAAGAAGATCTGAAGAAAGACAGAAGAAAAAGGAAGAGCAGGAATAGCTGGAAGAAGAAGAAGATCTGAGATGAGGAGAAAACAAAGAGAAAAGAAGACAACAAATTCTTTCCCTCTCTCTTTCTTTATTTTTGTAAAAGAAACATGTATATCTCTAGAATACAACTTGCTCCCTGAGTTCGACCTCGGGAACTCTTTTATTTTCCGAGTAAAAAATTTTATATTTGAAATGTTGGCAATAATAGGCTATACTACAACGCTATAACAATAAAACCCGGTTGCCTACGAAGCGTTTCATCTTTCTTCTTCAACTGCACCTTCTCCTTCCTTCTTCTTACTTCCTTAGGTTCCTTCTTTTGCCTTCAGATCCTCAGCTTCCTTTGCGACTCCTCCTCCTTAGCTTCCTCAGCTTCTGCCTTTAGCCCTTTGCTTTTTCTACTTCCCTGCGACTGCAGCTTCCTCTTCTGTCTTCCTTTCCCTACACACACAACTGCAAAACCTACCCCTACCCTCCCCCACATACACTCTCTCTCTTCTCTCTCTTAGATTCGTTCTCCTAGAGCCAATCGGGTATACAGGTCAGGTCAAGTGCAACTTGGTCCTGGCACACCGGCATGGGTGGTGCACGAGTGCACGGTAAATGGGCCAGGTAGGGCAGGTCCGCAAGGTGTGGGTCGCAGACGAGGCGGGTGATCGAGCGAGGGGATCCCACCCCGTGATCTGAGGCATTAAGGCTGAAACACAAATTCACTTTATACCACTCAGCGCGCTTTAGACTTTTCGAGGTTGGACTAAAAGTCCCACCTACTTCTGCATGCACCCACAGGGGGGTGCTTCGTTCAATTGCCGTGGCTGAGTGCTCTCTCAAATCCACTCACTTGCAGGATGTGTAAGCGAACTCATTCCATGTCACCTCAACCTATTCACCTGGAACCTGACTTCCTGGAATGAGCTTGCGAGCTCCTTCATGCTTGCACTAATGGTGGCGGAGGTTGGACTTGCATTTTAAGAAATACGACCTCGCAACCTCATTAGAACGCACAGGCAGCTTCGTCGTGGAACGGCGAAGGTGTCTAGGTAGGTGGCTAGGTGCAGAATGGGCTAGGCATGCGTACCTAAGTCAGACTTTGGTCGTGAAATTGCGTGTGTTCAAGGAGAGTGTAGGGTGCGTGTGGCAGTTAGTGAAGGGATGAGTGATGATCAGTGGATGATGGCGGAGGTTCTGAGGGGTCTGCTGAGGTGGATGGGGGTGTGGAGGTGATGGAGACACCTCACCGATGGTCTGCCAGAGGTGGAGAGGATGGTGGTGTTCTACGGTGTCGAGGGGTTGAAAAAAGAAATAGAGAATGGGGAAATAAAAAGAGGATAGAGGGGAAGAGTTTTAACCTAATTTAATGGATGAAAGGGTTAGGAGAGTGGTTGGCACGTACCTGCCGCCACCAGAGACGAAGGTTCCAGTGGAGGGGGAACGACGACGATGAAGAGGCTTTTGGCGCGTAAGCAGGTATGGTGCAATGCGGAGGAAGGAGGCGGGGAAGACTCTGCCACTGGTATTGCGGTAGAGTGATGAGAAGAGGGAGGAGATGACGCTAGAGCTTGTTGGATGTCTGCCTGGAGGAGAAGAGACGAAGTTGGAGGTTGTTCTCCAGCCAAACCAAGCTGAATCTGAGCGGTAGGGTTAGGGGATCCTTTTATATGTACTGGCAGAGGTTCTTGTGCTTGGAAGGCAAGCTTCTACGTGTATGAATCCACGTCGGAGTAGGACTTTACGAGAGACCCAAATCTCTCGAGCATTCGCACGAGAGATTGGGTGACAAAAATGGCTGGAGATTGCATTCAGATGATAGGGAATTCCTCAGAGAATGTCCCTTTCAAATCTGAGAGGGGATCTCTGAGGAATAAGGGAGAAATCCTCCTCAAATCCTCAGTGGAGTAGGACTCCTCCACAGTAATGGTGGAGGGAACTAACTGCAAAGAGTGACAAGGAAGATAGGGGGGTCTTTACAATGGTTTTCAAAAGCTAGGGGTCTAAATGTAATTCGGTGGACTATTTTGCAAAGTAGGTCAAGGTGAGCTCCCCTTTGGTCCAAATTCTGGTACAAACCTAATTTGGACCTAAGGAATCCAATGATAAATTTGGATGTTAGGTTTTACCATGTTTGACTGGACATTTTACACAAAAATCTAATTTATGGCAAATATTTAGCTACGACCCCTACTTTGGTAAAACTACGTTCCAAAGGCCAATTCGAAGGTTCTAAACCCTAGGAGATATTTTTCGTTGATTCTTTGAGGGTTTAGTTAATTTTTATCCTGACCAGAACCTTGTTGAATTGAGCGGGTCTACTTTAGGATTACAAGAAGTCATTCAATTTTCAGATTGCACATTAACCCTTTTCTAATTGAACCAACCAACTTTTTATCTTGTTAAGACCATTTGACCTATGTTTAACCCCCGAGAAATCTCGTTGATGTACTACAATGTTAAAATTGTAGTTTTACCCTTTGTTTCTTATTTTCTTCTCAGAACAGTTATTCCTTGAATTAGCCCTTCTCTAGGTTATGTAGGAGCTTTTGTTCTCTTTTCTAAGTCAAAATATGCTAGTTAGGGATCATGATGGTGTTCCCATCATACACCCATGCCTAGCCTTTTCTAGTCCCTGAGAAAAATTTCAAGCTTTTAACTTCTGTTATAAACCATGAGTTTCTTTCACCAGTTATGATGAGTGCTTTTTCTTTTTTCTTTGCGATTAGGTTAGAATGCTGACAGTAGGCCTAGTGGTACTAACGTGCCAACCAAGGTCCAGACCTAACCAGATCTAGCCTTGATCCTCCACGAAGATTTTTAAGGCCTGTAGGAAATATCCTAAGGTTCGTTGGACTCCGTGGTTAAAGCACCCATACTTAAGACATATTTTAGCATTGGTTCAGTTTGTAGTGCATTTTTGTATGAGAGACAGAGGATTTATTTGTTTGGAGAGTTTTCTCTCTCTTTTCCTTTTATTTCTAGCTTCGGATTGGCTTCTCAACACGGTCTATATCGGATTCCTCGTTCCCATCATCAATCCTCAAAGGTCCCTGGCAATCGATGCTTCGTGAAAGCACCGCCCATGGCAACGCCCAGAACCCTGGCTTTCGAGATTTCGAGATAATCCCGGCCATTGGTGTTCCATGGCCAAATCTAGACCCTGGCAATGGACATTTCATGATAATGCTACCCATGGCATCTGTACCAGTAGAGTGCTTATGTGCCCTGGGTAGGATATGTAAATATCCTAGGAGACAAGCACCAAGGAGACGATCTATTATTACGCATCTTCAAGGGGAATTTCCTGCCTCTCCAGTCGGGAACTCGTCCAAATCAACTTAATTGGCTGCTCCTAATCTAGGCAACTTTTTTTAGAACATTTAAACACTTTTGCACGATTTTGATAGTTATGCACACTGAACCAAACTATGTGTGGATTGGGGTGCTTAGGTTACCGAGTACTGCAAATCGAAGGTTAGTTAACGAGGCCGAATGCTCCCTAAGCGTTAGACCTAATACTTAAGCTTTGCATTTTCCCTGACCTCTTGAGGATTATCCAGATCGTAGTTGACAATTGAGTTTTTAAGCCTAAGAGTCTAGCACAAAGGGCCTAAGATCAGCGTTCCTATTAATCTCTTTTTGTATCTCATTAGCACTTTTTTCTTACTTTTCTCTTTTCCTTGATGTGGTTGGTTAATCCCTTAATCTCTTACTAATGACTATCTCTTTTTTTTCTTTTTCTTTATTTTGTGCTCCTTTTTGGCATTTTGTTCTTTTCCTCCGCATGTTTATATGGCTTCAAAATTTTCTTCCCTCCATTTTTTTATTCTTTTTCATAATTTTCTATTTTTTGGTATTTTTGACATATGTGAATTTTTTTTGAGTATCCTTCTGACTTTTCTTAATTTCTATATGTTTGCACTTTACTACCGCCATGCCTAAGTTTTGCAATGTCCTCATTATAAACGGAGGGTGTGAAATAGTGTTGGGTTGAAGGACTTAGAAGAGGATTTATCAGGTGGGTGACTGGGTCAAGAATGACTGTTGAGGACGATTTCAAGCTCTGGTACGTGTACTAGAGGTGGGATCGATTGGTCTAAGGCTGAATTCAAGGTGCAATAGACGTAGAGTACAGATGGATAATCAGATGGATTTTGGGTTTGGAATGACGGGTTGGCTCCTGCTAAATTCAATGCCTTCAGCCGAGCGGGAAATAGTATGGAGAGGGAGTGGTTAAATCAGTAGAGTTTTATAGAATAAGCACCCTGATTAAGAGCCTGGTTGGTCCAACCAGGTGCTTGTTGAGATCCACAGGCTGATGATGCTGCCCAAACCCAATCATTCTGGTGGGTTGATAAATGTAGATCAAGAGATGTGGAACCCACCATATGTTATGGTGCTCTGATGGATGCGGAAGTGTAAATTCGAGTTTTGGCAGAGTCGAATCAGCCCGGTCAGAGTAGGTATTCGTGAAGTAATCAGTTAATGGTGCGTAAGCCCTACAAGGGTCATTAGAGAATGACGGATCATGATTTTCAATCTAATCAATGTTTGATACACGGTATATGTGTGGAGTTGAATCATCTGCAATCGGCTCAACAAGAGGGGAATCAGAATAGAAATTGAGTCCGGTTGTGGGTCAGGGTTGAAAATGGGTTTTGATCAGTTTTGTATGTTCGGAAGAGGTGGCTTCAATGAGGATTGTGTATGAGGGCTCTTCTAGAGAGGAGTGACAGGTGGTTTCATGTAGAGAGTCCTAATAGTAGCTCTCAAAGTCAAAAGTGAATGCCTGAAGAGTGTCTATACGATGATGGAAATCTGAGTTGAGAAAACATTCAAACTTTGGGTTGCAATCACTCTTGACATTTTCTAGTTTTGATTCCTGAGGATCGAAAGGAAATGATTCCATGCTACTGGAACCTGAACTTTAATCAGTGATCTCAGGAATCAGGACCTCAGAGTCAGAGTCGAAGAATGAATCATGTGAGCTAAGGTCGTAGATTGGCTTGTTGTATTCAGGAAGTAGATTTTCTTCGAAATCATGGTCAAATTCGAAATCATCGGAGATATTGCAAAAATCAATTTCTGAATGAGATTCAAGATCATGAGTTCCACCATAGAAAAAATCAAATGATGTGATTCAGAAACCTGACTAGGGTCTAGACTATATGCAGATTCTGGGCTCAAAATGGTGTTCTTATTTGGTCTGGGCTCAAGTTCTAGGCTTGTGGGAAAGACCCAATCAACACCCTACTCATCCAACTCCTCGATTTCTATGTCGTAAGTTGGCATGACTTTCGAAAAATCGATCTGATTCTCTGAGATGTTGGAGAGGGATATTCATCAAATAGATGCCCGGAATCAAACTCTTCATTGAAAATTTGATCTTCTTCATACGGGTTCTCGTAATCTTCCCAATACATTTCAGATCTAGATTCTGTGCTTAGGATGTGGGTTGAATCACTAGAATCTAGGTCTGAATAACCTTCGAGGGTCACCTTATCAGAATAAGGGGCTAAAATTACACCCTCGAGAGGTTTAGTTCTAATCTCATCATTGCAAGAGTCTGGGAATTCTATGCATGGTGAGCCATGGTCTAGGGTTGGCTTAACATTGTGTTTTCCTACAATTGGAACTTCCCAACCGACTTCATTATCAGGCACGCTATACTCCATCTAGGTTGGGAATCCATAACGACTCTTTGCCTCAAACCCGAGATCTGGGAAATTGGATTGATCGTCAATACTATTCCAAGATGGTTCATCATCTGTTTTGGGCATGTACGGGTATTTTTGATCTATAATTTATTTCAATAATCTCATCATCTCCTCCCATTTTTCAAGATCATCTTGATGTCGTTCCCAAAGTACAGGATTTGTTATGCATTGAAGCTATTCAAAGTTGTGTAATTTCTCTATCTTAATGTATCCTATTATGAGAATGTCTCTAGTTGATCCTTTTCTGGCTTCAGTCAATAACACTTGGGCACAGTTTACGATGAAGGTTGTGGTTTTTGGTAAATTAACCTGAATGTCTTCTATTGGTGTTGAGGTTTCATATTCAATTCTATAGAACTCAAGGGCATCCTCAATCATACTATCTCTCATGGATCTCTATGATTCAGGTTTTTTGAAAGGTAGTCCTAAGTAATTTGGTCGCATATTTGGATTAGGTGGTGGAATCAAAATTTGGATCAAGTTGTAGAATGGAGTTGTGAAGTGATTAGATCTGAATAAAGAGTCCCACTGAAAATGTTTGTGTGTGCTCTAAAGAGAAGTGATGAGGGACTGGATGTGTTTTTGACCCAATTGAGGCACCCAAAGATGTTTGGATGACTATGGAGGATCGGGGTGTATGATACCCCTAGATTGGAAAGTCGTCCACCTGAGAATTACCTGGGTAGCCAGAGAGGGAGAGTCCTGCAAAGACCCCTACACGGTAGGGCGTCCCCACAGGTTACAGGGTTTCCCCCACCTAACCTCTCTTGTCACTGAGATTCCAAGTAGACCAGAATGGGGACCTTAACCTCATAAGTCTACCATTTTTAGGATCGAAGGTGATTAGGGTTTTCACTTGAACTTTAGATGTTTTGATTTTTTGACCTAATTTGGAGTTTGGTTGATCCAACAAGGGGTCAACTTCACCGGACCCGCCTTAAAGATGGCAGAGTGATTCTAGTTCAGGACCTAGAAATCAACCTGATTTGACTCTGAGGTTATGAGTTCCAATGTTTTTAATATTCAAGTGATTTTAGGGTTTAATTTTAGGGTTTTTCTTGCTTAGATCTTTTCAATCAAATGCTTGGGTAGCACACTGATGCAGGTGGGTTCATTTTCTTTTATGCAAGCATGTGTGAACTAACACTCCAAAATCCTACAGTACAAACCCTAATTTGGTTCTATTTCCAATACTTTTTGCTCTTCACAAAAGTTCTCTTTGTATTTTAAAACAAGAAGTGTGTAGTCCACGGAGATTCGGAAATTTGGAGTGATTTCTACTAGGCACAATAATTTATGGGGTAGGATCTCTAAAATCACTTCAACTTCAATCAAATTTGAAAAATTTGCAAAATCAGGAAACTTTTGATTCAAAGATGGTAATTACTACAGAAAGAAGGCAATTGATTCCTAATTCAATTTCTTCCTTTTGTCTTCCCAGCATTAGGAGATGGATTTAAGGAAGAAAAGAGAGTTTACTTGCTCTAGAGTGGTTGATTTGCGTGGGAGATTTCCTCGTGAATTACCTTTCAAGATCACAGCAAAACAAAATAGGGCAAGTTAGTGCTCAAATATAATAAAAAATAATGCAGAGACTAGTGATAAATTGCGCGTTGCTTTCCGACAATGATGCCAAAATGGTTTATTAGCACTCGAAAAAGCATTGGAAACAAATAGGAATTTTATTACTCGAATGTTGAGTCCGAGGTCTAACACAGGGAGCAAATAGAATTTATTCACTAATCTCAATAAATGTAATTTGAACAGTTAAAGCTACTCAAAATCTAATTCGAAATATAATGGAGTTTATGAATACTAAAATGTAGTAATAAAAGAGAAATTGTGAAGAATTGGATAAAAAGTTTGATTATTCTTCTCTTTGACTTATTCTTCAGCTTCCTCTTTCTCAGCCTTTCTTTCTTTCTTCTTTTCCTTTGCTTTAGTCGATGGCTTCCTCCTTCTTCTGTTCTTTCTCCTTCTTGGCTTCTCTTCTTTCCTTAGCTTTCCTCTTTCTTCTTTTTCTCCCTTTCCTCTACCTTAGATTTGTCTTTGCCTTTTCTTCAACTGCACCTTCTCTGCTACAGTGCTTCTTCTTCCTTCTTTAGCTTCTGCCTTGTCTACCTTTCTTCCTTGGCTTCGGATTTCCTTCTTTCTCTCTCTTCTTCAACTATGCCTTCTCCTTCCTTCTTGCTTCCTCAGCTTCCTTCTTCTTCTTCTTTTGCCTTCAGATCCTCACTTCCTTTGCGACTCCTCCTTAGCTTCCTCAGCTTCTACCTTCAGCCCTTCACTTTTCCTTCTTCCTTACGGATGCAGCTTCCTCTTCCTTCTTCCTTTCCCTGCACACACAACTGCGAAACCTACCCCTACCCTCCCCCAGGTACGCTCCCTCTCTTCTCTCTCTTAGGTTCGTTCTCCCAGAGTCGATCAGGTATATGGGTTCGGGCAAGCGTACCTGGGTCCAGGCACACCACCGTGGGTGGGGCACATGGAGTTCACACTAAATGAGTCAGCCAGGCCTGGTCTGCGAGGCGTGGATCGCGAATGAGGCAGTTGATTAGGTGAGGGGGGCCTTAACCCATGATTAGGCAACAACGCTGAAACACAAATTCACTTTATGCCACTCAGCGTGCTTTAGACTTTCCGTGGTTGGACTAAAAGTCCCACCCACTTCTGCACACACCCACAAGGGGGAACTTTGTTCAATTGCCATGGTTGAGTGCTCTCTCAATTCCACTCACTTGCTGGATGTGTGCGCGAACTCATTCTGTGTCACCTGGACTTGTTCGCCTGGAGCCTGACTTCCTGGAGTGAGCTTGTGAGCTCCTTCATGCTTGCTCTAATGGAGATGGAGGTCGGGCCTGCATTTCAAGTAATACGGCCTTGCAGCCTCATTAGAACACACAAGCAGTTTTGCAGAGGCGCGGCGGAGGTGTTTAGGTAGGTAGCTGGGCACAGAACGGCCTAGTCATGCACGCTTATGTTGGACTATGGCCATGAAAGTGCATGTCTTTAGGGAGTGTGTAGGGTGCATGTGGCAGTCAGTGAAGGGGCGAGTGATGATCAGTGGATGATGGTAGAGCTTCTGAGGGGTCTGGCATGGTGGATGGGGGTGTGGAGGTGACGGAGACACCACGTCGGTGGTTTGCCGGAGGTGGAGAAGACGGTGGTGGTCTACGGTGTCGACGGGTTGAAAATAGAAATAGAGAAGCGGGAAATAAAGAGAGGAGATAGGGGAAGAGTTTTAACCTAATTTAATGGACAAAAGGGTAAGGAGAGTGGCTAGCGCGTACCTACCACCGCCGGAGATGAAGGTTCCAGTGGAGGGGGTACGGCGACGATGAAGAGGGTTTTGGCACGTGCGTAGGTATGGTGCGATGCAGAGGAAGGAGGCAGAGAAGACTCTGCCACTGGTATTCTGGCAGAGTGACAAGAAGAGGGAGGAGATGTCATTGGAGCCTGCTGGATGTCTGGTAGGAGGAGAAGAGATGAAGTTGGAGGTTGTTCTTTGGCTAAACCAAGCTAAATCTTTGTGGTACGGTCAGGGGACCCTTTTATAGGTACTGGCAAAGGTTCTTGTGCTTGGAAGGCAAGCTTCCAAGCGCAAGAATCCTCACTGGAGTAGGACTTTGCAAGAGACCCAAATCTCTCAAGCGTTTGCACGAGAGATTAGGTGACAAACAAGGCTGGAGATTGTGTTCAGATGATAGGGAATTCCTCAGAGAATCTCCCTTTCAAATTTTAGAGGGGATCTCTGAGGAATGAGGGAGAAATCCTCCTCAAATCCTTGTCGTAGTAGGACTCCTCCGCTGTAATGGTGGAGGGATCTAATTTGAAAGAGTGGCAAGGAATGTAGGGGGGTCTTCGCAATGGTTTTCAAAAGCTAGGGGCTATATGTATTTGGGTGGACTATTTTGCAAAGTAGGTCAAGGTGACCTCCCCTTTGGTACAAATTTTGGTACAAACCTAATTTAGACCTAAGGAATCCAATGGTGAAGTTGGATGTTAGGTTTGACCACGTTTGACTGGACATTTTACACAAAAATCCAATTTATGGCAAATATTTAGCTAGGACCCCTACTTTAGTCAAAATAGGTTCCAAAGGCCAATTTGAAGGTTCTAAACCTTAGGGGATATTTTTCCATGAAAATTAGATGGTTTAGTTGATTTTTAAATTGACCAGAACCTTGTTGAATTGAGCTGGTCTATTTTAGGGTTATAAGAAGTCATTTAATTCTCAGATTGCACATTAACCCTTTTCTAATTGAACCAACCGACTTTTTATCTTGTGAAAACCATTTGACCAATGTTTAGCCCCTAAGAAATCTCATTGATGTATTGCAATGGTAAAATTATAGTTTTACCCTTTATTTCTTATTTTCTTCTTAGAATAGTTATTACTTGAATTAGGCCCTTCTCAAGGTTATGTTGGAGCTTTTGTTCTCTTTTGTAAGTCAAAATGAGCTAGTTAGGGCTCATGATGGTGTTCCCATCACCCGACTAAGCCTTATGCTCCTCGACTGTGACCCACATCTGCAACCCTATACCCGGGTGCGCTTTAGGTTCGATTACCCGTTAACCCAGTACTATCGCACGCTCTAGGAGAGCATGACCCAAGGAGAGAAAGAGAGGAGAATCTACATGGGGTAGGCGAGGGTTTTTCTCTTAGAAGGATTGGCTAACACTTAGCCAAAATTGAGGATCCCTGCCCCTTTGCAAGATGAAGAGTAGAGTAGAGAAGAAGAAGAACAGAAGAGCAGAGAGGGAAAGAAGAAGAAGAAGAAGAAGAAAAGAAGATGAGCTGCAGTAGAAGAAGGAAAGCAAGAGAACAATTAAAGAAGAAGGAATCCAAAAGTAGAAGAAAAGAAGAAGAGAGAAAGCCAAAGAAAGAGAAGCAGAAGAATCAAGGCACTATAGAATCAGATGTTTAAGACGTCTAATTCTACCATCAAATGGCTGATTTGAGTTTATTTCATATATAACTATTGTGTTCCATTCGCCATTATTGTAGGGAGTAATTAATGATTCAAGTCACAATTTTACTTCATTCTTTTTGCTATCTGATACTTGATCTTATTGCCAAATTATTCTAAATCAATTTCTATTCACAATTTCTTCTCTCCGACATTTTAAATTGCAATTTTGAGAATTGAATTCCTACAAGCTCCCAGCAAGCGACCTTGGACTTTTTCTAGTATAAATTTTATCTATTTTTCATGAGATTTCAACTATACTACAACGCAATGATTTAAAACCTGATCTCCAGCGAATAACATTTTGGCGTCGTTGCCGAGAAGCAACGCGCAATTCAGATCTCTTGATTGCAATATCAAACTTGTTACTATCTTGCTACATCTCTTTTGATTGTGATCTGTTTCACGGACTCGTTAAAGGAAGATCTGTTGCACACGAGCCTCTCCAAGGGTAGGTAAAACACAAATCCAAATTTCTTCTAAGCCCTTGATTCTAAAAAGCTAAAAAAGGAAAGAAATCAATTAGGGCTACTTGCAATATATTGTTAGACTAATCATCAAGTTGCATAATTTGATACATTCTATTTAGATAACACTCAAACCCAGATTTGTGCACCTACTTAAGATCTTAAGGTATTTAGGGCTATCACATTCTTGTTTGAGCCCTAAGCACCACATTTGGACAAATTAAATTGGACCAAATCACAGCCAATTAAGGATTCCAGTTTAGGGTTTTAGACACACTTGCTTAATCAAGAATTAATCTTTCCAAACAATGTGTGCCTAAACCTTGATTGAATTGATCTATTCAAGAAAAACCCTAAAATCAGGCTCTTAAATTCAATTGAACACTAAAAGGACCTAAATTTCTCAAAAGGGCAATATAGGTGAAGTTGACCCACCTTGTTGGGTCAACCAATCTTCAAATTAGGATACTTTGCACAAAAGAATCTTAAAAAGTTAAAGTGAAATCATAAGCACACTTGCTCTTAATTAAAACAGGTAGACTTAAGAGGTCAAGTCCCCATTCTGGTCTACCTGGATCATCAGTGGCAACAGAGGTTGGGTGGGGGAAATCCAGTAACTCATGCGGGTGCTCTACCGTGTAGGGGTCTTTGCGAGACTCTCCCTCTCTACCTGCCCAGGTAATTCTCAAGTGGACGGCTTTCTAACTATGCGGTATCATCCCCCCCGAACCTCTATAGTCATCGAAAAATTTTTTGGGTGTCTTGATTGGGTCCATCACATTCTACCTCTCATCTGATTCATCTCTGCTAGTTTGTGCAACAACCCAATCCGATCGATATCACTTTTAATTCATTTGAACCTAATTTTCCTTCATCCATCACCATGGCACAATCAGCAGAAGGAAACAATCTTGAAAATCAACTTCAATGCCTCAATGATCTATTCCAAGACTTTGTAAACACACCACAGCACCCTATGATGCGAGATCACTACAATCCCGCTGTAGTGGCAATTGAACCTTGAGTACAAATCCCCACTGGAGGTCCTGATACTGAACTCAAGCCCAACATGATTCATGCCATTCCCAAATTCAATGGGTGTAATTCCGTGGATCCTTTCGAGCATATCAAGCAACTAAAGAATTTAGCCCAGACCTTCGGGTCAGAAGGTCAAAATTGGGACGTCTTACTTATGAAAATGTTCTCCTTCACTCTCATGGAGAAGGCTGCTCACTGCTACCAAACCCAAATGCATCCAATCAGCACCTGGGTGGAACTTCAATCAGAGTTTCTGAGAAAGTTCTTCCCAGTTGGTCGGACAAATGCTTTATGGCACCAAATCACGCATGTCACACAGCAAGCAGGAGAACCACTTCACAAGTCATGGGATCATTTTCTGGATCACATGCGAAAGTGTCCCCACCATGGAGTTCCTAAATGGGAACAAGTCCAGTCTTTCTACCAGGGGCTCTGTGAGGATATTCGATTATTCATCAATGTGACCTGTGGAGGAAACATCATGGGTCAACGCAAAGACACTTTGTGGGAGATTCTCCAGAATATGTGTGAGAACTCCATAAGTAATGAATCCATTGGCATGCTCAACCGGATGAATGCTTGGGCATTGATGAATCTAAAGGGAGCACAAGAAACGTTGGGCCTATCCTCTTTCGTCAACTTGGAACTGATGGCCATTCATCCGGACAAGGTCTCTATTATTGAGAAGAAGGTGGATGAGCTAACTCGACACTAGCAGTGAGCCACCTCTATGCAAAACCCGTTAGCGCAACCGCCCTCTAGCAGGGAGGCTGTGCATAACATCTATCATCAATCTTCTCAGGGTATGTACCGATATCCACCCCTACCTGATTCTGGCTTCAGAGTAAACTCTGGACCCACCTATTCTTGTTCGGGGGAACTCTGAACCCTCGTATTTTGACTTTTCTGAGGCTCCTTAGACCTGCGAGGATCTCAACGCCATTCAAAAGGACCCATTCTCAAACACCTAGAACCTTGCATGGTGTAATCATCCTAATTTCATGTGGTCAGGGAATAATCAAAATCAAAGGCCCTAATATCAGCTCCGACCACAAGCTCCTTATCCATATCAACCACCTCAACCTTGACCTAGCCCAACTTATCAATTAGAGCCTGACTCACACAGATCAAATGACTCTTATCCTTCACAGTCTGGCTGACATTCAGAAGACAAATGCAGCTATGCCAAAGTAGCACAAAGACGAGATCACAGAGGTTCACAATCAACTCACCCAGATCGCAAATCCCCGCCAACCTGGTGCACTTCCTTCACAACCTCTATGATGAGAGCCTCATCATAAACCCCAACTGGCACAATTTGATCTAAATAATTGTGAAAAAGCTCCTACAAAACCTAAAGAAAAGCCTAACTCAGAGAATTCTAAATTGTAGAATAAAATAATTCATATGGGGTAAAACTGCAATTTTACCAATGCAGTACACAATCAGGGTGACTAAGGGTCTAAACACAGGTTAAATGAGCTTAATAAGGAAGGAAGTGGGATGATCTGATCTGAAAAGGGTTATAGCAACTTCTAGGAATTAAATGACATTTTATAACCCTAAAAACAAACCCACTTTAATTCATGAGGTTCTAGGAAGAATAAAAATCAACTAAACCCTATAAAATTCATGGAAAAATACTCCCTAGGGTTCAGAGCCCTCAATTTGGCCTTTGCAACCTATTTTGACCTAAATTGAGAACCATGCCCAAATTTTGACCTAATTTGGGTTTTTATGCAAATTGATCGATCAAATGTGGTCAAACATAAAATCAAATTACACCATTGAATTCCTTTGGTTCAAATTAGGTTGGCACAAAAATTTGGGCCTAAGAAAAGACCATCTTGACCGACTTTACAAATTGGTCCTCTTGAATTACTTTTTAACCCTTATCTTTTTAAACCCTTGCATTTGGACCCCTATCTTCTCCTTCATTCTATGCACAACGGTCCTTCCTGCCACCCCACGCAGGCACCATACGTCCGGCGACCTTGCGCGGAGGATGGCGCCGCGTAGGGTATGGGGACTGCCCTCAGGAATGAACGGGGGTTCCCTACATTGTCCTCTGTCGCAGGAACCCTCCCCTTTGACCTGCGGCTGCCCATGCCTCTCGTGTGAATGGATGAAAGCATGGGTCTCCATCTCTAACCATCTCCGGCGAGCCCCCCCACGTTGCTCCCTCGAGACCCTCTCCTCGCCAGCACCTTTATAAGGAGTCGCAGGGGCAGTCGTCTCCTTCGAGCTCGTTTTGGCCGAAGAGAACCCCCATACTTCATCTCCTCTCACTTCGGTCAGACGGCCCAAGCTTCCGACAATCTTTCCTCCTCCTTCTCGTCGCTCTGCTGCCATACCTATAGTAGAGCTCACTCTACCTCATCTTCCCACGCCAGGCCACACCAACTGGAGTCTCCAAATCTCCTCCTCATTGCCGTTACCCCCCTTCGGTGCACCTTCGTCCCCAGCTCCGGTAGGCACGCACCAGGCATCTCCCTCTCCCTCTTCATCGATTAAATAGGTCTCGGCCCCCTCGCTGCCATTAACGGACAGTAGGAGCTACTTGGCGAGCAGCTCCAGGCCCCTTCAGCACCAGGCACAAGCCGCAGGCAACGTGGGATACTTTCGCAAGTGTGCCCAGGCCTTCAATTGGGGTAGCGAGTCCTCGCTGCTGCCCCAATTGCTTGCAGCTTCTCACCTGCAGGCACGTGGAGCAGAGGTAGGACTTTAGTCCCACCTCGGAAGTGTGTGGCCACACGCCTACACATAAATTGTAAAAGTGATATTAGCTGATCGCCTCCGAATACACATGGCGGAACAGGTGAGGGAGGAAGAAGCAAGGTGCTGTTGAAGAGAAGGAAGGAAGAAAGAAAGAAGAGGAGGAAGAGCAACAGCTGGGACATAGCCGCAGAGAAGAAGAAAAGAGACGGAAGGAGAGGCCGCAGCAGAAGAGAAGAAGGAGCAGAAGAAAAGAAGATAGCAGGGGCACTGTAGCAACAGCGTAGTTGAGGTGTCTGATTTCTGAATCAGACGTTGGAAAGAAAGGATGGAGTGAAGCAGAGGAGAAGAGCAAAGGATAGGCCAAAGAAAAAGAAAGAGAAAAGAGAAGGAGGGAACCTCTGCAGCAAAGAAGAAGAAGACGCAGAAGAAAGAAGAAAATCAGAGAAGAAGAGAAGAAGAAGAAAGAAGAACAAGGACACAGCAGCTGAACAAAGAAAGAAAGAAATGGAAGCCTTTGCAGCAAAGAAGAGAAGAAGAAGAAAGAAGAAGACTGGTTGAAGAAGAGAACTGGTTGAAATGAAGGAGAGAAGAAGAAAAAGCCAAGAAGAGAATTTTTGTTCTCTCTCTTTCTCTCTCTCCTCTGTCTTAATTTTTGTAAAACAATACTGTGAATTCATATGCTTCTGGAATCATAGTTTGCTCCCTGAGTTCGACCTCGGGAAACTTTTAATTTCGAGTAATAAATTGTAAACTGGTAGTAGCCTTTCGTGATATACTACAAGGTCTAGAACTTCAAAACACACGCGAAATCCCCAAACACCAGTTTTTGGCACCGTTGCCAGGGAACAACGGCTATTCTAGAAGCTATTGGTTCACAATTTTTGATTTCCTATTGACTAATCTCTTCTCTTTTGTTGTGCAAGCACAGGAAATAAAGAGGAAAAACAAGCAGCTGCACAACAACCACACCAAGGACAGGTAATTTTCTATCCTCTCGTTTAAACCCCTAAATTCTAAAGAGGAAGAAAAAGACAACAAGAAATTTAGGAATAACCTGTCTTTCATATATAGTAAAACACCAAAGTTGCCTGTTTTCAAATTTCAACATACTTTTTTTTCTATACATCCATTAAAGGTACTTAGGGCTAAAATCTTCTTGCTTGAGCCCTAATTACCCAATCCAGAGGCAGCTAACTGGACCAATTAGAGCCAATATAAGATTGCAAGCTAGGGTTTTTTAGAGACACACTTTTCTAAGCAGGAATGGAAAAGTCCCAAAAGAAGTGTGCCCAAGGCATTGCTTGAAAACATCTATCAAGAGAAACCCTAAGAAATTTGGCTCTTAAGTCACTTGAACCCTAAAAGACAAGACCTAATAAGCTCTCAAAGGAACTAATAGGTGAAGTTGATCCCTTGGATCAACCAACCTTTAACTTAGGTCACTCGTTGCACTCAAAAGAATAAAGTTCAAGTGAAACCTTAAGCACCTTGATCCTAACTAAAAGTGGTAGACTTAAGAGGTCAAGGTACCCATTCTGGTCTACCTAGAATCTCAGTGACAAGAGAGGTCGGGTGGGGGAAACCCTGTAACCTGTGGGGATGCCCTACCATGAAGGGGTCTTCGTGGGACTCACCCTCTCTGGCTACCCAGGCAATTCTCAGGTTGACGACCTTCCGATCAAGGGGTCCATCCACCCTGAACCTCTATAGTCACCCAACATTTTGGGTGTCTTGATTGGTTTCAGCACCTGCTAAACTCATCCTCTCCATCAGTGTAAGTTTGGTAGGAGGTCCTTGAAACCTCCTTTAGAAATTCACTCTCCTCAAGGCCGAGCCTCGGTGCCCTTGTTTGTGAAACCAACCCTTCACATAGACCACTCCTCTGATTCTGAACCTAACTCACCTTCTTCTTCCTCAATGGCTCAGCCAGTTGAGGAAGAGAACAATCTAGAGCACTAGCTCTAGTGACTCAATGACCTCTTCCAGAACTTCATGCACCCACTGTAGCGTCCCATGATGCGAGATCACTATAGTCCTGCTGTGGTGGCTATTGAGCCTCGAGTCAGAATCCTGACTGAAGGACCTGATTCTAAACTGAAGACCAACATGATTCATGCCATTCCTAAATTCCATGGGCTTAACTCTAAAGACCCCTTCCAGCACATTAAACAACTAAAGCATCTGGCCCAGACCTTCGAGTCAGATGCGCAAAATCGGGATATTCTCCTTATGAAGATGTTCCCTTTCTCCATTATGGTCAAGGCCGTCCATTGGTATCAAACATAGACCCAGCCGATCAACAATTGGGAGGAACTTTAGTCTGAGTTCCTGAAGAAGTTCTTCCCCGTTGGTTGGACCAATGCCTTGCACCATCATATTACTCACTTCATGCAACAGACGGGAGAACCTCTTCATGAGGCATGGGATTGATTTCAGGATCTCGTGAGAAAGTGCCCCCATCACGGGGTTCCTAAATGGGAACAAGTCCAGTCTTTTTACTAGGGACTCCATGAGGATATTAGACTGTTCGTCAATGCAACCTGTGGAGGGAATATCATGGGTGAGCATGAGGACACCGTGTGGGAGATTCTTGAGAATATGTGCGGGAACTCCATCAATAATGACTCCATGGGACTATTTGACAAGACAAATACCAGCGCATCGACGAACCTTTGGGGAGCGCACGAGATGTAGGGCCTGTCCGCATCAGTCGACCTGGAATTGATGGCTAGTCGATTGGACAAGGTCTCTATTACTGAAAAGAAGGTGGATAAGCTGACTCAGCACTTGCAGCAAGCCACCTCTGCGCAGAATTCCTTTGCACAGCCTCCTTCCGCATTGGAGACTGTGCAGAACATTTTCCACTGACCATCTCCTAGGGTGGACTTGTATCCACCCCCATCTGACTCTCGGATTAAAGCAACCTCCGACCCTTTCTATAGTAGCCGGGAGAATTCCACTCCCCCATTCTCTGACTTTTCTGAGGCTCCTCAGACTTGCGAGGACCTCAATGCCCTCCAGAATGACCCATTTACCAATACCTATAATCCTGAATGGTGTAACCATCCCAACTTCCAGTGGGCAGGGAATTCCCAAAATCCATGACCATCCTTTTAGCCCTGTCCACAAGCACCTCGTCCTTACCAGCCGCCTCAGCCTCGGCCTAGCCCTACTTTTCCATCCGGGCCAAACCATGACCAAATGTCTATCATCCTTCAGACTCTGGTTGACATTCAGAGAATGAATGCAGCTATTCAAAAGCACCACATGGACGAAATCATAGAGGTCCGAAACCAACAGGCCCAGTTGGCAAGTTCTCGCTAACCAGGTGCACTCCCTTCTCAGCCTCTTCCCAACCTTACTAGCATGTCGACCCAACGGCGCGTTATGAACCCAAACTCGGGCCAAGCACATATGGTTTATCAAGTCCCCTCTATTCCTTCACTTGACATGATGGAGGCTTCAACTTCCTATGCATGTTACCAGCAGCAGCAACCCATCCTACCAAACCCTAACCAGAACCAGGCAGGGCTGAATTCTGTAACCACCCATAGTGGTAAAGAGACCCAAGATCCACCTTATCTAGACCACCCCAAGCCTGGTAGTGACCCAAACCCTAGGACAATAATCCAGGACGTTACTATCCTTATCCCAGATCAAAGTCCTGGACTCGTCATAGAGGAACCAACCAAGGTTCCATTTCCCGAGGCCTTGACCAAGGGAAAGAGGACAACAAAATCCGTGGCTCCTGAGGAGGACCTGGTCATGCTCTTTGAGCAGGTCCAAATAAACAACCCCTTGATGGATGCAATCCGCCATGTACTGGCTTATGTAGGATTTTTGAAGAATGTATGTATACCTCAGCGTAAGCTACGAACCAAGAGTGGGAGTCCAATTGTACTATCAGAGCAAGCCATCTCTGTAATCCTGAGCAGACTCCCACCCAAGGCAAAAGACCCAGGCACTCCCCTGATTTCATGCATGATAGGTGAAACCCAGTTCGACAGAGCATTGCTAGATTTAGGTGCTTCCATAAACTTGATACCCACATCCCTACTTGACCACCTAGAAGAATCTGAGCTAAAACCAACTGAGGTGACACTACAGTTAGCAGATCGATCCATAAAGTCACCTAAAGGGATTCTTGAGGATGTTATTGTAAGGGTGCAGGATTTTTGCTTCCCTGTAGACTTCATAGTCTTAGACATGGACGCACCTGAAAACCCAAGGGATACATCGATCATTCTAGGGAGACCTTTTCTGGACACTGCAAGGGCCAACATTAGTTGCGAGGAGGGCCAAATAGAACTGAAATTTGGAAATCAAACCCTAAAAGTTGATATCGTTAAGGCCCAACAAGGAATTAATTGCGGTCTCATTGAACAAGTCTGCGATGTCAGAGCTTTGGTTGATGAAACACAATTTGAGAACAACCTGATTATACCTCATCAACCAAAAAAAGATCTTGAACCACAATTAGAGGAGTCAGACAATGATTTAGATAAACCCATAACTCCTATCCATATACCTCACACTCACTCTGAACCACCCGCTGTTGCTAATAACCCCATTCTTGAACTCAAACCCCTTCCCGATCATTTGAAATATGTCTTTTTGGGTTCTAATCAGACAGTTCCTGTGATCATAAATTCCAAGCTCACTCCTGATCAGGAATCCCGTCTGATTGCTGTTCTCCAGCAATATCGCAGAGCCATTGGTTGGACTCTCGATGACTTGACTAGAATAAGTCCCTATTATTGCACACACTATATCTATTCTAAAGAGGGCGCACGACCTTCCTGTGAGATGCAGAGACGTTTGAATCCCAATCTGCAGGAGGTCATGAAAAAGGAGATCATTAAGTGGTTAGATGCTGGGATCATCTACCCGATCTTCGACAGTCGTTGGGTGAGCCGAATCCAGGTTGTCCCTAAAAAGTCCAGGCTCACCACCATTACGACTGAAATAGGAGAGGTCATACCTACCCGAATAGCCAACTCGTGGAGAGTCTGCATAGATTACTGAAGACTAAATTCCTCCACGAAGAAGGATCATTTCCCACTCCCATTCATTGATCAGATTCTTGAGAAGCTAGCAGGAAATAGATTCTTCTGCTTTCTTGACAGGTACTTCGGTTATAACCAAGTGGCGATTCATCCTAAGGACCAAGAGAAGACAACGTTCACCTGCCCCTTCGGGACGTACACTTTCCGAAGGATGCCTTTCGGTCTCTGCAATGCACCCGCGACTTTTCAGCGGTGCATGCTTGCCATATTTTCTGATATGGTAGGTGATTATCTGGAAGTCTTCGTGGATGACTTCTCAGTTTTTGGGGCATCATTTGATGATTGCCTCAAGCACTTGGTTCATATACTTTGGCGTTGCATCGACGTAAATCGGATTCTTTCCTGGGAAAAGTGCCACTTTATGGTGCCTGAGAGGATCGACCTAGGACATCCAATTTTTGAGAAAGGAATCC
The DNA here is from genome assembly GCA_037157565.1 of Thalassia testudinum. Lineage (NCBI taxonomy): Eukaryota > Viridiplantae > Streptophyta > Magnoliopsida > Alismatales > Hydrocharitaceae > Thalassia > Thalassia testudinum. Next base: position 61,569,167 of record JAZHRO010000014.1, read on the forward strand.
AAGTGGATCAAGCAAAGGTTAATCTGATATCTAGACTTCCTAAGCCCAGCTCGGTCAGGGACATCCGTTCTTTTCTTGGCACATTGGTTTTTACCGTTGTTTCATCCTTGGTTTCTCGAAAATCACACGCCCCCTGACTACTCTTCTCTCCAAGGATGTACCCTTTGAGATTTTCAAGGAATGCACTCAAGCTTTTGAGAACCTTCGTGACTGAGTTACCCAGGCCCCGATCCTACAGTCCCCTGATTGGTCTCAACCCTTTAAGATCATGTGCGATGCATCTGATTTTGCTATAGGAGCGGTTCTGGGGTAGAAAGTTGACGGGAAACCTATGGTCATCTACTGCGCTAGCAAAACACTTGACAAGGCTCAGCGTAACTATACAGTTACGGAGAAAGAGCTGCTAGCCATAGTATTTTCCCTTGAAAATTCTGATCCTATCTCCTGGGTTCCCAGGTCATAATCTACTTGGATCACACAACTGTGAGGCATCTCCTTGCCAAGAAGGATGCGAAGCCTCGATTAGTCTGATGGATTTTATTGCTGCAAAAATTCGACCTCGAGATTCACGACAAGTCGAGAAGATAAAACGTGGTAGCTGGCCACTTGTCTCGCCTTCCTTCTGAGATCATCAACCCTACTGGATCCATCACGGAGCATTTTCCGGATGAGCACTTATTGACTATTGGTACTAGACTTCCATGGTTTGCTGATATAGTAAATTACCTGGCATCTCATTAGATCCCGTCTAATTGGCCAAAGGCCAAGAAAGACAAGTTGAGCTCTAATGCCAAGTACTACATCTGGGAAGGCACATACCTTTTCCGCATAAGTGCTGACAAATTATCTGGATAGGTGTCCCGAAGGGCGAAATCAATGATATTATCTCATTCTGCCATGACCAGGCATGCGGTGGCCACTTCTTTAGGCACAAAACTACATGAAAAATCCTCCAGTGTGGCTTTCATTGCCCACTTTATTCAGGGATGCATACAGTCACTACAAGGTGTGCAGTCATTGCCAAACATTAAGCAACATGAGCCGTCACGACATGATGCCTTTGCAGCTGTTTCTCGTATGCGAAATCTTCGATATTTGGCGGATTGATTTTTTGGTCCCCTTCCCTATCTCGGACGACTTTGAGTACATTCTGCTTGCTGTGGACTATGCCTCTAAATTGATCGAAGCCATTCCGACCTGAACCTGTGATCATAAAATCATTATCAAATTCATTTATCAGAATATCTTCTCACGGTTCGGGATTCCTCGTGCAATCATCTCTGACAGAGGGACCCATTTCACCAATGCTTAGTTCAGGTCACTGATGACCAAATACGGGGTGTCTCACTGAATCTCTACTCCTTACCACCCCCAAACTAATGGTCTAGCTGAGCTATCAAATCGGGAGACCAAGAAAATCCTGCAGGTCACTGTTCGACCTAACAGGAAGGACTGGTTGTCCTGACTTTCGGAAGCTTTGTGGGCTTATAGGATCGTCCACAAGACCCAATTAGGCATGTCTCCCTTTACAATGGTGTAAGATCAGCGATGATGAGGAGGCGCCTTCAGTTGCTGCTGGCCGGTGTTGGGTGGCCTGGATGGCACCACGTGGCACAATCTGGGTGTCTATTTTTCTTTCTATTGTAGAGGATGCCATGGTGCTTAGATCAAGTTGATTTCCATGTTGTTAGACTGCAATCATCGCTCTGAATCCATCCGTATGGATGGATTTTTCATCCGAAGCCCATAAGAATGTCGTAATGCCCTCTTGGACATTGATCTTCCTCAAACATCATACGACGCTACGGGACTCCAATCCAGATGATTTTATAGGCGTCAGCCACCGATCGTCATCCTGATCAGATCTGTACCATCTGATCACCCATCCGAGGCCTTGAAATAAATCTGCTTCTCTCCTGACCACAAAAAAGGATGCAATTAACCTAAATTATATACAACTACTCTAAATGTAGAATGATGCATGCTATGTGATATTTATAACAGGAAATGCAAATCTATGCTTGGGAACATGCATGAATAGGCATTTTACACTCAATAATTGTGCCTACACCATACCCCCATGCCTATCTTTTGCTAGTCCCTAGCAAAATTAAACTACATACTACGTACAAAATCAAAATTAGGATTAGATCGCTTAGGCCTGGATTGTTTATTAACACTAGGAAATTTCGACTAAGGTCCGAAACAATGAAAACTCAACAGTACTTGGGTGTCTGCCAGAATGCAGACCGCCCAAGTCCTCACCTTATTTGAAAAGGGAAGATACATTTTTTTATTTTTCTTCTTTTCTAATTTTTTTGTACTTTTGGAGTTTGAGAGTTTCAGGATAACTTTTTCCGGCTACCTGACCCACCTTAGACTCGAAAAGGACTCTAAGTGCTAAGCATCATGTGAAAAGAGTGAAAGACTCACTAGGTGGCCGTTAAAATGGACTTTGATTTTCTACTACCCTAGGTGACCTTGCCTAAATGTTTATCTTTTCGATTGGTAGCTTTCTCCCAACTTTTATTTATGGGGTCAACACATGGGCGAACCCAGTGTATATCTCTTCGGTTTATTCTACTTCCTCGCTTCTTCCCTACGTGTTTTGGGAATTATTATGCATTTTTTTGAGCTAGGCTTTGGACAATCGGCCAATGGGCTGTTACCCACGACCACTTGCCAGTCATACTCGTGCGGTGAAGTGTGGCTTTATTATTATTATTATTATTATTTTTCTCCTTCTTCTATTTTTCTTTTCTTTTCTTTTTGGGTGTTTCTTTTTTTATCTTTTTTCTAAGTTGGTGGCTTCACTGATCTAAGATTTACCTAAAGGCAATACAAGGAAAATGGTCTTGTGGCTAGGTTCTGGACAACCAGCCAATGAGCTATTACGACCGACAACTTGCCAGCCATACCACCCTAGACAATTCATTAGCTACTCAATTTCCGAAGACACTGTCGAAAAGTGAGTCAGTGCAAAAAGTATGTAGATGCTTAGGCTTAAAGTCCCCTCAAATTAGAGGGTGGTTTGATAAGTGTCATACTTATCATCCGAAATTATTTACCGAATTAAAATAAGATTGACTTGGCAAGGACTCGAAACTAAGTCGACATTCGAGTGGACACTCGGGCTAATTAAGCTTGAAGATCGGAAAAGTCAAAGTATTTATGTCCTATCGTATCATTTCCTAAAATTTATAACTTCCAAATGCCTAAGTTCTCTTCTCCTAATTCTTCTTTTTTTTCTTTTTGAATTTCCATTTTTTTTTTAAAGAAACTGAAAGAAATTCTACGTAGTTAACAAAATGAATTCAGGATAAAGTTTCCACCACCCATGCCAAAATGATGCAATGTCCTCATTGTAAAAACAAAGACATGAAAAGCCAGAGTAAACAGAATATCACTTGAACATCATGAGATATCTAGTTAGCTCCACAAAGAATGTGAAATATAGACACATGCTAAATTTAATGCCTTCAGCTAGGCATAATATACACACAAAGAATAAATTAAAAATTCACAAGTGCGGGTCGGAATCAAAATCAAAAGGTTGATCCTAAAACCCGTTAGTAGAAGATGTCTACAGAAGTGGACCACATTATGATGCAGACCCATGCCCCAGGGTCGAGTGGTTCTACGGTTCCCGATGAAAATCATGTAGAATCGAAGGTTGTTAAGCTTGTGAGGCTGGGCCTATGATTTTGTCATGTGCAACCCAAGACCAAAGTGTCGGACAATGGGTAAAGATGATTCAATAGATTTAGATGTCCTCTTAGGACTCAGCTCAGAAAAATAATTAGTTATTTCAAGCTTGGGTTGCACGTGAAAGATATTGTAAGGGTCCTAGTAGAAAGTAGGTGGTTTTAGGACAAAGAACCCTTAGTTCCAAAATCAAAGTTCCCTCAAACTTAGCCTCCCAAATTTTCATTTCAACAATTCTATCCTCCAACATCAAGAGCTTAGGCTCTGGGACATTTAACATATCATTCACCCCATAAGATTTACCCAAGTTCAGGAATCGTGGCTGACTCAGAATTGACTTGGGTACAATGATTTCCAAATCAAAATCAATCCCTTTAGTGTGTGGTTGAGGAATGGGGCTACTGATTGAATCTTCTAGTAAATGAGGATTCGAAATCCAAGTTAGGCCCAATTGAATCCAAATGTTCAATGAACGGGCTATCAAATGGTTTATCAGATTCCTCAAGCCCATATGCCTCACTGAAATCATCTTCCTTAAACTAAAGTGAGGCTTCACTAAGAGATTTTCAACTCTCAGAGTCAAAGAATTCATGATCCTCATTTATATATGTCTCAAAATCGATTGTTATTTCCTGGTTCAAAGAGACATATTTTTTCTTGCTCCTTGGCTCAGGGATCTTAGGTGAATCAATCGATTCATCCTCAATGGGTTGCTGTAGCCCAATCTGGTCATTCCCGATTTCAAAAAATGTATCCCCCCTGACAGGTGCCGGAGCAAGTTCAGACATTAGCTCTCCTGAAGGGGGTTGATCTTGAGAATCATCCCAAGATTTGACTACGGCAACCACAAATTTCATCCTCAGCCTTGATAATTTCCCAAGAAAAAACTCACCCAGGTCCCTATCCCTAACATTTTTGAGCAAATCCAACAAAGAACTATTAAGTTCATCAATCATTTTGATCATAGGCTCCAATGCTTCAGTGCATGGTGTTGGGTGGGCTTCTAAAGATTGTATAGTGTTCCTCAAATTAGGCAACACCCTATCCTAGATCAGGTTCACCTGAACCAAATGGTTCGATTCAGGTTTGGGTGGGTTTGAGTTAGACCTAGGGGAATCAAGATATGGAGGTTATAAGGTCCCTCCCAGATAATAGGCAATTTCAGGTTGTTTAAAGGATGGTGGCGACCTATATTCAGTCGAAAACTGGGGAGGGTAGGTGTTATAATATTATATTCTTCCTGATTATAGATCGAGTTGGTTTGGTGATCAAAGGATGAAGATCTATAATCATTGTAGCTCTGGGAAGGATAGTAATCATAGTCTTGTTGTCTAGGGTTAGGGCCTAGATAGAGAGGTCTGGAATCGTATTCATATCCCCAATCAAAGTCATCCCAGCTAGTGCAAGGGTAATTTGAAGTCAAGTTGGGATAGCAATCATCTTGCGGATAAGTGGTGGCAGGAGGGTAGGAAAGGAAATGTGTGAAAGATGTGGAAGGATACATTGTGGAGTAAGAGGGAAATCAAAAGAGAGAAAGGAGCCTTGCAGTACAAGCAATCAACCTTGTCCTTAGGTGGGTTAGCATAAAGACTTACAGACTCCCAGGACCCATGTTGAGATTATAAATGATTTGGTCTACTTTCATTCGGTCAATCCAATCAGTTAGGAGGGACTGGGGAGAAGGTTCCTCCTTCGGCTTACTCCTCCTGTTCCTAGTGTACCCCCAAGATGCGGTTGTTTGATGCTACTCCCCTAGTTAGACATCAGATTGACTAGTATAAGTAGGTTAATCATGAAAAATCTCAATCGGGATCCCGACGAGTGAACTAGTCGTCAGGGCCAACGTCTAATCAATTTTAGCTAGGCTTGGGACAATGGTGTTGTTGAAGGCTACGAGTTGCTACGCTAACGTGTTTGGTTTTGAAAACCTGTCGTTGTAGTTTGAAAGCGAAGACCTCATGTTCGACAAATAAAATTTATACTGGAATGGAAATCTCGGGTCGAACATAGGGAGGCGGACGTTTTATTTAAATACACGTGTTTATTTCATTTGTCATGAAGTAATTTAATTGATTAGAAGTATCTAACTATTTACAATAAATAGAAGAGAGAGAGTAAGAGATAGAGAATATTACAAACAAAAACCAAAAAGAGATGTAGAATGAACAAGAAATTCATTATCAGAAGATTGTTCATTACACTAAACATTACGACTAGAAAGTAGTAAATCTATTCTAGAAAGAAGTAAATCTATTCTAGAAATCAGTAAAAGGAATGGGGAGAGAGATATCCTCCTCGACGGTCACTTGGAGGACAAGCCAGACGGGACGACACCTGGACGAAGGAGGACGGAGCAGGACGAAGGAGAACGAAGTGGGAAGAACGGGAACGGAGCAACACGTCATCGTCGTTGAGAGATCCGCTTCCGAAAGGGGGATGAAAAATTGACTTTATCTCGCAAGAAGCATCCCAGGTATAGGAGAAGCTTCTCTTGAGCTTTGGAGAGGGAGAGAAGAGAAGGAAGGGAAGAGAATTTCGTGTGAAGGGGGTCTCCTTTTATAGTTGCGAGGAGTGAGGGCAATTTGGTCTTTTTAATTTGGAAAACATTGAATCAGGGGTCTTTAATGATAGATAAAATCGTCGCTAAAGCCCCATCGTGGGCGTAGTGGGGCACCACCCGTGCTGTCGCTTGCCTGCTCGCACGTAACGCGCATTCACGTACTATCGATCTCACGATCGGACGACTTAAGTCGCCTCTCCTCCCGCCTCCTCTGCGCGGCCACCCGTGTCTGATCTCGCATAAGGCATGGTGTGCGATACGGCGTGACCACAATTGCGCGCGCACAACCTCTCGATCATGATCGAATGGTCAATCGCGCCTACTCGCCCACTCGCCTCCTCATGCGGATTCCAGCCTGCGCCTGAAGGTGACCGAGTGCCTTATCCACTGCACTCTACATGTGGATGGGCGGGCGGGTAATCTTTTAAACACGCGATCAGGACCGTTGGATTGAGATCCAACGGTCGAGATAGCTCCTTCCGATGATTCTTCGGGATCTTAAATCACCGGCTGAGCTCCTCTCTTAGCCGTTGGATCTTGATCCAACGACGGAGATGCATTGGCGCTATTGTCTTCAGTGGTTGAGGGCGGCTGGTTGGGTGGCCGAGATGGCACCATGTGGCACCATCTTGGCCGTCCATCTTCTAGATGATGTAGATGGTGCCACGGGTGTTGGATTAAGTTGATTTTCGTGTCGTTACGCTGCGATTGTTGATCCGATTCCATCCGTGCAGTCGGATTTGTCGTTTGAAATGTGGGTTCACACCATTTTGGCCCTTGATCTTCTAGGGTTCCCCGATCTCTATCTGATGCTACAGATGTCTGATTGGTGCGATCTTGGAGTCGTTGAAATCCAATCGTCGTCGCCCTGATCACATCTGTACGGTTGGATCTTCGATCCGAGGCCCCGATAAAAAGTTTGCCCTACCCTTGAACATAAAAGGAGACAATTAACCTCCATTTTATTCAAAGTAATCTAAATGAAAGATGATGTATGTTATGCAATATTTATAGTATGTAATGCAATCCTTGTTGGTGCTAGAGCACCACGATCATTTGTTTTGATGATAACAAAACACGTGTTATTTAACATTTGCACTTGGAGTCTTAGATTTCAGGTGAATTACAAATGTAGACGTGATTAGACGGAATTCGAGCTTGCATCCAGGACGGATTGGAGGAGCTTGATGGAGAACAGAGGGGATTCGCGAGGAGCGATAGATTGAAGATGGAAGGACAAGAAGAATAGGATAGAATTCCATTTTATTCCTTTCATTTATATTTGTCGTTAGTTTCTTGCTCTTTATTTCCTTAGAAAATTATGCTAAAGAGCCTCAAAGTACCCTAGCAGTAGTCCTAGGAACACCGGCACAACCATAAGATACTTAGGTTTTCTGTAGAGAACTTAGAAAACCACTATAGGATTCAAACAGCATTTCTAGACGTCTAATTGCAAAATCAGACATTTGATAATGTTTTTTAAGACGTCTGACTGTTTATTCAGGCGTCTGATAACATTTAGGCTGGACATAGTTAGTTCTGTTTGATGAAATCAGACGTCCAGACCTTAGACCGGACATCTTAGGAGACATCTGATGACTTTGCCAGACGTCCAATTAGTGGACCATTGGCTGGCTTAGCGAACACTCAAGAATGTGACCGTTAGAGCCTTATCAGACATCCTTAAGCCCTTCCAGACGTCTGATAATTCATCATTTTGCCTCGACTGACCCGAAAATCTCTTCTCAGAGATTTTCTAGCCGTTGCAAATCCATTCCCATGAAAAAGTAGGTTTGCAGACATCCAGACATAGTGCCAAACGTCCTGTCTGTCATCTAATGGACTTGCGCTAGAACCCTGTTTAGATCTGATTCAAGTCAGGAAGGAACCGCACGAAATCAGACGTCTGACCTTGAAATCAGACGTCTTAAAGTGGTCTTCTAGATGTCTAATGCCAGAGTTAGACGTCTGATAACCCAGTTAGTGCAATGATTGTTCCTGATTTCGGGTTGATTCACTTGGGCTTTGCACCCAACGGCTATGGAGCCTTTCCTAAGCCATCCAAAGCCTTCCTAAGGCCTCTATAAATAGAGGGGAACCTCTTGGACACCAATACACACCTAAGATACACAAGACACACCTTGCAATACACTTTCAAACCATTTTGTGTCTCTCTTTCTCTCAGCTCAAGTTCTACATCTTGAGAGCATCAAGCTTTGCGCACCCGCTCTCCCGCCCTAGTTCACGAGAGCGACGTAGCGCCGTCGTGTAGTTCACGCATCCGCGTCGTCGATGCACTCCTTTTAAAGGGAAGCATCCTATTTCTTATAGAAGCCTAGGTTTAATATTACTTTGTTGGCTCTATAGGATTATTGTTATTTTATCTTTGTTATTTGGTTGGGTATTCTCTTTGCAAATTCCCGTCTCCTTCGTGGGACAAAATCCTTCTCGTGGAGAGAAGGGGTTGAGGAATGCTACCCTCGCACTTGTAGTGTGGTTGTAATTGAGGTTGAATCACCCTCGTTTAAAGTGATTCGTTTAGTGGATTTTGATCAACTTGGTTGATTGGAAAATCCTAACTCGAGAGGGTTAGGTGGTGGTTTTCACCCAGTTTGGGTTTCCACTTAAAAATCCTTGTGTACTTTGTGTGATTGTATTTCATGAGATTGTTTATATTTTATTTCCGCAATTATTACGTCACCCCTCCTACTAGGGACGAATCTACAATCCTATGCTTAAGAATGTTCATAAATAGACATCTTAAGTAGTGTAAATATGTTTACATCATACCCCTATGCCTATCTTTTGCTAGTCCCTAGCAAAAACTATATGCTATTTATAAAAGAATCTGGTTGAATTATTTGGGCTTGAGTTATTTTCAATCATTAAGAAAATGTTTACTTAGGATCTGAACTTTCAAAGACACAACAGTGCCCGAGTATCTGCCAAAATGCAGACCACCTCAAGCCCTCGCCTTATTCAAAGAAAAATTTATTTTTCGCTTTTTCCTCTTTTATAATTTTTTGGATTTTCAAGTTTTAGGGTTTAAGAGTGGCTTTCTACGGCCATTCAACTTACCCAAGATTTGATGAGAACCCTAAGTTCTAAGCATCTTATTGTGAATGTGATAGACTTGTTGATCGGCAATAAAAATAGACTTGGGATTTCTAAGCCTCTAGGTGACCTTAAAAAGAGAATTTTGTCTAAAGGTGTATCTTTACAACCGGTAGCTTTCTCCCTACTTTGATTTTTATGGGGTCAGCACAAGGGTGAATCCAGTGTATATCTAACCGGTTTATTCTACTTCTCCGGTTCTTCCTAAGTGTTTTGGGATTTTTCAGTGCATTTATTAAGCTGGGTTCTGGACAACCGGTCGATGAGTTGTTACCATCAACAACTTGCCAGCCATACTTGTGCGGCGAAGTGTGGCTTATTTCTTTTGTTTTCTTTTTCTTTTCTCCTTTCTTTTTTGATTTTCTTTTTCTCTTTTTAAGTAGGTGGCTTCCCTGGTCTAAGATTTAACTAAAAGCAGCTAAAAGAGAAAGGTCCAGTGACTGGGCTCTTGACAACCTACCTATGGGCTGTTACCCACGATAACTTACCAGCCATATCATCCTAGAAGGTTCATTAGCTACCCAATTTCCATTAGAATCGTCGAACAATGAGTCAGTGACAAGATAGTGTGTAGATGCTTAAAACTCAAAATTCCCTCAAATCAGAGGGTGGGTTGATAAGTCATGTACTTATCACCCAAACTTATTTACTCCAATTAAAATAGAATTTAGGTTGGCGAGGACTCGAAAAACAAATCCACATTTTAGTGGATACACAGGCCAATTAATTCCAAAGACCTGAAGAATCTTTGTGTTAAAATCATAATGTATTATTTCCTAAGATTGAAAATTTTCTTAAACCCAAGTTCTCTTTCATAATTCCAAATTTCTTTTTTAATATAAATAAAAGAAAATAAAACAAATCTACGGAGCTGACAAATTTATTCAGGGATGAATATCCACTCCCCCATGCCTATCTAATGCAATGTCCTCATTGTATTAAAATCACAAAACAAAGTAGAATAGAGTAGAAAGCACCTGAATTGCATGAATATCAGGTCCACTCCGAGATAAAAACTAAAAAGAACTGTATACGTGCTAAATTTAGTGCCTTCAGCTTGGCGCACTATAAAAAGAATAGAATTAAAGAATTAACAGGTGCAGGTTAGAATTAAAATAAAAAGAAGAAACCTTTGACCTGTCAGCAGATGTCCGCAAATGTGGACCAGATTATGGTGCAGACCCATACCCCATAATCGAAAATATCACAAGTTCTAGATAAAAATTACCCAAAACCTAAAATCAGTATCAAGCGGGGTTGGGCCTAGGATTTATGAGGATGCAACCCAAGACCAAAAAGTTGGGTTATAGAGAATTCAAGCTCAAAAGGATAATCATTGAATGTATGCTTAGGTTGGACATCCTCAGAACAGATGTCGTAATGGTCCTGGTTTGACGGTTTTAGCTTAATAGGAACCCTTTGACTCAGTCTTCTACTTCCTCTGGAACTTGCTTCCCAAATCAAAATTTCCCAGCTCATATCCTCCTCATTCAGCATGTCAAATTCTAGGACCTCTTGCATATTAGTTACCCCATTGAAATCTCCAAGTCTAAATGATGTGGCTGAATCAGAATTGACTTAGGTCTAATTATCTCATCAATAGAATCATCGATAAGCTCAATGGGGTGTAACTGACAATTAGGGCATTGAATTGAATCCTCCGAAAAATGCGATTCTGGATTCGTAATGTGAGCCCCAATAAGATCAATTTCCTCAATTATTGGGTTATCAAATGATCGATTAGATTCCTCTAGCCCAATCGTCTTACAGAAATCATGTTCTGTAAACTCGTGTGAGACTTTGTAAATTTTATCTTCACCATCAGAATAAAAAAAATCAACATCCGTATTAATGTATGTCCTAAAATCATTTATCACTTTCTGATCCATGGAGACATACGTTTCCTTGTACCCCAGCTCAGGGACCTCAGGTGAAGAAATCAGATCATCCTTAATTAGTTGCTCTAATTCAATCTGGTTAGCCTCGTAACACGTGTCCCCCACAATAGGTGCCTGAGCGGGTTCTGACATTGGCTCTCCTGAAAGAAGTTCATCCTATGAATCATCCCACGATTTAACTAAAGTGACCACAAATCTCATCCTCAATTTAGCTAACTTCCCAAGTAGAAACTCACCTGGGTTCTTATCCTTAACATCCTGGAGCCAATCTGACAAATACTTGCTCAAATCATCAATCATTTCAATCAGGGGCTCCAATCTTTCAATGGAAGGTGTTGGTTGAACTTCTAAAGTTCATATGATATTCCTCAAGTTAGCCAGAACCTTATCTTAATCCTGGTTACCCTGAACAAAATGAGCTGATTTAGGGTTGGGTGGCTTTGGTGTCAATGCAGGGGAATTAACGAATTGAGATTCGTTATATCCTTCCAGATAATAGGTCATTTCAGATTGTTCAAAAGGTGAAGATGACCTAAAGGTAGTGTAACTAGAGGATGGGTAAGGATCAGTTTATCCTTCTTGATTGTATATCGTATTAGGTTATTCATGAAAGGTTGATGATCTATAATCGATGTGGCTTTGAGAAGGATAGAAATCACAATCATAGCGTTCAGGGTTAGACCCTAAACACGGAGGTCCAAAACATTATCCCCAATCCGAGTTATCTCAACTAACTGATGGTTGATTACAGTACGAGTTGGGATAATCGTCATGTTGAGGATAATTCAAAATAGGAGGGAAAGAGCGGGAATGCGTGTAATATGTGGAAGGATTCATGAGAGATGGGAGGAAGAAAGGTGCCTTTCAATACAAACAATCAAACCTATCGTTAAGTGGGCTAGCCTAAAGACCTATAGACTCCCAAAACCCATCTTGAGATAAAGGATCGATTTGATCTACTTTTGTCTGTTCAATCCAACCAGTTAGAAGGAGGGACTTGGGAGAAGGTTCTTCCTTTAGCTTGCGCCTCCGATTCCTAGTGTACCCCCCATTCGCGATCGTTTGATTCTGCTTCCCTAGCTAGACATCAAATTGAATAGTAGAAACAAACTAATCAAAAATAATCTCGTTCTGGGCTCTGAAGAGCGAGTCGAATCCTTAAGGCCAACGTCTACTCTGTTTTATTTAGGGCTAGGTTAGAATGTGCTTTGGAATGTGATGGGTCCTTTATCTGAGTTGTGCTCCTAATGATTGATTGATTTGTGTGTACGTACACAACCAGTGGTTTTCATGCAAGATTACTTTTGATGCAGTGAATTTTAGGGTTCAAATCTTGCTTAGTAGCTTTTAGGATTCAACTTTAGGTGTTTTCGAACAAGTTTTGTTAGCACACCAAGTTTTGAAGTCACAGGTGAAGATGTTTTCCTTTAAAACTTAAAAGAATGTGGTGTGCCTAGTAAATCCCTAAGAGTTGAACCTATGTGGCAGCTACTTGATGAGTTGATTTTAATTGAAGTGGTGCGGCCTAATCAACTCAAAGAATTGGCCTATTGCACCACTTTATTAGGCACACAAGTGATTACCTAATCTGATTTCTACTCAATTATGTGTTTGGATGTGTGTACCAGTTCCAAAGATAGGTTTACCAGTTGAGTTTGAAAATCAGATGAGGTTATGTTCCTCTGTGAGATTTTTTTTTTTTCCTTTTTTTAATGTGGAGGCTGGGGCGGGTGTAGGTGTCAAACAACAAACAATCTAACCTTAGAGTTTATAAGAACACCTAGTTTGATTGATGTTTGTGTTATTATGTGGTGAAATGAAATCTAATGGGTGGGAGGTGCGGGATAACTCACAGAACCTTTAGCAGCACTTTTCTCCAATCTACTGTATTTGCTCGTCTCAAAAGAGTACCTGCAATCACAATAAGGAGAGAAGTGAGGTAAATGATTTGTAAGTTGTAAAAACGCGAAGGAAAATCGAAGGGTGTCGCCTCCCCGGCAATGGCACCAAAATGTTGAAGGCAACGAGCTGCTACGCTAATGTGTTTGGTTTTGAAAACTTGTCGTTGTAGTTTGAAAGTGAAGAGCTCATGTTCAACAAATAAAATTTATACCGGAATGAAAATCCCGCGTCGAACACAGAGAGGCAGATGTTTGATTTAAAAATGCGAGTTTGTTTTATTTATCACGAAGTAATTTAATTGATTAGAACTATCCAACTATTTAAAATAAATAGAAGAGAGAGAGAGTAAGAGAGAGAGAATATTACAAGCAAAAACCAAAAAGAGATGTAGAATGAACAAGGAATTCATTATCTGAAGATTGTTCATTACACTAAACATTACGACTAGAAAGCGGAAAAAATGATTACACTAGAAAGTAGTAAATCTATTTTAGAAAGCAGTAAAAAGAATGTGGAGAGAGATATCCTCCTCAATGGTTGCTTGAAGGATGAGTCGGATGGGATGACACCTAGATAAAGGAAGATGGAGCAGGATGAAGGAGAATGAAGTGGGAAGAACGGGAACGGGGCAACATGTTGTCGTCGTCGCGGGATTCGCATCCGAAAGGGGGATGAAAAATTGACTTTATCTCATGAGAAGCATCCCAGGTGTGGGACAAGCTTCTCTTGAGCTTTGGAGAGGGAGAGAAGAGAAGGAAGGGATGCGAATTTCATGTGGAGGGGGTCTCCTTTTATAGTTGTAAAGAGTGAGGGCAATTGGGTCATTTTAATTTGAAAAACATTAAATCAGGGGTGTTTAGTGACAGATAAAATCGTTGCTAAAGCCCCATCGTGGGCATAGTGGGGCGCTGCTCACGCGTCTGCTCGCCTGCTCACACGTAGCGTGCATTCACATACCGTCGATCTTAGTCGTTCGATCGTGAGATCAGATGGCTTAAGTCCCCTCTCCGCCTGCCTCCTCTGTGTAGCTACCTGTGTCTGATCTCGCGTGAGGCGTGGCATGCAATACAGCGTGAGCGTAATTGCGTGCGCACGATCACTCGATCGTGATCGAGCAGTCAATCGTGCCCGCTCGCCCCTCGCCCGCTTGCCTCCTCATGCGGATTCGAACCAGCGCTTGAAAGTGATCGAGCGACTTATCCACTGTGCCGCACACGTGGATGGGCGAGTAGCCGATCTTTTAAACACGTGATCAGGACCGTTGGATTGAGATCTACTGGTCGAGATAGCTCCTTCCAGCGATTCCTCAGGATCTTCAGGGGTCGGCTGAGCTCCTCTCTCAGCCATTGGATCTTGATCCAACGATGGAGATGCATGGCGCTATTGTCTTCAGTGATTGAGGGCGGCTGGTTGTGCAGCCAAGATGGTGCCACGTGGTGCCATCTTGGCCATCAATCCTTTGGATGATGTAGATGGTGCCACGGGTGTTGGATTGAGTCGATTTTCACGCTGTTAGGCTACGATCGTTGATCCGATTTCATCCGTACGATTAGATTTGTCGTTTGAAATGTGGGTTCACACCATCTTGGCCCTTGATCTTCTAGGGTTCGTCGATCTCTATCTGATGCTACAAATGTCTGATTAGGGCGATCTTGGAGTCGTTGAACTCCAATCGTTGCCCTAATCACATCTTTATGGTTGGATCTTCGATCTGAGGCCCTGATAAAAAGTTTGCCCTGTCCATGTACTTAAAAGGAGACAATTAACCTCCATTTTATTCAAACTAATCTAAATGCAAATGATGCGTGTTATGCAATATTTATAGTATGCAATGCAATCCTATGCTTAAGAACATGCATAAATAGACATCTTAAGTAGTGTAAACATGTTTACATTAGGTGCTTCAGGAATGTGATGGGCCCTTAATGATTTGTGTGATAATGTGTGACTGTGCACAACCAAGAAGTTTTCAAGAAAGATTGTTAATGATGAGGTGAGTTTTAGGGTTCGAATCTTGCTTAGTAGCTTTTCGGATTCAAATATTAGGTGTATTCAACAAAGTTTTGTGAGGCAAACCAAGTATTGAAAGCATGAATTCAAGTGTTGTTCCTTTATAAATCAAAAGAATACAGAGTGCCTGGCTTGACCTAAATATTGAATCTTATGGGGTAACTACAAATTGAATTTCTTTTAAATTAGTTGGTGCAGCCCAAATAATTCAATCAATCGGCCCAAATGCACCACCAATTAAGGCACATAGAAAGGTGATTAACCTAATATGATTTCTACTCTTTTATGTATTAATTGGTGTACCGGGTCCACAAGTCAAAATTCCAGTTGAGTAGATGAAAATCAAGTTAGGTTATGTGCCTTCGATGTGGGTGTATAAAGTATGTAAATTGATTTGTCCCACAAAAAGTATCTTCTTGTTTCTTTTTTTTTATAAAATGCGAGGGCGAGATGGGTGAAGGTGGCAAACAAGGCACACAAAGTCTATCCAAGGGTTTATGGAAACACCTAAGTAGACTAAGTCTTGGTTATGGGTGTGGTGAAATGAAACCAATGGGGGTGGGGGATGTGGGGGACACTTACAAAGTACTCTACCCACACTTTACTCCATTCTACTGCACTTGGATCTCAATGCTAGGGTGCCTGCAAGACAATATATCAAAGATAAGAGTGGCTAGTGCTATGTAAAAGCAAGGAAGTGTAGAAAACAACAAAGTAAATTCTGTTGCCTCCCTGGCAATGGTGCCAAAATGATGTGCATGTTTCGCGTGGTGGAAATCAAGGTTCGGAGGACCCATCGTCATAGTTCGCAAAAATTGCTATCAGAAAAAATTTATAACCGAAATATGAAATATGAGTCTCAGGTAGAACATAAGGACCACACCTCATTTGTATTTGTTTTTGGTCATTTTTATCTATTCTAATTTTTTTTGTATTTTTGTCAGGTAAGAGATTAGGTCAATAAAAATTGTATCTACTTCCAAGAATATATGAGAGAGTGGGAGAAAGAGAGAGAGAGAGAAACAATCATCTATTCATGAAGAATTGTTTGTTACAACTACGAAAGTTGGAATACTACAATATGAAAGTGAGAAAGATAGAAAGAGGTGATAGAAATCCCCCTCGACGGTTGCTCGGAGGACGACTCACTCTGACATCGCCTGGAGGAAGGTGGCAAGGAGTGGGATGAATGGAGGCAGAGCCAGAGGATGGAGGATGGGGCAGGATGGTGTCATGGCAAGGATCTTCCTTTCGAAGGGCGGTGGGAGGACGGCCATGGGATGCTGCACGAATTGGGATGAGGGAAGGAAAAACTATTTGGTTTTCTACTCTAGAGGAGCATCTTGGGCTTGGGACGAGTCTCTCTAGAGCCATGGAGGTGGTGAGAGGAAGAAAGGAAGAGATGGTTTGGAATGGTGGTTGGTAGTGATGAGACACTCATCATGATCTCTAATTACCCCTAATTAACTAGTCTTCCTAATTAATTAGCTAAGGTTTTGAATATATAATGGTTAATTATAGAATAAGGGATATTTAGTAACGGACCTTAAAATACGTTTAAAATGACATTTTATCATTCAATTAACATTATTCAAAATATAGATAATAATTGGACTTGAAATCCTATTAATCATTCCTTTAATTAATAAGATAAGTAACTTAAACTTAATGTAAACCTAAGTATATAATAACTTAAGTGATTTTATTTAATCTAATAAATTAATCTTGAAAGGTCAAAAATGTAAATTCAATGTGAAAACATAATATTTATCTTATTTGCTAACATATATAAAAAGTTGAAAAAGATCTAAGTTAAAATAAACCTTCAAACCTGGGTTTACATTTTAGTCCTTAAATTCATTATAGTCGGGTCCTTATTTCTCACACAGGTCCTTAAGTTTTATTTCATTTAAGTCCCTCTTCGTCTTCTTCTTCTCTAGCCGAATGAACGGCTGGTGGCATAGAGTCACCCTACCACGCGATCACTGCATCACCGACATCATCCTTCTTTGTCCAAGCTCTCGCAGCTTGCGCTCACCACCTCCACCTCATCCACCGGTCTGGATTAACCGAGAATCGTATTTTTCAGTGGGAGATAACCTCACTGTCGTTGGAGACGACGACGGAGGTTAAGCCCCTCAAGCTCCTTCTTCGGCCAGACCCTGCCACTCTCTTCGCCGCAAACTGCTATAAATATCCCCTCACACCTCTGATTTTATTCAAGTTTGCTCCCTTCCCTCTTCTAACACTGTAGCCGACTTTGATAGGCTATTCGTCGAAAACTCCGGCGACTTTCCATTCCATTTTCCGACTTCCTCCGTCCATCTAAATCAGCTAAGGAGATCCACCGTGGTCTTCCGCATCTCTGACACAGGCGCCGACCCAAGGAATCCTCTGCTCCACCTCAAATCCGCCCGTCTAAGATCTTTCTTCCACCCTCTGATTTCATCGTCCACTATGAACCTTCGGCGGAACCCTATTGACCCCTTCGTCCAGGTAACAGTAGATTAGGCATAGGAGTAGTAGTAGGGTAGCTTAGTTAGTTAGTTTAGTTTGTTAGATTAGAGTAATTTTATATTTTAGCTTCATCTTCTCTGATTCCGACGAGTTCCTTAAGCTTGCCATAGACTTAATTTCATTTTTTTAATTCACTGTACACCTTCCTGTATCTTCCATGATCACTTCTAAATCACTTAATCGCTAATTGAATCACCTAATCGCCTAATTCAAATTCCACCTTCACTGACTACTATCACTGTCCATGGTTACAGTAATCAAGTTAATTTCACCTCCACTGGGTTCTTTCATCATCTATCACCACTTATGAACCCTAATCAACACTATAATACATATATATACCGCATATAAATTAAACGCCTAAATATAATTATGTTCCTGTGCTCGCTGTCCATAGCGGCTCAGGAACTGTTCAAACTATTAATTAACTATATAATTATAACTGCTAACATCTGTTGACTTGTTTTAACATCTCAATCAAGTGGTTAAACAAGTCTTGAGCTTTAACCACTCAGACTTTTTAAGAAAACGAATTCACTGTCAAATCGTAATTTTAATGGACAAATGAAGAATTAAATGTGATACTGAGGTTCCTTGTAACCTTAGGATCTTTTCTAAATAAAAAATGGTTAGTTTTACCAATTTGTACACACTTTTCCCATTTTCTGGACTCACCGGAGCTCCGGCGAGCTTCGGCGAGTCAAATCTGTGTTTCAGCCTCTAAAACTTGTTGAGAAGCTCCAGAATGATAAAGTATGGATCACTGATTAATTTGAGGATATTTGTTTGAGGATTTAACCACTAGAACTGCAGAATGAACTTCATATTCTCCAACTCCGGCGGAGTTGGATAAGTCTGATAAAAAGATTTAAGAAGCATTTAAAGAACTCAGAAGCTTCAGTGCAATGCACTGAAGCTATTTAAACCTTTAAAACAACGTAACAAACTCTGAATGATTCTGTCAAACAAACATGTTTTCAAGTTTAGGCAGCAAGCCTGAAACCCTAGGAATCAAAGTCAGTACACAAATCTAAAGATCTAAATAAATTTCTGATGTTGTGGAGACTCTAATTAAGGCTTTAATTTCTTGTGGAGAAGTTCTGAGCAGAAAGTAAATTTTTGTGCTTCCATAGTCAAACATGAGTCTGATAATGGAGATGTGAGCTTGAATTGAGGTATTGAGGAGTGAAAATTATATCTGGGAACTTGTTTGATGATCTAAAAGTTGTTAAAGTGAGCTCAGATGATTTATTTAGTGAGAATTTAGTTCCTGTCAATTTGGGTTACTTTCAAACCCAAACAAACAGGAGAAGCATTCTGATGAAATTTGAATTTGAATTCTGCCCAGATTAATTTGGTATAACCCTTAGAATTAGTCTAAATCAATTAGAAACACTTTTAAGTGTCTGTTGCACATATTGAAGTTTGAAATATAAACTCTGAAGCTTTCAGAGAACTGAAGAGCTTCTCTGCTGGTTCTAAAGGTCTTAAGAACTTAAATCCTATTCTAACAGATGCGGAATCAGTTATATAACATGTACAGACCTTAAAATAAAAGAGAGAAGTCCATCTGAGGAATCTGAAGATATAATTTTACTTTCCAGGTAAAATTAACCTGTAGGAACCCTTGATTTCATCTTTTAAATTGAAAAGGAAAACATCTTCAAAGCCTTAAATTGACCTTGCAATTGTGTAGACCAACCTTAGAGCTTTCTAGCAAACTTGAAATCACTCAATTTGGAGCTCTGGGTAGAAAGTTATGATCATTTGAATTTGGGTCTGGAAGGGGTAGGATAGTCCCACATCGCTTGTTCACGAGCGCACGCCTGGGGATAAAAACAATTTGTTACTTTGGCTATGCAGTTGTCAGCGCTTGGCACACCGGTTACCGATTCTATCTGAACATGAGCATGTGTGTGTATGTGTAGGCTTTGTGCCTGCGGGTGTGCGCCCTTGGGGGTGTGAGCGAATGTGTGCCCTGGGAGGGCGAGAGAGGCCCGAGAGGCTGGGTTGAGCTGAAATGGCTCAAGACTGTGAATCGATAAATAAATCGAAAATGAACCTAACTAAGATTAGGCGAGGTCCAAGTAGGCTCTAGTCCCGCCCTGGTCTCAGGGTGCTGTGTATCCACGAAAGGACCTCACTGCAAATAAAATAACTTTTGGTTAGAAAAAGTAAAAAAACTCGGTTCAGCTGAAAGACTTAAGGAAAAGAGAAGTTGATGGTTGTTAAGCTAAGTATTGAAGCTGAAAGCTAAGGAAAGAAGCACAGGCACTAAGGAAGGAAAAGTGACTAAGGAACAAAGGAGAAAACTAAGGGAAGAAGAGAAGGAAGGAGAAGACTAAGGGAAAAAGAATATGAGATAGGAAGAGAAGAAGGTAGGAACAACAGAAGAGAGGTAAGGAAGAGAGCTCGAGAGAAGAAAATAAAAAAAGAAAGAAGAAGATAAGTGGCTGAAGAAAATAAAAAGGCATCATTACTTTGGAAAGTAAATGAATTTTTTTTGCATCATTACTTTTCGTTCTTAATTTTAAAAAGGCATGTTTTAATAGAATAACTTTTAATTACCTTAATTTCTTTGGAATGAAATTGAATTGAAAAACTAACATGTTTACTTGTTAATAAAGTACAACATTTTAAGTAATTTTTTTTTGCATATGTAATTTTGCATATTCTTTATAGTTTAAATATTTTGACAAAATTCATGTTTTAAAAATCAATCTAGTTATACCTCCTAAATTTATAGAGAAATAAAAGAGAATTGGTGAATTTGGAGAAAATTATTAAACCTCCTAGTGAATGACCTGGACTCAACCAGTAAAAATTTCTAAAATGTTAGGTTAATTCGACCCTATACTACACAACCGATAAAACTACGAGTTAACCTAAGTGATTTCTTCTACTCTTAATTAAGAGAAATTAACTTAATTACTAAGTTGAGTAGAATCGCGCTACCAAGTAGGTCCTTTTATAGTGGAGAAGGAAGAACAAATTTGCATATGGGTCATTACTGACGTCCGTAAATGTTGCTACAGATATGCCCTTTTTGCCATTGAAGATCCACGCCTTCAATTGCTTTGACGGTATGCATGGGCCATTAGTGACAGCTGCAAGCGTCACTAAACACCCGTGTCACAGAAGATCCACGTATATCTTCACTGGTCACACCCCGCTAGCACTACGCGCTTCACGGGCTCGTGCTCCCCGAGTCGTGCCGTGCACGCGTGGGCTGGCATGCATTGTGCAGTTGCTGCAGGTGGCTGCGGCTGTGCCTGGTGCGCTGCAGAGCTTCATGCGCTCTCAATTGCTAATTAGGGGGTTGTCGGGATTCCAACCTGCGCCCCTTCTTTGGGAGTGCCTCTCTCCAACCAACGCGCCAGGACGTCCAGATCATCGTGCGGACGTCTTAACGCATGCGGTGGAGATGAATCCCCAATTGTTGGATCTTCATCCAACGGCTGTGGTACGAGATGAGCGACGATTAGGAGGTGCCTTCAATTACTGCTGGCCGGTGTTGGGCGGCTTGGATGGTGCCACATGGCGCCATTTGGGCCATCCATTTTTCTATCTATTGCATAGGGTGCCACGATGCTTGGATCGAGTTGATTTCCAAGATGCCGAACTGTGATCGTCACATTAGATCCATCCATATGGTTGGATTTTTCATTCAAAGCCTGTATGGATGTCGAATTGCCCTCCTGGCTGTTGATCTTCCTCAGACATCATATGATGCTACGAGACTCCGACCTAGATGATTTCGGAGGCATTAGCCTTCGATCATCATCCTGATCAGATCTGTATGATCTGATTGTCCATCTGAGGCCCTGAAATAAATCCTCTTCTCTCCTAAGCAGAAAAAGGATGCAATTAGCCTAAATTATATACGACTACTGAAAATGCAGATTGATGCATGCTATGAAATATTTATAACATGAAATGCAAATCTAACCCTAGGAACATGCATGAATAGGCATTTTAGACTCAATAATTATTTCTAGATCACTAGGGCTAATGCCTCTTAGGTCAGAAGTTGTCCACCCAATTGCTGCCCGATATTCAGAAATAGTTGTAGTCAACCTAAGCTCTTGGTCCCTAGTCTGGTGTGCATTGATAATCACAGCGAAGGGTTGATTGGGTCCTAGGTAGACATACTTGAGGTCGTTGGGTAGAGGTTTTAATTCAGGTGCTGGTGGTACAATATTTGATGGGTAAGGGAAATGAGGGAGTTGAGTGACATCAATCTCGTCAAATGGGGGTTGTTGTTGGAAATCAGTCCGGCAAAGTTCTACAACCTCCAGAGATTTGGTTGGGTCAGGCTAGTTTAAAGCTGGTTGATTTAGATGGTCCTTTAAAGGGCTTGCTATCAGGCATTCCTCAACTAGAGTTTCAACAGGATCACATTCCTCGACCTAATTGCAATGAAAAGACTTTGTTGCCTTGAAGATATACAATTGCATCTTCCTATCTCCAAAGGCAATCTCCATGCATCCCTTGTCGCAATCAATGTTAGCCTTGGCTGTAGCCAAAAAAGTCTGCCTTGGATGATGGGTGTGTTTTCTAGCTATTCGGGGACCTCCATGTCAAGGACTAAGTAGTCAACTAGGAAGTACAAGTCCTTAACCCAAACAATTACATCCTCAACTAACCATTTTGGGGTTTTCACAGATCAGTTGGTCAGTTGGCTAGTCACAGGTGTAGACTTTAGTTCTCCAAATCCAAACTGCTGGTAAAGGATAGTCGGGATTAGGTTTATCAAAACACCTTGATCTAGGAGCACTCGATCAAAAGTCAAATCCCAAATATTACATGAGATCAAAGGTGCTCTAGGGCCAGTTCTTTCTGGATGTAGGCTACTCAATATCACTGAACTAGCCTGCTTAGATAACACTACCTTCCTAGGTGCTTGGGTGTGCAAACATCCTTCACAAACTTTGTGTAGGTCAGGATATCTTTGATTTCATCTAGGAGGGGTATATTGATCTGTACCTATTTGAATATTTATAACAACTCCTCATGCTCAACCATGCTTTTTTTCTTCTTGGCCTTAACCAAGGCTTCAGGGTATGGGATTTGGATTTGAAATGGGTTAAGTTCCTAATCGTTGGGTTCTTCCAGCTCATCTTCAAAATTAACTATCTCAGGTGGTGTACTCACGGGAGGGGTCGGCCATTTGGGATCCTGGGTTTGGGTGCCACTTCTCAAGGTAATCACAATAGCTGAGGCATTGGCACCAGGGCTTGGTCCTTGAGAAGAACAAGAAGTAGCAAACCCAGGGTTGTCTGTGGGGCTTGTAGAATCACGTGGGCTTGCCCCTGATTTTGTTGGAACCCTTGAGAATTGTGGCCTCTATTCATTAAATTCCTTGGGTTTTGTTGTGGTTGAGATGGAATGGACCCCTATTGTCTGTTATCCAATAGTTGACCCAATTGGCCCTTCACTAAAGCCATATCCTCCTGATGTTTCTAATTCATATCAGCAATCATTTTGATTAGGGTGTCCAGTTGGTTTTGTTGTGTAGGAGCCTCCCTATTCTGGTTATAGGGTGGTCAAGTAGGTGGACCTTGCTAATAGGAGGGGGGGTTTGGCCTAGGTTGGTTCTGGAATTGGTTCGATTTTTGGTTTATCCAGGAAAAATTTGGGTGATTGCGTCATTCAACGTTGTAAGTGTTGGAGAAAGGGTCAGGTTTGGAGTAACCTTGGATGGCATTGGCATCTTCCATGGTAGGAGGTGACGAAGGGGAGGGGAAAGAATAGTAAAGGTATGAGGGAGCAAAAGTCCCTCCCTGGAATGTACGCAAGGGTTGTTCCAGGTGTGCTTGGTTTATAGACTGAACCAAGTCAGCATTGTGAGCTCCCTTTGCTAGGGAGAAGGTTTGCAAGGGTGTCTGGGATTGATTCAGAAGCTTGTCAATTTTCTTGTCTACCATCTCAACTTGATCTAGCTTCTTTGCTATGATGTCCATGTCAACCATCCCTGAATTAGTTTGCACTTCGTAAATCCCTCCACAGGGTTTACTGGACCTGTTTGATTGGGACATGGAGGCATTATTAAGCGAATTGTCACTCATGGACTCAAAGAGTTCGAATGCACTTTCCTCATCTTTGTTCAGAAAATTTCCTCCACATGAGGAATCAACAAAATTCCTACGGTTGCTATCCAAACAATGGTAAAAGATCTAGGACAATTGCCACCTTAGAGCCTCATGGTGTGGGCATTTCCTCAGTAATTCATTAAATCTTTCCCATGCCTCATTAAATTGTTCGTCACCTTGTGGTGTGAATGTGGTAATGGCTCTTCTAATGACATTGTTTTTACCTAAGGGGAAAAATTTCTTCAAGAATGCATGCCTCAGTTCCTCCCAGGTAGAGATGGGTCTCCCTGAGGTTCTAACCCAGTGAGAAGGTTTGTCTTTTAGGGAGATAGGGAACATCTTAATTAAAACAATATCTAAGTTGATGTTCCTTGATTTCACAGTCCGGGTGATCTGGTCTAGGTCCTCTAGGTGTTGGTAGGGGTCCTCATTTGAGCTCCCATGAAAGTGGCTTTGAATTAAGCTAAGGACATTTAGCTCAAAATTATCTCCCCCTTCGGCGACCCTAAGATGTGGCTCAATTCGGATAGCAGACAGCTCATAAAAATCACGAAGAGGCCTTGGTTGGCCCTCGAGAGGTTGTGGTGGGTTAGGTTGGTTCAGTGGACGTTGCCCTCGAGGGTTTTGTAATCAGTGTTTGGCATGAATGATGGTGTGAATCTATTCTTGTTGGAGTTGGTGGTTGGCAGAGATTTGAGCTTGAATGATGGCCATAGCATCGGGTTGAGGTTAGTCCTCAATCTCATTAATTCTTGGGTCATCCATTTCCTTGTCCTTTGAAGAATCGAGTCTCCTCCTGATCTCCCTTTCTAAAACAAACAACTCAGGATGAAGTGATCGTCTTCCGTGCATACACTAGAGAAGAATAGGTAGGGGTGTAAAGAGGGACAGGTGCAAGAAAAGCGTGTGCACAATTAAGCAAACAAGTTTAGTCACTATAGTGTAGACCTAGGTCACCTAAAAGTCTTGGAAATTGTAATCAAGTCCGCAAGAACTTAAACGTTCCTTCTCAAAGTTATTATAGCCAGATTGATTAGGAGGGGATTGAGGGGAAGGTTCTTGCTTTGGCTCGCATCGCTGGTTTCTTTGTACCCCACAACCATGGTCATTTGACACTTCCCCATAGCCTAGACACCAGATTTCACGATGGGAATTAAGTCCAAGCACTTGACAAACCCAATCACTTTTCTAGGACTTAGATTAGTCCTACCTTGGGCACATCTACTCAATTTTAATATGGGGCTAGGTTAGTGCTTGTGCTCATGATATGTGATGAGGCATTGTTGGGGGTTGTGCCTCTTGGTTTATCCAATTAAGAGTGTGTGCGCACTCAACAAAACATGGTTTGCAACCAAGGTTTTTAGGATGTGGTGTCGCTTAATGATTCATCCTTACTTTAGTGATTTTTAGGGTTGAAATTTCTCAATGGATTCAGACAATGTTTAAGTAGGCACACAATGCTTTGCACACAATGGTTGATAGTTGATTTCCTTTGAGAGACTAATGTAACCTAGAAAAACAACCCTAATGTATTCACCCTAAAGTTCATGTAATTCTACCAGGTGAATTGATTTTAGTTGAAGTGGTGTGATTAAATACAAACATGGGTGGCTTCACAAACACCACCTTAAAAGAAAAGAAAACTCCAAAAGGATTTTCTTCAAGAACATTAGAGTGTATTTTTTTGTTTGGGTGATGGATTTGAGATGTGGGTCAAGTAATCATTCACCATGGCATTTTCTTCTTTAGATAATGGAGAGATGGGACTATGCTAGGTCAAGTGGAACTCACAAAAGTTCTTCACCGCACTTTGCTCTGACTCTATCAATGTGCATCGCTCTCCTTTAGTCACCGACACATCGAGTTCCTGCAACCAAAGAAAGAGAGAAAGAGGGTTAGAAATTAGATGGCAACGAAGGCAAAAAATTAACATCCTCGAAACACATTAAGTTAAATCTAACGTTATAGCATTCATTTGTGACATCAATTTTGAGTGAAGATATGGATTAGGTGAGTCCAAGTGTCGAATGCATGGTGGTGTGAAATCAGATTAGTTTGTTGCTTTAGGGTGTCACAACAATGTTTGTTTTGTTTACTTGCGAGAAAATGAGAGAGAGAGAGAGTAGGGCTAGAAATTGCATGAATCTTAGGGTATAGTTTTAGGGTTACATTCTAGAGACCACATTTGGGCTAACCTAGACTTAATCAAGTCTAAGGTTTAGCCGGTGAGCTTGGTCACCTTGTGGGCCACTCACCATAAACCCCAACTGAAGAAAAATGGGCTCAAATTAATTTTAAAACATGTAAGCAAACTTGAATTCGTTGTCGCACTACTGGGTGGCTTCAACCTCTCTTGCTGAACCTGGTGACTAAGTTTGCGGGGCAGTGTCAAACGACTGCGACTAAGGGGTAACGAAACCGGAGGCGTGAGCCGAAGGAAGAACCTTCCCCTTAGTCCTCTTGTAACCAGGCTGGCTGGGTTAGCTTGAGTGGCGGGAATCACTTTCAGTCCATTGTACGACGAATTTTTCTTCAAGAATTCAAACTTAAAATGAAAAATCTGGTCATCTGATCGTGAGGACCATCTAATTGACAGGGTTTTGGCCTTGTCTGGCTTGGCTACACCAACCCAGGGGTTGGGTGGTGTATGTAAGAAAGGTCAGTTAGACCTCGACTGGTTGGACCTTAGAAGCCGCCCCCATGGAGGCAAGTCACGTTGCAAGGACCATCTTCTCCCCCCACTTCTTCTACTCCCTTAGCTGCAATGGCTACTCCTGGACCTGAACCTGGACCAGGTCAAGATGTTGGTAATCTGGACCGATGTCTCGTCTCGAGGCCTAGGTGGTTGAATCAGAGGAATGGCATCAGTAGAGCATGGACCGTATCTTGATGATGCTTGACAAAATGCATCATCCAGAGCGAGGAGAACAACTTCGAGATTTCTATGATCCAGTCGCACCGGTCGTTGCACCCGTAGTTCAGATTCTCATAGGCAGAGACGCATTTGAGCTCAAGCCTAATGTGATCGGTTTGATCAGTAGTCATTTTTATGAAAACTCAAGTGAAGATCCATTCCAGCACTTAGAGGACCTGAGTCAACTCGCAAAAATGATTCGACCCAGGATTGTTGATCTTGGGATTGTTCTGATGAAGCTTTTCCCATTTTCTCTGAGGGACAAAGCTTCATACTGGTTCAAGACCATTTGGAAGCCAATTGGAATTTGGCCAGAATTATGAAGTGAATTCCTATAAAAGTTCTTCCCAATCAGTCGAACGAATGCAATGAGGCATGCAATCATGACTTTCTCCCAAGGAGCTGGGGAGAAGTTACATGACGCCTGGGACCGATTTCACGACCTTCTTCGGAAATGCCCGCACCATGGCATACCCAAATGGCACCTAGCTCAGATCTTTTACCATGGGCTAGACGACACACATTGGTATCTAGCTGATGAAGCTAGTAGTGGGAATTTCGTTGCGAAAGACAAGAACAACACATTTGAGTTGTTTGAATCTTTTGCGGAGAACTCGACGAATGCCGCATCCATGAACTAGTTCCAGCAACCTGGTCAGCAGCGAGTTGGTGTCCATGAGGTTCACATCGAGTCCATTCGAGCTGACATGGCTATCATAGTCAAGCAGCCAGATAGAATAAACTTGATCGAAAGAAAGATTGACCAAATTAGTCAGGGTCAATTTGACCTGAACAAGACCCTCCAATGCATCCCAAGCCCCTCCTGCTCGAGTTAGTCTACTCACTCGGGATGCACCTTTTCCTTATTTTTGAGATCCTACATATCACGATCTCGTAAACATTCTCGATCTGGCACCATATGACCAAGGTTACGCACCACCCATTGACTATAATACGTATCCCCTTCATGGATATACATCTCAAACATCTTCGACCTACGAGGATGTCAGCGCTATTCAAGGATTCAAGTGTAATAACCCGTATTCAAAGACGTATAGCCCTAGTTGGCACCAGCATCCGAACTTCTCCTGGTCTGGTAACTCACGGAGACCACATCAAGATCCACACTACCAGACCAGGCAATACGGGAATGCGCAAAACACATACCCTAGGCAGCAACCATTCCAACCTCAGCAGCATCAACCCCATTTTGTATACTAGCCGCTGCACCAAGCTGCCAGTTACTCTTCAAAGCAGGCTAACCATCTGGAGGCACTGAAAGAGGAGCTGCAAGAATCAATGAGGAAGTCTATGCAGGATTGTTTGAAGATAATGAAGGTGATGGCTGACTAGATATAGACTATATAGAACATGCAAAACAAGCTTTTACAGGAGCATAGGGCTCAGGGAGCCTTGACCTCCCAACCTGTCCCGAACCCTTTGTATGTGCAGAACCGTGGCGGCTCGCCTAGGTTTCAGGCACCACAGGAACAGGCACATGCCTTATTGCAGCCACCTCCTACACCACTTGGTTATACTCAAGGCCATCCACCTTTGATGTAGAATCCCACATATACTGCCCCTTCCGCTCCCCCACCACCTCATGGACAGCAAGCCGATGCAAATGTTGTCTCATTGAGGAGTGGAAGGAAGACATTCAACCCACCACATAGGCAAGAGGGTCTTGATTTTTCTCACCCTTCGCCGCAGGTGGATTCGACTCCTTCATCTCAGGAGCCACCTCTGGTAGATATGGGTAAGAGACCACTTGACCCTGAGATTCTCGTCCATTTCCCCGAGGCTCTGATGCGAAATGTAGTACGGAAGGACACGTGGAATTTTGAGGAGCTGAAGTCAATGTTTAAGGAAGTACATATTCAGGTCCCTCTCCTCGAGGCAATTGATCACATCCCCACTGTCGCTAGGTTCTTCAAGGACTATTGTACCCCGAAGCGACAGCCTAGAATTGGACGACAGGCGGTACTGTCAAAAGAAGCTAGCACCATGATTCTAGCTGACTTGCCACCGAACAAGAAAGACCCTGGTATCCCACTCATATCCTACTTCTTGCAGGATTCTCCATTTGATCAGGCCCTTCTAGATCTAGGATCCTCCATCAACCTAACTCCCACTGTCGTATTTGATCGATTTTGATTTGGGGAGTTAAATCCTACCTCGGTAATGATTCAGCTAGCTGATAGATCAGTAAAAACACCAAGGGGGTTCGTTGAGAATGTGATCATAAAAGTCCGCGGATTCTGCTTTCCTACAGACTTTTTCGTTCTCGATATGGAGGTTCCTCCTAATCTCTGAGATGCAACGATCATTTTGGGTCGCCCATTTCTAGCGATAGCACGAGCAAACATTGATTGTGCATCTGGGGGTATGGAGATAGCCCTAGGTAATGAGCAAACATTGATTGATTGTAAGGAATTTCGACTGTGATCGCATAGTGGAGGATGGTGAAGAAAAAGATTCGTCATACTGTGGTAACATTGGGCACCCTTGTGATGACCTAACATCTCATTCGTCTGCACTATCAGGGTTCTTGGACCATGATCCACAAGGGACTGAGACCACTGCACTACACAAATCTCCTAGAGGATCTGGTTGTTTAGGGTGTGTTTCTGACCACAGCACCCCAGAATCAAGCTATCCTGACCCGTACACTACTGGATTACCCCTGTTGTTACAAGAAGATGTGACCACAGCTAACAGGTTTCCCGTTAATCAGTCACAGCTGATTATCTCATAGGAAGCGAATCAGCAGGAATTCACATGCATACGGGTGAGCAGATTCCCACCTTTAGGTCTGCTCCTCCTATTACCATTTCTGACTCTGACCCACCCGTGATTGAATTGAAGCCCTTACCTGACTCACTTAAGTATGTGTTCTTGGGTGAAAGTGAGACATACCCTGTCATTATTAGTGCCCACTTAACCCAAGAACAGGAACATCAATTGATTTCTACCCTATAAGACCATAGGGCTGCAATAGGTAGAGCATTGCTGATCACCACGGTATTCACCCCTCGTTTTGCACTCAACACATTTACTTGAATGACGGGGTGAAACCTTCGAGACAACCTCAAAGAAGGCTAAAGTCGAATATGCTAGATGATGTTAAGAAGGAGATCATCAAATGGCTGGATGCAAGTATTGTATACCCAATCTCTGACAGCCAATGGGTGAGTCTGATCTATATAGTGCCCAAGAAGGCAGGACTCACTGTAGTGAAAAATGATAAAGGAGAATCCATCCTGACCCGCACTCCAAGATCTTGGCAGGTCTACATCAACTACAGGAAACTGAACATGGCTACCTAGAACGATCACTTTCCTTTGCCTTTCATTGATTAGATCTTGGAATGGTTAGCTAGATGTAGTTTCTTTTGCTTTCTGGATGGATACTCTGGGTATAATCAAGTAGTGATTAGCCTAGAAGATCAAGAAAAGACCACCTTCACATGCCCCTTTGGAACATTTGCTTTCAAGCGGATGCCCTTTGGCCTCTACAATGCACCAGCAACATTTCAATGTTGTATGATGGCCATCTTCTTGAACATGATTGGGGATTAGGTGGAGGTGTTCATAGATGACTTCTCCATTTTCGAAGATGATTTCACATCTTGTCTTGATAACCTCACCAAGATCCGGAAATGGTGTATTGAGGTAAGCCTAGTACTATCATTGGAGAAAAGCCATTTCATGGTGAGGGATGGCATAGTACTAGGGCACAGGATCTCTAAAAATGGACTCGAGGTCAATCGAGCTAAATCTGAGATTTTTTACCACTTACCGCCACCCAGCTCGGTCAAGTAGATCAGATCATTCTTGGGTCACGTCAGCTTCTATCAGAGATTTATACAAGATTTCTCGAAAATTGTACGACCTTTAATGAATCTCCTTATTGCCGATGCCCCATTTGAATTCGACACCTCATGTTTTAGTGCCTTCAAGACTTTACGAAGCGCTGTCTCTGACTCCCCGATTCTCCAACCACCCGACTGGTCACTTGATTTCCAGATGATGTGCGATGCTTCTGATTTTGCCATCGATGCTGTTTTAGGCTAGCGTCAGGAGAAACAACCTTTTGTCATATACTATGCTAGCAAGATGCAGAATGAGGCTCAGCACAATTATACTGTCACTGAGAGGGAACTGCTAGCAATAGTATTCGGGTTGGAGAAATTCTGATCTTCTTTATTAGGGTCCAAAGTCATCGTCTACACTAATCACTCCGCCCTCCGGCATTTGCTGGCAAAGAAGGATGCCAAGCTCCAACTCATTAGATGGATCCTTCTATTGCAAGAATTTGATATCGAAATCTATGACAAAGTTGGAAAATAGAATATTGTGCCGGATCACCTATCCAGACTGGACCCAGGCCACCTTCCTTATTCCCTGCCTATCCACGAATAATTTCTAGACGAATACCTTTTGGCAGTTCACTTTGTTGAATTCCCTTGGTACGTGGATATCGCAAACTATCTTGCCGCAGGAAAGATTCCTACGAACCTATCCAAGGAACAGAAACTCAAATTCACTGCGAAGGTCAAAGTCTATCTCTAGGATGACCCACTACTCTTCCGCATTGGAGCGGATCAGATTATTCTAAGATGCATCCCAGATTCTGAGATCCCCAGTGTGTTATCTTTTTGCCACAATGATGCTTGTGGTGGTCATTTCTCAGGATGGAAATCCCCTACAAAATTTTGCATTCGGGATTTTTCTGGCCAATTATTTTTAGAGATACACATAAATGTGCTCAACACTGCAAACGATGACAGTCGGTCGATTTTATGACTAGGAGAGACATGATGCCACTCCAGCCTATCATGGCTGTAGAAGTGTTCGATGTCTAGGGCATTGATTTTATGGGCCATTTTCTGAACTTGCATGGCTTCGAGTATATATTACTAGCCATTGACTATGTCTCGAAGTGGGTTGAGGCCATCCTTGCGAGACGGGTTGATCATAAGACCGTCATTTCTTTCTTTCGGCAATACATCTTCGCGAGATTCGAAATACCTATGCTCTGATTAGTGACGGGGGAAGCCACTTCATCCATGCCCACTTCAGGACATTATTAAAGAAATACGGGGTACATCACTATATAGCCACCCCGTATCACCCGTAGACCAATGGGTAGGCAGAAGTGTCTAACCGTCAGATCAAGCTGATTCTCCAAAAGACAGTTAGACCAGACACGAAGGACTGGTCCTATAAATTAGTTGACGTACTCTGGGCATATCAGACCACGTACAAGGCCACACTCAGAATGTCACCATATCGAATGTAATATGGAAAGGCCTATCACCTTCCCGTAGAGCTGGAACACTGCACCTTTTGGGCGGTACAAAAATGTAACCTTGACCTCAATGCAGGAGGTGAAGAACGGAAACTCCATCTCAACGAATTAGAAGAGATCCGGTAGGAGGCCTATGAGAATGCATTGATATACAGGGATATGAGCAAGGCCTTTCATGACCGCCACATCCAGAGAAAAACATTCACGCCCAACCAGCAAGTCTGGTTGTTTGATTCGCGACCGAAATTTTTTTCAGGGAAGCTCAAGCCCAAGCGGGCTGGCCAAAATGTTATGATTCACCCATATCCTAATGGGGCGGTCTAGATCAGGGACCCAAAATCTAGGCATATATCTACAGTAAATGGTCAGTGCCTAAAGCCATTTTTGGCCCAGGAACCTCCTCCAGCTGACGAGATCATTCATCTTATTGAGGTTGTGTGATTGAGTTTTCGCCCAGCTGGAGGCGTTAAACTCAGCATCTACTCCTCATCCATCACCCTATACATATTCATTTTTATATATAGCATATTTTTCTTTAAGCATATTTTATTTTTGCATATTTCATATTGTCAAGTTGGTCGGTGCTGAACATTAAAATTTCAGGAGCAATTCCAGGTGATTTCTACCCATTACTCCCTGTTGTATTTATCTTCTCTTATATTCATGCATGAGAACATGCAAGAACTTATGCATGGAGGGTTAGGTATACTAAAATTGAAAAATTTTTATGCCAACCATTAGGAAAAGGTCGGAGTGGCATGTTACACATACTTTAGGATCCTAAACAAAAGAACAATCGACTCCACCTCCAATGCTCGCATTGGAGCTAGAAATCATCCGCAACAGCCATTTTCGACTCACCTACTCACCCTTCCTATTCCAAAATTTCGGATAAAGCTGAATGTAACCCGATACGGGAATTTTATGAAGTATAAATTATACAAGGTTACTTGTTTATAGCATATATACATAGTGCATCAATGAATAAGATTTTTATCAAGAGAATGCATTAGGGATTTTATCCTCTTGTTAATTCCTGTAATCTACAATCCAGTACAATTTTTTACACAAACGTAGAATTTGCAATGGATTCACGGTGAAGGCTGATAAATGTCTTTAGTCTGTCGAGAAGAAGCAATGCTTCTTCTCCTAAACCCCTAGACAGTGTTTTGAGAGTCAGGCAGATTTTGTTCTAAAAATCCACCAATAGTGTGAGATGGGAGTAGAGTGTACTGGTGCTCTAAGATTAGTGCAAGGAATCTAGAATCCAAGATAATTAGTTGATGATACTTAGAGATAACGCATAGTTTTCGCTCTCGGTTCTTGCGTATACTTTTTTGCATGAAAGTTTGAGAGCCACCAAATAAGGCAAATACGCGGAGAGTGAGTTTTCATAAAACTAGGGCTAAGGTTGATGGTTACGACCATTCTTTACAGAATCCTCGGCTGAAGGATGGTATTGATGCCAAGGTCAGAAATACACCGTCCTATCTGTCTCTCTCGATGCTGTGAGTAGGCACTTCCACCAACTAAGCCACCTAATGTCTCTTAAGTACCACCAATCCCTAATAATGCCTCCTCAATAAAGTTCATGGATGTGTGCTAGTTGTGTTGTGTTGAGAAAAAAAAAAGACAGAAAATTCTTTTAGATAGAAAAAAAAATGATGAAAAGAAAGAAAAATAGAAAAAAATAGAAGAAGAAGAAAAAGCAAAGAAAAAAGAGTTAATATTTAGTGTTTATTTCATTTGCATTGAGGTAATACCACCGAATAAATTTGAGACCCACCAAATATGGCCTTAACCTATCTTTCCATGTTTCTGATCACCCAAATACTGGCTGAGGAATTCCGACTTAGTATTAAGGTTATGAGAACTCAATTAAAGTGTTAATGCCATGTGAGACCACCAAATATAGGTCATACGTGTGAATCTGGTGAGATTGTGGGCTATAAGAGAAAGAATGAAAAGAAAAGAAAAGGAAAAAGGAAAAGAGAGAATGAATACAAAGGAACCAAAAGAGAGCATAGTTTTTCTCATGTTTCTCTGAGTTGAGTTATGTAATAATTTTGGAATCTAGATTCTGTAGTACTAATCTCTTTATAGCACCAGTCAAGAATGAGCCACCAAATAAATAATTTTTTCCCTCTAGGATTTTCTACCTAAGCTTAAAGCCGGGTGGAATTCATAGAATATCCTGAATACCCCGAGGGAAGAAAATTGGCCTATCCCACTACAATTTTTACTAGGGGTCAAGTCAGGCTTTAGAGGTGAATTAGATTTTCACTCGAATCCGATGCAAAAGCTACATAGCTACACTTTCACGATTGTCTGGATTTCTAGAGCGTAGGATGAAAACAAAAAGAAGAAAAATCTCTAGGCATACACATGATAAAATAATCAATCCCTTAGGGACCCTTCTGTGAATAATTTAGTCTCACATTTGCTAGGGACTAGCAAGATTTAGGCATGGGGGTATGATTGTGCAGCAATCATAGGTCTTAATTGACCAAAATTAGGCTAGGACTTAGCATAAGTTAAGATAATTCGTGCATGCATAAGCATTATTTGCATCTTTTCTGCTTTCTTTTAGCTATGCATAAATAATGCTATGATGTACTGATTAGGTGTGTTACGTCAATTACAGGTAATAAGCTGATCAGAAGGTAGATCTGAAGCTGGACCTAAAGCTGGATCCGAAGAATAGAAGAATAATTGGTGTTGCAGCAGAGCTGGAGCGGAAGACCTAGAATAAGATGTAGCAGACAATAATGTAAAGGAGTTGAGGTATGCTATTCTATTTAAGTAGGAATAAAGCAGTAAATTATGAAGAACTTAGGTTCATCCTAGCCCTAGACAACTTTGAAGCCTCCCCAAGCTTAGCCACCCTTAGATTATGTCACCACACCCTAAGAAACCTTAAAATCATAATTCTAGCCTCTATCTGGATGTCCAGATAAGTTATAGGATGTCTAGAACCCTTAGCCAACTCTCGCACACCTTAAACCCACTTCTATAGTGTTATTGGACGTCCAAACACTTGGTCAGACATCTAATTTCTGCATAATGGCCAAGACAACCTAGAATCCCTCCAGACTCTGATTGGACGTCCAGGAAACAAGTTTGGACTTCTGATTTTTCACTATAAGACATCTGACACCATTATTGGACGTCCAGAACTACCCTCCAAACCCTGCTTTGAGATTCAAGCCTTGATATTGGATCTCTAGGTCTCTAAACCCAATTCCAACCACATAGGAATCTAAATTAAGGTGTCCTAACCCTAGTATATCACCTTTAGACCTTCCTAAGGGCCTAATTAGGTCCTCACTAAACCTAATTGACTTGGATCTTAGTCAATTCCATCAGCCTATTCAATTGGACTCATTGTGTCCAATTGAGCCTTGATCTCAGCACACACTATCCAATTGGACTCAATGAGAGTCCAATTGACATAGACCTGACTTAATTGAGTTATTTTACTCGCAATTAAGTTTTCACACACCCAATTAAACATGTATTAAGTTTAATTGCACTTTACTTTAGTGAATTAGGGTTTATAACCCTAAATTGAAACCTACCTTGACCTAAACCCACTAGAACCTAACCTAATCAACCTAGCCACCTAAGTTTCAATGCACACACACCCACACACACCATCCACACGAAAAATACATAGCCTAGAGTTCTCTAGAACTCTCTACCATGTGTTGTTGCCTTGGTTGCTAAATTAGCAACCAAGAGCCATTCAATTTTCAGTTCCACATTTTGTGGATCTAAAAACCACCATCCATCCTCTCTCTCTCTCACTCACCCATGAGCTCCCACCATAGGCCTCTCTAGATAATTCCATAATTCTCTGGATTGCTTCCCTTAGGTCTATAAAATGACCAAAGTGGTGGCCATTTGCACCCATGCACTTTTGGCTTCCATTTAGCTTAGCTACATTCCACCTCCACTCCACCTTCTCGAGATGCTTCACCATGGCCACCACCATCTGCATGCCAAGATGTTGGATCACCTCCTCAACCTCTCTCCAAGGGCTGGCCTAAGCACCATTGGCTATGACTCCTCCTCTCAACCATTGGAAGGCCATAAGGTCCCACCTCTGAATGCCCTTATTTCTACTAGATTAGTAGCTAGTTCTTCATAGTTTATATGGTTTTATTACTGCTTAGTAGTGTAGCCCATTATTCTCTCCTAATGATGCATGCAAAATCCCCCCATAGATTCATGTATGCGATCATTTTCTGTTAGCAAGATTTATGTTTTCAAGCTTTCCTTTGTAAGCTTTCCTCTAATTCCATTTTTCAAACACCCGCCTGAATGAATGAATGAAAGAAATATTTTTTATATATATATCTCTATGTTGAGAATCACCATGAGCTTATTGATTGCAATATATTTTGTATGATTCAAGTTGCCTGCTCTTCATTATTATCTATTGCAACCATCATGTTGGTACTAGAAAATATTGAGGATTTAAATATTAATGCATTTTCCATAAACAACCACCACATAAATAGAATCGTGCGTACTAACACTCACACTTTCACCTTCATCATCTATCTAACAAATGCGCACGTAATTAGGGTTCATAATTAAAGTGGCAAAACATTGATCCAACGATTAGAAACTGACGTGTGATTTTAAATAAGTAGAGCGAAAAGATCGATTTCAGATTTGCATAAACGCCTCCGAGAGACGAACGACTGGGACTCAAAGTCTCGTTATCTATAGAAATTATTTTTTATGAGCATTTAGCGTGACTAGGCTATGATTTCTGATGACTTTAAAATGCATGAAAATGGCTTCTGTCAGTGAGGTGAAAAATTGCATGATTTGTAATTAGGGTTTTTAAAGTCCTTGTAACACGTGAAATCGCATACGCTTTTAAATTTCTATTCCTAGATAGGGGAGTATCTAGGGTCATCCAAGGAGGCAAGTTTGCAAATTGAATTTTTTTCCTTTAAAGGAAACTCAATCTTTCCTTTTGGTATTTTAAATATATAATTTTTATGTTTTGAAATAATGAAGGCAAAATGTGAATTGTTGGTGGAAAAGCACCTAACACCTACAATCACTAAGCTAAAACCTAAGTGAAAAATATGACCCCTCCCTAAGCTCGCTCTAGGCACGTAGAGGCCTAGAGTAATTAGGAAGTGGAAGTGAAAAAGTGCTAGAACAAAGATAAAGCCATTGCAGTAGAAAATGTAAAGAAGGTAAATTGATTTAGTAGAATTTGTGTTTTGCAAAAACATGTAGAGGAATGCTTCTACATAAAATGGAAAATATAAAAGTAATAAAAAAAAAACACAAATCCTCTTGCTGAATCTGGTGAAGAAGGGAGTCCTCTTGCTCCAAGCCTAGCTGCTGCATGGCTTGAAAAGGTCTCCTCCTCCTTCCTCGAATGCTCCTCCAAGGTGGATGCTCTCCACCACAATTCTTTCCTCCAAGGGTTGGTGTGCACCACCCTGTCTCCTCCAATGCCTGGTCGTCCACCTAGTGGTGGAGTGCTCCTCCTCCCTGGCGTGACACAAGAAAAGAGTGGGAAGGAAGAAGGCACCAAAGAGGCGGGTGATGTGTCCCCTTAATCTTCTTCCACCCTTCTTCTCTTGGCCGTAGGGTGTAGGTGGGTTTATGTGGTATTAAACACTAATGGAGGATGATAAAAAATGGTGGTGGGTGATGGGTTTATATAGAGTAGGAGGGGGGCATAGGTGGCACTTCGAATGGATGGCTAGGATAGGATATAGGGGATAGTTGGGGATCCTAGGGCTAAGGGTGATTGGAGCCAACCCGAGCGTTACCAAGGTGGTGATTATGGGTGGTGGCACCCCTTGTAGTTGGCACCAAAATGGGTTCTAGAAGGGGGGCTTAGGTGACGCTAGGTATGGTTCTAGAAGGAGGGGTAGGTGGGTGGCTATGATGGGTTATATGGGTAGGTGTAGGGTTAAGGAGGGTGGATTTTTGGTGGAAACTTTTAGCACCAAAATAAGGGTAGTTATAGGTGGTTTTGGTAACATTTAGTGGTGTCTTTTAAAGGTAGTGGGTAGGCTAGGTTGGTGCCAAGGTGAGGTGGAAATAGGGTTAGCTTATGTGGAGCTTAGGTGGAGCTAGTTGGTGGAGTTGTTAGGTAGGATTTTTAGGTGGTAAAAGCCAAGGGAGCTAGAGCATATCTAAGCTAAGCTAAGATAACCTAGCTTAGATAGTTGTGGAGTAGAGGAGGAGGCAATGAGAGCTAGGGTTTGTGGAGAGGAGTTGGGCAGAAGACATCTGTAGTTGAATAGGAGCTGGCAGCTGTTAAAGAGGTTAGCATGGAGCTACTCTAGCTGGCTTAGCTTACTAGTTCTTTGCTAGCTGCTAAGACAAGCTAAAGTGAGCTGCTTTCTACCAATATGAGCTAACGTGAGCTGGGTCTGGTGCTCCCAGGGAGGATCAAGCTAGTTGAGGCAGCTAAGGTAGCTTAGCTCAACTAGGTTGAGCTAAGCTGAGTCCTCGGGAGTTGGACATGAGCTTCCTGAGCTGGAATGATTTAATCTTCACCTAGTCAGAGTTGAGTGGAGCAGGATGTAGCTGGACCTGAGCTGGGGTGAACTCCAATCAACTCAGCTGAGCAAGCTAGAGCTCACTGTGGACTAATGGGAGCTGACAAGAGCTCGACTCAGCTAAGTTGAGCTGGATCAGAGCTAAACTGAGCTAGGGTGAGCTAAGATGAGCTCTCTTAAGCTGCCATTCTGCTGAGTTGAACTGAATGGAGCTAGGATGAGCTAACCATAGTTTAGGTGAGCTGAATTCTAGTTATGGTGAGCTGGATCAGGCTGAGTTCTAGATGGTGAGAGCTTCTCCTTCACTAGTTGCCTTCCTGGGTGCTATGGTTCTAGGGATCTGGCAACCTATACATCCCTAACACTCGCAAAAGCACATCAAAAGGACAATAAAAATGCAATGCATACCTAACCTAATTAATGCCTAATTAATGCATAATCCTAAAAGTTAGGTTTGTTTTAAATCATAAAAATAATGATAAACTGGCATTTATCACACTCCCATGCCTATCATTTGCTAGTCTCTTAGCAAAACTTTAATTTTTTGGAAAACAAAATTTTTGGGAAATCTTATTTTTTTGACTTTTGAGGAGTAAAAGATTAAGGGACCTTCGTTGATCTAAACACAGGAGGCACAAGATTTGTTAAGGATGAACATCTGGATTTATTTTTGGATCCAAAAATTAGACAAAATGGGATCAATATATCCTCGAGAAAATTCACAAATTAACCCCTTGTTGATTCAGATGACTTGAAATTTCTATTTTTAGGATTTTTCTGGTTCTTGAATATGATTCGCAACTTGCAATATCCTTTAAAACCTTCTATCTGTGCTTGTGAAAAGACAACATTTATATGGGCATGTTCTTGGTTTAAAACTTTTTTTTTCTTCCCCATGCTTATTTTTAGCTTAGTCTTACAACAAATGTGTCAGGATCATCATTCCAATTACCAATCGTCGAGGGAGCTCTGGTGCCAGTACTTCGGGATAGCACTATCCATGACACCACCCAAGAGCTCACAACCCCAAAACACAATGCGGTGTAATGGGGAGCTCCAAGAAAATTCAAGCTCTTGCTCCGACACTATAGGTAGAGCACCATCTAAGACACTTGAGCTGCTAAAATGTGCTTTAATGCTCCATCTTAAGATATGAAACATAGATATGAAGCAACGTCGAGTCGGTAACAAGTTGAGATCGCATCCTCAAAGGAGGCATTTTCCTCCTCAACGGTGGGAACTCAAACCAACGATCTGCTTCAGACTTTGACTAAGCTCAAATAAGGGAGTTTTTTTTTATTTTTAGTAGTTTTTATTTATTGGCTTATGTGTTAAATATGACACAGGAAGTTCCATAAGAAATGCAAGTTTTTGAATTAGAAACTAAGCCAAATACTTTCCATATTACAAAAGAGGACCAAGTCACCTAAACTATCATGAGTTCAGGTGGAATTTTAGAGAAGGATATCTGATCTAGTATAAAAGGAGACCCTGAAATTCTAATGATCAGATTCATATCCTCATCCCTAGTTTGTTAAAGATTAAATCCTATTGTACCAAAAGTAGGTTTCCAACCTTAGTCCCTATTTCAAGATTTTTCCTCAAAAAGTTTTCAACATGTTTATTTTTTTGGGTATGCAAGCAGGAAAATAACTGAAGAAAATTGCATGTTTTTATATTTTCAAAATCCTTAATTGATCGTCAAATTTTAAAATTGTCCCCGCATTCTTAAGATATGTAATGTCCTCATGCATTAGGAGGGAAAAGGGATCACCTTAATGAAGAGTGGTCTGGTTTAGGATGGACAAAACCTGGAAAAAGAAAGGAAAAAGGAAAGCAGGAAAAATGATGGGTTACCTCCCAACCAGTGCTATCTTTCACGCCATTCAGCCGGGCATGAAGGTATGCACGGAAGACGAAAAATCATGTAAATGGTTGGACACTTGAATGTCTTCAATAAAAGTGTCTTCCTCAAGATCCCTAAAAAGATGAGTCGTAAATCTAAAGGGATAAAAAAAAAAGAGAAATGGAAAAAGGACCCCGGTCTGGCCATGGTTTGAATTGAGGATGAAAGCCAAACTCGGGTAGATAAGGTGGTAGGTCCAATAGAAAAGGAAGGGGAAAGGAGTTAGTGAGATGCAGGATGGGTGAAGTTAGTGTGGATATTTTTGGTGAAAAATCAAGAAGATGAAAAGAGGGAAAGTCAAACCCTAGTTGATCTGGAAAGTCTTAGACCACATAATTATCCTTAGAATAAGAATCAATAAAATCTAGATCAATAATGGTCAAAGTTGAATGAGATTGGATCAACATAGGATTCACAAATACTGCTTCCATTTTATTATCAGTGTCCTAAAAAATTTTGTGATCAATGGACCTCTTGGAAGGTTGAAATAAATCTAATGAGAAGGTCTGGTTACTGCAACTTATATTCATTTTCCCAGAATGAGAATTGATATTAGATGTTGCCATAATCAGAAAAGGTCTTCCAAGGATGGCATAAATGAGAGCCTTAGGTGACTCTATGTCAAGGACCAAAAAATTTACCGGAAATAGACATTTCCGGACCTTGATAATACTATCCTCAATAATTCCACGCGATTAAATGGTAGATTGGTCTTCCAATTGAAACTGAACATTAGTAGGTTTTAAATCACCGAATCAAAATTCCTCAAATAAGATTTGGGGAATGAGATTACTAGAGGTACCAAAGTTGAGAGGGGTGCGAAAAAAAATGGTGTCATTAATGACAATCGAGATGAGTGATGCGCCCTTGTCCTTTTTTATAAAAACAGCATGCTCTGAAAAATTGAGCTGGCTATTTTTGAAAGGACCAACCTTCCTAGCTTCTGATTGTGCCCTTTTGAAGTAAATCTTTCAAAGGCAGGGGGAGAATCTAGGAGGGGAATATTCCTCTCGACTTGCCCAAATAAGTCCAAAGGATTGTGGTGAGAGGGCTCTAATTTTGGATTGTTGGATTGCAATTTTTGATAGTGGGAAATAGGGTTTGAATCAGGTGTTTTTGGGATTTCTTTTTCTTCTTCCTGATTGAGGTTAGAGGAGTCAATCTGCATTGGTTGAGAATCAGTTTCATCGTTTGAATGTGAAGGCCCTAAATCCATGGTGGTTTCCTCACTCAAAGTCTTCGCATATGCAGTTTGGTGATCACTGGGAGGAGATGAGGGAACCCGATGTTGATAGAAACTAGGTTGGTGCTGAGATATTGGGTTTACAGGAGGCTGAACTGTTGTGGTTCTGATGTGGGTATCCACCCGGGTGTTGGTTCCTGTGATTAATAAAGTTTGGTGTGGGTTGGGATGGTGAGTGTCCTGCAGATCATTGAGTCGGAATATCCCCAATTTGATCATTGAGATTGTTAATAAGATGGGTTGTTTCCTTTGTTTTTCTTTTAACTCCTATAGGGTTTTCATCATCTGGGCATTAATGTCTTCTTGAGATTGCCCAGATTGGTAAGTCTGATTTGAACCATACCCTCCAAATGGGTTCGGTTGTTGGTGTGGACCCAGATTGGTCCAAGAGTGAACCGGATAATTCCCCCCATTAGAGGAATTTTTGAATTTCTCTTGGAAAGTAGGGACGTTTTGGGTGGGGTGATGATTGGGATAAGCATAATTTCCCGTTGATCCATAGAAAGCCTTAGAAAAATAATTATACTCACCACGTGATATATGTAGATTTTCTCTCTTGCGGGTGTCAGCAAGGGTGAAACATGGGATTTGCGGAGCTTGGTTAGGTGCAGCAGGTTGACCCTGGTTGGCTCCTAGGTTAGTTAATTCCTTATGCAACTATTGTTGCTGAATTTGTAGCAGATCCATGATAGAGTAGAGGTTAGGGGGAGGGGCCTGATTAAGTAGCTCCTGGGTGGAAAAATAGGGGAAAGAAAAATTAGCATGCGAGTTAGAGGACCAGTTTTGATTTTCCATTTTTAAAGAAGAGGAAGAATGCATGGAAAGGTCTTTTTTTGGGGAGGCAAAATCATGTGGCCCCTCCAAGTGTGCAGTTTTGGACCGCCACCCATGCAAAAATGGAAGAAATGGGAGGGGAGGAGAAGAGATGGAGATGAGAGAAGTGTGCACACAAGCAATCAAATTCTTGACCTAACTTAATTATGACTCCCTAGAAATTAACTTAAGACTTGGTCAACCTAGGAAATAAGTAATCAACAGTGAATACCCGTTCTGTCAACAAATCTAGCCAAGTTGCTTAAGGCGAGGTTTGGGCCCAAGCGTTTCCCAGGAAAATCACCATGTACTTGTACAAACCTGCGCCTTGTCATTTGACACGGCCCCATAGCCTGAACATGTCAGATGACAAAATTGGTGTTAACTAGAGAAAAGTTATGTCCTATATACTAAGCCTAAATTGATGATACCTTAAGGGTCAAATTGCTACGAATTTTAGTTAGGGCTAGGATACTAAGGTGCACACAGAATGTGGAGGGCGTTGATTCAGTTGTTTCCCTATTATTTCAATTTTTTTTCTGTGTGTGCAAGAATTGGAAAGTGGTTCCAATTAAAAAGTAAGTTATCACACAATTTCTTGTATTTTTGTCTTTTAGGATTTAATTTAATTCAATGTATTTTAGGGTTTCTTTTTTAACATTTTCAAACAAGTTTTGAAACTCCACAATCAAAGGAAGAAACAAGTTATATTAGTGATGGTTAATTTCCTTTAATGCGAGTCTCTAAAAAATAATGAAAGAAACCCTAAGCCAATTGTCCTTAAGATAGAAAATTATCATCAATGAATTATTTTTTGTCTTTTTGTATTAAGTAGTGGTCCAAACAAGTCAAATAACACCACTACTTTGAATAAAATCAAATAAGGATTTCAGAAAAGATTTTTCTATGATTTTAAGAATTTGTTTGATAATTGTTTTGATTTTTTTTTGTACTAGTGTCAAAACCTAGAAATGATATCTGTGGATATTTTGGACTTTTTAGTATTACCACCGATAGAAGAAAATTTTGGTGATTTTATATAATGTGTAAAATTTCACAGGAATTCTATAAAGCTAAATTTCACAAAAATTGGATGATTATAAAAATCCTGGAAATTCATGGACAGTAGCAAAATAGGAATATTAGAGGGTATGACCCTTCTGCAGTCCATGAATTTTTAAAAATTAAATACACGTCCAATTATTCTGAAATTTAGAATGGATGTTTCCAACCTGATTTGGAATCTTTGTGTAAAACATCAAGATTTTAGGAAGCCTATGGTGAGTGGAATTGATTTTTCAAATCTTGACAGAAGTCTAGATATGAAAAAGCAGAACACCAATAATAGAAATGGAGTGGTGTTAATGGTGCAAACAAGTAATCACTGGATTTTAAAATGCACCACTCCACTTAATTAAGTTGTTTAAGGTCCTGAAATCCAAGTTTAGTGTATTTTGGTAGTTTTTTAGGTTAGGTGTGACAAGTAAGAAGAACCAACGTAAATGTTTGCGGGATGATAAGGAACTTTGAGCTTTTGCTTTCAAATTCCTGCTTTCCTGTTGTAGTTCCTGCACACACTAGAGAAAAGAAAGAGAAGGGGATGAGATCCACTTCAAGCAACAAAAAAAATGATTAAGCAAAGCTGTGCATCCCCAGCAACGATGCCAAAAAGTGATGCAAAAAATCACGT
The DNA here is from genome assembly GCA_037157565.1 of Thalassia testudinum. NCBI lineage: Eukaryota > Viridiplantae > Streptophyta > Magnoliopsida > Alismatales > Hydrocharitaceae > Thalassia > Thalassia testudinum. The sequence goes on from JAZHRO010000014.1 coordinate 61,613,386, forward strand.
GATTTGTAATTAGGGTTTTTAAAGTCATTGTAATACACGAAATTTGCATATGCTTTTAAATTTCTATGCCTAGATAGGGGATTATCTAGGGTCGTCGAAGGAGGCAAGTTTGCAAATCGAATCTCTTGCTTTTAAAGGAAACTCAATCTTTCTTTTTGGTATTTTAAATATGTAATTTTTTTGTTTTGAAATAATGAAGGCAAAATGCAAATTGTTGATGGAAAGGCAACTAACACCTATAATCACTAAGCTAAAATCTAAGTGGCAAATACGACCCCTCCCTAAGCTCACTCTAGGCACATGGAGGCGTAGAGTAATTAGGAAGTTGAAGTGAAAAAGTGCTAGAACAAAGATAAGGCAATTGCAATAGAAAATGAAAAGAAGGCAAATTGATTTAGTAGAATTTGTATTTTACAAAAACATGTAGACGAATGCTTCTACTTAAAATGGAAAATATAAAAGTAATAAAAAAAACACAAATCCTCTTGCAGAATCTAGTGAAGAAGGGAGTCTTCTTGCTCCAAGCCTAGTAGCTCCTTGGCTTGAAAAGGTCTCCTTCTTCACCATCCCCGAATGCTCCTCCAAGGTGGACGCCCTCCACCACAATTCTTTCCTCCAAGGGTGGGCATGCACCACCCTTTCTCCTCCAATTCCTGGCCATCCTCCTAATGGTGGAGTGCTCCTCCTCACTGGCTTGACACAAGAAAAGAGTGGGAAGAAAGAAGGCACCAATGGGGCAGGTGATGTGTCCCCTTAATCTTCTTCCTCCCTTCTTCTCTTGGTCGTAGGGTGTAGGTGGAATTAAACACTAATGGAGGATGATAAAAAATAGTGGTGGGTGATGGGTTTATATAGAGTAGGAAGGGGGCAAAGGTGGCTCATGGAATGGATGGCTAGGACGGGATGTGGGGGGTAGTTGGGGATCCTAGGGCTAAGGGTGATTGGCGCCAACCCAAGGGTTACCTAGGTGGTGGTTGTGGGTGGTGGCACCCCTTGAAGTTGGCACCAAAATGGGTTCTAGAAGGGGGGCTTAGGTGGCACCAAGTATGTTTATAGAAGGAGGGGTAGGTGAGTGGCTATGATGGGTAACATGGGTAGGTGTAGGGTTAGGAAGGGGGGATTTTTGGAGGGAATTTTTGGCGCCAAAATAGGGTTAGTTATATGTGGTTTTGGCACCATTTAGTGGTGCCATTTGGAGGTAGTGTGTAGGCTAGGTTGGCACCAAGATGAGGTGGAAGTAGGGTTAGCCTATGTGCAGTTTAGGTGGAGCTAGTTGGTGGAGTTGTTAGGTAGGGTTTTTAGGTGGTAAAAGCCAAGGGAGCTAGAGCATAGCTAAGCTAAGCTAAGCTAAGCTAGCTTAGCTAGTAGTGGAGTAGAGGAGGCAATGGGAGTTAGAGTTTGTGGAGAGGAGCTAGGCAGAAGACATCTAGAGCTGAATTATAGCTGGCAACTGCTGAAGTGGTTAGCATGGAGCTACTCTAGCTGGCTTAGCTTACTAGTTCATTGCTAGCTGTTAAGCCAAGCTAAAGTGAGCTGGTTTCTACCAAAATGAGCTGAGGTGAGCTGGGTCTAGTGCTCCCAGTGAGGATCATGCTGGTTGAGGTAGCTGAGGTAGGTTAGGTCAACTAAGTTGAGCTAAGCTGAGTCCCTGGGAGCTGGACTTGAGCTTCTTGAGCCAGAATTAATTCATCTTCAGCTAGATGGAGTTGAGTGGAGCTAGATGTTGCTGGACCTGAGCTGGGGTGAACTCTAGTCAAGTCAACTGAGCCAGCTAGAGCTCCCAGTAGAATAATGGGAGCTGGCATGAGCTAGACTCTGCTAAGTTAAGCTGGATCAGAGCTGACCAGAGCTAGGGTGAGCTAAGATGAGCTCTCTTGAGCTACCATTTAGCTAAGATGAGCTAAATGGAGCTAGGATGAGCTAACTCTAGTTCAGGTCAGCTGAATTCCAACTATGGTGAGCTGGATCAAGCTGAGTTCCAGCTGGTGAGAGCTTCTCCTTCACCAGTTACCATCCTGAGTGCTAGGGTTCTTGGGATCTAGCAACCTACATATCCTTAACACTCACAAAAACACATCAAAAAGACAATAAAAATGCAATGCATGCCTAACCTAATTAATGCATAAGAGCAGCCCAAAAACCCATTTGCGGAGCGTAACCTTAAGAGCTAGGTTTGTTTTAATGCATAAGAATAATGATAAACTAGCATTCATCAGTTAGCCACCATCACTTATAATTGCCCTAGGAACCCCGAACCGACTGAGGATATTTCTCTTTACAAAATCGATGTCCACCTTATGGTCATTGGTTCAGGTGCAAATTGCCTCAATCCACTTGGACACTTAATCAACAACGACTAGAATATATTAGTGTCCAAATGGAAGGAAGGGTCCCAAAAAGTCGATGCCCCAAATATCAAAAATTTCCATGGAAAGAATTGGGTTTAGGGGCATCATATCTCTCTTAGCCATGTTCCTAAGTGTCTGGCATCGGGTGCATGACCTAGAGAATTCTTTGGCATCCTTAAATAATGATGGCCAATAGAATCCGGATTGCAAAATTTTTTCAGCCGTCTTTTCCCCAAAAAGGTGTCCACCATACGCAGATGTGTGGTAGAACTCAAGTCTGCTATGGAACTCAACTTTCGGGATGCATCGACGAATAATCTAGTCTACACCGATGCGGTACAGGTCAGGATCGTCCCAAAAATAATATTTGGCCTCAGACACAAGTCTATCCTGTTGTTGTTTGCTCCAATCCTGGGGTATTTGACCAATGGCCATATAATTGACAATATTAGCAAAGTAAGGGGTTTAGATAGCTGAGACTGTGAGGATAGTCTCATTTGGAAAAGTATCAGAGATTGGGACATCTGAATGAGGAGAATGAATTTGGATTTTCGAGAGGTGATCCACCACTACATTTTGTGCCTCGAATTTACCCTTGATTTCAAGATTGAACTCTTGAAGCAACAGAATCCAGCAAATAAACCTAGGTTTGGCATCCTTTTTGGCCAAGAGATGTTTCAATGCCGAGTGGTCAGTATAGATGATGACACGAGAACCTAATAGATAAGCCTTGAATTTTTCTAAAGCGAAAACTACTGCTAGCAATTCTTTTGCAGTAATGGTGTAGTTCCTCTGGGCCTCATCCAGAGTTTTGCTAGCTAGTAAATCACAGAGGGCTTTTTCTAAATCTTTTGATCTAAGATAGCATCAGCGTCATAATCAGATGCGTCAGCCATAATCTCAAATAGGGTTGTCCTTACTGGTGATTGCAATATCAGGGCACAGGTGATAGCCATTTTCAATAAATCAAATGCCTTACATCTTGATTCATCAAATTCGAACGGCATGTCTTTGGTCAGAAGGTTACTCAAGGGCTGAGCAACATTCGAGAAATCCTTAATGAATCTTCTGTAAAAACCCACATGCCCAAGGAAAGAGCAAATCTGTTTTACGGATGTGGGTGGAGGAAGTCTAGAGATGGCATGCACCTGAGCTCTATCAACCTCAATTCCCTGACTGGAGACCACGTGACCTAGGATGATGCCTTCCTAAGTCATAAAGTGGCTCCTTTCCTAGCTAAGGACCAACCGTGTTTCGATGCAACTCTGAAAGATCAATTCCAGGTTAGCCAGGCAAGACTTAGAAGAATCTCTGAAAATGGAGAAATCATCCATGAACACCTCAAGACAATCTCCCACCATGTCAGAAAAGATGGGCAGCATGCACCTTTGAAAAGTCGCAGGTACTTTGCAAAGCCCGAACGACATTCTACGGAATGCAAAGGTTCAGTAGGGACATGGGAAAGTTGTCTTTTGCTGGTCTTCGGGATGGATAGGGACTTGGTTATATCCCAAATAACCGTCTAGGAAGCAAAAATATTTTTACCCAGCTAACCTTTTGAGGATTTGATCGATGAATGGCAAGGGAAAGTGATCCTTTTTAGTGGCTGTGTTTAGCTTCCTATAGTCAATACAGACTCTCCAAGCAGAAGCTGAATGAGTTGTGAAGGTTTCCCCTTTCTTACTAGTCGTAACGGTTATTCCCACCTTCTTGGGTACAATCTAAACGGGGCTAACCCACGGACAATCTAAGATTGGGTAAATAATCCTAGCATCGAGCCACTTGATTATCTCCTTCTTGACCACTTCCCGCATATTCGGGTTTAGTCTCCTTTGCATTTCACGAGAAGGGAGGGATCCATCTTCCAAGAAAATACAATGATTACAATAAGATGGCTCGATCCCCCTGAGGTCGTGGATGGTCCAACCAATTGCCTCCTTATTGTTCTTAAGGACCTTAATTAACCTCAATTCTTGCTCCTTAGTCAAATCAGCACTAATAATCACAGTTAGCGTGTTTTTAGGCCCTAAGAACTCATATTTCAATTTTTTTAGCAATAGTTTTAATTCCAGCTGGGGTTGGTTTAGAATGGAAGGGAGATTGCTAATAAAGATTCATCAGGACGATCCAGTGGAAGAGTCTGGGAATGAACAAAATCAACAACCTCTTTCGAATGTGGCAGGTCTACCATGGAGGAGGGTTGTGGGTTGGGTTCGCTAAAGCTAATGGAGTCCTCGAGTGCATTGATTGTCATACATGTCTCAAGATCCTGATCCTCGAGTTCCTCATTGAATCCACAATCCTTAAATCCGCTTATCGCCTTAAAAATATCCAGAGTTGATTTCTTATCCCAAAAGGCGATCTCCATACTATCGCTTTCACAGTTTATGTTGGCCTTGGCAATCGCTAGGAACGGACGCCCCAGAATGATGGGAGTGTTCCTCAAATCATTAGGTGCATCCATGTCAAGGATGAGGAAATCTACAAGAAAATAGAAATCCTTGACCTTGATAATTACATCCTCAATAATGCCTCTCGGTGTGGTGATCGATCGGTCCGCTAATTGTAGCGTTACTGAGATTGGCCTGAGTTCACCTAATCCAAACCTCTCATAAATAGAAGTTGGGATTAGGTTGATGGATGCACCTAGGTCCAATAGTTCCCTATCAAAAATGTATTCCCCAATAACACATGATAACAAGGGAGAACCATGATCTTTCTTCTTTTGAGGAAGGTGATGCAGCATAACAAAACTTGCCTACTTAGAGAGAATCGCCTTCTGCAGAGTGGGTTCTCTCGGCTTACGCTTTTGGGTACACAGTTCTTTCAAGGATTTAGCGTAAGCCGGGACGTGCTTAATAGCATCGAGGAGCGGAATATTGATCTCTACCCTCTTGAATAAATTCAGAAGCTCCTCGTTGCTGTCTAGGGTTTTCTTCTTCTTAGCTTTCAATAGGGCCTTAGGGAATGGGATATGGGTGGAATTTTCAATTTCCGATCCCAGGGCCTTATTGTCTTCTTCAACCTCCTCCTTTTTCTCAAGCTCCCCAGGATTTTGACTTCTAGAAGGTAATACAGGGTTGTAGGTCTGCTTCCCACTTCTCAAGGTCATAGAGTTTGTAAAGGCATAAGGGTTCGGGTCATAAGGTGGATTAGTGAAGATTGGAGGGCCTTGGTTGGTCATGTAACCAGAGGAAGAAGAAGAGGGACCTTGCTCAACCACCTCAGCATGTGCGTGTGGGTCTCTTTAATTCCTATACCCCTGGGATCTATTGCCCTGATTTTGCACATTATGTTGGTTGGGTACGGGTTGAGATGGTAGGGGTCTGGGTTATCGGGTGTTTGCAATTAACCCGGATTGCAAGTTATCCAAGGATGTCTTCATTTGTTGCATAAGCTGAAGCATGGACCCTTTCATTTCCACCATCTGCTAGTTTAAATCAGCCTTCCCTGTGGATTGTTGGGCATTCAATGATGGCTGATTAACTGGTCTCGGTTGCAACCGGGTGTATACTTGACCCTGACCCATAGGTTTTTGAGATGCATAGTTGCTGGGTTGAGATTGGGTCTGTTGCCCCTGATTTTTCCAGGAGAAGTTAGGGTGGCTCCTCCATCCTGAGTTAAAAGTGTTGGAATACTGGTTGGACCAAACATTCTCCAACATTGCATATGCATCCTCATCAAACGAGGATGAAGAGAAGGAAGGATCAGAGAAACTGGGATCAAAGGCCGTAGTTTGGAACCCATATGGTTCCAGGAAATCGTGGCTCACAGGTTGAGCCAAATCGAGTTGGTTCACAAATTCCTGCCTCGTGGGAGCTGTTGAGACTCGTAAAGTGCATTTTTTATAAGAAAAAGCATCATAGTATAGTGCGCAATACTATCAACAAAAATATTTATAAAGATAATGAGACTTGAGTACCAGTCGTTCATCTCTGGGAGCCATTTATGGAAATGTAGATTTGAAATCGATCTCTTTTGCTCCACTTGCTTAAAATCTCATGTCTATTTATGGTGATTTACGTATCGATGTACAACATGCTAGCTACCAAAAGATAGTAATTAAAAGCAAGAAACTTCAATCACACAAAATATATTGCAATAAGCTCATGGTGATTTTCACACATAGATATACGTAGAGAAAAAAAGATTTTCATTCATTCAGTTCATGATGGTGGCTACAGCATTAAGCTTGTAGAAAGCCTATAGAGGAATGCTTGGAAATACAAATCTAGCTAGTAGAAAATGATCGCATACAAGAATCTAAGGGGGCATTATGCATGCATCATTGGGAGAGAATATGGAGCTATGCTACTAAGCAGTAAATAAAGCATGTAAATCTAAGAAGAACTATAATCTAGTCTAGCAGAAATAAGGGCAATCGGAGGTGGGCTCCGATGGCATTTGAGCTGGTTGGGAGGAGAAGGAGGGACGACCAATGCTGCTTAGGCCCTTGGAGAGAGGTTGGAGAGGTGATCTAGGATCCTAGTAAAGGGAAGCTCTCTAGAGAATTATGGAATTCTCTAGAGAGGCTTATGGCGGGAGCTCATGGGAGATTGAGAGAGAGAGGATGGATGGCGGTTTTTAGATCCACCAAATGTGGATCTAGAAATCGAATGGCTCATGGTTGCTAATTTTAGCAACCAAGGCAACAACACATGGTAGAGAGTACTAGAGAACTCTAGGCTAGGTATTTTCATGTGGATGCAGTGTGTAGGTGTGTGTGGGTCAAAACTAAGGTGGCTAGGTTGATTAGGTTAGGTTCTAGTGGGTTTAGGTCAAGGTAGGTCTCAAATTGGGGTTGTAAACCCTAATTCACTAAGGTAAAGGGCAATTAAACTTAATAAAAGTTTAATTGGGTGTGTGAAAACTTAATTGAGAGTAAAATAACTTAATTATGTCAGGCCTACGTCAATTGGACTCTCACTAAGTCCAATTGGATAGTGTGTGCTGAGATAAGGGCTCAATTGGACTCAATGAGTCCAATTGAATAGGCTGATGGAATTGACTAAGATTCAAGTCAATTAGGTTTAGTGAGGACCTAATTAGGTCCTTAGAGAGGTTTAGAGGTGATGTACTAGGGTTAGGGCACCTTAATTTAGGTTCTTATAGGGTTAGAATTGGGTTTAGAGACCTAGAGATCAAAGATCAAGGCTTGAATCTCAAAGTAGGGTTTGGAGGGCAGTTCTAGATGTCCAATAATAGTGTCAGACATCTTATAGTGAAAAATCATTAGTCCAGACTTGTTGTCTGGACATCAAATCAGAGTCAAGAAGGTTTCTAGGTTCTATCTTGGGTATTCTACAGAAATTGGATGTCTGACCAAGTGTCTAGTCATCCAATAACACTGCAGAAGTGGGTTTAAGGTGTGCGAGAGTTGGCTAAGGGTTCTAGACATCCTATAACTCATTTGGACGTCTAGATAGAGGCTGGAGTTAGGGTTTTATGGTTTCCTAGGTTGTGGTGACCTAATCTAAGGGTGGCTAAGGCTTGGGGAGGCTTCAAGGCTGTCCTAAGGCTAGGATGGACTTAAGTTCTTCATAATTTACTGCTTTCTTCCTTCTTAAATAGAATAGCATACCTCAACCCGTACATTATTGTCTACTACATCTTATTCTAGGTCTTCTTCTCCAGCTCTGCTACAACACCAGTTATTCTTTATTCTTCAGATCTAGCTTTAGATCTACCTTCTAGTCAGCTTATTACCTATAATTGACATAATGCACCCAATCAGCACATTATTGCATTATTTTATGCATTGCTAAAAGAGAACAGTAAGGATGCAAATAATGCTTATCCATGCGTGAATTGTCCTAACTTATGCTAAGTCCTAGCGTAATTTAGGTCAATTAAGACCTATGATTGTTGCGCAATCATACCCCTATGCCTAAATCTTGCTAGTCCCTAGCAAATGCAAGACTAAATTATTTACAGAAAGGTCCCTAAGGGATTTACTATTTTATCAAGTGTATGCCTAAAGATTTTTCTCCTTGTTGTTTTCATCCTTGCTCTAGAAATCTAGACAATCGTGGAAGTGTAGCTATGTAGCTTTTGTAATGGATTCAGGTGAAAAACTAATTCACCTCTAAAGCCTATACTTGACCCCAGCAAAAATTCCAGCGGGATAGGTACATTTCTTCCCTCGAGGTGTTCAAGATATTTTATGAATTCCACCCAGCTTTAAGATTAGGTAGAGAATGTTAGAAGGAAAAGATTATATATTTGGTGGCTCACTCTCGACTGGTGCTACATAGAGATTAGTACTATAGAATCTTGATTCCCAGATTACTATGTAACTCAACTCAGAGAAAGACAAGAAAACTATGCTCTCTTTGGTTCATTTATATTCATTCTCTCTTTCTCTCTTCTATTTTTCTATTCTTTTCTTTCTTTTTCTTAGAGCTCACAATCTCACCAGATTCACATATATGACTTGTATTTGGTAGTTTCACTTGGCATTAACATTTTAATTGAGTTCCCATAACTCTAACACTAAGTCAGAATTCCTCAGCTAGTATTCGGGTGATCAGTAACACAAGAAAGGTAGGTTAAGGCCATATTTGGTAGATCTCTAATTTATTTGGTAGTATTGCCTCAATGCAACTGAAATAAACACTAACTATTCACATACTCTTTTTCTTTACTTTTTCTTCTCCTTAATCTTCTAATTTTTTCACTTCTTTCTTTTCATCAATTTTTTTTTTCAACACAATGAAACTAGCACACATCCATGAACTTTATTGAGGAGGCATTATTAAGGATTTGTGGTACTCAAGAGATATTGGGTCGCTTATTTGGTGAAAGTGCCTACTTACGGCACTGGGAGAGACAGATAGGATGGTGTATTTCTGACCTTGACATCAATACCCTCCTTCAGCCAAGGATTCGGTAAAGAATAGTCGTAACCATCCACCTTAGCCATAGTTTTATGAAAACTCTCTCTCTGCATATTTGCCTTATTTGGTGGCTCTCAAAATTTCAAGCAAAAATGTATATGCTAGATCTGAGAGTGAAAACTATGCCTAATCTCTGAGCATCATTACTTAATTATCTAGGATTCTGGATTCCTTGCACTAATCTTAGAGCACTAATCTTAGAGCACTAATACTCTCTATTCTTATCTCGCACTATTTGGTGGATTTTTGGAAGAAAATCTTCCTGACTCCCAAAACATTGTCCAAGGGTTCAGGAAACGAAGCAAAGCTTCTTCTCATTAGACTAAAGACGTTTATCAGCCTTCACCGTGAATCCATTTTAAATTCTACGTGTGTGTGAAAAATTGTACTGGATTCCATATTACAGGAACCAACTAGAGGATAAAATCGCTAGTGCATTCTCTTAATAAGATAATCTTATTCATGTATGCACTATGTATATATGCTATAAACAAGTAACCTCTTATATTCATACTTCATGAAATTTCCCTTCCGATTACATTCAGCTTGAGCCTACATTTAGAGCAAAAGGTGAGTGGGTGAGTTGGAAGTGGTTGTTGCAGACGATTTTTAGGTCCAATGCGAACATTGAAGGTGGACTCGGTTGTTCTTTTATTTAGGGTCGTAAAGTACATTTGACATGCAGCTCCAGGGTTTTCCTAAATGTTGGCATAAAAATTTTCAATTTTGTCTTATCTACCCCCCCATGCCTAAGTTCTTGCATGTCCTCATGCGTGAATATAAAAGAGAATAAGTACAACAGGGAGTAAGTGGGTAGAGATCACCTGGAATTGCTCCTGAAATTGTAACTTTCAGCATCGACCAACCTGGCAATATGTAATATGCGAAAGCAATATGCTTAAAAGAGAAATATGCTATGTATAAAAATGGTTATGTAGAGATGATGGTAGAATGTGGGATGAGCTATCTATACGTACTGAGTTTAACGCCTCTAGCTGGGCAAGAACTTACTCAGATATCCTTGATTGCATAGCAATCATGGGTCTTAATTGACCTAGATTAGGCTAGAACTTAGCATAAGTTAGGGAAATTTATGCACGCATAAGTATTATCTGCATCTTTCTTCCTTTACATTAGCTATGCATAAAATGATGTTATAATGTGCTAATTAAGTACACTATGTCGATTGTAGGAATAAGCTGATCAGGAGCTGGATCTGAAGCTAGACCAGGAATAACGGGAGTTGTAGCAGAGCTGAAACAGAAGGCTTAGATTAGATGTATGAAAAATAATGTAAGGGAGTAAAAGGTTTTCTATGCTATTAAGTAGGAATAAAGTAGTAAAATGTGAAGCGCTTAGGTCCATCCTAGCCCTAGGATAGCCTAGAGACTTCCCAAAGACTTAGCCACCCTTAGATTTGGTCACAACACCCTAGAAAGCCCTAAAACCCTAGTTCCAACCCTAATCTGGATGTCCAGATAAGTTATAGGACATCCAGGACCCTTAGCCATCTCCTACACACCTCAGGCCGACTTCTGCAGTGTTATTGGATGTCCAGACAATTTGTCAGACGTCCAATTTTTGCAGAATACTCAAAACAAAACCCAAAATCCCTTCTGACTCAGATTGAATGTCCAGACAACAATTCTGGACTTCTGATTTTTGAGTATAAGATGTCTGACACTATCATTAGAAGTCTGATACTGCTCTCCAGTTCCTGTTTTGAGATTTAAGCCTTGATCTTGGATCTCTAGGTCCCTAAACCCAATTCCAACCTCATAGGAACCTAAATTAAGGTGCCCTAACCCTAGTACATCACCTCTAGACCTCCCTAAGGACCTAATTAGGTCCTCACTAAACCTAATTGACTTGGATCTTGGTTAATTCCATCAGCCTATTCAATTGGACTCATTGAGTCCAATTGAGCCCTAATCTCAGCACACACTGTCCAATTGGACTCAATGAGAGTCCAGTTGACCTAGACCTAAATTAATTGAGTTCTTTTACTCTCAATTATGTTTTCACACACCCAATTAAACTTGTATTAAGTTTAATTGCACATTACCTTAGTGAATTAGGTTTTATAACCCTAATTTGAGACATACCTTGAACTAAACCCACTATAACCTAACCTAATCAACCTAGCCACCTTGGTTTCGACCCACACACACCATCCACATGAAAATACCTAGCCTAGAGTTCTCTAGAACTCTCTACCATGTGTGGTTGCCTTGGTTGCCAAAATTAGCAACCAAGAGCCATTCAATTTTTAGATCCACATTTGGTTGATCTAAAAACAACCATCCATCCTCTCTCTCTCTCACTCTCCCACGAGCTCCCACCATAGGCCTCTCTAGAGAATTCCATAATTCCCTAGAGAGCTTCCCTTAGGTCTTTGAAAAGACCTAAGGGGTGGCCATTTGCACCCATTCACTTCCTTGGCAAATTCACTCCATTGGTGCCATTCACGCCACCTCCACGTAGCTAGCCAGTCCACCTCCACAAGCTCACTACCACCTCCATGGAGGACATCATGCCGGGATGATGGATCACTCCTCTGCCTCTCCAAGGGTCGGCCTAAGCTACATTAGCCGCCCTCATTCTCCTCCCGACCACTCCAAGGCCATCGGGGACCACCCCTGAATGCCCTCTATTCTTCTAGATTTAATTCATGCTCTTTATAATTTTATTGCTTTTATTTGCTACTTAGTAGTGTAGTCTTATTTCTCCCCCACTGATGCATGCGAAATCCCCCCATCGATTCCTGTATGCAATCATTTTCTGGTAGCTAGGTTTAATTTCAACCATTTATGTACAAGCTTTCCTCTAGATTCCTTATGCAAACAACTCCCCAATGAATGAATGAAAACACTTATATATATATATATCTTTATGTGTTTCAAATCACCATGAGCTAAATGATTATCGTATTTGCATGATTTAAGTGCCTGCTCTTTAACTGTCTATCTATTACGCTCCAGTATGTCGTTTCCTGAGGATATTGAAAATATAACAATAGATGCTTTCTCCATAACTAGTCACCACCTCACTAGAATCGTGTGCATAGAATCTCACACGTTCACTTTCGTAATTTAATTGACGCATGCGCATGTGGTCCGACTTAATAATAAAAGTGGTGAAGTTTTTGTTAGGAGATTGGAAACTGGTGTGCATCTTTAAACGAAGTAGAGTAGTAAAACGATCGATTTCAAAAGTGAAAGCAACGCCTCCCAGAGACGAACGACCGGGACTCAAAGTCTCGTAATTTTTACAAACTTAATTTTTGACGAACGTTTTTGCGCGACTATACTATGATTTCCGAAGACTTTTAAATGCGCGAGAATGGTTCCCATCAATCCTCAATAAGATGAATGAGTTCATCAGCTGGAGGAGGTTCTTAGGCAATGAATGGCATGAGGTGTTGGCCATTTACCATACATACATGCCCAAATTTTGGGTCCCTGGTTTGGACTGCCCAACTAGGATATGGGTGAATCATAACGAATGGGCCAGTCCACTTGGACATAAGCTTCCCAGAAAAAAATTTCAGTCGCAAAGCTTTCCTGAAAAGAATGTGATCTTGAAATCAAGGATAAAGCTGGGGTACAAAATGTGGTAGCGGATCATTTGTCGAGACTCCTAGGTGATTCTTCTTGTCTGGACATTCCAATTGCAGACACCTTTCCAGATGAAACCATTCTTACAGTTTTAGGTGTCCACACCCCATGGTTTGCTGACATTGTTAACTATTTGGCCGTTGGTCAAACCCCCCAGGATTGGACCAAGCAACAACGGGATAGACTCAAATCTAAGGCCAAATACTACTTTTGGGAGGACCCTGAACTGTATCACGTTGGCTCTGATCAGATTATTCGCCGATGCATACCGGAGAATGAATTCAACAGTATACTCGAGTTCTGCCATGCATCTTGGTGTGGTGGACATTTCTCCAGGAGAAAGACGGCTACAAAAATCTTGCAATCTGGCTTCTATAGGCCGTCTTTATTCAAGAATGCCCAGGATTTCTCAAGGTCATGTTCTCGATGCCAGGCACTCGGGAGCATAACAAAGAGAGACATGATGCCCCTAAACCCTATTCTTCCTGTCGAAATTTTCGATGTTTGGGGCATCGATTTCATGGGACCCTTTATCCCTTCATTTGGACATCAGTACATTCTTGTTGCTGTTGATTATGTGTCCAAATGGATTGAGGCAATTCCCACCCGAACCAATGACCATAAGGTGGTCATCAATTTTGTCAAGAAAAATATCTTCAGTAGGTTCGGGACTCCGAGGGCTATCATCAGTGATGGTGGCACTCATTTTACTAATGCCCAATTCCAGAATTTATTGGCCAAATACGAGGTTAATCATCATATTTCCTCACCTTACCATCCCCAGACAAATGGACAAGCCGAGATCTTCAATCGAGAGATCAAGAATATTCTGCAAAAAATGGTTAGGCCTGATCGTAAGGATTGGACTGAAAAGCTTGAGGACGCTCTTTGGGCCTACCATACGGTGTATAAAATGCCCATCGGCATGTCTCCATTCCGTTTGGTGTATGGAAAGGCATGCCATCTACCTGTAGAGATTGAACACAGGGCATTCTGGGCAATCAGACAATGCAATTTAGATCTGAATCTAGCTGGAAAGACCAGGAAACTCCAACTATTTGAGTTGGAGGAGCTTAGAAATGATGCTTATGAGAATGCCAAGATCTACAAGGCTCAAACCAAAGCTCTACTTGATCAATTGATTTCCCGCAAGAGCTTTGAGCCAAACCAGAAGGTCTGGTTATTTGATTCTAAACTTAAGCTCTTTCTTGGTAAACTTAGATCTAAATGGAATGGCCCATTCATAATTGATCAGATTTTTCCTAATGGTGCCGTCCAGATTTCTGACGCAAAGATGGGTAACACCTTTAAAGTCAACGGTCAACGTTTGAAGCCTGTTGTTGACCGTAATCTTCCAGAACCCATCTCAGACTCTGTTGCTCTAGCCATTCTGTGACTTCTTTGGCTGGAATTCGCCTAGCTGACGGCATTAAACTTAGCAGTTGTACATATGACACAAGGCTGATACGAGCTTCATATCCAGGTGACATCTTTCATATTCTACCCTTTCTTTCATGTCACTTTTTCAAAGAGGACATTGCATCAGCTAGGCATGGGGGGTGGATTCATTCTTGAATTATTTGGTAAGCTTTGTGAAATCCATATAAATTGTCTCTCTTATTTAAGAAAAAAAAGAAATAGGAAGGATTAGTTGGACATTAGAACTTTTCAATCCTAAGAAATTTTACATTAGGATTTGAACACAAAGACCCCTCAGGTCTTTGGACTTAATTAGCCTGTGTATCCACTAAAATGTGGATTTCTCTTTGAGTCCTCACCATCTTAATTCTATGATAATTGGAATAAATAAGTTTGGGTGATAAGTACATGACTTATCAACCCGCCCTCTGATTTGAGCGAATTTTGAGTTTTAAGCATCTACACACTTTCTTTGCACTGACTCGTTGTTCGGCGATTCTAACAGAAATTGGGTAGCTAATGAACCTTCTAGGGTGATATGGCTAGCAAGTTATTGTGGGTAACAGCCCATAGGTAGGTTGTCCAGAGCCCAGTCACTGGACATTTCTCTATTTGCTACCTTTAGGTAAATCTTAGACCAGGGAAGCCATCTACTTAAAAAAAAAAAAAGAAAAAAAAAGGAGAAAAGAGCAAAAAGAAATAAGCCACACTTCACCGCACGAGTATGGCTGGCAAGTTATCGGTGGTAACAGCTCATCGACCCGTTGTCCAGAACCCAACTTAGAAAATTCACTAAAAATTCCCAAAACACTTAGGAAGAAGGGGAGAAGTAGAATAAACCAGGGAGATATACACTGGATTCACCCTTGTCTTGACCCCGTAAAAAAAAATAAAAGTAGGGAGAAAGCTACCGGTTGTAAAGATACACCTTTAGGCAGAATTCTTGTCAGGTCACCTAGAGGCGTAGAAATCCGAAGTCCGTTCTAACTTCCAGGTAATGAGTCTATCATAATCACAAAAGGATGCTTAAAGCTTAGGGTTCTCATCAAATCTTGGGTGAGTTGAATGGCCGTAGAAAGCAACTCTTAAACCCTAAAATTTGAAAATCCAAAAAAATTAGAAAAGAGAAAACGAGAAAAAGAAATTTTTCTTTTAATATGGCGAGGGCTTAAGGCGGTCTGCATTTTGGTTGATACCCAGGAACTGTTGTGTCATTGAAAGTTCAGTTCCTAAGTAGACAATCTCTTAATGATTGAAAATAACTCAGGTCCAAATAATCTAACCTAATTCTTTTATAAGTAGCATATAGTTTTTGCTAGGGACTAGCAAAAGATAGGCATGGGGGTATGATGTAAACACATTTACACTACTTAAAATGTCTATTTATGCATGTTCTTAAGCATAGGATTGCATTTCATGATATAAATATTGCATAACAAGCATCATTTTGCATTTAGAGTAGTTTGAATAAAATGGAGGTTAATTGTCTCCTTTTATGTGCTTGGACAGGGCAAACATTTTATCGGGGCCTCGGATCAAAGATCCAACCGTATGGATGTGATCAGGGCGACGATTGGAGTTCAACGACTCCAAGATTGCCCTAATCAGACATCCGTAGCATCAGATAGTGGCTGGGGAACCCTAGAAGATCAAGGGCCAGGATGGTGAAAATCTGCACTTCAGATGACAAATCCGACCATACGGATGAATTCAGATCGACGATCGCAGCTCAACGACACAAAAATCGAGTCAATCCGACATCCGTGGCACCATCACGACTTCTAGAAGATGGACGGCGAAGATGGTGCCACATGGTGCCATCTCAACCGCCCAAGCGGCCTCCAGCACCGACGCACCTTTTCTTCTTCAATCAGCGCATCGATTCTCCGCCGTTGGATCAAGATCCAACGGCTGTGGATGCGGCGGGCTAATTCATCCGCGTGACCATTTCGAAGGCGTAGCGCAGCGGTGACGCAGCTGCGGGGGAAGCGGAGATCGCGGGATCGAGTCCCGCGAACCTCAAATCAGGCGCAAGTGAGTGACGCATGGAGCGTCAAATTGCGATCCAACGGCTACGGGCGGCCAATAGCGCCTACGCGCGATTGGACGGGCAGCGTGGATGCGCGATCGCACGCGGGCGGGCGTGCAGCGTAGCGGGTGGAGATGCGTTTTAAGCCGTCCGATCTCGCGATCGGATAGCTGAGACTCAGCGTGCGTGAGATGGCGTTGATCGCGTGGGCAGCTGAAGCGGCGCGCATGGGCGCGGAAGCTACGCCCACGTCGAGACTTTAGTGACGGATTTATCCGTCACTAAAGACCCCTCATTTATTGTTTTGAAGTTGTAATGTCCATTTTGCCACCACTCCTTGCAACTATAAAAGGTGAACCCCTCCATACGAAATTTTCATCCCTTCCTTCTCCTTTCTACCCCTCCAAAGCTCAAGAGAAGCTTGTCCCACACCCAAGATGCTCCTCGCGAGATAAAGTCTAAATTTTCGTTCCCCTTCGGAAGTGGCTCCCATGACAACGGCGGCGTGCTGCTTCGTTCCCGTTCTTCTGCTTTATCCTCCTTCGTCCTGCTTCGTTCTCCTTCATCTAGACGTCGTCCCGTCCGGCTCGTCCTCCAAGCAATCGTCGAGGAGGATAACTTCTCTCTCCCATTCTTATTTATAGCTTTTCTAGTGTAAAATTTTCCTGCTTTATAGTGTAATTGATTTTCCACTTTCTAGGGTAACTTTTATTTAGTTTGATTATATAAACAATTGAAATATTGAATGCATGTTCTCTTTCTCTCTCTCTCTCTCTTTCTTTTACTCTGATAGCTCCATTGTAATTATATCTCCTTGCTTATCAAAAATCCTAAAAAAAATATAATTGCGAATATAGATCAACGTAGCCTCCTTGTGTTCGACCCGAAATTCTTTTCGGTATAAATTTTATTTGTTGAACACGAATTCTTCGCTTTCGAGCTACAACGACAGGTTTTCCAAAACCAAACACGTTAGCGTAGCGTTCGTATACGTTCAACAGGGGGGAGCGGAAGGGGCAGAGTATGTGAGGTTCTGTATCAAAGGTGGCTGGCCTTGAGTATAACCAGTTGGTGCAGGAGGCGCCTGTAATATGGCATGTGCCTGTCCCTGTGGTTCCTAAAACCATGGCAAGGCACCTTGGTTCTACATGTACCAAGGGTTTGGGACAAGTTGGGAGGGCAGGGCTCCCAGAGTTCTATGCTCATGCAACAACTGGATTTGTGTGTTCTGTATAGTCTGTATCTGGTCAGCCAACTCTTTCATTATCTGCAAGCTATCCTGCAGAGACTTCCTCATCGATTCTTGCAGCTCCTCTTTTAGTGCCTCCAGAGGGTCAGCCCACTTTGGAAGATGACTGCCAGCTTGGTGCAGTAGCTAGTATATAGAATGGGGTTGCTACTGCTGAGACGGGAATGGTTGCAGCCTGGTGTATGTGTTGTGTGCATTCCCATATTGCCTGGTCTGGTAGTGTAGATCTTGATGTGGTTTCTGTGAGTTACCAGACCAGGAGAAGTTTGGATGTTGGCGCCAACCAGGGTTATATGTCTCTAAATACGGGTTATTATGCTCGTATCCTTGAATAGCACTGACGTCCTCGTAGGTCGAAGACGTCTGAGACGTATATCAATCAAGGGGATATGTATTATAGTCAGTGGGTGGTGCGTAACCTAGGTCACATGGTTCCTGATCGGGACTGTTTACGGGATCCTGATATGCAGGATCTCGTAAATAAGGAGAGGATGCATCTCGAGTGTGTAGATTAACTCAAGCAGGAGAGGGTCAGGGTGCGTAGGAGGGTCTTGGAGCAATAGAGTTCAGGTTAGATTGACCCTGATTAATTCGGTCAATCTTTTTCTCAATCAGGTTTATTCTATCTAGCTACTTGACGATGATATCCATGCCGGCTCAAATAGACTCGGTGTGAGCCTCATGGACACCAACCCACTGCTGACTAGGCTGCTGGAACTGGTTCATGGATGTGGCATTCATTGAGTTCTACGCCAAATATTCGAACAACTCAAATGCATTGTTCTCATCTTTTGCAAGGAAATTCCCACCACTAGATGCATCGGCCAGATACCGATGTGTGTCATCCAGCACAAGGTAAAAGGTCTAAGCTTGGTACCATTTGAGTATACCATGGTGCGGGCATTTCCGAAGAAGGTCATGAAATCGGTCCCAGGCATCATGCAACTTCTCCCCAGCTCCTTGGGAGAAAGTCGTGATCACACACCTCATCGCGTTCATTCGACCGATGGGGAAGAACTTTTGCAAGAATTCATGTCGTAATTCCGGCCATGTTCCAACTGTCTTACCAATGGTCCTGAACCGGAATGAAGCTTTGTCCCTCAGAGAAAATGCGAAAAGCATCATCATAATAATCCCAAGATCAACATTCCTTGGTCGAATTGTTTCTTCGAGTCGACTCAGGTCCTCTAAATGCTGGAACGAATCTTCGGTTGAGTTTCCATAAAAATGATTGCTGATCAAATTGATCACATTAGGCTTGAGCTCAAATGCGTCTCCACCTACAAAAATTCGAATTAAGGGTGCGATGATCGGTGCGGCTGGATCACAGAAATCCCGAAGTTGTTCTCGTTGCTGTGGATGCTGCATTCTGTCAAGCGTCGTCAAGATACGGTCCATGCTCTGCTGATGCTGCTGCTTAGATTCAATAACCTAAGACTCCAGATGAGCCATCGTGTCCAAATTACCAAAATCCTAACTCGGTCTAGATCCAGGATTAGCCATTGCAGCTAAGGAAGTAAAATAAGTGGGGGGAGAAGATGGTCCTAGCGAGGTGAGTCGCCTCCTTAGGAGTGGCTCCCAAGGTCCAACCAGTTGATGTCTAAGTGACCTCCTTCCTTGCATACACCACCCAACCCCTAGGTTGGTGTAGCCAAGCCAGACAAGGCTAAGGCACTGTTAATCAGATGGTCCTTATGATACGGTGACCAGGATTTTCATTTTAAGTTCGAATTCCTGAAATGGTCTTTTCTTCTTGCGCGGTCACAGATTATGTATGGAGGAGAGTATGCATTGAGTCATTACCCACATGGCAGAATTTATGGCGTGGTCTTGTGGATGGGAATAAGCCATCTTTACATATGGTGGCTGTTTTATGGGTTGTATGGAGGGCTAGAAATGAGTGTGTTTTTCAGGAGACCCCAGTGTATGTGGATAATATTGTAAACTTTTACTAGAGTCTCATACAACATTGGGGTTCGATCATGTAAATAATTTTTTATTATTATCAATAAAAGCTCTCCTGGTTTGCTATCGGTGATTCGATAGCATTCCTTTCTTTCTCAAAAAAAAAAAAAAGTTTGAATTCCTGAAGAAAATTCATCGTGCAATCGCCTGAAAGTGATTTCCGCCTCTCAACTAACCTAGCTAGTTTTGTTACGAGGGGACTAATGGGAAGGTTCTTCCTTTGGCTTATGCCTCCGGTTTCGTTACCCCTTAGGCACGGTCGTTTGACACTTCCCCACAGACTTAGTCACTAGGTTTGGTAAGAGAGATTGAAAACACCCAGTAGTATGACAACGAATTCGGGCTAATTTTGTATTTTAAAATTAATTTTAGCCCTTTTTCTTTATTTGGGATTTATGGTGAGTGGATTGCAAGGTGACCAAGCTCACTGGATAAACCTTAGACTTGATTAAATCAAGTCTAGCCCAAATGTATGGTCTCTAAAGTGTAACCCTAAAGTTGCAACCTACGGTTCATGCAATTCTAGAGCTTTTTTGTTTTTTTCTTTTTTTTCTTTGACAGACCATGAAATTAAGACCAATTCTCTGATAAAAATTGGAATAAAAATAAGTTGAAATTTGGCAAGTAGATTCCTTTTTAATTATCTTTCCATAGAATATTTTTTTATAATTTTTGCCATTTCAACCGAATTTATAGAGTTTTTTAAATGTCAAGGGATCAGATCTGGAATTTTGACCCCTGGTGGAGTTTTTGCTTTGAAGCAGTATCAAATGACTTTCAAAAATTTGGGAAAAATATGGAAGTTAAAGCCATTGGGATCCGCTTTCAAACCCCACTATTTTTAGTCAAAATAGATTCACAGATTGCTCAAAATTGCTTTTTGAATTTTGAAAAATTTTAAATTTGGGTCAGTCTGACCCCCTTTGCACTTCGAGAATTTTTATAAATTTTATACTTAGAACCCTTTTAAATGAAAGGAGCCATTTGAAAGATGGTTCGAAAGTGAAGGTTTAGCCCAAATTTTAGAATTTTTCGTTTCTAATTTTTTGGTAATTGAATTTTTAAATCAAAATTTGAAGTTTGGCTAAAAATCATACGGTGGTGAGAAGGCTTTTAAAAGGTGTTTGAGTTTAGAATTCAAACTTTCCACCAAATTTTTTTTTTCTTTTTTTTCAAAAAATTTTGAAGTTGTTTTTCAAGAAGGATTTTTTTTTTTCAGAGGATTCTCAAATATATAATTTTTTGGTTTTCAAAATTAGCCAAGTATTTAAAAAGAAACCTAATCTAAATACCTAGATTTTTTTTCTCTGATTTTTTTTTCTTTTTCACGAAAATAACTAGGCTTTTTTTTTCTTTTTTCTTCAAATAAATCTAGCCTAGGGTTCAGAAAGGGAAATCCTTATCTAAGATGAGATGTGCACCTAACCTTTGTTTTAATCTGCGCTCGTTGCATGCGCAAATTCTCATTTTTCCTATTTTCCTGCACATTAAAAGACAAGTAGAGGAAGATTTGTCAGCGATAGCTCAAAAGATTGAAATCTAAAATTGACGTTGCCTCCTCGGCAATGACGCCATTATGTTGGGACTCATAAAGTGCATTTTTTATTTGAAAAAGCATCGTAGTATAGTGCACAATATGATCAACAAAAATATTTATAAAGATAACAGGAGTTGAGTCCCGGTCGTTTGTCCCTGGGAGGCATTCATGGAAATGGAGATTTCAAATCGATATCTTTCGCTATACTTGCTTAAAATCTCAAGTCGGTTTATGGTGATTTACGTATTGATGTACGACAAGCTAGTTGCCAAAAGATAGTAATTAAAAGTAGGCAACTTCAATCACACAAAATATATTACAATAAGCTCATGGTGATTTTCACACATAGATATATATATAGAAAAAAAGATTTTCATTCATTCAATTCGTGATGGTGGCTACAGTGTTAAGCTTGTAGAAAGCTTATAGAGGAATGCTTGGAAATACAAATCTACCTAGTAGAAAATGATTGCATGCTTTAATCTAAGGGGGGATTATGCATGCATCATTGGGGGAGAATATGGAGCTACACTACTAATTAGTAAATAAAGCATGTAAATCTAAGAAGAACTATAACCTAGTATGTCAAAAATAAGGGCATTAGGAGGTGGGCTCCGATGGCCTTTGAGCTGGTTGAGAGGAGGGGGGATAGCCAATGGTGCTTAGGCCAACCCATGGAGAGAGGTTGGAGAGGTGATCTAGCATCTTAGCATGGAGGTGGTGGTGGCCATGGTGAAGCTACTCGTGGACATGGAGGTGGAGTGGATGTGGAATGAAACTAAGTTAAATGGAACCAAGAGTGGATGAAGCCAATAGTGGATGGGTGTAAATGGCCACCCCTTATGTCTTTTTATAGACCTAAGGGAAGCTCTCTAGAGAATTATGGAATTCTCTAGAGTGGCCAATGGTGGGAGCTCATGTGAGAGTGAGAGAGAGAGGATGGATAGTCATTTTTAGATCCACCAAATGTGGATCTAAAAATTGAATGGCTCTTGGTTGCTAAATTTAGCAACCAAGGCAACAACAAATGGTAGAGAGTTCTAAAGAACTCTAGGCTAGGTATTTTCGTGTGGATGGTGTGCGTGGGTGTGTGTGGGTGTGTGTGTGTCAAAACTTAGGTGGCTAGGTTGATTAGGTAAGGTTCTAGTTTGTTTAGTTCAAGGTAGGTCTCAAATTAGGGTTGTAAACCCTAACTCACTAAGGTAAAGTGCAATTAAACTAAATACATGTTTAATTTGGTGTGTGAAAACATAATTGAGAGTAAAATGACATAATTAAGTCAGGTCTAGGTCAATTGGACTCTCACTGAGTCTAATTGGATAGTGTGTGTTGAGATCAGGGAACAATTGGACTCAATGAGTTAGGGAATTGACTAAGTTCCAAGTCAATTAGGTTTAGTGAGGACCTAATTAGGTCCTTAGGGAGGTCTAGAGGTGATGTACTAGGGTTAGGGCACCTTAATTTAGGTTTTTATAGGGTTCGAATTGGGTTTAGGGACCTAGAGATCCAAGATCAAGGCATGAATCTCAAAACAGGGTCTGGAGGGTAGTTCTGGACATCCAATAATAGTGTCAGATGTCATATAGTGAAAAATCAAAAGTCCAGACTTGTCGTCTGGACATCCAATCGGAGTCAGGAAGGTTTCCAGATTCAGTCTTAGGTATCCTGTAGAAATTGGATGTCTGACCAAGTGTCTAGACGTCCAATAACATAGCAGAAGCGGGTTTAAGGTGTGTGCGAGAGTTATGGACATCCTATGACCCTATGACTCATCTGGACATCCAGATAGAGGTTGGAGTTAGGGTTTTAAGGTTTCCTAGGGTGTGGTGACCTAATCTAAGGGTGGCTAAGGCTTGGGGAAGCTTCTAGGCTATCCTAAGGCTAGGATGGACCTAGGTTCTCAATAATTTACTACTTTATTCCTACTTAAATAGAATAGTATACCTCAACCCCTTACATTATTGTCTACTACATCTTATTCTAGGCTTATGCTCCAGCTCTGCTGCAACGCTAGTTATTCTTTATTCTTTATATCCAACTTTAGATCTACCTTCTGGTTGACTTATTACCTGTAATTGACATAATGCACCTAATCAACACATTATAGCATTATTTTATGCATATCTAAAAGAAAGCAGTAAGGATGCAAGTAATCCTTATGCATGCATGAACTGTCCTAACTTATGCTAAGTCCTAGCCAAATTTGGGTCAATTAAGACATATGATTACTGCACAATCAGCAGCTCATGAGGAATGGAATCTTAAATTCTAGGATTGAGTGGGTAAAGAAGTGTTTCCTGAATTCCTAGACATCCATTCTTCCATTTTCTTAGCAACCAAGTCCATTTTATCCAGTTTATTACAAATTAATTCCATGTCAATTGAATGAGAATTCTAGATCTCATTAGAACTTGACCTAGGTTGTTAAGACCGATTGAATGCATCCATGGAGGCATCAATAGTTGAGTTCTCACTCATTTCCTCAAACAGGTTGTTTACGCTATCTGCATCCCTGTTGACGAAATCGCCTTACGAAGTTGCTTAACCAACCCATGATAGAAAATCTACATGAGTTGCCGTTTCGGCACCTCGTGGTGTGGACACTTGCTCAAAAGTTCCTGGAATCACTCCCATGCACCGTGAAATGGTTCCCCTGGCCATTGGGCTAAAGTGGTAATCGCCCGTCGTAAGGCATTGGTCCTTCTGATAGGGAAGAATTTCTTCAGGAAAGTCGATTTAAGAGCAACCCAAGCTTCAATCAGCCTTCCTATAGTCTGATACCAATGTTCGGCCTTATGCCTAAGAGAGTGGGGGAAAAGTCTCATGATCAATTGCTCTTCATTCACATTCCATACTCTGGTGGTCAGAACCAAAGTGGTCAGATCCTGCAGGTGCTGGAATGGGTCCATTGAGCCAAGTCCATGGAAATGCTTAATCAAACATAAGACTTGGGGCTTGATTTCTATGTCTCCGGTGGGAATCATGATGCCAGGATGTTCCCCATAGTTTGAAGGATCGTAAAAATCCTTCAAGGGTCAACTGCCTTGACCATGCATACGTTGGAACCATTACTACATCTGCTGCAATTCTTCCAACTGCCTCTGAATCAACTCCTGTTGGTTCGAAGGCGGGGGAGGTAGTTGTTGATCAGCCATGGAATCTGCTTGGCTATAGCTCAACCTTTCACTCCTAGAATGGTCTAAAGGTGCTTCCAATCTGGGGTTCAATGACCTCCCAAGCATACAGTGGAAGGAAGTTGGAAGGACGGGGAAAAAAAGGGAACCCAGCAGCACAAGAATACAAGCCTGTCCTTAGATGGGGTTGCCTAAGGTGTACTGATTCTCAGAATCCATCCTAAGATTATGGACGATTTACTCTACTTATGTCCAAGCAATCCAACCAGTTAGAAGGAGGGACTGGGGAGAAGGTTCTTCCTTTGGCTTGCGCCTCCGGTTCCTAGTGTACCCCCCAACTGCAGTTGTTTGACGCTACTCCCCTAGCTAGACATTAGATTGACTACTATAAGTAGGTTAATCATGAATAATCTCAATCTAGATCCCAACAAGCAAATGAATCCTTACGGCCAACGTCTAATTCATTTTAGTTAGGCTTGGGAAGTTGGTGCTCAGGAATGTGATGGGCCCTTAATGGGTTGTGTCCTTAATGATTTGTTTGAGAACGTGTGAATGTGCACAACCAAGAGGTTTTCAAGCAAGATTATTAATGAGGAGGTGAGTTTTAGGGTTCGAATCTTGCTTAATAGCTTTTACGATTCAAATATTAGGTGTTTTCAACCAAGTTTTGTGAGCAAACCAAGTTTTTTGTTGAAAGCACGTGTTCAAGTAATTTCCTTTAGAAATCAAGAAAAATGTGGAGTTCCTAGCTTGACCTAATTATTGAATCAAATGGGGCAACTAGAAAATGAACGTCTTTTAGTTTAGGTGGTGCGGCCTATGTAATTCAATTAATTGGCTCAAATGCACCACCGATTAAAGAACACAAAAAGGTGGTTAACCTATTATGATTTCTACTTTTTTATAATGTTGAATTCATGTACCAGGTCCACAAGTCGGAAGCCTGGTTGAGTAGATGAAAATCAAGTTCGATTGTGTGCCTCAAATGTGGGTGTATAGAGTGTGTATATTGATTCATTATACAAAAATTATTTCTTTTTTTTATTTTTATTTTTTTATGTGTGAGGGTGCGATGGATGAAGGTGGCAAACAAGACTAACAATTCTATCCTAGGGTTTTTACAAACACCTAAGTAGATTAGGTCGTGGTTATGAGTGTGGCAAAAAGAACTAGTAAGGGCGAATGTGGGTGACACTTATAGAGTACTCTACCCGCACTTTACTCTGATCTACCACACTTGGATCTCCATGCTAGGGTGCCTGAAAGATAGTAGATCAAAGACAAGTGTGGTTAGTGCTATGTAAATGTAAAGAAGCACAATAAACAATAAAGTGAATTCCATTGCCTTCCTGGCAATGGCGCCAAAATGGCCGCGCATGTTTTGTGTGTTAGAAATCGAGGTTACAAGCAACCCATCGTCATAGTTGCAAAACACGTCGATTAGATAAAATTTATACCGAAACTCCAAGGGAGTCCCGGGTCGAACACAGGCAGGTGACACTTACTTTAGTTGAAAATTGCGCTTCGATTCATTTCTTTTTGGCATTTTAGGATTTTGTTATTTTTTTTCTTTTTTTAAATAAAAGACAAGCAATCACAAGATAGAGATGGAATCAAATGTGATGTATTGCATTAATGTCTATTACAATCAACTATGAAAGCATAAAAAGAGAGGCAGGTGAGAGGAAATCTCCCGAATCTACTGTTCGGCGAGACGACGGTGCCTGGTAGAAGCTCGGACAAAGGAGGTGAGGAGCGGGACGATGGAGGTGAGATGCAAAAGGATGTTGGGTTGAGGAAAGCTTCGGTGTGGCTCTGGAATGGATGTGAGAAGAGAAAGGTGATCTGCTACCAGAATGGAGTTGGGAGGACAGCTCCAAGGAGATCTATGAAGGGGGATGGGAAGTTGGAGGAGTATTTGGTGGGGCAGAGGTTTGCTATACTAATAGGAACCTTGGGTGCTTAAGAATAAGCTCTAATTGAGCATTAGTAGGCTTACTAGAGCTTGGGAGTAGGTGGGTGCTGAGTCGATTGTTCGCTTTAAAGTGGTTTGTAGTTTTATGTGGTGGAAAAATCGACTAATCAATATTGAGAAAGAAATAACCACTCGCCGAGGAGTAGGTCGTATCCACAGGGAGGCAATGAGGCAATAATATCTCAATTATTTCGTACTCGTTCAGTCTCGTGAGAAATCCATAGTTAAATCTGACATGAAATGCAACAGAGTGAAGAAGCACAATATCTTGAAAACATAAGGGTAAACGTACATTTTTTCCTCACTGAAATATTCAATAAACATGTGATGATTTTCTGCAATTTTCCATTGACATGTATTAAAGAAAATTTGTGCACATTTAAATTCCAAAAATCAATGTCAAAAATGTTAATTACAAAGGCTTTGTAATTGTAAAAGAACTTGAGTATAAAGTTGCAAATTTTACCACAATAAAATATTCATAAACAAAAATTCCTTTTCCTAGCAATGGCATGAAATGTAATAACTAATTAACGCATTAACAGAGCATTTTACCTCTCTCCTCCTCGCGATCAGGGGAGAGGTTCAATCGAGGAGAGGTTTGCACAGGTGGGTGGATGAAGCGAGGCCGTCGCGATGGAGGCAGCCACATGTCGAGAGGTGGTCGGAGTCGGCTGGGTGGAGCTCTGGCAAAGGTGGCTGCAGCTGGTGCTATAGCTGCTGTTGGCGAAGTGATGCGTGCGCTGGCTGGAGGGTGCGTGCTGGCTGGAGGCGTGGGTGCGTGATCTGTTGGCTGAAGCACTGCAGCCGGTGCTACAGTTGGCGTGGGTGTGCAAGCGGTTGAGCGCGAAGGCTGGAGGGCATAGGTGCGTGCTCTGTTGTTGGCAAAGTGCTGGTGTTGTAGGCTAAAGGTGATGGCGGAAGCACTACAGTGGGTACGCAGACAGTGAGAGCGGGAGTGAGCGGGTGAGGTTCTCAAGGCATGGGAGTGGTGGCACAGGCGTGAGCAGCGTGGCCTGGAGGGCGTTGAGATGGCACTGGGTGCACAGGCGGTTGCATGCGAAGGCTGGAGGGCACGGGTGCGTGCTCTGTTAGAGGCGTGGGTGTCCAGGCGGTGAGAGCAGAAGGAAGTGGTGGGTTCTTGCGTGCGGCTGGAGGTGAGCTGGAAGACTGTTGCGGCTTGGGTGTTGTCGTTGCATAGGCAAGGGCTGCGGTTCAGGTGGAAGGTGAGGTGGGTGGACGGTGGTTGCTACTGGAGTGGGGGGGTGGCTTCAGACGTCCGGGAAATTTCCCGGACGTCTTAATTGACTGAGAAGGTGACTGCAGAGTGGCTGCGGCGATGGTTGTTGATGACGATGGCGAGGGCGGTGCACGGCGAGGTGCTCACAGTAATGCGGACGAGCTCCGGATGGTGGTGTGGCCTGTCACACCACACGCCCACGGTGGTGGAGACTCGCCGCCATGGTTAAGGCCGGCAGTATGGAATGGAAGAGAGAAGATCTCTCTGTACAGTGGTGGGTCGGTGGTGGAGGCCTGCCGAGCTCGGCTGCCTCCCTCCTCCTTTTCTAGTGGCCTGCACAAATTTGAAATCAGCTGCCCGACCAGATCCAATGCATCCGCTCCTCCTTGAATGGGTTCTTCACTGCGGCAGCTGGTGGCGTTGGAGCGGTAGCCAGCCGTTCCTGCAAGAAGAAGAATAAAGAAAATAATTTTAAAATATTATGGTCATTTATATACAAACCCTCAACTTTTATGTTAATGAAAATAATGTACCTAATTGGTTAACTAATTAGATGAATGTCATTCCAAGCCAATTCTAAATGCACTTAAAATATGAATGCAATGCATGGATTATGTAATTAAATTAAAAATATGAATTAATCTATTTACATCCTAATTTATGCTAAATAAATGTTAGAATTAACCTAATGTCTAGGCACTTAAATACTTAAATAGCCCTCAACTATGGGCTAATCAAATACCCCCATCCCTAGTTTTTGCTAGTCCCTAGCAAAATTAAGCGAAACTTAGCACTCCAAGTAGAGTAGTCAACTCACTTAGTCTTCCTTCAGAAGCATATTAAGTTCAGACTCTAGACCCAAGGTTCCTAAGTAGTTGCTAAGTTACAGACTAGGTTTGCTAAAGACGAGTTGAAGGTACAAGTTTCCTTGATTTCTGACTCTACCCTAAAGTTTATTGATCCTTGAGATTAAACCATCCGTGCCTGTGCATTGGTCTGAGTTATCTAAGTTAAAGGAAAAGGTTTTTTTTTTTAAATTATATATATATATATATATTTTTTTTCTTGTTTGTTTGATTCTTCTATGTCTAACCTCAGATCAGCTATCAACACAGTCTGTGTCAGATTCATTGTCCCCATTACCATACCTCGAAGGGTGCCTGGCTTTCGATGCTTCGAGATAGCACCGCCCATAACAACCCCAAGAACTCCTGGCAATCGACACTTCGAGATATTATTGCCCATAGATTTCTTAAGCAAATTCAGGCCTATGGCAATCGGCACTTCGAGATAGGGCTGCCCATGGTATCTGAACTGCACAATGCGCTTACATGCCCCCAGTAGGATGGATATCCTAAGAGATAAGCACCAAGGAGGTAATATGTTATCATCGCATCCTCAAGGTGAGTATATACTCTACCTCTCCTGCGGCGGGAACTCTTCCAATCAAAATGTGTTTTCAAGCCTCTCCTAAGTCAAAACTAAGAGAACCAAATCTCTTTTCAGAAAGACAGAAATTAAGTTAATTACCAGACCATGTGTGTGAAATTTGGATTCTTGGGTTACAAGGACCCGTAAGCCAAAAGGTAGAATAAGACTCCAGGTACTACCCCGCCTTTTAACTCAAACCCTAGCTTCCCTTCCTCAACCTCTTGAGGAATGGTCCGCAACTTAACTCCTACTTAAGTTTTTAAGTCCACAAAGGACCCGAAAGGTCTAAGGCTAGCAGCTCATTTAACTTCTAAAGTTTGACCCTAGAGTTAATTTAGTCTACAATGGAGTTCTGATTTGCTTAAGACTACAAGATCTTGCCAGTTAAGCTCAAAGCATTTTATTTATTTATTTATTATTATTATTATTATTTTTATGCAAATGTATGCATTGAATGCACTATGCTATGTATATCCCCAAGTACACCCCCCCATGCCTAAATTCTGCAATGTCCTCATTGCATAGAAGGATATTACTTGGGTCAGAGCTAGGCTGAATAGCCAAAGAACCTGCAAATCAGGTTCAAGAATTACAGAAATAGGCCCTAAAAATGAGCAAAGCAATGTTGGCCTAGAAAATAGGTAACCTAGGATGTTGGCGAGCTGATGATGAATCCCGATAGTAAATGCTCGCCCAACTAAAGTGGGAATGAAATCTTCCCAGGTCACCAGAAGAGTTTCTAAAGGATAAACAGGTATAACAATCTCCAAAGGGGTAGAGGGAGGATAAGATGGATCCTCCAAAAAGAATTGGGAAGGAATGGTGAAGAGATAAACCCCCAGGGTAATGGACTGACTAAAGAAATCATCAATCCATACCCAATACTCCATTATGGGAAATATTGGTCTGTTAAGCCCCCTGGTCAGAACAAAAGTGAGCAATTTTCTAAGGCAAGTATCGTCTAAGGAGTCCAAGTTACGAGGTTGCGGGATGGCCGTAAGATCTAGGTTGGGTTTAATCAGCTCGGTGTCCATCCCTAACACTCTTTCTAAATCCTCAATTTCATCCCTAACATTCCTTTCACCATCACATGTATCTTCCTGCTCTTCATCAGGAGTCATAATTTCGCTTTCAGATATAAGCGAATCAGAGGGTGACCTCGAAATGAATGAAGGCTGGTTGGAAGCAACAGATCTAGGGATTATCCTATCAATGTCATCCCCAGGTTTTTGTTCTTTACTCAAATCTTCCCCGAAGTCTATATGTGAATCCACATAAATCTCAGAAATTGCTTCCAAATTTTCCATCATTTCATCATGAGGAGAAATATCATCAATGGGTGTGCTAAGGAAACCTAATTTGGTCAAATTTGTGACATCCTCAGGGGATAACTCTTCAAACAAGACATAATCACCCTTAGTGTCACTCCAAATCTTGAATGTAGGTTCCTCATATAATTCCTCTTCCTCCTCATCACACAATTCATCATATACCCGAGGTCTAGAATCATTTAATATCTCAGTAGATCCCCTAGGGTGCTCTATCTGAGGTAAATGGTTTACATTTGTAACATCAGACTCGTCACATAGGTCAATTTCTTTAGGGTTAGGTTCCCTAAGGGTGGGCTTGAGTTCCATATCGTGATCAGAAGGGAGGGTAGGATTAACAACATGACTTTGACCCACTTCATCAAATGTCATGAAAATTCTATCATCTAGGTTGAGGTCTTCCAATGGTACCATCATTCCCTTCTTTTGACTCCAATATAATTCAGGTGGATACTCAACCTTATCATCATCTTCCTCGGGTTGCCACCTTTCTTCATCCAATGCATAGCTACTTTCATGTGTATCTTCCTCCCACCTAAGGTGTGGATCTCTCAAGGAAGTGTCATTCTAATGGGGAGGTTTCAAAATCGATCCTCGAAAAGTAATTATTCTCCCCAGAATTTCCCTCCAACTTAAAGTGCAGCTCTCCCAAGGGAGATGCATCTATTGTGGAGGGGTATATGTCATCCTCAATGGGGTAGATTGGGTGGTTAATTTCATCTCTTTCCTGTTGGCCTGCTCTCGAAGATTCCCCTAACAATTCAATCATTTCATATTGCATTTTCTGTATTTCCATCTTCAAAGAGGAGAGGTCATTTCTGTCATGAGAGAAGTCAGGCTCAGGCTTATAGTACCCAGGAGTGTTTGTCCAACCATTATAATTTTTCAGGGAGGGTGGGTTGGGTATTTCTATGGTATGTGAGATATTGGGCAAAGCAAATCCCGCTCCTAGGTTCTGCTCACTGATTTGGGGCTTGACCAGGCCAATACTCCTATAATAGGAGTAAAACGGATCCCAATGACTGTCATTATGTCCATCAAGGAATGGACCATCTCGACGTCTGGGATCGAAGGATGCAGAGTGGGGGTAAGGGTGTAGGCAAGATGTGAAAGGATGAAAATCAATATGGTCCATTCTAACTCACACCTCAATCAGAATTCCCTAAGCAAAACACAATTCAAAAAGGACCTTTTAGGTCTTTCCCAATTTAGGCTTTTGATTTTAAGTCAGATTGCAGGTGACAATACAATTTGTTCTATCAATTTACGTGCCTATTGTCGACCTAGGGCTCGCCTAAGAAGACCTAGTTAGAGCTTAGGTGTTCTTCCCTAAATCTCAAATGGTCAAGTAAATCCAAAGACGGAAGATCGAGGGATGCAAGTAGGCCTAAGCCTTCCTTTGAAGCTGCACTTTCACGGTTCTTCTCAACTACCCCCAAAAATTCGTGACAGGGTATCCCCCTCTTTGGATTTTCAAAACCTTTGATCTCAAGTTCCGAACACTTCAGAGTCCAACCATAGATGGGCTCTTGTCCTAGTATTTCCAAACCTAAGGAGTGTCTAGAAGCGTGCCATGGTGCAAGTGAAATAAGTGTGCATACACCGTAAAAGATTTTGAATTTTGAATCTCACGCCATGTTTGAAAATCAAATGCTTGGTTTTTAAAATGTCCCCCCTTTAATTAGTCCTTTTTCTAGAAAATATGTGACCACTTGTTAGATTTATTCAGTACAGATTAGGTGGTCTTTGCATTAAGTCCTAATGCAATGCGTGATCAAGAATAGGATGCAAAGTAAGAAAATGCGTACCTTGCTTCTAGCAATCAACAATGCAAGAATGCACGTAATGCAGAGAAATAAATCTAGAAGCTGCTCATACAGACCTAAATGGTTCGTCCTAGGGCAGGCAGCTTCTAGCAGGCAGCTCATTCTTTTTTATTTTTTTAATTTTTAAACTACTTATGCACAAGAAAATAAAAGTAATCAATAAACTAAAAACCTAAATCTAAAGAAAAGGGAACATGCTTCCAAAAATTACCCAACTTGGGCCCAAAACAAAATCGGGGAACAGACCCCTCAAAATATACCCCAGAACAAGGGTTTCAAACCAAATGCAATGAAAAATTAAATCTAAATTCTTAATTCTATCAGACTAGCGACTAAATATACAATGATGTTCGTCGCGTCCTCGTCCTTCTCCTCCTTTCAAAATTGCTCGTCCAATTCTCCTTTGCCGACGTCAAGGGTCGGCTCTCACACTAGCTGATTCTTGCACAAATTTCTCGCACAGAAGAGAAAATAATTAATGGTCAAATCACTGTGCAATTGACAAATAATCAAAATAAAATCAGGAGAAATTATTGCGTCTGTTGCCCCCCCGGCAACGGCGCCATTTACCGAGTCGATTGTTCGCTTTAAACTCGTTTGCAGTTTTATGTGGTGGAAAAATTGACTAATCAATATTCAGAAAGAAATAACCACTCGCAGAGGAGCGGGTCGTATCCACAGGGAGGCAATGAGGCAATAATATCTCAATTATTTTGTATTCGTTCAGTCTCGTGAGAAATTCGTATTAAAATCTGATATGAAATGCAACGGAAAGAAGAAGCACAATATCTTGAAAACATAAGGGTAAATGTGCAATTTTTCCTCACTGATATATTCAATAAACATGTGATGATTTTATGCAATTTTCCATTGACATGTATTAAAGAAAATTTGTGCACATTTAAATTACAAAAATCAATGTCAAACAATGTTAATTACAAAAGCTATGCAATTGTAAAAGAACTTGAGCGTAAAGTTGCAAATTTAACCACAATAAAATATTCATAAACAAAAATTCTTTTTCCTGGCAATGGCATGAAATGTAATAACTAATTAACCCATTAACAAAGCATTTTACCTCTCTCATCCTCGCGATCGGGAGAGAGGTTGAATCAAGGAGAGGTTTGCACAGGCGGGTGGATGAAGTGAGGCCGTTGCGATGGTGGCAGCCACATGTCGAGCGGTGGTCAGAGTCGGCTGGGTGGAGCTCTGGCGAAGGTGGCTGCAGCTGCTGTTGGCGAAGTGATGCGCACGCTTGCTGGAGGCTGCGCCTTGGCTGGAGGCGTGGCTGCGCGCTCTGTTGGCGGAAGCACTGCAGCTGGTGCTGTAGTTGGCGTGGGTGCGTAGGCGGTTACGCGTGAAGGCCGGAGGGCGCAGGTGCATGCTCTGTTGTTGGCGAAGTGCGGGTTCTGCAGGCTGAAGGTGTTGGCGGAAGCACTGCAGTCAATGTGCATGCGGTGAGAGCGGGAGTGAGCGGGTGAGGTTCTGCAGGCGCGGGAGTGGTGGTGCAGGCGTGAGCAGAGCTGGAGGAGTTACCTGTGTAATAGAGAAGAGAACAAAATAATTAGGGTTATTTGTACATAACTCCTTAAATCCTATGTTAATTAAAATAGTGCACCTAATTAATTAACTAATTAAATGTATGCAACCCTACGTTAATTCTAAATGCATGAATTATGTACTTAAGCTAAAAATATAAATTAATTTATTTACAACCTAATGTATGCTATCTAAATGTTAAAATTAATTTAATGTTTAGACATTTAGATACTTAAATTGGCCACGAATATGGGCTAATCAAATACCCCATGCCTAGTTTTTGCTAGTCCCTAGCAAATCCAAGCAAAACCAAGCACTCCAAGTAGACTAGACTACCCAATTAGTCTTCCTTTAGAAACATAATAAGTTCAGACTTTAGACCCAAGGTTCCCAAGTAATTGCTAAGTTATAGACTAGGTCGGCTAAAGATGAGTTGTAGGCACAAGTTTCCCTGATTTTTGACTCTACCCTAAGGTTTATTGATGCCTGAGATTAAAACATTGGTGCAAGTGCATTGATCTGAGTTATTTGAGGTTGGTATGACTGCCAACCAAGAATGGAAAAAAATTTTTTTCTTTCGAATAATATATATATTTTATTTGATTCCTTTAAGTCTAACCTCGGATCAGCTATCAACACGATCTGTGTCAGATTCATTGTCCCCATCACTGTACCTCGAAGGGTGCCTAGCTTTCGATGCTTCGAGATAGCACCGCCCATAGCGACCCGAAGAACTCTTGGCAATCGACACTTCGAGTTAGTATTGCCCATGGATTTCTTAAGCTAATTCAAGCCTATAACAATCATCACTTCGAGATAGGGTCACCCATGGTACCTGAATCGTACAATGAGCTTACATGCCCCCAACAAGATGGATATCCTAAGAGACAAGCACCAAGGAGGTAATATGTTATCATCGCATCCTCAAGGTGAGTATATACTCCACCTCTCCTGCGGCAGGAACTCTTCCAATCAAATTGTGTTTCCAAGCCTCTCCTAAGTCAAAACTAAGAGAACCAAATTTCTTTTAAGAAAGGTGATCACTTACTTACACAAGACAAAGTGTATGAAATTTGGATGCTTGAGCTACAAGGACCCATAAACCGAAAGGTGGAACAAGACTCCAGGTACTACCCCACCTTTTAACTCAATCCTTAGCTTTCATTCCTGAACCTCTTGAGGAATGGCCTGCAACTAAACTCCTACATAAGTTTCTAAATCCACAGAGGACCCTAAAGATCTAAAGCTAGTAGCTCACTTAGCTTCTAAAATTCGACCCTAGAATCAACTTAGTCTAACCTAAAGTTCTGATTTGCTTAAGAATGCAAGGCCAGCCAGTTAAGCTCAATAATTACAAAATATTTTTCTCTTTGTTCTCCTTTTTTCTTTTTAATGCAAATGTATGCAATGCGGAATGCTTTAACTAAATGCATGAATGCACTATGTATAAATGCTATGTTTATCCCCAAATACCCCCCCAAGCCTGAAATCTGCAATGTCCCCATTGCATAGAAGGATATTACCTGGGTCAAAGATGGGATGCCATTAATTTGTTAGCAGCCGAGTAGCCAAAGAACCTGCAAATCAGGTTCAAGGATCGCAGAAATAGGCCCTAAAAGTGAGAAAAGTAATGCTGGCCTAGAAAACAAGTAACCTAGGATGTTGGCGAGCTAATGATGAATCCTAATAGGAAATGCTCACCAAACTAAGATGGGAATGAAATCTTCCCAGGTCACCAGAAGAGGTTCTAAACGATAAACTGGCATAACAACCTCCAAAGTGGTAAGGGGACGATGACAAGGATCCTCCAAAAGGAATGGGGAAGGAATGGTGAAGAGATAAACCCCCGGGGCAATGGACTGACTAAAGAAATCATTATTCCATACTCGATACTCCATTATAGGAAATATTGGTTTGTTAAGCCCCCTGGATAGAACAAATGTGAGCATATCTCTAAGGCAAGGATCGTCTAGGGTGTCTAAGTTTCGAGGTTGCGGGATGGCCATAAGATCTAGGTTTGGTTTAATCATCTCGGTGTCGATCCCAAACAATCTCTCCAAATCCTTAATTGCGTCCCTAGCATTCCTTACACTATCACATGTATCTTCCTGCACTTCATCAGCAGTTACAATTTTGCCTTCAGACATAAGCGAATCAGAGGGTGACTTTGAATCAAATGAAGGCAGGTTGGAAGCAACAAACCTAGGGATTATCCTATCAACGTCATCCCCAGGTTCTTGTTCTTTACTCAAATCTTCCCCAGAGTCTATATGTGAATCCACATAAATCTTGGAAGTTGCTTCCAAATTTTCTATCATTCCATCATGAGGAGAAATATCATCAATGGGTGTGCTAAGGAAACCAAATTTGGTCAAATTTATGACATCCTCAGGGGCTAACTCTTCAAATAAGACATAATCACCCTTAGTGTCACTCCAAATCTTGAATGTAGGTTCCTCATATAATTCGTCTTTCTCCTCGTCATATGATTCATCATATGCCCGAGGTCTAGAATCATTTAATATCTCAGCAGATCCCGTAGGGCACTCTATCTGGGGTAAATGCTTTACACTGGTAACATTGGACTCCTTAGATAGGTCAATTTCTTCAGGGTTAGGTTCGCTAAGGGTGGGCTTGAGTTCCATCTCGAGATCAGAAGGGAGGGTAGGATTAACAACTTGACTTCATCCCACTTCATCAAATGTCAGGAAAATACTTCCATTTTGGTCAAGGTCTTCCAATGGTACCATCATTCCCTTCTTTTGACTCCAATATAATTCAGGTGGATACTCAACCTTATCATCATCTTCCTCGGGTTGCCACCTTTCTTCATCCAATGCATAACTACTTTCATATGTATCTTCCTCCCACTTAAGACATGGAACTCTCAAGGAAGTGTCATCTAACGAGGAGGTTTGAAAATCGATCCTGGGAAAGTAGCTATTCTCCCTTACATAATCCCCAAAATTTCCCTCCAACTTAAAGTGTAACTCTCCCACAAGAGATGCATCTGGCGTAGAAGGGTGCACGTCATCCTCCATGGGGTAGATTGGATGGCTAATTTCATCTCTTTCTTGTTGGCCTGCTCTAGCAAATTCTCTAAATAATTCAGTCATTTTGTCTTGCATTTTCTGTATTTCCATCGTCAAGGAGGAGAGGTCATTTCTATCAGGAGAGAAGTCAAGGTCAGGCTTATACTACCTAGGAGCATCTGTCCAACCATTATAATTATCCAAGGAGGGTGGGTTGGGTATTTCTATGGTGTGTGGGATATTAGTCAAAGCAAATCCTGCTCCTAGGTTTTGCTCACTGGTTTGGGGCTTAACTAGGCCAATACTCCTATAATAGAAGTAAAACGGATCCCATTGATTGTCATTATGTCCATCAAAGGATGGACCATCTCAGCATATGGGATCGAAGAGTGCAGAGTGGTGATAAGGGTGTGGGCAAGATGTGAAAGGATGAAAATCAATGTGGTCCATTCTAACTCACACCTCAATCTGAATTCCCCAAGCAAAACACAGCTAAAAAATGACTTCTTAGGTCTTTCCCAATTTAGGCTTTTGGTTTTAAGTTAGATTGTAGGTGACAATATAATTTGTTTAATCAATTTACATGCTTATTGTCGACCTACGGATTGCCTAAGAAGACATAGTTGGAGCTTAGGTGTTCTTCCCTAAATCTCAATTGGTAGAGCAACTCCAAAGATGGAAGATCAAGGGACGCAAGTAGGTTTAAGCCTTCCTTTGAAGCTGTGCTTTCGCGGTTCTTCTCAACTACCCCCAAAAATCCGTGATAGGGTATCCCCCTCTTTGGTGTTACAAAACCTTTGATCTCAAGTTCTAAACACTTCAGAATCCAATGGTAGGAGGGCTCTTGTCCTAGTATTTCGAAACCCAATGAGTGTATAAATGCATGTCGTGGTGCAAGAGATATAAGTGTGCATACATCGTAAAGATTTTTGATTTTTGAATCACACGCCAAGTTTGAAAATCAAATCCTTGGATTTTAAAATGTCCCTCCTTTAATTAGTCCTTTTTCCAGAAAAGAAGTGACCACTTGTTAGATCTATTCAATACAGATTAAGTGGTCTTGAAATTAATCCAAATGCATTTGCATGAGGGTTAGAAATGCAAAGTTAGAAATGCATGCCTGATTCCAGCATTCTTCATGCAAGATGCAAGATAAGAATTAGATTTAGATGCTACTCATTCAATCCTAAATGATATGACCTAAGGGCAGGTAGCTTCTAGCAGGTAGTCTGTGTTTTATTTTAGTTATTTTTTTTTAGCTACTTATGCACAAGCAAATTAATGGTAAACAATCCACAAAATAAATTAAAAACCTAAATCCAAGGAAAAGGGAACAGGTTCCCAAAAATTACCCAACACGGGCCTAAAACAAAATCGAGGAAAAAATCCTTCAACTGTACCCTAGAACAAGGGTTTTAAACCACATGTGCAATGAAAAATTAAGTCTAAAGTCTTAATCCTACTCTAATCAAATCAGCAACTAAATGTGCCGAGATGATTGTCGCATCCTCGTCCTTCCCCTCCTAGCTATCTAGTTCTTTGCAATGTAGCTTGAATAATTTCTCCTCTGGCGACGTTAAGGGTCGCCTCTCACATTGGCTGGTGTGATTGCGAGCCGTAGAATGTGTGTCGAAGATCATTGCACTCGCATCAGAAAAAAAAATCCATAGTTAAATATGATTCAAAATTTAAATCAATGGGAACGAATGAATGAATGAATGCAATTTAATTAAGCTTGTTGCCTCCCCAGCAATGACGCCATTTGATAAGATGATTTTTGCTTTCGAATAATGTATTAAGATGATTTATCACTGTAGGATCAAAGTGGTGGAAAATCGCTTAACAAAATAATTAAAATTAAAATTAAACCACTCACAGAAGAGCGGGTCATTTCCATAGGGAGGAAATGACGCAATAAAATCACAAATATTTTTCTCGTATTCATTCAATCAAGTACGAAATCCTGAGTCAAATCTGACATGAAATGCAATGAAAAGAAGATACACAATAACTCAAAAATGTAAGGGTATATGTGCAATTTTTCCTTACTGAAATATTCAATAAATATGTGGTGAATTATGTAATTTCCAATTGACATGCATTAGAGAAAATTTGTGCTCATTTTAATCCAAAACCAATGTAAAAACATGTGAATAACAAAAGCCACGCATTTATAAGAAAGCATGAGTATGAAGCCACAATTTCACCACAATAAAATAATCATAAATCAAAATTCATTTTCATGGCAATGGCATTCAAATGTAAATATTAAACAACCCAAAAATAGAGGATTTCGTTCCTTTGTGCATGCGCGAAGAGGAGGCGATGGCGGCTTGTAGGAAGCTCAGAGAAGGATAAGCACGAAGAGAGCTTTCCAATGGTGGTGGTGGCTGTACAAACGGCTATCAATGGTCGCCGGCTGGAGTAGAAGTGGCCGTCGACGGTGAGGCTCTCCGACCGGCCGTCGAGTGGGTCGATTGGTGCGGCCGAAAGCGTAGTTGTGCTCGGGGAGTCGGGGCAAGTCTGATGGAGTTCTCGATGCGAAGTTTCAAGGTCGGATTTGATGGCTGTGTTTGTGGTGGCTTTGGGTACCTTCGTCAATAGAGAAGAAGAAGAAGGAGGAGGAGGAGGAGGAGCCGGGCATGTGCCCAGGCGGCGACACCAGCTGGAGTAAAGCACTCTATGAACATGCTGCTGGTGGGCGAGGCTGAGTGTTGCTACTGGGCGTAAGGCTTGGGCTATGGAGCGTGCACGACAGTTGTTGTAGGCAGCGTGCGCACACAGTAGCAGCGGGCGTAATAGGTGATGGAGGGCGTGCTGCATGTATGCAACATACGGCGGTGGTGAGAGTGCGGACGCATGTAGGCTGGCACGGGTGGGGGGCACTGAGGAATTCATGCGGGCGTGGTGAAGGTGAAGGTGCGATGGCAAATGATACATGTGCTGAAGTTGGGTGCTCTGGATGTGGGTGCACAAAGGCTAGCATGAGTTACTGGCTGAGGTGAGGAGTTGAAGAGACTCTTTGGCGGTGTGGGTTGTCACCCCACACGCCCACGGTGGTGAGTCGTTCTGCTGTGGTGAGGCTGGTGGTATGGAATGGAAGAAGAGCAAGGTCCTCTAAGCACAATGAGGAACAAAGGGTGGTGGCCTCCTCCTCAACGGTAGCTCTTCCTTCTCCTTTTGTAGCCACGGCCACACTGATTTTAAACTCAAAATGCCCTAGAATGAATGTGATGCGAAGGAGGAGGCGGAGCCGGAGGAGTTACTTGTGCAAAGGAGAAGAAGAATAAAAGAATAAAATAATTAGGGTTATTTATACATAACTCCTTAACTTCTATGTTAATTAAAATAGTGCACCTAATTAATTAACTAATTAAATATATTCAACCCTAGGTTAATTCTAAATGCATGAATTATGTACTTAAGCTAAAAATATGAATTAATTTATTTACAACCTAATGTATGTTATCTAAATGTTAAAATTAATTTAATGTCTAGACATTTAGATACTTAAATAGCCCACAAATATGGGGTAATCAATGCTGCGCTGCCGCTACTGCTTGCGTGCACCACTGATTTGAGGATTGGGGGGGCTGCGGAGATTCGAACCCGCACCCCTCCGTTGGGAACCGCCACTCCAACCATTGCACTACGCCACCCTTTGTGTCACGCTGAGGAGCTTGATGCAGATGCTCCCTAGCCATTGGATCTTGATCCAACGGCTAGGATTCAAGGGCGCCGATAATGAAGGGAGTGGGTGGTGGGCAGTCTGAATGGTGCCACATGGTGCCATCTGGGCCGTCCGTCTTGTTCCTCTTGTAGGGGGTGCCATGGCGCTCAGATCGATATGATTCACGCGATGTCGAACTGTGATCGTTGCTTCATATCCATCCGTACGGTCAGATTTTCCATCCGAAACCCATATGGATGTTTCATTGCCCCGTAGACACATAAAATGAAGGAATTACTATACAAAACATACAACTATCCTAAATGCGATGCAATGGATGTTATGCAATATTTATAACATAATATGCAATGCCAAGCGTAGGAACTATCATAAATAAGCAATTTATCATGAGTTTATGTGTGTTCATCAGTTAGAGTATGGGTTGGATTTAGCATTCTCTTGTACAGCATAGACATCCTCATAGGTTGAGGATGGAGGGAAAGAAGAAGAATCAAGGAAACTAGGATCAAAGGCTGCGGTTTAGAACCTGTGGGGCTCCGAGAAGTGCTAGCTAATAGGTTGAGCCAATTCAAGTTGATTTACGAACTCCCATCCCATGAGATGTCATGAAGAATGAAATCCCGAATTCTAGGATTGAGCAAATCTAGAAGTGTTTCCAAAATTTCCAGCCCTCCATTCCATTATTGTAGCAACCAGGTCAACCTTATCAAGTTTATTACAAATCAATTCCATATCAAATGAATGAGAGTCCAGGACCTCATTTGCATTTAATCTGGGTTGTTGGGACTGGTTTAAGATTTTCATGTAGGAAAGATTTTAGAATTCTCGCTCATTTCCTCAAACAAGTCATGTGCGCTGTTTGCAACCTTGCTGAAAAAATTACTCCCTTAAGAAGTGTCCACGTGATTACGAAGTTGATTCACCAACCCATGATAGACAATCTGAACAAGTTGCCATTTCAGTATCTCGTGGTATGGACACTTCCACAATAGATCATGGAATCACTCCCAGGCACCATGAAGTGGTTCCCCTAGCTGTTGGACGAAAGTAGTAATCTCCCGTGGTAGAGAATTGGTATGCCTAATAGGGAAAAATTTCTTCAAGAAGGTCGATTTAAGATCATTCTGTTTATTTATTTGCCTCCCAATGTTTGGGACCATTGTGCAGCCTTATCCCAGAGAGAGTGCGGGAAAAGCCTCATGATCATCTGCTCCTCATCAACATTTCGCACGTTAGTGGTCTAGACCAAAGTAGTCAAGTCCTCTAGTTGCTGAAATGGGTCCTCGGAGACAAGTCCTCGAAAATGTTTGATTGGGCTTAATACCTAGAGCTTGATTTCCACATCTCCGGTAGGAATCAGAACATCGGGACATTCTCCATAATTTGAAGGATCACAAAAATCCTTCAAGGGCTGCACGCTTTGACCATTTATGCACTAGAACCATTCTTGCATCTATTGCAATTATTCCAGCTGCCTTTGAATCAGCTCCAACTAGTTTGGATGTTCGGGTGGTGGTTGTGGGTCAGCTATGGGATCAGCTTGGCTAAAACTCAACCTACGCCTCCTTGAATGGTCTAATGGTCCTTCCAATCAGTGGTGTAATGACGTCCTTCCAAACATACACTAGAAGGAAGTTGGAAGGATGGGAGAATGGAATCCTATAGCATAAAAATACAAGTCTGTCCTTAAGTTGGGTAGCCTAAGGACCAATGCTCCAAGGTATACTCTAACCACAACACGATTTTGCATTATCCTTAATCCAGAAGGTGGTTAAGTTAGGCCGATGAAATAGGGGGTACATGTCCTGAAGGTTACTAATTATGCCAAGCCCTTGCCTACATAAGTTGTTTGACAATCTGACCCTCCAACTTAGCACCTTTTGAAGAAACAAGATGCCACAAATTTGAGTTACCAACTGGAGATGTACCCAAAAATAGACTCAATGAAACCTAGTGCCAACATCTGCATGTTTTAATTTTAGGACTGAGATTATATTGCTTTCGAAATGTGATGGGCCCTAAAAATGGGTGTTCCCTTAATGATTGAATAAATGCGTGTGTTCATGCACAACCAATGGTTTTTACGAAAGATTATTAAAGATGTAGTTAATTTTAGGATTCAAATCTTGCTTCGTAGCTTTTAGAGTTTAAATTCATATATATTCTATCAAGTTCGAAAGGCACACCAAGTTTTGACAGCATTGGTGATCATATACTCCTTTAAAATTTAGAATAATGTGGAGTGCTTGGTTCTTGACCTAAAAATTTAACCCTAAGGAGCAAGCTACTAGATGAGTTAATTTTAGATGAAGTGGTGTTGCCCAAACAACTTAGACAATTGGCCTGATGCACCACTAATTAGGGCATGCAAAAATAGTTAACCTATTTTAATTTCTACTCGATTGT
This sequence comes from Thalassia testudinum, assembly GCA_037157565.1. Lineage (NCBI taxonomy): Eukaryota > Viridiplantae > Streptophyta > Magnoliopsida > Alismatales > Hydrocharitaceae > Thalassia > Thalassia testudinum. The sequence goes on from JAZHRO010000014.1 coordinate 61,656,048, forward strand.
GTGTGTGTTTGTGCGTATCGGTTCCAAAGATCGAATTACAAGTTGAGTAATGAAAATAAGGAGAGGCTATGTGCCTCAAACTTGTGGGTGTAAGTAATGTGTATATTAAATGAAACCCAAAATTAGATGAGACTTTTTTTTAATTCTTCTTATATGTGGGGTGAGGTGGAGTGAGGTGACAAGCAAACAATCATAGACTAACCTAGGGTTTATAAGAGCGCCTAAGTTAATTTAGGTTTGACTTATTTAGTGGTAAAATGGAAACTAGGGGGTGGGAAAGAGTGGGGGCACTTACAATCGTCTTCAACCACATTTTACTCTAGTCTCTAGCATTTAGAGCTCCTTATTAGGATACCTACAAGAAAATAGAAAAGAGAGAAGAGAGGTTACAGAATGAAGAAGTGCAAGAATAGTGAGGAAAAATATTCAAAATCCGTTGCCTCCTCGGCAACAATGCCAAAATGATAAGCGAATATTCTATGCAAGAAAAGTGATTTAAAGTCATGTTGTAGAAAATTCTCTATCAAATAATTTAACTGAAACTCTGGTGAGTCCTGGGTGGAAAATGGGGAGGCTATGTTTGATTTCTAAATTTGCACTTTTTTTTGTATTTTCTACCTAAATGATTGGATTAAGAAATTTATGACTAGTCTATTCTATTCTATTTATAGCAAAATAAAGAGAGAGAGAGAAATTGCTTCTATACAAATCTAATCAAATGTTTAATACAAACTATTCTCTATAAAACTATTATGATAATTTAAAATCTAAACTAGAGAGCAGTAAAAAGATAGGGGAAAAGAATTTATCTTCCTCAACAATTGTTTGGAGAATGAGCTGGTCGAACGAGACCTGGAGGAAGAGGAATGGAGATAGCAGAGGGAAGGCAAAGTTGGATGAAGAGAGACGAGGCAGGACATCATGATCGTAGGATCTGCTTCCGAAATGGGGATGAAAAGATAGCTAGTAGGATCTCCATGAAGGGGAGGAGATGCGGGAAAAATTTTGCTTTCACGCTAGCAGAGCTACCCGTAGCTTGGGATTACTAGATTGAGCTTTAGAACACTTGCTCTAAGATCTTAGGAGAGGAGAGAAGAGAGGGAAGGTTTGAAGGTGAATGAGTGTAGGTGCCCATCATAGGTGAGAATTGTGGATAGAAAGGTCATTTTAAGTCCTTGGAATTAATGGCAGGGCCTTTAGTGATGCATGCAACGTTCGTGAAGGTAGATGTGGTTGTTGGCGTGCATGGAAGGACAACTCTCTAATCTTGATCGAATGACAAGGATCGTACGCACTCAAATTCAACATTTGTCTCAGCCGTTGAGCGCAGGCATCCAACCGCTAGATGGATAATGAACAACACTGATCGCATGTCGTTGGCGCTTCAGATGTCGCACGCTCCTGGTGCCAGATCATGCATATCATTATGCGTTATCTTACGTCTGCTCATCTGATGCTCAATATCATTCCATGTCAACACCTTCAATGTTGCTCGATACAAATTGAAGGACTCAATTTCATACTCACCTTTTCTCAGCAGATTAAATCTACCTCACGCGATTCAAACCCATGCCTCGCACTACGTGAAAGAGCTTCATCCACTATGCTATCTCGGTAGAAGGTCACAGAGATGGTTTGATGCTCGAGCTCTCTCGGCCATTGGATGAAGTTCCAATGGCCATGATCGCCTGATAGATGCTTCTCATGGGAAGAGGCGTGATGTGGCGAGCTCTCAGTCATTGGATGAGGATCCAATGGTTGAGATCTCATGATGGGGGAATCTTTGAGGAGGTAGGGTAGGTTGACGACACTCTTGGATGGCTAGGATGGCGCCACGTGGTGCCATCTAAGTCGTCCATCTTCTTTTGCTCATAGGTGGCGCCACATAAGTTGGATTGAATCTATTTTCGCACCGCTAAGCTGCAATCATTGATTTGAACTCAACCGTGCGGCAGGATTTATCATCTAAGGTCTGCATTTTCACCACATTTCCCCTTGGCCTTTGATCTTTTGTGGCTTGTACAAGATGCTACGAATGTCAAATCGAGGAGATTTTGGAGGCATTGGACTCTGATCATCATCCTGACGACATCCGTATGGTCAGATCTTCAATCTAAAGCCCAGAAAGATGTTGCCCTGTCCCCTGCCCATTAAAAAAAGAAAATTAATATATAATTTATACATATTAATCTAAATGCGTGATGATGCATATTATGCAATATTTATAATGATGGAAGCTTCTATGGACCTAGGAACATGCATAAATAGGAAATTTAAGCCAATTAGATGTGATTATGTCAATAACATTATCCATGTACCTATCCACCCTATCTGACTCTCCATCACCCTAGTCCACTTATACAATACCCTATCCCTAGCCTAAAAACCTACTTAGGTCCAAAACATGTCTAATTGACTCAGTCTAAGTTAATTAGGCTAGTCACTAGTCAATTGGGTCCAATGGGACCTGATTAGACTAATACTGAGTTCATTAGACTCAATTGAGTCTAATCCAACCCGACCTAAACCCTATAACCCCAACCTAATTGGGTGCAAGCCTGGTCAATTGGAAGCATCTAATGTCAATCAAGTTCACTCGAAACTTGATTGCATCAAAGTAACACACACATGTTTAATTTTAGTCAATTGGAATCCAATTGAACTTACTTAGAACCTAATTAGGATTTCCTTAACCAATATAGAAGCTTCCCCAACCCAATTACACACTCAGACGCATTTAGTCTTGGACCAACACTCAAATTTGATGTCTAGACACCTCTCTAGATGTCAAATTTGGATAGACCCATGATGCGAAAAATCGTGTGATTTGTAAAAGCGGGTTCTTAATGTCATTGTAACACACGAATTCGCATACGCTTTTAAATTTATATTCCTAGATAGCGAAGTATCTAGGGTTGTCGAAGGAGGCAGGTTTCTTACAAATCAACTCTCTTGCTTAGAAAATAAATCTCAACTTTCTCCTTGGCATTTTAAATATGTAATATTTTTGTTTTGAAATGATAAGGGCAAAATGCGAATTGTGACAGGAAGTACTAACACCTATAATTACTCAGCTAAAAATTAAGAGATAGAAAATGTCCACTACCTAAGCTCACTCTAGGCAAGTGGAGGCCTAGAGTAATTAGGGAGTGGAAATGAAACAAGTGCTAGAACAAAGGTAACAATTGCAATAAGAAATTAAAAGGAAGGCAATTCAATTAATCAGAATTTGTGTTCTGTACAGAGACAAGTAGAGGAATGCTTCTACAAGAATTGAAAATATAAAAGCAATAAAAGAAACACAAATACTTTTGCAAAATCTGGTGAAGAAGGGCGTCTTCTTGCTCCAAGCCTAGCTGCTCCTTGGCTTGGATAGAGGGTCTCCTTCTCCTTCCTTGAAAGCTCCCCCAAGGTGATGTCCTCCAAGGTGGTAGCTACCACCATCAATTCTCCTCCTCAAGGGTGGGCATCCACCCTAGGTCTTTCTCCTTTGCCTGGTCATCCTCCTTGACGTAGAATAGCCCTCCTCCTTGGCATTGCCAAAGTTGAAGAGAGTGGGGAGAAGAAGGCACCAAAGGGGCTGGTGATGTGCCCCCATAATCTTCTTCTCTACTCTATCTTCTTGGCCATAGGTGTAGGTGGGTATAGGTATAATAATACACTAATGGAGGATGCTCTAAAATGGTGGTAGGTGGTGGTTCTATATAGAGTCGGAAGGGTGCTAAGGAGACTCTTGAAATGGAGGGCTAAGATGGGAAGAGGGAGGTGGTTGGGGATCCTATGGCTATGGGTAATTGGCGCCAATAGAAGGGGCACCTAGGGTGTGGTTATGGGTGGTGGCTCCCATTGAATTTGGCGCCAAAATGGCACCAAGAAGAGGGGCTTAGGTGGAGACAAGTAGGGTTCTAGAAGGAGGGGTAGGTGGATGGCTAGGATGGGTTGTAGGGTTATGTGTAGTGCCATGATGTGGGGGTGTTTTGGAGGGAAAAAAGAGGCACCAATAAGGAGGTAGCTAGGGTGGTTTTGGCACCACTTTATGGTGTCTTCTGGAGGTAGTGGGTAGGCTAGGTTGGCACTATGGTGAGGTGGAAGTAGGGGTAGCTTATGTGGAGATTAGCTGGAGCTTAGGTGGAGCTAGTTGGGAAGGGATTTTAGGTGGTAAAAGCCAAGGGAGATGGAGCATAGCTAAGCTAAGCTAAGCTAAACTAATAGTGGAGTAGAGGAGGAGATGTTTGAGCTAGGGTTTGGAGTAAGGAGATGAGGGGGAGAAGCCTGTAGCTGAACTGGACCTGGCAGCTGCTGACGAGCGTGGCATGGAGCTACTTTAGCTGGCTTAGCTTGCTAGTTCTTTGCTAGCTGTGAAGCCAAGCTAAAGTAAGCTGGCTTCTACCAAAATTAGTTGAGGTGAGCTGGGTCTGGTGCTCCCGGGGTGGATCAAGCTGGTTGAGGCAGCTAAGGTAGCTTAGCTCAACTAAGTTGAGCTAAGCTGAGTCCTCGAGAGCTGGACCTGAGCTTCCTGAGCTGGGATGAATTCAACTTCAGCTGGCCGGAGTTGAGTGGAGCTGGATGTAGCTGGATCTGAGTAGGGGTGAACTCCAGTCAACTCAACTGAGCTTGCTAGAGCTCCCTATGGACTAGTGGGAGCTGAGATGAGCTAGACTCGACTAGGTTGAGCTGGATCTGAGTGGACTTGAGCTATGGTGAGCTATGATGAACTCTCTTGAGCTGCCATTCAGCTGAGATTAGCTGAATAGAGCTGGGATGAGCTAACCCTAGTCCATGTGAGCTAGGTTCCACCAGTGGTGAGCTGGATCAAGCTAAGTTCCAATTAGTCTGAGCTCCTCCTTCACCATTTGCCATCTTAAGTGCTAAGATTTTAGAGATCTGTAAATCTGTTCATCCCTAACACACAAAAATACATTAAAACAACAAAAGAAAATGCAATGCATGCCTAACCTAGTTAGTGCCAAAATGCAGCCTAAAAACCCATTTACGGAGCAAAACTCTAAGAGCTAGGTTTATTTTAATGCATAAGATTGGTGATAAACTGCCGTTTATCACACCCCCATCCTTATCTTTTGCTAGTCTCTTAGCAAAACTTTAATCTTTTTGGAAAAAGAAATTTTTGGGAAATCTAATTTTTTCAACTTTTGAGGTGAAAATGATTAAGGGACCTTAGTTGATCTAAACACAAGAGGCACGGGATTTGTTAAGGATAAATATCGGGAATTATTTTGGATCCATCCATTAGACAAAATGGGATCAATATATCGTGCAAAAAATTCACAAATTAACCACTTGTTAATTTAGATGACTTGAAATTTTTGTTTTTAGGATTTTTCAGGCTCATGAATCTAATTCGCAACTTGCAAAATCCTTTAAAACCTTGTGTCCGTGCTTGTGAAAAGCAACATTTATAAGGGCGTGTTAATTAATTAATTAATTTTATTTATTTTTATTATTTTTTTCTCCCCCATACTTATTTTTAGCTTAATCTTACAACAGATGTGTCAGGATCATCATTCTCATTACTAATCCTTGAGGGGGCTCTGGTGCCAGTACTTCAGGATAGCACTGTCCATGACACCACCCAGGAGCTCACAACCCCAAAACACAATGCGGTGTAAAGGGGCGCTCCAAGCAAACTCAAGCTCTTGCTCCGACACCATAGGTAGAGCACTGTGCAAGACACTTGAGCTGCTAAAATGCACTTTAATGCTCCATCTAAAGATATGAAATATAGATACGGAGCGGCGCCGAGGTTGTAACATGTTGACATCACGTCCACAAAGGAGGCATTTTCCTGCTTCTCGGTGGTGGGAACTCAAACCAATGATCTGCTTTAGACTTTTACTAAGTCGAAACAAGGGAGTTTTTCAAATTTTTTGTTATTTTTAATTGTTGGCTTGTGAGTGAAAATTGACACAAGAAGTTCCTCAAGACATGCAAGTTTTTGAATCAGAAACTAAGCCAAATACTTTCCACTTTATAAAATAGGATCAAGTCACCTGAACTATCATGAGTTCAGGTGTAATTTTTAGAGAAGGATATCTGATTTAGTCTAAAATAGGCCCTGAAATTCCAATGATCAAATCCGCAACCTCATCCCTAGTTTGTTAGAGATTAAATCCCAATGTACCAAAAGTGAGTTTTTCAACCTTAGTCTCGATTTCAAAATTTTTCCTTAAAAGGTTTTCAAAATTTATATTTTTTTAGGTATGGAAGCAGGAAAATAAAAGAACTAAAGAAAAATGCTTGTTTTTAGGTTTTGAAAATCCTAAATTGATCGTCAAATTTAAAAACACCGCCTCCATGCTTAAGATATGCAATGTCCTCATGCATTAGGAGGGAGAAGGGATCACCTTAATGAAGAGCGATCGAGATTAGGATGGTCAAAACCTGGAAAAAGAAAGAAAAAGGAAAGCAGGAAAAATGTTGGGTTACCTCCCATCCAGTGTTATCTTTTACGCCATTCAGCCAGGCGTAGTGTGCACAGAAGATGGAAAATCATGTAAAAAGTTGGACACTTGAATGTCTTTCATAAAAGTGTTTTCCTCAAGATCCTTGAAAAGATGAATGGTAAAGTAGTCGGGATCAAAATGAAATGAAAAATGGAAGAATGACCCAGATCTGGCCATGGTTTAAGTGCTCGTAAAATGCCAGACTCTGGTGGGTCGGGTGATAGGTCCAATGGAAAGGGATGGGGAAAGGAGTCAATGAGATGTAGCATGGGTGAAGTTAGTGTGGATGTTTTTGGTGAAAAATCAGGAACATGAAAAGGGGGAAAGTCAAACCCTAGTTGATCTGAAAAGTCTTGGACCACAAAATTATCCTTAGAATAAGAATCAATAAAATCTAGATCCATAGTGGTCAAAGCTGAGTAGGATTTGATCAACAAAGATTTCACACAAATTCCTTCAATTGTATTATCGGTGTCCTCGAAAATTTTATGATCAATGGGCCTCTTGAAAGCTTGAAATAAATCTAATGAGAAAATCTTGTTACCGCAACTTCTATTCATTTTCCCAGAGTGAGAGTTGATATTAGCTATTGCTGTAATCAGAAGGGGTCTTCCAAGAATGGTGTTAGTGAGAGTTGCAGGTACCTCTATGTCAAGGACCAAAAAATTTACCGGATTTAGACAATTCCGGACCTTGACAATATGATCCTCAATGATCCCTGCGGTTGAATGGTAGATCGGTCTCCTAATTGAAATTTAACCTTAGTAAACTTAGTGAATTGAGATTCCTTGAATAAGATTAGGGGAATGATATTAAGAGAGGTACCTAAGTTGAGAGTGGCACGAAAAGAAGTGGTGTCATTAATGACAACCGATATGAGTGATGCGCCCGAGACTTTTTTTATAAAAAGCAGCTTGCTCTGAAAAATTAAGCAGGCTATTTTTGAAAGGACCAACCTTCCTAGATTCTGATGGTGCCCTTTTGAAGTAAATCTTTTAGAGGTAGGGGCAAAATCTAGGAGGGGAATATTCCTCTCAACTTGCCCAAATAAGTCCAAAGGATTATGGTGAGAGGGCTCTGATTTTGGATTGTTGGATTGCAATTTTTGAGAGTGGGAAATAGGGTTTGAATCGGGTGTTTTTGGAATTCTTTTTCTTCTTCCTGATTGAGGTTAGGAGAGTCATTATACATTGGTTGAGAATCAGTTTCATCATTTGAATGTGAAGGGCCTAAATCCATGGTGGTTTCCTTACTCCTCAAAGTCTCTGCATACGCGGTTGGGTGATCACTAGGAAGAGATGAGGGAACCTGATGTTGATAGAAACTGGGTTCATGTTGAGATATTGGGTTAATAGGAGGCTGAACTGTGTGGTTCTGATGTTGGATCCACCCAGGTGTTGGTTCCTGTGATTAATAAAGTTTGGTGTGGGTTGGGATGCTGAGTGTCCTATAAGTCTTTGAGTCGTAATATCCCCAATTTGATCATTGAGGTTGTTAATAAGACGGGTTGTTTCCTTTGTTTTTGTTTGTAACTCCTATAGTGTTTTCATCATCTGGGCATTAATGTCTTCTTGAGATTGCCCAGATTGATAAGTCTGATTTGAACCATACCCTCCAAACGGGTTCTGTTGTTGGTGTGGAATCGGATTGGTCCAGGAGTGAGCCAGATAATTCCCCCCTTTAGAGGAATTTTTCAATTTCTCCTAGAAAGTAGGAACATTTTGGGTGGGGTGATGATTGGGATAAACATAATTCTCCGTTGAACCATTGAAAGCCTCAGAATAATAATTATACTCAGCACGGAATTTATGCAAATTTTCTCTCTTGCAGGTGTTAATAGGGGTAAGATGTGGAATGTGTGGAGCTTGGGTAGGTGTGGTAGGACTCCCTTGGTTTGCTAGGTTTGTTAAATCCTTATGCAACTGTTGTTGCTTAACTTGTAGCAGAGCCATGATAGAGTAGAGATTAGGTGGAGGGGCCTATTTAAGTAGCTCCTACATGGAAAAATAGGGGAAAGAAAAATTAGCATGCGGGTTAGAGGACCAATTTTGATTTTCCATTTTTAAAGAAGAGGAAGAATGCAGGAAAAGTCTTTTTTTGGGTAGGCAAAATCCAGTTGTTGATTGCATCGCAAAAATACACTTGTAATTGTGCCGTCTTGTGGTATTTCCTAGCATTACCAGTGCATATTAGGGTTCCATAGTCGCATTTGTGAAAATACATGCATGCATGAATTTAATTGAAAGGGGAGGAGAGTGAATAAAATGGCCTCGCAATTTACATTTCCTTCAAGTGCTGCTTTGTAAAATTTCCATCTTTATTTTTATTTCTATTTGATTTTTGAAATCTTCCCCGCAGCTGCAAAGCTTGGTAGCTTCCTCCTCGTGCCATGTCCTACTCAGCCTCTCCCTGCCAGCCGTACAGCTGCATGCACAAGATCTCCCTGCCGGCCATGCTGTGCCATGCACAGCCAGGGCATGGCTGTGCATGCCATTGAGAGATTATGGTCAGACCCGGTTAAGTTGTGTTAATATGGTGATTTTATCGTTGAAGTGTGTATAGTGGTGAACCTAGTTCGAGCCTAACCATCTCTTTACAAAATTTTTTTTTCACTTGGCCTACTTGATTTTATGTTGGTCACTTTTAGGCCCAAGGTCGAACCCGAGGAAGTGGGGTTAGAAGTCAAGTTTCTACGCCTTTCCTACAACGAATCTCTTCCATTTGTTTATTGTGTTTTCGGTGTTTTTCTATTTATATTTTTTTTCTGATAATTCTTCTCCATGAGGCACACCCTCAAAATTAGGTTCTTCGCTTTGAGCCAAATTAGGGTTCCAAAATGGTTCTTGCTATTCGTAAGACGGAGTATATGAAAGTCAATGATTATCTTTTCTCTTTTACATATTTTTTTATCTTTTTACTAGCAGGAAAGCGAAACAGAAATAAAGTAAATATAGTGTATATATATAGGTATATATTATATATGTATAAAGGGTTCGGGGTGGAGGCGAAGATGGAGTGTAGCACGGTGTCGAGTCGGTCGTCGTTTGGAAGGATGCAGCCAATAGGACAAGGTGCCGCGTGAAGTGTAGGATGGATGGTGGAAGATGTGTGTGACCACGCTTTTTTTACGCGTGTATCAGGGAATATCAGGAACTGGTGCAGGTATTCCCATGATACAACGTATGGTAAGTAATGTGAATATATATATATATGTATCTATGTAAATATATCTATATGTATGTATGGTTATAAATATATAGGTATATATGTAGTTATATATATATGTATATATGTAAATATATATAAGTATATATATATAGATATGTATGTAACTATATGTATAGATAGATATATATATATGTATGTATATGTATGTATATAATACTATATAGAAGTATATTTATATGTGTATGTATATAGTAATATATGTAGATAGTTATGTATATATATATATATGTATATATAGTTATATAGATATATATGTATATATGTATGTATATTTGTATATATATATATATATGTATAAGTAGGTGTGTATATATGTATATATATATATATATGTATCTATACTTATAGTTAGTTATATAGGCAATAATATATATATATATAGATATATGTGTATATAAGTATATGTAGATATGTAAATATATATGTATATATATATTTATATAAGTATATAGATATATATATATATGTATATATACTAATACTTAAGTATATAGATACCACTATATGTATAGATATAAGTATATATATATATGTATATAAATATATATAGAAATAAATATATATATGTATATATATATATAAGTATATAATAGTGCATAGGTGTGTGTGTGTGTATGAGTGTGAGTGTGTGTGTGTAAGTGTCAGCAGAGAGATAGGGAGAGAGTGCTAAGAGAGAGAGAGAGAGAGAGAGAGAGAGGGCTTCCTGCTGGAGTGAAGGCTAGAGAGTTTAAGTCGTCCGCACGCGAAGAGGCATCGTCTGATGGCTTCAAATGTGTGCACAGGCGTGTATGTACGCAAAGAGGTGCACGCTGGAGGGAAGTGGTTGTGGAGAGGACCGCAGCACTATCCGCAGCGCACAACGCTGCGTGGAGAGATAGAGTGGGGGCACGTAGACGTACACGAGCGAAGGTAGCGGGTGACGTGGGCGGGTGCAGGCGACGCGGGAGCACGCAGACGCGCGGGCAGGCACTGGAGTGGGCGTGGGGCTGGACGCTGGTGCGGGCAGTGGCCGGTAGCGGAGCACCGGGTGACTGTATAAGTGAGAAACCTACCGGTCACCCCACTGTAGCCACAGTGTTCCGCAAAAACCTGTGAACAGTGGCTACAGTGGCTGGGCGAGCCGCGCAACCACTTGCGGCCGGTGCTGTCAGTGCGGGTGGCTTGTGGCTGGCGTGTGCGGGCTGGCACGCGCGTGGAAGGGATGCACCGGCTGTTGGCTTGCTGGCAGGATGTCGCGACAGACCGCACAGGGAGGGCTGGGTTGCGGGCGAAGGAGCGCGACAAGGCACGCGGTGGCCTGTGGGTGTTGGCTGGCGAGCACAGTGAAGCTTGGCTGGCCGCTGTAGGGGCACGCGGCTGCCGATTGCTGGCGGAAAGGCAAGTGCAGTGTGAAGAAGCGGGAGGTGAGGGTGCCTGCAGGCGCGCGCTAGAGGCCAGGGTGGCCTGCAGGCATGCGCGGAAAGGGCCAGGGCGGCTGCTGCCGCCTTGCTGCTGCTGCATGCGGAGCTTTGAGCTTCAAAGCTTGAAGCTCCTACTCCAATGGCTGAAGTGGCTTGGACGTGAGACAGGAAAAAGAAGACCACCACACGCACCGGCTCTTTGATGAGCTGGGCAGTGGTGGTCTCACGATGGTAGGTGTGCACCACAGTGATGGACTCCTGCCTGCAGAGTGTCTCCTCAGAGGAGGAGGGCCTGCATATGGAGGGAGAGGGGAGGGGACGGTGGCCTGAGGAAGAAGAGCTGCTGTGTGATTTTTTTGTGTGAAGGACCAGGCTCCCTTTGCAAAGAAGGCAGCCGTGCCCTTATAAAGAAGAATGAGGCATGCATAGCCATGCCCTGGCTGTGCATGGCTCAGCATGGCCGGTAGGGAGATCTTGTGCATGTAGCTGCAGGGCTAGTAGGGAGAGGCTAAGCAGGACATGGCGGAAGGAGGAAGCTGCCAAGCTTTGCAGCTGCAGGGAAGATTTCAAAAATCAAATAGAAATAAAAATAAAGATGGAAATTTTGCGAAGCAGCACTTGAAGAAAATGTAAATTGTGAGGCCATTTTATTCACTCTCCTCCCCTCTCAATTAAATGCATGCATTCATGTATTTTCATAAATGCGACTATGGAACCCTAATATGCACTAGTAATGCTAGGAAATAGCATAAGATGGCACAATTGCAGGTGTATTTTTACGATGCAATCATACCCCCATGCCTATCTTTTGCTAGTCCCTAGCAAAATATTTTTTTTGTATTGTATATAGAAATGATCTTTAAGCTGAAGATTTTCTTCTGAGGCGACATAGGTGTGTTTATTGTTGGATATTGTGAGATCCAATTGTTGAGAAGACTACCAGTACTTTAAGTCTCACATGACATACATCATCTCTTGACTAACCAGGACTCTTGATATTCAAACCTTAAGTACAATTTCCAGGACCCAGGGGGTTTTTGCCGTACTCGAGCGCTCAAGAGATTTTGGCTTGTGCTTCGTGAAGGACAAAGACTAACCAGATGAACTTTAAGACTCAAGCCTAGGGTTTCACGAATTTTTCTGTACAGGTTGGTCCCAGTTTCATCTCATGTCTTCGAATTGACTCTTAAAAAGATGACGGAAAACTCAACTCCCATTTTTTTGACATTTGTGGCTCTAAGGAAATAGGGTATTTGCCGTGAAGAACTTTTTTGTAGGAAGAAGACTTTACATACATTTGCGAGATACACTGACTTATTTGCATTTTTTTTTTTTTTCGAAACATGTCAGTATATCTCTTACAACATTATTTGCAGGAGCACACGTTTCCTTTTGGTTGGAGAGTTTCTTTTTGGTGGAAAGAGTTTCTCCTAAACACAGGACTAAAACTTGGGATAAAAGGTCAACCTACACGTACAGGTAAGGACTCCACCTTCCCTAATGAACACTAGGGTTGGATCTTATGTTCACCTGGTCTTTCTTGATATGTGTAGTGTGAACCAAGATTACTTAGGCTCTTAAGTAGAAGCAAACCAACGAATCCTGTACTGGTGTCTCAGGTAGAATAATACATCCTTAGTTAGGAGATATTCCAATCTATCTTGTCAATGCTCAAGTGAATTAAGTCGAGCCTGAGCGAATCAAGCTTCTGTGGCCTGAAAAGTCTTCAAAACAGAGGTTGAATATCCATAAACACTTATTGTATTTTTGTTTCAGCCTTCAGATCATTACTGACGTGGTGACAACTAGGTTTTGTTATAGCGTTGTAGTATAGCCAGTTATTGCCATCATTTCAAATATATAATTTTTTTACTCGGAAAATAAAGAGTTGCCGAGGTCGAACTCAGGGAGCAAGTTGTATTCTAGGGGTACAAATTCTTATTGCAAAAGATAAAGAGAGAGAGAGAGGGAGAGAGATGAAAATCTTCTTCTTCTCTTCTTTCTTCCTCTTTGTTTTCTCTTCTCTTTGGCTTTTGGTTTCTTCTTCTTTGTTTATCTCCTTGTGGTCTTCTTCTTCTGCCTTCTGTTCTTCAGTTCTTCTTTTTACTTCTTTCTTCTGATCTTCTTCTCGTGCTCTTCTTCTGCTTTTGCTGTCAGGACGTCGTCTCTCCTTCTTTCTTCTTTTTATTTCTGTCTTCTTTATCTGCAGCAGCGGTGATGTTCTTCTTCTTTCTTTTCTGCCTTCAGAGCGTCGTCTGATTTTCCACTCAGACGACTTAAGTCACCGCTGCTACAGTGCCACGCGGTGCTCCTTCCTTCAGTCTTCTTCTTCTTCTCTTCAGCCCTTCCGCAGTCCCTGCACCTGTGCCTGCACACTCAAAGTTCCAATCAGAGATGGCAAAACCTACTCTACCCTCCCCCACCCGTGTTTCTCTCTCACAGAAGCCGCTCTTAGGAAAGCTCTCCCAGAGCAACCGGGTAATCGGGTACGCGGGTCGCGCCCGAGTCCAGGCCCACCGGCTTGCGGTGGTGGGCGAGGAGTGCAGGTCGGGCTTAGTCGGGTCGGGCCAGGTCCGCGAGGCGTGCATGCGGACGAGGCCGGGTAGTCGGGCGGGTGAAGGGGACCTCACCCCGTGAACTGAGGCGAGCAGCTTAAGGCACTTTTTGCCTTTAAGCACCCGTTCGCCTCAGTGGCTTTCCGAGGTGGGACTAAATGTCCCACCCCAATTTGGATGCCTGCACGGAGGAAGCAGCGGCAGTCGAGGCGAAGCGCGGGGGCTTCGCGCAAGAGCTTCGCCTCAACTGCAGCCTGGCACTTCGCGAAGATGCCTCGCACTGCCTGGGAGCGTGACCTGGGCGTGGCGCACCTGGGGCAGCAGGTGAAGAAGCAGCTTCGCTTCAACAATGGCGGCAGCGAGCGCAGGTACCTGCCCAAAGAGAAACGGCCTCTCGGCCCAATCAGAAACGCGGATGACCTTCGCTGTGGCACGGCGAAGGTGGTCGGGGGGTGTGCAGGCGGCGGGGCGGAGCCTAAGGGCTGCCCTAGGTCAGACTGTGGGTCGGGAAGTGGGTGTGTTCGGTGGATTTGCAAAGGTCGGGTGGCGGGAATTGGAAGGGCGGAAATGGATCAGAGTGAGGAGGCAGAGATTATGTGCAGCTCGACGAGCCGTGTGGGGTGCTGGAGTGATGGGAGTGGGTCGCCGGTGTGTGGCCGGAGGTGGAGAAGGTGAGGGCGATTGGTCGGAATCGAGGGCGGCAGTAAGGGTTTAAAGTGAGGAAAAGGGAGAGGGGAGAAAGGTGAGAAGTTGTACCTAATTAACAGGACAAGGAGGGGCCGGAACAGGCGACAGTCGTATCGACTGACGCCGGAGAAGAAGCTGCCCAGAGGAAGGAGCGACGGCGAGGAGAGGGCTGGAGAGGCGCACGGTGGGTGCGGCGCGGCGCGGGAAGAGGAGGGGAAGGCAGCTCTGCTGCTGGTAGTGCGGCAGAACGACGAGGAGGAGGAGGGAAAAACCGCCGGAGCTGGAGGGCTTCCTGTCGGAGTGGGAAGAGAGTGAAAAGAGGGTGTTTCTCCGTCAGGACCGAGCTGACACGAACGGCGGAGCGACGGGGGTATTTATAGGGGCGGAATCAGAGAGGAGGGCGGAGGGAGACGACGTGTCTCCCTCGCCGGAGGACGCCGGAAGAAGGAGACCCATACCGTCCGTGCGTTCGCACAGCCGGTTTGGTGGGTTGCAGCGACCAGGGGGGTGTTCCTGCGACGGCTGACGACGCAGGGCACCCCCATTTGACCTGGCAGGCCCTCCCCCTTACCCTGCGCGGCGCCATGCTCCGTGTAAGGTCGCCGGAGTGTGGTGCTGGCAGGTTTTGCAGGGAGGACCTGAATGTAAAGAACGAAGAAGAGTTAGGGGCCAAAATGCGAGGGTTCAAAAGTTGAGGGCCAAGAAGTAAATAGATGAGGACCAAAATGTAGAGTTGGTCAAGAAGGTTTCTTCTTAGGCTCAAGTTTTTATACGTGACTAATTAGGACCTAAGGATTCTGATGGTGAATTTTATTTCTAGATAAAACCTTGTTTGACTGGTCAATTTATGCAAAAACCCAAATTAGGTTTTTAATTGGGCATGGTTCTCAATGTAGGTCAAAATGGGTTCCAAAGGCCAAATTAAAGGTTCTAAACCCTAGAGATTATTTTCCTATGAATTTTAGAGGGTTTATTCTATTTTTACTTTGCCTCGAACCTCGTGAATTGAAGTTGGTTTATTTTAAGGTTACAGATTATCATTTCGTTCCTTGGAATTGCTGTAGCCCTTATCAGATCATCCCACTTTCCTTCTTATTTGGTTTGTTTGACCTATGTTTGGACCCTGAATTACCATGTATGCAGATTATACTGGTAAAATTGCATTTTTACCCCTTATGACTTATTTTCTCCTTAAACTCAGAATTCTCTGAGTTAAGCCTTTCCTTGAGTTATGTAGGAGCTTTTATCCTTTGTATTAGGTCAAAATGAGCTACTTATGGCTCATGGTGAGGTTCTCATCATACCCCCATGCCTAGCTTTTGCTAGTCCCTTAGCAAAAACTTAAGGTTTCAACCCTTGTTCTAGACCATGAAGTTCTTCATAGCTTCAGATAAGTGCTTTTTCATTTAAACTTAGATTAGGTTAGAATGCTGACCATAGGCCTAAAAGGTACTCTAGTACCAATCAAGATCCAAATCTATCTAGCCTTAGCCTCAGTCTTTAGCAAAGGTTTTTAAGGCCCACAAGAACTAACCTAAGGTTTATTGGACTTTGTGGTTAAAGCACCCGTGCTTGAAATGATTTTAGCCCTGGCTCAGTTCGCAGTGCGTTTTATAAGAGAGAGATAGAAAGTTTTTCTGTTTGGAGAGTTTTCTCTCTCTTTTTCTTTTTAGTTCTAGCCTAGGATTGGCTTTTCAACACGGTCTGTATCAGATTCCTTGCTCCCATCATCAATCCTCAAGGGTTCCTAGCAATCGATGCTTCGAGATAGCACCGCCCATGGCAACCCCCGGAACCCTGGCTATTGAGATTTCGAGATAGTCCCAACCGTGGTGTTCCGTGGTCGAATCCAGACCCTGGCAATTGACACTTCGAGATAATGCCATCCATGGAATCTGAACCAGCAGAGTGCTTACATGCCCCCAGTAGGATATGTAAATATCCTAAGAGACAAGCACCGAGGAGATGATATTTTGTTACGCATCTTCGAGGGGATTTCCCGCCTCTCTGCGCTGGGAACTCGTCCAAATCAACTTATGTTGATCGGCCGCTCCTACTCTAGGTGTACTTTTCAAAATTTTGCGACGCTTCTGTGTGATTTTGATTTTTACCCTTACTGAACCAGGCTGTGTGTGAGGTTAGGGTGCTTAGGTTACTAAGTCCCGTAAACCAAAAATTAGTTAACGAGGCCAAATACTCCCAAAGCCTTAGACCTAATACTTCAGCTTTTCATTTTCCTCAACCTCTTGAGGAGTGTCTAGATCTTAATCGGTACTAAGAGTCTATTCAGGAATGCCTAAGGTTTGCGTTCTTACTAATCTCATTATGCACTTTTCAGTTATTTTCTTGAATGAGGTCTAGAACTTAGGTTAATTCCTTAGTTCCTTACTAATGACTATTACTTTTTTCTCATATTTTGTGCTCCTTTTTTCCTTTTGTTTCTTTTCTCTTCTCCTTCACAAAATTTCCTTCTCCGCTTTTCCTCTTATTCTTTTTCAAAAAGTTTTTTTAATTTTTATGGTGTTTTTAGCATATGTGAATTTTTTGTTTGAAACCTTTTCTTACAAGTTTTGCACTTTCATACCCCCCCATGCCTAAGATTTGCAATGCCCTCATTGTAACCTAGGGGTTTTTTATTCAACTTAGTTCATTCCTTAAGACAGAAATTTGGATGAGTGAATGGGTCGGGTTGAATTTTGCGGATGATTTCTAATCCCAGATGCAAGCATCTGAGGTGGGGTCGACTGTCTACAAGGGTGAACCTTAAGTGCAGAAAGGTGGCAGAAAAAGTTTTGGATTTTTTGGAAAATGACGGGTTGCCTCCCGTTAAGCGCTGAGTTTTATGCCATCGGCTGGGCGCAATAAGCTCAAGGGGAATGGAGGATATAAGATGCTTCAGCCAAATCAGTAGAAGTCACATCAATGAACGGCTTGAGTCTCTGACCGTTCACAATGAAAGGTTCAGAATTGTGGCTGAGTGGATTGATTTCGATAGCTCCATTTCTAAAAACTTGTCGGACTAAATATGGTCCGACCCACTTGGATCGCAGCTTTCCTGGGAAAAGTTTGAGTCGGGCATCAAAGAGTAGGACCTTCTGACCAGGATGAAAGATTTTTCTCGAGATATGCTTGTCGTGGAAGGCTTTAACCCGCTCCTTGTAGATTCGCAAGTTCTCATACGCGTCTAGGCGTAATTCATCGATCTCGCTGATTTGAAGTTTTCTGTGGGTTCCAGCCTTCGAAAAATCTAGATTACAGTTCCGTACTGCCCAATAGGCTTTATGCTCCAGTTCTACAGGAAGGTGACACGCCTTTCCGTACACCAGTCTAAAGGGAGACATGCCTAATTGGGTTTTGTGGGCGGTCCTATAGGCCCACAATGCTTCCGGAAGTCGGGACGACCAGTCCTTCCTGTCAGACCGAACAGTGACTTGCAGGATTTTCTTGATCTCCCGATTAGACAGCTCAGCTAGACCATTAGTTTGGGGGTGATAAGGGGTAAAGATTCGGTGAGACACCCCATATTTGGTTAGCAGTGACCTAAACTGAGCATTTGTGAAATGGGTCCCCACATCAGAGATTATTGCACGAGGAATCCCAAACCTTGAGAAAATGTTTTGATGAATGAATTTGAGAACGATTTTGTGATCACAGGTTCGGGTCGGTATGGCTTCGATCCATTTGGACACGTAGTCCACAGCCAACAGAATGTATTCGAAACCATCCGAAACAGGAAAGGGGCCCATAAATTCAATCCCCCAAACATCAAAGATTTCGCATACTAGAATCAGTTGCATAGGCATCATGTCACGATGGCTCATGTTGCCCAAAGTCTGGCAACGACTGCATGCCTTGCAGTGACTGTACGCGTCTTTGAATAGTGTGGGCCAGTAAAAGCCGCACTGGAGGACTTTTGATGCGGTTTTATGCCCGGCGAAATGGCCACCGCATGCCTGGTCATGGCAGAAAGATAGGATATTGCTGATTTCCTCTTTCGGGACACATCTCCGGATGATCTGATCAGCACCTATGCGGAAGAGGTACAGGTCTTCCCAAATGTAATACTTGGCATCAGAGCGTAATTTGTCCTTCTTGGCCTTCGGCCAATCGGACGGGATCTGATGAGATGCCAAGTAATTTACTACATTAGCAAACCATGGAAGGCTAGTACCGATAGTCAGCAGCTGCTCATCGGGAAAATGCTCAGTGATGGGTCCGGAAGGGTTAATGATTTCAGAAGGAAGATGGGACAGATGGTCGGCTACCACATTCTGCCTTCCCGCCTTGTCGCGAATCTCAAGATCGAATTCTTGCAACAGCAAGATCCATCGGATTAATCGAGGTTTCGCGTCCTTCTTTGCAAGGAGATGCCTCACAGCTGTGTGATCCGAGTAGACGATGACATGGGAACCCAGAAGATATGATCTAAATTTTTCTAGGGCAAATACTACAGCTAGCAGCTCTTTCTCAGTAACCGTATAGTTACGCTGAGCCTCATCGAGTGTTTTGCTGGTGTAGTAAATGACCACAGGTTTCCCGTCAATTTTCTGCCCCAACACCGCGCCTACAGCGAAGTCGGATGCATCGCACATGATCTCAAAGGGTTGAGACCAATCAGGGGACTGTAGGATCGGGGCTTGGGTTACTTGGTCATGCAGGATCTCAAATGCTTGAGTGCATTCCTGGGAAATTTCGAAAGGTACATCCTTCGAGAGAAGAGTGGTTAGGGGGGGCGCGATTTTTGAAAAATCAGGGATAAATCGTCGATAAAAACTGACATGCCCCAAAAAAGATCGGATGTCCTTGATCGAGCTAGGCATAGGAAAGTGAGAAATCAGATCAACCTTAGCTCGGTCCACTTGGATGCCTTTTTCCAAAATTGAGTGCCCTAGGACAATTCCCTCAGGCACCATGAAATGGCTCTTTTCCCAGGAAAGAACCAAATTCACATCGATGCACTGCCTGAGTATCTGGACCAAGTGTTGGAGGCAATCGTCGAATGATGCTCCGAAAACTGAAAAGTCATCCATGAAGACTTCCAGATAATCACCTACCATATCTGAGAATATGGCAAGCATGCATCGCTGAAAAGTAGCGGGTGCATTGCAAAGACCGAAAGGCATCCTTCGGAAAGCGTATGTTCCGAAGGGGCAGGTGAACGTGGTCTTTTCTTGGTCCTCAGGATGGATTTCCACCTGGTTATAACCGGAGTACCTGTCAAGAAAGCAGAAGAACCTATTTCCCGCAAGTCTTTCGAGAATTTGATCAATGAAGGGTAGTGGGAAATGATCCTTCTTCGTGGAGGAATTGAGTCGGCGGTAATCTATACAGACTCTCCACGAGTTGGCTAATCGGGTAGGAATGGTTTCTCCGGTCTCAGTCGTTATAGTGGTGAGTCCTGCCTTCTTGGGTACGACCTGAATTGGGCTCACCCATCGACTATCGGAGATCGGGTAGATGATTCCGGCATCTAACCACTTGATGATCTCCTTTTTCACGACCTCCTGCAGATTGGGGTTTAAGCGTCTCTGCATTTCACGAGAAAGTCGTGTGCCCTCTTCTGAATAGATATGATGAGTACAATAAGAGGGACTTATTCCAGTCAAATCATCGAGAGTCCACCCGATGGCTCTGCGATGTTGCTGGAGGACAACAATCAGACGGGATTCCTGTTCAGGACTGAGGTTGGAATTGATAATCACAGAAAGGGTCTGATTAGAACCCAAAAAGATGTATTTCAAGTGAGCAGGAAGGGGCTTCAGTTCGAGGATGGGGTTATCAGCAGCAGCGGGTGGTTCAGTATAGATGTGAGGTTCAAGGGTGGGAGTTACTGGGTTGTTCATATCTGGATTCGACTCCTCAGTTTGCGGATCAAGATCTTTCTGTGGTTGATGAGGTATAATTAGATCATTCAGGAAGTGTGTTTCATCAACCAAAGTCCTAATGTCACAAATCTGTTCGATGACACCGCAATTGATTCCTTGTTGGGCCTTAAATATATCAATTTTTAGTGTTTGATTCCCAAATTTGAGCTCTATTTGGCCCTCCTCACATCTAATGTTGGCTCTAGCAGTAGCCAGGAAAGGTCTCCCTAAGATGATTGGTGTATCCCTAGGGTTCTCAGGTGCGTCCATATCTAAGACTATGAAGTCTACAGGAAAATAGAAATCCCGCACTCTCACAATAACATCCTCGAGAATCCCTTTTGGTGACTTTATAGATCGATCTGCTAATTGTAATGTCACCTCAGTTGGTTTCAGCTCAGATTCTTCTAGATGGTTAAGTAAGGATGTGGGTATCAGATTTATGGAAGCACCCAAGTTTAGCAATGCTCTATCAAATTGTGTATCACCTATCTTGCAGGAAATCAGGGGAGTACCAGGATCTTTAGCATTGGGTGGGAGTCTGCTTAGGATTACAGAGCTGGCTTGCTCTGACAGAACAACTGGACTCCCACTCTTGGTTCGCGGCTTACGCTGGGGTGTACACACATTCTTTAAAAATCGTGCATAAGCCGGTACGTGGTGGATTGCATCCATCAAGGGGATGTTTATGTGGACCTGCTCAAAGAGCTTGACCAGGTCCTCCTCAGGTGCCACGGGCTTGGTTCGTCTCTTCCCTTTGGTTAAGGCTTCAGGGAATGGGACCTTGGTTGGTTCTTCTAGGATAGGTCTGGGTTCTTGATCTGGGACAGTGGTATCTTGGATAACTATCCTAGGGTCATGGTTATCAGGCTTGGAGTGGTTCGGATAATGCGGGTCTTGAGTTGTTTTTCCACTACGTGTTGTTACAGAATTTAATCCAGCCTGATTTTGGTTTGGGTTTGGTAAGAGGGGTGGCTGCTGCTGAAATCCCGCATAAGAAGTTGAAGCCTCCATCTCATCTGGAGATGGAGTAGTAGGGGCCTGATAAATCCATTGTGCGTGGCCTAAATTTGGATTCATAACGCGCTTCTGGGTCAGCACGTTATTTGGGTTAGGAAGAGGTTGGGAAGGGAGTGTGCCTGGCTGGCGAGAATTTGCCAACTGGGCGAATTGAGTTCTAACCTCTGTAAGTTCGTCCTTGTGTTGTTTTTGAATAGCCGCATTCGTTCTTTGAATGTCAGCCAGAGTCTGAAGGATTAGGGACATTTGATCCTGATTTGGCCCTGATGGATAAGTAGGGTTGGGCCGAAGCTGAGGCGGCTGGTAATGACGAGAGGGCTGTGGGCAGGACTGAAAAGGTGGTCTTTGAGTTTGGGAATTTCCCACCCACTGAAAATTGGGATGGTTTCGCCATCCAGGGTTGTAGGTGTTGGAGAATGGGTCATTCTGGATGGCGTTGAGGTCCTCGCAGGTCTGAGGAACCTCTAGAGAATCTGGGAAAGAGGGAATGGAATTCCCCGGGCTAGTGTAGATAGGATCGGATGATCCTTTGATCCGAGAATCAGATGGGGATGGATATGGATCCATCCTAGGGGAAGATCGGTGGAGAATGTTTTGCACAGTTTCCTGTGTGGAAGGAGGTTGTGCAAAGGAGTTACGCGCAGAGGTGGCTCGCTGCAAGTGCTGAGTCAGCTCGTCCACCTTCTTCTCAATGATTGAAACCTTGTCCAATCGACTAGCCATTAATTCCAGATCGACTGATGCGGACAGGCCCTGCGTCTCATGTGCTCCCCTAAGATTCGTCGCTGTGCGGGTATTCGTCCTGTCGAATAATCCCATGGAGTCATTGTTGATGGAGTTCTCGCACATGTTTTCGAGAATCTCCCACACGGTGTCTTCATGTTGACCCATGATATTTCCTCCGCAAGTTGCATTGACGAAAAGGCGGATGTCCTCATGGAGTCCCTGGTAAAAAGATTGGACCTGTTCCCATTTAGGAACTCCGTGATGGGGGCACTTTCTCATGAGATCCTGAAAACGATCCCATGCCTCATGGAGAGGTTCTCCTGATTGTTGAGTGAAGTGTGTACTCTGATGGCGCAAGGCGTTGGTCCGACCAACGGGAAAAAACTTTTTCAAAAACTCGGATTGAAGTTCTTCCCAAGTGTTGATCGATCGGGTTTGAGTTTGATACCAATGGGGGGCCTTGTCCATAAGAGAAAAGGAGAACATCTTCATGAGAAGAATATCCCGATTTTGTGCATCTGACCCAAAAGTTTGGGCCAGGTGCTTTAGCTGTTTGATGTGCTGGAAGGGATCTTCAGAATTAAGCCCATGGAATTTAGGTATAGCATGAATCATATTGGGCTTCAATTCAGAATCAGGTCCTCCAATCGGGATTCTGACTCGAGGCTCAATGGCCATCGCAGCAGGATTGTAGTGGTCCCCCATCATAGGACGCTGTGGTGGGTGCATGAAGTTTTGGAAGAGGTCATTGAGTCGCTGGAGCTGGTGCTCCAGATTGTTTTCTTCCTCAACTGGCTGAGCCATGATGGGGGAAGAAGAAGAACTTGGTTCTGAATCAGAAGAGAGAATAATGTGAGGGGTTGCTGCACAAGCACGGGCGTCGAGGCTTGGCCTTGACGAGAGTGAATTTCTAAAGGAGGTCTTAAGGGTGGTCTTAAGGACCTCCTACCGTACATGCACTATTGGGAGAGATGAGTTTAGAAGGTGCTGGACCCAATCAAGTCACCCAAAAATGTGTTGGGTGACTATAAAGGTGCAGGGCAGATGGACCCCTTGATTAGAAAGATCGTCCACCTGAGAATTACCTAGGCAGCCAGAGAGGGAGAGTCCCTCAAAGACCCCTACACGGTAGAGCGTCCCCACCGGTTGCAGGGTTTCCCCCACCCGACCTCTCTTGTCACTGCGGTTCCAGGTAGACCAGAATGGGGATCTTGACCTCTTAAGTCTACCAATTTTTACTTTAAGATCAGGGTGCTTAAGGTTTCACTTGAACTTTTAGTTCTTTGAGTGCAAAGAGTGACCTAATTTAAGGTTGGTTGACCCAAGGGGGCAACTTTACCTCTTGTTTCCTTTGAGAGTTTATGGGTCTTGTCTTTTAGGGTTCAAGTGTTTAGAGAGCCAATTGTTTTAGGTTTTCTTTGAATAGGTATTTTCAGACAAGGGCTTGGGCACACTTCATTTCGTTTTCTCATTTCTTGCTTAAGGACTGTGTCTCTAAATCCCTAGTGTTGGATCCTAGGTTGGCTCTACTTGGTCCAGTTAGCTCTTTGTTGGGTAATTAGGGCTCAAGCAAGAATGTGTTAGCCCTTAAATACCCCTAATAGTGTGCAGGAATAATGGGTTGAAAACATGCAACTTTTTATGGTTACTAAGTATGGAAGACAGGTTAGCCCTATATTGCTTGTTCTTTTCTTTTCTTCCTATTTAGAGTTTAGGGGTTAATAGCGAGAGGAAAAAATTACCTGTCCTCGGAGTGGTTGTCGTGCGGTTGCTTGTCTTCTTGATTTCCTGTAGCTGCACAAAAGAGAGGAGATTATCAGAAACTAAAAAGAAACAGGAATGTTTACCTCTAGAATAGCCGTTGCTCCCCGGCAACGGCGCCAAGAAATGACGTGGCAACAACTAGGTTTTGTTATAGCCAGTTATTGCCATCATTTCAAATATATAATTTTTTTACTCGGAAAATAAAGAGTTCCCGAGGTCGAACTCAGGGAGCAAGTTGTATTCTAGGGGTACAAATTCTTATTACAAAAGATAAAGAGAGAGAGAGGGAGAGAGACGAAAATCTTCTTCTTCTCTTCTTTCTTCCTCTTTGTTTTCTCTTCTCTTTGGCTTTTGGTTTCTTCTTCTTTGTTTATCTCCTTGTGGTCTTCTTCTGCCTTCTGTTCTTCAGATCTTCTTTTTAATTCTTTCTTCTGATCTTCTTCTTGTGCTCGTCTTCTGCTTTTGCTGTCAGGACGTCGTCTCTCCTTCTTTCTTCCTTTTCTTTCTGTCTTCTTTATCTGCAGCAGTGGTGATGTTCTTCTTTCTTTTCTGCCTTCAGAGCGTCGTCTGATTTTCCACTTAGACGACTTAAGTCGCCGCTGCTACAGTGCCGCGCGGTGCTCCTTCCTTCAGTCTTCTTCTTCCCTTCAGCCCTTCCGCAGTCCTTGCACCTGTGCCTGCACACTCAAAGTTCCAATCAGAGATGGCAAAACCTACTCTACCCTCCCCCACCTGCGTTTCTCACTCACAGAAGCCGCTCTTAGGAAAGCTCTCCCAGAGGAACCGGGTAATCGGGTACGTGGGTCGCGCCCAGGTCCAGGCCCATCGGCGTGCGGTGGTGGGCGAGGAGTGCAGGTCGGGCTTAGTCGGGTCGGGCCAGGTCCGCGAGGCGTGCGTGCGGACGAGGCCGGGTAGTCGGGCGGGTGAAGGGGACCTCACCCCGTGAACTGAGGCGAACAGCTTAAGGCACTTTTTGCCTTTAAGCGCCCATTCGCCTCAGTGGCTTTCCGAGGTGGGACTAAATGTCCCACCCCAATTTGGATGCCTGCGTGGAGGAAGCAGCGGCAGTCGAGGCGAAGCGCGGGGGCTTCGCGCGAGAGCTTCGCCTCAACTGCAGCCTGGCACTTCGCGAAGACGCCTTGCACTGCCTGGGAGCGTGACCTGGGCGTGGCGCACCTGGGGCAGCAGGTGAAGAAGCTTCTTCGCTTCAACAATGGCGGCGGCGAGCGCAGGCAACTGCCCAAACAGAAACGGCCTCTCGGCCCAATCAGAAACGCGGAGAACCTTCGCCGTGGCCCCCGACCACCTTCGCCGTGGCACGGCGAAGGTGGTCGGGGGGTGTGCAGGCGGCGGGGCGGAGCCTAAGGGCTACCCTAGGTCGGACTGTGGGTCGGGAAGTGGGTGTGTTCGGTGGATTTGCAGAGGTTGGGTGGCAAGAATTGGAAGGGCGGAAATGGATCAGGGTGAGGAGGCGGAGATTATGTGCAGGTCGGCGAGCCGTGTGGGGTGCTGGAGTGATGGGAGCGGGTCACCGGAGTGTTGCCGGAGGTGGAGAAGGTGAGGGCAATTGGTCGGAATCGAGGGCGACAGTAAGGGTTTAAAGTGAGGAAAAGGGAGAGGGGAGAAAGGTGAGAAGCTGTACCTACTTAACAGGACAAGGAGGGGCCGGAACAGGCGACAGTCGTATCGACTGTCGCCGGAGAAGAAGCTGCCCAGAGGAAGGAGCGACAGCGAGGAGAGGCGCGCACTGGGTGCGGCGCGGTGCGGGAAGAGCAGGGGAAGGCAGCTCTACTGCTGGTAGCGCGGTGAAACGACGAGGAGGAGGAGGGAAAAACTGCCGGAGCTGGAGGGCTTCCTGTCGGAGTGGGAAGAGAGTGAAAAGAGGGTGTTTCTCCGTCAGGACCTAGCTGACAAGAACGGCGGAGCGACGGGGGTCTTTATAGGGGCGGAATCAGAGAGGAGGGCGGAGGGAGACGACCTGTCTCCCTGGCCAAAGGACGCCGGAAGAAGGAGACCCATACCGTCCGTGCGTTCGCACGGCCGGTATGGTGGGTTGCAGCGACCAGGGGGGTGTTCCTGCGACAGTTGACGACGCAGGGCACCCCCATTTGACCTGGTAGGCCCTCCCCCTTACCTTGCACGGCGCCATGCTCCGCGCAAGGTCGCCGGAGTGTGGTGCTGGCAGGTTTTGCAGGGAGGACCTGAATGTAAAGAACAAAGAAGAGTTAGGGGCCAAAATGCGAGGGTTCAAAAGTTGAGGGCCAAGAAGTAAATAGATGAGGACCAAAATGTAAAGTTGGTCAAGAAGGTTTCTTCTTAGGCTCAAGTTTTTATACGTGACTAATTAGGACCTAAGGATTCTGATAGTGAATTTTATTTCTAGATAAAACCTTGTTTGACTGGTCAATTTACGCAAAAACCTAAATTAAGTTATTAATTGGGCATGGTTCTCAATGTAGGTCAAAATGGGTTCCAAAGGCCAAATTGAAGGTTCTAAACCCTAGAGATTATTTTTCTATGAATTTTAGGGGGTTTAATCTATTTTTACTTTGCCTCGAACCTCGTGAATTGAAGTGGGTTTATTTTAAGGTTACAGATTATCATTTCATTCCTTGGAATTGCTGTAGCCCTTATCAGATGATCCCACTTTCCTTCTTATTTGGTTTGTTTGACCTATGTTTGGACCCTGAATTACCCTGTATGCAGATTATACTGGTAAAATTGCATTTTTACCCCTTATGACTTGTTTTCTCCTTAAACTCAGAATTCTCTGAGTTAAGCCTTTCCTTGAGTTATGTAGGAGCTTTTATCCTTTGTATTAGGTCAAAATGAGCTAGTTATGGCTCATGATGAGGTTCTCATCAATTACTAAACACCCTTTTTCATTTATATATATATATATAGATAGAAACTGCATGATACCATAAGATACCCAGATCCTAAGGATGCCTATCCAACCCCCAATGCCAAATGATGCTATATCCTCATATGCATGCAGGGAAGGGTAGAGAAAGGACGAAAGATCGGGTAACAAGAGCTGAAGTGCAGGGTATACAGCAGGGTGGTAGGGTAGGTGGATGGTGGCTGGTGAAGTGAAAAGTGAAGTGATTGTGACAGTGAAGTGAAAAGTGATGGTGGATGGTGAGTGTTGTTGGGGTGCCTCCCAACGAGCGCTGAATTTAACGTCCCCAGCTAGACTCAAAATGAGGCACAAATTAGTTACCCTCCAGTAGGGCAAAGATTTCTCCAATGGGGGCAGCTTCATGAGTCAGATAGGGTTTCAAATGCTTCTCATTGACCGTAAATTTATGCCCAGATTTAGGATCTTCAATCTTGATGGCCCTGTTGGGAAATGATCTTGAGACCAGGAAAGGACCAGTCCATTTGTACTTCAGTTTCCCAGGAAAGAATTTGAGTCGGGCATTATAAAGCCAAACTTGCTGAGATGGCTCAAATTCTTTCCACCGAATACGGCTATCGTGAAAAGCCTTAGTGCATTGCTTGAAAGTTAAAGCAGAATCATAGGCTTCACGACGGAGCTCTTCCAGCTCCTGGAGTTGGAGTTTCCTTTCTCGACCACACAGGTCTGGGTCGAGGTTACATTGGCGAACTGGCCAATAAGCACGGTACTCTAACTCCACGGGCAAATGACAAGGATTCCAGTAAACGATTCTATATGGAGACATACCAAGCGGAGCCTTGAAGGTAGTTCGATACACCCAAAGTGCATCAATCAGCTTGTCGGACCAATCCTTACGGTCAGGTCGAACCGTTTTCTAGAGAATCAGCTTGATTTGCCAGTTCGACACTTCTGCCTAGCCGTTCGTCTGAGGATGACACGGGGATGTGATACGATGGTGGACTCAGTATTTCCTCAGAAGTGCCCGAAAAGAAGCATGGGTAAAGTGGCTTCCTCCATCCGAGATAATGGCTCGAGGGATCCCAAAGCGTGCAAAGATGTGGTCTTTGACAAAGCGAGTGGATATAACATGGTCAGCACGGCACGTAGGGATAGCCTCGATCCATTTCGAAACATAGTCAATGGCCACGAGAATAAATTCAAAGCCGATGGAAGGAGGAAAGGGACCCATGAAATCAATTCCCTAAATGTCGAAGATTTTCGTAGCTAGAATGGGTTGTAAGGGCATCATGTCACAACATGACATTGACCCTAACGACTGGCACCTAATGCAATGCTTGACATAATTGTGTGTGTCCTGGTGAAGGGAGGGCTAAAAGAAACCGCATTGCAACACCTTGGCTGTAGTTTTCCTCCTAGAGAAATGGCCTCTGCAGGCCTGATCGTGGCAGAAGGATAGCACACTGGGGAATTCACTGTCAGGAACACAGCGATGGTTGATTTCATCAGCACCTATGCGAAAAAGAAGTGGATTACCCAAGAAATAATACTTTCCTTCTGCCATGAGACGCCCGCACTGGTTTTTAGGCCAGCCACGTGGAAGGGATCCAGAAGCAAGGTAATTGGCAATGTCGGCATACCACAGTCCACTTGCCACATTAATTGCCGAAAGGTGCTTATTAGGAAAAATTTCATTGATCGCCAGTGTAAGTCCAGTATGGTCAGGGTCTAGTTTAGAAAGATGATTAGCTACAACATTCTGGGCTCCGGCCTTATCACGGATCTCAATGTCAAATTCTCGAAGCACAAGGATCCAACGAATAAGTCTAGGCTTGGCATCCTTCTTGTGCATGAGATGGCGAATGGCTGCATGATCGGTGAAAACAATAGCATGTGAGCCCAGAAGGTAAGAGAGGAATTTCTCCAGCCCAAAGACGACCACCAGTAGTTCTTTATCAGTGGTAGTATAATTACGCTAGGCCTCGTCCAATGTCTTACTGGCGTAGTACACCACGAAGGGGTGTCTATTGCATCTTTATCCCAGGATGGCTCCGACTGCAAGGTCGGAAGCATGACACATGAGTTCAAAGTCGAGGGACCAATCAGGTGGCTGGAGAACAGGGGCCTTGGTGATAGCATTATGCAGTTGCGTGAATGCTCGTATGCAGTCGAGGCCCATATCGAAGGGTACGTCGGTTGATAGGAGATGAGTTAAAGGTCGAGAAATCTTGGAGAAATCTTTGATAAATCTCCTATAGAAATCGACGTGTCCCAGGAAGGAGTGGATTTACTTGACAGAGCTAGGCACAAGTAAATCAGCGATTACGTCGAGCTTAGCTTTGTCAACCTCGATACCCTTATCGGAGATGATATGCCCGAGAACAATTCCCTCATGCACCATAAAATGATTTTCTTCCCAAGAAAGCACGAGGTTTACATCAATACATCTCCTAAGGATACGAGTCAGGTTGGCAAGACATTCGTCGAAAGATGGTCCAAAGATCGAAAAGTCATCCATGAAGACCTCAAGAAAGTCAGCAACCATGTCATGGAATATCGCCAGCATACATCTCTGGAAAGTTGCTGGCGCGTTGCAAAGTCTGAATGGCATCCTTCTAAATGCAAAGGTGCCGAAGGGGCAGGTAAAAGTGGTTTTCTCTTGGTACCGGGGATCAATTGCCACCTGGTTATTTCCTGAGAATCCATCCAGGAAACAGAGAAATTTATTTCCTGCTAACCGTTCCACGATTTGGTCAATGAAATGTAGCGGAAAGTGATCTTTCTTAGTTGCAGCATTGAGTTTCCTATAATCTACACACACCCTCCAAGATGTAGGAGTGCGTGTAGGGATGGATTCACCCCTGTCGTTGACACGGATGGTGAGTCCTGCTTTCTTGGGCACAACATGAATCGGACTCACCCAGGGGCGATCACTGATCGAGTAGATTATACCTGCATCCAGCCACTTAATGATTTCCTTGTTAACAACCTCCCACATGTTAGGGTTGAGACGTCACTGCATCTAGCAGGAAGGTCGAGCCTCCTCCTCCATATATATACGGTAAGTGCAGTAGTAGGGGCTAATGCTAGATAAGTCTGATAAAGACTATCTAATGGCTACCTTGTGTTCTATGAGGACCTTCGTTAGTTTGTACTCTTGCTCCCTGGTGAATTTTGAACTAATGATTACAGGGAGCGTTTCATTTGGTCCCAGGAAAACATATTTAAGTGTACTAGGCAACTCTTTTAGCTCGGTAGTGGATGGTGAAAGGTCTGGCATTTCATGGGACGAGAGTGTCCCAAGCAGATCAGAAAACAAGTCAGGAGGAAGAAGATGGCCCTCAGATTGGCCAAGAAGAGGGGCTTCTTGGATAGATGGATCCAAAAATGAATAGCCCCAGTGGGAAGTATATGGGCTCAAGGTCCCAGTGTGGATTTGCAGCTCCACCTGATTTTGTGGGAAAGAAAGGGCAATCGAATCTTCAAGAGTGTGGACCGGTGGTGAATAGCTCAGATATGACTCAAAACACGAGGTATGGGAAGCGGAGAAAACCGCATCAGAAGTCTGGCCAGGAGAAGGTACTGGATAAGGGAGGGATGGGGGAATGTCACAATATGTGTTGATCAGGCAATCATCAGTGTTTATAGGTAATCCGCAGTGATGAGAGCCTCATCATGAGCCATAACTAGCTCATTTTGAACCAATAAAGAAGATAAAAGCTCCTACATAACCTGGAAGAAGGCCTAACTGAAGGAACAAGTGCTCTGAGAAGAAAACATGAAATAAAGGTTAAAACTGCAATTTTACCATTGCAGTACAAAAACGGGATTTCTCAGAAGCAAAACATAGGTCAAATGGTCCAAATGAGAGGGTTGAGTCAATCAGAAATGGGTTCATGTGCAATCTAAGAACTAAATGACACTTGGTAACCCTAAAACAGACCCGCTTAAATTAACAAGGTTCCGGTCAGAACAAAAAGCAAGTAAACCCTCTACAAATCATGGAAAAACATCCTCTAGGGTTTAGAACACTTAATTTGGCCTTTAGAACCTAGTTTTACCTAGATTAGGGTCTTAGCTCTTCGATTAACATAATTTGGGTTTTTACGCAAAATGTCTAGTCAAACGAGGTCAAACCTAAAATCTAACTTCACCATTGGATTTCTTAGGTCCAAATTAGCTTTGTACCAAAATTTGGACCTAAGGAGAGGTCATCTTGATGTACTTTGCAATTTAGTACACCCAAATCACAAATTGGTCCCTATCTTTTGAATACCTTTGCAGAGAGCCCCCTAGGTTCTTCGCCTCCTTTGCAAACCAGTCCTGCCGCCATTGCTAGGGAAGAACTGAGCTCCGGCGAAGTTTCGAGAGAGATTGCTCTCTAATCCCTCAGAGATTCCCTCCCAGAAATGGAAGGAGGATTCTCTGAGGAATTCCCTTCCTTATAAAGCCAATTACAATCGCTGGTGTGAACCCAATCACTCCTGCGAACGCACGAGAGATTCGGGTATCCACCTTCCTTCCAACTTCGACGAGTCGGCAGACCTAATTGCGCGGTCTCCACGGCTGGTAGGTGCGGCCAGCACCTATAAAAGACACCCCAGACCCTACCGCAGAAGGCAAGCTTGATTTTGACGGAGATCCCTTCCAAATTCCTCCCTCTCCCATCTCCGGCCAAACGACCCACAAGCTCCGGCGACCTCCTCCCATCCTTCTCGTCGCTCTGCTGCCATACCAGCAGCAGAGTCCTCTCCTCCGCTTCCTCCCGCGTCGCGTTGTACCCCGCGTGCGCGCTTCTGACCTCGTCTTCGTCGCCGCTTCCTCCCTCAGGGTCTTTCTTCCCCGACAACGGCAGTTACGAGCCGTCCTCTCCGCCGCCTTCCTTCCTTCCTTCCAGACAACCACAGATACGTTCTCCATCCTCTCCTCTCTCTTTTTCCCCCAATTATTTTACTTGATTACCCCTCGACAGTACCTAACCGCCTCCATCTTCCTCGCCTCCGACCTCACTCCGGCGAGCCGCCCACACCACTCCGCCACTCCACACGGCTCACCAACCACCTCGAGAGCTCCGCCTCACCACTAGGAACCCATTCCCCCCCATCACTGCCACTCCAGACCTCCACCAGCACCCCCCGACCAACCCACCATCTCCGGCCACAGGTTGACCTAGGCACGCACGCCTAGGCCGATTGGCAACCTGCAGCATCACCCACCGCCTTCGCCGTGCTGCGGCGAAGGTTTCCAGCTATTCTGATTGGGCCAATAGGCCGTTCTGTTGGATGTCAGGTGTAAGCCCCAGCCGCCATTAACAGCCGAAGCAGCAGGGAGCTTGGAGCAGCAGCAGGCGTTAGGCTTCCCCAGCGGCAGGTGCAGCAGATTCTCGCAAGTGTCGCGAAGCAACCAAGGCCAGCCAGTAGCGCTAGCAGAGTCAATAGCTTGGGAAATTGCATACGAGAGTCTGCGGGCGCGCGTGAAATCAGGGCGGCACCTTTAGTCCCACATCGTGGGATTGCAGCACTCAGGTACGCTATAAATTGTATTTGTGCTTTAAGCCGGTTGCCTCCGTAAGCACAGGGGTGAGGTCCCTCACTGCCCTCACACGCCTCGTCTGCGGCTTGACCTCGCGGATCTGGCTGACCCGACCCGACCTAGACCTACGCACTCCTCGCACATCACTACTTGCCGGTGCGCCTGGTCCCAGGTGCGAACCCGACCCGACTATCTGTGTGGCTCTGGGAGAGCGTCCGTGAATGCATTGCTTCAGAGAGAGAGAGACGCTTGGGTAGAGGGACGGGGGTAGGGTTTTGCTACTATGTGGTGTGTACAGGAAGGAAGAACTATCGCAGGCAGCAAACACTTAGTGGCTGCAGAACAGGAAGAGAAGAAAGAAGAGGCTGTGTAGCAGTGAAAGGAGAATTCTTCGCAGAGAAGAAGAAGAAGGAAGACACGGCAGAAGAGAGAGAAGAACCGAGAAGAAGACAAGGGAAGACTGCAAAGAGATTAGAAGAAAAAGAAGAAGAAGAAAGAAGAATGGCAAGGCAGGAGAAGAAGGAAAGATACCAGAAGCAAAGAAGGGAGAAGAGCCACGAAGAAGAAGAGAGAAAGAGAGATCACATTTAAGACGTCTGATACACAAATCTGACGTCTAATTCTACTTTTTTTTCCAAATCCTTTTTTTTTAAATTCTCTCTTTGAATGAGTTATATTTGCATTTAAACAGTTGTACTCTTTGGTTTTACAAAGTACTGAGATTGCTCCCCGTGATCGACTTCGGATACTCCGGTCTTCGAGTAATAAAATTCTTTATATTTGTTTAGACGTTTTGTCGGTTATACTACAACGTGACATCCTTTAAACCCGCACAAAAATGTCGACAACAATTTTGGCGCCGTTGCCGAGGAGCAACGGGCACTTTTAAAACTTTTGAGTACAACTTTTCTATCTAATATCTGACTTAACTTCTCCCTTTTATTGTGTTCAATCAGGGAAAGAAAAACAAAAAGGAAAGAATAGCAACTGCACAACAGACTCTCCAAGGAATAGGTAATCTCCATAAGCCCTCTCTCTTAACCCTCTCACAATCTAAAAAAGGAAAAAAAAGAGGGAAATCAACTTAGGGCTACCTGTTTCATATTTAGTAACTCATCAAGTTGCCTGATTTTCATTTCAACATATTTTTATCTGTACATCCAACTAAGGCAACTAGGGCTAAAACTTTCTTGATTGAGCCCTAGGTGCTAATTTCTAAGGCAACTAAATTGGACCCACTAGAGCCAAGTTAAGGATTACAAAGCTAGGGTTTTTAGAGACACATCTTCTCTAAAACAAACAAACAAACTTTCCAAAAAGAGGTGTGCCTAAACCGTGTCTGAAACGATTTATACAAGAGGAACCCTAAGCAAATCTGGCTGATAATCCATTTGAACGATAAAAGGAAGGACCTAAAAGCTCTCAAAGGAACAAGAGGTGAAATTGATCCGTTGGGTCAACCAACCTTAATATTAGGTCACTTTTGCACTCAAAATACTTAAAAGTTCAAGTGGAACATTAAGCACCTTGATCTTACAATAAAAAAAGGTAGACTTAAGAGGTCAAGATCCCCATTCTGGTCTACCTGGAACCGCAATGACAAGAGAGGTCGGGTGGGGGAAACCCTGTAACCCGTGGGGATGCTCTACAGTGTAGGGGTCTTTGCGGGACTCTCCCTCTCTGGCTGCCCAGGTATTACTCAGGTGGACGATCTTCTGATCCAGGGGTCCATCTGCCCCGAACCTCTATAGTCACCCAACAATTCTTGGGTGTCTTGATTGGGTCCAGCACCTTCTAATCTCATCACATCCTTCGGTGCATGTTCGGTAGGAGGTCCCTAAGACCACCTTTAAGACCTCCTTTAGAAATTCATTCTCGTCGAGGCCAAGCCTCGACGCCCTTGTTTGTGTAGCAACCCCACCACATAAATCTTTCGTCTGACTCAGACCTTGATTCTCCTTCTTCTCCCATCATGGCACAACCCATTGAAGAGGAGAATAACCTTGAACACCAACTTCAACGCTTGAACGATCTCTTTCAGAACTTTGTAAACCCACTGCAGTGACCTATGATGCGAGATCACTATAATCCTGCTGCGGTGGCAATCGAACCCCGAGTACGAATCCCAATTGGAGGACCCGATTCTGATCTGAAGCCCAATATGATTCATGCCATACCGATGTTCCATGGGCTTAACTCTGAGGATCCATTCCAACACATTAAACAACTCAAGCATTTGGCCTAGACCTTCAGGTCAGATGTACAAAACCGGGATATCCTACTCATGAAAATGTTTTCGTTCTCCCTCTTGGACAAGGTTGCACACTGGTATCTGACTCAGACCCGCCCGATCAACACATGGGAGGAATTACAGTCTGAATTTTTGAAAAAATTCTTCCCTATTGGCCGGACGAATGCCTTGCGCCACCAGATCACTCATTTCACTCAACAACCGGGAGAACCTCTTCACGAAGCTTGGGATCGATTCCTAGATCTCATGCGAAAGTGCCCCCATCACGGAGTTCCTAAGTGGGAACAAGTCCAGTCTTTTTACAAGGGACTCCGTGAGGATATTCGTCTATTCATTAATGCAACATGTGGAGGAACACATCATGGGCCAACACGAGGACACGGTGTGGGAGATTCTCGAAAACATGTGCGAGAACTCCATAAACAATGACTCCTTGGGCTTATTCGACAGGACGAATGCCCGCGCATCGACGAATCTAAGAGGGACACATGAGACGCAGGACCTGTCCACTTCTGTCGACCTGGAACTGATGGCCAGTCGGTTGGACAAGGTCTCTATCATAGAAAAGAAGGTGGACGAGCTAACTCGACATTTGCATCAAGCCACCTCTGCACAAAACTCTTTTGCATGACCTCCTCTGGCAAGGGAAATAGTACAAAACATCTATCACCAACCGGCCAAGGGGATGGACCCATATCCATCCCCGTCTACCTCTCGGACCGGAGTGACCTCCGATCCCTTCTACTCGAGTTGGGGGAACTCTGAACCCTCGTATTCTGACTTTCCTGAGGTTCCTCAGAACTGCGAGGACCTCAACGCTATCCGTAATGACCCATACTCCAATACCTACAACCCTGGATGGAGAAATCATCCTAACTTTCAGTGGGCGGGAAATTCTCAAAAACCACCATATCAACCCCGTCCACAAGCTCCTCGTCCATATCAGCCACCTCATCCTCGGCCCAATCCCACCTACCAATCCGGGCAAAATCAGGATCAACTGACTCTTATCCTTCAAACACTGGCTGACATTCAAAAGACGAATGCGGCAATGCAAAAACAGCACAAGGACGAGATCACAGAGGTTCGCAACCAACTGGCCCAGATGGCAAATTCCCGCCAACCTGGCACCCTTCCTTCGCAACCTCTACCAAACCCAAATAACGTACCGACCCAGAGGCTCGTTATGAATCCGAATCCAGGCCACGCACATTTGATTTATCAGGCCCCTGCTACTCCATCACCAGACGGGATGGAGGCTTCAACATCTTATGCAGGATTGCAGCAGCAGCCACCCCTCCTACCTAACCCAAACCAAAATCAGGCCGGATTAAACTCTGTAACAACACGTAGTAGTAAAACAACACAAGACCCACATTATCTGAACCACTCCAAGCCTGATAATCGCCAAGACCCTAGGGTAGTCATCCAAGATACTACTGTCCCAGATCAAGAACCTGGACCTATCCTAGAGGAACCAGCTAGGATCCCATTTCCTGAGGCCTTGACCAAAGGAAAAAGGACAACCAAACCTGTGGCTCCTGAGGAGGATCTGGTCAAGCTCCTTAAATAGGTCCAGATAAACATCCTGTTGATGGATGCAATCCGCCGCATACCGGCTTATGCAAGGTTCTTGAAAGACATATGTACACCTAAACGTAAGCCGCGAACCAAGGATGGGAACCCAATCGTACTATCAGAGCAAGCCAACTCTGTCATCTTGAGCAAACTCCCACCTAAGGCGAAAGACCCAGGAACTCCGTTGATTTCTTGTAAAATTGGTGAAACCCAACTTGATAGAGCCCTACTAGACCTAGGTGCCTCCATAAATTTAATACCTACATCCCTCCTTGACCACCTTGAAGAATCTGAACTTAAACCCACTGAGGTGACATTGCAGTTAGCCAATCGATCCATCAAGTCACCCAAAGGAATACTCGAGGATGTCATTGTTAGGGTACGAGATTTTTATTTCCCAGTGGACTTCATAGTAGTGGACATGGATGCACCTAAGAACCCAAGGGACACTCTAATCATATTAGGGAGACCCTTTTTGGCCACTGCTAGGGCCAATATAAACTGCAAAGAGGGCCAGATAGAATTAAAATTTGGGAATCAAAATCTGAAAATTGACATTTTCAAGGCCCATCAAGGGATTAATTGCGGGGTTATAGAGGAAATTTGTGATGTCGAAGCCGTGGTTGATGAACTGCATATAGAGGACAACCTGATTATTCCTGATCAACCACTAGAGAATCAAAAACCGCTAACAGAGGAGTGCGGACATGATCTAGACACACCTATGACTCCTACCATTGCTCCCGATACAAACCCCGAACCACTCGCTGCTGCTGACAATCCTGTCATGGAACTCAAGCCCCTTCCCGAACATCTAAAATACGTCTTGTTGGATTCAAATCAGACGTTTCCTGTGATTATCAATTCTCGACTCACACCTGAACAGGAACTCCGTTTGATTTCTGTTCTCCCGCAACATCGTAGAGCCATTGGATGGACTCTAGATGATTTGACTGCTATAAGCCCTTCATACTGCACACATCGAATCTACACAGAAGAAGGCTCACGACCTTCAAGAGAAATGCAAAGACGCCTAAACCCTAACCTACAG
Source organism: Thalassia testudinum (assembly GCA_037157565.1). Taxonomy (NCBI): domain Eukaryota; kingdom Viridiplantae; phylum Streptophyta; class Magnoliopsida; order Alismatales; family Hydrocharitaceae; genus Thalassia; species Thalassia testudinum. The sequence goes on from JAZHRO010000014.1 coordinate 61,693,025, forward strand.
GAGGTCGTGAAAAAGGAGATCATTAAGTGGTTAGATGCAGGGATCATCTACCCGATCTCCGACAGTCCTTGGGTGAGTCCAACACAAGTGGTTCCTAAGAAGGCAGGACTTACCATCATCACGACTGAAATCGGGGAAGTCATTCCTACCCGAATAGCTAATTCGTGGAGAGTCTGCATTGATTACAGAAGACTAAATTCCGCCACGAAGAAGGATCATTTCCCACTACCGTTTATTGATCAGATCCTCGAGAAACTAGCGGGAAATAGATTCTTCTGCTTTCTTGACGGGTACTCCGGTTACAATCAGGTGGCAATCCATCCAGAGGGCCAAGAAAAGACCACATTCACCTGCCCCTTCGGGACGTACACGTTCTGAAGGATGCCGTTCGGTCTCTGCAATGCACCTGCAACTTTTCAGCGGTGCATGCTTGCCATATTCTCAGATATGGTAGGTGATTATCTGGAAGTCTTCATGGATGACTTTTCAGTTTTTGGACAATCATTTGACGATTGCCTCCAACACTTGGTCCATATACTCAGGCGGTGCATTGAGGTGAATTTGGTTCTTTCCTGGGAAAAGAGCCATTTCATGGTGCCTGAGGGAATTGTCCTGGGACATTTAATCTCAGAGAAAGGCATCCAAGTGGATCGAGCTAAGGTTAACCTGATTTCCAAGCTCCCTATGCCTAGCTCGATTAAGGACATCCGATCTTTTTTGCGGCACGTCGGTTTCTACCGTCGATTCATCCCTGATTTCTCCAAAATCGTGCACCCCCTGACCAATCTTCTCTCCAAGGATGTGCCTTTCGAAATTTCCAAGGAGTGCACTCAAGCATTTGAGATCCTACGTGACCGAGTCACCCAAGCCCCAATCCTACAGTCCCCTGATTGGTCTCAACCCTTTGAGATCATGTGCGATGCATCTGACTTCGCTGTAGGAGCAGTTTTGGGGCAGAAAATTGATGGGAAACCTGTGGTCATTTACTACGCCAGCAAAACACTGGATGAGGCTCAGCGTAACTATACGGTTACTGAGAAAGAGCTGCTGGCCGTAGTATTTGCCCTGGAAAAATTCAGATCATATCTTCTGGGTTCCCGTATTATCATATACTCGGATCACACAACTGTAAGGCATCTCCTTGCCAAGAAGGATGCGAAACCTCGACTAATCCGCTGGATCTTGCTATTACAAGAATTTGACCTCGAGATTCGCGACAAGGCGGTAAAGCTCAATGTGGTAGCTGATCACTTGTCCCGCCTTCCTTCTTAAATTATTGATCCTTCCGGACCTATTACAGAACATTTCCCTGATGAGCACCTCCTGACTATCAATACAAGTCTTCCATGGTTCGCCGATATAGTTAATTACCTGGCATCACATTAGATTCCGCCCGATTGGTCGAAGGCCAAAAAGGACAAATTGCGTTCCGATGCCAAGTATTACCTATGGGAAGACCCGTATCTTTTCCGCATTGGTGCTGATCAGATAATCCGACGGTGCGTCACGGAAGTGGAAATCAAAGACATACTCTCATTCTGCCATGACCAGGCATGCGGTGGACATTTTTCTGGACATAAAACTGCATCGAAAGTCCTCCAGTGTGGCTTTTATTGGCCCACAATTTTCAAGGATGCATACGATCACTGTAAGGCATGTTCCCATTGCCAGACTCTAGGCAACATGAGCCATAGAGACATGATGCCTCTACAGCCGATCTTGGTATGCGAAATTTTTGATATTTGGAGGATTGATTTCATGGGACCCTTTCTGACCTCAGATGGCTTCGAATACATCTTACTCGCAGTTGACTATGTGTCCAAGTGGATAGAAGCCATTCCGACCCGAACCAACAATCATAAAGTCGTTATAAAATTCCTCCATCAAAACATTTTCTCAAGGTTCAGGATTCCGCGTGCTATAATTTCCGACGGAGGGACCCATTTTACGAACGCTCAGTTCAGGTCACTGATGACCAAATACGGGGTGTCACACCAAATCTCTACTCCTTACCACCCCCAAACTAATGGTCCAGCTGAGCTATTTAACCGAGTGATCAAGAAGATCCTTCAGGTTACTGTTCGACCTGATAGAAAAGATTGGTCTTCTCGGCTTCCAGAAGCATTGTGGGCCTATAGGACTGCCCACAAGACCCAATTAGGAATGTCTCCCTTCAGACCAGTGTACGGGAAGGCATGTCACCTCCTCGTCGAATTGGAGCATAAAGCCTATTGGGCAGTACGGACCTGTAATCTCGACCTTTCTAAGGATGGAACCCACAGAAGACTTCAAATGAGCGAGATCGATGAATTACGCCACGACGCGTATGAGAACTCGCGAATTTACAAAGAACGGGTTAAAGCTTTTCACGACAAACACATTTCTAGAAAGGTGTTTTATCCTGGTCAAAAAGTTTTACTCTTTGATGCCCGACTAAAATTATTCCCAGGAAAGCTAAGATCCAAGTGGGTCGGACCCTACCTAGTTCGACAAATCTTCGGAAATGGAGCCATTGAAATAAGCCCACTCAGCCACGATTCTGAAACCTTTGTTGTGAACGGGCAGAGACTCAAGCCGTTCATTGACATGACTGATATAGATTTGGCTGAGTCGTCCTTTACCCTCCATTCCTCTTGAGCTCATTGCGCCCAGCCAATGGCGTAAAACTCAGCGCTTAACAGGAGGCAACCCGTCATTCTTTGAAAAACCCAAAACCGTTTCTGACATCTCTATGCGGAACTCATATTGCACTTTAGGGCTCATCCATTAGAACAGCCGACTTCACCTCAGGTGTACCTACCCGAGATTAGAAATCGTTCGCAACAAGTCGCTTCGACCCATTCACTCACCACACACCTGTCCGAATACATGAACTAAGCTGAATTCGAACCCACCTAATTTACAATGGGGACATTGCAAATCTTAGGCGTGGGGGGGTATGAAAGTGCAAAATGTCAGAAAATTCATATCAAGAAAGGGTTTCACATAAGAAAAAGAAAAAAACAAGAGAGAGACTTGATAGAGGGGAGGAACAATTCAGGGTCATACAAATGAGAGGAGGAAAAGAAGGAAAAATGACAAAAAGGAGCACAAAATGAAAATGAAAAGAAATAGTCATTAGTAAAAGATTAAGGGGTTAACTGAAGTTCTAGACCGAATCAAGAAAAAGAAAAGAAAAGTGCTACGGAGATATAACAAGAGATTAGCGGAAACGCTGGTCTTAGGCCTTTTGGGCTAGTACCTTTAGCTTAAAAATTCACGTATCCGTTAAAATCTGGATAATCCTCAAGAGGTTGAGGAAAATGCGTAGCTTGAGTATTAGGTCTAAGGCTTAGGGAGTATTCGGCCTCGTTAACTGACCTCCGGTTTGCGGGATTCGGTAACCTAAGCACCCAAATTCACACACAGTCTGGTTCAGTGCGCATAAACATCCAAATCACGCGAAAAGCGTTTAATGTTCTGAAAAAGTCACCAAGATTAGGAGCGGTCAATCAACACAAATTGATTTGGACGAGTTCTCAGCACGGAGAGGTGGGAAAATCCCCTCGAAGATGCGTAAAACATATCGTCTCCTCGGTGCTTGTCTCTTAGGATATTTAAATATCCTACCGGGGGCATGTAAGCACTCTGCTGGTTCAGATACCATGGGCGGCATTATCACGAAATGTCGATCGCCAAGGTCTGGATTCGGCCACGGAACGCCATGGGCGGGATTATCTCGAAATCTCGAAAGCCAGGGTTCTGCGGGTTGCCATGGGCGGGATTATCTCGAAATCTCGAAAGCCAGGGACCCTTGAGGATTGATGATGGGGACGAGGAATCTGATACAGACCGTGTTGAGAAGCTAATCCGAAGCTAGAAATAAAAAGAAAAGAGAGACAAAAGCTCTCCAAACAAATAAATCTTCTATCTCTCTCTTACAAAAAACGCACTGCAAACTGAACTTAGGCTAAAAATGTCTCAAGCACGGGTGCTTTAACCGCGGAGTCCAACAAACCCTAGGTTAGTTTCTGTGGGCCGGTGAAACCTTTGCGAAGGACTGAGGCTAAAGCGGAACAGGTCTGGATTTTGGTTGGTACTTGAGTACCTCTAGGCCTATTATCAGCATTCTTACCTAAATCACAAAATAAAAAGACAAGCACTTTTCATAGTTGTTGACAGACACTCAGGGTCTAGAATGGAAGTTAAAACTTTGAAATTTTGCTAAGGGACTAGAAAAAGCTAGGCATGGGGGTATGATGAGAGCCTCATCATGAGCCATAACTAGCTCATTTTGACCCAATAAAGAAGATAAAAGCTCCTACATAACCTGGAAGAAGGCCTAACTGAAGGAACAAGTGCTCTGAGAAGAAAACATGAAATAAAGGTTAAAACTGTAATTTTACCATTGCATTACATAAATGGGATTTCTCAGAAGCAAAACATAGGTCAAATGGTCCAAATGAGAGGGTTGAGTCAATCAGAAATGGGTTCATGTGCAATCTAAGAACTAAATGACACTTGGTAACCCTAAAACAGACCCGCTTAAATTAACAAGGTTCCGATTAGAACAAAAAGCAAGTAAACCCTCTACAAATCATGGAAAAACATCCTCTAGGTTTTAGAACACTTAATTTGGCCTTTGGAACCTAGTTTGACCTAGATTAGGGTCCTAGCTCTTCAATTAACCTAATTTGGGTTTTTACGCAAAATGTCTAGTCAAACGAGGTCAAACCTAAAATCTAACTTCACCATTGGATTCCTTAGGTCAAAATTAGGTTTGTACCAAAATTTGGACCTAAGGAGAGGTCATCTTGACCTACTTTGCAATGTAGTACACCCAAATCACAAATTGGTCCCTATCTTTTGAATACCTTTGCAGAGAGCCCCCTAGGTTCTCCGCCTCCTTTGCAAACCGGTCCAGCCGCCATTGCTAGGGCAGAACCGCGCTCCGGCGAAGTTTCGAGAGAGATTGCTCTCTAATCCCTCAGAGATTCCCTCCCAGAAATGGAAGGAGGATTCTCTGAGGAATTCCCTTCCTTATAAAGCCAATTACAATCGCTGGTGTGAACCCAATCTCTCGTGCGAGCGCACGAGAGATTCAGGTATCCACCTTCCTTCCAACTCTGGCGAGTCGGCAGACCTAATTGCGTGGTCTCCACGCGCTGGTAGGTGCGGCCAGCACCTATAAAAGACACCCCAGACCCTGTCGCAGAAGGCAAGCTTGATTTTGACGGAGATCCCTTCCAAATTCCTCCCTCTCCCTTCTCCGGCCAAACGACCCACAAGCTCCGGTGACCTCCTCCCCTCCTTCTCGTCGCTCTGCTGCCATACCAGCAGCAGAGTCCTCTCCGCCGCTTCCTCCCGCGTCGCGCTGTACCCTGCACGCGCGCTTCTGACCTCTTCTTCGTCGCCGCTTCCTCCCTCAGGGTCTTTCTTCCCCGACGACGGCAGTTACGAGCCGTCCTCTCCGCCGCCTTCCTTCCTTCCAGACAACCACAGATACGTTCTCCATCCTCTCCTCTCTCTTTTTCCCCCAACTATTTTACTTGATTACCCCTCGACAGTACCTAACCGCCTCCACCTTCCTCGCCTCCGACCTCACTCCGGCGAGCCGCCCACACCACTCCGCCACTCCACACGGCTCACCAACCACCTCGAGAGCTCCGCCTCACCACCAGGAACCTATTCCACCCCATCACTGCCACTCCAGACCTCCACAAGCACCCTCCGACCAACCCACCATCTCCGGCCACAGGTTGACCTAGGCACGCACGCCTAGGCCGACCGGCAACCTGCAGCATCACCCACTGCCTTCGCCGTGCTACGGCGAAGGTTTCCAGCTATTCTGATTGGGCCAATAGGCCGTTCTGTTGGATGTCAGGTGTAAGCCCCAGCCACCATTAACAGCCGAAGCAACAAGGAGCTTGGAGCAGCAGCAGGCGTCAGGCTTCCCAGGTAGCAGGTGCAGCAGATTCTCGCAAGTGTCGCGAAGCAACCAAGGCTAGCCAGTAGCGCCAGCAGAGTCAATAGCTTGGGCAATTGCATACGAGAGTCTGCGGGAGCACGTGAAATCAGGGAGGCACCTTTAGTCCCATATCGTGGGATTGCAGCACTCAGGTACGCTATAAATTTTATTTGTGCTTTAAGCCAGTTGCCTCCGTAAGCACAGGGGTGAGGTCCCTCACTGCCCTCACATGCCTCGTCCGTGGCTTGACCTCGCGGATCTGGCTGACCCGACCCGACCTAGACCTACGCACTCCTCGCGCATCACCACTTTCCGGTGTGCCTGGTCCCGGGTGCGAACCCGACCCGACTATCCGTGTGGCTCTGGGAGAGCGTCCATGAGTGCATTGCTTCAGAGAGAGAGAGATGCTTGGGTAGAGGGACGGGGGTATGGTTTTGCTACTGTGTGGTGTGTGCAGGAAGGAAGAACTGTCCCAGGCAGCGAACACTTAGTGGCTGCAGAACAGGAAGAGAAGAAAGAAGAGGCTGTGCAGCAGTGAAAGGAGACTTCTTCGCAGAGAAGAAGAAGAAGGAAGACAAGGCAGAAGAGAGAGAAGAACGAAGAAGAAGACAAGGGAAGACTGCAAAGAGATCAGAAGAAAAAGAAGAAGAAAGAAGAAAGGCAAGGCAGGAGAAGAAGGAAAGATACCCGAAGCAAAGCAGGGAGAAGAGCCACGAAGAAGAAGAGAGAAAGAGAGATCACATTTAAGACGTCTGATACACAAATCAGACGTCTAATTCTACTTTTTTTTCCAAATCTTTTTTTTTTAAATTCTCTCTTTGAATGAGTTATATTTGCATTTAAATAGTTGTATTCTTTGGTTTTACAAAGTACTGAGATTGCTCCCTGTGATCGACCTTGGATACTCCGGTCTTCGAGTAATAAAATTCTTTATATTTGTTTAGACGTTTTGTCAGTTATACTACAACGTTACATCCTTTAAACCCGCACAAAAACGTCGACAACACGTAGCCATCAGAATAGGTCCCAATTAGTCTGATACATGCGCTGACGGCCATGTCCTCGTCAGATGTGTCATCCTCGATGCAATCGCAATCAAAGTTCTTGGCTGCCTTGAAGATGTTAAGCTTGAGCTTTCCAGATCCAATGGTAATCTCAATACAGCCCAACTGGTAGTCGATATGGGAACGGGTTGTGGCCAAGAAAGGTCGACCAAGGGTGATCGGACAATCAGAAAGTGAGCTAGGAACTTCCATATCTAAAACAAGAATGTCAACAGGAAGGCAGAGACTGTTGACCCTAACCACCATGTCGTCCACCACACCCTTCAGGATTTTGGCATAACGATCTGCCAACTATAACGTGACAGGGGTGGGTTTCAGATTTCCCAAGGAAAATTTTTCGAGCATGATGGTCGGTATAAGATTTATGGAAGATCCTAGATCAAGCAGGGCACGGTTAAAACTGCAGCCTTGGATGCTACAGGAAATCAGTGGTGTGCCTGGATCTTTCTGCTTCGGTGGTAGGTCTGACAGTAGAGCACAACTTGCTTGTGGCGAGAGAACCATTGGATTCGTGGTTTTCTTTGACTGTTGCCTGGGTGTTGTGTAGTCTTTGAAAAATCGGACGATAGTAGGTATGTGGTCGATAGCCTCGAGCAAGGGTACCTTGATTTCTACATCCCTGAACAAATTACGCAGGTTATCAAAGGCTTACATATCTTTCTTTTTGCCATTTGGCTCCCTCAGTAGATCCTTAGGGAATGGAACTGATTCTAGCACCAATTTGGGTGTATCGTCCTCTTGCAAATGCGGTGCGCATCCCGAATGAGAGGGTGATGAAGAAGATGGGCCAGGATCAGGTCGATGTGGATCGACGATTTGCTTACCTCTCCTCGTAGTGATAGCATTGGACGATGCGGGTCCAGTGGGATCATACGGCAGAGGAGGGTTCACAATTGGGACATAAGAGTGAGGTGCTACAGCGTGATTAGCCTGAAATCCCAGTGGAATGCTCGGAGCTTGTAGAATCTGGTTAACCTACCCCTTAGAAGGTTGTACCTGTGCTTGAGGACCATGAGGTACGAAATTTCGCGGGCTTGGAATAGGTTGGGCAGGAAGAGTGCCTTGAGATCGAGTTGCCATGCATAGTTGACTGATCTCAACATTCTGCTGTGCCAATTGGTGCTGAAGAGAGGTCATGTTCTCTTCATGGCGCTTTGACATTTCTGTCATCATTCGGAACAATTTATCAAGAGGATTTAATGCGTGTTTCGCTTGTGGTACGCAATGGCCTGATGGCGGATTCACCATAGGATTAGACTGGGCCCTTGGGATGACGGGTGCGGATGGTCGCATTGGTCGACTCGTGGGATTTTGGTGCTGCGGGTTGTTGGACCATGCGAAATTTGGATGATTTCGCCACCCTAGGTTATAAGTGGCAGAGAACGGGTTGTTCCCCAGGGCGCAAGCATCTTCCATGCCAGAAGACGCGTCCGCATGTAAATATGCGTTCGTGCACACGGAGGCTTGGTTCTCCGTGTCGAAATACTGGCTCGCAGAAGCCAGATCCACATGACTTAGCAAGTCACTTGACATGACACTCGGTAAGGAAGGTCTTACAGGGTTTCTCGGGATAAGGCTGGTGTTGGAAGAATTGGGATTGTGACGAAGTGGTGAGGTGGAGGTGTTTGCCATAGAATGGGCAGAATTGGCCAGAAGCTCGTCCAGCTTCTTGTGCACGACGGAGACTTCATCCAATTTTTATGCAATAATGTTAAGATCGGTGGATGACTGGGAGCGTCCCGTGTCAACATTGTGGACATTTCGGGGCAGGCTGGTACCATTAACGGTGAAAATGGAGGCATTATTCATTGAGTTTTCACTCATATTTTCAAATAATTCGAATGCTCCATTCTCATCTTTATTCATGAAATTCCCTCCGTAGGAAGCGTCTGCAATCTGCTTCAAAGTCTCATTTAGCCCATAGTAGAAAATCTAGGCTATATCCCACTTAGGCAGACCATGGTGCTGACACTTCCTGAGGAGGTCATTATACCTCTCCCATGCCTCATGAAACTATTCGCCGCTTTGTTGCGCAAAGGAGGTGATAGCACGACGAAGTGCATTGGTTCACCCGATTGGAAAGAACTTCTTGAGAAACGCTGTTCGCATCTCTTCCCAAGAGTGGATGGTTCCCCAAACGGTGCGTAACCACTACGACGCTTTATCTCGCAATGAAAATAGGAACATTTTCATGAGAAATATAGGTAACCCGATATTTCTAGGTTTAACAGTTTCAGCCAATCGGGTTAGGTCTTCCAAGTGAAGAAAAGGATCTTCACTTGCAACACCATGGAAGTGAAAATTTATTAGGCCAATTATATTAGGTTTTAGTTCAAAGTCGTCCCCGCCCATGGGGACCCGAATTTGTCCTATGGTCTATGTAGCAGCGAGATTCTGATAACAGCTAAGAGACCTAGGCTCCTCCCGTTCGGGAGGGTTCTACATTTCCTCCAATGTTTCCCTAATGGCTTCAATTTACTCATTATACATTTCCATTTGGGCTTGGAGGCGGCTTACGGGATCTAAGGCACCACCACCTGGTGGGTTTTGAGGGCGGTTTCCTCCCTCGGGATTTGGGTGTGGGCATGCAGCCATGTTTGTGGAGGAGGAGGACGATTCGGCTTCTTTTCTAAATTTATCAGGCAATTCAAACAGTTCAGGGTTTTGTGACCTCCTCCCAAACATGCACTACCGTAGGAAGAATTGGGGAGATAAGAAGGGAAAAGAGATGAGAGAAATGACACCGCAAAGGTACACTTGATGAAAAATCATTTCAATCAAATTCCTAACCTCTACACTGTGCCCTTAAGCCTAAAGATCTATGCTACCTACTATCATGAACTACGGAACTGAATGCGAGCACCACGGAACAATCGACTTAGATTGAAATGCCGTTTGCCCCAGTCTTCGACACCCGATAGCACGTGGGAACCCTCACCAGCACATAGGCGCTACACGCAGGTGGTTAGACCTCCAATCCTTAATAAGGGTCAAGTTACTACCAATTTTAGTTAGAGTCTTAGGATCAAGTGCTTTTGGAATGTGAAGGGCGTTATTTATGGGTAATGCCCAAGTGATTGATTTTTAGACTGTGTAAAACAAGCATGCAATGGGGAAATCTCCCCGAATTGAAGCTTTTAATTGGTGAATGGTTTTTAGAGTTCAGCCTTAAGTAGTATGGATTTTAGGATTTCGCTGAAATACCAATTCAACCAGTCTCCTGGTTTTTCAAGAATATAAGTTTTCTTCTAAGCCCAACAAACCCTTCTTCAATGTCAATTGGTTAATGCAAACTAAAATGCAATGGGCTTCCATAAATGGAGATTTCTATGTGTGGATGCACGAATCAGTTTTAGATTAGTGTGAAAGGGAGCCAAAGCACTTCAATTCAGGTGCTCCCAATCACCAAAAATGATTTCCACACAAGGCTCAAGCAAAAGATAAAGAAAATCAATTTGTTGGGGCTGAAGTATTCGGGATCGAATTTTAGGCAAGTGGAAAGTCGTGGTGGGGTTGGAATCAACTCAATTCCAAGCCTCCCCACCAAAAATGTGATCCCGAATTTGCAAATAAGTGAGGCAAAGAGGGGTGAAATCAATCTTTTTATGTTTGCCTCACAGAATACTTCACACGGTGAAAAATTCACGATTCAAGATTCTTGGATTTTCACAATGCGAAGTAAGGCGGGAAATCCTAGGCCGGTTGGAGTAAAGGCAATCAATCAAACAAGTGAATTTTAATCCACTTGCCCGAAGAGATTCTAAGAAGTTTTTCTATTTTTTAGTTCTTTTTAGTTTTTTCTTTTTTTTTAAGGTTACAAGTTAACCTAGGTTGCTAAGAAAGAAAGACCTACTTGTGTAGCAACGTGTGCGAAGATCCAGTGCGATGTCTGCATCTTCACGCTCTCATTCTCGCCTTGGATCTGCCCACGACTCCGACTTCGTCTGCCTATCTTCCCCTTGCAACAGGTTTACCTACACACCAAAAACAGAGACACCTGTGAAGAGAAGGGTGTGAGAAGAGAAAAATTATAGGAATGGAGTAAAAACTTACCTGACAGTGCACTTCCCCGGCAACGGTGCCATTGAAAGATTATTGTCAGACCCGGTTAGGTTGTGTTAATATGGTGATTTTATCGTTGAAGTGTGTATAGTGGTTAACCTAATTCGAGCCTAACCATCTCTTTACAAATTTTTTTTTTACCTGGCCTACTTGATTTTATCTTGGTCACTTTTAGGCCCAGGTCGAACTCAGGGAAGCAAGGTTAGAAGTCAAGTTTCTACGCCTTTCCTACAACGAATCTCTTCTGTTAATTTATTGTGTTTTTGGTGTTTTTCAATTTAGATTTTTTTTCTGATAATTCTTGTCCTTGAGGCACACCCTCAAAATTATGTTCTTGGCTTTGAGCCAAATCAGGGTTCCAAAACAGGTCTTGCTATTCGCAAGATGGAGTACCTGCAAGTCAAAGATTATCGTTTTACTTTTATATATTTTTTTATCTATTTACTAGCAGGAAAGCGAAACAGAAATAAAGTAAGTATTGTATATACATATATAGGTATACATTATATATGTATAACGGGGTGGTGGTGGAGGAGGAGATGGAGTGTAGCACGGTGTTGAGTCGGTCGTCGTCAAGAAAGACGCAACTAACAGGACGAGGTGCTGCGTGCAGTGTAGGATGGATGGTGGAAGATGTGTGTGACCATGCTTTTTGTACGCGTGTATCGGGGAATATCAACAACTAGTGCAGATATTCCCGCGATACAACGTATTGTAAGTAATGTGAAAATATATATATATATATGTATCTATGTAAATATATCTATATGTATATATGGTTATAAATATATCGGTATATATGTAGTTATATATATATATGTATATATGTAAATATATATAAGTATATATATATGTGTGTAACTATATGTATAGATAGATATATATATATATATATATAAATATATGTCAGTATATGTATGTATAAAATACTATGTAGATGTTTATATTTATATGTTTATGTATATAGTAATATATGTATATATAGATATATGTAGATAGATATGTATATATATATATGTGTATATAAGTATATGTAGATAGGTAAATATATATGTACATATATATTTATGTAAGTCTATAGATATATATGTATATATGTATCTATACTAATACCTAAGTATATAGATACTACTATATGTATAGATATAAGTATATGTATATATATATGTCTATAAATATATGTAGATATAAATATATATATATGTATATATATATATGTATATAATAGTGTATAGGTGTCTGTGTGTGTATGAGAGTGTGAGTGTGTGTGTGTAAGTGTCGGCAAAGAGATAGGGAGAGAGTGTTGTGAGAGAGAGAGAGAGAGAGAGAGGCTTCCTGCTAGAGTGAAGGCTGGAGAGTTTAAGTCATCCGTGTGTGAAGAGGTGTCGTCTGATGGCCTCACACACACACGCAGGCGCATATGCATGCAGAGAGGTGCATTGGAGGGAAGTGGGCGCGGAGAGGACTGCAGCGCACAGTGTGGCGTGGAGAGCTGGAGTGAGCGCACGCAAACGTACGCAGACGAAGAGAGCAGGAGACGTGGGCGGGTGCCAGTGACGCAGGCTCATGCAGACGTGCGAGCGGGTGCGGGGCTGAACGCGTGTGTGGGCAGAGGCCGATAGCGGCTCGCTGGGTGACCGGATAAGTGAGAAACTTACCTGTCACCCCACTGTAGCCACAGTGTTCCGCAGAAACGCGTGAACAGTGGCTACAGTGGCCGGGTGAGCCATGCAACCACTTGCCACCGGTGCTATGAGTGCGGGTGGCTTGCGGCAGGTGCGCACGGGCTGGCATGCACGTGGAAGGGATGTGCCGGCTGCTAGCTTGCCGGCGGGACATCGCGACAGAGCGTGCGGAGACGGCGGGATTGCTGGTGAAGGAGTGCGATAGGGCGTGCAGTGGCCTGCGGGTGTTCACTGGCGGGAGCAGTGAAGCTTGGCCAGCCACTGCAGGGGCGCGCGGTGGCCGGTTGCGGGCGGAAAGGCAAGTGCAATGCAAAAATGCAGGAGGCGAGTGTTCCTGCAGGCATGCATTGGAGGCAAGGGTGGCCTATAGGAGTGCGTGGAAAGGTCTGGGGCAGCTGCTGCCGCCTTGCTACTGCTACTGCGTGTGGAGCTTTGAGCTTCAAAGCTTGAAGCTCCTGCTCCAATGGCTGAAGTTGCTTGGATGTGAGATAGGGAAAATAAGACCACCATGCCCACTAGCTGTTTGATGAGCTGGGTGGTGGTTGTCTCATGGTGGTGGGTGTGCACCATAGTGATGGACTCCTACCTGCAGAGTGTCTCAAAGGAGGAGGGCCTGCGTATGGAGGGAGAGAGGAGGGGACGGTGGCCTAGAGAAGAAGAGTTGTGTGATTTTTTTTTAGGAAGGAGCAGGCTCCCTTTGCAAAGAAGGCAGTAGTGCCCTTATAAAGAAGAATGAGGCATGCACAGCCATGCCCTGGCTGTGCATGGCTCAGCATGGACGGCAAGGAGATCTTGTGCATGCAGCTGCAGGGCTGGCAGGGAGAGGCTGAGCAGGACATGGCGTGAGGAGGAAGCTGCCAAGCTTTGCAGCCACAGGGAAGATTTCAAAAATCAAATAGAAATAAAAATAAAGATGGAAATTTTGTGAAGCAGCACTTGAAGAAAATGTTAATTGTGAGGCCATTTTATTCACTCTCCTCCCCTCTCAATTAAATGCATGCATGCATGTATTTTCACAAATGCAACTTGGAACCCTAATATGCACTGGTAATGCTAGGAAATAGCACAAGACGGCACAATTGCAAGTGTATTTTTGCGATGCAATCAGTGGTCCCTCGAAGTGTGGAGTTTTGGACCACCGCCCGTGCAAAATGGAAGAAACGGGAGGGGAGGAGAAGAGATGGAGAAGAAAGAAGTGTTCACACAAGCAATCAATTTCTAGACCTAACTTAACTGTGACTCCCTAGAAATTAACCTAAGACTTGGTCTACCTAGGAAATAAGTAATCAACAGTGAATACCCATTCTGTCAACAAATCTTGCTAAGTTGCATAAGGGGAGGTTTGGGCCCAAGCGTTTCCTAGGAAAATCCCCAGGTCCTTCTGCAAACCTGCGCCTGGTCGTTTTACACGGCCCCTCAACCTGAACACCAGATATAGATGACAGAATTGGTATTAACTAGAGAAAACTTAAGACCTACAAAGCAAGCCTAAGTTGATGAAAACCTTAGGGGTCAAATTGCTACCAATTTTAATTAGGTCTAGGATACTAGTGTGCACATGGAATGTGGAGGGCATTGATTGGATTGTTTCCCTGTTATTTCAATTTTTAGTGTGTGTACAGGAATTGAAAAGTGGTCCCAATGAAAAAAGTTGTTACACAATTATTGTATTTTTGTCTTTTAGGATTGGATTTAACTTAATGTATTTTTTGGGTTTTCTTTTTATGTTTTCAAACAAGTTTGAGATTCCACAAACAAGAGTAAATCAAGTTGTATGAGTGAAGATATGTTTCCTTTTGTTGTTTCTCTCTAAAAATGAAAAACGAAACACTAATCCAATTGGTCCTACGATAGAAATTTAACTACCAATGAGTTATTTTTTGGCTTTCTGTATTAAGTAGTGGTCCAAACAATTCAAACGACACCACTACCTTGAAGAGAATCAAACAAGGATTCTAGAAAATATTTTTGTATGATTTTAGGAATTTGTTTGATATTTGTTTTGAATTTTTATTTGTGCTGGTGTCAAAGTCCAGAATTGATACCAGTGAGTATTCTGGACATTTTGTACCACCACTGGCCTTAGAAAATTTTTATGATTTTGTGTGAGATGTAGAATTTCACAAGGATTCCAAAAAGATAAAATTCACAAAAATTGGTTGAGCATAAAAATTTTAAAAATTCAGAAACTGTAGCAAACTAGGAAGATTAGAGGGTGTGACCCCTCTGCAGTCTATGAATTTTTAAAAAAGTAAACACAATGCCAATGGATCTAAAATTTGGAACAGATCTTCCTAGCTTAATTTGGAATCACTGTATAAACTTTTATGATTTTAGAAAGCTCGAGGTGTTAGGAATAGATTTTTGAAGTCCGAATAGAAATCTGGATCCAAAAATTAGAACACCAACACTTGGATTGGAGTGGTGTTTAATGAAGCATACAAGCAAACAATGAATTTTAATGGACACCACTCCACTTAATTAAGATATTTTGGATCCTGAAAGCCTAGTTTAATATTTTTTTGGTAGTTTCAATTGACTATGTGACTAGAAAAGAGAACCAAATTGAATTTCTTGGGAAGAAAAGGAACATTCAGCTCTCGCATCCAGATTCCCGCTTTCTTCCTACAACACCTGCACACACAAGAGAGAAGAAAGAGAAGGGGATGAGATCCACTTCAAGCAAGAGAAAAATGATTAATGAAAAGCCGTGCCTCCCCGGCAATGGCGCCAAAAAGTGATGTGAAAAATCGAGTGATTTGTAAAAGTGGGTTTTCAATGTCGTTGTAAAACACAAATTCGCATACGCTTTTAAATTTATATTCCTAGATAGGGGAGTATCTAAGGTCATCCAAGGAGGCAGGTTGCTTGCAAATCAACTCTCTTGCTTAGAAAATAAATTTCAACTTTCTTTTTGGTATTTTAAAGATGTTATTTTTTTGTTTTGAAATGATAAGGGCAAAATGCGAACTGTGACGGGAAGTACTAACACCAATAATTACTCAACTAAAACTTAAGAGATAGAAAATGTCCACTATCTATGCTCACTCTAGGAAAGAGGAGGCCTAGAGTAATTAGGGAGTGGAAGTGAAACAAGTGCTAGAACAAAGGTAACAATTGCAATAAGAAATTAAAAAGGCAATTCAATTAATCAGAATTTGTGTTCTCTACAAAGGAAAGTACAGGAATGCTTCTACTAGAATTGAAAAATATAAAAGCAATGAAAGAAACGCAAATCCTCTTGCAAAATCTGGTGATGAAAGGCATCTTCTTGCTCCAAGCCTAGCTACTCCTTGGCTTGAATAGAGGGTCACCTTCTCCTTCCTTGAAAGCTCCCCCAAGGTGATGTCCTCCAAGGTGGTGGCTACCACCTTCACTTCTCCTCCTCAAGGGTGGACATCCACCCTAGGTATTTCTCCTTTGCCTGGTCATCCTCCTGGAAGTAGAATAGCCCTCCACCTTGGCATGGCCCAAGTTGAAGAGAGTGGGGAGAAGAAGGCACCAAAGGGGCTGGTGATGTGCCCCTTTAATCTTCTTCTCTACTCCTTCTTCTTGGCTGTAGGTGTAGGTGGGTATAGGTATAATAATACACTAATGGAGGATGCTCTAAAATGGTGGTAGGTGGTGGGCTTATATAGAGTATGAAGGGGGATAAGGTGACTCTTGAAATGGAGGGCTAAGATGGGAAGATGGAGGTGGTTGGGGATCCTATGGCTAAGGATAATTGGTGCCAACCCAAGGGGCACCTAAGGTGTGGTTATGGGTGGCGGCACCCCTTGAAGTTGGTGCCAAAATGGCTTCTAGAAGAGGGGATTAGGTTACGCCAACTAGGGTTCTAGAAGGAGGGGTAGGTGGATGGGTAGGATGGGTTGTAGGGTTATGTGTAGGGCCATGACGTCGGGGTGTTTTAGAGGGAAAAAAGTTGCACCAATAAGGAGGTAGTTAGGGTGGTTTTGGCACCACTTTATGGTGTCTTATGGAGGTAGAGGGCAGGCTAGGTTGGCACAACGGTGAGGTGGAAGTAGGGGTAGATTTTGTGGAGCTGAGCTAGAGCTAGTTGGGAAGGGATTTAGGTGGTAAAAGCTAAGGGTGCTAGAGCTTAGCTAAGCTAAGCTAGCTTAGCTAATTGTGGAGTAGAGGAGGAGGTGTTGGAGCTAGGGTTTGGAGGAAGGAGTTGAGGGGGAGAAGCCTGGAGCAGAACTGGAGTTGGCAACTGCTAAAGAGGGTGGTATGGAGCTACCCTAGCTGGCTTAGCTTGCTAGTTCTTTGCTAGCTGCTAAGCCAAGCTATAGTAAGCTAGCTTCTACAAAATGAGTTGAGGTGAGCTGGGTTTGGTGCTCCCGGGGTGGATCAAGTTGGTTGAGGTAGCTAAGGTAGCTAAGCTCAACTAAGTTGAGCTAAGCTGAGTTAGTTGAGCTAAGCTGAGTCCCCAAGAGCTGGACTTGAGCTTCCTGAGCTAGGATGAATTCAACTTCAGCTGGCTGGACTTGAGTGGAGCTGGATGTAGCTGGATATAAGCTGGGGTGAACTCCAGCCAACTCAGCTAAGCCAGCTAGAGCTCCCTGTGGACTAGTGGGAGCTGAGATGAGCTAGACTCATCTAGGTTGAGCTGGATCTGAGCGGACTTGAGCTAGGGTGAGCTAAGATAAACTCTCTTGAGCTGCCATTTAGCTGAGATTAGCAGAATGGAGCTGGGATGAGCTAACCTTAGTGCAAGTGAGCTAGGTTCCAGCTATGGTGAGTTTGAGCCCCTCCTTCACCATTTCCCTTCTTAAGTGCTAGGAATTTAGGGATCTATATTTCTGTTCATCCCTAACACTCACAAAAACACATTAAAACAAAAAAAGAAAATGCATTGCAAGCCTAACCTAGTTAATGCCTAAATGCAGCCCAAAAATTCATTTAAGGAGGAAATCTCTAAGAGCTAGGTTTATTTTAATGCATAAGAATGTCGATAAACTGTCGTTTATCAACCCAACATCAAAATCCTTCCCAAACACACCCTTAACCCATAACTCTACTCTGGACGTCCATAACACCCTCTGAATATGTAATTTTGCAGCTTAGGATGTTTGGACACCTTTTTGGATGTCCAGAACCCTTTTCCAGCATAAACCATCAAACTTGGCCTTATCCTTTTGAAACAACCCAAAATGCCATCCGAACTCTATCCCTAAGCCTATAGCCTATCCTTTCCTAAAACCTACACCTAGGAACTTATCTCTTAAGCTTAAACCCAACCTATTTATCCTATCACCTAGATAGTCTCCTATTTTTAGAAAACCACCATCTTATCCAAGCCTTACAACCTAGATCCTAAGGTCCCTATTTAACCAATCCTAGGCATCACTTTTGATTGAACCTAAGCCATCCAAATTAGTGATCCTAGACACCTTAGATTGACTAATTGGAAGCCACCTAGATGACTGTAGAAAGAGCTTGGCTCCAACCCTTAGAAAAGATTGACCACTTAGAGAAATATCCTACTATAGTCCACGCCTTCTCTACGTCCAAGCATTCTCCGGTCATCTACTTCCTCTCAGCACCTTGGATCTGATGCTCCACCAGAAGCTTCGTACAACCATCCCACAAGTGGCTTCACTCTGTCTCTCTTCATCTCTCTACTCTTTCTCTAATTTATTCACTTTGATTCATAGTTGTAACCGCGTTATATATTACATTTGTAAGACTCTCTTAAAGATAGCAATAAAGTTCATTATTCTTGTGATATCTTGATTCTAGCATTATTTGATTATCTTCTTAGAAGGTTTAAATTATCGACTGCCTCCCAGCATTTGACTATGACTCCTTGTAGTTCAATATTATAAATATTAATTGATCTCTTTGTTTATGTGCCACAGTGATCGCATGTATTTTAATCGTGTAGATTTGCAGAGAATCAGATTCTTCTACCTATTCTCTTTTATCACTTTTCATAGAGTAAATTTAATTTCCTGCATGTAGTTTTGTAATAAACATTTGATCTAATTATAAAATAGTTTCTCACTCACTCTTCCTCCCTCTCGTACAAACACATTCTCTCTCTTTCTCTTTCTCTTTCTCTCTCTGTCTTATTCTGTAAGTAGAGTAGAGTAGACTAGATTATTCTGACTTGATTTCTGCTCTATAAAAGCACCAAAAAAATTAGAAACCACAAAATACCAAAAATAAATAAAATAAAAGTGGATTTTCTAAATCAACCGTTGCCTCCCCATGTTTGACTCGAGACTCATCCAGTACTACTTATAAATTTTATCTTTTTGCAAGATTTTGGAACATAGTACGTTGCAGGTTTCTCCAAAACCTTAATCACTATTTTTCCTCAGGAATTTCCAACTCATCATTTTGGCATCATTGCTGCGGAGGCAATAGACTTTGATTTATTTCCCACACTTTCTCCTTACTTATTTATTCTCTGACCTCACTTCTTTTTTATCTATTATCTTACAAGTACCTAACCAAGCTACGCCAAAGTGGTAGATTGGAGTAAAGTACAGGTAGATAATCTGTAAGTGCCCCCCCACTTCCCCACCCACTAGTTTCATTCCATCACATAAAAAACTCAAATCTGATGTGACTTAGGTGTTTGCATCAACCCTAGGTTAGGTTCTGTTTGTTTGTCACTCCACTCATCTCACCCACCCGCATATATTAAAAATTACAAAAAAAATTCTCCTTCTATAATTATGGGATTTATATGAAATTTATACAGATTAACACCCACAAATTCTCAATCTAAGGTGCACCACTCTCATTTGATTAAGTCACTAATTAGGAATCTAACCTGTGGACCTGGTACACCTGAACTAATTACACACATCAATGACTAGGATTCTTATTTGTGTGCCTTAACCCGTGGTGTGAGAAGGGCAATTGATTAAATATTTTGAGTCGCACCACTCAACTTAAAATTGACTCATCAAGTAGTAGCAACATAGGATTCAATTGTTACGACGGAACTAGGCAGTCTACAATATTTTTCAGTTTTAAAGGAAAATACTTATACCAGTGCTTTCAAAACCTGGTCTGCCTCGTGAAACCTTGATTGAATTAACCTAATGATTGAACCCTAAAAACTACTAAACAAGGTTAAATCTTAAAAGATAAATCATCAAATAACCTTGTTTGAAATTCCCGGTTGTGCACGCACACACTGTTAATTAATCATTAAGGGCTCAACCTACGTAAAGGGCCCATCACATTCTATAGCACATTCAAACCTAAGCCTAATTAAAATCGAGTAGACATTAGCCTTAAGGATTGACTTGCTCTTCGAGGCTCAGAGTGAGATTATTCTTGATTAATCTGCTTCTACTGGTCCAACTGATCTCTACCCAGGGGAGTATTGTCAAACGGTAGTAGTTCGGGGGTATCAAAGGAACTAAAGACCTAATTCCTCCCTCTAACTGGTTGGACTAACCGAATAGAAGAACATCAAATCATTTATAATCTTAAGATTAATTTTGGGAATTTGTAGGTCATTAGGGTACCAACCTAAGGACAGGTTTGAAGTGCTTGTATTGTAAAGCACCTTTCTCTTTCCTCTCCCACATCTCCATGTATCCTTCAACATCTTACTTACACTTCCACTCCTACCCTCCTAACACAACTTATACCCAAGATGATTTCTATCCCAATCCAACCTATGACCACTACTGTTGACACTTCTATTTTGGTTAAAATGCCTATTGATGAATGTTCCTAGGCTTAGATTTGCATTCCATATTATAAATATTGCATAGCATGCATCATTCTTCATTTAAAGTAGTTGTGTATATTTTAGGTTAGTTACATCCTTTTTATGGTCAGGAGAGGAGATTTATTTTAGACCCTTGAATTGACTATCCGACCATACAGATCTGATCAGGAAGACGTTCGGAGTCCAACACCTCTAAAATCACCTTGATCGGAGTCCCGTAGCACCATATGCAGTCTGAGGAAGATCAACGACAAAGGGACTAGGTGTCGTAATTCGGAGCATCAAAGGAAAAATCTGACCATGTGGATGGATTCGAGTCGACGATCATATCCCAACGACGTGAAAATCGACTCAATCCGACATCTGTAGTAGCCCTAGAAAAGAAAGAAGATGGATGGCCCAGGTCGTGCCATGTGGTGGAACCCTGGTCTCCCATGCGCATGCACGTGCCATGGCATGCGCACAGTAGCACAGGTGCACGTGTGCGCACGAAGGAATGCATGCGCAACTGTAGCACACGCTGGCGTGCAGGTGGAGGTGCACAACAAAGGCGCTCGTGGTGTGTGCCAATGCAGTCGTGGGTGGGCGCATGGGTTGTCTTCAGCAATGTTTGCTGTGGATCTTCAATGACATTTACGACCATCACTAAATATCCTATATACTAATTTGATTCTTTCCTTCACTATAAAATGACCCCTACCCCTCCCATTTTTCTTTATCTCTTGCTTTCTTCCTCTCACCACCTCCAAGCCTCTAGAGAGAACTTGCCTTAAGCCCAGGATGCCACCCTAGAGTTGAAAACCAAATAGTTTTCTCTCCCCTCATCCTCATCCACGGAGCATCTCGTGGTTGTTGTCTCACCACCCTTCGGGAAGAAGATCCTTGCCGCGATGCCGTCCTAGCCCATCTCTACCCTCCTGCTACATCCTCCTTCGTCCTGCTCCTCACCACCTTCCTCCAGGTGACATTAGAGCGAGTCATCCTCCAAGCGACCATTGAGGGGGATTCTTTCACCTCTGTCTATCTTTTTTGCTTTCATAGTGTAGTTTTTTCGCTTTCGTAGTTGTAAAAAACATTTATTCATAAATAGATGATTGTTCTTCTCTCTCTTTCTCTTTTCTTTATATTTTGCAAGTAGATTAACTAGATAAAATTTCATCGACTCGATCTCTTGTCCCATTAAAAATACCAAAAAAGTTATAAAAGACAAAAATGACAAAAACAAATAAAAGCGAAATGCATAATTTTAAAAACCAAACGCTAGCCTCCTTGTGTTCGACCCGAGACTCACTTTTCGAGTTTCGGTTATAAATTTTATGTGATCAACAGATTTTCTTGCGAATCGAATTACGACGATGGGTTTTTCAAAATCTAATCCTTTCCGTGATGAGATCTGACGCGATCAACCATCAATCCATTAGTTGAGATAACTCTAATTTGGGATATGATCTCGAATCTAAGTGCCCTGAGCCTAACCATAGACACCAAGACTATGAGTACTATCGTTCACACAATTACAGTGAATATAGATCTTTGCCTTCCCATGAACACCCTAATATGATCTATGAACAAGAGGGATATGAGGATTACAACCCCTACGCTCCCCAGGATTACACTCCATATAGGTCACCTCCCCTTAATGAATAACCTGTAATGAGCTACTAATAGGAGAATCCCAAGAACCTCAATTTCTTGACCCTTAGACGTTAAACCCAAATCCACCCAACCCTGAGCTAAAGTATTTGGCATAGGTGAATCAGGTTCAAGATAGGGTGCTATCTTACTTGAGGAACACCATATGATCATTAGAAGCTCAGCCACTACCTTGCGCTAAAGCTTTGGAGTCAGTGATTAAATTGATTGATGATCTGAACAAGTCTTTATTAGATTGGCTACGAGACATTTAGGATAAGGACCTGGGTGAGTTACAACTTGGGATGTTGTCAAAATTGATGATGAAATTTGTGGTTGCTTCAGTCTTATCTTGGGATGATTCTCAGGATGAACCCCCTTCAAGATAGCTAATGTCAGAACCTGTCCAAGCGCCTGTAGGGGGATAATTTTCGTGAGACCTAGGATGACAAGCTTAATTTAGGGAAACCAATTGTGGATGTACCAATTCTTTCACCCAAGATTCCTAAGCCAAGGTAAGAAGAAAAAAATGTCCTTGTGGACCAGGGAATAACAAATGATTACCAGACATATATTAAAATGGATCTGGAATTCTTTGATTTTAAGAGTGAGGAATTTCTAAGTGAAGCCTAACTCTCACTTGAAGTTAAGGAGAATGATTTTAGTGAGATGAATGTGGCAGAGGTACAAAATGAATTATTTGAGGGCCCTATGACCGGGTCGATCTTTCGCTTTTAAGTCGTTTGTAGTTTAATGTGGTGGAAAAATCGACTAATCAATTTTTAATAAGAAATAACAACTCGCAGAGGAGCGGGTCGTTTCCACAGGGAGGCAATAACGTATTAAAATTCGCGCCACTTAAAAATGTTTGTTCGGAGTCAATTTGGACAAGAACCAAGCCAAGATTGCCTTTAGATTAAGGTTTAAGCAAGAAATAATGCTGAAATGGCAATTATGATAAACTACAGGATATTTTCCGCAATGCAGAGTGAATAGAATATGAATAAAATCTGGAAATGGTAGAAAATGTAAATTTTAGTCAATGCTTTACTGTAGCAAAACAGGGGAATTTTTCCCCGTTGTCTTGCGCGACGAGGAGCCGATGGCTGGGCGCGGGAAGCTCGGCGGAGGTCCCTTGGATCAAGGGCTTCGAATCGGTGGTGACGGCGAGTCGCGCGGCGGCCGGAGGTGGCCGGACGAGCTCCGGCGGAGGTGCTGCAGGCGGTTGTGCGTGGGCGCGTGAAGGGTCTGCGGAGGGCGCTGGCGCGCGGAGGCGTGGCTGCGGTGGTCTGCAGGCGGGCGCTGGCGTGTGCGGTGGAAGCTGCAGAGGTCGGTTGCTGGCTGTTTGCAGATGGCTGTGCGTGGGCGCGCAGAGGGTCTGCGGAGGGCACTGGTGCGCGGAGGCGTGGCGGTGGTCTGCAGGAGGGCGCTTGCGCGGTGGTCTGCAGGCGGTTGGCGTGTGCGGTGGAAGCTGCAGGCGGCTGTTGGAGGATGCTGCAGGCTGGTCTGCAGGCGTTGGAGGAGAGCGCGGGCTGATCTGCAGGCGTGCGCAGGTCAGCAGCCGGTGAGCGGTGGAGGGCGCAGGCGGTTTGGTGGCCGGTTGGAGAGTGCAGGCTGAGGAAGTGGAGGTGAGCGGGTAACTTCAGACGTCTGGGAAATTTCCCAGACGTCTTAAGTTACTGAGAGGGTGGCTGATCAGTAGCTAGGTGGTGGTGGTCTGCGACGACGGCGAGGAAGATGCACGCTGATGTGCTCACGGTAATGCGGGCGAGCTCCGGATGGCGGTGTGGCCTGTCACACCACACGCCCACGGTGGTGGAGACTCGCCGCCACGGTAGAGGCTGGCAGTGTGGAGTGGAAGAGAGAGGATCTCTCTGCACAGTGGTGAGTCGGTGGCGGAGGCCTCCCGAGCTCGGATGCCTCCGTGCTCCTTTTGTAGTGTCTTGAACAATTTTGAAATCAGCCGCCGACCAGATCCACCGTATCCGCTCCCCCTTGAATGGCTTTCACTGCATCACGCGGGCGTTGGAGCGGCAGCCAGCCGTTCTGAAAGAAGACGAATAAAGCAAATATTATTAAAATATTGGGGTTATTTATGTATAGACCCTCAACTTCTATGTTAATAAAAACAATATACCTAATTGGTTATCTAATTAGATGAATGCTATTCTAAGCTAATTCTAAATGCACTTAAGATATGAATGTAATGTATGGATTATGTAATTAGATTAAAACTATGAATTAATCTATTTACATCCTAATTTATACTAAATAAATGTTAGAATTAACCTAATATGTAGGCACTTAAATACTTAAATAGCCCACAACTATGGGCTAATCAAATACCCCCATGCCTAGTTTTTGCTTGTCCCTAGCAAAATTAAGCGAAACCTAGCACTCTAAGTAGACTAGTCAACTCACTTAGTCTTCCTTCAGAAGCATATTAAGTTCAGGTTCTAAACCCAAGGTTCCTAAGTAGTTGCTAAGTTACAGACTAGGTCGGCTAAAGACGAGTTGCCAGCACAAGTTTGCCTGATTTCTGACTCTACCCTAAAGTTTATTGATCCCTGAGATTAAAGCATCCGTGCTTGTGCATTGGTCCGAGTTATTTGAGTTAAAGGATTTTTTTTTTTTTTTAATAAATATATATATATATATATTTTTTTTTTTTTTTTTTTATTCTTCTAAGTCTAACCTCAGATCAGCTATCAACACGGTCTGTGTCGGATTCATTGTCCCCATTACCATACCTCGAAGGGTGCCTGGCTTTCGATGCTTCGAGATAGCACCGCCCATAACGACCCCAAGAACTCCTGGCAATCGACACTTCGAGATAGTATCGCCCATGGATTTCTTAAGAGAATTCAGGCCTATGGCAATCGGCACTTCGAGATAGGGCCGCCCATGGTACCTGAACCGCGCAATGCGCTTACATGCCCCCAGTAGGATGGATATCCTAAGAGACAAGCGCCGAGGAGGTAATATGTTATCATCGCATCCTAAAGGTGAGTATATACTCAACCTCTCCTGCGGCGGGAACTCTTCCAATCAAAATGTGTTTTCAAGCCTCTCTTAAGCCAAAACTAAGAGAACCAGACCAAGTGTGAAAAATTTGGATGCTTGGGTTACAAGGACCCGTAAACCAAAAGGTAGAATAAGACTCCAGGTACTATCCCACCTTTTAACTCAAACCCTAGCTTCCCTTCCTCAACCTCTTGAAGAATGGTCCGCAACTTAACTCCTACTTAAGTTTTTAAGTCCACAAAGGACCCTAAAGGTCTAAAGCTAGTAGCTTATTTAGCTTCTAAAGTTTGACCCTAGAATTAATTTAGTCTACGCTAGAGTTCTGATTTGCTTAAGAATGCAGGACTTAGCCAGTTAAGCTCAAAACTTTTTTTTTTTTTATATGTACAAATGTATGCAATTATGCTATGTATATCCCCAAGTACACCCCCCCATGCCTAAAATCTGCAATGTCCTCATTGCATAGAAGGATATTACCTGGGTCAAAGCTGGGCTGAATAGCCGAAGAACCTGCAAATCAGGTTCAAGAATTGCAGAAATAGGCCCTAAAAATGAGGAAAGCAAAGTTCGCCTAGAAAATAGGTAACCTAGGATGTTGGCGAGCTGATGATGAATCCCGATAGCAAATGCTCGCCCAACTAAAATGGGAATGAAATCTTCCCAGGTCACCAGAAGAGGTTCTAAAGGATAAACAGTTAAAATAACCTCCAAAGGGGTAGGGGTAGGATGACAAGGATCCTCCAAAAAGAATGGGGAAGGAATGGTATAGAGATAAACCCCCAGGGTAATGGACTGACTAAAGAAATCATCAATCCATACCCGATACTCCATTACAGAAAATATTGGTCTGTTAAGCCCCCTAGTCAGAACAAAAAAGAGCAATTCTCTAAGGCAAGGATCGTCTAGGGTGTCCAAGTTACGAGGTTGTGGGATGGCCATAAGATCTAGGTTGGGTTTAATCAGCTTGGTGTCCATCCCAAACACTCTTTCTAAATCCTCAATTTCATCCCTAACATTCCTTGCACCATCACGTGGATCTTCCTGCTCTTCATCAGGAGTCACAATTTCGCTTTCAGATATAAGAGAATCAGAGGGTGACTTCGAAGTGAATGAAGGCAGGTTGGAAGCAACAGATCTAGGGATTATCCTATTAATGTCATCCCCGGGTTTTTGTTCTTTACTCAAATCTTCCCCGGAGTCTATATGTGAATCCACATAAATCTTAGAAATTGCTTCCAAATTTTCCATCATTTTATCATGAGGAGAAATATCATCAATGGGTGTGCCAAGGAAACCTAATTTGGTCAAATTTGTGACATCCTCAGGGGCTAACTCTTCAAATAAGACATAATCACCCTTAGTGTCACTCCAAATCTTGAATGTAGGTTCCTCATATAATTCGTCTTCCTCCTCATCACACAATTCATCATGTACCCGAGGTCTAGAATCATTTAATATCTCAGCAGATCCCCTAGGGTGCTCTATCTGAGGTAAATTATTTACATTGGTTACATCAGACTCCTCAGATAGGTCAATTTCTTTAGGGTTAGATTCCCTAAGGGTGGGTTTGAGTTCCATATCATGATCAGAAGGGAGGGTAGGATTAACAACTTGACTTTGACCCACTTCATCAAATGTCACGAAAATACTATCATCTGGGTCGAGGTCTTCCAATGGCACCATCATTCCCTTCTTTTGACTCCAATATAATTCAGGTGGATACTCAACCTTATCATCATCTTCCTCGGGTTGCCACCTTTCTTCATCCAATGCATAGCTACTTTCATGTGTATTTTCCTCCCACCTAAAGTGTAGATCTCTCAAGGAAGTGTCATCTAATGGGGAGGTTTCAAAATCGATCCTCGAAAAGTAGCTATTTTCCCTAGAATTTCCCTTCAACTTAAAGTGTAGCTTTCCCACGGGAGATGCATCTATTGTAGAGGGGTATACGTCATCGTCAATGGGGCAGATTGGGTGGCTAATTTCATCTCTTTCTTGTTGGCCTGCTCTCAAAGATTCTCCTAACAATTCACTCATTTCATTTTGCATTTTCTGTATTTCCATCTTCAAAGAGGAGAGGTCATTTTTATCATAAGAGAAGTCAGGCTCAGGCTTATAGTACCCAGGAGTGTTTGTCCAACCATTATAAGTTTTCAGGGAGGGTGGGTTGGGTATTTCTTTGGTATGTGGGATATTGGGCAAAGCAAATCCCGCTCCTGAGTTCTGCTCACTAATTTGGGGCTTAACTAGGCCAATACTCCTATAATAGGAGTAAAACGGATCCCAATGATTGTCATTATGTCCATCAAGGAATGGACCATCTCGGCGTCTGGGATCAAAGGATGCAGAGTGGGGGTGAGGGTGTGGGCAAGATGTGAAAGGATGAAAATCAATGTGGTCCATTCTAACTCACACTTCAATCAGAATTCCCCAAGCAAGACACAATTCAAAAAGGACCTTTTAGGTCTTTCCCAATTTAGGCTTTTGATTTTAAGTCAGATTGCAGGTGACAATACAATTTGTTCAATCAATTTACGCGCCTATTGTCGACCTACGGCTCGCCTAAAAAGACCTAGTTGGAGCTTAGGTGTTCTTCCCTAAATCTCAAATGGTCAAGTAAATCCAAAGACGGAAGATCGAGGGATGCAAGTAGGCCTAAGCCTTCCTTTGAAGCTGTGCTTTCGCGGTGCTCCTCAACTGCCCCCAAAAATCCGTGACAGGGTATCCCCCTCTTTGGATTTACAAAACCTTTGATCTCAAGTTCCGAACACTTCAAAATCCAACGAAAGGAGGGCTCTTGTCCTAGTATTTCCAAACCTAAGGAGTGTCTAGAAGCGTGCCGTGGTGCAAGTGAAATAAGTGTGCATACACTGTAAAAGATTTTGAACTTTGAATCGCACGCCAAGTTTGAAAATGAAATCCTTGGTTTTTAAAATGTCCTTCCTTTAATTAGTCCTTTTTCTAAAAAAAATGTGACCACTTGTTAGATTTATTCAGTACAGATTAGGTGGTCTTCGCATTAAATCCCAAATGCAATGCGTGATCAAAAATAGGATGCAAAGTAAGAGAATGCGTACCTTGCCTCCAGCGATCTTCGATGCAAAAATGTACGCAATGCAGAAAAGCAAATCTAGAGGCTGCTCATACAGACCTAAATGGTTCGTCCTAGGGCAGGCAGCTTCTAGCAGGCAGCTCGTTTTTTTTTCTTTTTCTATTTTTTTTTAGAACTACTTATGCACAAGCAAATAAAAGAAATAATAAAAAAAAATAAACCTAAATCTAAAGAAAAGGGAACAGGCTCCCAAAAATTACCCAACACGGGTCCAAAATAAAATCAGGGAACAAACCCTCAAAATATGCCCCAGAACAAGGGTTTCAAACTAACTGTAATGAAAAATTAAGTCTTCAGTCTTAATTCTATTCTAATTAAATTAGCGATTAAATACAGTGGTGTCCGTCGCGTCCTCGTCCTTCTCCTCCTTTCAAAATTGCTTGTCCACTTCTCGTCTGGCAACGTCAAGGGTCGCCTCTCACAGTGGCTGATTCTTGCACAAAATTTCTCGCACAGAAAAGAAAATAATGAATGGTCAAATCTCTGTGCAATTGACAAATAATCAAAATAAAATTAGGCGAAATTATTGCGTCTGTTGCCTCCCCGGCAACGGCGCCATTTGACCAGGTCGATCTTTCGCTTTTAAGTCGTTTGTAGTTTAATGTGGTGGAAAAATCGACTAATCAATTTTTAATAAGAAATAACCACTCGCAGAGGAGCGGGTCGTTTCCACAGGGAGGCAATAACGTATTAAAATTCACGCCACTTAAAAATGTTTGTTCGGAGTCAATTTGGACAAGAACCAAGCCAAGATTGCCTTTAGATTAAGGTTTAAGCAAGAAATAATGCTGAAATGGCAATTATGATAAACTACAGGATATTTTCCGCAATGCAGAGTGAATAGAATATGAATAAAATCTGGCAATGGCAGAAAATGTAAATTTTAATCAATGCTTTACTGTAGCAAAATAGGGGAATTTTTCCCCGTTGTCTTGCGCGACGAGGAGCCGATGGCTGGGTGCGGGAAGCTCGGCGGAGGTCCCTTGGATCAAGGGCTTCGAATCGGTGGTGACGGCGAGTCGCGCGGCGGCCGGAGGTGGCCGGACGAGCTCCGGCGGAGGTGCTGCAGGCGGTTGTGCGTGGGCGCGTGGAGGGTCTGCGGAGGGCGCTGGCGCGCGGAGGCGTGGCTGCGGTGGTCTGCAGGCGGGCGCTGGCGTGTGCGGTGGAAGCTGCAGAGGTCGGTTGCTGGCTGTTTGCAGATGGCTGTGCGTGGGCGCGCGGAGGGTCTGCGGAGGGCGCTGGCGCGCGGAGGCGTGGCGGTGGTCTGCAGGAGGGCGCTTGCGCGGTGGTCTGCAGGCGGTTGGCGTGTGCGGTGGAAGCTGCAGGCGGCTGTTGGAGGATGCTGCAGGCTGGTCTGCAAGCGTTGGAGGAGAGCGCGGGCTGATCTGCAGGCGTACGCAGGTCAGCAGCCGGTGAGCGGTGGAGGGCGCAGGCGGTTTGGTGGCCGGTTGGAGAGTGCAGGCTGAGGAAGTGGAGGTGAGGGGGTAACTTCAGACGTCTGGGAAATTTCCCAGACGTCTTAAGTTACTGAGAGGGTGGCTGATCAGTAGCTAGGTGGTGGTGGTCTGCGACGACGGCGAGGAAGATGCACGCTGATGTGCTCACGGTAATGCGGGCGAGCTCCGGATGGCGGTGTGGCCTGTCACACCACACGCCCACGGTGGTGGAGACTCGCCGCCACGGTAGTGGCCGGCAGTGTGGAGTGGAAGAGAGAGGATCTCTCTGCACAGTGGTGAGTCGGTGGCGGAGGCCTCCCGAGCTCGGCTGCCTCCGTGCTCCTTTTGTAGTGTCTTGAACAATTTTGAAATCAGCCGCCGACCAGATCCACCGTATCCGCTCCCCCTTGAATGGCTTTCACTGCATCACGCGGGCGTTGGAGCGGCAGCCAGCCGTTCTGAAAGAAGACGAATAAAGCAAATATTATTAAAATATTAGGGTTATTTATGTATAGACCCTCAACTTCTATGTTAATAAAAACAATATACCTAATTGGTTATCTAATTAGATGAATGCTATTCTAAGCTAATTCTAAATGCACTTAAGATATGAATGTAATGTATGGATTATGTAATTAGATTAAAACTATGAATTAATCTATTTACATCCTAATTTACACTAAATAAATGTTAGAATTAACCTAATATGTAGGCACTTAAATACTTAAATAGCCCACAACTATGGGCTAATCACCCTATAATTGAGGATTGTGATTTAGTTGGGGCTAACACGAAGAATTCATGAACTAATTTAAAGGATAATTTAATTGGTAGTCCAATTCCTCAACCACATCTCGTTGAGTATAAGGATAATCTTATTTTTGAAATCACTGCAACTAAGTTAATTTTGATTCAACCACAACTTTTAGACTTGGGTATTTTAGATAGGGTGCATAACAATCTAGAGGTCCCAGAAACTCTGATTTTGGTGGATAAAAGTTTGGAAATGAAATTATGGGAAGCTAATTTTGGGGGAAATAGAAGTCTAAAGCTTAGGGTTCCTATTTGCCTCAAGCCTCCAACCTTTTATCAGGACCCTTGTGATATTTTTTATTTTGATGACAGTAAACCCAAGTATAGAATAATGGATTATCTCTTTGAGCTGAACTCTAGGAGGAAAAACACATCTATTAATCCATACCTTCCTATTATTCAACACTTTAGGCATGGCTTACACGAGCATAAACTGCAGGCCTGACACCTTAAATAGAATGATCTTGGGTTCTGAGTAATGTTCAATCAAAACCATAGATTCACTCGACCCTGGTGCAGGGGTGTACACCATAATCTGGTCCACATTTATGGACATCTTCTCGGTGGTCTAAAGGTCAATCTTTTTGTTCTAATCTTGACCCGCCAATTTCAGTTCTTAATTTCTTCTCTTTATTTGTATATTATGCCTAGTTGAAGGCACTAAACTCAGCAACTGTGTATATTCCATTTGAAGTTAATCAAACCTATTGTGGAATTCAGGTTCTTTCTTCTCTACTCCATTCCATTTCATGCTTTTATTTTTACAATGTGGACATTACATTAGCTAGGCATGGGGGGGTGGACACACTTAATTCCAAATTATTTTGTTAGCTTCGTAGATTCCTCTTATTTATTTTCTCCTTATTTTCAAATAAAAAATTAAAAAATTAGAATTAGGAAAAGAGAACTTAAGCACTAGTAGTTTTTCACTTTAGGAAACATTACAACCAGACCTGAACACCTAGACACTTCAAGTCTATGGGCTTAATTAGCCCAGGTGTCGACTAAAATGTGGTCCTATTTCTTGAGTTCTCTTCATCTTTAAGTCAATTCTAATTTGTTAAATAAGTTGGGGTGATAAGTACATGACTTATCAACCCTCCTTCTGATTTGAGGGTACTTATAGTTTAAGCATCTACACACATCTCCCACTAACTCATTACATAGGCAATCTTACCAAAATTTTGGCAGCTAATAAACATACTAGGATGGCATGGCTAGCACATTGCTATGAGTAACACCTCATAGTCGAGTATCTAGAGGCCAACCACGCAACTCAATCTCCTTACCCATTGCCTTTAGGTAAATCTTAGATTAGGAAAGTCACCATGATGGTAACACAATCATCTATCATAACTAACCTTATTTAGTCAAATTTTAGTGATAAATTAACCGTAATACTCATTATAAGGTCATAATAGTATTCTCAATTGAATATGAGAAAAAGAGAAATGAAGTTAATTCTACTATTTTAACACCTAATCATAAATGCAGATTAACTACAGGATTAATCAAGGCTTAATCTAAGGTCAAATGAGCTTAATTTCCCAAGGAGTGGGCTTGAGCTGATTGAATGAAGATTTTATAACATTTGAAGATTATTTTATTAATAAAAACCCTAATTATAGCTTTACTTCAACTAAATGGGTTCCAAATGAAATAAATGCAATTTAAACCTCCTAGAAATTACTGAGAAATATTACATGAGGTTTAGAACCTTCACTTTCATCGAAGGAGTCCATTTTGACCAAAAATAGACACTTAGGTGAGAATATACTTTGTTCTTGGCTACAATGTAAATTACCCAGTCAAACTATGTGAAAACCCAAATTAAGGTCACCACTAGATTCCATGGGTCTAAATTAAGTTAACCCCAAATTTTAAGCCTAATCAAAGTCCATCTTGACCTTATTTGCATTGTCGCCCAGTTGCTTTTGTTTATCACATGAAACCCCCTAAGTTCGATGTTTCCATTACATAAATGCCCGTAATGTTTTACTGTCATTGAAAGAAGGTCCTTCTTTCACCTTCTTCTCCTTCATTTCCAAATGTAGCAGCAAAAGAGGAAGAAAGACCCATGACTGACTTAAGTCAATCAACAAATTGATTGAGGAAATCTCAATCAAATTTCTTCAAACTTTGCAAAATTGATCTAGAGATCATGCCAAATAGTTTGAGCATCTTCCTCAGTCCACTGGATTCTTCACTGATGTGTCCAAGAATATCAAGCTCAAAAGGCAAACATAGCTGATGAGAGCCTCATCATGAGCCATAACTAGCTCATTTTGACACAATAAAGAAGATAAAAGCTCCTACATAACCTAGAAGAAGGCCTAACTGAAGAAACAAGTGCTCTAAGAAGAAAACATGAAATAAAGGTTAAAACTGCAATTTTACCATTGCAGTAGATAAACGGGATTTCTCAGAGGCAAAACATAGGTCAAATGGTCTAAATGAGATAAAAAGTGGGTTGAGTCAATCAGAAATGGGTTCATGTGCAATCTAAGAACTAAAAGACACTTGGTAACCCTAAAACAGACCCGCTTAAATTAACAAGGTTCCGGTTAGAACAAAAAGCAAGTAAACCCTCTACAAATCATGGAAAACCATACTCTAGGGTTTAGAACACTTAATTTGGCCTTTGGAACCTAGTTTGACCTAGATTAGGGTCCTAGCTCTTCAATTAACCTAATTTGGGTTTTTACGCAAAATATCCAGTCAAACGAGGTCAAACCTGAAATCTAACTTCTCCATTGGTTTCCTTAGGTCCAAATTAGGTTTATACCAAAATTTGGACCTAAGGAGAGGTCATCTTGACCTACTTTGCAAGTTAGTACACCCAAATCACAAAGAGGTCCCTATCTTTTGAATATCCTTGCAGAGAGCCCCCTAGGTTCCTCGCCTTCTTTGCAAACCGGTCCTGCCGCCATTGCTAGGGCAGAACCGAACTCCGGCGAGGTTCGGAGAGGGATTGCTCTCTAATCCCTCAGAGATTCCCTCCCAGAAATGGAAGGAGGATTCTCTGAGGAATTCCCTTCCTCATAAAGTCAATCACAATCGTTGGTGTGAACCCAATCTCTCGTGCGAACGCACGAGAGATTTGGGTATCCTAACTCCTTTCCATCTCCGGCGACCAACTTCAGGCAATTACGTGCCCTTCACGCCCTGCACACCAAGTCCAGCACCTATAAAACACCCCTCGGACCCGGCCACTCATCTTGAGCTTGATTTGGCCGAGTTTCCCCCTTCAATTCCTCTCCTCCTGCTCGGTCAAATACCCCAGCTAGCTCCGGCGAGCCTCCCTCCCCTCCCTCTTCGCTCTGCCACAAAACCAGTGGCAGAGTTAGCTTCCTGACCTCCCTCCGCGTCGCGCAGTACCAGCGCACGCCGCCTCAGCCCCGTCGTCGCCGCCGTTCTCCCCCACTGGGCGTCATCTTCTCCGGCGACAGCAAGTACTGCTGTCTGCCTTCTGTCCCCTTTCGTCCTTACAATTAGGTTAGAACTCCTCTCCATCCTATCCTCTCTCTTTTCCCCCTGTTATCTCATCTGATTACCCCTCGACCGACGCTGACCACCCTCATCTTCCACATCACCGACCGAACTCCGGCGAGCCGCCCACACCACTCCGCCACTCCACACGGCTCGCCAACCACCTCGTGAGCTCCGCCTCACCACCAGGAACTCGCTCCACCCCACAACTGCCACTCCAGACCTCCATAATCACCCCCCGAACAACCCACCGTCTCCGGCCACAGGTTGACCTAGGCGGGCACGCCTAGGCCGACAGGCAACCTGCAGCATCACCCACCGCCTTCGCCGTGCTACGGCGAAGGTTTCCAGCCATTCTAATTGGGCCAATAGGCCGTTCTGTGGAAGTTCAGGTAAACGCTCCGGCCGCCATTAACAGTCGAAGCAGCAGGAAGCTTGGAGCAGCAGCAGGCGTCAGGCTTCCCAGGCGGCAGGTGCAGCAGACTCTCGCAAGAGTTGCGAGGTGACTGAGTTCAGCAAGGATCAGCAGCAGGGCCTTCAGCGTGGGCAATTGCACACGAGAGTCTGCGGGCGCACGCAAAGGAAGGGCGGAAAGTTTAGTCCCACATCGTGGAATCTCAAGGCACAGGTATGGTATAAAGCTTTTTTGTGATATACGTTTACTGCCTCGAAAGCACAGGGGTGAGGTCCCTCACTGACCCCACCCGCCTCGTCCGCGGCCTGACCACGCGGACCTGGCGGATCCGACCCGACCTAGACCTACGCACTCCTCGCGCATCACACACCTGCAGGTGCGCCTGGTCCCGGGTACGATCCGACCCGATTGAGACTGTGGCTCTGGGAGAGCGGTTAGAGTGAATTGCTTGAGAGAGAGACACGCGCGGGTAGAGGGAGAAGGGTTAGGTTTTGTTCCCCTGTGCAGGCAGGCTGATTGCAGGAGAAGGACGTGGCCGCTGCAGAAGAAAGGAGAAGCAAGACAAAGAAGAAGAAGAAGGCAACGAAGAAGGAAGAAAGCAAGACAGAAGAAGAAGAAAGAAAGAAGTCTTCGCAGGCGAAGGAGGAAAACAGAAAGGTTAGAGGTCTTCGCAGGAGAAGAAGAAGGACAAGGGAAGATTGCAAAGAGATCTGAAAGGCAAAGCAGAAGAAGAAAAAGAGAAAGAAAGATCACATTTAAGACGTCTGATACATAAATCAGACGTCTAATTCTATTTTTTTTACATCTTTCTTAAAAACTCTTTGAATCAATTATATTTGCATTTAACAGTTGTATTCTTGGGTTTTACAAAGTACTGAGTTTGCTCCCTGTGTTCGACCTCGGATACTCCGGTCTTCGAGTAATAAAAACTTTATATTTGTTCGAACGTTTTGTCGGTTATACTACAACATAATACGCTTTAAATCCGCACGAAACGTTGAAAAACAATAGCACATGCCAAATGTGCATCTCTTGACTTGTTTGAGAAGAATTCCTCTTCTACGATGAGGCCTTGACCTCTTCTTGCGCAGGGGGTGCCAAAATTCGCCGAAATTTGCCTCTTCTTCCATGTCACCGGTGTCTTTATGAATCACCACTAGAGTCGCTTGAAGTCCCTTCATCCCCCTCTACGACGTACAATAGGTGAGGGTTCTTCTTCCTCAAGCTTCCACAAAGCTTCTTGCGAAGCTTCGGCCTTCGTACCCTCTCAATCGCTTTGGCCAACCACCTCTTCTTCCTCAACATCTGCTAACACCGGTGGGCTCTACCCCTCTTCCTCTCCTCAAATTTATTTAGGGCTTTCACTCTTCTCCCCTCTAATTATCCCTAAGGAGCTTTAGAGCTCCGTTCTTTCCCTCTAGCCCCTTCTCTGACGCCGATCGCCTCTGCCACAATCACCTTTACAGCCTTGCCTCCTCTGTATTCCTTTGACTCAATTAGGCTAGGAAAAAGGTTCCCCACTGATGAACACACATAAATTCATGATAAATTGCTTATTTTTTATAGTTCCAAGGCTTAGCATTGCATATCATGTTATAAATATTACATAACATCCATTGCATGGCATTTAGGATAGTTGTATATTTTATATATTAATTCCTTCATTTTATATTGCCAGGGGGGCAATACGACATCGATACGGGTTTTGGATGGAAAATTCGACCATACAGATGGATCCGGAGTGACGATCGTAGTTCAACGATTGCAGTTTGGCAGTTTGACATTATGGGAATCAACGCGGCGCTGTTGCAAGGGTAGTTGGCACCAGCTTTTAGTGACAGCTGGGCTGACCTACAGTGACGCTTACAGCCATCGCTATTTCATTGCAAGCCAGCAGAGCCAGCTGAGGGCGTGATTGGAGGTGAGCTGTCTACAACAACATTTCCAGTGACGGTCTGGAGGTCACTAAAAGTCCTTTAATCCATTTTTAGCCTCTTCTCCACTATGAAAGGATCTACACCCCCTCCCTTCCAAGCCATCTCTACCTACTCTACTCCCACCTACTCCCAAGCTCTAGCAAGCCTACCAACGCTCCATTAGAGCTTGTTCTCAAGCTCCCAAGGTGCCTATTAGTGTAGCTAACCTCTGCCCCACCAAATACTCCTCCAACTTCCCATCTCCCTTCATAGGTCACCTTGGAGCCGTCCTCCCACATCCATTCCAGTAGCAGATCAACTCCATTCCAGAGCTACACCAAAGCTTTCCTCAACCCGATGTCCTCCAGCATCTCACCTCTATTGTCTCACTCCTCACCTCCTTCGTTCGAGCTTCCACCAGGTGCCGTCGTCTCACCTAACAGTCGATTCGGGAGATTTCCTCTCACCTCCCTCTCTTTTTATGCTTTTATAGTTCATTGTAATTGACATTGGCTTGATATATATATCATATTTGTTCCATTTCTATCTTTTGATTCATTCTACTTGTCTTTTATTTTAAAAATACAAAAAAATAACAAAACCCTAAAATACCAAAAATAAACAAAACAAAGCATGGTTTTCAAGTAAAGTAAATGTCGTCTCCCTATGCTCGACTTGGGACTCCCTTGAGTTTCGGTATAAATTTTATCTGATCAACGTGTTTTGCAACTACGATGATGGGTTACTTGTTACCTCGATTTGTATCATGCGAAACACGTCCAACCATTTTGGCACCGTTGTCGAGGAGGCAACGGAATTTACTTTATTGTTTATTACGTTTCTTTGCATTTACATAACACTAACCCTACTTGTCTTTGATCTACTGTCTTGCAATTACCCTGGCATGGAGATCCAAGTGCTGTAGATTAGAGTAAAGTGCGGGTAGAGTCCTCTGTAAGTGTCCCCCACCTTCCACCCCCACTAGTTTATTTCACCACAATCATAAGCAAGACCTAATCTACTTAGGTGTTTGCATAAACCCTAGGATAGACTTTGTTTGTCTTGTTTGCCACCTTCACCCATCTCACCTACATGATATATAAAAAAAACAAAAAGATATTTTCTGTGGGACGAATCAATTTAGATACTCTATACACCCACATTTGAGACAGATAATCGGACTTGATTTTAATCTACTCAATCGAGCTTCTGAACTGTGGACCCAGTACACAAATTCAACACATAAAATAGTAGAAATCATATTAGGTTAACCACCTTTTTGTTTTCCTTAATTTGTGGTGCATTTGAGCCAAATGAGTGAATTGTTTGGGCCACACCACCTAATCTAAAATAGGTTCATTTTCTAGCCGCCCATAGGATTCAATAATTAGGTCAAGCTAGGCACTCCATATTTTTCCTGATTTCCAAAGGAAAATACTTGAACACGTGCCTTCAACAACAAACTTGGTTTTCCTCACAAAACTTGGTTGCAAACACCTAATAATTGAATCCTAAAAGCTATTAAGCAAGATTCGAATACTAAAACTTGCCTCATCATTAATAATTTTGCTTGAAAACCTCTTTTTGTGCACATTCACACGTTCTCAAACAAATCTTTAAGGGCCCATCACATTCCAAAGCACCAATTTCCCAAGCCTAACTAAAATCAATTAGACATTGGCCGTATGGATTCATTCGCTCATCGAGATCCAGATTGAGCTTATTCACGATTAACCTACTTATACTAGTTAATCTGATGTCTACCTAGGGGAGTAGCTTTAAATGATCGCAGCTGGGGGGTACACTAGGAACCGAAGGTGCAAGCCAAAGGAAGAACCTTCTTCCCAGTCCCTCCTTCTAACTGGTTGGATTGCCTAGACATAAGTAGAGTAAATCATCCATAATCTTAGGATAGATTTTGAGAGTCAGTAGACCTTAGGCTACCCCATCTAAGGACATGCTTGTATTCTTTTGCTGCAGGGTTCCCTCTTTTCCCCATCCTTCTGACTTCCTTCCAGTGTATGCTTGGGAGGAGGTCATTGAACCCTAGATTGGAAAGACCTCTAGACCATTCTAGGAGGCAGAGGTTGAACTATAACCAAGCAAATCCCATGGCTGATCAACAACTACCTCCCATACCTTCGAACTAGCAGGAGCTGATTCAGAGGCAGTTGGAAGAATTGTAGCAGATACAACAATGGTTGCAATGCATGAAAGGTTAGGGCGCTCGACCCTTGAAGGATTTTTACGATCCTTCAAACTACGGGGAACGTCCCAGCGTCATGATTCCCGTCAAAGACATTGAAATGAAGCCCTAAGTCTTATGTTTGATTAAGCATTTCCATGGGCTTGGCTCAGAGGACCCATTCCAGCACCTGGAAGATCTAACCGCTTTGGTTCAGGACACCAGAGCAAGGAATGTGAACAAAGAGCAAGTGATCATGAGGCTTTTCCCCCACTCTCTCAGGGATAAGGCTGCACATTGGTACCGGACTATAGGAAGGCCGATTGAAACTTAGGCTGCTCTTAAGTCAGCTTTCTTGAAGAAATTCTTCCCTATCGGAATGACCAATGCCTTGCGACGGGCAATTACCACTTTCACCCAGCGGCCAGGGGAACCGTTTCACGGTGCCTGGGAGCGATTCTAGGAACTTTTGAGGAAGTGTCCATACCACGAGGTGCCGAAAAGGCAACTCGTGCAGATTTTCTATCATGGGTTGGTTGAGCAACTCCGAAATCACGTGGAGGCCTCCTGCGGAGGCAATTTTCTCAACAGGGATGCAGATAGCGCATACGGCCTATTTGAGGAAATGAGCAAGAACTCAATTAATCATGCCTCCATGGATGCATTCAACCGGTCCCAATAACCTAGGTCAAGTGCTAATGAGATCCAGGACCTCATTAGTTTGACATGGAATTAATTTGTAATAAACTGGATAAAATGGACTTGGTTGCTAAGAAAATGGATGAATGGATGTCTAGGAATTCAGGAAACACTTCTTTACCCACTCAATCCCAGAATTCGAGATTCCATTCCTCCTGAGCTCCCACACGGTGAGAATTCATGAACCAACTCGATTCTGCTCAACCTGTGAGCCAGGATTTCTCGGAACCATATGGGTTCCAAACTGGGGCCTTTGATCCCAGTTTCTCTGATCCTTCCTTCTCTTCAACCTCGTTTTATGAGGATGCATATGCAATGCAAGAGAATGTTAGGTCCAACCCATATAACAACTCTTTCAACTCGGGATGGAGGAACCACCCTTACTTCTCTTAGAAAAATCAGGGGCAACAGATCCAATCTCAACCCAGCAACAATGCACCTCAAAAGCCCATGGGTTAGGGTCAAGTATACACCGAGTTGCCCCCGAGACCGATTAATCAGCCATCTTGGAATGCCCAACAATCCACGGGGCAAGCTATTTTGAACTGGCAGATGGTGGAAATGCAAGGGTCCATGCTTTAGCTTATGCAACAAATGAAGACATCCTTGGATAACTTGCAATCCAGGTTAATTGCAAACTCCCGACAACTCGGATCCTTAACATCTCAACCCGTACCAAACCCACGTAATGTGCAAAATCAGGGCAATAGAGCACAAGGGTACGGGAATCAAAGGGACCCATATGTGCATGCTCAGGTGGTTGAGCAAGGTCCCTCTTCTTCCTCTTCTGGTTACATGACCAACCAAGGCCCTCTAATCTTCACTAATCCACCTCAAGACCCAAACCCTTATGCTATGCAAACTCTGTCACCTTGGGAGGTGGGAAGTAGACCCAGAACCCAGAATTACCTTCTAGAAGTCAAAATCCTGGGGAGCTTGAGAAAGAGGAGGAGGCTGAAGAGACAATAAGGCCCAGGGATTGAAAATTGAAAATTCCACCCATATCCCGTTCCCTGAGGCCCTATTGAAAACCAAGAAGAAGAAAACCCTAGATAGCAATGAGGAGCTTTTGAATTTATTCAAGAGTGTAGAGATCAATATTTTGCTCCTCGATGCTATTAAGCACATCTCAGCTTACGCTAAATTCTTAAAAGAATTGTGTACCCAAAAGCATAAGCCAAGAGAACCCACTCCAAGGA
Source organism: Thalassia testudinum (assembly GCA_037157565.1). Classification (NCBI taxonomy): domain Eukaryota; kingdom Viridiplantae; phylum Streptophyta; class Magnoliopsida; order Alismatales; family Hydrocharitaceae; genus Thalassia; species Thalassia testudinum. Next base: position 61,733,402 of record JAZHRO010000014.1, read on the forward strand.
AGGTGATTCTCTCTAAGTAGGCAAGTTCTGCAATCCTGCATCACCTTCCTCAAAAGAAGAAAGATCCAAGTACCCCCTTGATCTCATGCATTATTGGGGAATACACTTTTGATAGGGCACTATTGGACCTAGCTGCATCCATCAACCTAATCCCAACTTCTATTTATGAGAAGTTTGGGTTAGGTGAACTCAAGCCAACCTCAGTAATGCTATAATTAGCGGACCGATCGGTCACCACACTGAGAGGCATCTTTGAGGATGTAATTGTCAAGGTAAAGGATTTCTATTTTCATGTAGATTTCCTCATCCTCGACATGGATGTACATAATGATTTGAGGAACACACCCATCATTCTGGGGCATCCATTCCTAGCTACCACCAAGGCCAACATAAACTGTGAAAGCGATAGTATGGAGATCCCCTTTGGGGATAAGAAATTAACTCTGGATATTTTTAAGGCGATAAGAGGATTTGAGGTTTTTGGATTCATTGAGGAACTCGAGGATCAGGATCTTAAGACATGTATGACAATCAATGCACTCGAGGACTCCATTAGCTTTAGCGAACCCAACCCACAACCCTCCTCCGTGGTAGACCTGCCACATCCTGAAGAGGCTGTTGATTTTGTTCATTCCCAGCCTCTTCCACTGGATCATTCTAATGAATCTTCATCAGCATCCTCCCTTCCTTCTATTCTAAACCTGCCCTAGCTGGAATTAAAACCATTGCCCAAAAATTTGAAATATGAGTTCTTAGGACCTGAAACACTCTCCCTGTGCTTATTAGTGTTGATTTGACTAACGAGCAAGAATTGAGGTTGATTAAGGTCCTTAAGAACAACAAGGAGGCAATTGGTTTGACCATCTATGACCTTAGGAGGATCGAGCCATCTTATTATAATCATCGTATTTTCATGGAAGATGGATCCTGCCCTTCTCGTGAAATGCAAGGTATACTAAACCTAAATATGCGAGAAGTGCTCAACAAGGAGATAATTAAGTGCCTCGATGCTAGGATTATTTACCCAATCTTAGATAGTCCGTGGGTTAGCCCTGTTCAGATTGTACCCAAGAAGGCGAGAATAACCATTACGACTAATGAGAAAGGGGAAACCTTCACCACTCGTTCAGCTTCTGCTTGGAAAGTTTGTATTGACTATAGGAAGCTGAACACTGCCACTAAAACGGATCAGTTTCCCTTGCCATTCATCATTCAAATCTTTGAAAGGTTAGCTGGGCAAAAATATTTTTGCTTCCTGGACAGTTATTCGGGATATAACCAAGTCCCTATCCATCCTGAAGACCAGGAAAAGACAACTTTCACATGTCCCTATGGAACCTTTGCATTCCATAGAATATCATTTGGGCATTGCAATGTGCTTGTGACTTTTGAAAGGTGCATGATGGCCATCTTTTCAGACATGGTGGGAGATTGTCTTCAGGTGTTCATTGATGATTTCTCTATTTTCGGAGATTCTTTTGAGTCTTGCCTGGCTAACCTGGAATTGATCCTTCAGAGATGCATCAAAACATGACTGGTCCTTAGCTGGGAAAAGAGCGACTTTATGACTCAGGACGACATCGTCCTGGGTCACATGGTTTCTAATCAGGGAATTGAAGTTGATAGAGCTACGGTGGACACTATCTCTAGACTTCCTCCACCCACATCCGTAAAACAGATTCGCTCTTTCCTTGGGCATGTGGGTTTTTATAGAAGATTCATTAAAGATTTCTCAAAGGTTGCTCAGCCCTTGAGTAAACTTTTGACCAAAGACATGCCGTTCAAGTTTGATGAATCATGTCGTAAGGCATTTGATTAATTGAAAACGGCCATCACCTGTGCCCCAGTATTGCAAGCACCAGTATGGAGAGCCCCATTTGAGATTATGGCTGACTCATCTGATTATGCCATCGAGGCTATCTTGGGTCAAAAGATTAAGAAAAAGCCCTCCGTGATTTACTAGGCTAGCAAAACTCTGGACAAGGCCAGAGGAATTACACCATTACTGAAAAAGAATTGCTAGTTGTAATTTTTGCTTTAGAAAAATTCAAGGCTTATCTGTTAGGTTCTCACGTCATAATCTATACCGATCACTTGCCCTTGAAACATCTCTTAGGCAAAAAGGATGCCAAACCTTGGCTTATTCGCTATATTCTGCTGCTTCAGGAGTTCGATATTGAAATCAGGGATAAAGTCGAGGCATAAAATGTAGTGGTAGATCAACTTTTGAGAATCCTAATTGATTCTCCTCATCTGGATGTTCCAATCTATGACACTTTTATTGATGAAACTATCCTCACAGTGTCGGGAATCCAAAGCCCCTAGTTTGCCGATATTGTTAATTATTTGGCCATTGGTCAAATCCCCCAGGATTGGACCAAACAACACTGGGATAGACTTGTATCTGAAGCCAAATATTATTTTTGGGATGATTCTGAGCTGTACCGCATTGGCGCATATCAGACTATTCGTCGATGCATCCCGAAAGTCAAGTTCCATAGCATACCTGAGTTCTATCACACATCCACGTGTGGTGGACACTTTTCGAGGAAAAAGATGGCTAAAAAAATTTTGCAATCTGGATTCCATTTCCATCATTATTTAGGGATGCCCAAAAATTCTCTAAGTCATGCACTCGATGCAAGACAGTTGGGAACATGGCTAAGAGAGATATGATGCCCCTGAACCCAATTCCTTCCATCGAAATTTTTGACATTTGGGGCATCGACTTTATGGGACCCTTCACTCCTTCATTTGGACACCAGTATATTCTTGTCGCTGTTGATTATGTGTCCAAGTTGATTGAGGCAATTCCCACCCGAACCAATGACCAGAAGGTGGTCATTGATTTTGTGAAGAGAAATATCTTTAGTCGGTTCGGGGTTCCTAGGGCAATTATCGGTGATGGTGGCACACATTTCACTCATGCCTAGTTTCAGAATTTATTGGGGAAATATGGGGTGAGCAATTGGATTTCCACACCTTAGCACCCTCAGACAAACGGATAGGCTGAGGTCTCCAATCGGGAGATCAAGAACATTTTGCAGAAAATCGTTAGGCCTGATAGGAAGGTGATTAGCCCATAGTTGTGGGCTATTTAAGTATTTAAGTGCCTATACATTAGATTAATTCTAACATTTATTTAGTATAAATTAGGATGTAAATAGATTAATTGATAGTTTTAATCTAATTACATAATCCATACATTGCATTCATATCTTAAGTGCATTTAGAATTAGCTTAGAATAGCATTCATCTAATTAGATAATCAATTAGTTACATTGTTTTTATTAACATAGAAGTTGAGGGTCTGTATATAAATAACCCTAATATTTTAACAATATTTTCTTTATTCTTCTTCTTTCAGAACGGCTGTCTGCCGCTCCAACGCCCGGCTGCTGCAGTGATGAAGCCATTCAAGGGAGAGCGGATGTGGTGGATCTGGTCGGCGGCTGATTTCAAACTTGTTCAGGCCACTACAAAAGGAGCAGGGAGGCAGCCGAGCTCGGGACGCCTCCGCCACCGACCCACCACTGTGCAGAGAGAACCTCTCTCTTCCACTCCACACTGCCGGCCTCTACCGTGGCGGCGAGTCTCCACCACCGTGGGCGTGTGGTGTGACAGGCCACACCGCCATCCGGAGCTCGCCTGCATTACCGTGAGCACCTTAGCGTGCAACTCCCTCGCCGTCGTCGCAGACCACCACCACCGAGCTACTGATCAGCCACCCTCTCAGCAACTTAAGGCGTCTGGGAAATTTCCCAGACGTCTGAAGTTACCCGCTCACCTCCACTTCCTCAGCCTGCACTCTCCAACCAGCCACCAGACCGCCTGCACCCTCCACTGCTCACCGGCTGCAGACCTGCGCACGCCTGCAGATCAGCCCGCACTCTCCTCCAACGCCTGCAGACCAGCCTGCAGCATCCTCCAACAGCCGCCTGCAGCTTCCACTGCACACGCCAACCGCCTGCAGACCACCGTGCAAGCGCCCTCCTACAGACCCTCCGCGCAGCCACGCACAACCGCCTGCAGACCGCCCAACCGACCTCTGCAGACCCTCCGCCCACGCCAGCTTCCACCGCACACGCCAACCGCCTGCAGACCACCGCGCAAGCGCCCTCCTGCAGACCACCGCCCACACACAACCCCGCGCCCTCCGCAGACCCTCCACGCGCCCACGCACAACCGCCTGCAGACCGCCCAACCGACCACCGCGCACGCCAGCTGCACACGCCAGCCGCAGCAGTGCCCATGGCAGCGGCAGCAGCCACCCCCGCAGCAGCAGCAGGCGGCGGACTTCACGCCAACAGGCTGCGCAAGCTGCCGGCTGCAGCACCTCCGCCGGAGGTCGTCCGGCCACCTCCGACCGCCGCGCGACTCGCCGTCACCACCGATTCGAAGCCCTTGATCCAAGGGACCTCCTCCGAGCTTCCCACGCCCGGCCATCGGCTCCTCGTCGCGCAAGACAACGGGGAAAAATTCCCCTGTTTTGCTACAGTAAAACATTAATTAAAATTTACATTTTCTGCCATTGCCACATTTTAATCATATTCTATTGACTCTGCATTGCGGAAAATATCCTGTAGTTTCTCATAATTGCCATTTCAGCATTATTTCTTGCTTAAACCTTAATCTAAAGGTAATCTTGGCTTGGTTCTTGTCCAAATTGACTACGAACAAATATTTTTAAGTGGCGCGAATTTTAATACGTTATTGCCTCCCTGTGGATATGACCCGCTCCTCTGCGAGTGGTTATTTCTTGTTAGAAATTGATTAGTCGATTTTTCCACCACATTAAACTACAAACGACTTAAAAGCGAAAGATCGACCGATCAAATGGCGCCGTTGCCGGGGAGGCAACAGACGCAATAATTTCGCCTAATTTTATTTTCATTATTTGTCAATTGCATAGAGATTTGACCATCTATTATTTTCTTTTCTGTGCGAGAAATTTTGTACAAGATTCAGCCACTGTGAGAGGCGACCCTTGACGTCACCAGACGAGAAGTGGACAAGCAATTTTGAAAGGAGGAGAAGGATGAGGACGTGACGGACACCATTGTATTTAATCGCTAATTTAACTAGAATAGAATTAAGACTGAAGACTTAATTTTTCATTACAGTTAGTTTGAAACCCTTGTTCTGGGGCAAATTTTGAGGGGTTTGTTCCCCGATTTTGTTTTGGACCCGTGTTGGGTAATTTTTGGGAGCCTGTTCCCTTTTCTTTAGATTTAGGTTTATTTTTTTTTATTATTTCTTTTATTTGCTTGTGCATAAGTAGTTCTAAAAAAAAATAGAAAAAGAAAAAAAAATGAGCTGCCTGCTAGAAGTTGCCTGCCCTAGGACGAACCATTTAGGTCTGTATGAGCAGCCTCTAGATTTGCTTTTCTGCATTGCGTGCATTTTTGCATTGAAGATCGCTGGAGGCAAGGTACGTATTCTCTTACTTTGCATCCTATTTTTGATCACGCATTGCATTTGGGATTTAATGCGAAGACCACCTAATCTGTACTGAATAAATCTAACAAGTGGTCACATATTTTTTTTTAGAAAAAGGACTAATTAAAGGAAGGACATTTTAAAAACCAAGGATTTGATTTTCAAACTTGGCGTGCGATTCAAAGTTCAAAATCTTTGAAGGTGTATGCACACTTATTTCACTTGCACCACGGCACGTTTCTAGACACTCCTTAGGTTTGGAAATACTAGGACAAGAGCCCTCCTTTCGTTGGATTTTGAAGTGTTCGGAACTTGAGATCAAAGGTTTTGTAAATCCAAAGAGGGCGATACCCTGTCACGGATTTTTGGGGGTAGTTGAGGAGCACCGCGAAAGCACAGCTTCAAAGGAAGGCTTAGGCCTACTTGCATCCCTCGATCTTCCGTCTTTGGATTTACTTGACCATTTGAGATTTAGGGAAGAACACCTAAGCTCCAACTAGGTCTTTTTAGGCGAGCCGTAGGTCGACAATAGGCGCGTAAATTTATTGAACAAATTGTATTGTCACCTGCAATCTGACTTAAAATCAAAAGCCTAAATTGGGAAAGACCTAAAAGGTCCTTTTTGAATTGTGTCTTGCTTGGGGAATTCTGATTGAAGTGTGAATTAGAATGGACCACATTGATTTTCATCCTTTCACATCTTGCCCACACCCTCACCCCCACTCTGCATCCTTCGATCCCAGACGCCGAGATGGTCCATTCCTTGATGGACATAATGATAATCATTGGGATCCGTTTTACTCCTATTATAGGAGTATTGGCCTAGTTAAGCCCCAAATTAGTGAGCAGAACTCAGGAGCGGGATTTGCTTTGCCCATTATCTCACATACCAAAGAAATACCCTACCCACCCTCCCTGAAAACTTATAATGGTTGGACAAACACTCCTGGGTACTATAAGCCCGAGCCTGACTTCTCTTATGATAGAAATGACCTCTCCTCTTTGAAGATGGAAATACAGAAAATGCAAAATGAAATGAGTGAATTGTTAGGAGAATCTTTGAGAGCAGGCCAACAAGAAAGAGATGAAATTAGCCACCCAATCTGCCCCATTGACGATGACGTACACCCCTCTACAATAGATGCATCTCCCGTGGGAAAGCTACACTTTAAGTTGAAGGGAAATTCTGGGGAGAATAGCTACTTTTCGAGGATCGATTTTCAAACCTCCCCATTAGATGACACTTCCTTGAGAGATCTACACTTTAGGTGGGAGGAAAAAACACATGAAAGTAGCTATGCATTGGATGAAGAATGGTGGCAACCCGAGGAAGATGATGATAAGGTTGAGTATCCACCTGATTTATATTGGAGTCAAAAGAAGGGAATGATGGTACCATTGGAAGACCTCGACCCAGATGATAGTATTTTCGTGACATTTGATGAAGTGGGTCAAAGTCAAGTTGTTAATCCTACCCTACCTTCTGATCACGATATGGAACTCAAACCCACCCTTAGGGAACCTAACCCTAAAGAAATTGACATATCTGAGGAGTCTGATGTAACCAATGTAAATAATTTACCTCAGATAGAGCACCCTAGGGGATCTGCTGAGATATTAAATGATTCTAGACCTCGGGTACATGATGAATTGTGTGATGAGGAGGAAGATGAATTATATGAGGAACCTACATTCAAGATTTAGAGTGACACTAAGGGTGATTATGTATTATTTGAAGAGTTAGCCCCTGAGGATGTCACAAATTTGACCAAATTAGGTTTCCTTGGCACACCCATTGATGATATTTCTCCTCATGATAAAATGATGGAAAATTTGGAAGCAATTTCTAAGATTTATGTGGATTCACATATACACTCCGGGGAAGATTTGAGTAAAGAACAAAAACCTGGGGATGACATTGATAGGATAATCCCTAGATCTGTTGCTTCCAACCTGCCTTCATTCACTTCGAAGTCACCCTCTGATTCGCTTATATCTGAAAGCGAAATTGTGACTTCTGATGAAGAGCAGGAAGATCCACGTGATGGTGCAAGGAATGCTAGGGATGAAATTGAGGATTTAGAAAGAGTGTTTGGGATGGACACCAAGCTGATTAAACCCAACCTAGATCTTATGGCCATCCCACAACCTCGTAACTTGGACACCCTAGATGATCCTTGCCTTAGAGAATTGCTCATTTTTGTTCTGACTAGGGGGCTTAACAGACCAATATTTTCTGTAATGGAGTATCGGGTATGGATTGATGATTTCTTTAGTCAGTCCATTACCCTGGGGGTTTATCTCTATACCATTCCTTCCCCATTCTTTTTGGAGGATCCTTGTCATCCTACCCCTACCCCTTTGGAGGTTATTTTAGCTGTTTATCCTTTAGAACCTCTTCTCGTGACCTGGGAAGATTTCATTCCCATTTTAGTTGGGCGAGCATTTGCTATCGGGATTCATCATCAGCTCGCCAACATCCTAGGTTACCTATTTTCTTGGCCAACTTTGCTTTGCTCATTTTTAGGGCCTATTTCTGCAATTCTTGAACCTGATTTGCAGGTTCTTCGGCTATTCAGCCCAGCTTTGACCCAGGTAATATCCTTCTATGCAATGAGGACATTGCAGATTTTAGGCATGGGGGGGTGTACTTGGGGATATACATAGCATAATTGCATACATTTGTACATATAAAAAAAAAAAAAAAAAAGTTTTGAGCTTAACTGGCTAAGTCCTGCATTCTTAAGCAAAGCAGAACTCTAGTGTAGACTAAATTAATTCTAGGGTCAAACTTTAGAAGCTAAATAAGCTACTAGCTTTAGACCTTTAGGGTCCTTTGTGGACATAAAAACTTAAGTAGGAGTTAAGTTGCGGAGCATTCTTCAAGAGCTTGAGGAAGGGAAGCTAGGGTTTGAGTTAAAAGGTGGGGTAGTACCTGGAGTCTTATTCTACCTTTTGGTTTACGGGTCCTTGTAACCCAAGCATCCAAATTTTTCACACTTGGTTTGGTAATTAACTTCATTTCTGAAAAGAGATTTGGTTCTCTTAGTTTTGACTTAAGAAAGGCTTGAAAACACATTTTGATCGGAAGAGTTCCCGCCGCAGGAGAGGTGGAGTATATACTCACCTTGAGGATGCGATGGTAACATATTACCTCCTCGGCGCTTGTCTCTTAGGATATCCATCCTACTGGGGGCATGTAAGCGCATTGCGCGGTTCAGGTACCATGGGCGGCCCTATCTCGAAGTGCCGATTGCCATAGGCCTGAATTCGCTTAAGAAATCCATGGGCGATACTATCCCGAAGTGTCGATTGCCAGGAGTTCTTGGGGTCGTTATGGGCGGTGCTATCTCGAAGCATCGAAAGCCAGGCACCCTTCGAGGTATGGTAATGGGGACAATGAATTCGACACAGACCGTGTTGATAGCTGATCTGAGGTTAGACTTAGAAGATTCAAAAAAAAAAAAAAAAAAAGGGGTGTATATATAAAAAAATTTTCCTTTAACTCAAATAACTCGGACCAATGCACAAGCACGGATGCTTTAATCTCAGGGATCAATAAACTTTAGTGTAGAGTCAGAAATCAGGGAAACTTGTGCTTGCAACTCGTCTTTAGCCGACCTAGTCTGTAACTTAGCAACTACTTAGGAACCTTGGATCTAGAGCCTGAACTTAATATGCTTCTGAAGGAAGACTAAGTGAGTTGACTAGTCTACTTGGAGTGCTAGGTTTCGTTTAATTTTGCTAGGGACTAGCAAAAACTAGGCATGAGGGTATTTGATTAGCCCATAGTTGTGGGCTATTTAAGTATTTAAGTGCCTATACATTAGATTAATTCTAACATTTATTTAGTAGCAGCAGCAGGCGGCGGACTTCACGCCAACAGGCTGCGCAAGCTGCCGGCTGCAGCACCTCCGTCGGAGCTCGTCCGGCCACCTCCGACCGCCACGCGACTCGCCGCCACCACCGATTCGAAGCCCTTGATCCAAGGGACCTCCTCCGAGCTTCCCGCGCCCTGCCATCGGCTCCTCGTCGCGCAAGACAACGGGGAAAAATTCCCCTATTTTGCTACAGTAAAGCTTTAATTAAAATTTACATTTTCTGCCATTGCCACATTTTAATCATATTCTATTCACTCTGCATTGCGGAAAATATCCTGTAGTTTCTCATAATTACCATTTCAGCATTGTTTCTTGCTTAAACCTTAATCTAAAGGCAATCTTGGCTTGGTTCTTGTCCAAATTGACTCCGAACAAACATTTTTAAGTGGCGCGAATTTTAATACGTTATTGCCTCCCTGTGGATACGACCCGCTCCTCTGCGAGTGGTTATTTCTTATTAAAAATTGATTAGTCGATTTTTCGACCACATTAAGCTACAAACGACTTAAAAGTGAAAGATCGACCGGTCAAATGGCGGAGGGTCTGCAGGAGGGCGCGCGGTTGTGCGTGGGCGGTGGTCTGCAGGAGGGTGCTTGCGCGGTGGTCTGCAGGCGGTTGGCGTGTGCGGTGGAAGCTGGCGTGGGCAGAGGGTCTGCAGGAGGGCGCTGGCGCGGTTGTGCGTGGGCGGTGGTCTGCAGGAGGGCGCTTGCGCGGTGGTCTGCAGGCGGTTGGCGTGTGCGGTGGAAGCTGCAGGCGGCTGTTGGAGGATGCTGCAGGCTGGTCTGCAGCCGTTTGAGGAGAGCGCGGGCTGATCTGCAGGCGTGCGCAGGTCTGCAGCCGGTGAGCGGTGGAGGGTGCAGGCGGTCTGGTCGCTGGTTGGAGAGTGCAGGCTGAGGAAGTGGAGGTGAGCGGGTAACTTCAGACGTCTGGGAAATTTCCCAGACGTCTTAAGTTACTGAGAGGGTGGCTGATCAGTAGCTCGGTGGTGGTGGTCTGCGACGACGGCGAGGGAGTTGCACGCTAAGGTGCTCACGGTAATGCAGGCGAGCTCCGGATGGCGGTGTGGCCTGTCACACCACACGCCCACGGTGGTGGAGACTCGCCGCCATGGTAGAGGCCGGCAGTGTGGAGTGGAAGAGAGAGGTTCTCTCTGCACAGTGGTGGGTCGGTGGCGGAGGCCTCCTGAGCTCGGCTGCCTCCCTGCTCCTTTTGTAGTGGCCTGAACAAGTTTGAAATCAGTCGCCGACCAGATCCACCACATCCGCTCTCCCTTGAATGGCTTCATCACTGCAGCAGCCGGGCGTTGGAGCGGCAGACAGCCGTTCTGAAAGAAGAAGAATAAAGAAAATATTATTAAAATATTAGGGTTATTTATATACAGACCCTCAACTTCTATGTTAATAAGAACAATGTACCTAATTGATTATCTAATTAGATGAATGCTATTCTAAGCTAATTCTAAATGCACTTAAGATATGAATGCAATGTATGGATTATGTAATTAGATTAAAACTATCAATTAATCTATTTACATCCTAATTTATACTAAATAAATGTTAGAATTAATCTAATGTATAGGCACTTAAATACTTAAATAGCCCACAACTATGGGCTAATCAGAAGGATTGGACCCAAAAGCTTGATGATGATCTTTGGGCTTACCGTACGGCATACAAAACGCCTATCGGTATGTCTCCATTCCATCTGGTGTTTGGGAAGGCATGTCACATGCCTGTAGAACTTGAACATCGAGCATTTTGGGCCATCAAGAAATGTAATGTGGACCTTGAGTTGGCCGGGAAAACCAGGAAACTCCAACTATCTAAGTTGGAGGAGCTTCGAAATGATGCTTATGAAAATGCCAGAATCTATAAGGCATGGACCAAAGCTCTCCATGACCAGATGATTTCACGTAAGAGCTTTGAGCCGAACGAGAATGTCTGGCTTTTCGATTCTCAATTGAAGCTTTTCCTTCGTAAACTCAAGTCTAAGTGGGGTGGCCCATTCATTATTGAGTGGATTTTCCCTAATGGGACCATCAAAATCTCTTACCCAAAGATGGGTAATATTTTCAAGGTCAATAGACAACATCTCAAACCCTTTGTTGACCATGTGCTCCCTGAACCTGTCTCGAAAAAGGTTGCTCTTTGATAAATGCCAGTTTATCATCATTCTTATGCATTAAAACTAACCTAGCTCTTAGGATTTTGCTCCGCAAACGATTTTTTTGGGCTGCATTTAGGCATAAATTAGGATAGGCATGCATTGCATTTTTTATTGTCGTTTTAATGTGTTTTTGTGAGTGTTAGGGATGTACAGATGCACAGATCCCTAAAACCCTAGCACTCAAGAAGGCAAATGGTGAAGAAGAAGCCCAGACTAGCTGGAACCCAGCTTGATCCAGCTCACCACAGCTGAAACCTAGCTTACTTGAACTAGGGTTAGCTCATCCCAGCTCCATTTAGCTAATCTAAGCTGGATGGCAGCTCAAGAGAGTTCACCTTAGCTCACCCTAGCTTAAGTCAGCTCAGATCCAGCTCAACTTAGCTGAGTCTAGCTCATCTCAGCTCCCACTAGTTCACAGGGAGCTCTAGCTATCTCAGCTGAGTTGACAGGAGTTCACCCCAGCTCAGATCCAGCTACATCTAGCTCCACTCAACTACAGCCAGCTAAAGAAGAATTCATCTCAGCTCAGGAAGCTCAAGTCCAGCTCCCGGGGACTCAGCTTAGCTCATCTCAGTTGAGCTAAGCTACCTTAGCAACCTCAACCAGCTTGATTCTCCCTGAGAGCACCAGACCTAGCTCACCTCAACTCATTTTGGTAGAAGCTAGCTCACTTTAGCTTGGCTTAGCAACTAGCAAAGAACTAGCAAGCTAAGCCAGCTAGAGTAGCCCCATGCCAGCCTCTTCAACAGTAGCCAGCTCCAGCTCCAGCTCTAAACTTCTTCTCCTCAGCTCCTTCCTCCAAACCCTAGCTCCAACACCTTCTCCTCTACTCCTCCATTAGCTAAGCTAGCTTAGCTTAGCTTAGCTTAGCTTAACTATGCTCCAACTTCCTTGGCTTGTACCACCCCAAAAACCCACCTACCAACTCCACCCAACTAGCTCCACCTAAGCTCCACATAAGCTAACCTACTTGGCACCAACCTAACCTACCCACCACCTCCAAAAGACACCTAAAAGTGGCACCAAAAACTACCCATAACCACCTCTTAGTGGCGCCACTTTTCCCTCCAAAATCCCCCCTCATCTCCACCACACAATCCCCCTTGAATCCATCTCCACCATCCGCCAACTCCCCTTCTAGAAGACCCCATGTTGGCGCCAACATGGGGGTGTCTCTCCACCAACAAAAGACACCAACACCACCATAACCACCCCCTTTAACACCCCTTGGGTTGGCGCCAACTCACCCTAGCCATAGGATCACCAACCACCCTCACCCTTCCATCCTTGCCCTCCATTTCAAGGGGCACCTTAACCCCCCATCCTATTCTATAAAAAGCTACCACATACCACCATTTTGGGGCATCCTCCCTTAGTATATTTTCTACCTAAACCACCTATACCTACGACCAAGAAGAAGGAGTAGAGAAGGAGATTAAAGGGGCACATCACCAGCCCCTTTGGTGCCTTCTTCTCTGCACTCTCTTCAACTTGAGCCACGCCAAGGAGGAGGACTCTTCCACTTCAAGGAGGACGGCCTGGCAAAGGAGAAGGACTTAGGGTGGACGTCCACCCTTGGAGAGAAACTTAGGGCACGCCCCTCTAGGGCTTGCCTTGAAGGACATCACCTTGGCGGAGCACTGCATGGAAGGAGTTGAAGGACTCTTTTCAAGATTGGGAGCCACCAACCTTGGAGCAAGAAGCCCTCTTCTTCACCATCTATCTAGAGGATTTGTGTTTTCTTTTCTTATTTGCATTTTTCTAGTAGTACAGCTTTCCTCTACTAGGCCTTTTGTAAAACACTTTATCAATTATCTAGTTGCCTTCTTTGCATTTTTTTTTGTTTGCATTTCTATTAGCTTATTTTCAGCTTTCTTCACTCCCTCTCCCTAATTATTCTAGGCCTCCACTTGCCTAGAGTGAGCTTAGGGAGAGGCTCTACTTGCCACATAGAAGTAGTACTTAAATTGAAGTGTAAATCACTTTTCCAGCCATCAGTTCGCATGTTGCCTTAGCTTAAAAACAAAAAAATGATATATTGAAAAAAAAATACCAAAAAGAAAGTTGACATTTTTATTCCTAGCAAGAGAATCAATTTTGCAACCATATTGCCTCCTTGGATGACCCTAGATACTTCCTTATCTAGGATTATAAATTTAAGAGCGAAAGCGGATTTACGCGTTACAACGACCTAATTAACAAACTGCGTAAAATCGCTATCACTCTTACCTTGCCATAACCACCACGAGCTGATCATTGCCCTGCTGAAGGCACTAAACTCAACACATGTGAAGACTATTCCAAGTTGACCTGAGTCTCATGGAAACCAAGTGCTATTCTTCTACTTCTACTCTCCTGCACGCTTTCATTTTTTTTCACAATGAGGACATTGCAATTGCTAAGCATGGGGGGGTGGACATATTTTATAACCATTTTGTCTGCTGTAACAGTGATTTCCTGTTAATCGATTTTTGTTCAAAAAAGAAAAAAATGAAAATAAGTAAATAAATAATAAATAAATAAATGAAAAAAAGGAATTAGACTTAGGAGACAAGAACTTAGGCATTAGGAGTTGTAAACTTTAGGAATTGATTCTTTGAGACCTAAATACTTAAACTCTTCAGGTCTTTGGGCTTAATTAGCCCGGGTGTCCACTCGAATGTAGATTTAGTCTCGAGTCCTCTCCAATTAAAATTTATTTTAATTCGGTAAATAATTTGCGATGATAAGTATGCGACTTATCAACCCACCCTCTGATTTAGGGGGACTTTAAGCCTAAGCATCTACACACATTTTTTTGCACTGACTCACTTTCTGGTGATTTTTAAGGAAGTTTGGTAGATAATGGACCGACTTCGGTGGTATAGCTGGCAAGTTATCAGTGGTAACAGCTCATCGGTAGATTGTCCAGAGCCCAGCCACATGACCGTTTTCATTGTACTGCCTTTAGGTATATCATAGATCTGGAAAGCCACCTACTTAAAAAAAAAAAAAGAAAGGAGAAAAAAAAAAAAATAAAACCACACTTCATCGCAGGAGTATGGCTGGCAAGTTGTCAGTGGTAACAGCTCATTGGCCGGTTGTCCAGAACCCAGCTCAAAAAAAGAAAATGCACAATAATATCAAAAACACCTAGGGAAGAAGCGGGCAAGTAGAATAAATCGGGGAGATATACACTGGGTTGACCCATGTGTTGACCCCATATAAAAGAAAGTTGGGAGAAAGCTACCGATCGTAAAGATAAACCTTTAGGCAAGGTCACCTAGGGTCGTAGAAATCCAAAGTCCATTTTAGTAGCCGTCTAGTGAGTCTTTCACTATTTTTCACAAGATGCTTAGCACTTAGAGTCCTTTTCGATTCTTGGGTGGGTCGGGTAGCCTTAAAAAGTTATCTCGTAACTCTTCAACTCCAAAAGTATAAAAAAAATTAGAAAAGAAAAAAAATTTATCTTCTTAAATAAGGTGAGGGCTTGGACGGTCTGCATTCTGGAAGGCACCCAGGCACTGTTGAGTTTTTGTAATTAGGTCTTCGGGATGAGATTTTCTAAAGTAATCAATCAATTTTGCCTAATTACTCGAACCCTGATTCTACTTTTACACAGCATTTAGGTTAATTTTGCTAGGGACCAGAGAAAAGTAAGCGTGGGGGGATGATGAACGCACAAAAATTCATGATAAATTTCTTATGTTTGATAGTTCCTAGGCTTTGCATTGCATATCATGTTATAAATATTGCATAACATCCATTGCATGGCATTTAGGATAATTGTGTATTTTATATATTAATTCCTTCATTTTATATGGCCAGGGGGCAATGCGCCATCCGTAGGGGTTTCGGATGGAAAATCTGACTGTACGGACGGATTCGGGGCGATGATCGCAGTTTGACATCGTGGGAATCATCCTGATCTGAGCACTATAGCACCCTCTATAAGAAGAAGAAGATGGATGGCCCAAATGGTGCCATGTGGTGCCATCCAGGTAGCCCAACACCGGCCAGCAGCATCGCTCAACTCCTCCATCCGTGCCCTTCAATCCTAGCCATTGAATCAGGATCCAACGGCTGAGAAGCGGATGCACTAAGCCACTCCACATGACACAAGGGAAGGTTTCCTACAATGGTGGGAGCATTGGTTTGCAAAAGGAGGGCACGAGTTCGAATCCCCGCAGCCCCTCCAATTCGCAATTGGGAGGGCGCATGGAGCAGTAGCGTATGCGCGCACGTGCACGACAACGCATGGCAAGTGCGCACGCTAGCATAGACCAAGCGCAAACACAGTTGGGCACCCGTGGTCAACACGCGTGATGAGGGAGGCAGTGTGGTGCAGTTGCAAGGGCAATTGGCGTGAACTTTTAGCGACAACTAGGCTAACCTACAACAGTGCTTATAGCCGTCGCTATATCATTGCAAGTCAGTAGAGCCAGCTAAAGGCATGAGTGCTAGTGAACTGTCAAGAGCAATCTTTTCAGCGACGGTCTAGAGGTCGCTAAAGGTCCTTTATCTATTTTCAGTTGCTTCTCCTCCACTATAAAACGACATACACCCCCTCCCTTCCAAGCCATCTCTACTTACTCTACTCCCACCTACTCCCAAGCTCTAGCAAGCCTACCAACACTCCATTAGAGCTTGTTCTTAAGCTCCCAAGGTGCCTATTAGTGTAGCAAACCTCTGCCCCACCAATTACTCCTCCAACTTCCCATCTCCCATTATAGGTCACCTTCGAGCCATCCTCCCACCTCCATTCCGGTAGCAGATCAACTTCGTCTTCTCACCACCATTCTGGAGCTACGTCGAAGCTCTCCTCAACCCAAAGTCCTCTAGCATCTCACCTTCGTTGTCTTACTCCTCACCTCCTTCGTCGGAGCTTCTGCCAGGCACCATCGTCTTGCCTAACAGCCGATTTGGGAAATTTCCTCTCACCCCCCTCTCTTTTTTTGCTTTTATAGTTCATTGTAATTGACATTGGCTTGATATATATATCATATTTGTTCCATTTCTATCTTGTGATTCATTCTACTTGTCTTTTATTTCAAAAATACAAAAAAAAATAACAAAACCCCAAAATACGAAAAAGAAACAAAACAAAGCACAGTTTTCAAGTAAAGTAAATGTCGCCACCCTATGTTCGACCCGGGACTCCTTTGAGTTTCGGTATAAATTTTATCAGATCGACATGTTCTGCAACTACGATGACAGGTTACTTGTAACGTCGATTTCTAACATGTGAAACACGCTCAACCAATTTCTCAAATAAGGTGAGAACTTGGGCAGTCTGCATTTTGGCAGACACCCAAGTATTGTTGAGTTTTTGTAGTTTAGGACCTTAGTTGAAATTTTCTTTTGTTAAAAAGTAACTTAGGCCTAAGTGATCTAATCCTAATTCTGCTTTTATACAAAGCATATAGTTTAATTTTGCTAGGGACTAGTAAAATATAGGCATGCGGGTATGATGTAAATACATTTGTTAAGGGTAAAATGCCTACGCATGGATGTTCGTAGGCCTAGATTTGCATTTCATGTTATAAATATTGCATAGCATGCATCATTCCGCATTTAGAGTAGTTATATATAATTTAGGTTAATTTCATCCTTTTTGTGGTTAGGAGAGAAGCGTATTTATTTTGAAACCTCAGATTGATGATCCGACTATATGGATCTGATCAAGATGACGATCAGAGTCCAACGCCTCTGAAATCGCCTCGATTGGAGTCTCATAGCACCATACGCAGTCCGAGGAAGATCAACGACCAAGGGACTAGGAGACATAATTCAGAGCTTCAAATGATAAATCCGACCACGTGGATGGATTCGAGTCGACGATCGTAGCCTAACGGCATGAAAATTGACTTAATTCGACCTCTGTAGTAGCCCATACAATAAGAAGAAATTGGATGGCCCAGACTGCACCACGTGGTGCAGCCCAGGCCGCCAGCACACGCACGTAGCACCTCATGTGTGTAGTAGCACTGGTGCACACACAGGCGCACAGGCACGCATGCGCGTAGTGCAACACCAACATGTGGGTGCGTAGCAAGGCAGGAGCGTGGTGCTAGTGCAGTGTAAGGTGGACTACAGCGACACATGAGTTGGACTTACAACGATGCTTATAGCAGTCGGTAATTCATCGCTTGTCAGCAAAGCCAACTGTGGGCACCAGTGGGCATGAACTGCCTACAGCGACGTTTCCAATGATGGCCTGGATGTGACTAATGGTCCCATACCAATTTTTGCATCTTCTTTTCCACTATAAAAGGACCTACACCCCCTCCCTTCCAAGCCATCTCTACCTACTCTAGTCCCACATACTCCCAAGCTCTAGCAAGCCTACCATCGCTCCATTAGAGCTTGCTCTCAATCTCCCAAGGTGCCTAGTAGTGTAACGAACCTCTGCCCCACCAAATACTCCTCCAACTTCCCATCTCCCTTCGTAGGTAACCTTGGAGCCATCCTCCCACCTCCATTCCAATAGCAGATCAACTCTATCTTCTCACCTCCATTCCGGAGCTACACCAAAGCTTTCCTCAACTCGACGTCCTCCAGCATCACACCTCCATCATCTCGCTCCTCACCTCCATCGTCCGAGCTTTCGCTAGGTGCCGTCGTCTCGTCGAACCACCGATTCAGGAGATTTCGTCTCACCTCCCTCTCTTTACATGCTTTCATAGTTTCTTGTAATTGACATTGGAAATAATATATATCATATTTGTTCCATATCTCTATCTTGTGGTACGTTTGCTCGTTTTCTTCTATTTAAAAAATACGAAAAAAAAAACAAAACCACAAAATACCAAAACGAAATGAATCGAAGGGAGGTTTTCAATAACGTAAACATCGCCTCCCTGTGTTCAACCCGGGACTCCCTTGGAGTTTCAGTATAAATTTTATCTGACCGACGTGTTTTACAACTATAACGACGGGTTACTTGTAACCTTGATTTCTAACACGCGAAACACGCATGACCACCCACACGTCAACACACCTTTTGGCCAACCTAATTGAATACCATGACACCTCCGCCATCACCTCCTACCACGGCTGCCAGAGCTCCATTAGAGCTTCTCTGACTGACCACAACACACAGTAAACCATTAAATTACGACCACCACTAGCTTTGCTACACTTCAGCAAAGCTTTTTGAGTATTTGACTAAGGCCCTAGGCCTGTACTTTCTTTTGCTTGTGATCGTCATCGCCATCATCTTCTTTGACATCATGCTCCACCTTTAGAGAGAGATCCACCTAGGAATCAACCTTAGTGAGCACGGACTAGCATAGGGGGCTCATCTGGGCCTTTGATTTAGCAGACCAATGCCAACTGTAGCTCCAATTGATAGCATCACTTCTACGTGGTGAAGAACAAGAAACAAAGTGGAGGGGGACTACACATAGTCCCACCTCATAAGTGGATGAATAGTAGGTCATGCATAAACGGTAACTCACACCCTCACTGCCTGCCTAAGAAACAGGGGGTCTAGTACCAACCTACTTACTACTATACGCACGGCCACCTGCCTACGCACGCATGGGTGTCGACCTGCACCCTTGTCTCCTCTTGGCTCCTATTCGAGAAAAAAGGAGGAGGCTGGTTATTGAGTGAAAATTCGTCGTGAAAAGGTTTGAGTGTCGAAACTCGTCGTCGTAGTTCGATTTGCGAGAAAATTCGTCAATCAGATAATATTTATAGTCAAAACTCGAAAGGAGTCCCAGGACGAATACGAGGAGGTGAAAGTTTGGTTTCAAAAATGCACATTTCATTTTTTTTCTTTTTGTCATTTTTTATATTTTCTTATTTTTTCGTATTTTTATCAAGCAAGAGATTAGGTCAATGAATATTTTATCTACTTGCAAAAAAAGAGAGAGAGAAGCAATCATATTTTTGATAAAATGTTTCTACAACTATGAGCAGGAAAACTACACTACAAAAGCGAAACGATAGAGATAGGTAAGAAGAATTCCCCTCGACAGTCACTTAGAGGATGGCTTGCTTTGATGGTACCCCAAAGAAGGTGGTGGGGAGCGGGACGAGGGAGAATGATAGGGAAGGAAGGAGGATGGGGCAATACGTCGTAACAGTGAGATCTTCTTTTGGAAGGAGGTGAAAAGATGACCGTGGGATGCTCCACGAATGGAGATGAGAGGTGGGAAAACTATGTCATTTTCAAATCTAGAGGAGCATCCCAGGTTTGGGACAAGCCCTCTCTAGAGAGTTGGAGGTGGTGAGGAGAAGAAAGGAAGAGATGAAGAAGAATGAGATGGGTAGGGGTCCTTTTAAAGGGAGGAAAGGATCACTATCATATATAGGACATTTAGCGACAGTCATAAATGTCACTGAAGATCTGATGGGAACACCATCATGAGCCCTAACTAGCTTATTTTGACTTACAAAAGAGAATAAAAGCTCCTACATAACCAAGTGAAGGGCCTAACTCAAGGAATAACTGGTTTGAAAGAAAAGCAAGAAACAAATGGTAAAACTGCAATTTTACCATTGCAGTACAATAATAAAATTTCTCAAGGGTTAAACATGGGTCAATTGGTTTTAACAAGACAAAAAGGGGTTTGGTTCAATCAGAAAAGGTTTAATGTGAGATTTAGGAATTAAATGGCTTCTTATAACTCTAAAATGGACCCACTTAATTTAACAAGGTTCTGATCATGATAAAATTCAAATAAATCCTCTAAAATTCATGAAAAAATATTCTCTAGGGATTAGAATCTTCAATTTGACCTTTAGAACCTTTGTTGACCTAAATAGGGGTCCTAGTCAAACATTTGCCTTAAATTGGATCTATGTGCAAAATTTCCAGTCGTACGTGGTCAAAACTAAAATCCAACTTCACCATTAGATTCCTTAGGTTCAAATTAGGCTTATACCAAAATTTTCACCTAAGGGGAGTTCACCTTGACCTACTTTACAAAATAGTCCGACCCAATTACTTTTATAACCCTAGCTTTTGATAACCTTGTAGACACCCCCCATCTTCTTCGTTGTTCATTGTAGTTAGGTCCCTCCACCATTACAACAAAGGAATCCTACTCAAGCAAGGGTTCAAGAGGGATATCTTCTTGATTCCTCAGAGAATCCTTCTCAAATTTGAAAGGGAGATCCTTTGAGGAATTCCCAATCTTGTGAACCTAATTATGCGCTTTGATTCCCACCCAATCTCTCATGTGAATGCATGTGAGATTTGGGTATCCCTCGACCTTCTAAGTTCGGCGAGGTTGCCGTGCTTGGAAGCCTGCCTTCCGAGCTCAAGGCCCTCAGCCTACGACTATTTAAAGGTCCCCAAATCCTCCCGTCCTTCCCGAGCTTGTTTTGGCCTGAGATTACCCCCAAAATTCCTCCTCTCCCCTCTAGCCAAAAAACCCACAAGCTCCGACGACTCTTCCTCCCTCTTCTTGTTGCTCTGCCACCATACCAGTGGCAGAGTTGTCTCCGCCTCCTTCTTCCACGTCGCGCCATACTTGCACCCATGCCTATCTCCCTCTCGTCGTCGCTGCCTCTCTATCTTAGGGTCTTCATCTCCGGCGATGGCATACACACGCCATCTGCCCCTCTGCCTCCCCCTTCATCCAGCCACTCACAGGTAAGTCTCCTTCCCCTACTCTTTCTTCTCCCCTTATCAATTTCTATTTTCACCCCTCGACAACCCGATTTTGCTTTCGCTATATTGTAATGCAATATTTATAAACACGATTTCGCTTTCGACTAAACATTTTGGTATCGTTGCTGGGGAGCAATGAACAATTTTGAAACTTTCATTACAGCTTTTGATTCAGTACTAACTTCATCTATTTTTTATGTTGTGATTACTTCAGGGGAAGAAAAGAAGACAGCTGCACAACAACGACACCAGGGCCAGGTAATTTCTCATTATCCCTCTCTCTTAATCCCCTCAATTCTAAAAAGGAAAACAAAGAGAAAATCAATTGTGGGCTACTTGCTTTCCATATCTAGTAAGTCACCAAAGTTGCCTGATTTTAATTTCAACACAATTTGAATTGTGCATCCATTTAAGGTAACTAGGGCAAGCACCTTCTTGATTGAGCCCTAGATACCATCTTTGTGGCAAGTAAATTGGACCAATTAGAGCCAACTTAAGGATTCCAATCTACGATTTTTTGGGACACATCTCCTCTAAAGCAAGAATCAAAATTTTCAAAAAGAGGTGTGCCTAAGCCATGTTTGAAGAGATTTATCCAAGAAAAACCATAAGAAAATCAAGCCCTCAAGTCACTTGAACCCTAAAAGAAAGGACCTAAAAGCTCTCAAAGGACAAAAAGGTGAAGTTGATCCCTTAGGTCAGCCAACCTTGAAATTAGGTCACTTTTTGCACTTAAAAGATCTAAAGTTCAAGTGGAACCCTAAGCACCTTGATCTTAAGTAAAAGTGGTAGACTTAAGAGGTCAAGGTCCCCATTCTAGTCTACCTAGAATCTCACTGACAAGAGAGGTCAGGTGGGGGAAACCCTACAACTTGTGGGGACGCTCTACCAAGTAGGGGTCTTTGCAGGACTCTCCCTCTCTGCCTGCCCAGGTATTTCTCAGGTGGACGGCCTATCTGACTAAGGGGTATCATTCTCCCCGAACCTCTATCGTCATCCAAATTTTTTTGGGTGTCTCGAATGGGTCCAGCACATTCTAAACTCATCTAATCCTTCGGTGCATGTTTGGTAAGAGGTCCTTAAGACCTCCTTTCGAAATCCACTCCCATCAAGGCTAAGCCTCGACGCCCGTGTTTGTGCAGCAACCCCACCACATAGATCTCTCCTCTGATTCATCAGAACCAAGTTCTCCTTCTTCCATCATGGCACAACCAATTGAAGAAGAGAACAACCTTGAACACTAACTTCATCACTTCAATGATCTATTCCAAAACTTTGTAAACTAGACGCAGCATCCTATGATGCGAGATCACTATAACACCGCTGTAGTGGCAATTGAGCCTTGAGTCCAAATCCCAGCTAGAGGTCCTAATTCTGAACTCAAGGCCAGCATGATTCATGCCATTCGAAAATTCCATGGCCTTATCTCTGAGGATCCCTTCCAGCACATCAAACAACTCAAACATCTAGCCCAGACCTTCGGGTTAGATGTACAAAATCAAGATATTCTGTTCGTGAAGATGTTTTCCTTCTCCCTCATGGACAAGGCTGCTCATTGGTATTAGACTCAAAGAAGTCCGATCAACACATGGGTTGAACTCCAGTCTGAATTTTTGAACAAGTTCTTCCCCGTTGGCCAGACGAATGCCTTGCGCCACCAGATCACTCACTTCACTCAAAAATCGGAAGAACCTCTTCATGAGGCATGGGACCGATTCTTGGATCTCATGTGAAAGTTCCCCCATCATGGTGTTCCTAAATGGGAACAAGTCTAGTCTTTTTGCTAGGAACTCCGTAAAGACATTCGATTGTCCGTCAATGCAAATTGCAGAGGAAACATCATGGGTCAACATGAAGACACGATGTGGGAGATTCTCGAGAATATGTGCGAGAACTCCATCAATAATCACTCCATGGGCTTATTCGACCGGACGAATGCCCACGCATCGACGAATCCTAGGGGAGCACATGAGACGTAGGGCCTGTCCGCATCCGTCGACTTGCAACTGATGGGCAGTCGGTTGGACAAGATCTCTATCATAGAGAAGAAGGTGGACGAGCTGACTCGGCATCTGCAGCTAGCCACCTCTGTGCTAAATTCATTTGCACAGCCACCTCTTGCGAGGGAAACTATGTAGAACATCTAGCATTGATCTTATCAGGGGATGGACCCATATCCACCCCCGTCTGACTCTAGGACCGAAGGGACCTCTGATCTAGTCTATTCTTGTTGAGGGAACTCTGAACCCTCATACTCTGATTTATCTAAGGCTCCTTAGACCTGCGAGGACCTCAATGCCATCCAAAATGACCCATTCTCCAATACCTATAACCCTGGATGGTGGAATCATCCCAACTTCCTGTAGGCGGGAAATTCTCATAATCAAAGACCACCTTATCAATCCCGTTCACAAGCTCCTCGTCCATATCAGCCGCCTCTACCTCGACCCAACCCCACCTATCAATCTGGGCCAAACCAAGTAGATCAAATGACTCTTATCCTTCAAACTCTGGCTGACATTTAGAAAATGAATACGGCAATGCAAAAATAGAACAAGGACGAGATCAGAAAGGTTCGCAATCAACTCACCTAGATGATGAATTCCCGCCAACTTGGCACACTCCCTTTGCAACCTTTACCGAATCCAAATAGTGTGCCGACCTAGAGGCGTGTTATGAACCCAAATCTAGGCCATGCCCACATGATTTATCAGGCCCCTCCTATTCCATCACGCGACAGGATGGAAGCTTCGACATCTTACGCTGGATTTCAACAGCAACCACCTATTCTACCAACCCCAAACCAAAACCAGGCAGGACTAAATTCCCTAACAACCCGTAGTGGAAAAGCAACTCAAGACCCACCTTATCCAAACCACTCCAAGCCTGGTAGTAACCCAAGCCCTAGGATAGTTATCCAAGATACCCTTATCCCAGATCAAGAACCTGGACCTATTCTAGAGGAACCAACCAAGGTTCCAATTCCTGAGGCCTTGACCAAGGGAAAGAGGATAACCGAACCCGTGGCTCCTGAGGAGGATCTGGTCAAGCTCTTTGAACAGGTCCAAATAAACATCCCCTTGGTGGATGTAATCCACCACGTACTAGCTTACGCACAATTTCTAATAGACGTGTGTACACCTAAGCGTAAGCTGCAAACCAAAACTGGAAGTTCGATCTTACTGTTAGAGCAAGCCAGCTCTGTAATATTAAGCAAACTCCCACCAAAGGCTAAAGACCCAGGTACTCCCCTGATTTCATGTACTATTGGTGATACCAAATTCGACAGAGCCTTATTAGATCTAGGTGCCCCTATAAACCTAATACCTACATCCCTCCTTGACCACCTTGAAGAATCTAAGCTTAAACAGATAAAGGTGACATTGCAGTTAGCCAATCGATCCATCAAGTCACCTAAAGGAGTACTCAAGGATGTCATTGTTAAGGAATGGGATTTCTACTTCCCGGTGGATTTTATAGTCTTGCATATGGATGCACCTAAAAACCCAAGGGATACACTGATTGTAGTAGGGATACCTTTTCTAGCCACTACTAAGGCCAATATAAACTGTGAGGAGGGCCAAATAGAACTAAAATTAGGGAACCAAACACTGAAGATTGACATCTTTAAGGCCCAACAAGGGATTAATTGCAGTGTTATAGAACAAATATGTGATATCAAAGCCGTGGTTGTTGAACCGTATATCGAGGACAACCTGATTATTCCCGATCAACCACCAAAAGATCAAAATACGCAAACAGAGGAGTCTGACCTTTATCTAAATGCACCCATAACTCCTTCCCTTGCTCCTGACACACACTCGGAATAGCCCGCTGCTGCTGATAACCCCATTCTCGAACTCAAGCCTCTTCCCGACCATCTGAAATACATACTTTTGGGTTCCAATCAGATGTTTCATGTGATTATCAACTCCAGACTAACACCTGACCAGGAATCCTATCTGATTACTGTTCTCCAGCAACATCGTAGAGCCATTGGATGGACTCTCGATGATTTGACTAGCATTAGTCCCTCTTACTACACACATCAAAGAGGGCACATGACCTTCGCGAGAAATGCAGAGACGTTTGAATCCTAATTTACAGGAGGTCGTGAAAAAGGAGATCATTAAGTGGTTAGATGCAGGGATCATCTACCCAATCTCCAATAGTCAGTGGGTGAGTCCAATGCAGGTTGTGCCTAAGAAGGCAGGACTCACCATCTTGACGACTGAAACCAGTGAGGTCATACTGACCCGTATGGCAATCTTGTGGAGAGTTTGCATTGATTACAGAAGACTCAACTCCTCCACGAAGAAGGATCATTTCCAACTACCGTTTATTGATCAGATCCTCAGGAAAATGGCAGGAAATAGGTTCTTCTACTTTCCTGATGGGTACTCTGGTTATAGCCAAGTGGCAATCCATCTTGAGGACTAAGAAAAAACCACCTTCACCTGCCCCTTTAGGATGTATGCGATCCGAAGGTTGCCGTTCGGTCTCTACAATGCACCTGCGACTTTTCAGCGATGCGTGCTTGCCATATTCTCAGATATGGTAGGTGATTATCTGGAAGTCTTCGTCGCTGACTTTTCAGTATTCGGAGCATCATTTGTTGATTGCCTCTTACACTTGGTTCAAATCCTTAGGCGGTACATTGACGTGAATCTGGTTGTTTCCTGGGAAAAGAGCCATTTCATGGTGCCTGAAGGAATTGTCCTGGGACATCTGATTTCAGAGAAAAGCATCCAAGTCGATTGAGCCAAGGTGAACTTGATTTCCAAACTCCCTATGCCCATCTCGATCAAGGACATCCGATCCTTTCTGGGGCACGTCAGTTTTTACCTTCAATTTATCCCTGATTTTTCGAAAATCGCATGCCTCCAAAATACTCTTCTCTCCAAGGATGTACCTTTCAAAATCTCTAAGGAATGCACTCAAGCATTTGGGATCCTCCGTGACCAAGTTACCCAAGCCCCGATCCTACAAACCCCTGATTGGTCTCAACCCTTTGAGATTATGTGTGATGCATTTGATTTGCCGTAGGAGCAGTATTAGGGCAGAAAATTGATGGGAAACTGGCGGTCGTTTACTATGCTAGCAAAACACTTGACAAGGCTCAGTGTAACTACACAGTTACTGAGAAAGAGCTGCTAGCCATAGATTTTCCCTAGAAAAATTCAGATCTTATCTCCTGGGTCCCGTGTTATCATCTACTCGGATCACACAGCTGTGAGGCATCTCCTTGCAAAGAAGGATGGGAAACCTTGATTAATCCACTAGATCTTACTGTTGTAAGAATTTGACCTCGAGATTTGTGACAAAGTGAGAAAATAGAACGTGGTAGCTTATCACTTGTCCTGCCTTCCTTCTGAGATCATCGACCCTTCCAGACCGATCATAGAACATTTTCCCGATGAGCACCTTCTGACTATCAATGTAGGGCTTCCATGGTTTGCTGATATAGTAAACTACTTGGCATCACATCAGATCCCATCCGATTAGCCGAAGGCTGAGAAGGACAAATTTCTTTCCGATGCCAAGTATTACTTTTGGGAAGACCCGTATCTTTTCTGCATCGGTGCTGATCAAATAATTCTACTGTGTCACAGAGGCGGAAATCCAACACATACTCTCTTTCTGCCATGACCAGGTATGCGGTGGACACCTTTCAAGACATAAAACTGCAACAAAGGTCCTTCTGTGCGGCTTCTACAGGCCTACAATTTTCATCGATGCATACAATCAATGTAAGGCATGTACCCGTTGCCAGACCTTGGGCAACATGAGCCACTGAGATATGATGTCTTTACAGTCGATTCTGGTATGAGAAATTTTTGACATTTGGGGGATTGATTTTATGAGGCCCTTCCCTATCTAGGATGGCTTCGAATTCATTTTACTCATTGTTGACTATGTGTCCAGATGGATCGAAGCCATTCTGACCCGAACCAATGATCATAAAGTTGTTATCAAATTCATTCACCAGAACATCTTCTCATTGTTCGGGATTCCACGTGCGATAATTTTCGATGGAGGGACCCATTTCACAAATGCTCAGTTCAAGTCACTGATGACCAAATATGGGGTGTCACACCGAATCTCTACTCCTTTCCACCCCCAAACTATTGGTCTAGTTGAGCTATCAAACCGGGAGATCAATAAAATCCTCCAGGTTACTGTTTGACCTGATAAGAAGGATTGGTCATCCCAGATTCTGGAAGCTTTGTGGGCTTATAGGATCACCCACAAGACCCAATTAGGTATGTCTCCCTTCATATTGGTGTACGGGAAGGTGTGTCACCTCCCCGTCAAATTGGAGCATAAAGTCTATTAGGCAGCACGGGACTACAATGTAGATCTTTCTATGGCTAGAACCCATAGAAAGCTTCAAATGAGCGAGATCGATGAATTACGCCATGATGCGTGTGAGAACTCGTGAATTTACAAATAGCGGGTTAAAGCCTTTCACGACAAGCACATATCTAGAAAGATCTTTCATCTTGGTCATAAGGTCCTACTATTTGATGCTAGACAGAAACTGTTCCCAGGAAAACTACGATCAAAATGGATCAGACCCAACTTAGTTCGACGAATCTTTGGAAATGGAGGCATTGAAATCAGTCCACTCAGCCACGATTCCGAACCCTTTGTCATGAACGATCAGAGACTCAAACTGTTCATT
Source organism: Thalassia testudinum (assembly GCA_037157565.1). Classification (NCBI taxonomy): domain Eukaryota; kingdom Viridiplantae; phylum Streptophyta; class Magnoliopsida; order Alismatales; family Hydrocharitaceae; genus Thalassia; species Thalassia testudinum. Next base: position 61,761,177 of record JAZHRO010000014.1, read on the forward strand.
GACGTGACTGATACAAATTTGGCTAAGATGTCCTTTATCCTCCATTCTCCCTAAGCTCATTGCGCCCAGTCGATGGCGTAAAACTCAATGCTTAACGGGAGGCAACCCGTCATTCTTGAAAAGATCAAAACCTTTCTTGACATTTCTATGCTAAGTTCATATTGCACTTTAGGGTTCATCCATTAGAATAGCCAACTCCACCTCAGGTACCTGTACCCGAGTCAAGAAAATCGTTCGCAATAGTTACCTTGACCCATTCGCCCCCTAGGACCTATCCTAATGAATGAACTAAGCTGAAGTCAAACCTAATTTACACTGGGGACATTGCAAATCGTAGGCATCGGGGGGTATGAAAGTGCAAAACTTCATGAAAACTCATCTCACAAGAAAAGGTTTCAACAAAAAATCACATATCACAAAAAACACCAAAAAGAAAAATCTTGAAAAAGAAAAAAAATTGAGGAAAGAGAAAATTCTTGAGGCCATACAAACCATAAGGGGGAAAAGAGCAAAATGACAAAAAAGGAGCAAAAAAAGAAAAAGAAAAAGAATAAGTCATTAGTAAGAAATGAAGGGATTAACCAAAGTTCTATACCACATCGAGGAAAAGAAAATTGAAGGAAAAAGTGCTAATGAGACACAAAAGAGATTAGAATGAATGCTGATCTTAGGCTTTTTGGGCTAAACTCTTAGGCTTAAAAATTCAAGTACCCACTAAAATCTGGATAATCCTCAAGAGGTTGGGGAAAATGTAAAGCTTAAGTATTAGGTCTAAGCCTTGGGGAGTATTCGGCCTCGTTAACTGACCCTTAGTTTGCGGGACTCGGTAAGCTAAGCACCCAAATCCACACACAGTCTGGTTCAGTGCGCAAAACTATCAAAATCACACAAAAGCGTTTAAATGTTCTGAAAAGAGTTGCCTAGATTAGGAGCAATCGATCAACAGAAGTTGGATAGATTAGGATGAGTTCCCGGTGCGGAGAGGCGGGAAATACCCCTCGAAGATGCGTAACAACATATCGTCTCCTCAGTGCTTGTCTCCTAGGATATTTACATATCCTACTGGGGGCACGTAAGCACCCAGCTGGTTCAGATCCCATGGGTAGCATTATCACGAAATGTCGATCGCCAGGGTCTGGATTTGGCTACAGAATGCCATGGGTGGGATTATCTCGAAATCTTGAAAGCCAGGGTTCTAGGGGTTGCCATGGGCAGTGCTATCATGAAGCATCAATAGCCAAGGACCTTTGAGGATTGATGATGGGGATGAGGAATCCGATACAGACCATATTGAGAAGCCAATCCAAAGCTAGAAATAAAAAGAAAAGAGAGAGAAAACTCTCCAAACAAATAAATCCTCTGTGATGTAAACACATTTACACTACTTAAAATGTCTATTTATGCATGTTCTTAAGCATAGGATTGCATTTCATGATATAAATATTGCATTACATGCATCATCTTGCATTTAGAGTAGCTTGAATAAAATGGAGGTTAATTGTCTCCTTTTATGTGCTTGGACAGGGCAAATATTTTATCGGGGCCTCGGATCAAAGATCCAACCGTATGGATATGATCAGGGCGACGATTGGAGTTCAACGACTCCAAGATCGCCCTAATCAGGCATCCGTAGCATCAGATAGAGACCGGGGAACCCTAGAAGATCAAGGGCCAGGATGGTGTAAATCCGCACTTCAGATGGAAAATCCGACCACACGGATGAATTCGGATCGACGATCGCAGCCGAACGACACAAAAATCGAGTCAATCCGACATCCGTGGCACCATCTACAACTTCCAGATGATGGACGGCCAAGATGGCGCCACGTGGCGCCATCCCAGCTGCCCAATCGGCCGCAGGAGTCCTGTGAAGATCGCGCAACGTCTCCTCTCCGCCGTTGGATCTCGATCCAACGGCTGCGGTCGCGCGCGTTTAAAAACGTCCGCGTGACCATTTCGCCGCGTAGCGCAGCGGCTACGCAGCTGCGGGCGAAGCGGAGGTCGCGGGTTCGAGCCGCGGAGAGGGGGGTCGAAGGCGCGGGCGAGCGGGCGCGCACGAGCGTCGGATGAAGATCCAACGGCCGCGCGCGCCCGATAGCGCCGACGCGCAATTGGACGCTCTGGTGGGCGCGCGATCGCACGCGGGCGGCGCGCTCGGCAGCGGGCGCGGACGTGATCTAAGCCGTCCGATCTCGCAATCGGACGGCTGAGACGACGCGGACGTGCGTCTGCGTTACGCGCGCAGGCCAGCCGAGCGGGCGCGCGTGGGTGCGGCGGCGACGGCGACGGCGGGGCTTTAGCGACGGTTTTATCCGTCACTAAAGACCCCTTATTTATTATTTTGAAGATGTAATGTCCATTTTGCCCCCACTCCTTGCAACTATAAAAGGAGACCCCCTCCATACGAAATTTTCATCCCTTCCTTCTCCTCTCTACCTCTCCAAAGCTCAAGAGAAGCTTGTCCCACACCCGGGATGCTTCTCGCGAGATAAAGTCCAAATTTTCGTCCCCCTTCGGAAGTGGATCCCGCGACGACGACGACGTGCTGCTTCGTTCCCGTTCTTCTGCTTCGTCCTCCTTCGTCCCGCTTCGTTCTCCTTCGTCCAGGCGTCGTCCCGTCCGGCTCGTCCTCCAAGCGACCGTCGAGGAGGATTTCTCTCTCCTTATTCTTTTTACTGCTTTCTAGTATAGATTTACTACTTTCTAAGAGTAGTCTATTCGTCCTCCGAGCGATCGTCGAGGAGGACATTTCTCCTTCCATTCTTTTAATGCTTTCTAGAGTAATTGTTTTATGTTTTCTAGTTGTAATGAAAGAACTCTTTTATGATAAATTCCTTGTCTATTCTACATCTCATTTTGATTTGCATGTATAGTATTCCTTCTCTCTCTCTTACTCCCTCTCTCTCTTTTATTTGTTGTAGATACTTAGATAGTTTAAATTAAATTTCTTTGTGACAAAATAAAAAGAAACGCGAAGTTTTTAAATCAAACGTTCGCCTCCCTGTGTTCGACCCGGAATTCTTATTTCGGTATAAATTTTATTTGTTGAACACGAATCCTTCGCTTTCGAACTACAACGACGGGGTTTTCCAAAAACAAACACGTTAGCGTAGATTCGTCTCGCTCAACATTTTGGCGCCGTTGCCGGGGAGGCAACGCTCTTTGATTTCTCTTCGCGTTTTGTAACTTACAAATCATTTATCTCACTTTTCTCCTTTCTTATTGTAATTGCAGGTACTCTTTTGAGACAGGCAAAAGCGGTAGATCGGAGTAAAGTGCTGTGGAAGGTTTTGTAAGTTACCCCCCACCTCCCACCCATTAGATTTCATTTCATCACATAATAATTCAAACATCAATCAACCTAGGTGTTCTTATAAACTCTAAGGTTAGATTGTTTGTTGTTTGACATCCATACTCACTCCAACCCCCACATTAAAAAAAAAAAAAAATAATAATAATAATAATAAAATAAAAAAATAAAAAAAAATCTCACAGAGGTACACAACCTCATCTGATTTTCTAACTCAACCGGTAAACCAATCTTAGGAGCCGGTACACACATCCAAACACATAATCGAGTAGAAATCAGATTGGGTAATCATTTGTGTGCCTAATTAGGTGGTGCATCAGGCCAGTTGTTTGAGTTGTTTGGGCCGCACCACTTCAAATAAAATCAACTCATCTAGTAGCTGCCAATTAGGTTCAACTCTTAGGGATCTACCAGGCACTCCACATTCTTTTTAAACTTTAAAGGAAAATATCTTCACCTGTGCTTGCAAAACCTGGTGTGCCAATGAAACTTGATTGAAAACACCTAAAGTTGAATCCTAAAAGCTACTAAGCAAGATTTGAACCTTAAAATTCACCACATCAAAAATAATCTTGCTTGAAAACCACTGGTTGTGCACGCACACACAAAGCAATCAATCATTAAGGGCACAACCCATTTAAAGGGCCCATCACATTCCAAAGCACATTCAAACCTAGCCCTAAATAAAACAGAGTAGACGTTGGCCTTAAGGATTGGACTCGCTCTTCAGAACTCAGAACGAGATTATTTTCGATTAGTCTGTTTCTACTGTTCAATCTGATGTCTAGCTAGGGGAGCAGAGTCAAACGATCGCGGCTGGGGGGGTACACTAGGAACCGGAGGCGGAAGCCGAAGGAAGAACCTTCTCCCCAGTCCCTCCTTCTAACTGGTTGGATTGAACAGACAGAAGTAGATCAAATCGTTCCTTTATCTCAAGACGGGTTTTGAGAGTCTGTAGGTCTGTAGGCTAACCCATTTAAGGACAGGTTTGATTGTTTGTATTGCAGGGCACCTTTCTTCCTCCCGTATCTCATGAATCCTTCCACATATTTCACGCATTCCCGCTCTTTCCCTCCTGTTGTAAATTATCCTCAACATGACGATTATCCCAATTCGTATTGTAATAGACTATCAGTTAGTTGGGATAATTCGGATTGGGGATACAATTCCGGACCCCCGTGTTTAGGGTTTAACCCTGAACACTTTGATTCTCAATTCTATCCTTCTCAGAGTTGCATCGATTATAGATCGTCCTCCTTTCATGAACAACCTAATGCGATCTACAATCAAGAAGGATACACTGATCCTTACCCATCCTCTGATTTCACTGCCTTTAGGTCATCTCCATCTTATGAACAATCTGAAATGATCTATTATCAGGATGGGTATAACGAATCTCAATTCGTTAATTCCTCTACATTGATGTCAAACCCGCCCAACCCTGAACCAACTCATTTGGTTCAGGTTAATCAGGTTCAAGATAAGGTTCTGGCTAACTTGAGGAATATCATTCAATCTTTAGAAGTTCAGCCAATACCTTGCATTGAGAGATTGGAGCCCCTGATTGAAATGATTGATGATTTAAACAAGTCTTTGTTGGATTGGCTCCAGGATGTTAAGGATAAGAACCCGGGTGAGTTTCTACTTGGGAAATTAGCGAAATTGAGGATGAGATTCGTGGTTGCTTTGATTCAATCTTGGAATAATTCCCAGGATGAACTCTCTTCAGGAAAGCTAATGATAGAACCCGCTCAGGCACCTGTTGGGGGGGACACGTGTTACGAAGCTGACCAGATTGAATTAAAACATCCAATTAAGGATGATTTGATTTCTTCACCTGAAATCCCTGAGCCGGGTTACGAGGAAACGTATGTCTCCTTGGAACGCAAAGTGACAAATGATTTTGGGACATACATTGATACGGATCCTGATGGTGAAGATTCAAGTTACGAAGTCTCACACGAGTTTTCAAATCACGATTTTTGTGAGACGATTGGGCCTGAGGAATCTGATAGATCATTTGATAGCCCAATAACTGAGGAAACTGATCTTATTAGGGCACACGATACAGATCCAGAATCGCATTTTCTGGAGGAATTAATTCAATGCCCTGATTATCAGTTACACCCTGTTGAGCTTATTGATGATTCTAATTCTGAGATAATTAGACCCAAGTCAATTTTGATTTTGCCACATCATCTAGACTTGGAGATTTCAGACGGGGTGATGAATATACAAGAGGTCATGGAATTTGATATGCCGAATGAGGAGGATAGGAGCTGGGAAATTCTGATTTGGAAAGTCAATTTTGGAGGAAATAGAAGATTGAGTCGAAGGGTTCCTTTTAAACTGAAACCATCAAATCAGAACCCTTACGACATTTGTTTCGAGGATGTCAAACTCAAGCACACATTTAACGATTATCCTTTTGAGCTTCAATTCTCTGTAACCCGACATTTTGGCCTTGGGTTGCATCCTCACAAATCGCAGGCCCGACCCCGCTTGCATTCTGATTTTAGGTTTTGGGTAATTTTTATCCAGAACCTAAGATATTTTCGATTATGGGGTGTGGGTCTGCACCACAATCTGGTCCACATCTGTGGACCTCTGCTGACAGGTCAGAGGATTCTTCTGTTCATTTTAATTCTGACCTGCACATGTGAATTCTTCATTTCTTTTCTTTGTATAGTGTGCCTAGCTGAAGGCACTAAACTCAGCACATATACAGTTCTTTTTCATTTTCATCTGGGAGCGGACCCGATATCCACGCAATTCAGGTGCTTTCTACGCTTTTCCACTCTGTTTTATGTCTTTTTAATATAATGAGGACATTGCATTAGATAGGCATGGGGGGATGGATATTTATCTTTGAATTCATTTGTCAGCTCCGTAGATTTGTTTTATTTTATATAAAAAAAAAAAAAAAAAAAAAATCAAAATTAGGAAAGAGAATTTGGGTTTAAGAAAATTTTTGATCTTAAGAAATACTATATTATGTTCTGAACACAAAGACCCTTCAGGTCTTTGGACTTAATCAGCCTATGTATCCACTAAAATGTGGATTTGTTTTTCGAGTTCTCGCCAACTTGAATTTTATTATAATTGGAATAAATAAGTTTGGGTGATAAGTACACGACTTGTCAACCCGCCCTCTGATTTAAGGGAATTTTGAGTTTTAAGCATCTACACACTTTCTTTGCACTGACTCGTTGTTTGGCGATTTTAACGGAAATTGGGTAGCTAATGAACCTTCTAGGGTGATATGGCTGGCAAGTTATCGTGGGTAACAGCCCATAGGTAGGTTGTCCAGAGCCCAGTCACTGGACCTTTCTCTTTTTGCTGCCTTTAGGTAAATCTTAGACCAGGGAAGCCACCTACTTAAAAAAAAAAAAAAAAAAAAAAATCAAAAAGGAGAAAAGAACAAAAAGAAATAAGCCACACTTCGCCGCACGAGTATGGCTGGCAAGTTGTCGGTGGTAACAGCTCATCGACCGGTTGTCCAGAACCCAGCTCAGAAAATGCACTAAAAATTCCCAAAACACTTAGGAAGAAGCGGAGAAGTAGAATAAATCGGGGAGATATACACTGGATTCACCCTTGTGTTGACCCCGTTAAAAAAAATAAAAGTAGGGAGAAAGCTACCGGTTGAAAAGATACACCTTTAGGCAGAATTCTTTTTGAGGTCACCTAGAGGCGTAGAAATCCGAAGTCCGTTTTAATTGCCGGTCAACGAGTCTATCACAATCACAATAAGATGCTTAAAACTTAGGGTTCTCATCAAATCTTGGGTGAGTTGAATGGCCGTAGAAAGCCACTCTTAAACCCTAAAATTTGAAAATCTAAAAAAAAAAGAGTAAAAACAGAAAAAGAAATTTTTCTTTGAATAAGGCGAGGCTTGAGGCGGTCTGCATTTTGGCTGATACCCGGGCACTGTTGTGTCTTTGAAAGTTCAGTTCTTAAGTAGACAATTTCTTAATGATTGAAAATAACTCAGGTCCAAATAATCTAACCTAATTTTTTATAAATAGCATATAGTTTTTGCTAGGGACTAGCAAAAGATAGGCATGGGGGTATGATGTAAACACATTTACACTACTTAAAATGTCTATTTATGCATGTTCTTAAGCATAGGATTGCATTTCATGATATAAATATTGCATTACATGCATCATCTTGCATTTAGAGTAGCTTGAATAAAATGGAGGTTAATTGTCTCCTTTTATGTGCTTGGACAGGGCAAATATTTTATCGGGGCCTCGGATCAAAGATCCAACCGTATGGATATGATCAGGGCGACGATTGGAGTTCAACGACTCCAAGATCGCCCTAATCAGGCATCCGTAGCATCAGATAGAGACCGGGGAACCCTAGAAGATCAAGGGCCAGGATGGTGTAAATCCGCACTTCAGATGGAAAATCCGACCACACGGATGAATTCGGATCGACGATCGCAGCCGAACGACACAAAAATCGAGTCAATCCGACATCCGTGGCACCATCTACAACTTCCAGATGATGGACGGCCAAGATGGCGCCACGTGGCGCCATCCCAGCCGCCCAATCGGCCGCAGGAGTCCTGTGAAGATCGCACAACGTCTCCTCTCCGCCGTTGGATCTCGATCCAACGGCTGCGGTCGCGCGCGTTTAAAAACGTCCCGTGACCATTTCGCCGCGTAGCGCAGCGGCTACGCAGCTGCGGGCAAAGCGGAGGTCGCGGGTTCGAGCCGCGGAGAGGGGGGTCGAAGGCGCGGGCGAGCGGGCGCGCACGAGCGTCGGATGAAGATCCAACGGCCGCGCGCGCCCGATAGCGCCGACGCGCAATTGGACGCTCTGGTGGGCGCGCGATCGCACGCGGGCGGCGCGCTCGGCAGCGGGCGCGGACGTGATCTAAGCCGTCCGATCTCGCAATCGGAAGGCTGAGACGACGCGGACGTGCGTCTGCATTACGCGCGCAGGCCAGCCGAGCGGGCGCGCGTGGGTGCGGCGGCGACGGCGACGGCGGGGCTTTAGCGACGGTTTTATCCGTCACTAAAGACCCCTTATTTATTATTTTGAAGATGTAATGTCCATTTTGCCCCCACTCCTTGCAACTATAAAAGGAGACCCCCTCCATACGAAATTTTCATCCCTTCCTTCTCCTCTCTACCTCTCCAAAGCTCAAGAGAAGCTTGTCCCACACCCGGGATGCTTCTCGCGAGATAAAGTCCAAATTTTCGTCCCCCTTCGGAAGTGGATCCCGCGACGACGACGACGTGCTGCTTCGTTCCCGTTCTTCTGCTTCGTCCTCCTTCGTCCCGCTTCGTTCTCCTTCGTCCAGGCGTCGTCCCGTCCGGCTCGTCCTCCAAGCGACCGTCGAGGAGGATTTCTCTCTCCTTATTCTTTTTACTGCTTTCTAGTATAGATTTACTGCTTTCTAAGAGTAGTCTATTCGTCCTCCGAGCGATCGTCGAGGAGGACATTTCTCCTTCCATTCTTTTAATGCTTTCTAGAGTAATTGTTTTATGTTTTCTAGTTGTAATGAAAGAACTCTTTTATGATAAATTCCTTGTCTATTCTACATCTCATTTTGATTTGCATGTATAGTATTCCTTCTCTCTCTCTTACTCCCTCTCTCTCTTTTATTTGTTGTAGATACTTAGATAGTTTAAATTAAATTTCTTTGTGACAAAATAAAAAGAAACGCGAAGTTTTTAAATCAAACGTTCGCCTCCCTGTGTTCGACCCGGAATTCTTATTTCGGTATCAATTTTATTTGTTGAACACGAATCCTTCGCTTTCGAACTACAACGACGGGTTTTCCAAAAACAAACACGTTAGCGTAGATTCTCCGCTCAACACTCTGTCTCTCACTTGCAAAAAATGCACTACAAACTAAACTGAGGCTAAAATACTTCTCAAGCCCTGGTGCTTTAACCGCGAAGTCCAACAAACCTTAGGATAGTTCTTGTGGGCCTTAGAAACCTTCGCAGAAGATTGAGACTACAGCTGGTCAGGTCTAGATCTTGGTTGTACATGAGTACCTCTAGGTCTACTGTTGGCATTCTAACCTAATCAAAAGGAAAAAGAAAAAAGCACTCATCATAATATGTGAAGGAACTCATTGTCTGGAACATAACTTAAAACCTTAAAATATTGCTAACGGACTAGAAAAAGCTACGCATGGGGGTACGATGGGAATACCATCATGAGCCCTAACTGACTCATTTTGACCTAGAAAAGAGAACAAAAGCTCCTACATAATAAAGTGAAGGGCCTAAATTAAGGAATAACTAATTGGAAAGAAAAGTAAGAAACAAAGGGTAAAACTATAATTTTACCATTGCAGTACAACAACAGGATTTCTTAGGGGTTAAAAGTGGGTCAATTGGTCTTAACAAGAAAAAAAGTGGGTTCAATCAGAAAAGTGTCAATGTGAGATCTGGGAATTAAATGACTTCTTATAACCTTAAAATAGACCCACTTAATTTAACAAGGTTCTAGTCAGGATAAAATTCAACTAAACCCTCTAAAATTCATGTGAAAATATCCACTAGGGTTTAGAACCTTCAATTTGGCCTTTACAACCTATTTTGACCTAAATAGGGGTCCTAGTAAAACATTTGCCCTAAATTCCATTTTTATGCAAAATGTCCATTCAAACGTTGTCAAAACTAAGATCCAACTTCACCATTGGATTCCTTAGGTCCAAATTAGGTTTATACCAAAATTTAGACGTAATGGGAGTTTACCTTGACTTACTTTGCAAAACAGTCCAACCCAATTACTTTTATACGCCTAGCTTTTCAAAACCTTGCAGACACCCCCTATTTTCCTTGTCATTCTTTGCAATTAGGTCCCTCCACCATTACAGCAGAGGAATCCTACTCCGACGAGGATTCAAGAGGGATACCTCCTTGATTCCTCAGAGAATCCCTATCAAATTTGCAAGGGAGATTCTCTGAGGAATTCCTGATCATGTGAACCCAATTATGCACTCTGATTCCCACCCAATCTATCATGTAAACGCAAGAGAGATATGGGTATCTCTCAGCCTTCCAAGTTCGGTGAGGTTTCCGTGCTTCAAAGCTTGCCTTCCAAGCACAAGGCCCTCTGCCTGCGACTATTAAAAGGTCCCCAAATCCTCCCATCCATCCCAAGCTTGTTTTGGCCTGAGATTACCCCCAAAATTCCTCCTCGCCCCTCCAGCCAAAAAGCCCACAAGCTTCGGTGACTCTTGTTCCCTCTTCTCGTCGCTCAACCACCATACCAGTGGCAGAGTTATCTCTGCCTCCTTCCGTGTCGCGCCATACTTGTGCCTGCACCTTTCTCCCACTCGTCGTCGCTGCCTCTCTATCTCAGGGTCTTCATCTCCAGCGACGGCATATATGCACTGTCTGCCCCTCTCCCTCCACCTTTGGCCAGCCACTCACTGATGAGTCCCCTTCCCGTACTCTTTCTTTTCTCTTTATCAATTTCTATTTTCACCACTCGATAACCACATACCACCACCATCGTTTCCACCACCAGCAGACCACCGGCGAGGTGCATCCACCACTCCACGCACCCACACGCCTCGCCAACTAGCTTGGATGCTCCACCACCTTCCACTGATCATTTTCCCCCTCTCCATCGACTGCCACACGTTCCACACACTGCCCCCAAACAAACCCATCTTCACGGTCATAGAATGACCTAGGCACGCATGCCAAGGCCATCTCGCACCACACCAACACCCAAGCCACCTTCGTCGTGTCATGGTGAAGCTTTCTGAGTGATTTGATAGGGCCGTGAAGGTGTATTTGTGTCGATAGGTACAGGGGCCTTATCTGCAACTGAATCAAGCTTGAAGAAGCTTTCTATGTTTGCAAGCAGCCTCCAGGTGCCAGGAGAACAAGTCCCAGGTGTGTGGTTTTCCTTTGCGAGCAGCATCAGCCCATCTATTGAAGGCCAAAGCCCCGCAGCTTCGGCAATTAGGAGAAGACATGCTGCGTGCGTGCGAAGTAGGTGGGACGTTTAGTCCCACCTAGGTAAGTTTGGAGCGTACTGAGTGGTATAAATTATAATTGTGTTAGGGGCTTATCGCCTCCTGACACAGGGTGTGGTCCCACTCGCCCACTCCCACCTCGTCCGCGACCCCACGCTATGCGAACCTGGTATCCGACCCGACTATCCCAACACTCCTTGCGCATCACCCACGCCAGTGTGCCTGGTCACGGGCATGTCGATCCGACCCGTATACCCGAGCAGGCTCTGGGAGAGTGAGCCTAAGCAAGAAGAAAGAGAGGTGAGTTCGCGGGGAGGGTAGGGGTTAGGTTCTGCTCTTCAGGAGGGCGAAGCCAAGGATGAAGAGAAAGCCTCAGCAATGGCTAAGGGTAAAGTCACCAAGGGAGAAGAAGAGGGAACAAGAAAGAAGGAAGGAGAAGGAAGTAGAAAAGCAAAGGAAGAAGAGGGCTCGGCTAAAGTCAGAAGCAAAGAAAGAGAAAGAGACTAAAGACAAAGAAAAGAAGAAAGAGAAGCTAAGGCCAGCAATCAGAGGAAAGGAAGAAGAAGAAGAGAGAAAGAAGAAGTCAACGCCAGAAGAATCAAAAGAAGAAGAGAGCAAAAGCCAGAAGCAAAGAAGAGAAAATTATCTTACTTTTGCATCTATATTCTTATTTTTGAACCTCTATATATATTAAAACTATATTTATTGCTTCATAATTTGGTTTATCATCACATTTTATCAAATTGAAAGTTGTGTTAGTTTTTAAATCCCAATTTGCTCCCCGTGTTTGACCTCAGATTCATAGTTTTTTGAATAATAAACTTTCATTTGTTTTTCAAAGCGATTTCAACTATACTGTAACGCAATATTTATAAACCTGATTTCGCTTTTGACTAAACAATATCCATCGCAAACTTCGCTGAAGATAGCCTTGCACCCACGCTGCCACTGCGCTGGTGCGGGCTCCACGTGCCCTTGTCGTGCGTGCACGCATGATACGTGCCCATTGTTGCACCTCTGTGTGCCCATGCACTGTATGCTGTGCCTTGAGCACCTCTGCACACTGCTGTATGTGTGTGCCTCTATGCTCTCACACCCCCACACTGCTGTGTCCATGTGGTGGCATGTTCTTGTGCATGGGCAGCCTAGGTTGCGCCACATGGTGCAATCTGAGCTGTCCATCTTCTTTCCTTTGTAGTGGCTACTACAAAGGTCGAATTGGGTCGATTTTCGTGCTGTTGGGCTACGATCATTGATGAGAACCTCATCATGAACCGTAACTAGCTTACTTTGATCTAACAAAATGAACAAAAGCTGCTACATAGCCTAAAGGAAGGCCTAATTTAGGGGATCACTAGTTCAAAAAGAGAACATGAAACAAGGGGTAAAACAACAATTTTACCATTGCAGTGCATCAACGGGATTTCAAAGGGTCTAGACATAGGTCAATTGGACTTCATAAAAGAAAAAGTGGGATCGTTCAGTCAAAAAAGGGTTATTGTGAAATTTAGGAATTAAATGACATTCTATAACCCTAAAACAAACCCACTTAAATTCACAAGGCTCCACGGAAGATAAAAATTGAATAAACCCTCTAAAATTCGCGGAAAAATATCCCCTAGGGTTTAAAACATTCAATTTGGCCCTTGGAACCTATTTTGACCTAGATTGGGGTCCATGCCCAATATTTGACCTAATTTGGGTTTTTATGCAAAATGTCGAGTCAAACGTGGTGAAACCTAAATTCCAACTTCACCATTGGATTCCTTAGGTCCCAAATTAGGTTTGTACTAAATTTGGACCTAATGGAAGGTCATGTTGACCTACTTTGCAAATTGGTCCACCCAATTACGTTTTAGCCCCTAACTTTTGAAAACCCATCTGAAGACCCCCTCAGCTTTTTCGCCACTTTCTTCATTTTGATCCATCTGCCATTGCAGTAGGGACCCATACCACCGACGACTTTGCGAGGAGGTTCTCTCCTCATTTCCATGGGGAGATGCTCCCAAATTTGAGCTCTCTACGAAGCCCCCTACTGCATGAGCAGCTCCCCATACCCTGAATCGCCCCATACCTCTTGAGCGAACGCCTGAGAGGTATGTGTCTCACACCAACCATACCTCCGACGTGGTGTTCACCTCACTTCCTTGCAATTCCCCCACTGCCCGTGCCTATTTAAGAAGCCTCAGGACCAACCACTTCTGGTAAGCCTATTTTGGCTGGAAAATTCCCCCCAAATTCGTCCCCTACCCCTCCGTCCATCTGCCCGCAGGCTCTGGTGACTCTCCCTCCCTCATTTCATCACTCTTCCACCATACCAGTGGCCAAGACTTCTCTGTCGTGATCCTCCGCGCCACGTCGTACCCGCGCACGCCGCTTCGACCATCTTCCTCGTCACCGTTCTTCACCTCAAGGCCTTCATCTCCGGTGATGGCAGACACACGCCGATCGCCCTCCATCTCCCCCCATCGCTCCACATCCCTCAGTTAAGTCCTCTTTCTCCCCTCTTCATTTTCCCCTTATTTATTTCCCAAATCGACTACTAGCACACTCCACCACCAACATCTCCTTCACCTCCACCACCAACTCCGACGTGGCCACTCCACCTCCACAGGCCGTCCCACCCCTCGCCGATAAGTCCATAAGCATGCCCTCACTCCACTCAACATTTCCCCTCACTCGTACCACCACTCCACTCACCCAAACACACCCCCGAACACACCCACACATACGCACACAATGTGCCAGAGGCATGCTCGCACAGGCGTCCCCATGCCACACCAACCATCGCAGCACATTCGTTGTGCCTCGACAAAGCTTCATGAACATTTTGATGTGGCCGTGAGGCCGTCATGGTGATTTCAGATGTAGGCGTCCTCTACCATTGGCGCAGAGCTTGAAGCAACCTTGAAGCGAGCTCCAGCTTTCGCCAGCTCCAGGTTCCTGTCCCAGGTTGCGCGGAAGACACTCTTATACGAATCCAGGCCATCAATTGGAGTCAAAGGCCATCGCAACTACTACAATTGGAGGCCTTGTCCCTGCCGTAGGCACGCATGAAGAAAGGTGGATAGATAGTCCCTCCTCGGATATGATAGAGCACCTACACTAGAATAAATTGAGAAAGTGTTATCACCTTATTGCCTCCAAATCACTGGGTGAGGTCCCCTTGCCCACCACGCCTCCTCCGCCACCCACACCTCCGCGGACCTGGCTGCCTGACTCGACTACCCATGCACTCCTCGCGCACTACCCACGCCGATGCACTTGGTCCCAGGCTCGCATACTTGACCCGATAACCCGAGAAGGCTCTGGGAGAGCTATTGTGAAAGCGAAATAGGGAGAGAAAGATGCAGGGAGGGTAGGAGGTAGGTTTTGCTTCTCTGTGTTTTACAAGGAAGATGGAGGAAGTGGAAGCAGCTGCAGGGAAGAGGGAAGAGAAGAAGAAGAGGAGAAGCTGAAGGAAGGAGACTCTATAGAGGCCAGGGAAGACAAAGCTGAAGATTTAACCGTAGAGAAAGAGAGAAGCAGGAGTAGAAGAACAAAGAAATAAGAAGGCACAGAGAGGAAGGCTGCAGAAGAAGGACTTGGCCAAAGACAGAGAAGAAGGAGCCGCAGAAGAAGAAGAAGGAGTGCAGCTGAAGGAGAAGGAAGAGAGAAAGCAAAGCCAAGGAGGCAGCCGCGGAGAAGAAAGACGAAGCTAAGGCTAAAGCAGGAAGGAAACTGTAGCAACAAAGGAGCCAAGGAAGAAGAAGGCCAAAGACAGAGAAGTAGAAGTCAAGAAGAAGGAAGAAGGAAGAAGAAGGCTCAGCTGAAGAGAGAATCAAAGTAAAGGCACAATAGTAGTCATCAGTTAAGGCAACTGATTCATAGAATCAGACGTCTGAAGAAGGCCAAAGATAGTGAAAGAAGAAAGAAAGCAAAGAAAAAGAAAGAGAGAACAGAGGAAGGAATAAAAGAAAAAAAAGAGAGAATTTATTTCTTTTTCCTTTCTAGCATTTATCTACATTGCATTGAACATCTTTCAAGTAAAATTTAAGATTGTGATTTTGCTTTTGAAATATCGATTTGCTCCCTGAGTTCGACCTCGGAAGTTTTTGAATTTCGAGTAATAAAAGAGATAATCATTTTTGGTGGTGATTTCAAATATACTACAATGAATAACTCTTTAAAACACGATCTTGTCATGAACACGTCAATTATTCTTGGCACCGTTGCTAGGGAGCAACAGGCATTTTAGAAGCTTTAATCAAAATTTCTGATTCATTACTAATTTAATCTCTCTTTTGTTGCGATTATTTTAGGAAAATCCAAGGAGAGAAAAGCAGCCGCACAATAACCACACCAGGGAATAGGTAACCTTTTATTAACCATCTCTCTTAATCCACTCGAAATCTGAAAAGGAAAAAACAAAGAAGAATCAATCTAGGGTACCTATTTCTATAATTAGTAACTGACAAAAGTTGCCTGATTTTTAATTTCAACACATTTTAATTGCACATCCACTTAATATAACTAGGGCTAACACCTTCTTGATTGAGCCTTTGATACAATTTCTAAGGCAACTAAATTGGACGAACTAAAGCCAACCTGAGGATTACAAGCTAGGGTTTTAGAGACACATCTTCTTCTAAAAAAGAATCAAAAATTCCAAAAAGAGGTGTACCAAAGCCCTGTTTGAAAAGACCTATCCAAGAGAAATCCTAAGAAAATCAGGCTCTTAATCTACTTGAACCTTAAAAGAAAGGACCTAAAAGCCGTCAAAGGAACAAAGAGGTGAAGTTGATCCGTTGGGTCAACCAACCCTTAAATTAGGTCACTTTGCACTCAAAAGGCTTAAAGTTCAAGTGGAACCCTAAGCACCTTGATCTTAACTAAAAGAGGTAGACATAAGAGGTCAAGGTCCCCATTTTGGTCTACCTGGAATCTCAGTGACAAGAGAGGTCGGGTGGGGGAAACCTTGTAACCTGTGGGGGCGCTCTACCATGTAGGGGTCTTTGCAGGACTCTCCCTCTCTGGCTACCCAGGAAATTCTCAGGTGCACGACCTTTCTAACTAAGGGGTATCATCCGCCTTGAAGCTTTATAGTCACCCAGCATATTTTGGGTGTCTTGATTGGGTCCAGCACATTCTAATCTCATCTAATCCATCGGTGTATGTTTGGTAGGAGGTCCTTGAAACCTCATTTAGAAATCCACTCTCCCCGAGGCCAAGCCTCGATACCCTTGTTTGTGTAGCAACCCCACCACATAGACCTTTCCTCTGATTCAAAACCTAGTTCTCCTTCTTCTTCCATCATGGCACAGCCTGTTGAAGAAGAAAGCAATCTTGAGCAGCAACTTCAGCATCTAAATGACTTCTTCCAGAACTTCATGAACAAACCGCAACATCCCATGATGTGAGATCACTATAATCCCGCTACGGTGGCAATCGAGCCTCGAGTCCGAATCTCGACTGGAGGTCCTGATTCTGAACTAAAGCCTAATATGATTCATGCCATACCAAATTCTATGGGCTTAACTCCGAGGATCCATTCCAGCATATCAAACAGCTCAAGCATCTTGCCTAGACCTTCGGGTCAGATGCACAAAACTGGGATATTCTGCTTGTGAAGATATTCTCTTTCTCCCTCATGGACAAGGCGGCTCATTGGTACCAAACTCAGACTCATCTGATCAACACATGGGATGAACTTCAGTCTGAGTTTTTGAAGAAGTTCTTTCCCATTGGTCGGACAAACGCCTTGCACCATCAGATCACTCATTTCACCCAACAAACGGGAGAAGCTCTTCATGAGGCATGGGACCAATTCTTGGATCTCATGCGAAAGTGGCCCCATCATGGAGTTCCTAAATGGGAACAAGTCCAGTCTTTTTACCCGGGACTCCATGAGGACATTAGATTATTCGTCAACACAACCGGCAGAGGAAACATCATGGGTCAGCATGAGGACACATTGTGGGAGATTCACGAGAATATGTGCGAAAACTCCATCAACAATGACTCCATGGGCTTATTCGACTGGACGAATGCCTGCGCATCGACGAATCTGAGGGGAGCATAAGCGATGCAGGGTCTGTCTGCATCCGTCGACTTGGAGCTAATGGCCAGTTGGTTGGACAAGGTCTCTATCATAGAGAAGTTGGATGAGTTGACTCAGCATTTGCAGCGAGCCACCTCTACGCAGAACTCTTTCGCACAGCCACCTCCCACGAGGGAAGCTGTGCAAAACATCTTGCACCGATCTTCTCAGGGGATGGACCTGTATCCACCCCCATTTGACACCAGGACCGGAGGGACCTCCGATCTGCTCTATTCTTTTTGGGGGAACTCTGAACCCCCATACTCTGACTTTCCTGAGGTTCCTCAGACCTGCGAGGCCTCAATGCCATCCAGAACGACCCATTTTTCAACACCTACAACCTTGGATGGCGAAATCATCCCAATTTCCAGTGGGTGGGAAATTCTCAGAACCAATGGCTACCTTATCAACCCCATCCACAAGCCCATCATCCATATCAGTCACCTCATCCTCGGCCCAACCCCACCTATCAATCTGGGCCAAACCAAGACCAAATGTCTCTCATCCTTCAAACACTACCTGACATTCAAAGAACGAATGCGGCAATCCAAAAACAACATAAGGACGAGATCACAGAGGTCCGCAACCAACTCGCCCAGACGGTGAATTCCTGCCAACCAGGCACACTCCCTTCACAACCTCTGCTAGACCCAAATAACGTTCGACCAAGAGGCGCGTTATGAACCCAAATCCAGGCTACGCACACATGATTTATCAGGCCCCTTCTATTCCATCACTTGACGGGATGGAAGCTTCAACTTCTTACGTGGAATATCAACAATAGTTACCCATTTTAGCAACCCCCAACCAGAACTAGGCATGATTAAACTCTCTAACAACCTGTAGTGGTAAAGCAACCCAAGACCCACCTTATCCAAACCACTCCAAGCCTGGTAGTGAACCAAGCCCTAGGATAGTTATCCAGGATGTCCCTACCCCATATCAAGAACATGGACCTATTCTAGAGGAACCAACCAAGGTTCCATTTTCCAAGTCCTTCACCAAGGGAAAAAGGACAACCAAACCCATGGCTCCTGAGGAGGATCTGATCAAGCTCTTTGAATAGGTCCAAATAAACATCCCCTTGATGGATGCAATCTGCCATGTACCAGCTTATGCATGATTCCTGAAAAACGTGTGTACACCGTAGCGTAAGCTGCGAACCAAGAGTGGGAGTCCGATCGCACTGTCAGAGCAAGCCAGCTCTATAATCTTGAGTAAACTCCCACACAAGGCAAAAGACCCAGGCACTCCCCTAATTTATTGTAAAATTGGTGAAACCCAATTCGATAGAGCGTTGCTAGACCTAGGTGCCTCCATAAACCTAATCCCCACATCCCTGCTTAACCACCTTGAAGAGTACGAGCTTAAACCGACTAAGGTGACAATGCAGTTAGCTGATCAATCCATTATGTCACCTAGGGGAATACTCGAGGTTGTTATTGTTAGGACATGGGATTTCTACTTCCTAGTAGATTTCATAGTTCTATATATGGATGAACCTGAGAATCTAAGGGATACATCGATTATACTAGGGAGACCTTTTCTGCCCACTGCTAGGGCCAACATAAGCTGTGACGAGGGCCAAATATAATTGAAATTTGGGAACCAAACTCTTAAGATTGACATTTTTAAGGCCCAACAAGGGATTAATTGCGGTGTTGTAGAGCAAATATGTGATGTCAAAGACGTGGTTGATGAATTGCATATTGAGGACAACCTAATTATCCCCAATCAACCACATGAAGATCAAAACCCGCAATTAGAGGAGTTTGAACCTAATCTAGATATGCCCATAACTCCTACCCTTATTCCTCACACACACTCTGAACCACCTACTGCTACTGATAATTCTGTCTTGCAACTCAAGCCCCTTCTCGATCATTTGAAATATGTCCTTTTGGGTTCCAGTCAGACGTTTCCTATGATTATAAACTCTAGACTCACACCTGATTAGGAATCCTACATGATTACTGTTCTCCATCAACATCGTAGGGGATGGACTTTTGATGATTTGACTAGCATAAGCCCCTCTTATTGCACACACCACATCTATTCTGAAGAGGGTTCATGACCTTCGTGTGAGATGTAGAGACGTCTGAACCATAATCTACAGGAGGTCGTCAAAAAGGAGATCATTAAGTGGTTAGATGCAGGGATCATCTACTCGATCTCCGACAGTCGATGGTTGAGTCCAATCCAGGTTGTAACTAAGAAAGCTGGACTCACCAACATCACGACTGAAACCGGAGAGGCCATACCGACCCGTATAGCCAACTCGTGGATAGTCTGCATAGATTACAGAAGACTCAATTCCTCCACGAAGGACATTTCCTACTACCGTTTATTGATCAAATCCTTGAGAAACTAGCGAGAAATAGATTCTTATACTTTCTTGACGAGCACTCCGAGTATAACCAAGTGGCAATCCATCCAGAGGACCAAGAGAAGACCACATTCACTTGCCCCTTCAGGACGTACGCATTCTAAAGGATGCCTTTTGATCACTGCAATGCACCTGCAACATTTCAATGGTGCATGCTTGCCATATTCTCTGATATGGTAGGTGATTATCTGGAAGTCTTCATG
Organism: Thalassia testudinum; assembly: GCA_037157565.1. Classification (NCBI taxonomy): domain Eukaryota; kingdom Viridiplantae; phylum Streptophyta; class Magnoliopsida; order Alismatales; family Hydrocharitaceae; genus Thalassia; species Thalassia testudinum. Next base: position 61,781,118 of record JAZHRO010000014.1, read on the forward strand.
GATGACTTTTCAGTATTTGGGGCATCATTTGACGATTGCCGCCATCACTTGGTTCAAATACTCAGGCGATGTATTGACAAGAATCTGGTTCTTTCCTGGGAAAATGGCTACTTCATGGTGCCTGAGGGGATCATCCAGGGACATCTGATTTCGAAGAGAGGCATCCAAGTCCATCGAGCCAAGGTTAACTTGATTTCTAAACTCCCTACACCTAGCTCAATTATGGACACCCGATCTTTTCTGGGGCACGTCGGTTTAAACCATCGATTGATCCCTAATTTTTCAAAATCACGCTTCCCCGTGACCACTCTTCTCTCCAAGAATGTACCTTTTGAAATCTCCAAGGAATGCACTCAAGCATTTGAGATCCTTCGTGACCGAGTTACCCAAGCCGCGATCCTATAGTCCCCTGATTGGTCTCAACCCTTTGAGATTATGTGCGATGCATCTGACTTCACTGTAGGTGCGGTGTTAGGGTAGAAAATTGACGAGAAACATATGGTCATCTACTACTCTAGCAAGACACCTGACAAGGCTCACCACAACTACATGGTTACAGAGAAAGAGCTGCTAGCCGTAGTATTTCCCTTGGAAAAGTTCAGATCATATCTCCTAGGTTCCTATACTATTATTTACTCGGACTACACAGCTGTGAGGCATCTCCTTGCGAAGGACACAAAACCTCGATTAATCCGATGGATGTTTCTATTGCAAGAATTTGAACTCGAGATTCATGACAAAGCAGGAAGATAGAACATGGTAGCTGACCACTAGTTCCGCCTTCCTTCTGAGATCATCAACCCTTCTGGACCCATCACAGAGCATTTTCCTGATGAGCACCTCTTGACTATTGCTACAGGGCTTCCATGGTTTGCTGATATAGTAAACTAATTGGCATCACATCAGATCCCGTCTGATTGGCCGAAGGCCAAAAAAGACAAATTCCGCTTTGATGCGAAGTATTACATTTGGGAAGACCCGTGTTTATTCAACATAGGTATTGACCAAATTATCCAACGATGTGTCACGGAAGTGGATATCAAAGACACTCTCTTTCTGCCATGACCAGGCATGCGGTGGCCATTTTTCTAAGTACAAAATCGCTTCAAAAGTCCTGTAGTGTGGCTTTTACTGGGCAACAATTTTCAAGGATGCATACAATCACTGCAAGGCATGCAACCGTTGCTAGACATTAGGCAGCATGAGCCATCGTGACATGATGCCTTTACAACCGATTTTCTTATGCGAGATTTTTGACATTTGGGGGATTGATTTTATGGGACCCTTCCCTATCTCGGACGGCTTCGAGTACAGTTTGCTCACTGTTGACTATGTGTCTAAATGGATCGAAGTCATTTCGACCCGAACCAATGATCACAAAGTCATTATCAAGTTCATTCACTAAGGCATCTTCTCACGGTTCGGGATTCCACGTGCGATCATTTCTGATGGAGGGACCCATTTCACAAATGCTTAGTTCAGGTCACTGATAACCAAATACGGGGTGTCACACCGAATCTGTACTCCTTACACCCCCAAACTAATGGTCTAGCTGAGCTATCAAATCGAGAGATGAGAAAAAACTTCAAGAAGGATTTGTGGGCATATAAGATCGCCCACAAGACCTAACTAGGCATGTCTCCTTTCAGACTGGTGTATGGGAAGGCATGTCACCTACCTGTCGAATTGGAGCATAAAGCCTATTTGGCAGTACAGAATTGCAACTTAGATCATTCTAAGGTTGGAACCCACAGAAAGCTTCAGATAGGCGAGATTGATGAATTATGCCTTAATGCGTATGAAAACTCGCGAATCTACAAAGAGCAGGTTAAAGCCTTTCATGACAAGCACATATCAAGAAAGATCTTTCACCCTAGTCAAAAGGTCCTACTCTTTGATGCCCGATTAAAACTATTCCCAGGGAAGCTATGATCTAAGTGGATCGGACCATATTTAGTCCAACAAATCTTTGGAAATGGAGCCATTGAGATCAGCCCACTCAGCCACGATTTTGAACCCTTTGTCATGAACGGTCGGAGACTCAAACCGCTCATTGACATGACCAATACAGATTAGGCTGAGTCGTCCTTTATCCTCCATTCTCCTTGAGCTCATTGTACCCAGCCGATAGCATAAAACTCAGCGCTTAACAGGAGGCAACCTGTCATTCTTTCAAAAACCCGAAACCTTTCCAGACATTTCCTTACTGAATTCACATTTCACTTTAGTGTTCACCTTTTAGGACAACCGACTCCACCTCAAATACTCGTACCCGACACTAGAAATTGTCCGCAACAATCACCTCGACCCGTTCACTTACCCAATATCTATCCTAATGAATGAACCAAGCTGAATACAAACCCACCTAATTTACACTGGGGACATTGCAAATCTGAGGCATGGGGGGGTATGAAAGTGCAAAATGTATGAAAACTCATTTCAAGGAAAGGTTTTAAGAAAAAAATCACATATCGACCAAAAAAAAAATTGAGAAGAGGAGAGAAAATTTTTGTGGGCTAGACAAAACAGGAGGAGAAAAAGAGCAAAATGACAAAAAAGGAGCACAAAATTAAAAAGAAAGAGATAGTCATTAGTAAGAAATTAAGAGATTGACCGAAGTTCTAGACCACATCAAGAAAAGAAAAGAAAAAGTGCTATAACACAAAAAGAGATTAGTAGGAATGCTAACCTTCGGCCTTTTTTGCTAGACTGTTAGTACCCGCTAAGATCTAGATAATCCTCAGGAGGTCGAGGAAATTGCAAAGCTTAAGTATTAGGTCTAAGGCTTAGGGAGTATTTGGCCTCATTAACTGACCTTCGATTTGCGGGACTCGTTAACCTAAGCACCCCAATCCACACACAGTCTAGTTCAGTGCGCTTAACAATTAAAATTATGCAAAAGCATTTTAATGTTCTGAAAATGTTGCCTAGATTAGGAGCGACTGATCAACACAAGTTGATTTGGATGAGTTCTCAACGTGGAGAGGTGGGAAATTCCCCTCAATAATGCGTAACAACATATCGTCTCCTAAGTGGTTGTCTCTTAGCTACTACGCGCATGAATGCACTCTGCTGGTTCAGATACCATGGATGGCATTATAATGAAATGTCAACTGCCAGGGTCTAGATTCGGCCGTGGAATGCCATGGGCGGGATTATCTCAAAATCTCAAAAACCAGGGTTCTGGGGGTTACCATGGGTGGTGCTATCACGAAGCATCAATTGCCAGGAACCTTTGAGGATTGATGATGGGGACAAGGAATCTGATACAGACTTTGTTGAGAAGCCAATCCGAAGTTTGAATTAAAAAGAAAAGAGAGAGAAAAATCTCCAAACAAATTAATCCTTTGTCTCACTCTCTTACAAAATGCACTGAAAATTGAACCAAGGCTAAAATATGTCTCAAGCACGGGTCCTTTAACCATAGAGTCCAATGAACCTTAGGGTAGTTCCTGCGGGCCTTAAAAACCTTTGCGGAGGACCGAGGCTAAAGCTGGACAGGTCTGGATCATGGTTGGTACTAGAGTACCTTTAGGCCCATTATCGGCTGGTGTCAGACCTAAATAGGTTGTTAATATGGTGATTTTATCATTGAAGTGTGTATAGTGGTTAACCTAAATCAGACCTAACCATCTCTTTACAAAAATTTTTTTTACCTGGCCTACTTGATTTTATTTTCGTCACTTTTAGGCCCAGGGTCGAACTCAGGGAAGTGGGGTTACAAGTTAAGTTTCTATGCCTTTCCTACAATGAATCTCTTCCATTTGTTTATTATGTTTTTTGTGTTTTTATATTTAGATTTTTTTCTGGTAATCTTTGTCCTTGAGGCACACCTTCAAAATTGGGTTCATGGCTTTGAGCAATAACAGGGTTCCAAAATGGGTCATGCTATTCTCAAGACGGAGTACATGCAAGTCAAGGATTATCTTTTCTCTTTTATATATTTGTTTATCTCTTTATGGGCATGCAAGAGAAATAGAAATAAAGTAAATATAGTATAGATATATATGTATGGAGGCGGAGATGGAGTGCAGCACGGTGTCGAGTCAGTCATTGTCTAGAGAGATGCAACCAACAGGACGAAGTGCAGCATGTAAGGTGTAGGATGGAGGGTGGAAGATGAATGCAAACACGCTTTTTGTACGCGTGTATCGGGGAATATCACCAACTGGTGCAGATATTCCTACGATACCACGTATGGTAAATAATGCGAAAATATTTATATATATATGTATGTAAATATATCTATATATATATATGGCTATAAATATATAGGTATATATGTATGTAGTTATATATAAATATATGTATATGCATATATATATAGGTATGTGTATGTATATATAGCTATATAGAGGTATATATGTATGTATAAGTATATAGTAATATATGTATATATAGATATATGTAGCTAGATATATATATATATGTATATATGTATAGTTATAAATATATATATATGTATATATGTATGTATATATAAGTAGGTGTGTATATATCTATGTATATATATATATATGTATCTATACTTAGTTATATAGGTAAAAGTATATATATAGATATATGTATATTTATATATATAGATATGTATATAAATATATGTATATATATATATGTATATGTATGTATATAGACTAATACATAGATATATAAGTACTAATATATGTATAGATATATGTATAAATATATATATATATATACAAGTATATAGATATATGTATATATATGTATATGTATATGTATATATATAAGTATATATATATATATATGTATGTATGTATGTATACTAATACATAAGTATATAGGTACTACTATATGTATAAATATAAGTATATATATATATGTATATAAATATATGTATATATATATCAATATATATATGTATACGTATATATATATATGTATATAATAGTGCATAGGTGTGTGTGTGTGTGTGGAAGTGTGAGTGTATGTGTGTACGGGCATCAGTACAGAGAGTGTTGTGAGAGAGAGCGAGAGAGAGAGAGAGGGAGAGAGAGAGTGAGAGAGAGAGGGCAGGAGAGATGGTGCTGCTGGAGTTAAGGCGTCTGGAGCTTCCACGCAACGTCTGATGTCTTCACGTGCGCGTAGGCCTGTATGCGCACGGAGAGGTGCACGCTCGAGGGAGTGGCTGCATGCAGAGGAGGTCGCAGCGCACTGCGCTGCATGGAGAGCAGGTGCTGGCGCTCGTAGGTGCACGTGGTGAAGGAAGCGGGCGAAGGCAGGCGCTGGGAGAGGACTAGCGCACGGAGACGTACGTAGGTGGGTGTGGGCGACGTGGGCGGAGACGCACAGGCGGGCGCACACACGGGAGAATGGCGGTAGCGTCATGCCGAGTGACCGGTAAAGTGGGAAGCTCACTGGTCGCCCCACTGTAGCCACACTGTCACGTAGACTGCCGTGAGCAGTGGCTACAGTGGTCGGGCGAGCTGCACGACCGGGAGCTACAGGTGCTGTGAGTGTGGCTGGCTCGGCGTACGTGGCGGAGTGGCTTTGGCTGGTGGCTTGTGGGCGGAAGGTTACGACAGAGCACGCGGAGAAGGCTGCTAGCGTGCGTGGTGGAGGGTGAGGGCGACGCGGGTGCTGCTGGGGTGTGCAGTGAGGGTTGGCCGGCCATTGCAGTGACGCACGGTGGCCAGCTACGGGCGAAAGAGAGAGCACGATAGAGCTAAGAAGCAGGAGGCGATGATGCCTACAGGCACGCACGGAGGGCGAGGGCGGCCTCCAGGCTTGCGCGAAATGGGCTGGGCAGCTGCTGCTGCTGCCTTGCCGCTGCTACTGGAGCTTTGAGCTTCTAGCTTGAAGCCTACGCTCCAATGGCTGATGGTGCTGGAACGGAAAAAACTAGAAAAGAGCCACCACACCCACCGGCTCTTTGAAGAGCTAGGCGGTGGTGGTCTCACTATGGTGGGTGTGCACTACAGTGAGGGCTCCTGTCTGCCGGGTGTCTTCGAGGAGGGCCGGCGTGTGGAGGGAAAGGGAGGAGAGGACGGTGGCCTGGAAGGAGAAGAAGCTGCATTGGCTTTTTGTGTGGAAGGACCAGGCTAGCTTTGCAATGGAGGAGCCGTGGCTTTTTATAGGGGAAGAAGCCATGCACGGCTATGCCCTGGCTATGCATGGCTCATGGATGGCCTTGGCAGGGAGAGGCAGCTGCAGGCAAGGGCTGGAGTAGGGAATGGTGCAACGAGAAGAAGTTGTCATGCATAGCAGCCGCGAGAAGATTTCAAAATTAAGTGAAATAGAAAATAAAAAGATGGTGAATTTTGCAAAGATGCACCTGAGGAAAAATGTAAAATGCAAGGCCACTTATTTTGTTCTACCCTCTCAATTAAATGCATGCATGCATGTATTTTTACAAATGCGACAATGTCTACCTAATATGAACTGATAATGCTGGGAAATAGCATAAGATAGCACAATTACAGGTGTATTTTTGCGGTGCTATCATATCGCCTGCCTATCTTTTGCTAGTCCCTAGAAAAACATTTTTGTAATGTATTTAGAAATGATCTTAAAGATGAAGGTTTTCTCCTGAGGCAACATAGGTGTGTTTATTGTTGGATATTGTGAGAACCAATTGTAGACAAGACTACCAGTACTTTAAGTCTCACATGACATAGATCATCTCTCGACTAACCAGGAGTCTTGATATTTAAACCTTAAGTACGATTTCCAGGATCAAGGAGGTTTTTGCCGTATTCGAGAGCTCAAGAGATTATGGCTTGTGCATAGTGAAGGATCAAGACTGACTAGATGAACATTAAGACTCAAGCCCAGGGTTTCACGAATTTTTATGTAAAGGTTGGTCCTAGTTTTAGCTCGTGTTTTCGGATTGACCCTTAAGAAGATGACGGAAACTCAACTCCCATTTTCTGACATTTGTGGCTCACAGGAAAACAAGGTATTTGTAACCTGCCTGGAAGAACTTCTTGTAGGGTGAAGACTTTACAGACATTTGTGAGATATACTGACTTATTTGCCTTTTTTTTCTTTTTTTTTCTTTTTTTCAAAAAAAAAACATGTGTCAGTCCAAAAAAAACATGTGTTTTGGAGGAGCACACTTTTCTTTTTTGGTGGGAGAGTTTCTTTTCTGGTGGAAAGAGTTTCTCCTAAACACAAGACTAAAACCTGGCATAAAAAGTCTACCTGCACGCATAGGTAAGGACTCCACCTTCCCTAATGAACACTAGGGTTGGATCTTATGTTCACCTAGTCTTTCCTGATATGTGTAGTGTGAACCAAGTTTACTTAAACTCTCAAGTAAAAGCAAACCAACGGATCCTGTTCTGGTGTCTCAGGTACAAGAATACGTCCTTAGTTAAGAGAGATTCCAATCTGTCATGTTAGTGCTCAAGTGAATTAAGCCGAGCCTGAGCGAATCAAGCTTCTGTGGCCTAGAAAGTCTTCAAAACAGAGGTTGAATATCCATAAACACTTATTGTATTTTTTTTTAAGTCTTTAGATCATTACTAAACACCATTTATTATTATTATTATATAAATTATATATATTTATTTTTTTTCTTTTTCTTTTTCTTGCATATTTATAAATACGTGGGAACTGCATGATACCATAAAATACCCAGATCCTACGGATGCCTATCCACCCCCCCATGCCAAACAATGCTATGTCCTCAAATGCATGCAGGGAAAGGTAGAGAAAGGACGAAAGATCAGGTAACGAGAGTTGAGGTGTAGGGTATACAGCAGGGTGGTCGGGTGGGTGGACGGTGGGTGGTGAAGTGAAAAGTGAAGAGATCGTGATAGTGGCGTGAAAAGTGATGGTGAATGGTGAAAGGTCTGGCATTTCATGGGACAAGAGTGTCCCTGGTTGATCGGAGAATAAGTCGGGAAGAAGAAGTTGTTCCTCATATTCGCGAAGAAGAGGGGCTTCTTGGATAGATGGATCCAAAAAGGAATAGCCCAAGTGAGTAAGATGTAAGCTCAAGGTCCCAGTGTGGAATTGCAAATCTGCCTGATTTGGCGGGAAAGAAAGGGCAATCCGATCTTCAAGAGTGTGGATTGGCGGTGAGTAGCCTGGATATGACTCAGATCACGAGGTATGGAAAGCGGAGAAAACCTCGTCAGAAGTCTGGCCAGGAGATGGTACGGGACAAGGGAGGGATGGGGGAACGTCACAATATGTGTTGATCAAGCTATCATTAGTGTTTATAGGTAATCCGCAACAGTCTAAATAGGTCCCAATTAGTCCGATACACGCGCTGACGGTCATGTCCTTGTCAGACATGTCATCCTTGATGCAATCGCAATCAAAGTTCTTGGCTGCCTTGAAGATGTTAAGCTTGATCTTTCAGATCCAATGGCAATCTCAATACATCCCGACTCGTAGTCGATAAGGGCATGGGCTATGGCCAAGAAAGGTCGACTAAGGATGATCGGACAATCAGAAAGTGAGCTAGGAACTTCCATATCTAAAACAAGAAAGTCAATAGGAAAATAGAGACTGCTGACCCTAACCACCACGTCTTCCACCACACCCTTCGGGATTTTGACAGAACGATCTGCCAATTGTAACGTGACAGGGGTGGGTTTCAGTTTTCCCAAGGAAAATTTTTCGAGCATGATGGTCGGTACAAGATTTATGGTAGATCCTAGATCAAGCAGGGCACGGTTAAAAGTGCAGCCTTGGATGCTACAGGAAATAAGTGTTGTGCCCGGATCTTTCTGTTTCGTTGTAGGTTTGATAGTATAGCACAACTCGCATGAGGCGAGAGAACCATCAGATTATTAGTTTTCTTTGACTGTCGCCTGGGTGTTGTGTAGTCTTTGAAAAATCGAGCGACAGCAGGTACGTGGCGATAGCCTCGAGTAGGGGTACCTTGATTTCTACATCCCTGAAAGAATATGCAGGTTATCAAAGGCTTGCATATCTTTCTTTTTGCCTTTTGGCTCCCTCAATAGAGCCTTATGGAATGGGACTGATTCTAGCACCAATTTGGGTGTATCGTCTGCTTGCGAATGTGGTGCGCATCCCGAATGAGAGGGCGGTGAAGAAGACAGGCCTGGATCAGGTCGAGGTGGATCGAAAGTCTACTCACCACTCCTCGTAGTGATAGCATTGGACGTTGCGGGTCCAATGGGATCATATGGTGGAGGAGGGTTCGCAATAGGGACATAAGAGTGCGGTGCTACAGCGGGATTAGCCTGAAATCCCGATGGAATGCTCGGAGCCTGCAGAATTCGATGAACCTATCCCTGAGAAGATTGTAACTGTGGTTGAGGACCACGAGGTATGAAATTTCGCAGGTTGGGAGCAGGTTGGGCAGGAAGAGTGCCCTGAGATTGAGTCGCCATGCGTAGTTGACTGATCTTAGCATTCTGTTGCGCCAGTTGGTGCTGAAGAGAGGTCATGTTCTCTTCATGGCGCTTTGACTTTTCTGTCATCATTCGCATCAATTTGTCAACAGGATTTGGTGTGTGTTGTGCTTGCGGTACGCAAGGAACTGATGGCGAATTCGCCATAGGATTAGACGGGCCCTTAGGATGACGGGTGCGGATAGTCGCATTGGCCCACCAGCCATGTTTTGGAGCTGTGGGTTGTTGGACCATGCAAAATTTCGGATAATTATGCCACCCTGGGTTATAAGTGGCAGAGAATGGGTTGTTCCCCAGGGCACAAGCATCTTCTATGCCAGAAGACGCGTCTGGATGTAAGTATGCATCCGAGCACATCGAGGCTTGGTCCTCCGTGTCGAAATACTAGCTTGCAGAAGCCAGTTCCACATGACTTACTGAGTCACTCAGCGCGACACTCAGTAAGGAAGGTCTTACGGGGTTTCTCGGGATAAGCCTGGTGTTAGAAGAATTGGGATTGTGACGAAGTGGTGAGGAGGTGGTGTTTGCTAGAGATCGGGTAGGGTTGGCTAGAAGCTCGTCCAGCTTCTTGTGCATGACAGAGACTTCATCCAGTTTTTGTGCAATAAGGTTTAGATCAGTGGATGAATGGGAAGGTCCTGTGTCAACTTTGTTGACATTTCGGGGCTGGCTGGTACGATTAAAGGCGACAATGGAAGCATTGTTCATTGAGTTTTCACTCATATTTTCAAACAATTCAAATGCTCCATTCTCGTCTTTATTCATAAAGTTTCCTCTGTAGGAAGCATCTACAATCTTCTTCAAAGTCTCATTTAGCCCATAGTAGAAAATCTGGGCTATATGCCACTTAGGCAGACCGTGGTGCAGACACTTCCTAAGGAGGTCGTTATACCTCTCCCATGCCTCATGAAATTGTTCGCCGTTTTGTTGCGTAAAAGAGGTGATAGCACGGGGAAGCGCATTGGTTCGCCCGATTTGGAAGAACTTCTTGAGAAATGCTGTTCTCATCTCTTCCCAAGAGTGGATGGTTCACCCAAGGGTGCGTAACCACTGCGAAGCTTTGTCCTGCAATGAAAATGGGAACATTTTCATGAGGACTACAGGTAACCCGACATTTCTTGGTTTAACCGGTTCAACCAGTCGGGTTAGGTCTTCCAAGTGCCGAAAAGGATCTTCACTTGCAAGACCATGGAAGTGAAAATTTATCAGGCCAATTATGTTGGGTTTTAATTCAAAGTCATCCCCACCCATGGGGACCCGAATTTGTCCTATGGTCTCTGTACAACGAGATTCTGATAGGAGCTAAGAGACCTAGGCTCCTCCCGTTCGGGAGGGTTTTGCATTTCCTCCAATGTTTCCTGAATGGCTTCAATTTGTTCATTATACATTTCCATTTGGGCTTGGAGGCGGGTTATAGAATCTAAGGCTCCACCACCTAGTGGGTTCTGAGGGCGGTTTCCTCCCTCGGGATTTGGGGGTGGGCGTGCAGCCATGTTTGTGGAGGAGGAGGACGATTTGGCTTCTTTTCTAGATTTATTAGGCAATTCAATCAGTTCAGGATTTTGTGACCTCCTCCCAAACATGCACTACCGCAGGAAGAATTGGGGAGATGAGAAGGGAAAAGAGATGAGAGAAATGACACCGCAAAGGTACACTTGATGACAAATCAATGCAGTCAAATTCCTAACCTCTACAGTGTGCCCTTAGACCTAAAGATCTAAGTTACCTACTATCACGAACTACGGAACTGAATGCGAGCATCGCAGAACCAACGGGCCAGATTGAAAGGCCATTTGCCCAAGTCTTAGACACCCGATAGCACGCAGGAACTCTCACAAGCACGTAGATGCTACACACAGGTAGTTAGACCTCCAATCCGTAGTAAGGGTCAAGTTACTACCAATTTTAGTTAGAGGCTTAGGGTCAAGTGCTTCTGGAATGTGAAGGGCGTTGTTTACGAGTAATGCCCAAGTGATTGACTTTCAGAGTGTGTAAAACAAGCATGCAATGGGGAAATCTCCCTGAATTGAAGCTTTTATTGGTGAATGGTCTTTAGAGTTCAGCCTTAAGTAGTATGAATTTTAGGATTTCGCAGAAATACCAATTCAACCAATCTCCAGGTTTTGAGAGAATACAGGTTTTATTCTAAGCCCAACAAACCCTTCTTCAATGTTAGTTGGTTAATGCATGCTAAAATGCAATGGGCTACCTTAAATGGGGATTTCTATGTGTGGATGCACGAATCAGTTTTAGATTAGTGTGAAAGGGAGCCAAAGCACTTCAATTCAAGTGCTCCCAATCACCAGAGATGATTTCCACACACAAGGCTTCAAGCAAAAGATAAAGAAAATCAAATTGTTGGGGTTGAAGTATTCGGGATCGAATCTTAGGCAAGTTGAAAAGTCATGGTGGGGTTGGAATTAACTCAATTCCAAGTCTCCCCACCAAAAATGTGATCCCGAATTTGCAGGTAAATGAGGCAAACAGTGGTGCAATCAATCTTTTTATTTGCCTCAAAGAATACTTCACACGGTGAAAAAATCAAGAATCAAGATTCTTGGATTTTCGCTATGTGATGTAAGGCGGGAAATCCCGGGGCGGTGGGAGTGATGTCAATCAATCAAACAAGTGAATTTTAATCCATTTGCCCCAAGAGATCCCAAGAAGTTTTTCTAGTTTTTTTTAATTTTTTAGTTTTTTTTTATTAAGGTGACAAGTTAACCCTAGTTGCTAAGAAAAGAAGACCTACTTGTTCGGCAATTTGTGCGAAGCTCCAATGCGGTGTCGGCGTCTTCACGCTCTCGTTCCTACCTTGGATCTGCTCACGTCTTCGACTTCATCGGCCTGTCTTTTCCTTGCACCAGGTTTACCTACACACCAAAAACAAAAACACCTGTGAAGAGAGAAGAGAAAAATGAAAGGAATGGAGTAAAAACTTACCTACAGGCGCACCTCCCCGGCAACGACGCTAGAAAAGGTGTGGTGTCGGACCCGAATAGGTTGTTAATATGGTGATTTTATCGTTGAACTGTGTACAGTGGTTAACCTAAATCGGACCAAGCCATCTCTTTACAAATTTTTTTTTTACCTGGCCTACTTGATTTTATCTTCATCACTTTTAGGCCCAGGGATAAACCCAGGGAAGTGGGGTTACAAGTTAAGTTTTTATGCCTTTCCTACAACGAATCTCTTCCATTCGTTTATTGTGTTTTTGGTGTTTTTCTATTTAGATTTTTTTCTAGTAATCTTTGTCCTTGAGGCAGACCCTCAAAATTGGGTTCTTGGCTTTGAGATAAAATAGGGCTCCAAAACAGGTCTTGCTATTTGGAAGACGGAGTACCTGTAAGTCAAGGATTATCTTTTCTCTTTTATGTATTTGTTTATCTTTTTATGGTCATGCAAGAGAAATAGAAATAAAGTAAATATAGTATAGATATATTTGTATATACTATATATGTATAAAGCAGTGGGGTGGAGGTGGAGATGGAGTGCAGCACATTGTCGAGTCGGTCGTTGTCTAGAGAGGCTCAACCAACAGGACGAAGTGCAGTTTGTAAGGTGTAGGATGGATGGTGGAAGATGAATGTGGACACGCTTTTTGTACGCGTGTATCGGGGAATATCACCAACTGGTGCAGATATTCCCACGATACCACGTATGGTAAATAATGTGAAAAAATATATATATGTATGTAAAAATACCTATATATATATATGGTTATAAATATATAGGTACGTATATATGTAGTTATATATAAACATATTTATATGTATATATATAGGTATGTGTATGTATATATAACTATATAGTGGTATATATGTAGGTATAAGTATATAGTAATATATGTATATACAGATATATGTAGCTAGATATATATATATATGTATATATGTATAGTTATATAGATATATATATGTATATATGTATGTATATATAAGTGGGCGCGTATATATGTATATATATATATATGTATCTATACTTAGTTATATAGGTAATAGTGTATATATAGATATATGTATATTTATATATATATGTATATAAATATATGTATATATATCAGTATATATATGTGTATACATATATATATATAAGTATATAGATATATATATATATGTATATGTATGTATATAGACTAATAGATAGTTATATAAGTACTAATATATATATAGATATATGTATAAATATATATATATAAGTATATAGATATATGTATATATATGTATACGTATATGTATATGTATATATATAACTATATAGATATATATATGTATGTATACTAATGCATAAGTATATAGGTACTACTATATGTATAAATATAAGTATATGTATATATATACATATATATATATATGTATATAAATATATTTATATATATATCAATATATATATGTATACGTATATATATATGTATATAATAGTGTATAGGTGTGTGTGTGTGTGTGGAAGTGTGAGTGTATGTGTGTGTGAGCATCGATAAAGAGAGTGTTGTGAGAGAGTGTGAGAGAGAGAGAGGGTGAGAGCGAGAGAGAGAGGGCAGGAGAGATGGCGCTGCTGGAGTTAAGGCGTCTGGAGATTCCATGCAACGTCTGATGGCTTCACGCGCGCGCAGCTGCATATGCACGTGTAGAGGCACGCGCTCGAGGTAGTGGCCACATGCAGAGGAGGCCACAGTGCACCGCGCTGCGTGTAGAGCAGGCATTGGCGCTCGCAGGTGCACGCGGTGAAGGAAGCGAGCGAAGGCAGGCGCTGGGAGAGGGCTGGCTCACGTAGACATATGCGGGAGGGTGCAGGCGACGCGGGCGGAGATGCGCAGGTGGGCACGCACACGTGCGAACGACGGTAGCGGTGTGCCTGGTGTCCGGTAAAGTGAGAAGCTCACCGGTCACCCCACTATAGCCACAGTGTTGTGCAGACTGGCGTTAATAGTGGCTACAGTGGTCGGGCGAGCCGCGCGACCAGGAGCTGTAGGTGCTGTAAGTGTGGCCGGCTCGGCGCACGCGGTGGAGTGGCTTTGGCTGGTGGCTTGTGGGCGGAAGGTTGCGACAGAGCGCACGGAGAAGGCTGCTGGCCTGTGCGATGGAGGGCGAGGGCAGCTCGGGCACTACTGGGGTGCGCGGTGAGGGTTGGCCGGCCGCTGCAGTGATGCACGGTGGCCGACTGCGGACGGAAGAGAGAGCGCGACAAAGCGAAGAAGCGGGAGGTGGTGATGCCTGCAGGCGCACGCAGAGGGCGAGGGCGGCCTGCAAGCTTGCGAAGAATGGGCTGGGCAGTTGCTACTGCTACTGCTGCTACCTTCCCGCTGTTGCTGGTGCTTTGGGCTTCAAGCTTGAAGCCTACGCTCCAATGGCTGAAGGTGCTGGAATGGAAAAAACTAGAAAAGAGACACCACGCCCACCGACTCTTTGATGAGCTAAGCGGTGGCGGTCTCACTGTGGTGGGTGTGCACCACATTGAGGGCTCCTATCTGCCGGGTGTCTTTGAGGAGCGCTGGCTTGTGGAGGGAAAGGGAGGAGAGGATGGTGGCCTGGAAGGAGAAGAATCTGTGTTGGCTTTTTGTGTGGAAGGACTAGGCTAGCTTTGCAAAGGAGGAGCCGTGGATTTTTATAGAAGAAGAAGCCATGCACGGCCATGCGCTGGCTGTGCAAGGCTCGTGCATGGCCTTAGCAGGGAGAGGCAACCACAAGGAAGGGATGGGGTAGGGAATGGCACGAAGAGAAGTTGTCATGCATAGCATCCACGGGAAGATTTCAAGATCAAGTGAAATAAAAAATAAAAAAGATGGTGAATTTTGTAAAGAATCACCTGAGGTAAAATGCAAAATGCAAGGCCACTTATTTTATTCTGCTCCCCTCTCAATTAAATGCATGCGTGCATGTATTTTTACAAATGCGACAATGTCTACTTAATATGCACTGATAATGCTAGGAAATAGCATAAGACATCACAACTGTAGGTGTATTTTTGTTGTGCAATCATCAGCATTTTGACCTAATCACAGAGGGGAAAGAAGGAAACGCACTTACCATAATTAGTGAAAGGAACTCATAATCTAGAACAGAGGCTAAAACCTTAAAATTTTGCTAAGGGACTAGCAAAAGCTAGGCATGGGGGTATGATGAGGACCTCATCATGAACCCTAACTTGCTTACTTTGATCTAACAAAATGAACAAAAGCTCCTGCATAACCTAAAGGAAGGCCAAATTTAGGGGATAACTGATCTAAAAAGAGAACATGAAACAAGGGGTAAAATTATAATTTTACCATTGTAGTGCATCAATAGGATTTCAAAGGGTCTAGACATAGGTCAATTGGACTTCATAAAAGAAAAAGTGGGATGGTCCATTAAGAAAAAGGTTATTGTGAAATTTAAGAATTAAATGACATTCTGTAACCAAAAATAAAACCCACTTAAATTCACAAGGATCCAGGAAAGATAGAAATCAATTAAGCCCCATAAAATTCATTAAAAAATATCCTTTAGGGTTTAAAACCTTCAATTTGGCCTTTCGAACCTATTTTGACCTAGATTGGGGTCCATGCCCAATTTTGATCTTATTTAGGATTTTATGCAAAATATCCAGTCAAACTTGGTCAAACCTAAAATACAACTTCACCATCGGATTCCTTAGGTCATAATTAGGTTCATACTAAAATTTTGACCTATGGGAAGGTCATCGTGACCTACTTTGCAAATTGGTCCACCTAATTACATTTTGGTCCCTAACTTTTAATAACCCTTGCGAAGACCCTCTCAGCTTTTTCATCACTTTCTTCATTTTGGTCTCTCTACCATTGTAGCAGGGACCCAAACCGCCGGCGACTTTGCTAGGAGGTTCTCTCCTCATTTCCATGGGGAGCTACTCCTAGATTTAAAAGGGGAGCTCTCTGTAAAGCCCCCTACTGCATGAGTAGCTCCCCATACCCTAAATCGCCCCATACTACTTGTGCAAATGCTCGAGAGGTTTGGGTCTCACTCCGGCCATACCTCCGGCGTGGTGTTCCCACCACTTCCTTGAGATTCCCCCTCTACTCGAGTCTATTTAAGAAGCCTCAGGACCAACCGCTTCTGGCAAACCTATTTTGGATGAAAAAATCCCCCCAAATTCATCTCCTCCTCCTCCGGCTATCTGCCCGTAGGCTCCGACGACTCTCCCTCCCTTATTTCATCACATTGCCACCATACCAGTGGCCGAGTTTTCTCCGCCGTGATTCTCCGTGCTACACCGTACCCGTGCGCGCCCCTCCGACCCTCTTCCTCGTCACCGTTCTTCACCTCAGGGCCTTCATCTCCGGTAATGGCAAACACACGCCGATCGCCCTTCGTCTCCCCCCTTCGCTCCAAGTCCCTCAGTTAAGTCCACTTTCTCCCCTGTTCATTTTCCCCTTACATATTTCCCAAATCGACTACTGCCACACTCCACCACCATCATTTCCTTCACCTCAGACCACCAACTCTAGCGAGGTCGCTCCTCCTCCACAGGCCATCCAACCCCTCGCCGACAAGTCCATAAGCATGCCCTCAATCCACTCAGCATTTCCCCTCACTCATACCACCACTCCACTCACCCAAACACACCCCCGAACACAACCACACATACGCACACAGTGTGCCCTAGGCACGCTCGCATAGGCATCCCCACGCCACGTCAACCACCCCAGCACACTCGTCATGCCTCAGCGAAGCTTCCTAATCATTCTGAAGTGGCCGCGAGGCCGTCATGGTGATTTCAGATACAGGCATCCTCCGCCAATGGCGCAGAGCTTGAAGCAAGCTTGAAGCGAGCTCCAGGTTCCTATCTCAGGTTACGCGGAAGGCACTCGCGCACGACACCAGGCCATCAATTGGAGTCAAAGGCCATCGCAACTACTGCAATTGGAGGCCATGTCCCTACTGCAGGCGTGCGCAAAGAAAGGTGGACAGATAGTCCCACCTCAAATACGATAGAGCACCTACACCACAATAAATTGAGAAAGTGTTCGCACCCTATTTTCTCCGAATCACGAGGTGAGGTCCCCTCTCCCACCACACCTCGTCCGTGACCCACACCCCCGTGGACCTGGCTTCCTGACTCGACTACCCATGCACTCCTCGCACACCACCCACACCGATGCACCTGGTCCCGGGCAAGCATACCCGACCCGATAACCCAAGAAGGCTCTAGGAGAGCTGTCCTGAGAGCGAAATACAGAGAGAGAGACGTAGGGAGGGTAGGGGGTAGATTTTGTTTCTCTGTGCTCTGTAGGGAAGAAGGAGGAAGTGGAAGCAGCTGCGGTAAATAAGGAAGAGAAGAAGAAGAGGAGTAGTTAAAGGAAGGAGACTCTACGGAGGCCAAGGAAGACAAAGCTGAAGACTTAGCTGCTGAGAAAGAGAGAAGAAGGAGCAGAAGAATGAAGAAGGAAGTAGGCGCAGAGAAGAAGGCTGCAAAAGGACTTGGCCAAAGACAGAGGAGTCGTAGAAGAAGAAGGAGGGCAGCTGAAGGAAATGGAAGAGAGAAAGCAAAGCCAAGGAGGCAGCTGCGGAGAAGAAAGAGGAAGCTAAGGCTAGAGCAAGAAGGAAACTATAGCAGCAAAGGAGCGAAAGAAGAAGAAGGCCAAAGATAGAGAAGCAGAAGACAAGGAGAAGGAATAAAAAAGAAGAAGGCTTCGCTGAAGAGCGAATCAAAGTAGAAGCACTGTAGCAGTCATCAATTAAGGCATCTGATTCACAGAATCAGACATCTGAAGAAGGCCAAAGATAAAGAAAGAAGAAAGAAAGCAAAGAAACAGAAAGAGAGATGCGAAGAAGGAAGAAAAGAAAAAAAAAGAGAATTTACCACTTTTTCCTCTCTTGCATTTATCTACATTGCATTGAACATCTTTCAAGTAAAATATGAGATTGTGATTTTACTTCTAAAATACTAATTTGCTCCTTGAGTTCGACCTCAGAAGTTTTTGAATTTCAAGTAATAAAATGGATAATCATTTTTTGCGATGATTTCAAAAATACTTCAACGAATAACTCTTTAAAACATGATCTTGTCCGAACATGCCGATTAATCGTTGACCTAAATCCATCTGTGTGGTCGGATTTATCATTTGAAGCTTCGAATTGTGTCACCTAGTTCCTCGGTTGTTGATCTTCCTCGGACAACAAATGGTGCTATGGGACTCCGATCAAGATGATTTCAGAGGCATCGGACTCCAATCGCCATCCTAATTGGATACATATAGTCAAATCATCAATCCAAGGTTGCAAATTAAATCTCCCCTCTTGGCCATAGAAGGGCGTAATTAACCTAAAATATATACAAACTACTCTAAATGCAGAATGATGCGTGCTATGTGTTTGACATGCAAATCGTGCTTTAAAAGATGATTTAATTGTAGTATAGTGTGAAACATATTGACAAATAAATTTATAAAATCCGATGAGTACCAAGTCATTTGCAAGGAGGCAATCACAATTTTTGCAAAAGCTTTTTAATAGAACTTGCTCTAAATAAATATTTATATATGTATATATGTGTAGATCGATATCAGGCATTCAGAAGATCAGAATTTTATTGCATTCATAAATAGTTTTTCAAAGTAGAAACCGCTATGCTAAATAGAGAAAAAGAGATAGAAGATAGATAGAAAGAGAGAGAGATAGAGAGAGATGCAGATAGACGACACCGCTTGTGGGATGCATATGCAAGGTACGGCAGCACCTCAAATCTAGAGTGCTGGGATGAAAGTTGGATTGAAGAGAGAGACGAAGGATCGTGGAAGAAGGTGGAAGAAGAGGTAGATTTGAAGTTGCCCCTTCAAAGGAGCCCTTGGGTCTTCCTTTATAGTTTTGATGGAGAGCAATGAGGGCATTTTGGCCCTTTATCTCATGCAACAACATTTGAATAATTAGATCCATTGATTGGGAGATCAATGAACCTAATTAGGCGTCAAAACACCTTCAAAAACTCCTATGCACGAATTCATTCTTTGATCGACACGTGGCATGCTCTGGCACGTTGGATTAGGATCGAGCAACTTTGCTGCTTCCTCGTGCGTGCTCACCCGCTTCTCCTTTCTTCATGCATGCCTGCATCACCCATTCGAACACTATAAGCTCAACTGTTCGATCTTACAATAGAATGACTTAGATTCACGCCCGTGCTACTACTCGACTGTTTTGAATTTGGTTTGTGTGCCAATCGCTCCTCAACCATCTGATCTTTCTAAAAGTTGCGTGCAATCGTGCATTTGATCTTGTGTGCAGCCGCAAAATACTCTTGGTTTTCCACACGGCCTTATCCTCACACTCCAATGTAGATCAACGGTCAATTGGGCACGAAGCCACTACCTTCCCTAATTTCATGCTGAGCGTGCATTGAATGTGCATTGGTTGCTTGCGGGCGAAGTTGTTAACCGTTCCACTACTCCTCTTGTGCCACGTTTCCAAATCGTGCTTAGCCTCTCTTAACCTTTGGATGAAGATCCAACAGCCAAGATCATCTTTCCCTTGATAAGGCATGAGGCAATCAATGACGTTGATGTATCATGGCCGTTGGATGGCCATCCAACAACCCACAGCTGGGAAGGGATGGCCTTCAGGGATGGGGTGGTGATGAGGGGGCAGCTGTGATGGCGCCAAGTGATGCCATCATGGCCATCCATCTTTTCTATGTATCTGGTGATGTAGACCTTCGATTGCATTGATTTTTGCACCATTGGACTATGATCATTAATCTAGATCCATCCGTGTAGTTGGATTTCTCATCTGAGGCTCAGATCTTTTTCCTTTAGCTCCATGGTCTCTGTTCTTCTATGGATTGTACATGATGCTCAGGTTGTCTGGTTGAGATGATTTCGGAAGCATTGGACTCCCGTCGTCATTCTGATCAGATTTCTTTGGTCTAATTTGTCATCAATGGCTTCGAATCATCTGCGATTAATTTCATCTCTCATTAGTACTTAAAATGATGATTTTACCTATGTAGCTAATTAAACTAACCATTATGCAAATTACAATGGTTATGCATGCATTGTCCCTAAGTTATGCTAGGATCTAGCTTAATTCAAATGTTTTTGGTTGAATGATTACTGTGCAATCGCACCCCCTTGCCTAAATCTTGCTAGTCCCTAGCAAATGCAAGACTAAACGCAAAGTGGCCCTACATGACAGATTTCTATCAAGAACTGGAGATTTATTTGTTTTCTTTTCATCCAAAATTTTAGAAATCTAAACAATCGTGAAAGTGTATAGTGTAGCCTATGAAATCGACCCAAGTGGAAAGCCAATCTTCATCTAAAGCTCGTACTTGACCCTTAGTAAAATTCTATTGGGATAAACAAATTTCTTCCATTGGGGTTATAAGATAATTTGTAAATTTAGCCTCGATTTTTGGCCTAGGTAGAAGATAGCTGAGTTAAGTAGATTTGTATTTGGTGGCTCACACTCATCTGGTGCTACTTATAGACTAGTACTTTAGAATGTAGAATTCTAATTTATTAAATAATTCAACTCAACGAGAGGCGGAGAAATTGTGCTCTCTTTAGTTCCTTTGTACTCATTCTCTCTCTTTTGTTTTTCTTTCTTTTCATTTTTCTTTTTCTTTTTCTTCTTTTGTTTTCTTTTGTTTTCTTTCTTTTAGAGCTGACAATCTCAATAGATTTGTCAGTCTATTTGGTTGTCTCTCCTGGCATTAACATTTGGTTAGGTTCAGATAACTCTACGACTAAGTCAGAATTCCTCAGCCCGTATTCAGGTGGCCAAAAATATAGAAAAGTAGGTCAAGGCTGTATTGGTGGATCGAGAGCAAAAACTATGCCTAACTCCAAGTATTAATATCTAATTATCCAAAAGCTTAGATTCCTCACAATAGCCTTAGAACACCAGTAGACTGTCTACTCTTCTCACCTCACACTTGTTTGGTGGATCTGCTAAAAGATAGTTTGCCTGACTCCCTAATTACTATTTAAGGGCTTAGAGAGAAGAAGCATTGATGTTTATTGGTCTTCACACAGGATCCATTGCAAATTCTACATGTAAGTGTGAAATTGTACTGGATTCTAAACTCAGGAATCAACTTAAGAATAAATCTCCAATAAAACCTTAACAAAAATTCTTTATGCCGAAATGCATTTTTTTTTGACACAAAAATAAGACATGCAATGTCCACCCCCCCATGCCTATTAATTACAATGCCCTCATTTCAATGTATGCTTGAAAATCAAAATATAATGACCAAAAGGAGGGGATATCATCTGACTGAGATTGTTGATCCAGGTCAGCATGGATGCAGAGGATGTAAAACTACCTATAAAGAATACCAGGTTGCCTCCCAGCTAGCACTAAGTTTAATGTCATTTGTCAAACATAAACCCAGAAAAGAATGACTGAATTAATGGGTTGAGTTTGGATTAAAATGAAGATAAGGTCATGCAGTAGAAGGATCAGTGATCCATAAATGCGGATCAGTTGATGGTGAATACCAAGCCCAAAAGGTCAGAAAAATAAAGTGAATGGGCTTGAAGCTATTTGCAGCTAGATGCTACAAGAGAGAGAAACATTAGTGCAGGTGCCATGGTGGAAAGTAGGTAGTGGCAGCCTTAAGAAGTGATGCATGAGGAAGGTAGATGAGGTGGATATAGGGTGGTTCCTGGGGAATAAATCATATAGGTCCTGAAAGTGATGGGTGACTAGCCGATTTTCGCTTTCGAAGATGATGATTAGGATGATTTGTCATTGTATTTCTAAGTGGTGGAAAATCAACCAATCAAAGTAACTAAAATAACCACACAATGAGGAGCAGGTCCTATCCACAGGGCGGTAATAGCCTATTTAAACTCACACCGGTTAAAAATAGATGTTCACGATTAGTTTCGTCAAGAAATTGGATAAATAGCTTTTCAATTGAGATAATAAGACATTATTATGCTAATTTCGTAGTTATGCAGAACAAGAGGGAGATGCTCATAAAATCAACAGAATAAAATATTAATACCTAAAAATCCCTTCACCTTAATGGCAAAAAGTGTAAATTTTAATTACAATCAAAACAGAGGATTTTGTTGTGAAGATCTCACGCATTGAGGAGGGCTTGGCTGGAGGCGAGATTTGGCGCAGGAGATGAGTGAGGTGGGGGCCTCGCTATGGTAGTTGCGGTGAAGTATGGGGTGGCCCGACGTGGTCAGATGGAAAAGCGATGGAGGTGTGTTCTGGCAGTGGCCTTTGCTACTGGGGGAGCTGCTTGCATGCCTAGGAGAGGTGGTGTTGCTGCAGCAGGCATGTGGGTGCATGTGTGCGGCTACACGGGGAGTCGGCGAAGGTGGTGATGCACGCAGCATCCCTGCTGGGCTTCAAGTGCAGTTAGTCTTGGGTAGGAGTTGTGAACGAAGGTAAGATGAGGTGGCTACTGGCCGAGAGAATGTGTGCATTGGTCCTGCTGCAAGGGCGTGCACGAGGATGTGCATGAGGAACTGGTGGCATGCACAGGTGAATAGAGTGGTGCTGCATGTTGGGAATGCCAATGCTAGAAGTGGCGGTGGCGTGCGTCGGTTACGCAGGTTGAGTGGCGCGCGAGATCTGGTCGAGTACGGGAAGCGCGTGAGCAAGGAGGGCAGTGACGCATTGCTGGTGCTTGTGCATGCTGATGGCCATGCGTGGTGCATGTGGAGATGGTGTGGCATTGGAGGTGGTTGATGATGGTCAGTGTTGGGTTTATTTTTGGTGACAAAAGACAGAGGAAGAAGAGAAGGTGGTAGGGAAGAAGATGAATAGTGGCATTGAGTTGGGACTTAAGACATTTGGGAAACTTCCCAGAAGTCTTAACTTGCATGAATGGCTATTGACGCATGAGTGAGGTGGTGATTGCTGGTGATGGCGGTGAGGGTGGTGCACGCTGAGGTGCTCATAGTAATGCAAACAGACTTTAGATGGCGGTGTGGCCTATCATGCCACACACCCACGGTGGTGGAGGCTCGTCGCCATAGTTGAGTCGGTGGCGGTGGAGCAGACGAGAGGTCAACACTCTACACAGTGATGAATTGGGGTGGAGGCCTCCTTGTTTATGGTCGTCGCCTCCTCCCTTTGTAGCCGTAGGTGATGAATTTGAAAACAAAGAGGCGAGATCAAATCCTCTTTATGGCAAATGAATGCTTGCAGCTATGCGTGAGTGGGTGCGTCAGGAGGAGAAGTAGCCATTACCTGTGGAAGAAGAGAGTTAGAAAATAATAAAATATTATGGTTATTTTTGCATAATTGCTTAACTTCTATGTTAAATTAAAACAATGCAAGTAATTCACCTAATTGATTGACTAATCAAATGCATGCAATTCTATGTTAATTATAAATGCATGCAATGAATGAATTATGCAATTAAGCTAAAAATATGAAGTAATTTATTTACATCCTAATATATGTTGGCTAAATGTTAAGGATATCTTAATATGTAGGAATTTACATATTTAAATTGCCCACAAATATGGGCTAATCAAATGCCCACTTGTATAGTTTTTTCTAGTCCCTAGCAAACTCAAGCAATAACCTAACTCTCCAAGCAGACTAGCCAACCCAATCGATCTTCCTTTAGAAGCATGTTAAGTTCAAACTTTAGACCTAAGTTTCCTAAGTAGTTGCTAAGTTACAAACTAGGTCAACTAAGGACGAGTTGTAGGCACAGGTTTCCTTGATTTGTAGCTCTACCCTAGAGTTTATTGGTCCTAGAGATTCAAGCATCTGTGCATGTGCATTGGTCTGAATTATATGAGGTTGGTTTAATTTCCAACCTAGAAAGAGAGAAAGAAAGAGTTTTTTTTTTTTCGGTATTGTATATATTTTTGTTTGATTCCTCGAAGTTTAATCTTGGATTAGCTATAAACACGGTCTATGTCAGATTCATTGTCCCCAACACCGAACCTCGATGGGTGCCTGGCATTTGATGCTTCGAGATAGCACCGCCACTAGCGACCCCATGAACTCATGCCAATCAACACTTCCAGATAGTATCACCCATGAATTTATTAAGTAAATTCAGGCTTGTGGCAATCGGCACTTCGAGATAAGGTCGTCGATGGTACCTAAACTGCACAATGGGCTTACATGCCCCTAGTAGGATGGACATCCTAAGAGACAAGCGCCGAGGAGGTGACATGTTATCATCGCATCCTCAGGGTGAGTATATACTCCACCTCTCCTGTGGCAGGAACTTGTCCAATTAATTTGAGTTTTCAAGCATCTCCTATGTCAGAACTAAGAGAACCAAATTTTCTTCAAGAAAGGAATTAAGGTGATCATTGTTTACATAAGACCAAGTTTGTGTGAAATGTGGATGCTTAGGTTACGAGGACTCATAAAACAAAAGATATAAAAAGACACCAGGTACTACCCAGCCTTTAACTCAATCCCAAGGTTTCCTTCCTCAACTTCTTGAGGAATGGTCAGCAACTTAACTCCAACATAGGTTTTTAAGTCCACAAAGGACCCTAAGGGTTTAAAGCTAGTAGCTCAACTTAGCTTCTAAAGTCAGACACCTAGAGTCAACTTAGTCTAACCTAAAGCTTTGGTCTTATTCCTAAGAATGTAGGGCCCAGCTAGTTAAGCTCAACACTAAAAAAGTTTTTTTTTCTTTTTTCATTTTTCAAAAATGCAAATGTATGCAATGCAGAATGTTTTAACTAAATGCATGAATGCACTATGTATAAATGCTTCGTATATCCCCAAGTACACCCCCTCATGCCTAAAATCTGCAATGTCCCCCATTAGATAGAAGGATATTATCCTATTCAGAGATGGGAAACCATTATTTTGTTGGCAGCTGAGTAGGAAAGGAACCTGGAAGTTAGGTTCCAAAACCAAAGAAATAGGCCCTAAAACTGAGCAAAGAAATGGTGGTCTAGAAAATAGGTAACCTATGATGTTGGCAAGCTGATGATGAATCTTGATAGCAAATGCTTGCCCAACTAGGATGGGAATGAAACCATCCCAGGTCGCCAGAGGAGGTTCTGAAGTATATACTGGAATAGCGTTCTCTAAAGGGGTAGGAGGAGGAAGACAAGGATCCTCCGAAAGAAATGGGGAAGGAATAGTGTAAAGATATATCCCCAGGGTGATGGATTGACTGTAGAAATCATCAACCCATACTCGATACCCCATTACAAGAGACATTGGTCTGTTAAGCCCCCCGATCAAAATAGTAGTGAGCATACCCTTAAGCCAAGGATTGTCTAGGGTGTCTAAGTTTTAAGGTTGTGGGATGGCCATAGGATCTAAGGTGGGTCCAGCTGGCTCAGTGTCCATGCCTAACAACCTTTCCAGTTCCTCAATCATGTCCCTAGCATCTCTGGTAATGTCACAAGTATCTACTTGCTCTTCATTAGTGATCATTTATAACATTGGAGTCAAATTTTCGCCTTTAGACATGGGAGAATCAGAGGATGACTCAAAATGAAATAAAGGTAGGTTAGAAGCAATAGATTTAGGGATTGCCCTATCAATCTCATCCTTGAGTTCTTGTTCTTTACTCAAGTACTCCCAAGAGTATATATGTAAATCCACATAAATCTCAGAAGTTGCTTCCACATTTTCCATTATTTCATCGTGAGGAGAGATATCATCAATGGGTATGCTAAGGAAACCTAATTTGGTCAAATTTGTGACATCCTTAGGGACTAATTCTTCAAACAAGACATAATCACCCTTAGTGTCACCCCAAATCTTGAATGTAGGTTCCTCCTATGCTTCATCCTTCTCCTCATCATACGATTCATCATATACCCGAGGTTTAGAATCATCTAAAATCTCAGTAGATCCCCGAGGGAAATCTATCTGGGGTAAATGGTTTACACTGGTGACATTGAACTCCTCTGATAGATGAATTTCTTTAGGGTTAGGTTCCCTAAGGGTGGGCTTGAGTTCCATCTCGTGATCAGAAGGGAGAGCGGGATTAACAACTTGACTTCGGCCCACTTCATTGAATGTGATGAAAATACTATCATCTAGGACGTGGTCTTCCAATGGTACCATTATTCCCTTCTTTTGGCTCCAATATAATTTAGGTGGATACTCAACCTGATCATCGTCTTCCTCAGGTTGCCACCTGTCTTCATCCAATGCATAGCTACTTTTATATGTATCCACCTCCCAATTAAGGCATGGACCTCTCAAAGAAGTATCATCTAGCTGGGAGGTTTCAAAATCAATCCTCGAAAAGTAGCTATTTCACTTACATAATCCCCAAAATTCCCCTCCAACTTAGGGTGTGGCTTTCCCACGGGAGATGCATCTAGTGTAGAGGGGTGCACTTCATCCTCAATGGGGTAGATTGGGTGGCTAATTGCTTCTTTTTCTTATTGGCCTACTCTCGAAGATTCACCTAATATTTAAATCATTTCATCTTGCATTTTCTGTATTTCCATCTTCAAGGAGGAGAGGTCATCATTTCTGTTAGGAGAGAAATTAGTCTCAGGCTTGTAGTACCTAGGAGTTTCTGTCCAACCATTATAATCATTTAGGAAGGGTTGGTTGGGTATTCCTATTGTGTGTCTGATTTGGGCTAGGTAAATCCCACTCCTAGGTTCTACTCATTGATTTGGGGCTTAGCCAGGCCAATACTCCTATAATAGGAGTAAAAGGGATCCCATTGACTATCATTATGTCCATTAAAGGATGGACCATCTCAGCGTATGGGATCGAAGATCACAAACTGGGGGTAAGGGAATGGGCAAGATGTGAAAGGATGAAAGTGAATGTGGTCCATTCTAACTCACACCACGATCAGATTCCCGAAGCAAACACAAATCGAAGGACTTTCTAGGTCTTTAATCGATTAGGCTTTTGAGATTTTAAGTCCACTTGTAGGTGACAAATCAAGTTATCAAAACAGTTACGCACCTACTTGTTGACCTACGGTACACCTAAGAAGATCTAGCTGTTACTTAGGTGATCCTCCCTAAAACCCAAAAAGATTAGTCACCACCAAACATTGCAAAGAGGGATGCAAGTAGAGTCAAGCCCTCCCTTTGAAGCATTGCTTTCCCGGTGCTTCTTAACTACCCTCAATCCGCAAGGTTTGGAGGCAACTTCACCTCTGAACTATGGTTTAGGTCACTTTAGACCCCAGCAATAGGAGGCTCTTGTCCTAGTGTTTCCAAACCTAGGGAATGTCTAAATGCGTGCCATGGTGCAAGAAATATAAGTGTGCATACACCGCAAAAGATATTGAATTTTGAATCACACGCCAAGTTTGAAAATCAAGTCTTTGGTTTTTAAATGTCCCTCCTTTAATTAGTCCCTTTTAAAAAAAAATAAAAATAGAAAAAAAGATAAATGTGACCACCTGTTAGATCTATTCAAAACAGATTAGGTGGTCTTGAATTTAATCCAAATGCATTTGGATGACAAGTAGAAATGCAAAGTTAGAAGTGAATGCCTAATTCCAGCATTCTTCATGCAATATGCAAGATAAAAGATTAGATCTAGATGCTTCTCATTCAATTCTAAATGATACGACCTAGGGGTAGGTAGCTTCTAGCGGGCAACTGGTGTTGTTGTTTTATATATATATATATCTATTTATGCACAAACAAAGAAAATGATAAACAACCACAAAATAAAATAAAACCTAGATCTAAAGAAAAGGGAATAGGCTCCCAAAAAATATTACCCAACACGAGCCTAAAACAAAATCGGGGAACAAACCCCTAAAAATGTACCCCAGAACAAGAGTTTTCCAAATGAATGTATTAAAATAAAGCAAAGAAAGAAAAATAACAAAAACTATCTACAGCTAAATGAATGAGATGAAGATGTGGTCCTCCGGATATCTCCTCCAGCTGTGGAAACAAGGCCCACCAAGGTGTTGCTGAGGCGGGCGTGATGCTCCTTCCCCCAGTGTTGCAACTCCATTGACGATGTCAAGGATTGCCCGATCTATGAGGCTGGTGCGACAAGACATCTCCATATACACGTACCTCACACCAAACAAATAATCGTACTAAAATATGCCTCAAATAAAATGTGAACAAATAATTAAATAAATGCGAGTCTAATAGGATCATTGCCTCCCTGGCAATGGCAACATTTGATGAGTCGATTTTCTCTTTCGAAGATGATGTTTAAGATAATTTGTCATTGTATTTCTAAGTGGTGGAAAATCGACTAATCAAATTAATTAAAATAGTAAATCAATGTGGAGTGGGTCGTATCCATAGGGAGGCCATGGCCTATTTAAACTCGCACTTCTTAAAAATAGATGTTCACGATTAGTTTCGTCAAGAAATCGGATCAAAATTGCTTTTCAATTGAGATAATAAGATATTATCTTGCTGATATTGTAGTTATGCAAAATAAGAGGGGGATTCTCATAAAATCAATAGAATAAAATATTAATACCTAAAAATCCCTTCCTCCTTAATGCAAAAATGTAAATTTTAATTACAAGCAAAATAGAGGATTTTGTTGCGAGGATCTCACGCATTAAGGAGGGCTTGGCTGGAGGTGAGATTTGGCGGAGGAGATGAGTGAGGAGAGGGCATCGCAATGGTGGTCGCGGTGAAGTGCGAGGTGGCCAAAGGTGGCTGGATGTAACAATGGTGGAGGTGGGCTCCAGCAGCGGCCATTGCTACTAGGGGAGCTGGTCGCGTGGACAGAAGAGGTGGTGTTGCTATGGCAGGCACACAGGTGCGTGCGTGTGACTGCATAGGGAGTCGGCGAAGAAGGTGATGCATGCGGCATCCCTGCTGGGAGTGGACCGCAGTTGGGCGTAGGTAGGAGCAGTGCGCAGAGGTGGGACGAGGTGGCTGCTGGCCGAGAGAACATGCGCACTAGTCGTGCTGCGAGGGCATGCACGAAGATGCATGCGAGGAGATGGTGGCATGCGCAAGTGACGAGGGAGGTGCTATGTGCTGGGAATGCCAACGCTAGAAGTGGCAGTGGCATCCGTAAGTCGTGTGGGCTAAGAGATGCATGAGATCTGGCCGAGTACAAGGGTTGCACGCGGGCGAGAAGGAGGGTAGTGGCATGCTATTGGTGCTTATGCACACGAACGGCCGTGTGTGGAGTGCATGGTGATGGCTAACGTGGCTTTCGTGCGTGTGTGTTAAGAAGTGTCTTTATAGTTCGCACTTGCAACGCCGATTTTAAAGTGAAGAAGCGGATGTGAGTCCGAGTGTCGGTCTCAGGGAGGCGTGAAAATCGGATTTTTCTTATCACTTATTGTCACGAAAATTGTGGAGTTTTGCTTGCGAAAAGGTGTGAGAGAAAAGCGAGAGCGAGAGAGAGAGAGATTAGGGTTAGAGTCATTTCTTTCTTTAACATGCAACTTCGGTAGGAAATAAAGTAGACAACTGAAAGGGAAATAACTTCATTAATCATGCAGCTTTACTTCACAAATTACAACATTAGATACATGCTTAAACATAAGTAAAGTAAAGCTTAAAATAGAAGAAGAAAGAGAGAGAGGGAGGGCGGCGAGGCAGCCACGGTGGTGGAGAAGGCTCCAACGGTGGCTCGTCATCTCCGGCTGTTACAAGAGGGCCTAAAGCTCGCTAAGAGAGGGGTAAAGTAGTTGCAAGAGAAGTGAATGCCTTGAGTGAGTGGTTGGAAGGGGTTTAAATAGGGAGAAGGGCTTTCTAAAAGAAGAAGGGGTTTTAGAGACATCCGGGACGTCACTAAAACCATTCTAAAAGTGTCGATGAAGCCCTCAGCCCACCGGTTGCTCAGCCGCATTGTGCTTCCTCACGCTCGATCCGTGGGTGCGGCATGAGAGCCGTCCGATTGAACATCGGACGGCTGAGATCTTCGCTCGGGTGTGCTTGGATAGTGCCTTCAGCGTGAGTGCACACGGGCATTGCCGTCTAGCGTGCGTGCATGCATGGTCGATCGCTGCCTAAGGGCACACTACATGGCACTATCTCGGCAGCCCACTGCTGATCGGGCGGCTCAATTTCCTCCGCCGGCCTCACTGTCTTTGATTTCGCGCACCGCATGGCTCGAACCCGCGCCTCGTGGGCGCAGGCGTGCGTGTTAACCGGTACGCCACAACCGCTGCTTTGTTGCAGTGACCGCGGGCGTGAGTGCAGTTCTCGGCCGTCCAATCAGAGATCAACGGCTGAGATTTGATCTTCGGCTGAAGGTGGAAGTGGCGTGCGGTGAGCGGGTGACACGTGGCGCATCGAGGGCCGTTGATCATCAGATCAATGGTTAGAACTTTTTTAGCCCATTATGGGAGCTCCGGAATTTGGATTTGGCCGATTTTGAGTCCGTTGGACTCTGTTCATCATTCTGAATCTATCCGTGCAGTCTGATTGCTCATCTGAGGCCTGCTTTGACAAGTGCTTATACAAATAGCCATTAATACTATTTTATAAACAATCTTGGCATATGATGCATGCAATGCTCCCATTCTACTTATGTTGTGTCTTTTATTCTTAAGATGGTCCCTATTTAACAGAATTATCACCCCCAGATATATTGTAATCATACCCCCATGCTTACTCCTTGCTAGTCCCTAGCAAGGTTTACTCTAGCCTTTATTTTCTATCAGAACTTAAGAAGTAATTGCTTAGAAACTTCGTCACTTGTCAATAGGAGAAAATATACTAAGATCTTAATCTACAAAGACTAAGCAGTGCCCGGGTGTTTGCCAAAATACGAATCGCCCGAATCATTGCATTAATACATGTGTATTTTTTTTTTTTTGAAATTTTTTTGGAATTCCGAGTGGCTTGGCAACTTTTTACAGCCACCCAACCTACCCAAAACTTGGTCAGAACCCTAAGCGCTAAGCATCCTGGTGTGAAGATTGTGATAGACTCACTCAATGGTAATTCAGACAAACTTGGGGTTTCTGTGCTCCTAGGTGACTGGAAAAGGAAATATTTTGCCTGAAGGTGTATTTGTTCGATTGGTAGCTTTCTCCCTACGTTTGTTTTAATTGGAGTCGACACAAGGATTTTTCCAGTGTATATCTCCCCGGCTTGTACTACTTCCCTGCTTCCTTAAGTGTTTTGGTTCTTTTTGTGCAATTACTGAGCTGGGTTCTGGACAACTAACTAATCGGTTGTTACCCACGATCACTTGCTAGCCAAACTCGTGCAGTGAAGTGTGGTTTATTTTGTTTTTGTTGGTGGCTTCCCTGATCTCTAATGTACCTAGAGGCAATGAAGAAGAAGTCATCCCGTGGCTGGATTCTGGACAACCTGCCAATGGGCTATTACCCCGACAACTTGCCTTCCAAACCACCCTAGAGAGTTCATTGGTACCCAACTTCTGTCCAAATCTCCGAGGAATGAGTCTGTGCAAAAATGTGTGCAGATGCTTAGACTCAAAGTTCTTCTGAGTTAGAGGGTGAGTTGGTAAGTCGTATACTTATCACCTTATTTAGTAGGTGGATTAGAGTAGCTTAAGGTTGCATGGATTCGAAGCTAAATCCATATTTTAACGGACACCAGGGCTGATTAAGCCTGAAGACTTGAAAAGTCTAAGTGTTCAAGTTCTTTTTGTATTATTTCCCACTATTGACAGGTTTCTAATGCCTAAGTTTCCCCCAAAATTCAATTTTTTTTTTAATTTTATTTTATTCAGACTGATTAAATGAACCCAGGATCGTGCAATTTACCACCCCACCAAGCTTAAGTTGGACAATGTCCTCATTGGCAAATACATAGATGCAACAGGGGTTCTAAAAGATAGTACCTGAGTGACACGAAATATCGGATCAGTATGAATCCTCTGGGTTGCCTACCAGGAAGCGCTAAGTTTAACGCCTCCAGCTAGGCAATGCTTCATGTCATCCCTCAATGAGGGTGACCTCTCCTTTGGGGGAACCTGGGTTAGGAAGTATTTCAATCTTTGACCATTAATTGTAAAAGTGTGCCCAGTGTTTGGATCAGCGATTTCAACCGCCACATTAGAGTAAGGCTTAACCACCTGAAATGGTCCTATCCATTTGGACCTGTGTTTCCTTGGGAAGAGTTTTAGGCGGGCCTCGAACAGCCAGACTTGCTGGTTAGGCTCAAAGGTCTTTCTATGGATAAGTCGGTCGTGGACGGCTTTCATTTTCTCCTTATACAGTCGACTATTCTCAAAGGTGTCCTGATGAATTTCTTCAAGCTCAGATAGTTGGAGTGTCCTCTGTGCACTGGCTAACTGAGAATCCATGTTACATTGCTTGACATCCTAGTAAGCTCGATGTTCCAATTCGACAAGAAGATGGCAGGCTTTGCCAAAGACCAGGCGATAGGGCGACATGCCTATCAAGGTCTTGAAAGCGATCCTGTATGCCCACAGGGCATCATCAAGTCATGTGGACCAGTCTTTCCTGTCAGGTCTCATAGTCTTTTGTAAAATGTTCTTGATTTGTCTATTTGAGACCTCAGTCTACCCATTTATTTGCAGATTATACGGGGTAGCAATGCGGTGGTTAACCCCGTATTTTCTAAGTAGGGCACAGAATTGGGAGTGGATAAAATGAGTTCCACCATCACTGATCATGGCCTTTGGTATTCCAAACTGGGAAAAGATGTTCTGCTTAACAAAGTCCATTACAGTCCTGTGATTGCATCAGCGGGTGGCGACGGCTTCAATCCATTTAGAAACATAGTCTACTGCGACTAGGATGTACTCAAAGCCGTTGGATGGTGGAAAGGGGCCTATAAAATCGATACCCCAAACGTCGAAGATTTCAGCAATCAAAATGGGCTGAAGGGGCATCATATCTTTCTTGGTAATGGTCCCCAGCATTTGGCAACGTGAGCAAGTCTTGGCAAAGTTGTGTGCAACCTTAAATAGGGAGGGCCAGTAGAATCTAGACTGCAGAACCTTTACAGCCGTTTTCTTTCCAGAGATGTGGCCACCGCAAGCTTGGTCATGACAGAAGGAAAGCACACTCTAAACTTCATTCTCGGGGATACACCTCCTGATGATCTGGTCGGCACAGAGGCGAAGCAGCATGGGATCATCCCAGAAATAGTGCTTGGCCTCAGCCAAGAATCTGTCCCGTTGCTGTCTGGACCAGCTATGCGGGGTTTGTCCTACAACTAGGTAGTTGACGTAGTCAGCATACCAAGGTAGTCTCCTGTCTTGCACAGCCAGAATGTGTTCATCGCGGAAGGTGTCAGATAGAGGTAGGGAGGGTCCAATGTGGTCTGGATGAAGTCAAGATAAGTGGTGAGCCACCACATTCATTGATCCAGCCTTGTCGCGGATTTCCAGGTCAAATTCCTACAAGAGCAGGATCCATCTGATGAGCCTGGGCTTTGCATCCTTTTTTGCCAACAGGTGTCGGATGGCTGAGTGGTTAGCATAGATGGTCACATGGGATCCTAGCAAGTACGATCGGAACTTCTCAAGTCCAAAGACTACAGCGAGGAACTCTTTCTCTGTGACCATATAATTTCGTCTAGCCTCGTCTAACGTTTTGCTCGCGTAGTAGATCACCACGAGCTTCTTATCTTGCCTTTGTCCCAGGACAGTGCCTATGGCAAAATCTGATGCATCACACATAATCTCAAAGTCCTAGGACCTGTCTGGGGGCTGAAGTACAGGAGTTGTGGAGACTAAGTCCCAGAGGGTGTGATAAGCCTGGATGCAATCAGAAGATAAGTGGAATATAGCGTCGTTGGCCAGAAGGTCGGTTAAGGGTTTGGAAAGCTTGGAAAAGTCTTTAATGAACCTTCAATAGAAGCCAACGTGTCTTAGAAATGAGTGAATCTACTGGACCGAGCTAGGTGGAGGAAGTTTGGAAATTAGATCAACCTTAGCTTGATCTACCTCGATGCCCCTATGCGATACGATGTCACTGAGGACAATTCCTTATTGAACCATAAAATGGCTCTTTTCCCAACTTAACAACAGATTAACCTTGATACATCATTTTAGGACTTTCTCCAAGTTGCTCAGACAATGGTCGAATGAATTCCCAAATACAGAGAAATCATCCATAAAGACCTCTAAGTATTCCCCCACCATTTCTAAAAAAATGGCCAGAATGCAACGCTGGAAGGTAGTAGGTGATGTAAACACATTTACACTACTTAATATGCCTATTTATGCATGTTCTTAAGCATAGGATTGCATTGCATGATATAAATATTGCATTACATGCATCATCTTTCATTTACAGTAGTTTGAATAAAATGGAGGTTAATTGTCTCCTTTTATGTGCTTGGATAGGGCAAACTTTTTATCAGGGCCTTGGATCGTAGATCCAACCTTACAGATGTGATCAGGACGACGATTGAAGTTCAATGACTCCAAGATAGCCCTAATCAGGCATCTGTAGCATCAAATAGTGATTGGGGAACCCTAGAAGATCGAGGGCCAAGATGGTGTAAATCCGCACTTCAAATGACAAATCCGATCACTTGGATGAATTCGAATCGACGATCGCAGCCTAACGGCGCAAAAATTGAGTCAATCCGGCACCCGTGGCACCATCTACAACATCCAGAAGATGGATGGCCAAGATGGCACCAAGTGGCACCATCTCGGCTACCCAATCGCCCGCATGCAATCGCTGAAGCCTCCGCATCCACCCCACTCAGTCATTGGATCTCGATCTAATTGCTGTGAACGCATGCACCTCAAATCGTCCGCGCGACCATCCACGCTCCACAGTGCAGTGGTCGAGGGTGTTATTGCGAGCAGCGGACGCAGGTTCGAGCCGCAGCGAGGTGGGGAAGGGTGCGGCAGAGTGGGCGCGAGCGTGCGTCGGATCTTAATCGGGCAGCCGTCCGCACTCAATAGCGTTAACGCGCTATTGCACTCCCGCGCCTCACGTGGCATCTCACGTGTTGGGGCAGGCGCGTAACGAGTGCGCGAAGGCGTGATCTAGGCCGTCCGATCTCGGATCGAACAACTGTGGATGGCTGAACATGCGACATGCGTTGAGAGCGAGCAGTCGAGCGGGTGCACGTTGACCGGTCGATCTTTCGCTTTTAAGTCGTTTGTAGTTTAATGTGGTGGAAAAATCGACTAATCAATTTTTAATAAGAAATAACCACACGTAGAGGAGCGGGTCGTATCCACAGGGAGGCAATAACGTATTAAAATTCGCACCACTTAAAAATGTTTGTTCGTAGTCAATTTGGACAAGAACCAAGCCAAGATTGCCTTTAGATTAAGGTTTAAGCAAGAAACAATGCTGAAATGGCAATTATGAGAAACTACAGGATATTTTCCGCAATGCAGAGTGAATAGAATATGATTAAAATGTGGCAATGGCAGAAAATGTAAATTTTAATTAACGTTTTACTGTAGCAAAACAGGGGATTTTTTCCCCGTTGTCTTGCGCGACGAGGAGCCGATGGCCTGGCGCGGGAAGCTCGGAGGAGGTCCCTTGGATCAAGGGCTTCGAATCGGTGGTGGCGGCGAGTCGCACGGCGGTCGGAGGTGGCCGGACGAGCTCCGGCGGAGGTGCTGCAGCCGGCAGCTTGCGCAGCCTGTTGGCGTGAAGTCCGCTGCCTGCTGCTGCTGCGGGGGTGGCTGCTGCGGCTGGCGTGTGCGGCTGGCATGCGCGGTGGTCGGTTGGGCGGTTTGCAGGCGGTTGTGCGTGGGTGCGCGGAGGGTCTGCAGGAGGGCGCACAGTTGTGCGTGGGCGGTGGTCTGCAGGAGGGCGCTGGTGCGGTGGAAGCTGCAGGCGGTTGGCGTGTGCGGTGGAAGCTGCAGGCGGCTGTTGGCCGGTTGGAGACTGCAGGCTGAGGAAGTGGAGGTGAGCGGGTAACTTCAAACGTCTGGGAAATTTCCCAGACGTCTTAAGTTACTGAGAGGGCGGCTGATCAGTAGCTCGGTGGTGGTGGTCTGCGACGACGGCGAGGAAGATGCACGCTAGGGTGCTCACGGTAATGCAGGCGAGTTCCGGATGGCGGTGTGGCCTGTCACACCACACGCCCACGGTGGTGGAGACTCGCCGCCACGGTAGAGGCCGGCAGTGTGGAGTGGAAGACAGAGGTTCTCTCTGCACAGTGGTGGGTCGGTGGCGGAGGCCTTCTGAGCTCGGCTGCCTCCCTGCTCCTTTTGTAGTGTCTTGAACAAATTTGAAATCAGCGGCCGACCAGATCCACCACATCCGCTCCCCCTTTAATGGCTTCTTCACTGCATCAGCCGGCCGTTGGAGCGGCAGCCAGCCGCTCTGAAAGAAGACGAATAAAGAAAATATTATTAAAATATTAGGGTTATTTATGTATAGACCCTCAACTTCTATGTTAATAAAAATAATATACCTAATTGGTTATCTAATTAGATGAATGCTATTCTAAGCTAATTCTAAATGCACTTAAGATATGAATGCAATGTATGGATTATGTAATTAGATTAAAACTATGAATTAATCTATTTACATCCTAATTTATACTAAATAAATGTTAGAATTAACCTAATGTGTAGGCACTTAAATACTTAAATAGCCCACAACTATGGGCTAATCAATTACCCCCATGCCTAGTTTTTGCTAGTCCCTAGCAAAATTAAGCGAAACCTAGCACTCTAAGTAGACTAGTCAACTCACTTAGTCTTCCTTTAGAAGCATATTAAGTTCAGGTTCTAAACCCAAGGTTCCTAAGTAGTTGCTAAGTTACAGACTAGGTCGGCTAAAGACGAGTTGCAAGCACAAGTTTCCCTGATTTCTGACTCTACCCTAAAGTTTATTGATCCCTGAGATTAAAGCATCCGTGCTTGTGCATTGGTCCGAGTTATTTGAGTTAAAGGAATTTTTTTTTTTTTAATATATATACTTTTTTTTTTTTTTTTTTTGATTCTTCTAAGTCTAACCTCAGATCAGCTATCAACACGGTCTGTGTCGGATTCATTGTCCCCATTACCATACCTCGAAGGGTGCCTGGCTTTCGATGCTTCGAGATAGCACCGCCCATAACGACCCCAAGAACTCCTGGCAATCGACACTTCGAGATAGTATCGCCCATGGATTTCTTAAGCGAATTCAGGCCTATGGCAATCGGCACTTCGAGATAGGGCCGCCCATGGTACCTGAACTGCGCAATGAGCTTACATGCCCCAGTAGGATGGATATCCTAAGAGACAAGCGCCGAGGAGGTAATATGTTACCATCGCATCCTCAAGGTGAGTATATACTCGACCTCTCCTGCGGCGGGAACTCTTCCAATCAAAATGTGTTTTCAAGCCTTTCTTAAGTCAAAACTAAGAGAACCAAATCTCTTTTCAGAAATTAAGTTAATTACCAGACCAAGTGTGAACAATTTGGATGCTTGGGTTACAAGGACCCGTAAACCAAAAGGTAGAATAAGACTCCAGGTACTACCCCACCTTTTAACTCAAACCCTAGCTTCCCTTCCTCAACCTCTTGAAGAATGGTCCGCAACTTAACTCCTACTTAAGTTTTTAAGTCCACAAAGGACCCTAAAGGTCTAAAGCTAGTAGCTTATTTAGCTTCTAAAGTTTGACCCTAAAATTAACTTAGTCTACCCTAGAGTTCTGATTTGCTTAAGACTGCAAGATCTAGCCAGTTAAGCTCAAAACTTTTTTCTTTTTTTTGTTCTCTTTTTTTTTTTTTTTTATAAATGCATGCTATAAACAAAATGCCTCAGGTCCTCTCTCCCATGCCTGGTTCAAACAATGTCCTCATTGAAAATCAAAAATAGCTAAAGGAAGATATTACCTGAGGCGAAGAATAGTAGGAGCTAAGGCTCCTCAAGAGTGACTTCGTCAACTAGGTGGCCATCTAAAGTTATGTACGGTTTTAACCGTTGACCATTGAAGATAAAGGGAGTTGCTGAAGAGGAAGGATTTTTGATCTCCACAGCTCCATGGGGGAATACTTTGGTGATTATGTAAGGCCCATCCCAACGAGATTTTAATTTCCCAGGAAAAAGCTTAAGTCTGGAATTGAAAAGCCAGACTTGTTGGTTGGGTTCAAAGCTCTTTCGAAGAATAAACTTGTCATGCAAGACCTTAGTTCTTTCTTTATAAGCTTGAGAGGTGTCATAAGCATCATTCCTCAGCTCCTCAAGCTCACTTAATTCTAGAAATCGTGCCTTACCTGCCTTCTCTAAATCCATGTTAACACTTCGAATAGCCCAAAGTGCTTTATGTTCCAACTCAACAGGTAAATGGCACGCTTTTCCATACACAATCCGAAAGGGAGAAGTACCCAAAGGGGTCTTATAAGCCGTTCGATAAGCCCACAAAGCATCATCGAGCCTTTGGGACCAATCTTTCCTATCAGGTCTAACGGTCTTTTCCAAAATATTTTTTATCTCCCTATTTGATACTTCAACCTGACCACTTGTCTGAGGGTGGTAAGGGGTAGCAACCTTGTGAGTCACTCCCAAACTCTTAATTAACCGATTGAAGTGGTGGTTTCGGAAATGAGGTCCCCCATCACTTATAATAGTCTTGGGGCAGCCGAAACGGGATATGATATTGGCCTTCACAAATTTCAAAACCACAGAGTGGTCATTTGTGCGCGTCGGAAAGGCCTCTATCCATTTAGAGACATAATCAACTGCCACCAAGATATATTCAAAACCATGGGACGACGGGAAGGGGCCCATAAAGTCAATTCCCCACACATCAAAAATTTCAACAGATTGAATAGGATGTTGAGGCATTTCATTCTTCTTCCCAATCGTTCCAGTCCGTTGACATCTAATACAGGCCTTAACAAAATTATGAGAATCCTTAAATAAGGAAGGCCACCAAAAACTAGACTGGAGAACCTTAAAAGTAGTTTTCTTAGCACCAAAGTGTCCTCCACAATGAAGTGCATGGCAAAATGTCAGCACACTTTGTTGTTCCTCTTCAGGCACACAACGTCTCAAAACTTGGTCTTGTCCAATTCTAAATAATTCTGGCTCTTCCCAATGAAAATATCTCGCTTGAGAAATGAATCTCTTTCTTTTCTGCTTATCCCAAGAGCCAGGAGTTTGTCCAGTGACCAAGTAATTTACAATGTCTGCATACCAAGGTAAAGTTGGTGTTACCGCCATCAGAGTTTCATCGGGGAATGTCTCATGAATGTCTTCAGAAATAGAGTCGTTAAGAGGAAGACGAGACAGGTGGTCAGCCACAACATTTTCTACTCCTTTCTTTTCACGTATTTCCAAGTCAAATTCTTGAAGGAGTAAGATCCACCTAATCAGACGTGGCTTAGAATCTTTCTTAGCAATGAGATGTTTCACTGCTGCATGATCAGTAAAAATAACCACCTTAGACCCAAGTAAATAAGACCTAAACTTCTCCAGAGCAAAAACTACAGCAAGTAATTCTTTTTCAGTGACGGTGTAGTTTTGCTGAGGTTCAGTTAAAGTCTTGCTTGCATAATGCAGCACATGAGGTCTTCCCTCAACCCTTTGTCCAAGGACTACTCCCACTGCATAATCCGAAGCATCACACATAAGCTCAAAGGGGAGTGCCCAATCAGGAGCTTGGAGAACAGGCGCAGAGATCAAGGCCTCCTTTAGAGTTTGAAAGGCCTCGGCACACTTTGAATCAAAACTGAAGGAAGATTCCTTCGCCAATAAGTCACAAAGTGGCCTAGAAATCTTACTAAAATTTTTAATAAAGCGCCTGTAAAAGCCAGCATGGCCCAGGAAGGATCTAATCTGTTTGACATTCGTAGGCAATGGAAGTTTGGAAATAGAATCAATCTTGGCTTTATCTACTTCCAAACCTTGCTCAGATACAACATGCCCAAGTACAATTCCTTTCTGTACAATGAAGTGACTTTTCTCCCAGCTGAGGACTAAACCAGTCTCCTTACATCGTTTCAACACATTCTCCAGGTGCAGGAGACACTGGTCGAAAGACGAGCCATAAATAGAGAAGTCATCCATAAATACTTCGACACACTCGTCAATCATGTCCAAAAAGATAGACATCATACACCGCTGGAAAGTTGCAGGGGCATTACATAATCCAAACGGCATACGCCTGAATGCAAAAGTACCGTAAGGACTCGTGAATGTCATCTTTTCCTGGTCATCAGGAAAGACTGCCACCTGATTGTACCCAGAATATCCATCGAGAATGCAATAATACTTATTCCCTGCCAATTTTTCGAGAATTTGATCAATAAAAGGCAAAGGAAAGTGATCCTTCTGGGTAGCGGTGTTCAGCTTGCGGTAATCAATACAAACCCTCCATCCAGTTGAGGGTCTAGTGACAACTTGTTCACCTTGGTCGTTGAGTTCCACAGTAAAGCCTGCCTTCTTTGGCACCACTTGAATGGGACTGACCCATTTACTATCAGCAATGGGATATATGATCCCAGCGTCCAACCACTTCAGGATTTCCTTTTTTACAACCTCCCTCATATTAGGGTACAGACGTCTCTGCATGTCCCTAAAAGGCTTGATGGAATCATCAGTATAAATGTGGTGCATGCAGAGTGTAGAGTCTATACCCTTAATGTCAGCAATGCTCCAAGCAATAGCTTCCTTATGCCTAGACAGGCATTCAATCAAGGCTCCCTCCTGTGCCTCAGACAGCACAGCCGAAATGATAACTGGGAGCGTATCATTGGCACCTAGGAAAACATACTTGAGAGTGTCAGGGAGGGGTTTCAACTCAAGGTTGGGGGCTTGTATGGTTGAGGGTTTCATAATAGATGTCCCCATCTCAGGTAGCAAATCTGCCTTCGGCGGAAATGATGGGGGAAGAGACTCAGCAGAAACTCCTAGCAATTCCTCTAGTTCTAGTATATCCCCTTCACATTCCTCCAAGAGATGGGAATGCTCATTTAGCATGACATGCTGAAGGGGGTCATCACATAACATTGCAGGAGTTGCCTCTTCAATCAGGTCATCTATCACCTCAACTTCAGAGCAATCCTCAAGTCCAGCTTGTTTGTAAGCATCAAACACATTAGGCCGGATTTTCCTATTCCCAAAGCCCATTTTCAATGCCCCAGTATTGCAATTAATTGAAGCATGGGAAGTTGCAAGGAAGGGGTGGCCCAAAATGATGGAGGGTTTGGTTGGCTTGTTGGTAGGGTCAGTGTCCAAAACTAAGAAGTCAACGGGAAAGAAGAAATCCTCCACTCTTACGAGGACATCTTCCAAAATTCCCCGTGGTGTCTTAAGTGATCGATCAGCAACTTGAAGGACTACAGGGCTAGGCTTCAGATTGCCTCCCCCAAGTTGTTCGTATACATAGCTCGGAAGGATGTTCACCCCCGCACCCAGATCAAGCAGAGCCTCATCAATTTGTAAGTCACCAATAACTATAGAGATATATGGGGCCCCTGGGTCCTTAAGTTTCGGAGGTGTGCCGTGTTGAACAATTGAGCTAACAGAATCAGGCAGGACAACTTTCGACTGGACCTATTTTCTAGATTGCCGCTTTTTCGTGCACAAGTCCTTTAAGAAGCGGGCATAAGACGGAATCTGCCTGATAGCTTCAAGCAAAGGCAGGTTAATCTGCACTTGCTTGAAAGTTTCCATAATCTCATCCGTCTTATCTTTGGCTCCAGATGAGCCAGCAGAAGTCTGCCCAGAGGTGGATAAGAGCTCTGGAAATGGCACTCTCAATCTCTGGGTGGAAGGGTTGTCATGTCGAGTAAGGGGTGGAACGGGGGCAACTTCTTCCGGTGAGGTGATTTCAAGCGGAGAAGATTTGGGCAAATCTTCTTCGGTGGGGGTGAAAGTCGGGGTGGATGTTTTTTTAGGGGGTGAGACTATAGGAGCATCGGGTTTGGA
The DNA here is from genome assembly GCA_037157565.1 of Thalassia testudinum. Lineage (NCBI taxonomy): Eukaryota > Viridiplantae > Streptophyta > Magnoliopsida > Alismatales > Hydrocharitaceae > Thalassia > Thalassia testudinum. The sequence goes on from JAZHRO010000014.1 coordinate 61,823,100, forward strand.
AATTTCTTTCCCACTCCTCAGAATAGTCACCGCCTGAGCATGCTCCCTAAAGACAATCCCTTTTCCTTTAGGATTTTCCTCAGCAGCACTTGGAAACTTCCCAGTCTCCCTCTGTCTAACGGCCTCAACAAGGTGTCCAATTTGTGATTTCATCTCATGTATAGCCTTGTCATGAGATTGGATGATGGCACTTTGACTTTCTTGCATAGTTTTCAATATCGCCTTCAATTCATCCATCTCAGAGGTTTTAGGTTGGGCAAAGGTCTGAGGTTGGTTCATTTGATGGTTTTGAAAGGATTGCGGTTTGTAATTCCCTGAATTTGAGACATTTCCTTGTCTCCATGTAAAGTTTGGGTGGTTCCTCCATCCCTCATTATAAGTGTTGGAGAAAGGATCATTACGAGGTCTTGGACGGAACCCTTGAGCGGCATTCAAATCTGCTTGCACAAGCTCAGGGAATTGGGAGGCTAAGTGGCAATCCACAGTGGCGTGTGTATTGCCTTGACAAATTACACATTCGGAAGCTTGGGATGTGGAGGTGTTAGGTGTGAATGAACTCGGGTTTGACATAAGCCTTTCCATGTTTTGATTCAGTAATTGAATTTGATAAGCTAAATTCTGGGTTTCCCTTGCTTCATTCGCCTCCAACTTTCTTTGCATGAGAGTGGGCTTTCTATCCATGTAGGCAGAATTCAAGTGAATAGAATTCTCACTCAAAGTATCAAATAAGTTCCAAGCTTCATCCTCAGTCTTAGATAGAAAGGTTCCTGCACAGGCACCATCCACAGTTTGCCTATGAGAATCATTAAGTCCGGTGTAGAACCTTTCAACCAGTTGCCATTTAGGCACCTGGTGATGTGGGCAAAGTCTCAGCAAATCGTTAAAGTGCTCCCACGCATCATGGAAAGCTTCCCAATCCTTTTGAGCAAAACTCATGATTTCCCTCCTAAAGTGATTTGTTTTGCTCATGGGGAAGTACTTCTTCAAAAACTCCTTTTTCAGGGCATCCCAAGTATTTAAATTATCAAGGGTGTGATACCAATACTTGGCTTTGTCCTTTAGGGAGAAGGGAAAAAGGGTCCGCATTTGAGCGTCATCAGTAACGCCCTGCAGCTTCACCGTGGAACAGACCTCGGTGAATTCCTCAATATGCCTGTAAGGGTCTTCCCTAGTAGTACCAAAAAGGAGGGTAGCAAGGATATGGTACTACTTTTGATCTCATATGGATTATCCCCTCCAGGTCTACGTAGTGCTAGGCCAGCTTGGTTGGTTGGGATGAAATATTCCTTAAGGCTCCTTTGACCAGCCATTTCTACCCTTGGGAGGTCTTTTCTTAGGATTCTTTCCGGTTCAGGATCAAATACAAGTTGTCTCCTAAGAGAACGCCTACCAAGCATGCACTACAAACACAATTCAAACGGACTTGTTTGGTCTTTACAGATTTAGGCTTTTGATTTTAAGTCAGATTGCAGGTGACAATACAATTTGTTCAATCAATTTACGTGCCTATTGTCGACCTACGGCTCGCCTAAAAAGACCTAGTTGGAGCTTAGGTGTTCTTCCCTAAATCTCAAATGGTCAAGTAAATCCAAAGACGGAAGATCGAGGGATGCAAGTAGGCCTAAGCCTTCCATTGAAGCTGTGCTTTCGCGGTGCTCCTCAACTACCCCCAAAAATCCGTGACAGGGTATCCCCCTCTTTGGATTTACAAAACCTTTGATCTCAAGTTCCGAACACTTCAGAATCCAACGAAAGGAGGGCTCTTGTCCTAGTATTTCCAAACCTAAGGAGTGTCTAGAAACGTGCCGTGGTGCAAGTGAAATAAGTGTGCATACACCGTCAAAGATTTTGAACTTTGAATCGCACGCCAAGTTTGAAAATCAAATCCTTGGTTTTTAAAATGTCCTTCCTTTAATTAGGCCTTTTTCTAAAGAAAATATGTGACCACTTGTTAGATTTATTCAATACAGATTAGGTGGTCTTCGCATTAAATCCCAAATGCAATGCGTGATCAAAAATAGGATGCAAAGTAAGAGAATGCGTACCTTGCCTCCAGCGATCTTCGATGCAAAAATGCACGCAATGCAGAAAAGCAAATCTAGAGGCTACTCATACAGACCTAAATGGTTCGTCCTAAGGCAGGCAGCTTCTAGCAGGCAGCTCATTTTTTTTTTTTTTTTAGAACTACTTATGCACAAGCAAATAAAAGAAATAATAAAAAAAAATAAACCTAAATCTAAAGAAAAGGGAACAGGCTCCCAAAAATTACCCAACACGGGTCCAAAACAAAATCGGGGAACAAACCCCTCAAAATTTGCCCCAGAACAAGGGTTTCAAACTAATTGTAATGAAAAATTAAGTCTTCAGTCTTAATTCTATTCTAATTAAATTAGCAATTAAATAGAATGGTGTCCGTCGCGTCCTCGTCCTTCTCCTCCTTTGAAAATTGCTTGTCCACTTCTCGTCTGGCGACGTCAAGGGTCGCCTCTCACAGTGGCTGATTCTTGCACAAAATTTCTCGCACAGAAAAGAAAATAATAGATGGTCAAATCTCTGTGCAATTGACAAATAATGAAAATAAAATTAGGTGAAATTATTACGTCTGTTGCCTCCCCGGCAACGGCGCCATTTGACCGGTCGATCTTTCGCTTTTAAGTCATTTGTAGTTTAATGTGGTGGAAAAATCGACTAATCAATTTTTAATAAGAAATAACCACTCGCAGAGGAGCGGGTCGTATCCACAGGGAGGCAATAACGTATTAAAATTTGCGCCACTTAAAAATGTTTGTTCGTAGTCAATTTGGACAAGAACCAAGCCAAGATTGCCTTTAGATTAAGGTTTAAGCAAGAAACAATGCTGAAATGGCAATTATGAGAAACTACAGGATATTTTCCGCAATGCAGAGTGAATAGAATATGATTAAAATGTGGCAATGGCAGAAAATGTAAATTTTAATTAACGTTTTACTGTAGCAAAACAGGGGAATTTTTCCCCGTTGTCTTGCGCAACGAGGAGCCGATGGCCGGGCGCGAGAAGCTCGGAGGAGGTCCCTTGGATCAAGGGCTTCGAATCGGTGGTGGCGGCGAGTCGCGCGGCGGTCGGAGGTGGCCGGACGAGCTCCGGCGGAGGTGCTGCAGCCGGCAGCTTGCGCAGCCTGTTGGCGTGAAGTCCGCCGCCTGCTGCTGCTGCGGGGGTGGCTGCTGCGGCTGGCGTGTGCGGCTGGCGTGCGCGGTGGTCGGTTGGGCGGTCTGCAGGCGGTTGTGCGTGGGTGCACGGAGGGTCTGCAGGAGGGCGTGCGGTTGTGCGTGGGCGGTGGTCTGCAGGAGGGCTCTGGCGCGGTGGAAGCTGCAGGCGGTTGGCGTGTGCGGTGGAAGCTGCAGGCGGTTGGCGTGTGCGGTGGAAGCTGCAGGCGGCTGTTGGCCTGTTGGAGAGTGCAGGCTGAGGAAGTGGAGGTGAGCGGGTAACTTCAGACGTCTGGGAAATTTCCCAAATGTCTTAAGTTACTGAGAGGGCGGCTGATCAGTAGCTCGGTGGCGGTGGTCTGCGACGACGGCGAGGAAGATGCACGCTATGGTGCTCACGGTAATGCAGGCGAGTTCCTGATGGCGGTGTGGCCTGTCACACCACACGCCCACGGTGGTGGAGACTCGCCGCCACGGTAGAGGCCGGCAGTGTGGAGTGGAAGAGGGAGGTTCTCTCTGCACAGTGGTGGGTCGGTGGCGGAGGCCTTCTGAGCTCGGCTGCCTCCCTGCTCCTTTTGTAGTGTCTTGAACAAATTTGAAACCAGCGCCCGACCAGATCCACCACATCCGCTCCCCCTTGAATGGCTTCTTCACTGCATCAGCCGGGCGTTGGAGCGGCAGCCAGCCGTTCTGAAAGAAGACGAATAAAGAAAATATTATTAAAATATTAGGGTTATTTATGTATAGACCCTCAACTTCTATGTTAATAAAAATAATATACCTAATTGGTTATCTAATTAGATGAATGCTATTCTAAGCTAATTCTAAATGCACTTAAGATATGAATGCAATGTATGGATTATGTAATTAGATTAAAACTATGAATTAATCTATTTACATCCTAATTTATACTAAATAAATGTTAGAATTAACCTAATGTGTAGGCACTTAAATACTTAAATAGCCCACAACTATGGGCTAATCACACGTGGGTAGCAGCCACTACGCCCACGTTGGGGCTTTAGCAACGGTTTTATCCGTCACTAAAGACCCCTTATTTAATGTTTTAAAGATGTAATGAGCAATTTGCCCCCACTCTTTGCAACTATAAAAGGAGACCCCCTCCACACGAAATTCTCATCCCTTCCTTCTCTTCTCTACCTCTCCAAAGCTCAAGAGAAGCTTGTCCCACACCCGAGATGCTCCTCGCGAGATAAAGTCCAAATTTTTGTCCCCCTTCGGAAGTGGATCCCGCGATGACGACGACGTGCTACTCCGTTCCCATTCTTCTACTTCGTCCTCCTTTGTCCTGCTCCGTCATCTTTTGTCCAGGCATCGTCCCGTCCGACTCGTCCTCCAAGCGATCATCGAGGAGGATAACTTCTCTCTCCCATTCTTCTTTACAGCTTTTCTAGTGTAGAATTTTCCTGCTTTCTAGTGTAGCTGATTTCCCACTTTCTAGTGTAATTTTTATTTGGTTTGATTGCATAAACATTTTGAAATATTGAATGCATGTTCTCTCTCTCTCTTTTTCTCTCTCTCTCTTCCTTTTAGTCTGATAGCTTCATGTAATTATATCGCCTCGCTTTTCAAAAATTCTAAAAAAAATATAAATGCAAATATAGATCGACGTAACCTCCCTGTGTTCGACCTAAAATTTAAATTTCGATATAAATTTTATTTGTTGAATATGAATTCCTTGCTTTCAGGCTACAACAACAAGGTTTTAAAACCAAACATGTTAGCATAGCAATTCGATCGTTCAACATTTTGGCGCCGTTGCCGGGGAGGCAACGATTTTCGATCCTTTTTTCGCATTTTTTGCACTTTATTGTCTTCGAACTTGCTTTCTCTTGTGTCTATTGTTTTGCAGAGACCTCCATCAAGGAATCAACAAGCGCTAGACTGGAGTAAAGTGCAGTTGAAGACAACTGTAAGTGCTCCCCATTCTTCCCACCTCCATAGATTTCATTCTCCATATTAAATCCAAATTCCAATTAACCTAGGTGTTTGCATAATTCCTAGGAATAGTTTGGTTATTTGGATTTTCACTAACATTCATTCCACCCTCATTTATAAAAAAAACAACAAAAAGATAATCTTGTGGGGTAATTTTCAACAAACACACAACATACACCCACATTCAAGGCACTTAATCAAATTGATTTGTTTCTACTCAACCAGGTTCTGATCTGTGGAACCAATACACACAAAACAACACACAAAAGAGTAGAAATCATTCTAGGTTAATTATCTTTGAGTGCCTAACTTAGTGGTGCATTTGTGGCCAATTGTTTGAGTTGTTTGGGCCGCACCACTCTATTTAAATCAACTCATCAAGTACCTCCTCCTTAGGGTTTTCAATCTACATTTCTTCTAGGCATTCCATTTTCCTTTTGGTTATAAAGGAAAACAATCTTCACCCGTGTTTTACAACTTGGTTTGCCTAGAAACTTGATTGCAATCCACCTAATTTGAAACCCTAAAAGCTACTTAAGCAAGATTTGAACATTAAAATTTGCAGATCATAAATAATCTTGCTTGAAAACCCTGGTTGTGCATGCACTTACACAAATCTCAATCAATCATTAAGGGCACAACCCATTTTAAGGGCCCATCACATTCCATAAGCACCACAATCCCAGGCCTTAATAAAATTGAGTAGGCGATGGCCTTAAGGTCTGATTCGCTCTTCAGGGCCTAGTCTGAGATTATTTTTGATTAACCTACTTGTACTGATTAATCTGATGTCTAGCTAGGGGAGTAGCATCAAACGACTGCCGTTTGGGGGTACACTAGGAACCGAAGGCATAAGCCGAAGGAAGAACCTTCTCCCCAGTCCCTCCTAACTGGTTGGATTAAACGGACACAAGTAGAGTAAATCATTTACAGTCTTAAGGCAGGTTTTGGGAGTCAGTAGATCCTTAGGCTACCCCACTTAAGGACAGCCTTGTTTTGTTGTGCTGCAGGGTCCCTATCCCCAGTCCTTCCAACCTTCTCCTAGTTTATGCTGGGAAGGCGGTCATTGAATCCCTGATTGGAAGGACCATTAGAACATTCTAGGAGGTGCAAGTTGGATTTTGGTCAATTTGATCCCATGGCCGAAAAACAACCTCCTCTGCTTGGAAATCCACAGGAAGAATTTCGAAGGTAGCTGGAACAAATGCAGAGAATGTAGGAATGGTTCCAGAGAATGCAGGAATCGTTCCAGAGAATCGGGCTGCCGTTCGCGCTCAATAGCATTTACGCGCTATCTCACGCCCGCGCCTCACGCAGCATCTCATGCATTGGGGCGGGCCGTCCGAGCTGTGGATGGTTGAACGTGTGGCATGCGTTGAGAGCGAGCAGTAGAGCGAGCGTGCGTGGGCAGCGGCCACTATGCCCACGTTGGGGCTTTAGAGACAGTTTTATCTATCACTAAAGACCCCTTATTTAATGTTTTAAAGATGTAATGAGCAATTTGCCCCCCTCCATGCAACTATAAAAGGAGACCCCCTCCACACGAAATTCTCATCCCTTCCTTCTCTTCTCTACCTCTGCAAAGCTCAAGAGAAGCTTGTCCCACACCCAGGATGCTCCTCACGAGATAAAGTCCAAATTTTCGTCTCTCTTCGGAAGTGGATCCCGCGGCGACGACGACGTGCTGCTCCATTCCCGTTCTTCTGCTTCGTCCTCCTTTATCTAGGCATTATCCCATCCAGCTCGTCCTCCAAGCGATCGTCGAGGAGGATAACTTCTCTCTCCCATTCTTCTTTACAGCTTTTCTAGTGTAGAAATTTCCAACTTTCTAATGTAGCTGATTTCCTGCTTTCTAGTGTAATTTTTATTTGGTTTGATTGTATAAACATTTTGAAATATTGAATGCATGTTCTGTCTCACTCCCTCTTTTTGTCCCTCTCTCTCTTCCTTTTAGTTTGGTAGCTTCATTGTAATTATATCGCCTCGCTTTTCAAAAATTCTAAAAAAAAAAATAATTGTGAATATAGATCGACGTAGCCTCCCTGTGTTCGACCTGGAATTCAAATTTTCGTATAAATTTTATTTGTTGAACATGAATTATTTGCTTTAAAGCTACAACGACAAGGTTTTAAAACCAAACACGTTAGCGTAGCAATTCGATCGTTCAACAGCAGGTGCATTGCATAAACTGAACGGCATTCGACGGAATGCAAACGTGTCGTATGGGCAAGTGAATGTGGTCTTTTCTTGATCTTCCTAAGCAATTAAGACTTGGTTATATCCTGAATATCCATCCAGGAAGCAAAAATACTTCTGCCCTACCAATCTTTCGAGGATTTGGTCAATGAATGGCTAGGGGAAATGATCCTTCTTAGTGGCTTCATTGATCTTCCTATAATCAATACACACCCGCCATGTGGTGGTGGTGCAGGTGGGGATGGATTCGCCATGATCATTGGTGACAACAGTTAGCCTAGCTTTCTTTGGAACCACTTGAGCGGGGCTCACCCAGGGGCTATCGAAGATAGGATAGATGATGTCGGCGTCGAGCCACTTGATAATTTCTTTCTTAACGACCTCTCGTATGTTTGGGTTTAAATGTCTCTGCATCTGGCAGGAGGGTCATGCCCCGTCTTCCAAGTAAATCTTATGGGTGCAATAGGTGGGGCCAATTCCTCTCAAGTTAGAAATGGTCCAACCAATGGCGGCCTGATGTTCTGAAAGGGTCGCAGTCAGTCTGAGTTCCTGATCCATGGTTAGATGAGAGTTAATAATCACCGGGAAGGTCTGGTCAGGTCCTAGGAAGACATAGTTGAGATTCTCAGGCAATGGCTTGAGTTTTGCTATGGGTGGAACCACAGTTGGCAGAAAAGGAAAAGGCGAGAGTTGATCAGCATCGATCTCCTCAAATGGTGTTGTGTGATGGTAATCAGCCTTACAGAGGTCCACGGGTAGTGATAGGTCAGAACAGTCATTACAGGTTTGGTGGTTTGAAACAGAACTAAGGGTGAGGCATTCCTCGATGAGAGTTTCCACGGGATCATGTTCCCCAATGCAATCGCAATCAAAAGACTTTGTCACCCATAAGGTATCCAATTGCATTTTCCTTTCTCCGAAGGTGATTTCCATACATCCCGTGTCATAATCAATGTTTGCCTTAGCCATAGCTAAGAAAGGTCTGCCTAAGATTATGGGTGCATTCTATAGTTTTTTAGGGACTTCCATGTCAAGCACCAAGAAGTCGACTGGGAAATAGAAGTCCTTGACCGGTACGATTACATCCTCGGCAACCCCCTTCGGGGTTTTCACTGATCTATCAGCCAGCTGGATGGTGACAGGTGTGGGTGTCAACTCTCCGAAACCAAATTGGTGGTACAGGGTTGTTGGAATCAAATTTACAGAAGCACCTAAGTCCAAGAGTGCTCTATCAAATGTCATGTCCCCGATATTGTAGGAAATCAGGGGTACTCCTGGGTCAGTTCGCTTGAGCGGAAGGTTGCTTGATATTACGGAACTTGCTTGTTCGGAGAGCACAACCTTCCTAAGTGATTGAGGTCTTGGCTTACGCTTGGGTGTACAGGCATCCTTTAAAAACTTGGCGTAAGTCGGGATGTGCTTAACGGCTTCGAGGAGCGGGATATTAATCTATAGTTGCTTAAAGATCTCCAAAAGCTCCGTAGTTTCCACAACATTCTTCATTTTCTTGATTGTTTCCAAGGCCTCAGAGTAGGGTGTCTGAATGTGGATTGGATCTATTTCTGGGTCCTTGGGTTTTTCTGGTGCCTCTTCTGAGTCGGGTATTTTAGCGGGTGAAGTCTCGGGGAAAGTCAGCCATTTGGGATCCTGGGTTTTGGTGCTGCTTCTCAAGGTCACCGCATTCACAGAGGCATTGGGACCATGGGTTGATCCTTGAGAAGACAAGGACAAAGAAGCACCAAACCCAAGGGGTGTTTGCAGGGCTGGCTGGACCATGTGGGCCTGCCCGGGATTGCCTTGGAACCCTTGCGAATTGGTGCCTCTGTTAATTATGTTTCGCAGGTTCAGTTGTGGCTGGGAAGGTAGGGATCCTTGTTTATAATCCAAGGGTTGGCTTAACTGTCCCTTTACCAAGGCCATTTCCTCCTGATGTTTCTGGTTCATGTCTGCCATCATTTTTATTAGGGTGTCCATTTGGTTTTATGGGGGAGGGGCCGCCCTATTTTGATCATATGGGGGTCTAACTGGTGGTCCTTACTGATATGGGGGCAAGTGTGGTTGGTAGTTTGTCCTGGGCTGGTTTTGGAATTGCGGTGGTTTCTGGTTTGTCCAACCAAAGTTGGGGTGGTTACGCTAGCCAGTGTTGTAAGTGTTGGAGAAAGGGTCAGGTTTAGCATAACCTTGGACAGGTTGCACATCTTTAAGGATAGCCGATGCCGATGGAGAGGGAAGAGAGTAATCAAGGGTTGAGGGAGCAAAGGTCCCTCCCAGGAATGTGGTTAGGGGTTGTTCCAGGTTCAGTTGGGTTAAGGGCTGGACCAGGTCAACAGTATGTGCTCCCTTTGCTAGGGAGAAGGTTTGTAATGGGTTCTTGGTCTGGTTCAGTAGCTCATCCATCTTTTTGTCCACCAATTCCACTCGATCAAGTTTCTTGGCAATGATGTCCATGTCAACCATTCCAGTATCTGCTTGTACCTCATAAATCCCACCACGGGGTTGACTGGACCTGCTAAACTGGGTCATGGACGCATTGTTGAGCGAATTCTCGCTCATGGACTCAAAGAGCTCAAACGCGCTCTCCTCGTCCTTGTTCAAGAAGTTCCCCCGCATAAGGCATCGACAAAGTTCCATAGGTTGTTGTCCAGACCGTGGCATAAAATTTGGGCCAATTGCCACCTTGCTACTTCATGGTGTGGCCATTTCTTCAAGAGTTCATTAAACTTTCCCATGCCTCATGGAACTGTTCCCCACCCAGCAGTGTGAAGGTAGTAATAGCTCTTCTAAGAGCATTGGTCTTTCCTATGGGGAAGAATTTCTTTAGAAATTCATGCCTCAGTTCTTCCCAGGTGGTAATGGGTCTACCTAGGGTTTGATAAGCGCCAGTTTATCATCATTCTTATGCATTAAAACAAACCTAGCTCTTAGGATTTTACTCTGCAAACGGGTTTTTGGGCTGCATTTAGGCATAAAATAGGTTAGGCATGCATTACATTTTTTATTGTCTTTTTAATATGTTTTTGTGAGTGTTAGGGATGCACAGATATATAGATCCCTAAAACCCTAGCACCCAAGAAGGCAAATGGTGAAGGAGAAGCCCAGACTAGCTGGAACTCAGCCTGATCCAACTCACCTCAGCTTGATCCAGATCACTGCAGCTGGAACCTAGCTCACTTGAACTAGGGTTAGCTCATCCCAGCTCCATTCAGCTAATCTCAGCTCAATGGTAGCTGAAGGGAGTTCATCTTAGCTCACCCTAGCTGAAGTCAGCTCAGATCCGGCTCAACTTAGCTGAGTCTAGCTCATCTCAGCTCCCACTAATCCACAGGGACCTCTAGCTAGCTTAGCTGAGTTGACAGGAGTTCACCCCAGCTCAGATCCAGCCACATCCAGCTCCACTCAACTCCAGCCAGCTGAAGAAGAACTCATCCCAGCTCAGGAAGCTCAAGTCTAGCTCCCTGGGACTCAGCTTAGCTCAACTCAGTTGAGCTAAGCTACCTTAGCTGCCTCAACCAGCTTGACCCTCCTCGGGAGCACCAGACCTAGCTCACCTTAGCTCATTGTGGCAGAAGCCAGCTCACTTTAGCTTGGCTTAGCAGCTAGCAAAGAACTAGCAAGCTAAGCCAGCTAGAGTAGCTCCATGCCACCCTCTTCAACAACAGCCAGCTCCAGTTTCAGATCCTCCCTCCAAACCCTAGCTCCAACACCTTCTCCTCTACTCCTCCATTAGCTAAGCTAGCTTAGCTTAGCTTAGCTTAGCTAGCGACCAGCTCCTTGGCCATCCACCACCTTCGAAGTCAACCCTAGCTAGCTCCACCAACTTAAGCCTACCTAAGCTAGCTACCCTACTCAAGTTGGCGCCACCTCCTAGCCATCCCTTCACCCCGTTATCACCACCAAAAGGCACATTAAGTTGGCACCAAAAACTATCCCTAACCACCTCTATATTGGTGCCAACTTTCAGCCCTTAATCCACCCTACACCTACCCACATAAGCCATCCTAGCCATCCACCTACCCTTCCTTCTAGAATCCCACTTGGCGCCAACTTAGACCACCTTCTAGAGCCCTTTTTGGTGCCAACATGAAGGGGTGTCAACACCCATAACTACCCCCTCGGTGTCCCATGTGGTGGCGCCAACTCACCTTGGCCATTGGATCTTTAACCACCTCCATCTCTTCATCTTGGCCCTTCATTTGAAGGGACACCTTAGCCCCCTTCCTATTCTATAAAAACCCACCACCTACCACCATTTTGGGGCATCCTCCATTAGTGTATTTTGCTACCTATACCACCTATACCTACGGCCAAGAAGAAGGAGTAGAGAAGGAGATTAAAGGGGCACATCACCAGCCCTTTTGGTGCCTTCTTCTCCCCACTCTCTTCAACTTGGGCCACGCCAAGGAGGAGGACTCCACTTCAGGGTGGACGTCCACCCTTGGAGAGAAGCTTAGGGCACGCCCCCTTAGGGTTTGCCTTGGAGGACATCACCTTGGCGCAGCACAGCAAGGAAGGAGCTTGAGGATTCTTTTCAAGCTTGGGAGCCACCAACCTTGGAGCAAGAAGCTCTCTTCCTCACCATCTATCTAGAGGATTTGTGTTTTCTCTTCTTTATTTTAATTTTTCTAGTAGTAGAAGCATTCCTCTGCTAGTCCTTTTTTGTAAAACACTTTTCATTTATCTAGTTGCCTTCTTTGCAGTTTCTGATTTGCATTTCTACTTGCTTGTTTTTAGCATTCTGCACTCCCTCTCCCTAATTATTCTAGGCCTCCACTTGCCTAGAGTGAGCTTAGGGAGAGGTTCTACTTGACACTTAGAGGTAGTATTTTAAATTGAAGTGTAAATCACCTTCTCGCCACCATTTCGCATGTTGTCTTAATTGAAAAACGAAAAAAATGATATATTTAAAAATACCAAAAAGAAAGTTGAGATTTATTCCAAGCAAGAGAATCACTATTGCAAACATTTGGCCTCCTTGGACGACCCTAGATGTTCCCCTATCTAGGAATATAAATTTAAGAGTTGATCGGTTTTGCGCGTTACAACAATGTATTTAACAAACTACGTCAAATCGCTATCACTTTTTGGCGCCGTTGCCGGGGCGGCACAGCTTTGCATTAATTAATTTTCTCTTGCTTGAAGTGGATCTCATCCCCTTCTCTTTCTTTCTTTTGTGTGTGCAGGAATTACAGCGGCAAGGTGGAAATCTGGAAGCGAGAGCTCAAAGTTCCTTTTCTTCTTGCGAAATTCAGGTTGGTTCCTCTTTCTAGTCACATAATTAATTAAAACTACAAAAAACATATTAAACTTGGCTTTCTGGATCCCAAACAATTTAATTAAGTGGAGTGGTGCCCATATAAAATCCATTGTTTGCTTGAATGCTTCTTTAGCACCACTCCATTGCAAGTATTGGTGTTCTACTTTTCGGGTCCAGATTTCTGTCTGGACTTGAAAAATTGATTCCTTACACCACAGGCCTCCAAAAATCATAAAATTTCATACAGTGATTCCCAATTATGTTTGGAGTATCTGTTCCAAATTTCAGATCAATTGGATTTGTATTTAAAAATTAGCTGAGTCCCTGGCTTAGATCGATTTTAAAAATTCGTGGATTGCAGAGGGGTCACACCCTCTAATCTTCCTGATTTGATGCTGTCCGTGAATTTTTAAAATTTTATACTCAGCCAATTTTTGTGAAATTTAGCTTGCTGGAATCCTTGTGAAATTTTACACGTCACATAAAATCACAAGAATTTTTTGAGGTCGGTGGTAAAACTGAAAAGTCAATACCCATGGGTATCATTTCTGGACTTTGACACCAGTATAATTAAAAATTCAAAACAATTATCAAACAAATTCCTAAAATCTTACAAAATCTTTTTTGGAATCCTTATTTGATTTTATTCAAAGTAGTGGTGTTGTTTGACTTGTTTGGACAACTACTTAATTCAGAAAGTAAAAAATTAATTGGTAGTAACTTTCTATCTTAGGGATAATTGGCTCAGGGTTTCTTTCTTTCTTTTTAGAGACTCAGATTAAAGGAAATTAACCATCACCAATACAACTTGTCTTTCCTTTGATTGTGAAATTTCAAACTTGTTTGAAAATTTAAAGAGAAAAACCCTAAAACACTTTTAATTAAATCAAATCCTAAAAGTCAAAAATACAAAAAAAAAATTGTGTGACAACTTGATTTTCATTGGAGCCACTCTCCAATTCCAGCACACACACAAAAAAATCAAAATAATAGGGCAACATCCCAACAAACGTCCTCCACATTCCGTGCGCACTATAGCATCCTAGACCTAATTAAAACTTGTAGCAACTTGACCCTTAAGGCTTTATCAACTTAGGCCTGCTATTTAGGTCTTAAGTTTTCCTTAGTTAGTACCAATTCTGTCATCTATATCTGGTGTTCAGGCTGAGGGGCCATGTCAAACGACCAGGCACGGGTTTGTACAAGCACCTGGGGTTTTCCCTGGGAAACGTTTGGGCCCAAACCTCCCCTTAAGCAACTTGGCTAGATTTGTTGATGGAACGGGTATTCACTATTGACTACTTATTTCCTATATAGATCAAGTCTTAGGTTACTATTAGGGAGTCACATTTAAGTTAGGTCTAGTTTTATTTGTTTGAATTGCGCACTTTCTCCCATCTCTTTCTCTTCTCCTCCCCTCCCGTTCTTCCATTTTATGCACGGGCGACGGTCTCAAAATCCGCACTTGGAAGGACGATTTGATTTCGCCCCCCACGCAAAAAGACCACTTTTTCTATCTTCTTCTCCTGAAAAAATGGAAACACAACAAAATAAGTCCACTGACCCTTCCACTTCCACCTCTAACCCCACGACTAACCCTAACTCTAACCCTTCCACCCAAAACCCACCCACCATTAACTTCCCACACTTGGAGCTCCCTAATCTTGAGTTGCCCCACACACAACATCAAGACCCCCTACCTGATCTTTTAAAATTGATGGCCGATCAGATTAATAAATTAAATTCCAATCAACAAACATTGACTAGGAACATCCAAAACCTAGCCAATCCATGGCCAAACCCACCACCCCATCAGCAGCATGTTGTTCCTCTAAAAGATTTCTGTGATCCGTCTTATTATGAGGAACGACCAGGGGTGGTCATACCGGAGGGGGACTTTGAGATCAAGCCTGCGGTCCTGAACCTAATTAAACACTTTCATGACCTTCCTAGGGAAGACCCTTTCAGCCACCTTGAAGAGCTAACTCTTCTTGCATAGACAACCCGTTCCCGAAATGTGCAAGAGGACATATGGCTGATGCGGCTTTTTCCATCATCTCTTAAAGATAAGGCCGCTTATTGGTTCAGGACCATTGGCCGACCCATCACAACTTGGCCTCAGCTCAAGAGTGCCTTCCTCAAGAAATTCCTTCTGATAGGTCGTACCAATTCCTTGCGAAGATCTATTACGACCTTTCATCAAAGATCTGGTGAGACTTTCCATGATTCTTGGGAAAGATTTCAAGATCTTTTAAGAAGTTGTCCGCACCACGAGATTCCTTTATGGCAGCTCGTGCAAATCTTCTATCATGGATTAGAAGATCAAATCCAACATTTTGTCGATGCCTCGTGTGGCGGCAACTTCTTCAATAAAGATGCTGAAAGTGCCTATGACTTGTTTGAAGAAATGAGTGAAAACTCATTTAATCAAGCTTCCATGAAGACATTTTGCAGAACCCAAAGCCCGCAGTTCGGTGTTGATGAAATAGGCACTCAAGCTATCCCACTCACCCAAGACGATCTTCAAATGATCGCTCAAAAACTCGACCGGATGCATATTCATCAAAAGAAAATTGAGGAAAGACTGGCCACATCAACCCAAGCTCCACACCCACATCTAAC
This sequence comes from Thalassia testudinum, assembly GCA_037157565.1. Classification (NCBI taxonomy): domain Eukaryota; kingdom Viridiplantae; phylum Streptophyta; class Magnoliopsida; order Alismatales; family Hydrocharitaceae; genus Thalassia; species Thalassia testudinum. Next base: position 61,838,314 of record JAZHRO010000014.1, read on the forward strand.
CCAACCTAACTTTCCATGAAGAGAAAATTTGCACAATCTCAACACTGCTCCTGCTGATTATTCTGAGGTTGCCCATGATTCACTGGGGAATTATAACTATCCAGATCTTAACCCCACTCAAAATATTTCTGCCATCCAGGAGCCCTTTAAAAATTCTTCCAATTGGAAAAATTACCCGAACTACTCCTGGAATAATCAAGTTTCCTCCCAACCATATCATTTTAACGGGTATGGGTCAAATCCAAACTTCCATCCTGGGCCATCCCAACAAGACATCAATGCCCAGATGATGCAGACCCTACAGAATATGCAAACAAAAATAACGGAAGTAACCTGCACCATCACAAATCTGAACAATCAGATTGGGATTACTCCCACGCAAAGACCTGCAGGACATCTTCCGTCCCAACCCAAGCCCAAACCTAATCACCAAGGAAACCATTATACAGGCAGAACCCCACACTATCCGAATCAATCTCCTCCTAATCCACCACCGCAGTAGCCTCCCAGGTTTCAGCAATCACAGGCCCCCCCACCTCCTCCAATTAATAATCCGACTGCACATGCAGTTACATTGAGCAGTGGGAAAACCACCACTGACCCCAGGCCTTCACACCAACCTGGTGAAATACCTGTGAAAATTGACTCCCCACCTCCCCATCATGAAGAAAAAGAAATACAAAAATCTCAAGACAAGATTCCTGTCCCTTTCCAACAAGCTCTCTACCCCACCACCAACAAAAAAAAGAAATCTGAGCCCACTACAAAGAACTCATGGAGCTATTTGGGCAAGTTCATATCAATATTCCTCTCTTAGATGCTGTCAAATATATACCTACCTATGCTAAATTTTTGAAGGAGATTAGTACTCCTAAAAGGCAGGCCAAAAATGTAGGACAGGTGCATCTTTCAGAGACAGTGAGCTCTGTCATACAGAGTAAGCTGCCTCCTAAGATGAAAGATCCGGGGGCGCCTTTAATTTATGTAATTATTGATGACACTACATTTAATCGCGCCCTCCTTGATCTTGGTGCCTCAGTTAATATTATTCCCACAAGTTTATTCGAAGAATTTCAGATCGGTGAATTAAAACACGTCGAGGTTACCCTGCAATTAGCTGACCGATCTACAATCAAACCTCGTGGGATTATCGAGGATGTCTTAGTCAATGTCTAGAATTGTGTCTTCCCTGCAGACTTTCTGGTTCTTGACATTGAGGCACCTGAATCATTATTGGACTCCCCAATAATCCTTGGACGCCCTTTTTTGGCCACTGCAAAGGCAAATATCAATTGCCACACAGGAGAAATGGATATCGCTTGTGCAGGCCAAACTCTCACTTTAGATATTTTCAAATCCTCCAGGAGATTCCATGATGATAACTTCTTTGAGGATTCAGATACTGAAATTTCCAATATGGTGGAGGAGACAATGTTAATAGATACCCTTACCGACCACAATTTTTTTGAGGACTCTGATTCAGAATCAGTGGTCGGCGAAATCTGTGATCTAGAAACTTATCTTGACCCCAAATTTATTCCTAATACCCCCCTTAACCCACCCACTATTCACGCACCTAATTCTTCCACACTTACTTCCCCCAATCCCCACCATTCCTTCCCCGACTCCTTTCTTACAAACCAGCCACCAACCCCGCCCGAGTTTGGCATCCAACCTGATTTAAAAACATGGCTAGAATCGGGCTACACTTATCATTTTCCATCCAACTTTGATCCCAATATTATTTCTAATCAATTTTCTAGGGATCTAAAAGAAGACACCTTTTTTACGGGCATCCAAGTGTCCAATTATCTACATGATTTTACGTCTTCCGTGCATACCTTCACGCCCGGCTGAATGGCGTAAAAGATAGCACTGGATGGGAGGTAGCCGATCATTTTTTCTTGCCTTCCCTTTTTTCTTCTTTTTCCAGGTTTTGTTCCTCCTAAACCTGATCGTTCTTCACTAAGGTGATCCCTTTTCCCTCCTAATGCATGAGGACATGGCATATCTTAAGCATGGGGGGGTGTTTTTAAATTTTACGATCAATTTAGGATTTTCAAAACCTAAAAACATGCATTTTTGTTTAATTTATTTCCTGCTTGCGTACCCAAAAAATAAAAATGTTCAAAACTTTTTGAGGAAAAATTTTGAAATCGGGACTAAGGTCGAAAAATTCACTTTTGGTACAATGGTATTTAATCTTTAACAAACTAAGGATAAGGATATGGATCTGATCATTAGAATTCCAGGATCTATTTTAGACTAGATCAGATATCCTTCTATAAAGTTCCACCTGATCTCATGATAGTTCAGGTGACTTGATCCTATTTTGTAATATGGAAATTATTTGACTTAGCTTCTAATTCAAAAACTTGCATGTTTTGAGAAACTTCTTGTGTCACTCTTCACACACAAGCCAACACTTAAAAATAACTAAAAATTTGAAAAACTCCCTTGTTTGGACTTAGTAAAAGTCTGAAATAGATCATTGGTTTGAGTTCCCACCGCCGAGAAGGAGGAAAATGCCTCCTTTGAGGACGCGATGTCAACATGTTACCGCCTCGGCATTGCTCCATATCTATATTTCATATCCTTAGACGGAGCATTAAAGCACATTTTAGCAGCTCAAGTGTCTTGGACGGTGCTCTACCTATAGTGTTGGAGCAAGAGCTTGAGTTTGCTTGGAGTGTCCCTTTTCACCGCATCGTGTCTTGGGGTTGTGAGCTCCTGGGTGGTGTCATGGACAGTGCTATCCCGAAGTACTGGTGCCAGAGCCTCCTCGAGGAATGGTAACGGGAATGATGATCCCAACACATCTATTATAAGACTAAGGTAAAAATAAGCATGGGGGAGAAAAAAAAAAGTAATAATAAATAAATTAAAACACCCTTATAAATGTTGGCTTTTCACAAGCATAGACACGGTTTTAAAGGATTTTGCAAGTGGAGAATCAGATTCATGAGCCAAAAAATCCTAAAAACAAACATTTCAAGTCATCTGAATTAACGAGTTAATTTGAGAATTTTATGGAGGATATATTGATCCCGTTCTGTCTAATGGTTGAATCCAAAAATAAATCCCGATATTTATCTTTAACAAATCCCATACCTCCAGTGTTTTAATCTACCAATGTCCCTTAATCTCTTTTTCTCCTCAAAAGTTGAAAAAATTAGATTTCCCAAAAATTTCATTTTAAGTTTTGCTAAGAGACTAGCAAAAGATAAGCATGGGGGTGTGATCAACGCCAGTTTATCATCATTCTTATGCATTAAAACAAACCTAGCTCTTAGGATTTTACTCCGCAAATGGGTTTTTGGGCTGCATCTAGGAATAAAATAGGTTAGGCATGCATTGCATCTTTTATTGTCTTTTTAATATGTTTTTGTGAGTCCTAGGGATGTACAGATATATAGATCCTTAGAACGCTAGCACCCAAGAAGGCAAATGGTGAAGGAGAAGCCCAGACTAGCTGGAACTCAGCCTGATCCAGCTCACCTCAGCTTTATCCAGCTCACCGCAGCTAGAACCTAGCTCACTTGAACTAGGGTTAGCTCATCCCAGCTCCATTCAGCTAATCTCAGCTGAATGGTAGCTCAAGAGAGTTCATCTTAGCTCACCCTAGCTGAAGTCAGCTCAGATCCAGCTCAACTTAGCTGAGTCAAGCCCATCTCAGCTCCCACTAGTCCATAGGGAGATCTAGCTAGCTCAGCTGAGTTGACAGGAGTTCACCCCAGCTCAGATCCAGCTACATCTAGCTCCACTCAACTCTAGCCAGCTGAAGAAGAACTCATCCCAGCTCAGGAAGCTCAAGTCCAGCTCCCGGGGACTCAGCTTAGCTCAACTCAGTTGAGTTAAGCTACCTTAGCTGCCTCAACCAGCTTGACCCTCCCCGGGGGCACCAGACCCAGCACAACTTAGCTCAATGTGGTAGAAGCCAGCTCACTTTAGCTTGGCTTAGCAGCTAGCAATGAACTAGCAAGCTAAGCCAACTAGTGTAGCTCCATGCCAGCCTCTTCAACAGCAGCCAGCTCCAATTTCAGCTCCTGACTTCTCCTCCTCAGCTCCTCCCTCCAAACACTAGCTCCAACACCTTCTCCTCTACTCCTCCATTAGCTAAGCTAGCTTAGCTTAGCTTAGCTCAGCTTAGCTTAGCTTTGCTAGCAACCAGCTCCTTGGCCATCCACCACCTTCAAAGTCAACCCTAGCTAGCTCCACCAACTTAAGCCTACCTAAGCTAGCTACCCTACTCAAGTTGGTGCCACCTCCTAGCCATCCCTTCACCCCATTATCACCACCAAAAGACACCTTAAGTTGGCACCAAAAACTACCCCTAACCACCTCTATATTGGCTCCAACTTTCAGCCCTTAATCCACCCTACACCTACCCACATAAGCCATCCTAGCCATCCACCTACCCTTCCTTCTAGAATCCCTCTTGGCGCCAACTTAGACCACCTTCTAGAACCCTTTTTGGTGCCAACATCAAGGGGTGTCAACACCAATAACTACCCCCTCGGTGTCCCTTAAGGTGGCACCAACTCACCTTGGCCATAGGATCTTTAACCACCTCCATCTCTTCATCTTGGCCCTTCATTTCAAGGGACACCTTAGCCCCCTTCCTATTCTATGAAAACCCACCACCTACCACCATTTTGGGGCATCCTCCATTAGTGTATTTTACTACCTATACCACCTATTCCTACGGCCAAGAAGGAGTAGAGAAGAAGATTAAAGGGGCACATCACCAGCCCTTTTGGTGCCTTCTTCTCCCTACTCTCTTCAACTTGGGCCACACCAAGGAGGAGGACTCCTCCACTTCACGGAGGACGGCCAGGCAAGGGAGAAGGACCTAGGGTGGACGTCCACCCTTGGAGAGAAGCTTAGGGCACGCCCCCTTAGGGTTTTCCTTGGAGGACATCACCTTGGCAGAGCACAGCAAGGAAGGAGCTTGAGGATTCTTTTCAAGCTTGGGAGCCACCAACCTTGGAGAAAGAAGCCCTCTTCCTCACCATCTATCTAGAGGATTTGTGTTTTCTCTTCTTTATTTTAATTTTTCTAGTAGTAGAAGCAATCCTCTACTAGGCCTTTTTTGTAAAACACTTTTCATTTATCTAGTTTCCTTCTTTGTAGTTTCTGATTTGCATTTCTACTTGCTTGTTTTTAGCATTCTGCACTCCCTCTCCCTAATTATTCTAGGCCTCCCCTTGCCTAGAGTGAGCTTAGGGAGAGGTTCTACTTGCCACTTAGAGGTAGTATTTTAAATTGAAGTGTAAATCACCTTCTCGCCACCATTTTGCATGTTGTCTTAATTGAAAAATGAAAAAAATGATATATTGAAAAATACCAAAAGGAAAGTTGAGATTTATTCCAAGAAAGAGAATCACTATTGCAAACATTTGGCCTCCTTGGACGACCCTATATATTCCCCTATCTAGGAATATAAATTTAAGAGTTGATCGATTTTGCGCGTTACAACGACGTATTTAACAAACCGCGTGAAATCGCTATTAGGGTTCTAAGCCAGTGAGAAGCCTTGTCTCTCAATGAGAAGGGGAGCATCTTAATTAGAATAATGTCAAGGCTAATGCTCCTAGGTTTCACAGTTCGTGCTATGCGGTCGAGATCCTCCAGGTGCTGGAAGGGGTCCTCATTTGAGCTTCCATGGAAGTGGCTCTGGATTAGACTTAAGACATTTGGCTTTAGCTCAAAATCAACTCCCCCTTTGGGGATCCTAAGGTGTGGCTCGACTCTAATAGCGGAAGGATTATAGAAATCGCGGAGGGGCCTCAGTTGATCCTGAAATGGTGGTACATCGAGTGGTGGTTGCCCTTGTGGGCCTGGGAAAGGTGGCGGTGGTTGTTCTTCTGGGTTCTGTAACCGGTGTATGGCTTGCATGATGGTGTGGATTTGTTGTTGCTGAAGCTGGTGGTTTGCATTAATTTAGTCTTGGATGATGGCCATTATGTCTGGTGGGGGTTGATCCTCAGCCTCATCTAACCTAGGTTCAACCATGTTTCTAACAGAATCACATCACCTAGATTCTTGTCCCAAAACAAACAACTCGGGATGCAGTGAGCATCTCCCGTGCATACACTAGAGAAGAACAGGAGGGGATGCGGAGAGCGACAGATGCGAGAAATGTGTTCAATAAAGCAAACAAGCCTATACCTTATGGTGTATTCCCTTAGGTGACCTAGAAATCTCAAAAAGGGTGATTAAGTCTGTAAGCACTGGACTCCCCTTCCCAAGGCTAATATAGCTAGGTTGATTACGAGGGGATTGCAGGGAAGGCTTTTCCTTTGGCTTGTGCCTCCGGTTCCGTAGACCCCACAACTGCAGTCGTTTGACACTACCCTGCAGCCTAGTCACTAGATTCTACCAAGGGAATGAGAGCCAAGTGCCCAGCGAACAAAACCTCACCTTTCGAGACTTAACTCAGTCCTGCCTAGGGCACGTCTACTCAGTTTTAAAAGGGCCAGGATAGTGCTTGTGCTAGGGTTATGTGATGAGGGGTTGATTGGGGTGGTGCCTCTTAATTTTCCACTTTCATTGTGTGTGCTTCTATCAAAACATGCTTTTCAAGCAAGGATTTTTAGATGTGGTGTCTTTTAGTGTTTCATCCTTACTTTAGTGTTTCTTAGTGTTGATGTGTCTTAGTGTTTTCGAACAAGTTTCAGTGGGCACGTCAAGTTTTGCACATAATTTGGTGAAAGTAGACTTCCTTTTATTGTGTAGAGGCTCTAAGACCCTAATGTATTCATCCTAATGATCATGCAGCTTCTATTAGATGAGTCACTTTTAGGGTTGAGTGGTGCAGCCCAAGTCAATCCACGGTGGCTTCACAAACACCACTCTAAAAGGGAAAAGAACACTCCAAGAATTTATTCAAAATGTTAGAGTGTACATTTTTTTTGTTGGGTGATGTGTCAAGGATATGGGTCAAGTAATCATACACCACGCCAAATTTTTTTAATTTTTACAATTTTTTTAGTTTTTCATGCAAGCAAACAGTCATGAGTGAAGAATTACTCACTACCAGTCCTTGTTGCGCCTACTCCCTTGTTACCGTCATGCGATGTGTCGCTTCATTGTATAAGCACCGAATTCCTGCAACCATCAAGTAAAAAAGAAACAAGGCATTAGATGATGTGAGAATGGATTTGGAATGGAAGTGACAAAACAAATCCGTTGCCTCCCTAGCAACGGCACCAAAAACTGATGTGGCTTTTGTGCGTGTGCATTAAGTGTCGTTATAGTTCGCACTTGCAACGTCGGTTTTAAAGTAAAGAAACGGATGTGACTTCGAGTGTCGATCTTAGGGAGGCATGAAAATTGGATTTTTCTTGTCACTTATTGTCACGAAAATCGTGGAGTTTTGGTTGCGAAAAGGTGCAAGAGAAAAGCGAGAGAGAGAGAGAGATTAGGGTTAGAGTCGTTTCTTTCTTTAACATGCAACTTGGGAGGAAATAAAGTGGACAACTGAATGGGAAATAACTTCATTAATCATGCAGCTTTAGTTCACAAATTACAACATTAGATACATGCTTAAACATAAGTAAAGTAAAGCTTAAAAGAAAGGAAGAAAGAGAGAGAGAGGGAGGGTGGCGAGGCAGCCACGGTGGTGGAGAAGGCTCCGTCGGCAGCTCGTCGTCTCCGACGATTACAAGAGGGCCTAAAGCTAGCCAAGAAAGGGGCAGAGTAGTTGCAAGAGAAGTGAATGCCTTGAATGAGTGTTTGGAAGGGGTTTAAATAGGGAGAAGGGCTTTCTAAAAGAAGAAGGTGTTTTAGCGACATCCAAGACGTCGCTAAAACCCTTTCAAAAGTGTCGGTGAAGCCCCCAACCCGCTGGTCGCTTGCCCATGCTGTGCTTCCTCCCACTCGATTCGTGGGTGCAGCATGAGAGCCATCCAATCGAAGATCGGATGGCTGAGATCTTCGCCCTACCACGCTTCAATCGTGCCTTGAGTACGCATGCGCATGCACGTGGCCGATCGCTGCCTGAGGGCATGCCGCATGGGGCTATCTTAGTAGCCCGCTGCTGATCAGGCAGCCCAATTTCGTCCGCGCACCTCACTATCTTTGATTTCCTGCATCGCACGGCTCGAACCCGCGCCACGTGGGCATGGGCGTGCGTGTTAACCACTGTGCCACGCCCGCTGCTTTGTCACGGCGACCGCGGGCGTGCGTGCAGTTCTCGACCGTCCGATCAGAGATCAACGGCTGAGATTTGATCTCCGGCTGAAAGTGGAAGAGGCGCGCGGTGAGCGGGTGCCACGTGGTGCATCGAGGGCCGTTGATCATCAGATCAACGATTAGAACTTCTTAGGCCCATTGTGGGAGCTCTAGATGTTGGATTTGGCCGATTTTAATTCCATTGGACTCTGTTTGTCGTTCTAATTCCATCCGTGCAATCCGATTGCTCATTTGAGGCCTGCTTTGACAAGTGCTTATACAAATAGCCATTAATACTATTTTATAAGAAATCTTGGCATATGATGCATGCAATGCTCCCATTCTATTTATGTTGTGTCTTTTATTCTTAAGATGGGCCCTATTTAATAGAATTATCACCGCCATATGCAGTGTTATCAATGACATTGCATTGGAGGTGGCTGTTGATGGTCGTTGGTGTTGGGTTTGCTTTTGGTGATGAAAAACAGAGGAAGAATAAAAGATGGGGGGGGATAAGATTGATAGTGGCATTGAGTTGGGACTTCAGACGTCTGGGAAACTTCTCAAACATCTTAACTTGTGTGAAGGGCTCTTGGCATGTGAGTGCAGTAGCAGTTGCTGGTGATGGCGGCGAGTGTGGTGCATGCTGAGGTGCTCACGGTAATGCAAATGAGCTCCAGATGGCAGTGTGGCCTATCAAGCCACATGCCCACTGTGGTGGAAGCACGTTGCCACGGTTGAGGCTGGTGGTGGTGGAGCGGACGAGAGGTCAACTCTCTGCACAGTGATGAATCAGGGTGGAGGTCTCCCTATTCATGGTCATCTCCTCCACCCTTTGTAGCTGCAGGTGATGAATTTGAAAATAAAGAGGCATGATCCGATCCTCTTCATGGCAAATGAAAGCTTGTAGCTGTGCGTGAATGGGTGTGTAAGGTGGAGAAGCAGTCCCTAGCTATGGAAGAAGGGAATGAGAAAATAATAAAATGTTATAGTTATTTATGCACAAACCCTTAAATTCTACATTAAATTAAAATAATGCAAGTAATTCTCCTAAATGATAAACTAATCAAATGTATGAAACTCTAAGTTAATTCTAAATGCATCATTGAATGAATTATGCAATTAAGCTGAAAATACGAAGTAATTTATTTACATCCTAATATATGCTAGCTAATTGTTAGGGATATCTTAATATCTTGGCATTTACATTTTTAAATAGCCCACAAATATGGGCTAATCGATGAGAAATGAAAGGAGGAACCTGACTAGTGTAGTCTGATATGGTATAGGAAACCACTTCGCAAGTCAAGTTAGGTATGGATGGATGTCAAGTAGGTGAGTGAAATAACATCCAATGGTCCATCTTACTAGTTTTGGACTTATTACAATCCTCAATCTTATCCCTGGGGTGATAAAAAATCTCATTCGAGTCACCTAAATCTTATTTTACTTCAAGATGCAGATCTCTAAATGTAATGAATGAAAATTCATTATTCCTTAGAATCTTAGCCCCAGGGGGAGCAAGATCGGAATCTAGATTAGTCAAAATCTCAAATTCCTTTAGTTCTGTGGACTTCTAAATTTGATCCCAATTATATTTCTCTTGAACTGCATCTTCTAAGGGAATGTTTTTTTATTCCTCATCAGTTAAATCAAACTTGTCTAGATTCCATGATTTAACTAAATTCTTTGCTTCCTCAGATAGAACATCATGAGTCATCCCCAGTAATTCTACAATTTCCTGAACATCAGTTCCATAAGGGGATTGTCTGTTTTGTTGAATCTCGAGATGTTGGGGATAAGAGTGAGGTTTTTCCTCAGGACTCTGGTGTATGGGAAGAGAAGGGTGCAAATTAGTTGAAATAGAAATGAAAGTAGATTTGGCTTCAATATAGGATATCTTAGAATGATTAGCATCACCAAGTCCAGATATCAAATCGTTTAAGCACATCTGATCATGGTAATCCTTAGACAAGATGACATCAGTGACATCCAACAATGTTTGGCTAGGAGTGTCACTGTTCCCAATCTTTCTATCTTCTTGATATTGCTTTGATCCTCCCAAATCATCCATGTAGTCTAATTGTGTGTCATTAAACCTAAAGGACACATACTCTAGCCCATCTTGGATTAGCTCCTCAAAATAGAATGATTGCAATTCTGGCCCTAAATCAAGATATAATTTCCCAAGTGAGCCTTCCTCCTTAAAGTAAATTTTTGGGATATCAAAATTATTTATTAGTTCAGTTGTAGGCCTAAGTAGGATTTTTTCTGTATAATCATAGGGTTGGTGGGTGGGTTTAGTGTATGTAGAGGTTGGGATTGGATAAGATGCCATACTTAAGGTTGGCTTCTCAACCTTGAGTGGCTTACCACCAACTTATGGCATACCCAGACCAATTTTATCACCTTGTGCTTTCCGGATTGTATTGAGCTATTTTGTCAGGTTATCTGTATTTCTTTTATTAGCTTCTCTCATCACCTGGACTACTTGTATTACTGGGTGATCTTCGGATCAACGCCATGGTCAAGGAGTTGAGTAGGCTGAGGATAATAATTTTTCGAATTTCTAACCTCAATCAAATCAAAATATCTATCATTTGAATACCTAGGGTAAGGATCATATGCTTGGTTGGGTGGCGTAGGGTTATCCCAATAAGAAGGTGAAGTTGTTTGAGTGGAATTGGGATAATTTACAAAGTGATTTCGAGGATAGGATTGATATTCTAGGTATTGGGATGCAGAGTCATATCCTTGATCTAGGGAGAGATGAGTTTGGCTGAACTGGTCAAGATATTTGGTCATACCAATCAAGTGCTGGTCCTGCATGGAGAGTGTCTTTTGAGGTTGTAGAGATCCTTGATATCCAGAGTTTCGTGTGGGATTCTGTGAGGTAGGCCAAGCTATACCTGTGGAATATGAGGTGTAGGCATGGGAATCAAGTCGTAGGTGTTGAGAAGAGTTCTCCCATTTTGAAGAAGTTGAAGTAAGGGAAGGGTTGAGATAGGGAGAAAAGGACGAATAGTGTGAGGCAAAAGAGTATGGGTCCATGGTTTCTTCCTTAATTAGTTCTTCCTAATGGAAATTAGTCATTGGAATGTATTAAGAAAAATTAGGTCTTCTCCATACTTTACTCTCTAAAGGTGGTACCAAATCAATGTTCAGAGACCTTTTAGCAACCATGTACCAGAAGAAAGTTAATAGATGAGAGAGAGAAGATAGAGGAGAGAATACCCCACCCTTTCAATGCAAGCAATCAAACTAGTCCTTAGAGTACTATCCCTAAATAGATCTGATCCTGGCTCCCCAGAATACGACTAGGTTAGATCAACCCTTGAATTACTTGGCTGGCTAGAATGGTAGGACCCCCTAAGACACCCCGCACGGTGGGACACCACTAGGGGTTAATGCGGCTACTGCACTAACCTTTCTTGTCACCAGTGGGTCCAAGTATATAAGACCTTAACCTTAGCCCAATCTAATTTCAAGTCACAAAGACTATTAGTCCTGCCTAGGGTGTGTCTACTCAATTTTAAGCTTGGGTTTGATGTGCTTCTGGAAAATGATGAGCATTAGGGGGTGTTTGCCTTTAAAATTAATTTCAGATGTGTGAAGTGCTCAGGCAAAGGGTTCACAAGCATTTTTTTTTTTGAAGTATCTTTTAAGATTCACATGCTTGTGTTAATGCATTTTCAATCAAGGTTCGGATCGGGCACACAAGAATTTTGTAAATCTCTACTGTTTGATATATTTCCTTTAAGTATGGAAATGCAGGTGTGCTCTACCCTTAATGTGAAACCCTACGCATAGATTATTGGAAGATGTTCTTTTAAGTCCAAAAATTAGATTAGTGGTATGACCAAATAAATGCAATCAATTGTTCCTATTGCACCACTAACTAAGCACTCACAAAATATTCTTCAAGAATTTTTTAAAGCACATTTTTTATTTTTTTTTATTTAATCTATACTGGGGGTTTTGTAGTCTCTTTTGACCCCCAATTCGTGATTAGATAGTTCGTGTCATCAAACATGCAAGAAATATTTTTCTCAAATTTTTTCTAAAGTCCCGATTATCTCAGAAATTCAATGCCACAAACTACAAAAGTTGTACAAAAATTCTTATTATATTTTGAACTCTGAAAAATCAGTAGTAACTGAATTGATAGCAGATCGGTGTACAAATTTTTGAAATTTTTCTGTAACTAGAAAGGAGCTTGTTTTAGGTCAACAGGAACCCATAAATCCAAACTCTTACTTTCCCCGAACTTAACTTCCTAAATCTGCACTTCCAAATTCCTACGGTCCAACATCAATTGTTTGGGTTCTGAGACCTCTAGGATATTATTCATCCCATATGATTTAACTAAGTCCAGAAATCATGGCTGAGTCTGAATTGAGTTGGGCATAATGATCTCAAAATTATGATCATTCAGCTCTTCAAGGTGTGGTTGAGGAATGGGGCTGTTGATTGAATCTTCTATTAAATGAGGATTCAGAACCTCCAAGTTTGGGCGAACCATATCACAATCTTCGATAGTCGGGCTATCAAATGGTTCATCATACTCCTCGAGCCTGTTTGTTTCACAAAAATCATTTTCCTTAATTTCAAGTGAGACATCACTTGAAGATTCTTCACCCTCAGAGTCAAAACATTCTTCATCCTTATTTACATATGTCACAAAATTGCGTGTCATTTCCTGGTCTGTAGAGACATATTTTTCCTTGCTCCCTGGCTCTGGGATCTCGGGTGAAGCAATCAGTTCATCTTGAATCGATTGCTCCACACCAACCTGGTCATCTCTAGTCTCTGAACATGTATCCCCTAGGCTTCTATCTCAAACATCTTGGAGCAAATCCAAAAAAGAGCTATTAACCTCATTAATCATTTTGATCATACACTCCAATGCTTCAATGTATTGTGTTGGCTGAGTGGTCGCATGGGTTTCGCGTGTAAGAAATTGGGGTTACAAGTAACCCGTCATCGTAATTGCAAAACTCATGGTCAAATCAAATTTATACTGAAACTCCAAGGGAGTCCCGGGTCGAACAAAGGGAGGTGGACATTTGGTTTTATGAAATCCACACTTCACTTTTTGTTTGTTTATTTCATTTTTCTCTTTTCTTTTTGCTTTTAGTAGTTTTAACAAGCAAGAGATTAGGTCGATGAAAACTTTATCTACTTGCAAAAATATAATTGAGAGAGGGAGAGAGAGAGAGAGAGAAACAATCATCTATTCACCAAGAATTGTTTGTTACAACTATGAACATAGGAAAACTACACTATGAAAGCATAAAATGATGGAAAGAGGTGAGAAAAATCCCCCTCGATGATTACACAAAGGAAAACTTGCTTAGATGTCACTCGGAGTAAGGTGGTGAGGAGCAGGACGAAGGAGGACAGAGCCGGAGGATGGGGCATGACAGCGTTGCGGCGAGGATCTTCTTCATGAAGGGTGATGAGAGGACAACCACGGGATGCTCCACAAATGGGGATGAGGGGTGGGAGAGCTATTTCATTTTCTACTCTAAAGGAGCATCTTGGGCTTAGGACAAGCTCTCTCTAGAGCCTTGGAGGTGGTGAGAGGAAGAAAAATGGGAGGGGTAGGGGTCCTTTTATAGTGGAGGAAAGAATCAAATTCGTATGCAGGACATTTAGTGACGGTCATAAACGTCGCTGAATATCTACCGCAAATATCGTTGAGGACAACCCACGCGCCCTCCTACCACTGCGCTGGTGCACGCTCCGTGTGCTCGTGTCACGCGTGATGTGCATACATCAGATTAACTTAAAATGTTTATTAATGGATGTTCTTAGCACCATATTAGCATTATACATTATAATATTACATAACATGCATAATCGTGCATTTAGGTCAAGTTGAATAAATTGTATAGTAATTTTCTCCTTTTATGGGTAAAGATAGGGCAACTTATTAATCGGGGCCTCGGATCGAAGATCCAACTGTACAGATCAGATTAGGGCGATGATTGGAGTTCAACGACTCCAAGATCATCCTGATCCGACATTCGTAGCACCAGATAGAGATCGAGGAACCCTAAAGATCAATGGCCAAGATGGTGTTAATCTGCACCTCAGATGACAAATCCTATTGCACAGATAGGTTTGGATCGACGATCGGAGCCTAACGGCATGAAAATCGATCCAATCCGACATCCGCAGCACCGTCTACAACACTTAGAAGATGGACAACCAAGATGGCACCAAGTGGTGCCATCTTAGCCATCCAACCGGCCCCAAGGACCCACCTCCACTTCTCTTCTTCACCCGCCCGACGAATATCCACCGTTGGTGCCCATCCAACAGCCGCAAGAGTCACGCACTCAATTCATCCGCGTAATAAAGAAGAGCGGTCAACGCAGCAGTTGAGTGCCCCTTTGTGAGCGAAGGGCACGCATTCGAGCCGCGCCAAGTGCTCCAAATCAGATGGGCATGGGCGCGAGCACGATTGGGTCGTCAGATCAAGATCAGGGAGCCTAGGGGAGGAGGTATGGTGCGCAGAGGATTGTCGATTGCGTAAGCATGTGAGGACATGCGTTTGCATGCCTCATCGCATGGGGGCGCGTGGCAAAGGAGTTTCAAAGGCACTGGCAAGGAGCGTTTTAAGCCGTCCGATCTTGAGATCGGATAGCTGATCGTGCAAGAATGTGGGCAAGCCTTTGCAGAAGCCGAAGGCGAGTGGGCTCGCGCAACACGCGCACGTTGGCAACATTCAGGCCTTTAGTGATGGATAAATCCATCACTAAAGGTCATGAATTAATTTTTTGATTTTATAATGACCAAAATGCCCCCACTCCTTGCAACTATGAGAGGAGACCCCTACCCTACGAATTTCTCATCCCTAATTCTCCTCTCACCCCTTCCAAAGCTCCAAGAGCTTGTCCAACACCCAGGATGCTCCTCTAAAGTAAAAATCTTAACTTTTCCACCTTCGTCCCCCTTCGTGGAGCATCATGCAGTTGTCCTCTCTCAGCATTTGAGAAGCGGATCCCGCAATGATGATGATGTGCTGCTTCATTCTCATTCCTCTCGCTTCATCCTCCTTCTTCCTACTCTGTTCCCCATCTTGCAGGCATCCTCCCATGCGGCTTGTCCTCCAAGTGATCATCAAGGAGGATATTTCTCTCCTCACTCTCTTTATTGCTTTCTAGATTTATTACTTTCTAGTGTAGATTTCCCACTTTTTGGTCGTATTGAGTAGTGTAATGAATAACTTCTTATAATGAAATCCATGTTTATTCTACCTCTCCTTTTATTTGATTTGTAATGTTGTCTCTCTCTCTCCTATTCATTATGTGTTAAATAGATAGCTAGTTTTCGACTAGCTAATCTATTTCGTGACAAACAAATTAAACGCATATTTCTAGTCAAGCGTCCGCCTACCTTTGTTCGACCCGGAACTTCTTTACGGATTTTTCAGTATAAACTTTATCTGTTGAACAAATTTATTCACGACTCGAACTACAACAACAAGTTTTCAAATCTAATTGTGAACGTGTAGTTATCCTCCTTCAACACTTTGGCGCCATTGCCGGGGAGGCAACGCTCTTTGATTCTTCGCATTTTCCGACTTATGAATCGTTTACCTCACTTCTCTCCTTTCTTATTGTGATTGCAGGTACTCTTCTGAGATGAGCAAAAGTGGTAGATTGGAGCAAAGTGCTGTTGAAGGTTCTATAAGTTCACCCCCACCTCCCAGCCATTAGTTTTCATTCCACCACATAATAACACAAACATAAATCAACCTAGGTGTTCTTATAAACCCTAAGGTTAGTTTTGATTGTTTGTTTGACACCTACACCCATCTTACCCTCCACATTTAAAAAGAAAAATTTTAAAAAAAATCTCACATAGCTACACAACCTCATCTGATTTTCAAACTCAACTAGTAAATTGATCTTTGGAACCGGTACACACACCCAAACCCATAATCGAGTAGAAATCATATTAGGTAATCACTTGTGTGCCTAATTAGGTGGTGCAATAAGCCGATTGTTTGAGTTGATTGGGCTGCACGACTTCAACTAAAATCAACTCATTAAGTAGCTACCACATAGTTTCAACTCTTTGGGATTTACTAGGCACTCCACATTCTTTAAAGCTTCAAAGGAAAACAACTTCACCTGTGCTTTCAAAACCTGGTGTGCCAACAAAACTTGTTTGAAAATACCTAAAGTTGAATCCAAAAAGCTACTAAGCATGATTTAAACCCTAAAATGCACTGCATCAAAAATAATCTTGCTTGAAAATCACTGGTTGTGCATGCACACACACCTCAATCAATCATGAAGGGCACAACCAAAATAAAGGGCCCATCACATTCCATAGCACATTCAAACCTTACCCTAATTAAAATAGAGTAGTCGTTGGCCTTAAGGATTTGACTCACTCTTCGGAGGCTAGAATGAGATTATTTTCGATTAGTCTATTTTTACTGTTCAATCTGATGTCTAGCTTGGGGATCAGAATCAAACGATCGTGGTTGGGCGGTCAATTAGGAATCGGAGGCGTAAGATGAAGGAAGAACCTTCTCCCCAGTCCCTCCCTCTAACTGGTTGGATTGAACAGACAAAAGTAATTCAAATCATTTCTTTATCTGAGGACAAGTTCTGGGAGCCCGTAGCTCTTTAGGCTAGCCCACTTAAGGATAAGTTTGATTGTTTGTATTGCAGGGCATCATTCTTTCTCCCATCTATCATGAATCCTTCAACATTTTATACACATTCCCGCTCTTTCCCTCCTGTTATGTCTTATCCTCAACATAGTGATTATTATCCTGACTCGTATTGTAATCAACCATTTGTTATTTGGGATAACTCGGATTGGGGATATATTTCTGGACCTCTGTGTTCGGGGTCAAGTTTTGAACACCATAATTATGATATTTATCCTTCTCAGAGCCACATCGATTATAGATCGTCATCCCTTCTTGGATAGCCTAATGCGATCTACAACCAGGAAGGATACCCTGATCCTTACCTATCCCCTGAATAAATAGCCTTTAGGTCATCATTAATTCATGAAAAACTTGACATGATCTATTATCAGGGAGGGTATCACGAATCTCAATTCGTTAAATCTTCTGCATTGATCCCAAACTTGCCCAACCCTGAACCAATAGCGTTGGTTCTGGTTAACCAAGTCCAAGATAAGGTTTTAGCTAACTTGAGGAATACTATACAATCTTTAGAAGCTCAGCCAATACCTTGCACTGAAGAATTGGAGCCCCTGATTGAAATGATTATTGATCTGAACAAGTATTTGATGGATTGGCTCCAGGATGTTAATGATAAGAACCCGAGTGAATTTTTACTTGGAAAGTTATCAAAATTGAGAATGAGATTTGTGGTCGCTTTAGTTCAATCATGGGATGATTCCCAAGATGAACCCTTTTCGAGAGAGCCAATGCCAGAACCTCTTCAGGCACCTGTTGGGGGGACACGTATTACGAGGCTGACTAGATTGATTTAGAGCAACTAATTAAGGATGATCTGATTTCTTCACCTGAGATCCTTGAGCTGGGGTACGAGGAAACGTATGTCTCCATGTATCAGAAAGTGATGGATGATTCTGGGACATGCATTAATACGGATTTAGATTTCTTTGATTCTAAAGGTGACGATTTAATTTGAGAAGCTGCACGTGAGTTTACAAAACACGATTTCTATGAGATGATTAGGCCTGCGGAATCGGTTAAATAATTTGATAGCCCAATAACTAAGGAAATTGATCTTATTGGGGTTCACATGACGGATTCAGAATCGCATTTTCTGAAGGATTCAATTCAATGCCCCGATTATCAGTCACACCACATTGAGCTTACTGACGATTCTATTCTTGCGATAACTAGACCCAAGTCAATTCTAATTCAGTCACATCTTTTACACTTGGAAATTTCAAATAGGGTGATTAATATACAGGAGGTCTTGGAATTTGACATTCTGAATGAGGAGGATAGGAGATGGGAAATTTTGATTTAGGAAGCAAGCTCTGGAGGAAGTAGAAGATCAAGTCTAAGGGTCCCAATTAACCTGAAACCATCAAACAAGGACCCTTACGACATTTGATTATCCTTTTGTGCTTGATTTCTCTGTAACTCGACCTTTTGGTATTGGATTGCATCCTCATAAATCGTAGGCCCGACCCTGCTTGCATACTGGTTTCAAGATCTGGGTAATTTTTATCTAGAACCATAAATATTCTTGACCATGGGGTATGGGTTTCCATCACAATCTGGTCCACATTTGTGAACATCTGCTGGCAAGTCTTGGGGTGAATCTTCTTATTCTAATTCTGACCTGCACCTGTGAATTCGTTATTTCTTCTTCTTTATATAGTTTGCTTACCTGAAGACACTAAATTCAACAGGTATACAGTCTCTATTCATATTAGAGTGGACACGTTATTCATGCAATTCAAGTGCTTTCTACTCTACTCCACTCTATTTCATGTCTTTTTAATATAATGAGGACGTTACATTAGATAGACATGGGGGGCAGATATTCATCTTTGAATTATTTCGTCAGCTCCATAGATTCGTTTTGTTTTCTTTTTATTTATATTATAAAAAAAAATTGTAATTAGGAAAGAGAACTTGGGCTTTAGAATATTTTCAATCTTAGGAAGTAAAACTGTATGATTTGAACACTAAGAGCCTTCAGGTTTTTGGACTTAATCAACCCGGGTATCCACTAAAATGTGGATTTGTTTCTCGAGTCTTCGCCATCTTGAATTTGATTTCAATTTGATTAAATAAGTTGGGGTGATAAGTACACGACTTATCAACCCGCCCTCTAATTTGAGGGAACTGTAAGTCTAAGCATCTACACACTATTTGTCACTCACTCGTTGCTCAGCGGTTTTAATGGAAATTGGGTAGCAAATGAACCTTCAAGGGTGATATGGCTGGCAAGTTATCATGGGTAATAGCCTACAGGTAGGTTTTCCAGAGCCTAATCACAGGACCACTCTCTTCTTGTTGCCTTTAGGTAAATCTTAAACTAAGGAAGCCACCTACTTAAAGAAAAAGAAAAAGAAAGATCAAGAAGAAAAGAAAAAGAAAAAGAAGGGAAGAAGGAGAAATGAAAGAAAAAGAAACAAAAGAAATAATCTACACTTCAACGCATGAGAATGGCTAGCAAGTTATTGGTGGTAATAGCTCATTGACCGGTTGTCCAGATCCCAGCTCAAGAAATGCACTAAAAATTCCAAAACACTTAAGAAGAAGCAGAGAAGTAGAATAACCCGAGGAGATATACACTGGATTCACCCTTGTGTTGACCCCATAAACAATAAAAGTAGGGAGAAAGCTACTGGTCGTATAGATACACCTTCAGGCTGATTTCTTTCTAAGGTCACCTAGGGGTGTAGAAACCCAAGGTCTGTTCTGATTGCCGATCAACGAGTCTATCACATTCACAAAAAGATGCTTAGGACTTAGGGTTCTCATCAAATCTTGTGTGGGTTGAGTGGACGTAGAAATCCACTCTGTAACCATAAACTCAAAAATCCAAAAAAATTAGAAAAGAAGAAAAAGAGAAAAAGAGATCTTTCTGTGAATAAAGCGAGGGCTTGAGGCGGTCTGCATTTGGCAGATACCCGAACACAGTTGTGTCTTTGAAAGTTCAAATCCCAAGTAAAAATTTCTTAGTGTTGAAAATGATTTGTGCCCGAGTAATCCAACCTAATTCCTTTATAAATATCATGTAGTTTTTGCTAAAGACTAGCACAAGATAGGCATTGGGGTGTGATGTGCATACATCTGAAAAACTTAAAATGTGTATTAGTGCATGTTCTTAGTAATATATTAACATCATACATTGTAAATATTGCACAACATGCATAATCATGCATTTAGGTCAAGTTGTATAAATTGTGTAACAATTTTCTCCTTTTATGGCTAAGGATAGGGTAACTTGTTAATCGGGACCTCGGATCAAAGATCCAACCGTACGGATCTAATCAGGGAGATGATTGGAGTTCAAGGACTCCAAGATCGCCCTGATCAGACATCCGTAGCACCAGATAGAGACCAAGGAACCCTAAAGATCAAGGGCCAAGAAGGTGTTAATTCGCACCTCAGATGACAAATCCGACTGCACCGATGGGTTCTGATCGATGATCGCAACCTAACGGCATAAAAATCGGTCCAATCTAATACTCGTGGCATTGTTTACAACACTCAGAAGATGGATGACTAAGATGGCGGCATGTAGCGCCATCTCAGTTGCCCAACCGACCCCAAGGACCCACCTTCATTTCTCTTCTTCACCTGCTTGATGAATATCAACTGTTGGATGTCCATCTAACAGCCACAGGAGACGTGCACTCAATTCATCCACATGACAAAGAAGAGCACTCAGCGCAGCGGTCGAGCACCCCTTCGCGAGCAAAGGGCGCACGTTAGAGCCGTGCCAAGCACTCCAAATTAAACGGCCGTGAGCGCGGGTGCGATTAGGCCGTCAGATCAAGATCGGGCAGCCAAGGGGAGGAACCATGGAGCGTAGAGGATTGTCGACCGCGTACGCGCGTGAGGACATGCATTTGCATGCCTCATCGCACCCAGACGTGCGGTTGAGGAGTTTCAAATTTGCTGGCAAGGATCGTTATAGGACATCTGATCTTGAGATCGGATGGCTGATCATGTGTGAACGTGTGCAAGCATTTGATGCATTCAAAGGCGAGTGGACACACGCAGCGTGCGCACGTCAGCCACAATCAGCACTTTAGTGACGGATAAATCTTCCAATAAAGGTCCTGAATTAATGTTTTTGATGTTGTAATGACCAAAATGCCCCCACTACTTACAGCTATAAAAGGAGACCTCTACCCTATGAATTTCTCATCCCTTCTCTTCTCTCAACCCTTCCAAAGCTCTAAGGGCTTGTCCCACACTCGAGATGCTCCTCTAAACTAGAAATATTAATTTTTCCACCTTCGTCCCCCTTCGTGGAGCATCATGCGGTAGTCCTCTCTCTGCAGTCGAGAAGCAGATCCCACGATGACAATGACGTGTTGCTTCATCCCATTCCTATCAATTTGTCCTCCTCGCTCTGCTCCCCATCTTCCAGGCATTGTCTCGTCTAGCTCATCCTCCAAACGATCGTCGAGGAAGATATTTCTCTCTCCATTGTCTTTACTGCTTTCTAGATATACTGCTTTCTAGTGTAGATTTCCCGCTTCCTAGTCATAATGAGTACTGCAATGAACAACTTATAATGAAAAACATGTTTGTTCTACCTCTCTTTCAGTTTGATTTGTAATATTCTCTCTCTCCTAATCATTATTTGTTAAATAGATAGCTAGTTTTCGACCAGCTAATCTATTTCGTGACAAACAAATAAAATGCGTATTTTTAATCAATTGTCTACCTCCCTGTGTTCGACCCGAAACTTCTTTATACATTTGTCGGTATAAATTTTATCGATTGAATGGATTTCTTCTTGACTCCAACAGCAACGATGGGTTTTCAAATCCATTTGTAAATGCATAGTTATCCACCTTCAACAATGCGCGGATGCGCGATACATGCTGTGACCTTCGTGCGCGTGCTATGGTTGCACACCTCTACACTGTTGTGCATGTGCGGTGGCGCGTGCGTGCACATGGGTGGCCTGGGTTGCACCATGTGGTGCAATCTGGGCTATCCAGCTTCTTTCTATTGTATTGGCTGCTACAAAGGTTGTATTGAGTCGATTTTTGCACCGTTGGGCTGTGATTGCCGACTCAAATCCATCCACACGGTCGGATTTGTCTTTTGAAGCTCTAAATTACATCACTTAGTTCCTTGCCCATTGATCTTCCTCCAACTGCATATGAGGCGATGGGACTCCGATAGAGGCAATTTCAGAGGAACTAGACTCCAATCGTCATCTTGATCAGATCCTTATGGTCAGATCGTCAATCCGAGGCACCGAAATAAATATCCTTCTCTCTTGAGCACAAAATGAACTCAATTAACCTAAATTATATACAATTACTCTAAATGCAAAATGATGCATGCTTTGCAATATTTATAACATGAAATTTAAATCCAAGGCTAGGAACATGCATGAATAGGCATTTTAACCCAAATAGATGTATCTATATCATACCCCCATGCCTATCTTTTGCTAGGACCTAGAAAATTAAATGACATGCTATGAATAAAATCAAAATTAGGATTATACCACTTAGGCCTAGGTCATTTATTAACAATAGAAAATTTCAACTAAGGTCCTAAACAACGAAACTCAACAGTACCCGGGTGTCGGCCAGAATGCAGACCGCCTAAGTCCTTGCTTTATTTGAAAAGGGAAGATACATTTGTTTATTATTTTTCTTATTTTCTAAATTTTTTTCTAGTTTTGGAGTTTGAGAGTTGGAGATAACTTTTTATAGCTACTCGACCTGCCCAAGACTCGAAATGGACTCTAAGTGCTAAGCATCTTGTGAAAATAGTGAAAGACTCACTAGGCGACCGTTAAAATGGACTTCGGGTTTCTACGATCCTTGGTAACCTTGCCTAGAGGTTTATCTTTTCGATCAGTACCTTTCTCCCTACTTCTTTTATTTATGGGGTCAACACATGGGCGAACCTAGTGTATATCTCCCCAACATATTCTACTTCCCTACTTCTTCCCTAAGTGTTTTGGGTATTATTGTGGGTCTTTTTGTGAGCTGGGTTCTGGACAACTGGCCAATGGGCAGCTGCCCACGGTAACTTGACAGCCATACTCGTGCGGTGAAGTGTGGTTTTGTTTATTATTTTTTTTTACTACTTTTTCTTTTTTTTTCTTTTTCTTTTTATTTTCTTTTTCTTTAAGTAGGTATCTTCCCTGATCCTAGATTTACCTAAAGGCAGTACAATGAAAACAATCTTGTGACTGGGCTATGGACAACCGGCCAATGAGCTGTTACCACTGACAAGTTGCCAGCCATACCCCCTTAGATAGTTCATTAGTTACCCAATTTCAGAAGAAATCGTCGAAAAGTGAGTCAGTGCAAAAAAATGCATGTAGATGCTTAGGATTAAAGTCCTCCCAAATCAGAGGGTGGGTTGATAGGTCACATACTTATCATCCCAAATTATTAGCCAAATTAAAAATGAATTTGAATTGGCAAGGACTGGAGACTAAGTCCACATTCGAGTGGACATCCAGGCTAATTA
The DNA here is from genome assembly GCA_037157565.1 of Thalassia testudinum. Taxonomy (NCBI): domain Eukaryota; kingdom Viridiplantae; phylum Streptophyta; class Magnoliopsida; order Alismatales; family Hydrocharitaceae; genus Thalassia; species Thalassia testudinum. The sequence continues at coordinate 61,861,658 of JAZHRO010000014.1, forward strand.
AGCCTGACGACCTGAGGAGTCTAAGTGTTTAGGTCCACTCGTATGATTTCTTAAAGTTAATAACTTCCAAATGCCTAAGTTCTCTTTTCTTAATTTCTTTCTTTTTATATCTTTATAAAATTTTCAATTTTTTTTTATTTTAAAGAAAGTAAAAGAAATTCTATGGAGTTAACAAAATGATTTTGGGATTAAGTATCCACCCCCCATGCCTAAATGATGCAATGTCCTCATTGTAAAAATAAAGACATGAAAAGGGCAGAGTAAACAGAATATCACCTACGTGTCGTGAAAATTCGGTCAGCTCCACACAAAGAAGATTGTATACACACGCGCTAAGTTTAATGCTTTCAGCTAGGCATAACATATATACAAAGAAGAATTTGAGAATTCACAAGTGTGGGTCAGAATCAAAATACAAATATTGATTCTCAGACCTGCCAACAGAAGATGTCCACAGACGTGGACCAGATTATGATGCAGATCCATGCCCAGGGTCAAGTGGTTCTTAGGTTCTGGATGAAAATCACCTAGAACTAAAGGTTGTTGTGTTTTCGGGGCCAACCCTACAGTTTAGTGGTGTGCAACCCAAGACCAAAGTGTCGGACAACTGGTAAAGATGGTTCAATTGGTGTGGTTGTCCACTTAACATCTAGCTCAAAAAAATAATCAGTTATTTCGAGCTCGGGTTGCATGTGAAAGATATCGTAAGGGTCCTAGTAAAAAGTTGGTGGTTTTAGTTCAATAGGAACCCTTAGATCCAAACTTGTTTCTTCCTCAAAATTAACCTCCCAAATTTTCATTTCAACATTCCTATCCTCCAACATCAAGTGCTCAGATTCCGAGACCTCTAGCATGTTGTTCACCCCGTAAGATTTACCCAAGTTTAGAAATCATGCTTGACTTAGAATTGACTTAGGTACAATGATTTCAAAATCAAAATCAATCACTTTGGGGTGTAGTTGAGGAATGGGGCTATTGATTGAATCTTCTAGTAAATGAGGATTTGAATCCTCCAAATTAGTCCCAACTGAATCCAAATCTTCAATAATTGGGCTATCAAACAGTTCGTCAGATTCCTCAAGCCCATTTGTCTCACTAAAATCATCTTCTTTATGGTCAAGTGAGACTTCACTAACAGATTCTTCACCCTAAGAATCAAAGAATCTATGATCCTCATTTATAAATGTCTCAAAATCGATTGTCATTCCCTGGTTCGAAGAGACATTTTTCCTCGCTCCCTGGCTCGAGGATCTCAAGTGAATCAATCGGTTCATCCTCAATGGATTGCTCTAGCCCAAATTGGTCATCCTCGATCTTAGAAAATGTATCCCCCACGACATGCGTCGAAGCAGGTTCAGACATTGGCTCTCCTGAAGAGGGTTCATCTTGAGAATCATCCCTTGATTTGACTAGGGCAACCACAAATTTCATCCTCAACCTCGACAATTTCCCAAGAAGAAACTCACCCAGGTTTCTATCCCTAACACTTTGGAGCAAATCCAATAAAGAGCTTTTCAGCTCGTCGATCATTTTTATCATAGGCTCCAATGCTTCAGTGTATAGTGTTGGTTGAGCTTCTAAAGATTGTATAGTGTTCCTCAAATTAGCCAACACCCTATCCTAGATCTAGTTCACCTGGACATAATAGTTCGATTCAGGTTTAGGTGGGTTTTGGTTAAATCTAGGGGAGTCAAGATGTCAAGGTTCTCGGGTCCCTCAGTAAAAGTAGGTCATTCTAGGTTGTTCAAAGGATGGTGGTGACCTATATTCAGTGGAATACTGCGGAGGGTAGGTGTTATAATCATCATATCCTTCCTAACTGTAGATTGAGTTGGTTTAGTCATTAAAGGATGGAGATCTATAATCATTGTAGCTTTGGGAAGGATAGTAATTATAGTCTTGTTGGCCATGGTTAGGCCCTGGACAATGAGGATTGGATTCGTATCCCCAATCAAAGTTATCCCGGCTAGTGGATGGGTAATTACATGTTATGTCGGGATAGTAATCATCCTGGGGATAAGTGGTGGTAGGAGGATAGGATTGGAAATGTGTAAGATGTGGAAGGGTACATGGTGAAGTAAGGAGGGAAATTAGAAGAGAAAGCAGGAGCCCTGCAATACAAAAATACAAGCCTGTCCTTAGGTTTGGTAGCCTAATGGTCTGCAAGCTCTCAAAATCTATCCTAAGATTATGGATGATTTACTCTACTTATGTCTAGGCAATCCAACCAGTTAGAAGGAGGGGTTGGGGAGAAGGTTCTTCCTTTGTCTTGCGCCTCCGGTTCCTAGTGTAGCCCCCAGCCATGGTCATTTAACGCTACTCCCCTAGCTAGAGATTAGATTGACTAGTATAAGTAGGTTAATCGTGAACAATCTCAATCTGGATCTTGACAAGCGAACTAGTCCTTAGGGCCGACGCCTAATCAATTTTAGTTAGGCTTAGGACAATGGTGCTTCAGGAATGTGATGGGCCCTTTAGATGGGTTGTGCCCTTAATGATCAGTTAAAATGTGCGTGCGTGCACAACCAAGATTTGCAAACAAGGTTATTTGATTTTGTCTTTTTGGGTTCAACCTTGTTTAGTAGCTTTTAGGGTTTAATCTTTAGGTATATTCAATCAAGGTTTAGTAGAACACTCCCAAGTTTTGAAAGCACTGGTGTAGATATACTCCTTTAAAAATCAGAAATAAACTGTGGAGTGGCTAGTTCAGTAGTAGAAATCAACCCTAAGTGGCAAGCTACTTGATGAATCACTTTTATCTTAAATGGTGCAGCCCAAACAGTTCAATCAATTAACCTATTGCACCACCTAGTGAAGGCAGATCAAAATGTTTGACCTATTCAGATTTCTAGTCACTCATTTGTGCGTTGAATTAACTGTAATGGGTCAACGGGTCAGATCCCATTTAAGTGGTAGAATCTATGTGATTGCACACCTTAAGGTGAGAAGTTGTGGGTGATAAGGTGTGTCTTTCAGAAAATCCCACAATCAAATAACACTTTTTTTTTATTTATGTGGATGGCAAGGTGAGTGAAGGTGGCAAACAAACAACCAAATCTATCCTAGGGTTTATAAAAAGCACCTAAGCTGATTTGGGTTTGAGTTATTATGTTAGACAACGAAAACAGAGGAGGGGGTGGTGTGGCGGACACTTACAAAACACTCTACCCGCACTTTACTTCGGTATACTACACTTGGACTCCCTGCTAGGGTACCTACAAGGCAATGATCAGAGATGAGTGGGGTTAGTGTTTTGTAAACGCAAAGCATAGAAAACAATAAAGTAAATTCCGTTGCCTCCCCGGCAACGACGCCAAAATGTTCGCATGGGTTTCGCGAGTTAGAAATAAGGGTTACAAGTAACTCATCGTCGTAGTTGCGAAACTTGTGGTCAAATAAAATTTACACCAAAACTCCAAGGGAGTCCCAGGTCGAACACAGGGAGGCGAACGTTCGATTTTATGAAATCCATGCTTCACGTTTTATTTGTTTATTTCCCTATTCTCTTTTTTAATTTTTGGTATTTTTAACAAGCAAGAGATTAGGTCGATGAAAACCTTATCTACATGCAAAAATGTAAGAGAGAGAGGGAGAGGGAGGGAAAGAAATAGACAAACAATCATCTATTCATCAAGAACTGTTTGTTACAATTATAAAATAGGAAAATTACACTACGAAAGAATAAAAAGATGGAAAGAGGTGAGAGAAATCCCCCTCGATAGTTGCTCAGAGGATGACTCACTCTAATGTCATCGGGAAAAAGGTGGTTAGGAGTGGGATGAAGGAGGATGGAGCTGGAGGACAGAGGATGGGGTAAGACGGCATCACGGCGAGGATCTTCTTCTTGAAGGGCGGTGAGAGGATGGCCATGGGATGCTCCACGAATGGGGATGAGCGGAGGGAAATCTATTTGGTTTTCTACTCTAGAGGAGCATCCTGGGCTTAGGACAAGCTCTCTCTAGAGCCTTGGAGGTGGTGAGAGGAAGCAAGGAAGAGATGAAGAAAAATGGGAGGGGTAGGGGTTCTTTTATAGTGGAGGAAAGAATCGAATTCGTATATAGGATAGTTATTATTGGTCATAAACGTTGCTGAAGATCTGCCGCAAACGTCGCTGAAGACAACCCACACGCTCACCTGCCGCTGCGCTGGCGTTCTCTCCATGCACTCGTGTTGCGCGCACACGTGTGATACGCGCCGCTACCTCCACTTGTGCACTGCGCTGCTGCGCGCACTACTACAGTTTCTTGCCTCTACGCTGCTGTGCAATGCGGTGGCACATGCGTGTGCATGGGCGGCTTGGGTTGCACCACGTCGTGCGATCTCGGCTGTCCATCTTCTCTCTGTTGTAGGGGCTGCTACAGAGGTCGGATTGAGTTGATTTTCGCATCGTTGGGCTGCGATCGTCGACTCGAATCCATCCGAGTGGTCGGAATTGTTGTTTGAAGCTATAAATTATGTCACCTAGTCCCTTGGTCATTTACCTTCCTCGGACTGCATATGGGGCTACATGACTCTGATCAAGGCTATTTTGGAGACATTAGGCTCAGATCGTCATCTTGACCAAATCTATATGATCGGATCGCCAATCCGAGGATCCGAAATAAATATCCTTCTCTCCTGATCAAAAAAATGATGCAATTAACCTAAATTATATGCAACTACTCTATATGCAAAATGATGCATGCTATACAATATTTATAACATGAAATTCAAATCTAAACCTAGGAACAAGCATGAATAGGCATTTTAACCTAAATAGATGTGTCTATATCACTGAGATTCTAAAGATTGTATAGCATTCCTTATGTTAGCCAACACCCTATCCTCAACCTGGTTCACCTAAACTGAATAGTTAAGTTTAGGGTTGGGTGGGTTTGGGTTCAATTTATGGGAGTCATGATATTGAGGTTCTCGAGTCCCTCCCTCATAGTAGGTCATTTTGGGTAGTTCAAAGAATGGTGGTGACCTATATATGGCATATTCGTTGAGGGGGTAGGTGTTATACTCAACATATCCTTCTCGATTATAGATTGGGTTAGGTTGATCATCAAAGGGTGGTGATCTATAATCATTGTATCTCTGGAAAGGATAGTAATCGTAGTCTTGTTGTCAAAGGTTAAGCTCGAAAAACTAAGGTCTAGAATCATATCCCCAATCAAAGTTATCCTGGCTAGGAGATGGGTAATCATAAGTTGAGCTGGGATAGTAATCATCTTGAGGATACTTGTTGGTCGAAGGGTATGATTGGAAATGTGTGAAAGATGTGGAAGGATACATTGTGGAGTAGGAGGAAAAACAAAAGAGAGAAAGGTGCCTTGCAGTACGATCAACCAAACCTGTCCTTATGTGGGTAGCATAAAGACCTACAAACTCCCCGAACCCATCTTGAGATGACAGAACTGATTTGGTCTACTTCTATTCGGTCAATCGAACAAGTTGAGGGAGGGGTTGGGGTGAAGGTTCTTCCTTTGACTTGCACCTCCAGTTCCTTTGATACCCCCCATCCACGATCGTTTGATGCTACTCCCCTAGCTAAGCATCAAATGGACCAGTAGAAGCAGATTAATGAAAAAAAGTCTCACTTTGAGCCCCAAAGAGTGAATAAATTCTTATGGCTAACGTCTACTCAGTTTTAGTTAGTCTTGGGATGTTCGTGCTCTTGGAATGTGATGTGCCCTTTAGATGGGTTGTGCCCTTAATGATTAGTTAAAATGTGTCTGTGTGCACAACCAGGTTTTTCAAATAAGGTTATTTGATGATGTGCCTTTTAAGGTTTAACTTTGTTTAGTAGCTTTTAGGGTTTAATCCTTAGGTTAGTTCAATCAAGGTTCAGGCGAACACTCAAGGTTTTGAAAGCACTGGTGATGATATATTCCTCTAGAAATCAGAAAAAAATGTTCAGTGCCTGGTTTAGCCCTAAAACTCAACCCTAAGTGCCAAGCTATTTGATGAATCACTTTTATCTTAATTGGTGTGGCCCAAACAGCTCAATCGATCGGTCGATTACACCACTTGATTAAGGAACACAAAATGTTCACCTATTTAAATTTTCTACTCACTTATTTTTTTAATGAGTTAAGGTGTGCCGAATCCACATGTCAGATTTTGGTTAAGTGGTAGAATTGATGTAATGTGGTGCACCTTATGTCGAGACTTGTAGGTGTTAATGTTTCTTTCAATAAATCCCATTAGAGAAGAGTAATTTTTATTTTTTTATTTTTTGATATATGTAGGGGTGAGATAAGTGGAGGTGGCAAACAAGATAAATAATTTCTATCGTAGTGTTCATGAAAACTCCTAACTAGATTAGGTTTTGATTATTAAGGTGGTGAAATGAAATCTAGTTGGTGGGGAAGTGGGGGGAAAATTACAGAAATCTCTACCTACACTTTGCTTATATCAGCTGCCCTCATCTCCTTTATCGGGTTCCTACAAGGTAGTGAATCGAAGAAGAAAGATATGTAAGAAAAAATATGTAAGTAATTCGGAGAAACACGGAAAGAACTAAAGAACATTGCCTCCCTAGCAACGACGCCAAAATGATGAGAGAAAATTCATCGTGAGAAGGTTTGAGTTTCGAGACCCGTCATCATTGTTCGATTCATGAGAAAATCCATCGATCAAATAATATTTCTAACCGAAACTCGACGGAAGTCCCGAGATGAAAATAGGGAGGCGAACATTTGGTTTTAAAAATATGCATTTCTTTTTTGTTTCTTTTTGTCATTTTTTATCTTCTCTTATTTGTTTGGTATTTTTATCAAGCAAGAGATTAGGTCAATGAAAACTTTATCTACTTGTAAAAATAATGTAGGGAGAGAGAGAGAAAGCAACAATCATATATTTTTGACAAAATGTTTCTACAACTACAAATACTGGAAAACTACATTACAAAAGCGAAAATATAGAGATAGATGAGAAGAGTCCCCCTCAACGGTCGCTTGGAGGATGTCTTGCTCTGACGTTGCCCCGAATAAGGTGGCGAGGAGCGGGACGAAGGAGAACGATGGTGGAGGAAGGAGGACGGGTTAGGACGTCATCACGGCGAGGATTTTCTTCCAGAGGGAGGTGAGAGGATGACTGCTAGATGCTCCACAAATGCGGATGAGAGGTGGGAAAACTATTTTATTTTCTACTCTAGAAGTTCATCCTAGGCTTGGGACAAGCACTCTCTAGAGCCTTGGAGCTGGTGTGGAGAAGAAAGGAAGAGATGAAGAAGAATGGGAGGGGTAGGGGTCCTTTTATAGTGGAGGAAATGATCACTTTCAGATACAGGACATTTAGTGATGACCATAAACGTCACTGATGGTCAGCTGCAAACATCTCTAAAGATAGCCTTGCACTCACGCTGCTGTAGTGCTGGCACGTGCTCTATGTCTCCTTGTCTCGTGTGCATGCGTGGTACGTGCCTGCTGTTGCACCTCTGCATGCCTATGCACTATGCATTGTGCCTTGCACACCTCCGCACACTGCATTGTGAGCCCGTGCTGTTGTGCAAGTGCATGCGCTTGGGCGGTTTGGGTTGCGCCACATGGCACAATCTACGCTCTCCATCTTCTTTCTTTTGTAGGGGATACTGTAGAGGTCGGATTCAGGCGATTTTTACATTGTTGGGCTACGATCGTCTACTTGAATCCATCGGTGCAGCTAGATTTTTCATTTAAAGGTCTGGATTAGGCCACCTAGTTCCTCAGCCTTTGATCATCTTAGGACTACATATGGTGCTACAGGACTCTGATCAAGGAGATTTAAGAGGTGTTGGACTCCGATAGCTATCCTGATCAGATCCATGTAGTCGAATCGTCAATCCGAGGTTCCAAATCAAATCTCCTCTCCTAGCCTTGAAAGGATGCAATTAACCTAAAATATACACAAACTACTCTAAATGGAGAATGATGCATGCTATGCATTATTTATAGTATGGAATGCATATCTAAGCATAAAGACATGCATAAATAGGCCTTTTAGCCTAAATGGACATGTCAACGCCATTGGTATTTTTGGGCCTAGAGTAAAGGGACAATTTTGTTTTGGCCTTTCTGCAAAAGCTCGTAGGCTTGAAGTCTCACCAAATGTTGAAGTGGCTTTATATATAGTTGACGAACCATTTTTTCTCCTCTTCAACACAAAACAATTTTTTTAGAGTTTGATATATATTGCTTTACATTCCATAAATATGTCTTTTTTTAAAATTAAACTCTTAAGCTTCATTTTGTTTACCTGATTAGCGATTTTTATTGCGATTATCTGATCCCAGAGGTGACCTCGGACTCATTTGAGATATCAATTTAAGTGTTTTCATCGCTAATAAGCGTATTTTTGCGAGGAAAAGTTAGGGTTTCGGAGAACCTGTCATCGTAGTCATTAAAATTTCTACCAAATAAAATTTATAGCGAAACTCGAGGTGAGTCCCATGTCAAAATAGGGTGACGAATGTTTGGTTTTGAAATCCATGCTTACGATTTTACTTCTTTTTGGTTCTCATCTTTTGCAATTTTTTTTTTGAATTTTAATTGGCAAGAGTTCAAGTCAACAAAAATATTTATCTAACTAATAAACTTGCAGAGAGAGAGAGCGAGAGAGAGAGAGAAACAATCATATATCTCAAAGGGTTTGCTATAGATAAGAAAGTGGGAAACTACAGCATAAAACAATAAAAGATAGATATAGGTGAGAAGAGTTCCCCTTGATGGATGCTTGGAGGACGTTGTTGAAACTTTGTTCCACATCTTATTTTGGTGTTAACAAAATTATTATGGATTAATGTTTGCAATTGAGTTCTTTCAAATTTAGGTGAAGATCAAGGCAAACAGGAAATGATTGAGTCTTGATGAAAAGGAGAAGATCATGATAAGGAGGCAAGATGACAAGGAAGAATCAAGGAGGAGAAGATCAGCTTCGACCTTTAGTGTTTCTAGTTTGGATTTTTTATTTATAGATTGTATATGACTTTTAACAAAGGAATATAACTTAGATTGTAAAAATAATTAGAGATAAATTACGATTAATATTGCAATTATTTTTCAAAGAATGTAACTAATTAAATCACTTAAAAAAGGTACTTGTTAACCCACAAGTACCGGTACTAAAGTTTAGTATCGTTACATGTGAGTTACAGGTTTGGGTTTTGTTAAGAAATAAACCTGTACCCTGCAAGTATCGGTACTCATGATCAGTACCGGTACTAGAGGTAACGAGTATCGGTACTAACAAGAGCACAGGTACAAGTGGGTTACAAATTCGTGTTAAGAGTTTCAAACCCAAATTTGGAAGCAACGAGTACCGATACCCATACTTTAGTTCCGGTACCAGGTAACCGTTGGCTCAAACTGAACGGCTAGAAAATTAATTTTCGCCATATGAACGTTGGGATTTAAGCCCCAACATTTAGTAGACGAATCCTTGAGGTCCTAAACTCTATAAATAAACCCTTGGACCCTTAGTTTGCATATGAGAAATAGAGAAGAAAAGTTCTAGAGTTATATTTCATATTCTCACAATATTTTGTAGAAAAAGGAATAGTTTGCTGCTATCAATTTCTCTACGCTTTTGCAAACACTTTGACGTGATTTCTTCACGCATTGTCAAGGCATTCACACTCATTTTAGGCTCTCAAATCGGTAACATTATATTTATCTTTGTTGAGAGGCTTAGGAACTTAGTTGTAAGATCTTTCTTTCTTACACCTGTATTTCATTTGTTCTTGAGCATTTGCTCATTGGGTTGTAACAAACCCATTTTTGTACTTGAGTTGAGGTAACCCATTAATTACCTCTGTTTAGTAAATTGATTTCCTCAGGGTTGATGGAATCGGGTTAAAAACCCTAAGCTGGCAGGCTTAGGTGGTGGAGTACACAAGAGAGGGGAACCACTATACATATTGTGCCTATTTCTGTTGTTTGATTGATTGTGCAAATTGTCTTATTATTACTGATTTTTTGTTTGAGTTTTTGTGTGCATAGCCATATATTTTATATTTAGATCCTTCAGGTGGTATCAGAGCAAGGTTGCGAGAAGATGTAACAAATCAACTCACAATGGCATCTACATCAAGGCACACTGAAGGACAGTCTTCTACCCATCCTCGTTATTTTGATGGGATGGACTATGGGTATTGGAAGAGAAGGATGCAAGTCTTTCTCAAAGCCATGGATGAAGATTCGTGGACACTCATTCAAGAAAGGTACATGGATCCGGAACTGCCGGAAGGAGTTGAATGGACAGCTGAGCAAAAGAAAAAGATTGCAGGAAACGCGAAGGCCATGAGCACACTCTATGGTGCATTATCAAGGGAGGAGTTCAACCAAATTTCCGCATGTGAGTCCACCTACAAGATTTGGAATACTTTGCAAATCACCTATGAAGGTACAAGCAAGGTAAAATAAACAAGTATTTCTATTTGAATAGAAAGTTATGAGTGTTTCAGGATGGAAAAAGGAGAAACAATCAAGGACATGTACACAAGGTTTGGAGAGATCATGAATCCAATGAAAAATCTAGTAGTCAAGCCGAAAGAGGAGCAGCTTGTAAGAAAGGTCTTGAGATCACTTACAAGCGATTGGTTACCAAAGACCACAACGATCTAAGAGGCAAAGGATCTTTCCACTTTCCCCTTGGATGATCTAATTGGAAGCCTCATGGCATATGAAGTCCAATTGGAGAATATCAAGAAGAACGAGGAGAAGGCGACAAGCAAGAAGAAAAGCATTACTTTTAGAGCAATCATGGAGGACTCAGACTTAACAACATCAGAATCCAAAGATGAGGAGATGGAAATTCTCACTATGAAATTCCAGAAATTCCTCAAGAAACAAGGTAACCAAGTAAATAAAATTTCTTCTAATATTATTTGTTATGAGTGCAAGAAGAAGGACCACTTGCGGAAGGATTACCCTATGAATAAGGAGAAGGAAGACAAAAGGAAAGACACAAAAGAAGTCAAGAAGAAGAAGAGGAGAGCTTTAAAAGCAACATGGGATGATAGTGACTCCGACATGGACACTGACTCTAGCAAATCAGATGATGACGAGGTCGCTCATCTATGTTTGGCAGCAACTACGGAGATACGGACAATGAGGTAAACCTTGATTTCTCTTTTGAAGAATTATTAGAAGCTTATGAAGAACTATATCATAAAGCTAAGTCATTTAAAAAGGAAAATAAGGTTTGAAAGATTAATTATCAAGCATTAGAATTAGAAAAATCATGTTTAGAAATAGAATTAGAAATGTCAAAAGAAAATAATAATCAGTTAAATGCAAAGATATTAGAACTAGAAGATATTTACGAGCACTTTGAAGGGACTTTAAATAGTCTTAAATTAACAACTAGGCTAAACACTGAATTTTGTGAATCATTAAAATCAAAATTTCAAAGTAAAAAGAATATACAAAATAAATCACATGCACCTAAGCATGCATCGATGTATCAAAAGGCTAAAAATCCCAAGAATTATAGATCTAACACTAAAAAGTTCTATAAATCTCAGGATTTGAAAGGTGCTGACCTTAAGGATCCACAAGAAAATGGGAAATGGGTACCTAGAAAAGATACTTGTTTTGCAGGAGTAGATCAAAGTAATCAATGGGTGTTCAAGGCACATAACAGAACACTTCAACCTTTCTATAGGTTGAATGAAGACCAAGAATGTTGGTTGAGAGATGCTTGGTATCCACAAGCTCCATTTTAATTTTGGTAAATTTTATGGTATGATATTTCTTCATTTTTTGTGATTGACAAAAAGGGGGAGAAAGATAGAGGCAAATAGTAATATTTTTAGGGGGAGCATAAATTGAGGGGGAGGATTTAATTAAAAGTTTTTTTCCCTTAATATAACATTGTTAAAAATTATTTTTATTCTTATAATTATCTATTTGCAGGATAGTTTTGTCAACAACAAAAAGGGGGAGATTCTTGGAACCTTGTTCCACATCTTATTTTGGTGTTAACAAAATTATTATGGATTAATGTTTGCAATTGAGTTCTTTCAGATTTAGGTGAAGATCAAGGCAAACAGGAAAAGATGAAGGCTTGATGAAAGGGAGAAGATCATGATAAGGAGGCAAGATGACAAGGAAGAATCAAGGAGGAGAATCATCTTCAACCTTTAGTGTTTCTAGTTTAGATATATTATTTATAGATTGTATATGCCTCTTAACAAAGGAATATAACTTAGATCGTAAAAATAATTAGAGATAAATTAGGATTAATATTGCGATCATTTTTTAAACAACGTAATTCATTAAGTCACTTAAAAAAGGTACTTGTTAACCCACAAGTACCGGTACTAAAGTTTAGTACCGGTACATGTGAGTTATAGGTTTGGGTTTTGTCAAGAAACAAACCTTTACCCTGCAAGTACCAGTACTCATGATCAGTACCTGTACTGGAGGTAACGAGTACCCGTACTAACCAAGAGTACCAGTATAAGTGGGTTATAGATTTGTGTTAAGAGTTTGAAACCCAAATCTGCAAGCAATGAGTACTGGTACCCATACTTTAGTACCAGTACCAAGCATCCATTGGCTCAAAATTGAATGGCTAGAAAATTAATTTTGCCTATATGAACATTGGGATTTAAACCCCAACGTCTAGTAGGAAAATCCTTGAGGTCCTAAACTCTATAAATAAACCCTTGGACCCTTAGTTTGCATATGAGAAACAGAGAAGAAAAATTCTAGAGGTATATTTCATATTCTCACAATATTTTGAAGAAGAAGGAATAGTTTGCTACTATCAATTACTCTACGCTTTGGAAACACCTCGACATGATTTCTTCACGCATTGTCAAGACATTCACGCTCATTCTAGGCTCTCAAATTGGTAACATTATATTTACATTTGTTGAGAGGTTTAGGGACATAGTTGTAAGATCTTTCTTTCTTACACTGGTATTCCATTTATTCTTGAGCATTTACTCCTTGGGTTGTAACAATCCCGTTTTTGCACTTGGGTTGAGGTAACCCGTTAATTGCCTCGGTTTAGTAAATTGATTTCCTCGGGGTTGAGGGAATCAGGTTAGAAACCCTAAGCTGGGAGGCTTAGGTAGTGGAGTACCCAAGGGAGGGGAACCACTATACATATTGTTCCTATTTCTGTGGTTTGATTGATTGTCCTAATTATCCTGTTATTACTAATTTTGTGTTTGAGTTTTTGTGCACATAGCCATATATCCTATATTTAGATCCTTCAGATGACTTTCTTTGACAATGCTCCGAACGAAGGTGGGGAGGAGCTGGACGAAAAAGAATGGTGTAGGAGGGAGGAGGAAGGTGTAGGAAGGCATCGTAGGATGGATCTACTTCCCAAAGCGGAGAGAGGATGACCACGGGATGCTCCATAAAGGGGGATAAGAGGAGGGAAAATAATTTGATTTTCTACTCTAGGGGAGCATCCTAGGCTTGGGACAAGCTCTCTCTAGAGAGTTCGAGGTGGTGAAGGAGAGAAAGGAAGAGTTGAAGAATGGGAGGGGTAGGGGTCCTTTTATAGTGGAGGATTAAGGGTTTTTCGAACATGGGTGTTGAAATCGTAAAGTGCATTTTTATGGGAAAAAGCATAGTAGTATAGTGCGCAATATGACCGAACAACAATACTTATAAAAAGATAACGAGACTTAAGGTCCCCCACACCCTCACTCTACCACATCAGCAACTCTGACCCCGTGTATCTGGCCGTGACCTGATAACCCACCTACACCTTACACTCCTTGGCTGCGACCCACGCCCGTAGCCTTGGACCTGGGTGCGTTCTAGGTTTGAAAAATTGATAACTTGGTACAGTTGGAGGCTCTGGGAGAGCATGACCCAAGGACAGAAAGAGAGGATCGTGTGCAAGGCTAGGGGGTTTTGCTCTGAGAAGGATTGGCTGACACTTAGCCAAAATTGACGATCCTTCCCCCTCTGCTTGAAGAAGAAGAATAGAAGAACTGAAGAGTAGAGAAAGAAAGAAGAGGAGTTGCACAAGAAGAAGAGCAGAGAAAAAAGAAGGAAGAAGAAGGAAAGCAAGTAGAAGTAGAAGAAGAAATCTCATCATCAGATGTCCAAGACATCTGATTGAATATTCAGACAACTGAGATCATTTCATATATAACTATTGAGTTCTATTTGCCATTATTGTAGGGAGTAATTGGTGATTCAAATCACCATTTTTCTCCATTTTTTTTGCAAGCTGATACTTGATCTTATTGCTACTTTACTCTGAATAAAATTCTGATTACAATTTTGTATCTCTATTGTTTTAAATTGCAATTTTGTGAACTGAATTCCTATTTACTCCCAGCGAACGACCTCAAACTTTTTCGAGTATAAATTTTATCAATTTTTTGCGATATTTCAACTATACTGAAACACAGCAATTTTAAACCTAATTTTGAGCGAGCAACATTTTGGCACTGTTGCCGAGGACCAACGGGCTATTTAGATCTCTTGATTGCAATATGAAGTTGGATTCTAACTTGCTACATCTCTTTTGATTATGATTTGTTTTAGGGACTCATTAAAGGAAGATCAACCGCATATCAACCACTCCACGGATAGGTAAGCTCCATTCACCCTCCTCTAAGCCCCTAAATCTGAAAAAGCTAAAAAAAAGGAAAAAATCAATTAAGGCTACTTGCATTCTATTCTTAGACAAATCATCAAGCTACCTGATTTGATACTTTCTAGGGAACATCCAAATGCTGATTTGTGCACCAACTTAAGAACATAAGGCATCTAGGGCTATCACATTCTTGCTTGAGCCCTAGGTACCACATTTGACAAATTAAATTGGACAAAATAAAAGCCATTTAAGGATTGCAGTTTAGGGTTTTAGACATACTTGCTTAATCAAGAATTGATCTTTCTAAACAATGTGTTCCTAAAACTTGATTGAATTGATCTATTCATTCGAAACCCTAAAACCAGTCTCTTAAATTCATTTGAACAGTGAAAGAGCGACCTAATTTTCTCGAAAGCACAATACAAGTGAAGTTGACACACCTTGTTTGGGTTAACCAAACTTCAAATTAGGTCACTTTTCATAAAAACATCTTAAAAGTTCAAGTGAAATCATAAGCACCCTTGCTCTTAATTAAAACTAATAGACTTAAGAGGTCAAGTCCCCATTCTGGTCTACCTGGATCATCTGTGACAAGAGAGGTCGGGTAGGGGAAACCTTGTAACTTGTGGGGGCGCTCTATGATTGCGCAACAATCATAGGTCATAATTGACATAAATTAGGCTAGGACTTAGAATAAGTTAGGGAAATTCATGCATGCACAAGCATTATTTGAATATTTACTGCTTTCCTTTAGCTATGCATAAAATAATGCCATAATGTACTGATTAGCTGCATTATGTCAATTACAGGTAAAAAGCTAGATCTGAAGTTAGAGCTAAAGCTGGATCTGAAGAATAAATAATAGCTGGTATTACCACAGAGTTGGAGTGGAAGACCTAGATTATATGTAGTAGATAATAATGTAAGGGAGTTAAGGTATGCTATTCTATTAAGTAGGAATAAAGCAATAAATTGTGAAGAACTTAGGTCCATCCTAGCTCCAGGACAGCTTAGAAGCTTCCCTAAGCCTTAGCCACCCTTAGATTAGGTAACCGCACCCTAGGAAACCTTAAAACCCTAATTCCAACGTTTATCTGGACGTCCAGATGAGTTATAGGGCATCCAGAACCCTTAGCCAACTGCCACACACCTTAAACCCACTTCTGTAGTATTATTGGACATCCAGGCACTTGGTCAGACGTCTAATTTCTGCAGAATACCCAAGACATAACTTAGAATCCTTCCTGACTCTGATTAGACGCCTAGAATTGAAGTCTGGACTTTTGATTTTTGAGTATAAGTGGTCTGATACTATTATTGGATGTCTGGAACTGCTTTCCAGTTCCTATTTTGAGATTCAGGCATTGATCTTAGATCTCTAGCTCCCTAAACCCAATTATAATCCCCTAGGAACCTAAATTAAGGCACCTTAATCCTAATACATCACCTCTTGACCTCCTTAAGGACCTAATTTTGTCCTCACTAAACTTAATTGACTTAGATCATAGTCAATAACCATTGCTTAGTCAATTGGACTCATAGGGTCCAATTAAGCTCCGATCTCAACCCATACAAGTCCAATTGGACTCAATGAAAGTGCAATTGGCCTAAGCTCAACCTAATTGAGTTATTTCACTCTCAATTAGGTTCACACTCATTCAATTAAACTTGTGTTAAGTTTAATTACATTTCCCCCTTATCAATTAGGGTTTGCGACCCTAATTTACGACCTACACCAACCTAAATCCCCTAAAGACCTAACCGAGATCACTTAGACACGTAGGGCACGGCCACACACACCCATTCATGCACTCCCACACCACCTAGATTGTTCTAGGTTTTTCCAAAGGTGGCGCCACCCTTGGTTGCCAAAATTAGCAACCAAGAGCCATTCAAATTGGAGATGCACAAATGGTGGATCTAAAAACCACCTCTCTCTCTCTCTTTCGCCAGCCACTCCTGGAGCTCTCTCTATGGAGTTCCACACTTCTCTAGAGAGCTTCCCTTAGGTCTATAAAAGGACCTAAGGGGTGGCCATTTGCACCCATCCACTCTTGGCTTCCATTTAGTTTAGCTACATCCACCTCCACTCCATCTCCACATTAGTAGCATCACCATGCCCACCACTATCTCCACGTCAAGATGTTGGATGACCACCTCAATCTCTCTCCAAGGGTCGGCCTAAGCACCATTGGCTGCCCCTCCTCCTTTCAACGAACTCAAAGGCCATCGGAGCCACCTCCGAATGCCCTAATTTCTACTAGATTAGATTATAGTTCTTCTTAGGTTTACATTCTTTATTTATTGCTTACTAGTGTAGCTCTATATTCTCTCCTAATGATGCATGCAAAATCCCCCCTTAGATTCATGTGTGCGATCGTTTTCTACTAGCTAGATTTGTATTTCCTAGAATTCGTCTACAAGGTTTCCACGAACTTAAAGCTGTAGCCACCATCATGAATTGAATGAATAAAAATCTTTTTATTTATATATATCTTTGTGCGAAAATCACCACGAGGTTATTGCAATATATTTTGTGTGATTAAAGTTGCCTACTTTTAATTACTATCTTTTCCCAAGTAGTATGTCGTACATCAATACGTAAATCACCATACATCGACATGAGATTTTAAGCAAGTAGAGGGAAAGAGATCGATTCCAAATCTGCATTTTCATAAATGCTTCCCATAGACGAACGGCCGGGACTCAAGTCTCGTTATCTTTATAAATTTTTTTTGACGAGCATTTTCGCGCAATATACCGCAACGAAATCTCTGTTTTCAAAACATGCGTGAGAAGTGCCCTCCATCAAACGACGCCATTGCTGAGGAGGCAACATCTTTTTTGATTTTGATCTTTTGAGCTATCGCTGACAAATCTTCCTTTGCTTGTCTTTTGATGTGTAGGAAAACAGGAGAAACGGGAATCTACACACGCAACGAGTGTAGATTAAAACAAAAATCAGGTAAACATCTCATCTTAGATAAGGATTTCTCTTTATGAACCCTAGATTAGATTTATTTGAAAAAAAAAGATAAAAAGCCTATTTATTTTAGTGAAAAAGAAAAAAAATCAACGACAAAAAATCTTTGTAGTTAGATTAGGTTTTTCTTGAATCCTAGGTTAGTTTTGAAACAAAAAATTTGATAATCCTTTGAAAAAGAAAAATAATCTTTCTTGGAAAATTTTTTTCTTCAAAATTAAAAAAATAAAAAACTTTGGTGGAAAGTTTGAATTTTAAACTCAAATACCTTTTAAAAAACTTTCTCACCAGCCATTGATTTTCGATCAGATTTCGAATTCCGATTTCAAAATTCAATTGCCTAAAAATTCATGGGCGAAAAATTCTGAAATTCGTGAAATACCTTCATTTTCAAACCATCTATCAAACTGCATCATTTTTTTAAGAAAATTCTAAGTACAAAATGTTTAAAAATTCATGAAGTTCAAGGGGGTTGGACTGACCCAGATTTGAGATTTGTAAAATTGAAAAAGCAATTCTGAGCAATTCGCGTATCTGTTTTGACTAAAAATGGTGGTGTTTGAAATCTTATTTTATTGGCCTTAATTTTCATATTTTTCCTAAATTTTTGAAAATCATCTAGTAGTATTTCAATTTCAAAAATCGACCAAGGGTGAAAATTCCTGATCTGACCCCTTGACATTTAAAAATCTCTATAAATTCGATTGAAATAGTAAAAATTACAAAAAAATATTATCTGAAAATACAATTGAAAAGGAAATCTACTTGGAAAATTTTAACCTAATTGGATTCCAATTTTTGCCAGAGAAGTATTTTTATTTGGTGGTCTTCTGAAAAGAAGAAAAAAAAACCCCTACAATTGCATGAAACTTAGGTTACATCTTTAGTGTTACACTCTAGAGACCACATTTAGGTTAACCTAGACTTAGTGAAGTCTATTGTTTAGCCAGTGAGCTTAGTCACCTTATGGGCCACTCACTATAAACCCCAGTTGAAGAAAAAAGGGCCAAAATTAATTTTAAAACACGAAATTAACCCAAATATGTTGTCATACTGCTGGTGTTTTCAGTCTCTCTTGCCAAACCTACTGACTATGTCTGTGGGGTAGTCTCAAACGACCACGGTTAAGGTGTAATGGAACCAGAGGCATAAGCCAAAGGAAGAACCCTCCCCTTAGTCCCCTCGTAACTAGACTGGTTGGGTTAGCTTGAGTGGCGGAAATCGCTTTCAGTCGGTCGTACGACAAATTTTCTTCAAGAATTTGAACTTAAAACAAAAAGTCCGGTCATCCGATCAAAAGGACCATCTGATTAATAGGGCCTTAGCCTTGTCTAGCTTGGCTACACCAACCCAAGGGTTGGGTGGTATATGCAAGGAAGGAGGTCACTTAGACCTCAATTGGTTGGACTTTAGGAGCTAGTCCCAAGGAGGTGAGTCACCTCACCAGGACCATCTTCTACCACCACTTCTTCTACTCCCTTAGTCACAATGGCTAATCCTGGATGGCTCGTCTAGAGGATGCTGGTAATCTAGACCCGATGGCTCGTCTAGAGGCCCGGGTTATTGAATTTGAGGAGTAGCATCAGCAGAGCATGGGTCGCATCATGACGAGGCTTGATAGAATGCAACATCCACCACAAGGAGAACAACTTTGGGATTTCTATGATCTAGCTGCACCGATCGTCACACCCTTAGTCAGGATTCTTGTAGGCGGAGGTGCATTTGAGCTCAAGCCTAATATGATTGGTTTGATCAGTAGTCATTTTTAGGAAAACTCAAGCAAAGATCCGTTCCAGCTCTTAGAGGACATAAGTCGACTTGCAGAAGTGATTCGACGCAAGAATGTTGATCTTGGGATTGCTTTGATGAAGCTTTTCCCATTTTCTTTGAGGGACAAAGCTTCGTACTAGATCAAGACCATTGGGAAGCCGATTGGAACCTAGCCAGAATTACGACATGAATTCCTGCAAAACTTCTTCCCGATAATTTGAACGAACATGATGAGGCATGCAATCACGACTTTCTCCCAAGGAGCTGGGGAGAAGTTGCATGACTCCTGGGACTGATTTCGTGACCTACTCCGAAAATGCCTACACCATGGTATACCCAGATGGTAGCTAGCTCAGATCTTTTACCATGGGCTAGATGACACACATCGGTATCTGGCCAGTGCATCAAGTGGTGGGAATTTCCTCGCGAAAGATGAGAACAATGCATTTGAGTTGTTCAAATCTTTGGTAGAGAACTCGATGAATGCTGCACCCAAGAACCAGTTCCAGCGGCCTGGTCAACAATGGGTTGGTGTCCATGAGGCTCACACCGAGTCTACTCAAGCCGACATGGATATTATTGTCAAGCAGCTGGATAGAATAAACCTGATTGAGAAAAAGTTTGACCAAATTAGTCAGGGCCAATCTGACTTGAACTCTGCTGCTCCAAGAAAATGCACCCCGAGCCCCTCCTGCTCGAGTTAATCTACTCACTCGGGATGCATCTTCTCCTTATTGATGAGATCCTGCATATCGGGATCCCGTAAACAGTCTCGATTTAGCAGCATATGACCAGGGTTATGCACCACCCGCTAACTATAATACGTATTCCCTTGATGGATGTACATCTCAGACATCTTCGAACTACAAGGACGTCAGTGCTATTCAAGGATACAGGCGTAATAACCCATATTCAGAGATGCATAACCCTGGTTGGTGCCAGCATTCGTACAGCTCCTGGACTGGTAACTCACAGAGACCATATCAAGATCCATACTACTAGACTAGGCAAAATGGGAATGCGCAAAACACATACCCTAGGCAACAGTCATTCCCATCTCAGTAACAACAACCCCATTCTATATACCAACCACTGCACCAAGCTGCCAATTACCTTTCAAAGTGGGCTGACCCTCTGGAGGCACTAAAAGAGGAGTTGAGAATCGATGAGGAAGTGTATGCAGGATAGTTTGTAGGTAATGAAGGCAATGGCTGACCAGATACAGACTATACAGAACACGGAAAAGTAGCTGTTGCAGGAGCATAGGACTCAGGGAGCCTTGCCCTCCTAACCTATCCCGAACCCTCGGTATGTGTAGAACCAAGGTGCCCCGCCTAGCTTTCTGGCACCACAGGGACAAGCACACGCCATATTACAGGCGCCTCCTGCACCATTTGGTTATGCTCAAGGCCAACTGCCTTTGATGCAGAACCTCGCATACTCTGCCCCTTTCGCTCCCCCACCACCTCATGGACAGCAAGCCGATGCAAATGTTGTCTCATTGACGAGTGGAAGGAAGACATTTGACCCACCACATAGGCCGGCGGGTCCTGATTTTTCTCACCCTTCGTCGCAGGCAGGATCGACTCCATCTCACAAGCCACCTATGGTGGATAAGGGTAAGAGACCACTTGACCTTGAGATTCTCATCCCTTTTCCCGAGGCTTTAACACAAAATGTAGTACAGAAGAAGGACACACGAAACTTTGAGGACCTGAAGTCAATGTTCAAGGAAGTATATATTCAGGTCCTCCTACTCGAGGCAATTGATCACATCCTCACTGTCGCTAGGTTCTTCAAGGACTATTATACCCCGAAGTGATAGCCATGAATTAGACGACAGGCAGTACTGTTAATAGAAGCTAGTGCTGTGATTCTAGCCGACATGGTGTTGAAAAAGAAAGACCCTGGTACCCCACTCATATCCTGCTTCTTGCAGGATTCTCCATTTGATTGGGCCCTTCTAGATCTAGGCTCGTCCATCAACCTAACTCCTACTGCCGTATTTGATCGATTTTGATTTGGGGAGTTAAAGCCTACCTCGGTTATGATTCAGTTGGCTGATAGATAAGTAAAAGCACCGAGGGGGGTCGTTAAGAACATGATCATAAAAGTCCACGGATTCTGCTTTCCTGCAGATTTTTTCATTCTCGATATGGAGGTTCCTCCTAATCTCTGAGATGCACCAATCATTTTGGGTCGCCAATTTCTAGCGACAGCCTGAGCAAACATTGATTGTGCATCTGGGTGTATGGAGATAGCCCTAGGTAATGAGCTACTTCGACTTGACATATTCAGGGCATCAAGGAATTTTCACTGTGATCGCATAGAGGAGGATGGTGAAGATGAAAATTTGGCATACTTTGCTAACATTGGGCTCCTTTATGAGGACCCAATGTCTCATTCATCCGTGCTATCAGGGTTCTTCGACCTTGATCCACACGGGACTTAGACCACTGCATTGCACATATCTCCCTGATTGTTTAGGGTGTGTTTCTAACCACATCACCCCTGAATCTAGCTATCCTGATCCGTACACTACTGGATCACCCTTGTTGTTACAAGAAGATGAGATAATAGCTAACGGGTTTCCTGTTAGCATAGTCACAACTATCTCACAGGTCACGAATTAGTTGGAATACACACGCATCCTGATCATCAGATTTCCACCTTCGAGTCTACTCCTATTCCCATCTCCGACTTTGACCCACCCATGATTGAATTGAAGCCCTTAACTGACTAACTTAAATATGTGTTCTTGGGTAAAAGTGAGACATACTCGATCATTATTAGTGCCCACTTAACCCAAGAACAGAAGCATCAATTGATTTCTACGCTACAAGACCATAGGGCTTCTATAGGGTGGAACATTGCTGATCTCCGTGGTATTCGCCCCTCATTTGGCACTCATCACATTTACACAGATGAGTGTGTGAAGCCTTGGAGACAACCTCAAAGGCGGCTAAACCCGAATATGCTAGAGGTTGTTAAGAAGATCATCAAATGGCTGGTTGTAGGTATTGTGTACCTAATCTCTGATAACAATGGGTGAGTCCGATCTAGATAGTGCCAAAGAAAGTAGGACTCACTGAAGTGAAAAATGATAAAGGTGAATCCATTCCGACCTGCACTGTGACATCTTGGCAGGTCTGCATTCACTATAGGAAACTGAACATGGCTACCCAAAAGGTTCACTTTCCTTTACCTTTCATTGATCAGATATTGGAACGGTTAGCCGGACATAGTTTCTTTTGCTTTCTGGATGGATACTCTGGGTATAATCAAGTAGCGATTAGCCCGGAAGATCAAGACCAGACCACATTCACATGCCCCTTTGGAACATTTGCTTTCAAGCGGATGCCCTTTGGCCTCTGCAACGCACCAGCAACATTTCAGCATTGTATGATAGCCATCTTCTCTGACATGATTGGAGACTATGTGGCGGTGTTCATGGATGACTTCTCTATTTTCGAAGATGATTTCGCATCTTGTCTTAATAACCTCACCAAAATCCTGAAATGGTGTATTGAGGTAAACCTAGTACTATCCTAGGAGAAAAGCCATTTCATAGTGAGGGATGGCATAGTACTAGGGCACAGGATCTCTAAAATTGGACTTGAGGTTGATCGAGCTAAATTTGAGATAATTTCCTATTTATCCCCACCTAGCTCAGTCAAGCAGATCAGATCATTCTTGGGTCACATCGACTTCTATCAGAGATTTATAGGTGATTTCTCAAAAATTGCATGACCTTTGATGAATCTCCTTATTGCCAATCCCCATTCGAATTTTAAACCTCTTGTCTCAGTGCCTTCGAGACTTTATGAAGCATTGTCTGTGATTCCCCGATTCTCCAATCACCCGATTGGTCGCTTGATTTTGAGATGATGGGCGATGCTTCTGATTTTGCTATCGGTGCTGTTTTAGGCCAGCATCGGGAGAAACAACCTATTGTCATATACTATGCTAGTAAGATGCTGGATGAGGCTCAGTGCAATTATATTGTCACCAAAAAAGAATTGTTAGCAGTAGTATTCGGGTTGAGGAAATTCATATCTTATTTATTAGGGACCAAAGTTATCATCTTCACTGACCACTCCACCCTCAGGAATTTGTTGACAAAGAAGGATGCCAAACCCCAGCTCATCAAATGGATCCTTCTATTGCAAGAATTTGATATTGAAATCTGCGACAAAGCCAGAAAGCAGAATGTTGTGGCGGATCACCTATCCAGATTGTACCCAGCCCACATTCCTTATTCCTTGCCTATCCACGACCAATTTCTGGATGAATCCCTTTTGGCAGTTCACTTTATAGAATTCCCTTGGTACATGGATATCACAAACTAACTTGTCGCAGGCAAGATTCTCGCGAACCTAACCAAGGACCAGAAACTCAAATTTACTGTGGAGGCCAAATTCTACCACTGGGATGATCCACTACTCTTCCGCATTAGAGCGAATCAGATTATTCGAAGATGCATCTCAGATTCTGAGATCCCTAGTGTGTTATCTTTTTGCCACAATGATGCTTGTGGTGGTCATTTCTCGGGACGGAAAACCGTTGCAAAAATTTTGCAATCGGAATTTTTCTAGCCAACTATTTTCAGAGACACACGAATATGCCCAGCACTGCAAATGATGCCAATCGGTCTGTTCTATGACCAGGAGAGACATGATGCCACTCCACCCCATCATTGTTGTAGAAGTGTTCGACGTCTGGGGCATAGATTTTATGGGCCCTTTTCTGAACTCACATGGCTTCGAGTACATATTACTAGCTGTTCACTATGTCTCGAAGTAGGTTGAGGCCATCCCGACGAGATGGGTTGATCATAAGACTGTCATTTCTTTTGTACGGGAATACATCTTCACGAGATTAGAAATACCCTACACTCTGATTAGCGATGGGGAAGCCACTTCATCCACGCCCACTTCAGGTCATTGTTAGAGAAATACGGGGTACATCACTATATAGCCACTCCATATCACCCGCAGACCAATGGGCAGGTTGAAGTGTCTAACCGTCAGATCAAGCTGATTCTCCAGAAGACGGTTAGACCAGACAAGAAGGACTGGTCTGATAAATTAGTTTATGCACTCAAGGTATATCGGATCGCGTACAAGGCCCCACTCGGAATGTCACCATATCATATAGTATATGGAAAGGCCTGTCACCTTCCTGTAGAGCTGGAACACCGCACCTTTTGTGCAGTGCGAAATTGTAACCTTGATCTCGATGCAGAAGGTTAAGAACAGAAACTCCAGCTCGATGAATTAGAAGAGATCCAACGGGAGGCCTATGAGAATGCATTGATATACAAGGACAAGACCAAGGCCTTTCATGACCGCCACATCCAGAGAAAAGCATTCACGCCCAACCAGCAAGTTTGGTTGTTTGATTTGAGACTAAAACTTTTCGAAGGGAAGCTCAAGTCCAAGTGGACTGATGCATATGCTGTGATTTACCCATATCCTAATAGGGCTGTCCAAATCAGGGACCCAAAATTTGGGCATGTATCTATGGTAAATGGCTGGCGCCTCATGCCATTTTTGACCCAGGAACCTCCTCCAGCTGATGAGATCATTCATCTTATGAGGACGTGTGATTGAATTTTCGCCTAGCTGGAGGCATTAAACTCAGCATCTACTCTGCATCTATCATTTATACATATTCATTTTTATACATAGCATATTTTTCTTTTAGCACATTTTCTTTCTACATATTACATACTGTCAAGATGGCTAGTGCTAAATGTTAAAATTTTAGGAGCAATTCCAGGTGATTTCTACCCATTACTCCCTATTGTATTTATCTTCTTTTATATTCACGCAAGTGGACAAGCAAGAACTTAGGCATGGGGGGGTAGATACAGCAAAATAGAAAAATTTTTATGGCAATCCTTAGGAAAACCTCGGAGCTCCATGTCAAACACACTTTGTGACCCTAAGTAAATGAACAACCGACTCCACCTCCATTGCTCGCATTGGAGCTAAAAATCATCCGCAACAACCACTTCCTACTCACCCGCTCACCCTTTGGTTCTAAATTTAGGGTCAAGCTAAATGTAACCCGAAAGGGAAATTTTCATGAAGTATGAATATAAGAGGCTACTAATTTATTGCAAATATACATAGTGCATCCATGAATAAGATTATCTTATTATGAGAATACATTAGGGATTTTATCCACTAGTTGATTCCTGTAATCTGGAATCTAGTACAATTTTTCACACACATGTAGAATTTGCAATGGATTCAAGGTGAAGGTTGATAAACATCATTGGTCTATCGAGAAGAAGCTGTGCTTCTTCTCCTGAATCCATGGATAGTGTTTTGGGAGCTAAGCAGATTTTCCTCCAAAAATCCACCAAATAGTTTGAGATGAGAGTAGAGTGTATTGGTGCTTTAAGATTAGTGCAAGAAATCCAGAATCCTAGATAATTAGGTGATGATGCTCAGAGATTAGGTATAGTTTCCGCTCTCAGTTCCTGTGTATATATTTTTGTGCAAAATTTTGAGAGCAACCAAATAAGGCAAATACATGGAGATCGAATTTTCATAAAACTAGGGCTAAGGTAGATGGTTATGACCATTCTTTACAAAATCCTCGGCTGAAGGAAGGTATTGATGTCAAGTTCAGAAATACATTGTCCTATCCATCTCTCCCGATGCCGTAAGTAGGCACTTCCATCAAATAAGCCACCCAATGTCTCTTGAGTACCACCAATCCATAATAATGCCTCCTCAATAAAGTTCATTGATGTGTGCTAGTTGTGTTATGTTGGAAAAAGAAAGAAAGAAGAAAGAAAAAAATGATGAGAAGAGAGAAAAATTGAAAAAAATTAGAAAAGAAGGGAAAGCAAAGAAAAAAAGAGTGAATATTTAGTGTTTATTTTAGTTGCATTTAGGCAATACCACCAAGTAAATTTGAGATCCACCAAATAAGGCCTTAACCTATCTTTCTATATTTCTGACTGCCCGAATACTGGCTGAGGAATTCTGACTTAGTGTTAGGGTTATGGAACTTAATTAAACTGTTAATGCCAAGTGAGACCACCAAATACAAGTCATATGTGTAAATCTGGTGAAATTGTGAGCTCTAAGAAAAAGAAAGAAAAGAAAAAGTGAGAATGAATACAAAGGAACCAAAAGAGAGCATAGTTTTTTCTTGTCTTTCTCTGAGTTGAGTTATGTAATAATTTCGGAATCTAGGTTCTGAAGTACTAATTTCTATGTAGCAGCATGTGAGAGTGAGCCACCAAATATATAATCTTTTCCCTCTAACATTCTCTACTTAAGCTTAAAGTCGGGGTGGAATTCATAGAATATCTTCAATACCCGGAGGGAAGAAGTCCACCTATCCCGCTAGAATTTTACTAGGGGACAAGTATAGGCTTTACAGGTGAATTAGTTTTTCACTCGAATCCATTGCAAAAGCTACATAGCTACACTTTGACGATTGTCCAAATTTCTAGAGCATAGGATGAAAACAAAAAGGAGAAAAATCTCTAGGCATACATCGGATAAAATAATCAATCCCTTAGGGACCCTTCTATGAATAATTTAGTCTCACATTTGCTAGGAACTAGCAAGATTTAGGCATGGGGGTATGATTGCGCAGCAATCATAGCTCTTAATTGACCTAAATTAGGCTAGGACTTAGCATAAGTCAGGGAAATTCATGCATGCACAAGCATTATTTGCATCTTTACTGCTTTCTTTTAGCAATGCATAAAATAATGCCATAATGTACTGATTAGGTGCATTATGTCAATTGCAAATAAGAATCTAGATCCAAAGCTGGATCTAAAGCTAGATCTGAAGAATAAAGAATAACTAGTGTTGCAGCAGAGCTGGAGCAGAAGACCTAGATTAGATGTAGTCGAAAATAATGTAAGGGAGTCAAGGTATGCTATTCTATTAAGTAGGAATAAAGTAATAAATTTTAAAGAACTTAGGTCCATCCTAGCCCTACGATAGCCTAGAAGCTTCCCCAAGCCTTAGCCACTCATAGATTAGGTCACCGCACCCTAGGAAACCTTAAAACCCTAATCCCAACCTCTATCTGGATGTCCAGATGAGTTATAGGATGTCCAGAACCATTAGCCAACTCCCGCACACCTTAAACCCACTTCAGCAGTATTATGAGATGTCCAGACACTTGGTCAGACGTTCAATTTCTGTAGAATAGCCAAGACAGAGCTCAAAATCCTTCCTGACTCTGATTAGACATCCAGAATTAAAGTCTGGAGTTCTAATTTTTTGAGTATAAGTCATCTGAAACTATTATTGGACGTCTAGAACTACTTTCCAGTTCCTGTTTTGAGATTTAAGCCTTGATCTTGGACCTCTAGCTCCCTAAACCCAATTCTAACCCCTAGGAACCTAAATTAAGTTACCCCAACCCTAGTACATCACCTCTAGACCTCCTTAAGGGCCTAATTAGGTCCTCACTAAACCTAATTGACTTATATCATAGTCAATTACCATTGCCTAGTCAATTGGACTCATATGGTCCAATTTAGCTCAGATCTCAACCCATACAAGTCAAATTGGACTCAGAGAAAGTCCAATTGACCTAAGCCCAACCTAATTGAGTTATTTCACTCTCAATTAGCTTCACACTCACTCAATTAAACCTGTGCTAAGTTTAATTGCATTTCCCCCTTAGCAATTAGGGTTTGCAACTCTAATTTAAAACCTACACCAACCTAAACCCCCTTAGGACCAAACGTTGATCACTTAGACACACAGGGCATGGCCACACACACACACACACACCCATTCATGCACTGCCACACCACCTAGAGTGTTCTAGGTTCTTCCAAAGGTGGTGCCACCCTTGGTTTCGAAAATTAGCAACCAAGAGCCATTGAAATTGGTGATCAACAAATGGTGGATCTAAAATCCACGTCTCTCTCTCTTTGGTTGGCCACTCTTGGAGCTCTCTGTAGAGAGTTCCACACTTCTCTAGAGAGCTTCCGTTAGGTCTGTAAAAAGACCTAAGGGGTCGCCATTTGCACCCATCCACTCTTGGCTTCCATTTCGTTTAGCTACATCCATTTCCACTCCATCTCCACACGTAGCATCACCATGGCCACCACCATCTCCATGCCAAGATGTTGGATCACCTCCTCAACCTCTCTCCAAGGACTGGCCTAAGCACCAGTGGCCACCCCTCCTCCTTTCAGCCAACTCAAAGGCCATCGAAGCTACCTCTGAATGCCTTTATTTCTACTAGATTAGATTATAGTTCTTCTTAGATTTGCATGCTTTATTTACTACTTAGTAGTGTAGCTCTATATTCTCCCCATATGATGCATGCATAATCGCCCCTTAGATTCATGTATGTGATCGTTTTCTGCTAGCTAGATTTGTATTTCTAGGCATTCCTCTATAAGCTTTCCATGAGCTTATTTTTGTAGCCATCATCATGAATTGAATGAATAAAAATCTTTTTCTATATATATATATATCTAGGTATGAAAGTCATCATGAGCTTATTGCAATATATTTTGTGTGATTAAAGTTGCCTGCTTTTAATTACTATCTTTTGGCAACTTGCATGTCATACATCAATTTGTAAATCACCATACATTGACATGAGATTTTAAGGAAGTAGAACGAAAAAGATCGATTTTAAATCTACATTTCCATAAACGCCTCCTAGAGACGACTGATCGGGACTCAAGTCTCCTTATCTTTATAAATTATTTTTGACGAGCGTTTTCGTGCAATATGGTATGATGAAATCTCTATTTTCAGAACACGTGCGAGAAACGCCCTCTATCACTCTATCGCGTAGGGGTCTTTCTGGGACTCTCCCTCTTTGGCTGCTTAGGTAATTCACAGGTGGATAGCTCTTTGACTAAGGGGTACCATCCACCCCAAACCTGTAAAGTCTTCCAAAAATTTTTTGGGTGTCTTGATTGGGTCCATCACATTCTTCCTCTCATCTACTCCATTGGTGCATGTTTGGGAGGAGGTCTCTAAGACCATCCTTGAGGCCTCCTTTAGCTACTCATTCCCGTCGAGGCCAAGCCTCGACCTCCTTACTTTTGCAATAACCTAATCCAATCGATATCTCTCCTGATTCATCTGAACCTAATTCTCCTTCATCCATCATCATGGCACAACCAATAGAGGAAAATAATATAGAAAATTAGCTTCAACTCCTCAATGATCTATTCCAAGCCTTTCTGAACCCACCGCAGCGTCCAATGATGTGAGATCACTATAATCCTGCTACGATGGCAATCGGACCATGAGTACAAATCCCTGCTGGAGGTCCTAATACTGAACTCAAGCCCAACATGATTCATGCCATTCCCAAATTCCATAGGCATAATTTCGAAAATCCTTTCCAACATATCAAGCAACTCAAGCATTTGGCCCAGACCTTAGGGATAAAAGCTCAAAATCGGGATGTCCTACTCATGAAAATGTTTTCCTTCTCTCTCATGGATAAGGCTACTCACAGGTACCAATCCCAAACGCATGAAATCAACACCTGGGTGGAACTTCAATCCGAGTTTCCGAGAAAGTTCTTCCCTATTGGTCGGACAAATGCTTTATGGCACCAAATCATGAATTTCATGTAGCAAGCAGGAGAACCACTTCACGAGGCATGGGATCATTTTCTAGATCTCATGCGAAAATGCCCCCGTCATGGAGTTCCTAAATGGGAACAAGTCCAGTCTTTTTACTAGGAACTCCATGAGGATATTCGATTATTTGTCAATGAGACTTGCGGTGGAAACATCATGAGTTAGCAAGAAGACACCGTGTGGGAGATTCTCGAGAATATGTGTGAGAACTCATCAATAATTAATCCATGGCCATGCTTGACTGGATGAATGCCCATGCAATGACGAATCCAAAGGGAGCACATGAGACGCAGGGCATGTCCTCTTCCATCCACTTGGAATTGATGGCCAGCCATCTGGATAAGGTCTCTATTATTGAGAAGAAGGTTGATGAGCTAACTCGTCACTTACAGCGAGCCACCTCTGCGCAAAACCCATTCATGCAACCGCCCTTTGGTAGGGAGGTTATGCATAACATCTATAATTGATCTTCTCAGGGGATGGACCCGTATCCACCCTCATTTGATTTTGCCTTCGAAGGAAACTCTAGACCCACCTACTTTAGTTGGGGGAACTCTAAACCCTCATTTCTGACTTTTTCGAGGTTCCTCTAACTTGCGAGGACCTCAACACCTTTCAGAATGGCCCATTCTCAAACACTTATAACCTTGTAAGGCGTAATCATCCTAATTTCACATGGTCAGGAAATAATCAAAATTAGAGACCTCAATATCAGCCTCGACCACAAGGTCCTCGTCCATATCAGCCGCCTCAACCTCGGCATAACCCAACTTATCAATCTAGGCCAACTCATGTAGATCAAATGACTCTTATCATTCAGACTCTGGCTTACATTCAGAAGACGAATGCGGCTATGCAAAAACAGCACAGAGATGAGATCACAGAGGTTCGTAATCAACTTGCCCAGGTGGCAAATCGCCGCCAACCTGGTTCGCTTCCTTTATGATGAGAACCTCATCATGAGCCATAACTAGCTCATTTTGACCCAATACAAAGGATAAAAGCTCCTACATATCTCAAGGAAAAGCTTAACTCAGAGAATTCTGAGTTTGAGAAGAAAACCAGTCATAAGGGGTAAAAGTGCAATTTTACCAGTATAAACTGCATACAGGGTAATTCAGGGACCAAACACAGGTCAAAACAGCTTAATAAGAATAAAAGTGGGATGAGATGATCTAGTAAGGGCTACAGCACTTCCAAGGAACCAAATGATAATCTGTAACCCTAAAACAACCCACTTCAATTCACAAGGTTCGAGGCAAAGTAAAAATAGAATAAACCCTCTAAAATTCATAGAAAAATAATCTCTAGGGTTTAGAACCTTCAATTTGGCCTTTAGAACCCATTTTGACCTACATTGAGAACCATGCCCAATTAATAACTTAATTTGGGTTTTTGCGCAAATTGACCGGTCAAACAAGGTTTAATATGAAAATAAAATTCACCATCAGATTCCTTAGGTCCTAATTAGTCATGTATAAAAACTTGAGCCTAAGAAGAAACCTCCTTGACCGACTTCACACTTTGGTCCTCATATATTTACTCTTTGGCCCTCAACTTTTGAACCCTCGCATTTTGGCCCCTAACTCTCCTTCGTTCTTTGCAATCAGGTCCCTCCTGCAAAACCCTGCCAGCACCATGCTCCGGCGACCTTGCGCGGAGCATGGCACCGCGCAGGGTGAGGTGAGGGACCTGGCAAGTAAACCGGGGGTGCCCTGCGTCGTCAGCCGTCGCAGGAGCACCCCCCTGGTCATTGTAGGCCACCATACCGGCCGTGCGAACGCACGGACGGTATGGGTTCATGTTCCGACCATTCTCCGGCGAGGGAGACACGTCGTCTCCCTCCGCCTTCCTCCCTGCTTCATCCCTATAAATACCCCCCGCCGCTCCACCGACGAGGGTAGCCTGGATCTGACGGAGAAAACCCCCAGCTTTCTTCTCTTCTTTCTCCGGCAGACGCTCACCAGCTCCGGCGGCTTCCTCCCCCTCCACCTCTTCGCTCTGCCGCAATACCAGCAGCAGAGACTTCCTCCCCTGCTCTTCCCGCGCCACGCCGCACCCAGCTGGCGCCTCTCCGGCTCTCTGCTCGCCGCCGCCCCTCTCCCTGAGCATCGTCTTCTCCGGCGACAGTCGATACGACTGTCGCCCCGTTCCTCCCCCTTCGTCCCTGCAAGTAAGCTAGAGCTACTCCCCTTCTCCTCCTCTTTCTTTCCCTGTTTTCAATTTATTCAATTAAGCCCTCTACCGACCCTGACCACCTTCACCCCCTTCGCCTCCGACCGCCCTCCGGCGAGCCGTTCCCATCACCTCAGCAACCCACACGGCTCGCCAACCCTCACCGCACCTCCGCCTCATCACACTGAGCACCTCCCACTCCTCCACTGCCACTCCACACCTCCGTAACACTCCCCCGAACAAACCCATTCCTCCGGTTGCAGTCCGACCCAGGGCTGCCACCAGACACCTCCTTACGGCCTGCCGCGCAGCTCCTCACCTTCGCCGTGCCACGGCGAAGGTTCCCCAGTGGTTTGATTAGGCCGCGAGGCCATATTCGTGTCCGACAGGTTTTGAGGTCCGACAGCCATTGACGCACATTAAAGCAGCTTCTCCCGCGCTCCAGGCTTGAGGACGCCAGGTCTCCAGCTGCTGCGGGGTACGGGGCGTCGTGCGAAGGCAGCCAGCCAGCAACTTATGCAGATGGAAGCAGCAGCTGCAGAAGCCAAGCCGCGGTCTCCCAGCAGGCGCACGCGAGGGACGGTCTGCGTTTAGTCCCACATCGGTAAGCCTCACACACGTTCCACTGTTTAAATTGATTTCGTGCACTACCCTCATTGCCTCAGTACACGGGGTGAGGTCCCCTTACACCCGCCCGGTTACCCGGTCTCGTCCGCGCTCACGCCTCGCGGACCTGACCCGACCCGACTTAGACTGACTGCACTCCTCGCCCACCACCGCACGCCGGTGGGCCTGGACCCGGGCGTGACCCGAACCCGATTACCCGGTAGCTCTGGGAGAGCTTTCCCAAGAGTGGTTTCAGAGAGAAAGAGAGACGCGGGGGAGGGGGGTAGAGTAGGTTTTGCCTCTTGACGAAAAAACTCTGAAGTGTGCAGGCCAAAGAAGAACAAGGAGCTCTGAAGAAAGAAGAACATCACCAACGGAAGAAGACAGGCTGAAGAAGAAGGAAGAGCAACGGCCAACGCGAAAGAAGAAGAAGAGAGGTCAAGGCAGAAAACCAAAGAAGAAGAAGAGAGGTCAAGGCAGAAAACCAAAGAAGAAGAAGAACAAGGAGCTCTGAAGAAAGAAGAACATCACCAACGGAAGAACAGCAGGAAGAAGAAGAAGAGCACCACCATTGCAAGAGAAGAATATCACCTGAACAGAGAGAAAGAAGGAGATCTAAAGAAAGAGAGAAAGAAGAGCACCCCCCTCTGCAGAACAAAGAGAACAACAAATTCTCTCTCTCTCTTTATTTTTGTAAAAGAAACATGTATATCTCTAGAATACAACTTGCTCCCTGAGTTCGACCTCGGGAACTCTTTTATTTTTCCGAGTAAAAAAATTTATATTTGAAATGTTGGTAATAACCGGCTTTACTACAACGTTATAACAAACCCGGTTGCCGCTCTACGTTTTCATTTTGGCGCCGCTGCCGGGGAGCAACGGCTATTCTAGAGGTAAACATTCCTGTATCTTTTAATTTCTGATAATCTCCTCTCTTTTGTGCAGCTACAGGAACTCAAGAAGACAAGCAACCACACGACAACCACTCCGAAGACAGGTAAATCTTTTCTCTCACTATTAACCCCTACACTCTAAAAAGAAAGAAAAGAAAAGAACAAAGCAATATAGGGCTAACCTGTCTTCCATACTTAGTAACCATAAAAAGTTGCATGTTTTCAACTCATCACTCCTGCACACTATTAAGGGTATTTAAGGGCTAACACATTCTTGCTTGAGCCCTAATTGCCCAACAAAGAGTTAAATGGACCAAGTAGAGCCAACATAAGGTCAAACATTAGGATTTCAGTAGAGACACACCCCTTAATCAAGAATTGAGGAAATCCTAAAGAGGTGTGCCCAAGCCATTGATTGAAAATAATTAACAAGAAAAATCCTAAACAATTGGCTCTCTCTAAACACTTGAACCCTAAAAGACAGGACCTAAAAGCTCTTAAAGAAAACAATAGGTAAAGTTGACCCCTTGGGTTAACCAACCTTAAATTAGGTCACTCTTTGCACTTAAAAAGACTAAAGTTCAAGTGAAACCTTAAGCACCCTGATCTTAAAATTGGTAGACTTAAGAGGTCAAGATCCCCATTCTGGTCTACCTGGAACCGCAGTGACAAGAGAGGTCGGGTGGGGGAAACCCTGTAACCCGTGGGGACGCTCTACCGTGTAGGGGTCTTCGTGGGACTCTCCCTCTCTGGCTGCCCAGGTAATTCTCAGGTGGACGATCTTGCTGATCAAGGGGTCCATCTACCCCGCACCTCTATAGTCACCCAACACATTTTTGGGTGTCTTGATTGGGTCCAGCACCTTCTAAACTTACCTCTCCCAACTGTGCATGTACGGAAGGAGGTCTCTAAGACCACCCTTAAGACCCCCATTAGAAATTCGCTCTCGTCAAGGCCAAGCCTCGACGCCCGTATTTGTGCAGCAACACCCTCACATTATTCTCTCGTCTGATTCAGAACCAAGTTCTTCTTCTTCCCCCATCATGGCTCAGCCAGTTGAGGAAGAAAATAATCTGGAACACCAGCTCCAGCGACTCAATGACCTCTTCCAAAACTTCGTGCACCCACCGCAGCGTCCTATGATGCGGGACCACTACAATCCTGCTGCGGTGGCCATTGAGCCTCGAGTCAGAATCCCGATTGGAGGACCTGATTCCGAACTAAAGCCCAACATGATTCATGCTATACCTAAATTCCATGGGCTTAATTCTGAAGATCCCTTCCAGCACGTCAAACAGCTTAAGCATCTGGCCCACACTTTTGGATCAGATGCGCAAAATCGGGATATTCTTCTCATGAAGATGTTCTCCTTTTCTCTTATGGACAAGGCCGCCCATTGGTATCAAACTCAGACCCGGCCGATCAACACTTGGGAAGAACTTCAATTCGAGTTTTTGAAAAAGTTCTTTCCCGTTGGTCGGACCAACGCCTTGCGCCATCAGATTACACACTTCACCCAACAATCAGGAGAACCTCTCCATGAGGCATGGGATCGTTTTCAGGATCTCATGAGGAAGTGCCCCCATCACGGAGTTCCTAAATGGGAACAAGTCCAATCTTTTTACCAGGGACTCCGTGAGGACATCCGCCTTTTCGTCAATGCAACTTGCGGAGGAAACATCATGGGTCAACATGAAGACACCGTATGGGAGATTCTCGAAAACATGTGCGAGAACTCCATCAACAATGACTCCATGGGATTATTCGACAGGACGAATACCCGCGCAGCGACGAATCTTA
Source organism: Thalassia testudinum (assembly GCA_037157565.1). NCBI lineage: Eukaryota > Viridiplantae > Streptophyta > Magnoliopsida > Alismatales > Hydrocharitaceae > Thalassia > Thalassia testudinum. Next base: position 61,897,032 of record JAZHRO010000014.1, read on the forward strand.
AGGGAGCACATGAGACGCAGGGCCTGTCCGCATCAGTCGACCTGGAATTAATGGCCAGTCGATTGGACAAGGTCTCAATCATTGAAAAGAAGGTGGATGTGCTGACTCAGCACTTGCAGCGAGCCACCTCTGCGCGTAACTCCTTTGCACAACCTCCTTCCACACAGGAGACTGTGCAAAACATCCTACACCGATCCTCCCCTGGGATGGATCCATATCCATCCCCATCTGATTCTTGGACTGGAAGATCATCCGATCCTTTCTTCACCAGCCGGGGAAACTCCATTCCTCCTTTCCCTGATTCTCAGGAGGTTCCTCAGACCTGCGAGGACCTCAACGCCATCCAGAACGACCCATTCTCCAACACTTACAACCCTGGATGGCGAAACCATCCCAATTTTCAGTGGGCGGGAAATTCCCAAACCCAAAGACCACCTTTTCAGTCCCGCCCACAGCCCTCTCATCACTACCAGCCGCCTCAGCCTCGGCCCAACCCTACTTATCCATCAGGTCCAAATCAAGATCAAATGTCCTTAATCCTTCAGACTCTGGCTGACATTCAAAAATCGAATGCGGCCATTCAAAAACAGCACAAGGACGAGCTTACTGAAGTTAAAACTCAGCTGGCCCAGTTGGCAAATTCTCGCCAGCCAGGCACACTCCCTTCCCAACCTCTTCCTAACCCAAATAACGTGCCAACCCAGAAGCGCGTTATGAATCCAAATTTAGGCCACGCTCAATGGATTTATCAGGCCCCCACTGCTCCATCTCCAGACGAGATGGATGCCTCAACTTCTAGTGCGGGATTTCAGCAGCAGCCACCCCTCCTACCAAATCCAAACCAAAATCAGGCCGGATTAAATTCTGTAACAACACGTAGTGGTAAGACAACTCAGGACCCGCATTATCCAAACCACTCCCAGCCTGATAACCATGACCCTAGGATAGTTATCCAAGGTACCGCTGTTCCAGACCCACAACCTGGACCTATCCTAGAAGAACCAACCAAGATCCCGTTTCCCGAGGCCCTGACCAAGGGAAAGAAGACCACCAAACCCGTGGCCCCCGAGGAGGACCTGGTCAAGCTCTTTGAGCAGGTCCACATAAACATCCCCTTGATGGATGCAATCCGCCACGTACCAGCTTACGCACGATTTCTAAAGAATATATGTACACCCCAGCGTAAGCCGCGAACCAAGGGAGGGAGCCCAATTGTTCTGTCAGAGCAAGCCAGCTCTGTAATCCTTAGTAGACTCCCACCCAAGGCAAAAGATCCTGGAACTCCCCTGATCTCCTGTAAGATAGGTGGTACCCAATTTGATAGAGCATTGTTAGACTTAGGTGCATCTATAAATCTGATACCCACATCCTTACTTGACCATCTGGAAGAATCTGAGCTGAAACCAACCGAGGTAACATTACAATTAGCAGATCGATCTATAAAGTCACCAAAAGGGATTCTCGAGGATGTTATCGTGAGAGTGCGGGATTTCTATTTTCCAGTGGACTTTATAGTCTTAGACATGGATGCACCTGAGAACCCTAGGGATACACCAATCATTCTAGGGAGACCTTTCTTGGCTACTGCTAAAGCCAACATCAGCTGTGAGGAGGGCCAAATAGAGCTTAAGTTTGGAGATCAAACACTGAAAATTGATATATTTAAGGCCCAACAAGGAATTAATTGCGGCGTCATCGAGCAAATTTGTGACATCAAGACTTTGGTTGATGAATCACACCTCCAAAATGACTTGAGTATGCCTCATCAACCACAGAAGGATCTTGACCCGCAAATAGAGGAGTCAAATCCAGATGTGAACAACCCAGTAACTCCCACCCTTGAACCTCACATCTATACTGAACCACCCGCTGCTGCTGAAAACCCCATCCTCGAACTGAAACCCCTTCCTGCTCATTTGAAATATATCTTTTTGGGTTCTAGTCAGACCCTTCCTGTGATCATCAATTCCAACCTCAGTCCTGAACAGGAATCCCGTCTGATTGTTGTCCTCCAGCAACATCGCAGAGCCATCGGATGGACTCTCGATGATTTGACTGGAATAAGTCCCTCTTATTGTACTCATCATATCTATTCAGAAGAGGGCACACGACCTTCTCGTGAAATGCAGAGACGCTTAAACCCCAATCTGCAGGAGGTCGTGAAAAAGGAGATCATCAAGTGGTTAGATGCCGGGATCATCTACCCGATCTCCGATAGTCGTTGGGTGAGCCCAATTTAGGTCGTGCCTAAGAAGGCAGGACTCACCACTATAACGACTGAGACCGGAGAAATCATTCCTACCCGATTAGCCAACTCGTGGAGAGTCTGTATAGATTACCGTCGACTCAATTCCTCCACGAAGAAGGATCATTTCCCACTACCCTTCATTGATCAAATTCTCGAAAAATTAGCGGGAAATAGGTTCTTCTGCTTCCTTGACGGGTACTCCGGTTATAACCAGGTGGCAATCCATCCTGAGGACCAAGAAAAGACCACGTTCACCTGCCCCTTCGGAACGTACGCTTTCCGAAGGATGCCTTTCGGTCTTTGCAATGCACCCGCTACTTTTCAGCGATGCATGCTTGCCATATTCTCAGATATGGTAGGTGATTATTTGGAAGTCTTCATGGATGACTTTTCAGTTTTCGGAGCATCATTCGACGATTGCCTCCAACACTTGGTCCAGATACTCAGGCGGTGCATCGACGTGAATTTGGTTCTTTCCTGGGAAAAGAGCCATTTCATGGTGCCTGAGGGAATTGTCCTGGGACACTCAATTTCGGAGAAAGGTATCCAAGTGGATCGAGCTAAGGTTAATCTGATTTCTCACCTTCCTATGCCTAGCTCGATCAGGGACATCCGATCCTTTTTAGGGCATGTCGGTTTTTATCGACGATTTATCCCTGATTTTTCAAAAATCGCACGCCCCCTGACCACTCTTCTCTCCAAGGATGTTCCCTTCGAAATCTCCAAGGAATGCACTCAAGCATTTGAAATCCTGCGTGACCGAGTCACCCAAGCCCCGATCCTACAGTCCCCTGATTGGTCTCAACCCTTTGAGATCATGTGTGATGCATCCGACTTCGCTGTAGGAGCGGTTTTGGGGTAGAAAAATGACAAGAAACCTGTGGTCATTTACTACGCCAGCAAAACACTCGATGAGGCTCAGCGTAACTATACAGTTACTGAGAAAGAGCTGCTAGCTGTAGTATTTGCCCTAGAGAAGTTCAGATCGTACCTTCTGGGTTCCCATGTCATCATATACTCGGATCACACGGCTATGAGGCATCTCCTTGCAAAGAAGGACGCGAAGCCTCGATTGATCCGATGGATCTTGCTGTTGCAAGAATTTGACCTCGAGATTCGCGATAAAGCGGGAAAACAAAATGTGGTAGCTGATCACTTGTCCCGTCTTCCTTCTGAAATGATAGACCCTTCCGGACCCATCACTGAGCATTTTCCCGATGAGCACCTGCTGACTATTGGTACTAGCCTTCCATGGTTTGCTAATATTGTAAATTACTTGGCATCTCATCAGACCCCGTCCGATTGGCCGAAGGCCAAGAAAGACAAATTACGCTCCGATGCCAAGTATTACATTTGGGAAGACCCGTACCTCTTCCGCATAGGTGCCGATCAGATCATCCGGAGATGTGTCCTGGAAGGGGAAGTCAACAATATCCTCTCTTTCTGCCATGACCAGGCATGCGGTGGCCATTTTGCCAGGCATAAAACCGCATCAAAAGTCCTCCAGTGCGGCTTTTACTGGCCCACACTGTTCAAAGACGCACACAGTCATTGCAAGGCATGCAGTCGTTGCCAGACTTTGGGCAACATGAGCCGTCGTGACATGATGCCTATGCAACCGATTCTAGTATGCGAAATCTTTGATGTTTGGGGGATTGATTTTATGGGCCCCTTTCCTATTTCGGAGGGTTTCGAATACATTCTGTTGGCTGTGGACTACGTGTCCAAATGGATCGAAGCCATACCGACCCGAACCTGTGATCACAAAATCGTTCTCAAATTCATTCATCAACACATTTTCTCAAGGTTCGGGATTCCTCGTGCAATAATCTCTGATGGGGGGACCCATTTCACAAACGCTCAGTTTAGGTCACTGATGACCAAATACGGGGTGTCTCACCGAATCTCTACTTCTTACCACCCCCAAACTAATGGTCTAGCTGAGCTGTCTAATCGGGAGATCAAGAAAATCCTGCAAGTCACTGTTCGACCTGACAGGAAGGACTGGTCGTCTCGACTTCCGGAAGCATTGTGGGCCTATAGGACCGCCCACAAGACCCAATTGGGCATGTCTCCCTTTAGATTGGTGTACGGAAAGGCATGCCACCTTCCCGTCGAACTGGAGCATAAAGCCTATTGGGCAGTACGGAACTGTAATCTAGATCTTTCCAAGGCTGGGACCCACAGAAAACTCCAAATCAGCGAGATCGATGAATTACGCATAGACGCGTACGAGAACTCGCAAATCTACAAGGAGCGGGTTAAAGCCTTCCATGACAAACACATCTCGAGAAAGATCTTTCATCCTGGTCAAAAGGTCCTACTCTTTGATGCCCGACTCAAACTCTTCCCAGGAAAACTGAGATCTAAGTGGGTCGGACCATATTTGGTCCGACAGGTTTTTGGAAATGGAGCAATCGAAATCAGTCCACTCAGCCACGATTCTGAACCTTTCATCGTGAATGGTCAAAGACTCAAGCCGTTCATTGATGTAACTTCTACTGATTTGGCTGAGGCATCTTATATCCTCCGTTCCCCTTGAGCTTATTGCGCCCAGCCGATGGCGTAAAACTCAGCGCTTAACGGGAGGCAGCCCGTCATTCTCTTTGAAAACCTGAAACTTGTTCTGACACCTTTCAGCACTCGAAGTTCACCCTTATAGACAGCCGACCCCAACTCAGATGTTCGCATCTGAGATTTGAAATCGTCCGCAAAAATTCAACCCGACCCATCCACTCACCCAAATTTCTGTCTTAAGGAATGAACTAAGACCCCCTAGGTTACAATGAGGACATTGCAAATCTTAGGCATGGGGGGGTAGGAAAGTGCAAAAACTTGTAAGAAAAGGTTTCAAACAAAAAATTCACATATGCCAAAAATACCATAAAAATTAAAAAATTTTTTGAAAAAGAATAAGAGGAAAAGAGGAGAAGGAAAATTTTGTGAAGGAGAAAAGAAACAAAATGAAAAAGGAGCACAAAATTATGAGAAAAAGTGATAGTCATTAGTAAGGAACTAAGGAATTAACCTAAGTTCTAGACCTCATTCGAGAAAATAACTGAAAAGTGCACAATGAGATTAGTAAGAATGCAAACCTTAGGCATTCTTGAATAGACTCTTAGTACCCATTAAGATCTGGACACTCCTCAAGAGGTTGAGGAAAATGAAAAGCTGAAGTATTAGGTCTAAGGCTTAGGGAGTATTCGGCCTCGTTAACTAATTTTTGGTTTACGGGACTCAGTAACCTAAGCACCCTAATCTCACACACAGCCTGGTTCAGTAAGCGTAAAAATCAGAATCACGCAGAAGCGTCGCAAAAATCTGAAAAGAACATCTAGAATAGGAGCGGCCGATCAACACAAGTTGATTTGGACGAGTTCCCAGTGCGGAGAGGCAGGAAATCCCCTCGAAGATGCGTAACAAAATATCATCTCCTCGGTGCTTGTCTCTTAGGATATTTACATATCCTACGGGGGGCATGTAAGCACTCTGCTGGTTCAGATTCCATGGATGGCATTATCTCGAAATGTCAATTGCCAGGGTCTGGATTCGGCCACGGAATACCATGGATGGGATTATCTCGAAATCTCAATAGCCAGGGTTCCGGGGGTTGCCATGGGCGGTGCTATCTCGAAGCATCGATCGCCAGGAACCCTTGAGGATTGATGATGGGAGCAAGGAATCTGATACAGACCGTGTTGAAAAGCCAATCCTAGGCTAGAACTAAAAAGAAAAAGAGAGAGAAAACTCTCCAAACAGAAAAACTTTCTATCTCTCTCTTACAAAACGCACTGCGAACTGAGCCAGGGCTAAAATCATTTCAAGCACGGGTGCTTTAACCACGAAGTCCAATAAACCTTAGGTTAGTTCTTGTGGGCCTTAAAAACCTTTGCTAAAAGACTGAGGCTAAGGCTAGACAGATTTGGATCTTGACTGGTACTGGAGTACCTTTTAGGCCTATGATCAGCATTCTAACCTAATCTATGAAGGCACTTATCTAAAACTATTGAAAACTTCATGGTCTAGAACAAGGGTTGAAACCTTAAGTTTTTGCTAAGGGACTAGCAAAAGCTAGGCATGGGGGTATGATGAGAACCTCATCATGAGCCATAACTAGCTCATTTTGACCCAATACAAAGGATAAAAGCTCCTACATATCTCAAGGAAAAGCTTAACTCAGAGAATTCTGAGTTTGAGAAGAAAACCAGTCATAAGGGGTAAAAGTGCAATTTTACCAGTATAAACTGCATACAGGGTAATTCAGGGACCAAACAGAGGTCAAAACAGCTTAATAAGAATAAAAGTGGGATGAGATGATCTAGCAAGGGCTACAGCACTTCCAAGGAACCAAATGATAATCTGTAACCCTAAAACAACCCACTTCAATTCACAAGGTTCGAGGCAAATTAAAAATAGAATAAACCCTCTAAAATTCATAGAAAAATAATCTCTAGGGTTTAGAACCTTCAATTTGGCCTTTAGAACCCATTTTGACCTACATTGAGAACCATGCCCAATTAATAACTTAATTTGGGTTTTTGCGCAAATTGACCGGTCAAACAAGGTTTAATATGAAAATAAAATTCACCATCAGATTCCTTAGGTCCTAATTAGTCATGTATAAAAACTTGAGCCTAAGAAGAAACCTCCTTGACCGACTTCACACTTTGGTCCTCATATATTTACTCTTTGGCCCTCAACTTTTGAACCCTCGCATTTTGGCCCCTAACTCTCCTTCGTTCTTTGCAATCAGGTCCCTCCTGCAAAACCCTGCCAGCACCATGCTCCGGCGACCTTGCGCGGAGCATGGCGCCGCGCAGGGTGAGGTGAGGGACCTGGCAAGTAAACCGGGGGTGCCCTGCGTCGTCAGCCGTCGCAGGAGCACCCCCCTGGTCATTGTAGGCCACCATACCGGCCGTGCGAACGCACGGACGGTATGGGTTCATGTTCCGACCATTCTCCGGCGAGGGAGACACGTCGTCTCCCTCCGCCTTCCTCCCTGCTTCATCCCTATAAATACCCCCCGCCGCTCCACCGACGAGGGTAGCCTGGAACTGACGGAGAAAACCCCCAGCTTTCTTCTCTTCTTTCTCCGGCAGACGCTCACCAGCTCCGGCGGCTTCCTCCCCCTCCACCTCTTCGCTCTGCCGCAATACCAGCAGCAGAGACTTCCTCCCCTGCTCTTCCCGCGCCACGCCGCACCCAGCTGGCGCCTCTCCGGCTCTCTGCTCGCCGCCGCCCCTCTCCCTGAGCATCGTCTTCTCCGGCGACAGTCGATACGACTGTCGCCCCGTTCCTCCCCCTTCGTCCCTGCAAGTAAGCTAGAGCTACTCCCCTTCTCCTCCTCTTTCTTTCCCTGTTTTCAATTTATTCAATTAAGCCCTCTACCGACCCTGACCACCTTCACCCCCTTCGCCTCCGACCGCCCTCCGGCGAGCCGTTCCCATCACCTCAGCAACCCACACGGCTCGCCAACCCTCACCGCACCTCCGCCTCATCACACTGAGCACCTCCCACTCCTCCACTGCCACTCCACACCTCCGTAACACTCCCCCGAACAAACCCATTCCTCCGGTTGCAGTCCGACCCAGGGCTGCCACCAGACACCTCCTTACGGCCTGCCGCGCAGCTCCTCACCTTCGCCGTGCCACGGCGAAGGTTCCCCAGTGGTTTGATTAGGCCGCGAGGCCATATTCGTGTCCGACAGGTTTTGAGGTCCGACAGCCATTGACGCACATTAAAGCAGCTTCTCCCGCGCTCCAGGCTTGAGGACGCCAGGTCTCCAGCTGCTGCGGGGTACGGGGCGTCGTGCGAAGGCAGCCAGCCAGCAACTTATGCAGATGGAAGCAGCAGCTGCAGAAGCCAAGCCGCGGTCTCCCAGCAGGCGCACGCGAGGGACGGTCTGCGTTTAGTCCCACATCGGTAAGCCTCACACACGTTCCACTGTTTAAATTGATTTCGTGCACTACCCTCATTGCCTCAGTACACGGGGTGAGGTCCCCTTACACCCGCCCGGTTACCCGGTCTCGTCCGCGCTCACGCCTCGCGGACCTGACCCGACCCGACTTAGACTGACTGCACTCCTCGCCCACCACCGCACGCCGGTGGGCCTGGACCCGGGCGTGACCCGAACCCGATTACCCGGTAGCTCTGGGAGAGCTTTCCCAAGAGTGGTTTCAGAGAGAAAGAGAGACGCGGGGGAGGGGGGAGAGTAGGTTTTGCCTCTTGACGAAAAAACTCTGAAGTGTGCAGGCCAAAGAAGAACAAGGAGCTCTGAAGAAAGAAGAACATCACCAACGGAAGAAGACAGGCTGAAGAAGAAGGAAGAGCAACGGCCAACGCGAAAGAAGAAGAAGAGAGGTCAAGGCAGAAAACCAAAGAAGAAGAAGAGAGGTCAAGGCAGAAAACCAAAGAAGAAGAAGAACAAGGAGCTCTGAAGAAAGAAGAACATCACCAATGGAAGAACAGCAGGAAGAAGAAGAAGAGCACCACCATTGCAAGAGAAGAATATCACCTGAACAGAGAGAAAGAAGGAGATCTAAAGAAAGAGAGAAAGAAGAGCACCCCCCTCTGCAGAACAAAGAGAACAACAAATTCTCTCTCTCTCTTTATTTTTGTAAAAGAAACATGTATATCTCTAGAATACAACTTGCTCCCTGAGTTCGACCTCGGGAACTCTTTTATTTTTTCGAGTAAAAAAATTTATATTTGAAATGTTGGTAATAACCGGCTTTACTACAACGTTATAACAAACCCGGTTGCCGCTCTACGTTTTCACTTTACAACCTCTGTGAAATCCGAATAACGTACTGAATCAGAGGTGCATTATGAAGGGCCAAGCTCACTTTGTTTATCAGGCCCCTTCTACTCCGTCACCTGATGGGATGGAGGCTTCAACATCATATGTGGGTTACCAGTAGCATGCACCTCTTTTGCCCACACCAAACCAGAAGTAGGTAGGATTTAATTCTATTACTACCCGAAGTGGCAAAACAACACAAGACCCACCTTATCCAAGCCACTCCCAGCCTGGCAATACAAACCCTAACCCTAGGTTGGTCATCCAGGACACACCCATCCCAGATCAAGAGCCTGAGCAAATTTTAGAGGAACCATCAGAGGTTCCATTTCTCGAGGCCTTTACCATGGGAAAAGGGACAACCAAACCCATGTCACCTGAGGTGGACCTGGTTAAGCTCTTTGAGCAGGTCCATATAAACATCCCCTTGATGGATGAGATATGCCACGTACCGACTTACGCATGATTTCTAAAAGACGTGTGTACACCTAAGCGTAAGCCACGAACCAAAAGCAGGAACTTGATTGTACTGTTGGAACAAGCAAGCTCCACCATTTTGAGAAAACTCCCATCTAAGGAAAAAGGCCCAGGCACCCCTCTAACCTCCTATGCAATCAGTGATAAAAAATTCAACCAAGCTTTATTGGACTTAGGAGCCTCCATAAATTTGATACCTACATCCATACTAGACTACTTCGAGGAATCTGAGCTTAAACTGACAAAAATGACTTTATAGCTAGCCGACCGATCCATTAAGACATCGAAAGGAATGCTCGAGGATGTCATAGTTAGGGTACCTGATTTCTATTTTACAGCAGATTTTATTGTCTTTGACAAGGATGCTCCTGAGAATGTGAAGAATACACCAATCATACTAGGGAGACCATTTCTGGCCACTTCTAAGGCCAATATCAATTGTGAGGAGGGCCAAATTGAATTAAAATTTGGGAGTAAGACAATAAGGATCGACATCTTCAAGGCCCAACAAGGAATTAATTGTGCAGTTGTAGAATAGATTTGTGATATCAAGGTTCGGGTTGACAACTTGGTATCGAGGAAAACCTGACTATTTTTGATCAACCACAAGAGGCTCAAAACCCATAATTAGAGGAGTCCGAACTCAGCCTAGACATACCCATAGCTCCTTCCTTTGCTCCCGACACCCACCCTGAATCACCCACTGCTGCTGACAACACAATAATAGAATTAAAGCCTCTTCCCGATCTTCTTTAATACATCTTTTTGGGTTCCAATCAGATGTTTTCTGTGATTATCAACTCCCGACTCATAGCTGATTATGAAACATTCCTGATTTCTATTCTCCAGCAGCATCGGAGAGCCAATGGATGGACTCTCGATGATCTGACTGGTATCAACCCTTCATACTGTACACATCACATAAACACTTAAGAGGACTCACGTCCATCCCGTGAAATGCAGAGATTCCTAAATCCAAATCTGTAGGATGTCATGAAAAAGGAGATCATCAAGTGGTTAGATGCAGGGATACCTGATCTCCGACAGTCCGACGGTGAGCCCAATCCAAGTTGTGCCTAAGAAGGTAGGGCTCACCGTCATCACAACTAAAATTGGAGAAACCATGCTGGCCCATATAGCAAACTCATGGAGAGTCTGCATTGATTGCAGAAGACTCAATTCCTCCATGAAGAAGGATCATTTCCCACTACCGTTCAATGATCAGATTCTCAGGAATCTAGTAGGAAATTGGTTCTTTTGCTTTTTGGATGGGTACTTTGATTATAATCTGGTTGCAATCCATCCCGAGGACAAAGAGAAGAGCACATTCACTTGACCCTTCGAGACATACGCAATCTGAAGGATGTCGTTCGGTCTCTACAATGCACCCGCCACTTTTCAGCGGTGCACGCTTGCCATATTCTCAAATATGGTAGATGAATACCTTGAAGTCTTCATGAATGTCTTCTCGGTATTTGGTGAATCATTTGATGATTGCCTCCTACACTTGGTACAAATCTTCAGGTGATGCATGGACGTGAACTTGGTTCTTTCCTTGGAAAAGAGCCACTTCATGGTACCTGAGGGAATTATCCTAGGACATCTTACCTCTAAAAATGGCATCCAAGTAGATCAAGCCAAGGTGAATCTAATTTCCAAACTCCTTATTCCTAGCTCGGTCAAAGACATTCGATCCTTTCTGAGGCATGTCAGTTTTTACTACCGATTCATTCCTGATTTTTCGTAAACTGCATGCCATCTAACTAATCTTCTATCTAAGGATGTCCCCATTGAAATCTCCAAGGAGTGCGCTCAGGCTTTTGAAATCCTACATCACCGAGTTACCTAAACACCTATTCTGTAGTCCCTTGATTGGTCTCAACCCTTTGAGATCATGTGCGATGCATCTGATTATGCTGTAGGGGCGGTACTTGGGTAGAAAAAAAGAGGAAACCCATGGTCATCTACTACGCTAGCAAGACAGTTGATGAGGCTCAGCATAACTATACAATTACTGAGAAAGAGCTGCTTGCTATAGTATTCCACCTGGTAAAATTTAGATCATATCTTTTGGGTTCCTGTGTTATCATATACTTAGATCACACTACAGTGAGGCACGTCCATGCAAAGAAGGATGCAAAACCATGACTAATCTTGTAGATCTTGCTGTTGCAAGAATTCAATCTCGAGATTCGCGATAAAGTGGGAAAATAGAACATGGTTGCTAAACATTTGTCCCATCTTACTTCTTTAGTCATTGACCCATGTGGTCCAATCATTGAGCAATTTCCGAACGAGCACCTGCTAGCCATTCACAATCTCCCATGGTTTACTGATATTGTAAACTACTTGTTTACAAGGAAAGTTCCGCTAGATTGGGCGACTTCCAGGTGGGACAAATTGATTTCCGAGGCCAAGTACTATATTTGGGAGGAACCATACCTTTTCCACATTGGCAATGATCAGGTGATCCGGAAATGCATTCTTGATGACGAGGTCAATGACGTAATGTCATTCTGTCATGACCAGGCCTACGGTGGCCATTTCTCTAGGTGTAAAACTGCAGCGAAAATTCTCCAATGTGGGTTCTTTTGGCCCAGTTTGTTCAAAGATGCAAAGATGTATTGTAGGGCATGCGCTTGTTGTCAGACCCTCGGCAACATGGGCCAGTGGGATATGATGCCCCTAAACCCGATTATTGTGTTCAAAATCTTTGAGATATGGGGAATTGATTTCATGGGACCCTTTCCCGGATCTAATAGCTCCAAATAGATTCTACATGTTGTTGATTATGCCTCTAAATGGATCGAAGTCGTCCCATGAGAACTAGCAATCATAAAGTTGTCCTCTGATTTATCCAAGAGAACATATTTACCATATTTGGGGTTCCTAAGGCCATCATCAATGACGGCGGGTCTCACTTTACCGTTGTGCACTTCCAGTCCTTGATGAAAAAGTATGGGGTGTCCCATTGTATCTCGACTCCATACCAACCCCAGACTACTAGACTGGCAGAACTGTCGAATCGAGAGATCAAGAAGATCCTTTAGGTCACTGTTTGGCCTAAAAGGAAAGATTGGTCTACACTCCTTTCGGAAGCCTTGTGGGCCTATAGGACTGCCCACAAAATCAAATTAGGCATCTCTCCCTTCAGTTTTGTGTATGGTAAGTTATGTCACCTTCCCATTGAGATGGAGCACAAGGATTATTGGGCAGTATAGAAGTGCAATCTGGATATAGTGAAGGCTAGAATACATCATTGGTTGCAATTAAGCGAGATCAAGGAACTACACAATGATGCGTATGAGAACTCGAGTATCTACAAAGAGTAGGTGAAAGCCTTCCACGACAGGCACATTATACGAAAGTCTTTCCACCCTAGTCAGAAAGTTCTACTCTTTGATGCCAAACTCAAACTTTTCCTAGGAAAATTCAGATCAAAATGGATTGGACCATTCTTGGTGAGATGAATCTTTGGAAATGGAGCTATTGAAATCAGCCAACCTAGCCTTGATTCAGAACCCTTTGTTATGAATAGTCAGTGACTTAAGCCATTCGTTGAACTCATCGGTACGAACAGGGCTGAGGTATCTTTGGATCTCCATTCTTCCTTATCTCATTGCGACCAGCTGATGGCATTAAACTCAGTGCTTAATGGGAGGCAACCCATCATCTTTTTGAAAAACCCGAAACCCTTCTTAACACATCTTATGCTGAACTCATATTGCACTTTAGGGTTCGTCCATTAGAATAGCCAACTCCAACTCTAGTACCCATACCCGAACTTGAAATCATCTGCAACAGTCACCCTGACCCGGCACCACCCAAAACCTGTTCTAATGAATGATCTAAGCTAAATTCGATCCCTCCTAATTTACAACGAGGACACTGCAAATCATAGGCATGGGGGGTGTTAAAGTGCAAAACACTTCTCAAGAAAGGGTTTCATAAAAAAAATAAAAATAATAGAAAAATTTAAAAATTAAAAAAAGAACAAAAATAGGAGAAGGGAGGAAATTTTGAATGAATTGATTGCATATCATTTTGTTTGAGGAGAAAAAGGGGAGGAGATAAAAATGCCAAAAAGGAGCACAATTTGAAAAGAAAAGAAAATGAGATAGTCATTAATAAAAGACTAAGGAATTGACTTAGTTTTAGACTAAATCAAAAAAAAGAAAATGAAAGGCAAAAAGTGCTAAGAGACAAAAGAGATTAGTATAAATGGTGATCTTAAGCCTCTTGGGCTGTGACTCTAGGCTTAAAAATTCAAGTATCCGCTAAGATCTGGATAATCCTCAAGAGGTTGGGGAAAATGCGAAGCTTAAGTATTAGGTCTAAGGCTTAGGGATTATTCGACCTCGTTAACTGACCTCTAATTTGTAGGACTCGATAACCTAAGCACCCCAATCAACACACAGTCTGGTTCAGTGTGCTTAATTATCAAAATCACACAAATGTGTTAAATCTATTCCGAAAAAGCTACCTAGATTAGGAGTGGCTGATCAACACAAGTTGATTTGGTGAGTTCCCAGTGTGGAAAGGTGGGAAATCCCCCTCGAAGATGTGTAATAACATATCGTCTCCTCGGTGCTTGTCTCTTAAGATATCTAAATATCCTACTGGGGGCATGTAAGCACCTTGTACTAGTTCAGATGCCATGGGTGGCATTATCATGAAATATCGATTGCCAGGGTCTAAATGTAGGTACAGAATGCCATAGGCGGTGCTATCTCAAAGCACCAACTGCCAGGGACCCCGCGAGGATTGATGGTTGGAACTAGGAATCCAATACAGACCGTGTTGTAAAGCTAATCCGAGGCTAGAAATACAAAGAAATGAGAGAAAACTCTCCAAAAATAAAGAAAAATTCTTCTCTCTCTCCTACAAAAATGCACTACAAATTGAACCTGAGCTAAAACATGTTACAACCACTCGTGCTTTTACCGTAGAGTTCAACGAACCTTAGGTTAGTTCCTGTGGGCCTTAGAAACCTTCGTGGCTGACTGAGGCTAGAGATGGTCTGGTCTGGATCTTGAATGGTACTTGAGTACCTCTAGGCCTACTATCGGCATTCTGACCTAATCTACAAAAGAAAGCATACATCAAAGTTTTGAGCATAAAAAGGCATATGGTCTAGAATTAAAGTTAATTTCATGAGATTTTGCTAAGGGACTAGCGAAAGCTAGGCAAGGGGGTATGATGGGAGCACCATCATAATCCATAACTATCTCAATTTGATCATATTAAGTCAGCAAATGCTCCTACATAACTTCCGGATGGCCATAATTCATTGTATAATCATTCGAAGAGAAAGACAAGAAAGTAGGAGTAAAACTGTAGTTTTAACAGCATATCTCAATTACAGAACAACCACGAGTTTTCTCCGAGGTTAATTAAAGGTCAAATGGTTTTAAAAGGCTAACAAATGGGTTAGAACAGACAAAAAGGGGTTTGCACTTGTTTTGAGAATTAAATGACTTTTAAAACCCTAAAAACTGACACACTTAATTAACTGAGATTCTTGTTAGGATAAAATTTACCTAAATGCTCTGAAATTCATAGAAAATATTCTCTAGGGTTTGGAAACTTCAATTTGACAATCAGAACCCATCTTGACCCTAAATAGAATCTCAGACATACATTTGCCCTAATTTTGGTTTTTGCATAAATTAGCCTAACAAACTTGATCAAAACCTAAATCTAACTTCACTATTGGATTCCTTCGGTCAAATTAGGTTTGTACCAAAATTTGGCTCAAATCTGAGATCATCTTGACCAAGTTTGCATTTTGGTCCAGTCTGACTCTTTCTACCTCATTCAGACCATTGACTTTTGAATTCTCTTACAAATAGCCCCCTGTTGAAATGACAAAGGGCTATGCTATCAGATTTGGTCTTGAAAACCTGTCATTGTAGTTTGAATAGCAAAGAACTTGGGTTCAACAAATAAAATTTATATCGGAATAGAAATCTCGGGTCGAACTTAGGGAGGCTACATCGATCCAAATTCGCAATTATATTTTTTTGTGTTTTTGTTAAAAAGTAGAGTAATTACAATGAAATGAAGCACTATAAATAATCAGAGAAACAGAGAGAGAGAAAGACGGAAAACATCCACTTGATAGTTCAAAATGTTTATACAACTATGTATGCAAGAAATTACACTAAAAAGCTGGAAAACTACTACAACTAGAAAGCAGGAAAATTCTACCCTAGAAAGTAGGAAAAAAGAATGGGAGAGAGACGTTATCCTCCTCGACGATTGCTTGGAGGACGAGGTGGACGAGATGACGCCTGGAAGACGAAGAATGGAGTAGGAAGAAGGAGGTCAAGGCAGGAAGAATGGGAATGAAGCAGCACGTCGTCATTGTCGTGGGATTCACTTCTAAAGTAGGGGTGAAAAATCGACATTATTCTCCTAAGGAGCATCCCGAGTGTGGGACAATCTTCACTTGAGCTTTGGAGAGGGAGGGAAGAGAAGGAAGGGATGAGAAATTCGTCTGGAGGGGGTCTCCTTTTCTAGTTGCAAGGAGTGAGGGCATTTTGATCGTTACATTTTGAAAAGCATTAATTCAGGACCTTTAGTGACAGATAGATCCGTCACTAAAGACCTGAACGTGGCCTTCATGGGCGGCACGTGCCTTCCGAGCCGAAAATGCATTCTCCACGTCCTTCAAATCTTAGCCGTCCGATTGTGAGATCGGATGGCTGAGTGCTCTCCTCGCCGAGCCTCATCTGCACTAACCTTGCGCGTGTGATCCCGCATCACGTGGGGTCGTCAGATAGTGCGTGGGCGCTATCGACCGCGTGGCGCCATTGGATCTCAATCACGCGATTGATCGCGGCCACGTGCTTGCTCCAATTTGAGGAGTGCGGGGGCTCGAACCCATTCCTCCTCTTCTCGATAGGGTGCTCGACCAACGCACTACGGGCGCGTTTGTGTCGAGCACTCATCTGAAGCATGCGCACCCTGCAGCCATTGGATCTCTATCCAACGGCGAAGAAGCATTGCACAGATGAGCTAAGGCTAGTGTATGCGGCCGATTTGGTGGTTGAGATGGCACCACATGGCACCATCTTGGTCATCCATCTTCTGAGTGATGTAGATGGTGCCACAAGTATCGGATTGGTTCGATTTCTTCACCGTTAGGCTGCGATTGTCGATCCGAACTGATCCGTGTGGTCAGATTTGTCATCTGAAGTGCAGATTAACACCATCTTGGCCCTTGATCTTCTACGATTCCTCGATCTCCATCTGATCCTATAGATATCAGATTAGGGCGATCTTGGAGTCGTTGAACTCCAATTGTCGCCCAGATCAGATCCGTATGGTTGGATCTTCGATCCGAGGCCCTAATAGAAAGTCACCCTGTCCCTAACCATTAAAAGGAGCAATTAACCTACATTTTATTCTGACTAATCTAAATGCAAGATGATGCATGTTATGCAACATTTTTTGTATGTAATGCAATTCTACGCTTAAGAACACGCATAAATAGACATTTTATTTAATATAAACATGTTTAGATCACACCCCCATGCCTATCTTTTGCTAGTCTCTAGCAAAAACTAAATACTATTTATAAAAGAATTAGGTTGGATTACTTGGGCATAAGTTATTTTCAACATTAAGAAAATTTTTACTTAGGATCTGAGCTTTCAAAGACATAGCAGTGCTCGAGTATCTGCCAAAATGCAGACCGGCTCAAGCCCTCACCTTATTTAAAGAAAAAATTCTTTTTCTATTTTTCTTCTTTTCTAATTTTTCCAGATTTTTGGGTCTGGGGTTAAAGAGTGGCTTTCTACAACCATTCAACCCGCCTAAGATTTAATGAGAACCCTAAATTCTAAGCATCTTATTGTGAATGTGGTAGACTCGTTGAACGGCAATTAGAATGGACTTCGGGTTTCTATGCCTCTAGGTGACCTTAAAAAGAGAGTTCTGCCTAAAGGTGCATCTTTACAACTGGTAGCTTTCTCCCTACTTTCATTTTTATGGGGTCAGCACAAGGGTGAATCCAGTGTATAACACCCAAGTTTATTCTACTTCTCCACTTCTTCCTAAGTGTTTTGGGAATTTTCAACGCATTTCATGAGCTGGGTTCTGGACAATCGATCGATGAGCTGTTGCCACAAACAACAAGCCAGCCATACTCGTGCGGCGAAGTGTGGCTTATTTCTTTTGTTTTTCTTTTTTTTTCTCTTTTCTCCTTTTCTTTTTCTTTTTGTCTTTTTTTTTCCTTTTTTTTTTAAGTAGGTGGTTTCCCTGGTCTAAGATTTACCAAAAGGCAGCAACAAGAGAATGGTCCAGTGATTGAGCTCCGGATAACCTACCTATGGGCTGTTACCCACGATAACTTGCCAGCCATATCACCCTAGAAGGTTCCCTAGCTACCAAATTTTCGTTAAAATCGCTGATCAACAATACAGTGAAAAGAAAGTGTGTAGATGCTTTAGATTAAAAGCTCCCTCAAAACAGAGGGTAGGTTTATAAGTCGTGTACTTATCACCCAAACTTATTTAATCAAATTACCATAGAATTAAGATGGCAATGACTCAGAAAACAAATCCACATTTTATTGGATACACAGGCTGATTAAGCCCAAAAACCTGAAGGGCCTTTGTGTTCAGATCCTAATGTAATATTTCCTAGGATTGAAAAGTCCTAATGTCCAAGTATTCCTTCCTAATTAAATTTCTTTTTTATGTATATATAAGAAGAAAAATAAAATTTCCAAGAATTTCACAGTGCTGACAAAATTATTAAAAAATGAATCCACCCCACCATGCCTAGCTAATGCAATGTCCACACCGAGAGAAAGAGACAAGAAAGAAAGGGTAGAGTGTGAAAGATATCACTTGAATATGAAGCCCGGTTCAACCTTGTGTCATATGTACAACTGCTGAATTTAATGCCGTCAATTAGGGGAAGTCCAGCCAAAGAAGTCACAATATGGCTAGGGTAACCGTGTCTGTGACGGGTTCTGGAAGAGTAAGTCAATAACAGGCTTCAGACGTTAACCGTTGACTTTAAATGAATTACCCATCTTTGGGTCAGAGATTTGAATGGCTCCATTTGGAAAAATCTGGTCAATAATGAATGGGCCATTCCATTTTGATCTAAGTTTGCTAGGAAAGAGCTTAAGTCAAGAATTGAAAAACCAGACCTTCTGGTTTAGCTCAATGCTCTTGCGGGAAATCAATTGATCATGTAGAGCTTTGGTCTAAGCCTTGTAGATCGTGGCATTCACTTATGCATCATTTCTAAGCTCTTCCAACTCAGATAGTTGGAGTTTCCTGGTCTTCCCAGCTAAACTCATATCTAGTTGCACTGCTTGATTACCCAGAATGCCCTATGTTCAATCGATACGGGTAAATGGCATGCCTTTCCATACACCAGATGAAACGGAGACATACCGTTGGGTGTTTTATACGCCGTATGGTAGGCCCAAAGAGCATCCTCAAGCTTTTGAGCCCAGTCTTTGCGATCAGGCCTAACCATTTTCTATAGAATATTCTTGATCACCCGATTGGAGATCTCGGCCTGTCCATTTGTCTAGGGATTGTAAGGTGTGGAAATTTGGTGATTAACCACGTATTTAGCTAGCAAATTATGGGACTGGGCATTAGTAAAATGAGTGCCACCATTGCTGATGATGACCGTCAGAATCCCAAACCTACTAAAGATGTTTCCCTTAACAAAATCGATGACCACCTTGTGGTCATTGGTTCAGGTGGGAATCGCCTCAGTCCATTTGGACATGTAATCAACATCGACAAGAATGTACTGATGTCCAAATGAAGGGAGAAAGGGTCCCATGAAATCGATGCCCCAAACATCTAAGATTTTGATAGGAAGAATTGGGTTTAGGGGCAACATATCTCTCTTAGTTATGCCCCTGAGTGCCTGACATCGGGTACATGACCTTGAGAAATCCTGGGCATCCTTGAATAATGACGGCCAATAGAAGCCAGATTGCAAAATCTTTGCAACCATCTTTTTCCTGGAGAAATGTCCACCACACGTAGATGCATGCCAGAACTTGAGTATACTATTCAATTCATTCTCCGGAACATATCGGCGAATAATCTTATCATAGCCAATGTGGTACAGTTCAGGGTCCCCCCAAAAGTAGTATTTTGCCCCAGATTTGAGTCTATCCCATTGTTGCTTGGTCCAATCCTGGGGGATTTGACCAATGGCCAAATAATTAACAATGTTAGCAAACCACAGGGCTTGGACACCTGAAACTGTAAGGATGGTTTGGTGCGAAAAGGTATCAGTAATCGGTACGTCCGTATGAGAAGAATCACTTAGAAGTCCCGACAAATAATTCGCCACCACAATTTGTATCCTGAATTTATCCTTGATTTCAAGATCAAATTCTTGAAGTAGAAGAATTCAACAAATATGCCAGGGTTTGGCATCCTTTTTGGCTAAGAGATGTCTCAAGGCCGAGTGGTCGGTATAAATGATGACGTGAAACCCTAAGAGATAAGCCCTAAATTTTTCCAAAGCAAATACTATGGCTAGTAATTCATTTTCAGTAGCTGTGTAATTCCTTTGGGCTTCATCCAGAGTTTTACTAGCATAGTAGATGATAGAGGGCTTCTTGTCAACTTTCTAACCTAAAACAGCCCCGACAGCTTAATCAGAAGCGTCGATCATGATCTCAAAAGGGGTTGTCCAGACCGGTGGTTGCAGCACCGGGGCACAAGCGACTGTTGTTTTCAAGAAATCAAATGCCTTACAACATGATTCGTCTAAAACAAACATCGTTTCTTTGGCGAGAAGATTGCTCAGAGGATGAACAACCTTCGAGAAATCCTTGAGGAATCTTCTATAGAATCCCACATGATTACGAAATGGTCAAATTTGTTTAACAGATGTGGGAGGAGGAAGCTTAGTGATAGTATCAACCTTAGCTTTATCCACTTCAATTCCCCGTTCAGAGATTACATGACCCAAGATGGTGCCTTCTTGTGTCATGAAATGTTTTGATGCATCGTTTAGGAATCATTTCTAGATTAGCTAGACAAGAGTCAAACGATTCTCCAAAAATAGAGAAATTGTCCATGAAGACTTCCATAAACTCTCCCACCAAGTCAGAGAATATGGCTAACAAACACCATTGAAAAGTTGCAGGTGCATTGCATAAACTGAATGGCATCCTACAGAAAGCAAAGGTTCCGTAGGGACAAGTGAAAGTAGTTTTTTCCTGATCCTCGGGATGGGTAGGAACTTGGCTGTATCCCGAGTGGCCATCAAGAAAATAGAAGTACTTCTGCCCGACTATTCTTTCCAAGATTTGATCAATGATAGGCAGAGGGAAATGATCCATTTTCGTGACCATGTTCAGCTTCCTGTAATCGATACAAACCTTCCCAGAGGAAGCTAAACAAGTTGTGACAGATTCTCCTCTCTCGTTAGTCACAACATTAATCTCGGCTTTCTTGGGAATAATCTGCATGGAACTTACCCAGGGACTATCAGAGATCGAAAAAATAATTCCTGCATCGAGCTACTTAATAATCTCCTTCTTGACCACTTCTGCAATATTTGGATTTAATCTTCTCTGCATCTAGCGAGAAGGGCGGGATCCATCTTCCAAGAATATTCTATGATTGCATTAAGATGGCTCGATCCCCCTAAGGTCATGAATGGTCCAACCAATTACCTCCTTGTGTTCCTTCAGGACCTTAATCAATTTAATCACCTGCTCCTTTGTTAAATTAGCACTGATAATAATAGGGAGCGTCTTCTGTGGTCCTAAAAATTGATATTTCAAATTCTCAAGCAATAGTTTCAGTTCAAGCTGGTGCGGGTTGAAGATTGAAGGTAAGGAAGATGTTGATGACTCATCAAGAGGAAGAGGTTGAGAGTGAACAAAATCAATAACCTCTTCAGAAGATGGCAGGTCTGCCATAGTGGGTTGCAGGTCCAATTCATCATCAAAGGAGGAGCTTTCAATTGCAGAAACAATCATACAAGTTTCATTGTTCACATTATCATACTCGAGTTCCTCAATAAATCCATAATCCTCAAATTTATTAATCACCTTAAAAATATCCAATTTAATTCGTTGATCCCCAAAGGCGATTTCCATGCTACTGCTTTCACAATTAATGTTGGCCTTAGCGGTAGGCTGGAACAGACTCCCCAGAATGATGGGTGTGTACCTTAGATTTTCGGGTACATCCACGTCAAGGACAAGGAAATCTATAGGAAAATAGAAATCCTTAACCTTAACAACAACATCTTCAGTAAGGCCTCATGGATTTGTGACCAAAAGGTCTACTAACTGCAGCGTTACTGAAGTTGGCTAAAGTTAGCCAAATCAAAACTTCTTGTAAAGAGAAGTCCGAATTAGGTTGATGGATGCACCCAGATCCAGAAGTGCTCTATCGAAAGTGTAATCTCTGATGACACAAGAAATCGACAGAGCACCTGGATCTCTCTTTTTCTGAGGGAGGTGGTGCAGGATAACAGAACTAGCTTGCTCGGAGTGTACCACCTTCCTCGGAACAGATTCTCTCGACTTACGCTTTTGTGTACATAAATCCTTTAAAAATCTCACATAAGTTGGTATATGCTTGATAGTGTCGAGGAGTGGGATATTGACCTCAACATTCTTGAAAATATTCAAAAGCTGCACATTGCTATCAACAGACTTCTTCCTTGATCTGGTGAATGCTTCAGGAAAAGGAACATGAGTCAGATCTTTGGAATCAGGTTCCTAAGGCTTGATTTCTTCTCCAAAATTCTCCTTTCTCTCCTCAGGATTTGGCAAATCAGAACAGTGTGGTTGTGGATCCTAAGTTTGTTTACCACTCCTCAAGGTAATCGAATTTGCGGATGCATACGAGTTTGGGTCTTCGGGAGGGTTTGGAAAGATTGTAGGGGCTTGATTAGCCAAGAATTATTGATGTGCAGAAGAAGAAGAGGAAGGACCATGCTCAACCACCTGAGCATGTGCTTGTGGGTCCCTCTGATTTCCATACCCATGATCTTGATTGTCCATATTCAAGATATTTCGCGGGTTGGGTATGGGTTGGGATGGTAAAGACCCGGGTTGATGAGAGTTAGCTATGAGCTCAGTTTGCAAGTTGTCCAGTGAGGTTTTCATTTGCTGCATGAGCTGGAGCATGGATCCTTGCATCTCTACCATTTTTCGGTTCAAATCAGCCTGCCCTATGGGTTGATGGGCATTCCAAGCTGGATGATTAACCTAATTTGGGGGCAATTGAGTATAAACATGACCCTGACTCATTGGTTGTTGCGGAGCATAGTTGCTGGGTCGGAATTGGGTCTGGTACCCTGGGTTTCTCCAGGAGAAATTAGGGTGGTTTCTCCTACCTGGATTATAAGCATTAGAGTAAGGGTTGGATTTAAAATTCTCTTGTACAACACAAACATCCTCATACAGTGAGGATGGAGAGAAAGAAAGGAAAGGATAAGAGAAATAGGGATCAAAGGCTCCAATTTGGAACCCATGGGGTTTTTAATAATACTGACTTGCAGGTTGAGCCACATCGAGTTGATTCATGAACTCCTGTGCAGAAGGAGCTTGCGATAAATGGAATCCCGAACTCTGGGATTGACTGGATCGAGAGTTGTTCATTGAATTTCTGACCATCCACTCTTCCATTCTCTTAGCAACGAAGTCCACCGTATCAAGTTTTTTTCAAATCAACTCCATATAGAATGAATGAGAGTCATGGACTTCATTAACATTCGATATGGGCTAATGGGACCAGTAAAAAGTATCCATGGAGGCATGATTGATTGAATTCTTGCTCATTTCCTCAAACAAATCGTGCGTGCTATCTACATCCTTGTTGAGGAAATTGCCTCTACAAAAGCGTCCACGTGATTTCTAAGTTACTCAGTCAACCCGTGGTAGAAGATCTGCACGAGTTGCCATTTCGGCACCTCATGGTGTAGACACCTCCAAATAGGTCCTGGAATCGCTCCCAGGCCACATGAAACTACTCTCCTGGCCGGTGGGTAAAGGTAGTGATTGCCTATCTCAAAGCATTGGTACATCTGATTGGGAAGAATTTCTTCCGAAAGGCCTATTTCAACTCATTCCAAGTTGCAATTGGTCTTCCTATTATCCTGTAATAATGAGCGGCTTTATCCCTAAGAGAGTGGGGGAAGAGCCTCATGATCATTTGCTCCTCATTCATGTTTCATGCCTTGGTGGTCTAGACCAAAGTGGTTAAGCCCTCAAAGTGCTAAAATGGGTCTTTAGAGCGAAGCCCATGTTAATGTTTGATTAGGCTTAACACTTGGGGCTTGATTTCTACATCTCCAGCTGGAATCTAAATGTCGGGACGTTCCCCACAATTTGAAGGATCATAAAAATTCTTTAAGGGCTAAGCACCCTGCATTCTCTGGAACCATTCCTGCATTCTCTGCATTTGTTCCAACTGGCTTCAGAATTCCTCTTGTGGATCCTAGGGCAGAGGAGGTTGTTGATCGGTCATGGGATCAATTTGATCAAAATCCAATTTACGCCTCCTAGAATACTCTAATGCTCCTTCCAATCAGGGATTCAACAACCTTCTTCCCAGTCGAAACTAGGAAAAGGTCAGAAGGACTAGGGATAAGGACCCTAAAGCACAGCAAAACAAGCCTATCCTTAAGTAGGCTAGCCTAAGGATCTACAGACTCCCAAAACTCGCCTTAAGATTATAAACGATTTACTCTACTTATGTCTACCCAATCTGACTAGTTCGATGGAGGGACTGAGGAGAAGGTTCTTCCTTCAGCTTGCATCTTCGGTTGCTAGTGTACCCCCCAGCTGTGGTCATTTGATGCTACTCCCCTAGCTAGACATCGAATTAATCCGTACAAGTAGGTTAATTGTGAACATTCTCAGACTAGGCCCTGAAGAGCGAATCAGTCCTTAAGGCCAACGTCTACTCAATTTTATTGAGGCCTGGGATTGAAGTTCTTATGGAATGTGATGGGCTATTAAAATGGGTTGTGCCCTTAATGATTGATTGAGTATATGTAAGTGCGTGCACAACCAGTGTTTTCAAGTGAGATTATTTATGATGCATAGATTTTAATGTTCAAATCTTGCTTAAGTAGCTTTTAGGGTTTAGAATTAGGTTGATTTCAATCAAGTTTGCGACAAACCAGGTTTTCAAGCATGGGTGAAGATTGTTTTCCTTTAAAACTAGAAATAAAGTGGAGTGCCTGGTATGAACCTAGATTGAAAACCCTAAGAAGCTACTTGATGAGTTGATTTTAGGTTGAGTGGTGCAGCCCAAACAACTCAAACAGCTAGCCACAACTGCATCACTAGGTTATGCACACAAAAATGGTTAACCTGGAATGTTTTCTACCCTTTTATGTATTGATTTGTGTGTATCGGTTCCACAGATCAGAATCCAGCTGAGTAGAAGCAAATCAAGTAGGTTAAGTGCCTTGACTGTGGGTGTATGTTCTGTGTATGTTGAAAATTACCCCACAAAATTATCCTTTTATTTTTTTATATAGCGAGGGTGAAATGAGTGTGAATGGAAATCCAAATAACCAAACTAATCCTAGGATTTATGCAAACACCTAGGTTAATTGGAAATTAAATTTAATGTGACAAATGAAATCTATGGAGGGGGAAGAATGGGGAGCACATACAATTATCATCAACTGCACTTTACTCCGATCTACCACTTGACGATTCCCTGATGGAGGTCTCTGCAAAACAATAAACACAAGAGAAAGCAAGTTAGAAGACAATAAAGCGCGTGAAATGCTAAAAGAAGATCGGAAAATCGTTGCCTCCCTAGCAACTACGCCAAAATGTTGAAATTATGAAGGACTACGCTATCGGATTTGGTTTTGAAAACCTATCGTTGTAGTTTGAATAGCGAAGGACTCAGGTTCAACAAATAAAATTTATACCAGAATAGAAATCCTGGGTCGAACACAAGGAGGCTATGTCGACCCAAATTCGTAATTATATTTTCTTTGTATTTTTATCAAAAGGCTATGTAATTACAATGAAATGAAGCACTGCAAACAATAAGAGAAAGAGAGAGGGAGAGAAAAAGATAGAAAACATCCACTTGATACTTCAAAATGTTTATACAACTAAGTGAGAAATTACACTAGAAAGTAGGTAAAAAGAATGGGAGAGAGAAGTTATCCTCCTTGACGATCGTTTGGAGGATGAGCTCAATGCGACGATGCCTAGAAGGTGAAGAATGGAGTGGGATGGAGGTCGAGGCAGGAAGAATGGGAATAAGGCAACAAGTCATTGTCGTTGTGGGATCCGCTTCCGAAATGGGGGCGAAAAATTAACTTTATCTCTTGAGGAGCATCCCAAGTGTGGGACAAGATTCTCTTGAGCTTTGGAGAGGGAGGGAAGAGAAGGAACGGATGACAAATTCATATGGAAGGGGTCTCCTTTTATAGTTGCAAGGAGTGAGGGCATTTTGGTCAATGCATTTTGACAAACATTAATTCAGGACCTTTAGTGATGGATAAATCCATCACTAAAGCCCTGAACGTGGCCTTCGTGGGCGGCGCTCATGCGCCCGCTCACCTTCCAGGCGTAAAACAAGTGCTCCACGTCCTTCAAATCTTGGCCATCCGATCATGAGATCGGACGGCTGAGAGCTCTCCTCGCCACGCCTCATCTGTGCACGCCTTGCACGTGCGATCCGACAGCATGTGGGGGCGTCAGATAGCGCACGGGCGCTATTGGCCACACTATGTCATTGGATCATGATCACGCGGCTGATTGTGCCCGCGCGCTCGCTCAAATTTGAGGTGTGCGGGGTTTCGAACCCATGCCTCCTCTTCGCAATAGGGCGTTGGACAACGTGCTATGGGAACATTTGTGTTGAGTGCTCATCTCAAGCACACGCCCCCCACAGCCATTAGATCTCGATCCAACGACGAAGAAGTGTTGGCTAGATGAGCTAAGGCGGGTGCATGCAATCGGTTGGGCGGCTGAGATGGAGCTACATGGTGCTATCTTGGCCATCCATCTTCTGAGTGATGTAGATGGTGCCACAGGTATTGGATTGGATTGATTTTCGCGTCATTAGGCTCTATCGTCGATCCAAACCCATCCGTGTGGTCGGATTTGTCATCTGAAGTGCGGATTAACACCATCTTAGCCCTTGATCTTTTAGGGTTCCTCGATCTCTATCTGATGCTATGGATATCCGATTAGGGAGATCTTGGTGTCGTTGAACTCCAATCGTCACCCTGATTAGATCCGTATGGTTGGATCTTCGATTCGAGGCCCCGATAAAATGTCACCCTATCCTTGACCATAAAAAGGAGACAATTAACCTGCATTTTTTTCAGACTAATCTAAATATAAGATGATGCATGTTATGCAGTATTTATAGTATGTAATGAAATTCTATGCATAAGAACACGCATAAATAGACATTTTATGTAATACAAACATGTTTACATCAAGCCCCAAATTCTGTCTTTTTTAGAAGTAGGTCTTCACGCCATTTTTTGGATGATTAAACCTTCACCGTCGAGTTTCGCGCGAGGATTTCTTGCTCGATTATCAATCAATTAATCCCAGATTTGATACACAGATTCCTTGGGAAATTTCCTTTGAAATGAGCCCATCCATTGATCCCAACTCCTTCCCAAAAGCTCATGCGAACCTTTAGATGAAATGGGTATCATTCATTTACATAAGCTCCATGGTCTCGAAGCTTGTTTCCAAGCTTTGAACACCTCTTAAGCCCTATATAAGCACCTCCGAGGCCTTGCAAAATTTTTCAGCTAATTTTGACGACAAAAAGCTCTTCCTAACCTTACCTTCGGCCTCCTCTAACCTATCTATGGTGAGCACCTCCCTTCATTGTCCAACGGCCTCCCAACGGCCAAATTGGGAGCGTCTCCTTCCTCCCCGACTTCCTCCACCTATCGATGGCCAACTCGGAGGTGCCTTAGCCCCTTCATCCTCACTATCTCCCTCGTCTGAAAACCCTTCATCAATGGTGATGGCTAACCACAGTCAATGGCACCTACCTCATTCGTCTGCAATTCTAGGTCCTTAAGCTCCCTTCTTCTCTCTCTTTCTTTTCCTCCCCTTAACTTCTTAATTTGACTGCAGACCACCAATCTCCATCACCATCTTCTCCACGATCGATCGGGCTTCAGTGAGCTCGTGCCACCACCACAGACCACCAAATGCCTCACCAACCACCTCATGACTTTCGCCACACCACCCTCTACAAAAGCCCTCTCCCTACATGGCACTCTACTCGTCCACATCATCCACCGAGCAACCCACCTTTCCGCCATCATTCTTGACTCCGTCCAGCAACCTCAGCCACTCAAACTCCACGTAACTACCACTGTCGACTTCACCTCACCATGGCGAAGTTTCTGAACATTATAATTAGGGCTTTTAGCTCATTTTTTTTGGTTTCAGGTACATCCACCCCCTCGCCATTGTTGGAGCTTCTTCACGAAGCTCCAGGTTTTTGTTTGTGTAGAGATTCACCCAGGTGTGTGCTTTAAAAGACGCAGGATTACATCAGGAGCATGCGTGGACCCACGATTAAGGACTTTGACCATCCTCTTTTGTGAATTGAATGGAGGAGCATAGCAGCTCTCAACAGTAGATGCACGCGAAGGATGTGGGACATTTTGTTCGACATCATGGATAACTGAGCAAACTTAGTTGCATAAATTGAAAAAGTGCCTGGGGCTTATCGCCTCGGACACTTGGGGGTGAGGTCCCCCACACCCTCACTCGACCTCATCCATGACTCTGACCCCACGGATCTGGCCATGACCCGATAACCCGTCTATGCCTTACACTCCTCGACTACGACCCACGCTTGTAGTCCTAAACCCAGGTGCGCTATAGGTCCAAAAACCCGATAATTGATAAACGCCAGTTTATCATCATTCTTATGCATTAAAACAAACCTAGCTCTTAGGATTTTACTCCGCAAATGGGTTTTTGGGCTACATTTAGGCATAAATTAGGATAGGCATGCATTGCATTTTTTATTGTCGTTTTAATGTGTTTTTGTGAGTGTTAGGGACGTACAGATGCACAGATCCCTAAAACCCTAGCACTCAAGATGGCAAATGGTGAAGGAGAAGCCCAGACTAGCTGGAACCCAGCTTGATCCAGCTCACCACAGCTGGAACATAGCTTACTTGAACTAGGGTTAGCTCATCCCAGCTCCATTCAGCTAGTCTCAGCTGGATGGCAGCTCAAGAGAGTTCACCTTAGCTCACCCTAGCTCAAGTCAGCTTAGATCCAGCTCAACTTAGCTGAGTCTAGCTCATCTCAGCTCCCACTAGTTCACAGGGAGCTCTAGCTAGCTCAGCTGAGTTGATAGGAGTTCACCCCAGCTCAAATCCAGCTACATTCGGCTCCACTCAACTCTAGCCAGCTGAAGAAGATTTCATCTCATCTCAGGAAGCTCAAGTCCAGCTCCCGGGGACTCAGCTTAGCTCATCTCAGTTGAGCTAAGCTACCGTAGCTGCCTCAACCAGCTTGATTCTCCCCGGGAGCACCAGACCTAGCTCACCTCAGCTCATTTTGGTAGAAGCTAGCTCACTTTAGCTTGGCTTAGCAACTAGCAAAGAACTAGCAAGCTAAGCCAGCTAGAGTAGCCCCATGCCAGCCTCTTCAGCAGCAGCCAACTCCAGCTCCAGCTCCAGAATTCTCCTCCTTAGCTCCTTCCTCCAAACCCTAGCTCCAACACCTTCTCCTCTACTCCACCTTTAGCTAAGCTAGCTTAGCTTATCTTAGCTTAGCTTAGCTAACAACCAGCTCCTTGGGCAGCCATTACCTTAAAAATCAACCCTAGCTCGCTCCACCAACTCAAGCCTACCTAAGCTAGCTACCCTACTTAAGTTGGCGCCACCACCTAGCCACCCCTTCACCCCATTATCTCCATCAAAATACACTTCAAGTTGGCGCCAAAAACCACCCCTAACCACCCCCATTTTGGCGCCAACTTTCAGCCTCTTCAACCACCCTACACCCACCCATATAACACATCCTAGCCATCCACATACCCCCCTTCTAGAACCTTAAGGTGGCGCCACCTAATAGTCTTCTAGAAAGCCCATTTTGGCACCAACACTAAGGGGTGTCAACACCCTTAACTACCCCCTTGGTGTCCCTTATGGTGGCGCCAACTCTCCTTGGCCATGGGATCTCCAACCACCTCCATCAACTCATCTTGGCCATCCATTTCAAAGGTCACCATTGCCCCCTTCCTATTCTATAAAAAGCCACCACCTACCAGCATTTTGGGGCATCCTCCCTTAGTATATTTTTCTACCTAAACCACCTATACCTACGGCCAAGAAGAAGGAGTAGAGAAGGAGATTAAAGGGGCACATCACCAGCCCCTTTGGTGCCTTCTTCTCCCCACTCTCTTCAACTTGAGCCACGCCAAGGAGGAGGACTCTTCCACTTCAAGGAGGACGGCCAGGCAAGGGAGAAGGACCTAGGGTGGACGTGCACCCTTGGAGAGAAATTTAGGGCACGCCCCCCTAGGGCTTGCCTTGAAGGACATCACCTTGGCGGAGCACTGCAAGGAAGGAGTTGAAGGATTCTTTTCAAGCTTGGGAGCCACCAACCTTGGAGCATGAAGCCCTCTTCTTGACCATCTATCTAGAGGATTTGTGTTTGCTTTTCTTTATTTTAATTTTTCTAGTAGTAGAAGCATTCCTCTACTAGCCTTTTTTGTAAAACATTTTTCAGTAATCTAGTTGCCTTCTTTGCAATTTTCTATTTTGCATTTCTACTTGCTTTGCTTTTTAGCATTTTTCACTCCCTCTCCCTAATTATTCTAGGCCTCCACTTGCCTATAGTGAGTTTAGGGAGAGGCTCTACTTGCCACTAGAAAGTAGTAGTTAAATTGAAGTGTGAATTACCTTCCCGTCACCATTCCGCATGTTGTCTTAATTTAAAACAAAAAAATGATATATTGAAAAATACCAAAAAGAAAGTTGAGATTGTATTCCAAGCAAGAGAATCACTATTGCAAACATTTGGCCTCCTTGGCCAACCCTAGATACTTCCCTATCTAGGAATATAAATTTAAGAGTTGATCGATTTTACGTGTTACAATGACGTATTTTAACAAACCGCGTGAAATCGCTATCACTTTTGGCGCCGTTGCCGGGGAGGCACTGCTTTGCTTTAACTCATTTTCTCTTGCTTGAAGTGGATCTCATCCCCTTCTTCTTTCTTTATTTAGTGTGTGCAGGAACTATAGCGGGAAGGCGGGAATCTGGAAGCGAGAGCTCAAAGTTCCTTTTCTTCCTGCGAAATTCAGGTTGGTTCCTCTTTCTGGTCCCATAATTAATTAAAACTACCAAAAACATATTAAACTTGGCTTTCAGGATTTCAAACAACTTGATTAAGTGGAGTGGTGCCTTATAAAATCTATTGTTTGCTTGTATGCTTCTTTAGCATCACTCCATTGTAAGTGTTGGTGTTCTGTTTTTCAGGTCCAGATTTCTGTCTGGACTTGAAAAATCGATTCCTAACACCACAGACCTCCTAAAATCACAACATTTCATAGAGTGATTCCCAATTAATTTTGAAACATCTGTTCCAAAGTTTAGATCAATTGGAATTGTATTTAATTTTTAAAAATTCGTGGATTGCAGAGGGGTCACACCCTTTAATATTCCTATTTTGCTACAATCCGTGAATTTTTAGAATTTTTATACTCATCCAATTTTTGTGAAATTTAGCTTTCTGGAATCCTTGTGGAATTTTACACATCATATAAAATTACAAAAATTTTCTGAGGTCAGTGATAGTACTGAAAAGTCCACAAACCCACAGGTATCATTTCTGGACTTTGACACCAGTACAATTAAAAATTCAAAACAATTATCAAACAAATTCCTAAAATCATACAAAAATCTTTTCTGTAATCTTTGTTTGATTTTGTTCAAAGTAGTGGTGTTTTTTGACTTGTTTGAACCACTACTTAATTCAGAAAGCAAAAAAAAAAAATCAATTCATTGGTAGTAAAACTTATGTCTTAGGGATAATTGGCTTAGGGTTTCTTCTTTCTTTTTAGAGACTCAATTAAAAGGAAATATACAATCACCCATACAACTTGTTTTCCTTTGATTGTGAATTTTCAAACTTGTTTGAAAATTTAATTAGAAAAACCCTAAAACACATTTGATTAAATTGAATCCTAAAAGACATAAATACAAGAAAATTGTGTGACAACTTGATTTTCATTGGAGCCACTCTCCAATTCCTGCACAAACACAAAAAAATCAAATAACAGGGCAACAACCCAATAAACGCCCTCCACATTCCGTGTGCACTATAGCATCCTAGACCTAATTAAAACTTGTAGCAACTTGACTCCTACGGCTTTATCAACTTAGGCTTGCTATTTAGGTCTTAAGTTCTCTTTAGTTAATACCAATTCTGTCATCTGTATCTGGTGTTCAGGCTGAGGGGCTGTGTCAAACGACTAGGCGCGGGTTTGTACAAGCACCTGGGGTCTTCCCTGGGAAACGTTTGGGCCCAAACCTCCCCTTAAGCAACTTGGCTAGATTTGTTGATAGAACGGGTATTCACTATTGACTACTTATTTCCTATATAGACCCAGTCTTAGGTTATTATTAGGGAGTCACATTTAAGTTAGGTCTAGTTTTATTTGTTTGAATTGCGCACTTTCTCTCATCTCTTTCTCTTCTCCTCCCCTCCCGTTCTTCCATTTTATGCACGGGCGAAGGTCTCAAAATCCGCACTTGGAAGGACCATTTGATTTCCCCCCCACGCAAAAAGACCACTTTTTCTGTCTTCTTCTCCAGAAAAAATGGAAACACAACAAAATAGGTCCACTGACCCTTCCACGTCCACCTCTAACCCCACCACTAACCCTAATTCTAACCCTTCCACCCAAAACCCAACCACCAGTAACTTCCTACACTTGGAGCTCCCTAATCTTGAGTTGCCCCACACACAACATCAAGACCCCCTACCTGATCTTTTAAAATTGATGGCCGATCAGATTAATAAATTAAATTCCAATCAACAAACATTGACTAGGAACATCTAAAACCTAGCCAATCCAAGGCCAAACCCACCACCCCGTCAGCAGCCTGTTGTTCCTCTAAAAGATTTCTATGATCCATCTTATTATGAGGAACGACCGGGGGTGGTCATACCGGAGGGGGACTTTGAGATCAAGCCTGCGGTCCTGAACCTAATTAAACACTTTCATGGCCTTCCTAGGGAAGACCCTTTCAGCCACCTTGAAGAGCTAACTCTTCTTGCACAGACAACCCGTTCCCGAAATGTGCAAGAAGACATATGGCTGATGCGGCTTTTTCCATTATCTCTTAAAGTTAAGGCCGCTTATCGATTCAGGACCATTGGCCGACCCATCACAACATCGCCTCAACTCAAGAGCGCCTTCCTCAAGAAATTCTTTCCCATAGGTCGTACCAATTTCTTACGAAGATCTATTATGACCTTTCACCAAAATTCTGGTGAAACTTTCCATGATTCTTGGGAAAGATTTCAAGACCTTTTAAGAAGTTGCCCGCACCATGAGATTCCTTTATGGCAGCTCGTGCAAATCTTCTATCATGGATTAGAAGATCAAATCCGACATTTTGTCGATGCCTCGTGTGGCGACAACTTTTTAAATAAAGATGCAGAAAGTGCCTATGACCTGTTCGAAGAAATGAGTGAAAACTCATTTAATCAAGCTTCCCTGAACACATTTTGCAGAACCCAAAACCCGCAGTTCGGTGTTCATGAAATAGGCACTCAATCTATCCCTATCACCCAAGACGATCTTCAATTGATTGCTCAAAAACTCGACCAGATGCATATTAATCAAAAGAAAATTGAGGAAAGACTGGCCACATCAACTCAAGCTCCACACCCACATCTAACCCAACCTAACTTTCCACGAAGAGAAAATTTGCACAATCTCAACACTACCCCTGCTGATTATTCTGAGGTTGCCATGATTCATTGGGGAATTACAACTATCCAGATCTTAACCCCACTCAAAATATTTCTGCCATCCAGGAGCCCTTTAAAAATTCTTCCAATTGGAAAAATTACCCGAACTACTCCTGGAATAATCAAGTTTCCTCCCAACCATATCATTTTAATCGGTATGGGTCGAATCCAAACTTCCATCCTGGGCCATCCTGACAAGATATCAATGCCTAGATGCTGCGAACCCTGCAGGATATGCAAACAAAAATGACGGAAGTAACTCGCAACATCACAAATCTGAACAATCAGATTGGGGTTACTCCCACGCAAAGACCTGTAGCACATCTTTCGTCCCAACCCATACCCAACCCTAATCACCAAGGAAACCATTATATGGGCAGAAATCCACATTATCCAAATCAGCCTCCTCCTAATCCACCACCTCAGCAGCCGCCCAGATTTCTGCAATCATAGGCCCCCCCACCTCCTCTAAATAATAATCCGACAGCACATGCAGTTACTTTGAGGTGTGGGAAAACCACCACTGACCTCGGGCCTTCACACGAACCTGGTAAGATACCTGTGCAAATTGACTCCCCACCTCCCCATCAGGAAGAAAAAGAAAAACAAAAACCTCAAGACAAGATTCCTGTTCCTTTCCCACAAGCTCTCTATCCCACCACCAACAAAAAAAAGAAATCTGAGCCCACTACAGAAGAACTCATGGAGCTATTTGGGCAAGTTCATATCAATATTCCTCTCCTACATGCCATCAAATATATACCTGCCTATGCTAAATTTTTGAAGGAGATTTGTACTCCTAAAAGGCAGGCTAAAAATCTAGGATAGGTGCATCTTTCAGAGATAGTAAGCTCTGTCATACAGAGTAAGCTGCCTCCTAAGATGAAAGATCCGGGGGCACCTTTAATTTCTGTAATTATTGATGACACTACATTTAATCGTGCCCTCCTTGATCTTGGTGCCTCAGTTAATATTATTCCCACGAGTTTATTCGAAGAATTTCAGATCTGTGAATTAAAACCCGTTGAGGTTACCCTGCAATTAGCCAACCGATCTACAATCAAACCTCTTGGGATTATCGAGGATGTTTTAGTCAAGGTCCAGAATTGTGTCTTCCCTGCAGACTTTCTGGTTCTTGACATTGAGGCACCTGAATCATTACTGGACTCACCAATAATCCTTGGACGCCCTTTTTTGGCCACTGCAAAGGCAAATATCAATTGCCACACAGGAAAAATGGATATCACTTGTGCAGGCCAAACTCTCACTTTAGATATTTTCAAATCCTCCAGGAGATTCCATGATGATAACTTCTTTGAGGACTCAGATACTGAAATTTCCAATATGGTGGAGGAGACAATATTAATAGATACCCTTACCGACCATAATTTTTTTGAGGACTCTGATTCAGAATCAGTGGTCGGCGAAATCTGTGATCCGGAAACTTGTCTTGACCCCAAATTTATTCCTGATACCCCCTAACCCACCCACTATTCACGCACCTAACTTTTCCACACTAACTTCACCCAATCCTCACCATTCCTTCCCCGACCCCTTTCTTACGGACCTACCACCAACCCCGCCTGAGTTTGGCACCCAACCTAATTTAAACCCATGGCCAGACTCGGGCTACACTTATCATTTTCCATCCAACTTTGATCCCAATATTATTTCTAATAAATTTTCTAGGGATCTAAAAGAAGACACCTTTTTTGCGGGCATCCAAGTGTCCAATTATTTACATGATCTTCCGTCTTCTGTGCATACCTTCACGCCCGGCTGAATGGCATAAAAGATAGCACTGGATGGGAGGTAACCCATCATTTTTTCTTGCTTTCCCTTTTTTCTTCTTTTTCTAGGTTTTGTTCCTCCTAAACCCGACCGTTCTTCACTAAGGTGATCCCTTTTCCCTCCTAATGCATGAGGACATGGCATATCTTAAGCATGGGGGGTGTTTTTAAATTTTACGATCGATTTAGGATTTTCAAAACTTAAAAACATGCATTTTTGTTTAATTTATTTCCTGCTTGCATACCCAAAAAAATAAAAAAAAAATGTTCAAAACTTTTTGAGGAAAAATTTTGAAATCGGGACTAAGGTCGAAAAATTCACTTTTGGTACAATGGATTTAATCTTTAACAAACTAAGGATGATGATATGGATCTGATCATTAGAATTCCAGGGTCTATTTTAGACAAGATTAGATATCTTTCTATAAAATTCCACCTGAACTCAGAATAGTTCAGGTGACTTGATCCTATTTTGCAATATGGAAATTATTTGACTTAGCTTCTGATTCAAAAACTTGCATGTTTTGAGAAACTTCTTGTGTCACTCTTCACACACAAGCCAACACTTAAAAATAACTAAAAATTTGAAAAACTCCCTTGTTTTGACTTAGTGAAAGTCTAAAGCAGATCATTGGTTTGAGTTCCCACCACCGAGAAGGAGGAAAATGCCTCCTTTAAGGACGCGATGTCAACATGTTACCGCCTCGGTGTTGCTCCATATCTATATTTCATATCTTTAGACGGAGCATTAAAGTGCATTTTAGCAGCTCAAGTGTCTTGGACGGTGCTCTACCTATAGTGTCGGAGCAAGAGCTTGAGTTTGTTTGGAGCACCCCTTTTCACCGCATCGTGTTCTGGGGTTGTGAGCTCCTTGGTGGTGTCATGGACAGTGCTATCTCGAAGTACTGGCGCTAGAGCCCCCTCGAGGAATGGTAACGGGAATGATGATCCCGACACATCTGTTGTAAGACTAAGCTAAAAATAAGCATGGGGAAAAAAAAAAAAAATATATATATATATAAATTAACACGTCCTTATAAATGTTGGCTTTTCACAAGCACAGCCACAAGGTTTTAAAGGATTTTGCAAATTGAGAATCAGATTCATGAGCCAAAAAAATTCCTAAAAACAAACATTTCAAGTCATCTGAATTAAGAAGGGGTTAATTTGAGAATTTTTTGGAAGATATATTGATCCCGTTCTATCTAATGGTTGAATCCAAAAACAAATCCCGATGTTTATCTTTAACAAATCCCGTACCTCCAGTGTTTTTAATCTACCAAGGTCCATTGATCTCTTTTTCTCCTCCAAAGTCAAAAAAATTAGATTTCCCAAAAATTCCGTTTTAAGTTTTGCTAAGAGACTAGCAAAAGATAAGCATGGGGGTCTGATAAACGCCAGTTTATCATCATTCTTATGCATTAAAACAAACCTAACTCTTAGGATTTTACTCCGCAAATGGGTTTTTGGGCTGCATTTAGGCATAAATTAGGATAGGCATGCATTGCATTTTTTATTGTCGTTTTAATGTGTTTTTGTGAGTGTTGGGGATGTACAGATGCATAGATCCCTAAAACCCTAGCACTCAAGAAGGCAAATGGTGA
The DNA here is from genome assembly GCA_037157565.1 of Thalassia testudinum. NCBI lineage: Eukaryota > Viridiplantae > Streptophyta > Magnoliopsida > Alismatales > Hydrocharitaceae > Thalassia > Thalassia testudinum. Next base: position 61,933,936 of record JAZHRO010000014.1, read on the forward strand.
AGGAGAAGCCCAGACTAGCTGGAACCCAGCTTGATCCAGCTCACCACAGCTGGAACATAGCTTACTTGAACTAGGGTTAGCTCATCCCAGCTCCATTCAGCTAGTCTCAGCTGGATGGCAGCTCAAGAGAGTTCACCTTAGCTCACCCTAGCTCAAGTCAGCTCAGATCCAGCTCAACCTAGCTGAGTCTAGCTCATCTCAGCTCCCACTAGTTCACAGGGAGCTCTAGCTAGCTCAGCTGAGTTGACAGGAGTTCACCCCAGCTCAGATCCAGCTACATTCAGCTCCACTCAACTCCAGCCAGCTGAAGAAGAATTCATCTCAGCTCAGGAAGCTCAAGACCAGCTCCCAGGGACTCAGCTTAGCTCATCTCAGTTGAGCTAAGCTACCGTAGCTACCTCAACCAGCTTGATTCTCCCCGGGAGCACCAGACCTAGCTCACCTCAGCTCATTTTGGTAGAAGCTAGCTCACTTTAGCTTGGCTTAGCAACTAGCAAAGAACTAGCAAGCTAAGCCAGCTAGAGTAGCCCCATGCCAGCCTCTTCAGTAGCAGCCAACTCCAGCTCCAGCTCCAGACTTCTCCTCCTCAGCTCCTTCCTCCAAACCCTAGCTCCAACACCTTCTCCTCTACTCCACCTTTAGCTAAGCTAGCTTAGCTTATCTTAGCTTAGCTTAGCTTAGCTTAGCTAACAACCAGCTCCTTGGCCATCCATTACCTTAAAAATCAACCCTAGCTAGCTCCACCAACTCAAGCCTACCTAAGCTAGCTACCCTACTTAAGTTGGCGTCACCACCTAGCCACCCCTTCACCCCATTATCTCCATCAAAAGACACTTCAAGTTGGTGCCAAAAACCACCCCTAACCACCCCCATTTTGGCGCCATCTTTCAGCCTCTTCATCCACCCTACACCCACCCATATAACACATCCTAGCCATCCACATACCCCCCTTCTAGAACCTTAAGGTGGCGCCACCTAATAGTCTTCTAGAAAGCCCATTTTGGCGCCAACACTAAGGGGTGTCAACACCCATAACTACCCCCTTGGTGTCCCTTAAGGTGGCGCCAACTCTCCTTGGCCATGGGATCTCCAACCACCTCCATCAACTCATCTTGGTCATTCATTTCAAAGGTCACCATAGCCCCCTTCCTATTTTATAAAAAGCCACCACCTACCACGATTTTGGGGCATCCTCCCTTAGTATATTTTTATACCTAAACCACCTATACCTACGGCCAAGAAAAAGGAGTAGAGAAGGAGATTAAAGGGGCACATCACCAGCCCCTTTGGTGCCTTCTTCTCCCCACTCTCTTAAACTTGAGCCACGCCAAGGAGGAGGACTCTTCCACTTCAAGGAGGACGACCAGGCGAGGGAGAAGGACCTAGGGTGGACGTCCACCCTTGGAGAGAAACTTAGGGCACGCCCCCTAGGGCTTGCCTTGAAGGACATCACCTTGGCGGAGCACTGTAAGGAAGGAGTTGAAGGATTTTTTCAAGCTTGGGAGCCACCAACCTTGGAGCAAGAAGCCCTCTTCTTCACCATCTATCTAGAGGATTTGTGTTTGCTTTTCTTTATTTTAATTTTTCTAGTAGTAGAAGCATTCGTCTACTCTCCTTTTTTGTAAAACATTTTTCAGTAATCTAGTTGCCTTCTTTGCAATTTTCTATTTTGCATTTCTACTTGCTTTGCTTTTTAGCATTTTTCACTCCCTCTCCCTAATTATTCTAGGCCTCCACTTGCCTAGAGTGAGTTTAGGGAGAGGCTCTACTTGCCACTAGGCGATTTCAGAGGCGTTAGAAACCGATCATTGTCCTGATCAGATTCGTATGGTCCAATCATCCATCCGAGGCCCTGAAATAAATTTTGTTCTCTCTTGACCATAAAAAGGACCTAATTAACCTAAAATATATACAACTACTCTAAATGCAGAATGATGCATGCTATGCAATATTTATAACCTAAAATGCAAATCTAAACCCAGCAACATGCATGATTAGGCATTTTAACCTAAATAGATGTGTCTATATCATACCACCATTCCAATCTTTCACTAGTCCAATCAAAAATTAAACTACATGCTATGTATAAAGTCAAAATTAGGATTAGATCACATAGGACTAAGTCATTTATTAATAATAAAAGATTTCAACTAAGGTCCTAAACAAAGAAAACACAACAGTACTCGAGTGTCTAGAATATTGCAGACTGCCCAAGTCCTTGCCATAATTGAAAAGGAAGGATACATTTTTTTCTCAATTTTTTCCCATTTTCTAATTTTTTTGGACTTTTGGAGTTTGAGAGTTTTGGGAAGACTTTTTACAGCTACCCAACCAGCTGAAGACTCGAAAAGGACTTTAAGTGTAAGCATCTAGTGAAACGAGTGAAAGACTCATTAGGCGACCGTTAAAATGGACTTCAGGTTTCTACGACCCTAGGTAACCTTGCCTAGAGGTTTATCTTTTCGAATGGTAGCTTTCTCCCTAGTTCTTTTACTTATGGGGTCAATGCAAGGGCGAACCCAATGTATATCTCCCCGGTTTATTCTTCTTCCCCACTTCTTCCCTAAGTGTTTTGGGAATTATTATGCATTTTTGTGAGTTGGGTTTTGGACAGCTGACCAATGGACTGTTACCCATGGCAACTTACTAGCCATACTCATGCGGTGAAGTGTGGTTTTGTTTATATTTTTCTTATTTTATCCTTTTTCTATTTTTTTTCTATTTCTTTTTCTAAGTAGGTGGCTTCCCTAATCTAAGATTTACCTAAAGGTAGTACGAAGAAAATGATTTTGTGGCTGGACACTGGACAACCAGCTGATGAGCGGTTATCATCGACAACATGCCAGCCATACCACCTTAGATTGTTCACTAGCTGCCCAATTTCGGAAGAAATAGCCAAAAAGTGAGCCAGTGCAGAAAGTGTGTAAATGCATAGGCTTAAAGTGCCCACAAATCAGAGGGTGGGTTCATAAGTCATATACTTATTACCAAATTTATTGACCAATTTAAAGTAGAGTTACTTGGTGAGGACTCGAGACTAAGTCCACATTCGAGTGGACAACCAGGAAAATTAATCTCGAAGACCTGAAGAGTTTAAGTGTTTAGGTCCTCTCATATCATTTTCTAAAGTTAATAATGCCTAAAAGCATAAGCTCTCTTCTCTTAATCCTATTTTCTCTATGTTTCTTTATCTTTTTGAATTTCCTTCTTAAAGAAACTAAAAGAAATTTTACAGAGTTAAGAAAATGATTTCAGGATAAAGTATCCACCCCCCTAGCCTAAATGATCCAATGTCCTCATTGTAAACATAAAGACAAGAAAAGGGCAGAGTAAATAGAATATGATGAGAATTTTGTGACAACATGGTCTGCTCCGTAGGGAGAAGAGAGTATATACACGTGCTGAGTGTAATGCCTTCAATTGGGCATAATATACATACAAAGAAGAAATTAGGAATTCACAAGTGCGGGACATAATCAAAATCAAAAGATTGATCCTGAAACCTGTCAGCAGAAGATGTCCACAAATGTGGACCAAGTTGTAGTACAGACCCATGCCCCATGGTCGAGTGGTTCTTAGGTTCGGGATGAAAATCACCCAGAATCGAAGATTGTTGTACTTGTAGGGCCAGGCCTGCGGCTTGGTGGTGTGCAACCCAAGACTAAAGTGTCAGACAACGGATTGATCTGATTCATTAAAATCAAGTGTCCAATTATAGTTCAACTTAGGAAGATAGTCAATTATTCCAAGCTTGGGTCACACGTGAAAGATATCGTAAGGGTCCTGATAGAAAGTAGGTGGTTTCAGGTCAACAGGAACCCTTAAATCCAAAATTATTTTTCCCTCAGAATTAACCTCCCAAATTTTCATTTCAACATACCATTCACCCCGTAAGATTTACCAAAGTCTAGAAATCGCGGCTGACTCAGAATTGCCTTGGGTACAATGATTTCCAAATCAAAATCAATCCCTTTGGGTTGTGGTTGAGTAATGGGGATATTGATTGAATCTTCAACTAAATGATGATTTGAATCCTCCAAGTTCACCCCAACAGAATTCATATCTTCAATAATTGGGCTATCAAATGGTTCATCAGATTCTTCGAGACTGTTTGTCTCACTAAAATCATATTCCTTAGGATCAAGTGAGACTTTACTAAGAGATTCTTCACCCTCAAAGTCAAAGAATTCATGATCCTCATTTATATAAGTCTCAAAGTCGATTGTCATTTCCTAGTTCAAAGGGACATTTTTCCTCGCACCCTGGCTTGGGGATCTCGAGTGAATCAATTGCTTCATCCTCAATGGGTTGATCCAACCCAACCTGGTCATCCTCGATTTCAGAAAATGTATCCCCCCTGAAAGGTGCGCAAGAGGGTTCTGACATTGGCTGTCCTGAAGGGGGTTCATCTTGAGAATCATCCCAAGATTTGACTAGGGCAACCATAATTTCATCCTCAACCTTGATAATTTCCCAAGAAGAAACTCATCCAGGTCCCTATCCCTAACATTTTGGAGCAAATCCAATGGAGAACTATTAAGTTCATCAATCATTTTGATCATAGGCTCCAATGCTTAAGTGCATGGTGTTGGCTGAGCTTCTAATGATTGTATAGTGTTCCTTAAATTAGCCAACACCCTATCCTGGATCTGGTTCACCTAAACTGACTGGTTCGGTTCAGGGTTGGGTGGGTTCGGGTTAAATCTGGGGTAGTCAAGATATTGGGGTTCTAGGGTCCCTACCTGATAATAGGTCATCTCAGGTTGTTTAAGGAATGGTGGTGACCTATATTCAGCATAATTCTGGGGAGGGTAAGTGTTATAATCTGCATATCATTCATGGTTGTCGATCTGGTCAGGTTGATCATTAAAGTGTGGAGATCTATAATCATTGTAGTTCTGGGAAGGATAGTAATCATAGTCTTGTTGTCCTGGGTTAGGCCTTGGACACTGAGGTCCAGATTCTTATCCCTAATCAAAGTTATCGTAGCTAAGTGGTGGTAGGAGGATAGGATGGGAAATGCGTGTATGAAGTGCAAGGATGCATGGTAGAATAGGAGGGAAAATAGAAGAGAGAAAGGTACCATACAGTACAATCAACCAAACCTGTCCTTAGGTGGGTAGCCTAAAGACCTATAGAGCCCCTTGACCTATATTCAGATTGTAAATGATTTGTTCTACTTTTATCCAGTCAATCCAACCAGTTAGAAGAAGGGTCTGGGGAGAAGGTTCTTCCTTTGGCTTATACCTCCGGTTCCTAGTGTACCCCCCAGCTACAGTCATTTGACGCTACTCCCCTAGCTAGACATCAGATGGACCAGCAAAAGTAGATTAATAAAAAAAATCTCAGTCTGAGCCCTGAAAAGCGAATCAATTCTTAAGGTGAACGTCTACTCAGTTTTAATTAGGCTTGTGATGATTGTGCCCTTGGAATGTGATGAGACCTTTAGATGGGTTGTGCCCTTAATGATCAGTTGAAATGTGTGTGCATGCACAACCAGGGTTTGCAAACAATGTCATTTGATGATATGTCTTTTAGGGTTTAGCCTTCTTTAGTACCTTTAGGGTTTAATCTCAGGTATATTCAATCAAGTTTAGGAGAACACTACAAGTTTTGAAAGCACGAGTGTAGATATATTCCTTTAGAAATATGTGGAGTGCCTAGTTCAACCCTAAGAATCAACCCTACGTGGCAAGCTACTTGATGGATCACTTTTAGCTGAAGTGGTGCACCCAAACAGTTCAATCAATTGTCCTATTGCACCACTTCGTTAAGGCACACAAAAATGTTTGACCTATTTAGATTCCTACTCACTTAATTATGTGTTGAGTTAAGTGTGTCGGGTCCACAAGTTAGATCCCGGTTAAGTGGCAGAATTGATGTGATTATGCACCATAGGGTGAGAAGTTGTGGGTGTTAAGTGTGTAGCTTTCAGAAAATCCCACAAGAGAAGAGTATTTCTTTTTTCTTTTATATATGCGGGGGTGAGATGAGTGGAGGTGGCAAACAAACAACCAAATCTATCCTAGTGTTTTTGCAAAGCACCTAAGTTGATTTGGGTTTGAATTATTAGTGTGGTGAAATTAACTAGTGGGTGGGGTGGTGGGGATAAATTTACAAAACCTTCATCCGCACTTTTCTCAAATCTAACCTCTTTAGCCCACCATAGAAGAGTACTTGCAATCAAAGTAAGATCAAAGAAAAAGTGAGATAAAAGTTAGGCAAGGAGGAAAAAATGCGAGATAAATCAAAGAGCGTTGCCTCCCATGCAACAACGCCAAACTGATGAAAGCATTTTTTGTGTGGTAGAAATCGAGGTTTCGAGGATCCGTCGTCGTAGCTTGCAAAACAAGTCAATCAGATAAAATTTATAATCAAAACTCTAAAAGTGAGTTCTGGGTCAAGCACGGCCAGGCAAACATTTGGTTTTATAAAAATTCGCAGTTCACTTTTATATGGTTTTGATCATTTTTATCTTTTCTAATTATTTTTACTTTTTAGGAAGCAAGAGATTAGGTCGATGACTTCTAGCTAATCTACTTGCAACAATATAAGAGAGAGAGAGAGAGAAAGAGAGAGAAACAATCATCTATTTATAAACGAATGTTTGTTACACTACAAAAGTGGAAAATCTACACCACGAGAGCATAAAAAGATAGAATGAGGTGAGAGAAATCGCCCTCGACGGTCGCTCAGAGGACAACTCGCTCTGACGTCACCAGGAGGAAGGTGGTGAGAAGCGGGATGAATGGGGATGGAGCTGGGGGACGAAGGGTGGGGCAGGACGGCATCGCGACGAGGATCTTCTTCCCAAAGGGAGGTGAGAAGACGACCATGGGATGCTCAACGAAGGGGGATGAGAGGCAGGAAATTGTTTGGTTCTACTCTAGAGGAGCATCCCAGGCATAGGTCATGCTCTCTCTAAAGCCTTAGAGGTGTTGAGGTGAAGAAAGGAAGAGATGGTTTGGAATGGTGGTGGGTGGGTCCTTTTATAATGGAGGAAGAACAAATTCGCAACTTGGTCATTATTGATGTTTCTAAATGTCGCTACAAATTTTCCCTTTCTGTCGTTGAAGATCTGCACCTTAAATTCCTTTACTAGCATGCACAGGCCATTAGTGATAGCTGCGAGCGTCACTAAAGACCCACGTCACTGAGGATCCGCCCTCCCCCGTTGGCACGCCCTGCTGGTGCTGTGCTCGCACGCCTATCACGCACCGTGTCACGCGAGTGCACGCACTAGCGCTTGCGCTTTGTTGTTGCTGCACGTGCGTGGTGTAGGTGGTTGTGCTCGTGCGTCCGTGCGTGTGCTGGCTTAATTAATGAATTGGAGGGTTGCAGGGATATGAACCTATGCCCCCTTTGGTAGTGCAGCACCCCAACCAACATGCTAAGACGTCCATTGTGTCGAGTGGACAACTTAACGCCTACGATGGTGGAGAGTTTCTCAAGCATTGGATCAAGATCCAATGGCTTGGAATGAAGGTCGTGAATGATGGAGAGGTGGGAGAGGACGTTGTTGGCCGATGTTGGGTGGCCTAGATGGCACCACGTGGCACCATCTAGCCTGTCCATTCTTCTTTCTATTGCAGTGGGTGACATGGTGCTTGGATCGAGTTGATTTTCGCATTTCCAGACTGCGATCGTTGCTTCAAATCCATTCGTATGGTCGGATTTTTCATCCGAAGCCTGTATGGATGTCGCGTTGCCCCCTGGTTGTTGATCTTCCTCAGACTTCATATGATGCTACGGGACTCCGGTCTGGATGATTTCCAAGGCATTAGACTCCGATCGTCATCCTGATCAAGTCCGTAGAGTCCGATTGTCCATCCAAGGCCCTAAAATAAATCCTCTTCTCTCCTGACCATAAGAAGGACCTAATTAACCTAAAATATATTCAAGTACCCTAAATGCAGAATGATGCATGCTATGCAACATTTATAACATAAAATGCAAATCTAAGCCTAGGAATATGCATGATAAGGCATTTTAACCAAATTAGATGTGTCTATATCAACCCTGAACTATACTGCTTTAGCTCAAATCAAATTATTCGTTGATGTGTTCCTGGGAATGAGTTCCAAAGTATACTTGAGTTCTGCCATGCATCTGCATGTGGTTGACATTTCTCTAGGAAAAAGATGGCTGCAAAAGTTTTAAAATCTGGATTTTATTGGCCATTTTTATTAAAGGATTCCCAGGAGTACTCGAGGTCATGCTCCCGATGTCAGGCACTTGGGAGCATAGCCAAGAGAGACAAGATGCCTCAAAACCTGATTCTTCCTGTCAAAATCTTGGATGTTTGGGGCATGACTTCTTGGGACCCTTCCTCCCTTCATTTGAACACCAGTACATTCTTGTACCTATTGACTATGTGTCCAAATGTATTGTGGCTATTCCCTCCCGAACCTATCACCAGAAGGTGGTCATCAATTTTGTTAAGAAAAATATCTTCAGTCTATTCGGGATTCCTAAGGCCATCATCAGTGATGGTGGTACCCATTTCACTAATGCCCAGTTCCACAATTTACTGGCAAAATACAAATTGAATCACAAAATTTCTACACCTTAGCACCCCTAGACGAACGGACAGGCCAAGATCTCCAATCGGGAGATCAAGAATATCCTGCAGAAAATGGTTACGTATGATAGGAAAGACTGGACTCAAAGGCTTGATTACGTGCTTTGAGCCTACCGTATGACATACAAAATGCCTATCGACATGTCACCATTTTGTCTGGTGTGTGGAAAGGTGTGCCATTTACCCATAGAGATTGAACATCGGGCATTTTAGGCAATCAAGAAATGCAACTTTGACCTAAGTTTTGCTAGAAAGACCAAGAAACTCCAACTATCTGAGTTCGAGGATCTTAGTAATGATGCATACGAGAATGCCGAGATCTATAAGACTAGGACCAAAGCTCTTCATGAGCAGTTAATTTCATATAAGAGTTTTGAGCCGAACCAAAAGGTTTGGCTATTTGATTCTCGACTTAAGCTCTTTCCTGACAAGCCTAGGACAAAGTGGAGTGGCCCATTCATTGTTGATCAAATATTCCCAAGCTAGGTCATTGAGATTTCTATCCTAAAGATGGGTAATTCTTTAATGGTGAACGGACAACGTCTGAAACCTTTTGTTGATTATGTTATTCCAGAACCCATCTGAGATAAGGTTGCTTTAACCTTGATCTGAGTTCATTGGCTAGACCCCACCAAGCCCATGGCACTAAACTCAGCATATGTACAGTCTGACTTAGAGCTGATTAGTGCATCACATAATCTAGGTGATATTTTCCTGCTACACTTTTTCACATGCCTCTTATTTTCAACAAGGACATTGCATAAGCTAGGCATGGGAGGTGGATTCATTTATTAATCATATTGTCAACTCTATAGATTTCTTGTAAATTTCCCACTCTTTAAAAAAAAAATTGGGTTAAGCAAAGAAAACTTGGCCTTTGGAAATTTTCAACCTTAGGAAATAATACATAGGACCTGAACACTTAGACCTTTCGTGTCTTTAGGCTTAAAAAGCCTGGGTGTCCACTAAGCTGTGGACTTGACACTTAAGTCCTTGCCATTCTGAATTTATTTCTAACTGGTTAGTAAGTTGGGGTGATAAGTACATGACTTATCAACTCGTCCTCTAATTTGAGTAGACTTATAGTCTAAGCATCTACATTATTTGCATTGACTCATTTTTCGATGATTTTAACGAAAATTGGGTAGCTAATGAATCTTTTAGGGTGGTATGGCTGGCAAGTTGTCAGTGATAACATCTCATTGACTTGTCATCCTGAGCCCATCCACACGGCCATTCTCTTTCTGTTGCCTTTAAGTAAATCTTAGATCTAGGAAGCCACCTACTTAAAGAAAAAAGGAAGATAAAAATATCTTAAAAAAATAGAGAAATAGAAAAGAAGAAAAAAAAGAAATAAGCCACACTTCATCGCAAGAGTAAGGCTGGCAAGTTGTTACCGGTAATAGCTCATTGGTCGATTTTCCAAAACCCATCTCATGAAATGCATGTATAATTTTGAAACACCTAGGAAGAAGCGAGGAAGTAAAATAAGCCGAGGAGATATACACTGGGTTCGCCCTTGTGTTGACCCCAAAAAAATAAAAAGTTGGGAGAAAGCTGTTGGCCTGATAGAAACACCATTAGGTAGAATTTCTTTTCAAGGTCACATAGGGGCATAGAAACTCAAAGTTCGTTTTGATTGCTGATGAAAGAGTCTATCACTTCACATAAAACGATGCTTAGCACTTAGAGTTCTTTTTGAGTCTTGGGTGGGTTAAGTAGCCACAGAAAGCTGCCCTGAAACTCTAAACTCAAAAATCCAAAAAACATTAGAAAAGAAGAAAAAGAAAAAGATGCTTTTTCTTTTCAATAAGGTGAGGGCTTGGGTGGTCTGCATTTTCACAGAGACTAGGGCATAGTTGTGCCTCTATAATTCAGGTCTTAGTAGAAGTTCCCAATGCTAAAAATAACTATTTCCCAAGTAGTTTCATCCTGATTCTTTTTAAAAATAGCATATAGTTTTTCTAGGGTCTAGCAAAAGATAGATAGGGGGTGTGATGTGCATGCATCTAATTAATCTAAAATGTCTATTTATGCATGTTCCTAGTGTTATAGAAGCATCATGCAATATAAATATTGCATAACACGCATCATCATGCATTTAGTTTAATTTGTACAAATCATATAGTAATTCACCTCTTTTTGTGGCCAGGAACAGGGCGATATCATTTCGAGGCCTTCGATTGAAGATCCAACTGTACATATTTGATCAACGCAATGAATAAAGTTCAAGGATTTCGAGCTCGCCCTGATCGGACTTTCGTAGCATTAGATGTAGTCCAAGAAAAATTAGGGTCCAAGGGTTAAGGTGGTGTAAATTTGTACCTGAGACAACAAATCCAACCACATGGATGGGTTGGAATTGACGATCGTAGCCCAATGACGTGAAAATAGGCCCAATCCGACATCTATGCCACCACCTACAAGTAAAAGATGATGGACGACTCAGATGATGCCACTTCGCACCATCCAAGCCGCCTACATCCATTCGGTCTCTTCCTCCTTCACCCGCACCATTGTATCTTAATCATTGGATCTTCGTCCAATGACTGAGGGTGCGTGAGTATTAAATCGCAAACGTGACCAAGTCGAAGGCACAACACAATGGTTGCACACTCTAACTATCAAGAGATGGTGTGAGTTCGAGCCTCCGCTCGCCTCAAATCGAAGCAGCTGGCGGAAGCAACAAACTTTGCCCTTTTGATGGCAATCATGCAATAGTAGAAGTGGCTATGTGCTAATGTGGATAAGCATGCATGGCCACCCGTGATTTGACGTTGAGGCACGATCTAAAGCATGGGCAGGCGTGCGATGTCAACCCTTCGATCTTGATGTAGTGGCTTAGTTGGTGCTTGCATCACATCATAACATGTGATGATGAAGCAGCAGTGACGTGATCGTGCCATCTGATCTTGATCGGATGGTCGAGGTTATGCCAAATCGTTTAATGGTTGAAGTAGAAGAGGCAGTGATGTGGCGCAACGACATGCGTCGAATCTTCAACGTGCAAGTGACGTTGCGCATGCGTCTTCATCGACACATGTCTACAGCAACGTGCACATGTGTCACTAAAGGCGGTAGAGTTAATTTTTCAAAGATAAAATGCCATTTTTGCCCTTGTAACTCAATTATATAAAGCCCCTACGCCCTCCACTTTTTCTTCATCCCTTTGTTCATCTCTCTCCCTCTCTAAGAGGTAAGAACTCAAGTTCTAGAGCACTCTCTAGTGCCCCCAAGCTACAGGAAGCTCCGCCAAAGTTAAAATGAAAATTTTCAACTTCTCATCCCCATCGTGGAGCTTTCACTTGCTGCCTTCTCACCCCATTCATCCCAACCATACCCGATTCTTCTTGTGATGTTAACGCCCATCCTCATCCCTGATTCTTCCTGATCTGCCCTTCTTCCTACGACTTGGCTCTCCTTCTTCCAAGCATCCTCCGTTCGGCTCATCCTCCAAGCAGCTATCGAGGAGAATAACTTTTCACCCTTTCTCTTTTTACCATTATCTAGATTGGATTTCCCACTATCTAGTTGCAGTTGTAATGACATTATTTTTCTTATAAAAGTTGTTTCCCTCCCACTCTGTCTCTAGTTTTATTATTTATATTGTAAGTTGGTTATCCATTGATATGAAAAATTATGTGGTTTTTAAGATTAGGGTTTTAAGTCATTGTAACTCATAAACAAATTTCACTTTTAAAATTTATAAAGCCTAAATAGTGAAGTATCTAGGGTTGTCCAAGGAGGCAACTTTTTGATAAATCAATCTCTTGCCTAGAAATATAGAAATCACCTTTCTTTTTGGTCTTTCAAATATATATTTTCTTAGGTTTTTGAAATAAAGGTGCAATCGCAAGATGGTGGTAGAAAAAGACTAAATCAAATTTAACTACTAGGTGATAAGAAAGACCTCTTCTCAAGCTCACCCTAGGTGTGTGAAGGCCTAGGATAATTGAGAAGAGGGAGTGAAAGTGCTAAAAAAAAAATAAAGTAAAGAAGAAGATACACCAAGTAGAAAAGGCAACTTAACATTAAGCAAATTTCTATTTTACAAAAGTAGAGGAAAGCTTCTACTGCAAAAAGTAAAACTGCAAAACTTAAAACACAAATCCTAGATGATGGTGCTGAAAAGGGAATGCTCTTTACTCTAACTGCTGCCGCTCCCACAGTTAAAAAGGGTCCTCCTTCACTTTTTCTTGAACTAGGGATAGTCTCCTCCATGCAAGCCCTAGAAGGGAATGCCTTCTCCTTCCGAGAATGGGTTGCTCCCACTCCAAGAATTTCTCCTGAAGGTTCATGGCCCACCATTCATTCCTCCTCTAAGGGTGGTAGTGTACCACCCTCAAATCCTCCACTTCCTGTGGTAGGCATGTACCCTATGTTGTCCTCTAATGCCTAGCTTCCTTCCTTGGCTGGCATGGGCACAAGAGAGAAGAGAAGAGGGGAAGGCACCATGGGGACAAGTATCCCCTTAATCTTCATCCTATACTCTTGACCTTCTATGTTGGTGGAAATATGGGTAGAAAAAATTTTAGCCAAGGGTGAGTTTTAATGGTGTTGGTAGGGGGTTTATATAGGAATGGTAGGAGGTTAAGGGTCGTTAATAAATGGAGGGTTAGGATAGCTTGTTGGAGGTAGTTAAGGGATCCTAGGGTTGATAACGGTTGGCGACAAAATTGGGGGGTGTAAGGTGTTTGGCGCCAACCCCAGGAGTGGACTGGGGTTAGGATTTAAGGTTGTAGAGTTAGGTGGTGTGTAGGTTATGTGTACGGTTAGGATGGTGTTGTTGGGTGGTGGTTATGTGATGGAGGGTAGATATAGGGTGGTGCCAAAGAGGAGGGATGCTTGACGTGGGAGTTGTGGTGGAGTTAAGGGTGTTGGCAACACTTTAGGTGGGTTAAGGGTAGGGGTAGGTGGCGTCACTAGATGGAGGGTTAGGATAGGTTGGGGGTTAACATGTAGGGTGTAGATGGGAGGAGGTGTTGGTGCCAAATAGAGGGATGTAGGGGGTGATTTTGGCACCAACTAGGGTAGGGTTTAAGGTGATTATGGGGGGTTAGGTTTGGCACCAATGGAGGGCTTCTAGAAGGGGTTAAGTGTATGGTTTAGATGGGGATAAAGGGAGAGGTGTAAGGGCTTGGATATGGGCTTGTGTTGGCTCCAAAATTGAGGGGTTGCTATGGCATTTTGTTGCTAACTTAAAGGGGTGTTTAGGTTGGTAGTTATTGTGGGCTGGCACCAAAAGTGGTTGGGTTAGGTTAGGGTTGGTTAGGGTTAAGGTGAAGTGGACGACCATGGAGATTTTTGGTGGGGTATAGTTTAGCTAAGCTAGCAAAGCGAGCTTAGCTTGTAGAGTAAAGCAGATCGAGATAGGGTTTCATGGATGAGAACTGAGGAAGAGTATTTTGTAGCTAGTATCAGGTACTTTGGAGCTACGTGGTTGGGTGTTTTCTGCTTACAGAAATACTGTATCAAAATAATATGTTGTTGCAGTGAAATCACATGGTAGAAAAATCCCGAATAAAACTAATTATCAGTAAAACTAACCATGGTGGATTAGGTCATTTCCACAGGGAGGAATAGATCAATAAATTCACAAAATAATTTTCCTTCATTTTTTGTTTAATCAAGTATATAATCAGTGCTAAAATCTGATGCGAAACAAGGTGAAAAGAAGGGATACATGATAATTTAAGAATGCGAGGGTATGTATGTAATTTTCCATAAATGAAAAAACTTGCAATGGCATGTAACATAATTATACTTCAAGACATTAGGCTTTCTCCTTTAGGTCATGTAAGTACCTTGATGATATTCTATGCATGTGTCAAACACGACATATAAGAGTTAAGTGCATGAGAAAAATAACATAAACACTTAAGGGCATTCATGCAATTTCACTCAAATAGATTAAACGATCAAATATTGCAATAGTGTTTTCAGTAACGGCATATTTGGTAATTAGAAATTGACTGAAAAATGGATGATTTCATCCTCTTAATCTTGCGTGAAGAGGTGTTGATGGGGGAGGCCGAGGAGCTCGAGGAAGGTCGACCGCGATGAGAGCTTCCGATGGTGGTTGTGGCACTCCGAACTATGGTTGAAGCTGACACCAGCAAAGAAGTGGAGTGCTGGTGGTGCTGGCAGCTCATCGCCGGCCATCGATGCGGTTGGCATGTCTGAGGGCATGGCCGAGCTCGTGAGGTCAAGGAGGGGTCAATGGAGGCGACGGTGTGGAGAACGGTGGCATGTAGGGGTGGCTGTGTGGAGGGGGATCAGCATTAATGTTGGGTTCCCCCTCACTATTGACAGAGAAGAAGAAGAGGAGGGGGTGGCTGGTTGGCTCGCGGGTCATGCGGAAACACCGGCTGCTATCTAGGGGAAGGATGTGCGATTGTGGTGGCGAGGAGGAGGTGGCTGCACAGTGGTTGCTGATTGGTTCCTCTTCTTCTATTATAGAAGAAGAGGAAGAAGGGGAGGTCATTCAAGGAGTTGCTGGTGCTATGGCTGATGGCATGAACAAGGGAACGGTGGATGAAGAAGACAAAGAAGGAGAAGAGGAGAAGGTGGGGGTGGTGATGTTGGTGATGATTGGAGGAGCAGTAGCAAGAGGTTGAAGAAGATGAAGGTGGTGACAGTGGAGGAAGCGGCTGATGGTGGTGGTGCTCTTTGTCACCAAGCACCACCACATCGAGACGATCGAAGGTCTAGGGCGGCTTCGGTCCATGGTGCAAGCTTGAAACACAGGGTGTGCTTATTCCACAGTGGTGGAGAGCGAGACGATCCCCGCCAACGGTAGAAGATTCCTCTAGGATGATGTTCCCATGCGACTTTATTCTCCTCCCTTCGGTTCTCCTTGGCTGATGTAATTTAAGGGATTTTAAATCCCTTACTAAAATTAGCATGGCCATCATTGGACAGTCAGATGGAAAGAGATTTGACGTGGGCCCTACATGGTTAAATTACAAATGTAATCCTCTCAATGCTTTTAATTGATCCTATGTCCAGTTGATTTAGTCTCTTTTGCATATATAAAATAAATACTATAAAGATGGTGTAATTAAAGGTGAATTAAGCATATAAATATAAAGCAGTCATTGATGCAGGTTACACCAATTATCACCTAAGATATTGAAAATTAAGTACCAATAAAGTGTAATTGAAATATACTTAGGCCTATAATTAGTTCGCTAAAGTGAACCCATCACTGGGGCTATTGAGGTAGCTTCAAGGGGAGCTCAACTACTGAGCTTAGCTAGTTCTTTGGGAAGGAGCCAAGCTTGGGTAGTTGAGCTCAGTTGAGCTGGCCCTAACATAGCAGGAGCAAGGTTGGGCTAGAACTACCTCTGATGAGAACTCTAGAGCTAGCCAAGCTACTAGTTGACAAGTAGTAGCTCAGATAGCTTAGAGTTAAGCTACTATGAACTGGCTGGAGCTGAGCTTGATATGTGGTGAGCTGAGCTTGAACTGATATGGACTCAAGTCAACTTAGTTGAGCTAGCTAGAGCTCCTAGTGAATTGGTGGGAGCTGAGATGAGCTAGACTCAACTAAGTTGAGCTGGATCTGAGCTGACCTGAGCTAGGGTGAGCTAAGATGAGCTCTCTTGAGCTATCATTCAGCTAAGGTGAGCCGAATGGAGCTAAATGGATCTAACCCTATTCCAAGGGCACTGGTGTATAGCTATGTTGAGCTGGAATTAACTGAGTCCTAGCCTGATTGAGCTTCCTCTTCAACAGTCCTAGCCTGATTTCTAGGGTTCTAGGGATCTGAATCTCTACTTATCCCTAACACTCCAAGAAACACATCAAAAACAACATAACAAATGCAAAGCATGATTAACCTATTTTATGCTTAAATGCAACCCAAAAAATCCATTTCCAGAGCAAAATCCTAAGAGCTATGTTTGTTTTATTGTATAAGAATGATGGTAAACTGGCATTTATCGCGCCTCCACGCTTATCTTTTGCTAGTCTCTTAGCAAAACATTAATTTTTACAAAATGAAATTTTTAGGAAATCTAATTTTTTGATTTTTGAGGAGAAAGAATTATGGAACTTTGGTTGGTCTAAACACAAGTGCTATGGGATTTGTTGAGGATAAACACAGGAATTTATTTTCTGATCCAAAAATTAGACAAAATGGGAACAATATATCCTCTAGAAAATTCACAGATTAACCCCATGTTAATTCAGATGACTCGAAATTTTTTTTTTAGCATTTTTCTGGCTCTTTACTCTGCTTTGTAGCTTGCAATAACCTCTAAAGCATTGTGTCCATGCCTATGAAAAGCCAACATTTATAAGGGCATGTTTTTGGTCTAAAACATTTTTTTTTCCCCCATGATTATTTCTACCTTAGTATTACAACAGATGTGTCTGGATCATCATTCCCGTTACCAATCCTCTAGGGAGCTTTGGCACCAGTACTTCGAGATAGCACTGTCCATGACACCACCCAGGAGCTCACAACACCAAAACATAATGCGGTTTAAAGTGGCGCTTCAAGCAAACTCAAGCTCTTGCTCCAACACTATAGGTAGAGCACTGTCCAAGGCACTTGAGCTGCTAAAATGCACTTTAATGCACCCTCTAGAGATATGAAATATAGATATGGAGCAGCATCAAGGCTGTAACATGTTGACATCGCATCCTCAAAGGTGGTATTTTCCTTCTTGGCGGTGGGAACTCAAACCAATGATCTGTTTCAGAATTTACTAAGTCTAAACAAGGGTGTTTGTTTTTTTTAGTTATTTTTAAGTGTTGGCTTGTGTGTGAAATATGACACAAGAAGTTTCGTAGGAAAAGGAAGTTTTTGAATTAGAAACTAAGCTTGATACTTTCTATATTACAAAAGAGGATCAAGTCACTTGAACTATCACGAGTTCAGGAGGAATTTTGGAGAAGGATATCTGAACTAGTCTAAAAGTAGACCCTGAAATTATAATGATCAGATCCATATCCTCATCCATAGTTTGTTAAAGATTTAATCCCGTTGTACCAAAAGTGAGTGTTTCAACCTTATTCCCGATTTGAAAATTTTCCTCAAAATGTTTTCAATATTTTTAATTTTTTGGGTATGCATGCAATAAAATAAAAATGACTAAAGAAAGATGCATGTTTTTAGGTTTCGAAAATCCTAAATAGGTCGTCAAAATTTTAAAAACACCCCCACATGCTTAAGATATGCAGTGTCATGCATCAGGAGGGAGAGGGATGACCTTAGTAAAAGGTGGTTGGATTTAGGATAGTCAAAACCAGGGGACAAGAAAGAAAAAAAAGCATAAAGAAAATGATGGGTTACCTCCTATACAGTGCTATCCTTTACTCCATTCAGCCAGGTGTAGTGTGCATCAGTGATCAGTTGTGGTTTGTTCGGTGAAATCGAAAGATTCAGACGGAAGATTCACTGTATGATAAAGAAAGGTCTTTAACTGTTGGCCGTTGACTTGAAAAGTCATATAAGTTTTAGGGTCGAAAATATCAATTGCAACATACGAAAATGTTTTTAGGACAATAAAGGGGCCGATTCATTTGGATTTTAATTTTCCAGGAAAAATACGTAATCTTGCATCAAAAAGCCAAATGCCTTGATTAATGTCAAAGTGTTTCTGGATAATGTATTTATCATGAAATTTCTTTGTTCGGTCTTTATAAATCCGTGAGTTTTCATATGAAAGATTACATAATTCTTCCAATTCAGTTAATTGTAGTTTTCTATGGATACCAGCGTCAGATAAATCCATGTTTAATTATTTTATTGCCAAGAAAGTCCTATGTTCTAGTTCTACCGAGAGATGGCATGCCTTCCCAAAAATCAAACGGAAGGGAGACATGCTGAGCAGGGTTTTGAAAGTTGTACGGTAGGCCCATAAATCATCGTCCAATTTGGTGGACCAGTTTTTACAGTCAGGCCTAACCGCCTTTTATAAAATATTTTTGATTTCCCGAGTAGAAACTTCTGCTGGGCCATTTGTTTGGGGGTGATAAGATGTGGAAATTTTGTGATTAACCCCATATATAGAAAGAAGGTAATGGAATCGTGAGTGAATGAAATGTGAGCCTCTGTCACTAATTACGGCCTTAGGAACGCTGAATCTTGAGAAAATATTCTTCTTAAGAAATTCGAGAACCACACGGTGATCATTAGTGCAAGCGGGTATTGCGCCGATCAACTTTGATACATAGTTGACTGCGAGCAGTATATACAAATGCCAACCAGAGTTAATGAACGGTCCCATGAAGTTGATGCCTCATACATTGAAAATTTCAACCTGTAAAATAGGATTAACGGGCATCATATCCTTCCAAGTCATGTTTTTGATTCTCTGGCAATGCACATAGGACCGAGAAAAATTATGTGCATCTTTGCGTAAGCTGGGCCAAAAGAATCCCGCATTAAGGATTTTAGCTACAGTTTTCCTACCCGAAAAATGTCTGCCACAGGCCATTGAATGACAATGTCTCAGAATATCATGGATTTCAGAATCAGGGACACAATGTCTAATGACCTAATCGGCACAAATGCCGAAAAGGTTAGGCTCCTCCCAAAAATAGTATTTAATATCAGCAAAGAACTTATCCCCTTTTGTTTTTGGCCAATTAATGAGGATTCGTTCTGTTGCTAAATAGTTTGCGATGGGCGTAAACAAAGGGAGGGTGGTGGCAGCTAAAATGCTTTCATCGTGGAATTGATCAGGGGGTCATTATGTCATTCGTCATAAGACGAGTGATGATCGACTGCTACATTTTCCAATCCTGCCTTATCCTTGATTTCTAGGTCAAAGTTATGGAGCAGTAGGATCCAACGGATAGGGTGGGGTTTCTCATCTTTTTTTTGTTAGAAAATATTTAAGTGCTGAGTGGTCGTTATTTACATTGACATGTGACCCCAAAGGATAAGATCTAAATTTTTCTAGGGCAAATATAATGGCAAAAAGTTCTTTTTTAGTAACCATACAATTTTTTTGTGCATCATCAAGAGTTTTGCTAGCATAATAGCTCACAACGGGCTTCTTGTCAATTCTTTGCCCTAGAACGACCCTCACAGCAAAATCTGAGGCATCCATCATTAACTCACAGGGACTATTCCAATCAGGTCCCTACAAAATTGGTGCCTCGATAACTTCTTTATCCTCAAAAAACTCTCCAGGCATTTATCATTGAAATCAAATGGTTGGTCTTTAGTAAGAAGTTGACTTAAGGGCTTGGAGATTTGGAAGAAATTTTGTATGAATCTACGGTAGAAACCTACATGACCCAAAAAGGATTTGATGAGTTTTATAGTAGTGGGCAGTGGGAGCATAGATATAGCATATATTTTCGATTTATCTACCGCAATTCCTTGTTTGAAATAACATGGCCTAGGACAATACCTTCCCGGACCATGAAATGTATTTTTTCCCAACTATGGACCAGATTGACTTCACATTTTTGGAGAGTTCTTTCAAGGTTCTTGAGACAATGGTAAAAAGAATCTCCAAAAATAGAGAGGTCATCCATAAAGACTTCTAAGAATTTACCTACCAGGTCCAAAAATATTGCAAGCATACACCTTCGAAAAGTCACAGGTGCGTTGCAAAGACTAAAGGGCATTCTTCGAAAAGCAATGTTTCCGAAGGGGTAGGTGAAAGTTGTTTTGTCCTGGTCCTCAGGATGAACCGCTACCTGATTATAGTTGGAATAACCATCCAAAAAATAGAAAAAATCTCATCCGGCTAACTGTTCCAAGATTTGATCAATAAGGGGGAGCGGAAAATGGTCCTTCTTGGTGACAGTGTTTAATTTTCTGTAGTCAATACACATGCACGAAGAAGAGGTTGTTCGAGTGGCTATATTCTCCTCATTGTCATTGGTGACAACTATTAGTCCAGCCTTTTTATGCACTTCCTGTGTTGGACTAACCCAAGAGTTGTCAGAAATGGGGTGGATGATATTTGCATCAGCCACTTAGTAATCTCCTTTTTAACCACCTTCTGCATATTATGGTTCTAGCGCCTTTGTGATTGGCGGGGGATGCAGGAATCGTTCCCTAAATATATACGATGTGTACAGTAGGATGGATGAATACCCTTAAGATCAGAAAGGGTCCAGCCAATAGCTTTTCTATATTTACTCAAAACCTAGAGAAGTTTGTGTTTTTGTGCCGCAGTAAGTCTAGAATTTATAATCAATGGCAGGGTCTGATTTAGACCCAGTAAAACATATTTAAGGGAGTCGAGCAAAGGTTTTAATTCCAGTTGTGGGCCCAACTCCAAAAGAATTTCTACTTTTTGTGTTAGTGGCGAAGTGAGAGTGAAAGGATTAGTTGGAGTGTTAGCTGAATGTGTGGTTAGGGTGGAAGGGTGGGATGAAGTGGATTGTTTAGGAACCGTGTTAGTGGCAAAATAGGAACCTAAATGTGAAATCTACAAGGTTTCCTCCACTCTATTTTCCATTTCTTAATCTGAGTCATCAAAGAAATCTGGTTCCTGAAACCTCCTAGAAGCTTGGAAAATTTCTAGGGTTACAGATTCATCGCCACACATGATCTTCATTTTACCTGAATCAAGATCAATTTTTGTGCGGGCGGCGGCTAAGAATGGTCTTCCAAGAATTATAGGGGCAAACTTTAATGCTTCCAATACCTCTATGTCCAGGACTAAAAAGTCTACTACAAATAGATAATTTTTGACCTTGACAAGGACATCCTCAACAATTCCCCATGGCTTAATTGTAGATTGGTCTGCTAATTGAAGAGTAACCCAATAGGCTTTAATTCTACGATCTTAAATTCCTCAAAAGCAATTGTGGCGATAAGATTAATTTAGGCACCGAGACCCAACAAGGCATGATCAAAAGAGGTATCATTAATGATAACTTGAATCAGGGGGGCACGTAGATCTTTTCTCCTAAGAGGCAGTTGGCTCTCCACAACTGAGCTGACTATCTTGGGAAGGATCACCTTTCCTAAATTTTTGGGCTGCCATTTTGGGGCACACAAATCCTTTAGAAATTTTGCATAGGCAAGGTTGTATTTTATGGCATCTAGGAGAGGGATGTTAATTTCAACTTGCCCAAATAAATCCATGAGTTCCATATCAGTGGGATCGGATTTCTTCTTTTTCTTATTTTGTAAAGAATGGAGGCCTTGTGGAAATGGTGTAGGGTTTCCCCATTTTGCATTATTAGGTTTCTGAACAATGTAAGAGGAAGATGGGGAAGAGTTCATCTGTTTTTCTTTGAAATAAGTTTCTTTAATAGGCAGGGGGTCTTGAGTGGTTTTCCCATTCCTCAAAGTAACTGCATTTGTAGTCTAGTTATTTCTAGGATGAGGACGAGAAGCATGACTGTTATTGAAGCCTGGGGGATGCTGAGGTGCTGGTTGAATGGGTTGACTAGGATATCCACCTTGGAACTAATTTTGTTGATTATTCGGATTGGGCATTAGTTGGGAAGGTAAATTCCCAACAGGTTGATGATCAGGAGTAACCTTAACTTGGTGTTGCAAGTTGGTAATCATGCAGGTTACTTCTGTCATTTGTTTCGACATACCTTGTGGAGTTTTCATGACTTGAGTATTAATATCTTCCTAGGATGGTCCAGGATGATAAGCAGGTTGCCCATAATTGCAAAAATTATTTTCTTTACGAAATGGAATTGGGTTCGGGTTTTTCTAGGAGTGATTTTGGTTGGTCCTCCAGTTCTGATTGTAAGTGTTGGAAGCGTTTCAAAATTGCTCCTAGAGAGCATAAATATTTTTTGTGGTGGGATCAATAATATTTTGAATCATATAATCAAAATTCCCAGTCAATTCTTGTGGAAAATCAACTAGAAATTGCTGA
Organism: Thalassia testudinum; assembly: GCA_037157565.1. Taxonomy (NCBI): domain Eukaryota; kingdom Viridiplantae; phylum Streptophyta; class Magnoliopsida; order Alismatales; family Hydrocharitaceae; genus Thalassia; species Thalassia testudinum. Next base: position 61,956,337 of record JAZHRO010000014.1, read on the forward strand.
CCAGTAGGTGTGGCATAAATATTATGTAGATTTTCTCTTCAGAGAAGTTGTGGAGTGTTAGCGTGTGGAGAGTTAAAGTGTGGAGCATTAAGGTGAGGAGCTTATTTGTTTGTGAGCTTTTCTTCCAATTTTTTTTGGTAAATTTACATCTGATACAGTCGTTGATCTATCCTATGTAGATCATCTCGAGTGAATGGAATAGAGGTGGATTTGGAGTCAATTTCAATGACTCCATGTCTGGGGTTTTGAATTCTACCAAAAGTGTCCATTAAAATCATATTAATTGAGTTTTCACTCATTTCATCAAAGAGGAGATAGGTACTTTTGGCATCTTTATTAAGGAAATTTCCCCCACATGTGTCATCCACAAATCGCTTCAATCGATCTTCTAATCCTTGATAGAAGATCTGCACTAAACTGCCATTGTGGAATTTCATGGTGGGGATAACTTCTTAAAAGTTCTTGGAATCCTTCCCAGGCTTCATGGAGGGGTTCACCAATTTTTTGTTGAAAGGTCGTTATGGATCTTCTTAAAGTGTTAGCTCGGCCGATCAGAATTTTTTTGTTTAGAAAAGTGCTCTTTAATTGCGGCCAGGTGGTGATCGGGTGCCCAACCATTCTAAACCAATCTGAAGCTTTTTCTTTTAAAGAGAGGAGAAAATGTATCATCAACCACACGTCTTCCTGCACATTGCAGGAACGAGTGGTTTGAGCGAGGATAGTTAATTCCTCAAGATGACAAAAACGGTCCTCTCTTGGAAGACCATGGAAATGCTTGATCAGGTTCAGAATAGCTGGTTTGATCTCAAAATCCCCTTGTGGTTTGACCACTCCTGGTCTTTCTTCATAGTTGGAAGGATCATAGAAATCCATAAGAGGAACGATAGGAAGCTAGTGGGGTGGTGGGTTTTGCCCTTAGTTGGCTAGGTTCGTCATAGTCCTAGCCAAATTCCCTTGATTTTGTTGTAGCCGAACCAAACGATTGACCATAAAGGCAAAGGGGTTTGTATTATGAGTTTGGATTTGAGGGCCACTTAGCCCTACAAGAATTTTAGGTTGTTCCAGATGAGGGAGGTTAAGGATGGGGAAGTCAACTTGTGGGTCAGCTGACGGGTTACAAGAGAAAGCAGAATTTTTTTGTCGGTTTCCCAGGTTTTCCATATTTTTAGAAGAGGAAGGAGAAGAAAACATAGATTTTCTAGTGTGGGGAGAAAAATCTGATGGTCCCTCAAGGTGTGGTTTTTGGGACCTTCTCCCGTGCATGTACTTTTTCGGAAGAATTGGAGGGGACGAGAAAAGAGAGAGATGAGAGAAAGTGTGCAATTCAAACAACAAATTCTAGACCAAATTTAATTGTGACTCCCTAGGAATAACCTAAGACTTGGACTACCTAGGAAATAATTAATCACTAGTGAATACCGTTTTGTTAACAAATCTAGACAAGTTGTTTAAGGGGAGGTTTGGGCCCAAGAGTTTCCTAGGAAAATCCCAGGTGCTTGCATAAACCCACTCCAAGTCATTTGACATGGCCCCTCAGCCTGGACACCAGATATAGATGACAGAATTGGTATCAGCAAAAGAGAACTGAAGACCTAGATAGTAAGCCTAAGTTGATGAAACTGTAGGGGACAAGTTGCTACAGATTTTAGTTAGGTCTAGGATACTAAAGTGCACATAGAATGTGGAGGGAGTTGATTGGGTTATTGCCTTGTTGTTTCAATTTTTTGTGTGTGTGCAAGAATTGGAAAGTGGTTCCAACGGAAAGCAAGTGTTCACACAATTTTTTGTATTTCTATCTTTTAGGATTTGATTTAATTCAATGTGTTTTTGGGTTTCTCTTTTTAAATTTTCAAATAAGTTTGAAAATTGACAATCAATGGAAGAACAAGTTGTATTGGTGATGGTTAATTTACTTTAATTTGGGTCTCTAAAAAGAACGAAATAAACCCTAATCCAATTGTCTCTAAGATAGAAAATTACTACTAATGAATTATTTTTAGGCTTTCTGTATTAAGTAGTGGTCCAAACAAGTCAAACAACACCACTACTTTAAAGGAATTCAAACAAGGATTATACAAAATATTTTTTTAAGATTTTATCAAATTTATTGGATATTTATTTTGAATTTTTATTTATGCGGGTGTCAAAGTTCGAAAATGATACTTGTGAGTATTTTGGACATTCTATACCACCGTTGGCTTCCAAAAATTTTCATGAATTTATGTGATGTGTAGAATTTTACAAGGATTCTAGAAAGCTAAATATCAAGAAAACTAGCTAAGTAGAAAAAATCTAAAAATTCACAGTCTGTAATAAAAAAAAGTAAGAATAAAGGGTGTCACACCTATGCAGTCCATGAATTTTTAAAATTTAATTACGAATCTAATTACTCTGAAATTTGAAACAGGTGTTCCTAACGTGATTTTGAATCACTGGATAAAATTTTATGATTTTAAGAGGTCTGTGGTGTCAGGAACTGATTTTTCAATTCTGGATAGAAATCTAGAACAAAAAAATAGAACACCATCACTTGAATTAGAGTGGTGTTTAATGAAGCATACAAGCAAACAATGGATTTGAAATTTTACCACTCCACTTAATTAAGCTCTTTAAGGTTATGAAAGCCATGTTTAGTGTGTTGTTGGTAGTTTTTAGCGAATTATATCACTAGAAAAGGGAACCAACCTGAAAATCCGTGGGAAGACAAGATATTGCAATTTTCTCAGAATCCTGCTTTCTTCCTGCAATGCCTGCACACACAAAAGGAAAAGATAGAAGGGGATGAGATCCACTACAAGCACGAGAAAAGTGACAAATGCAAAGTTGTGCCTCCCGGCAACGATGCCAAACAGTGATAATGAAAATTACACAATCTTTAAGATTAGGGTTTTAAGTTGTCATAACGCGTAAATTTGTTTTGCTTTTAAAATTTATAAAACCTAGGTAGGGAAGTATCTAGGGTCCTCTGTTGTCAACGTTTTGTGCGGATTTAAAGCGTATTACGTTATAGTATAACCGACAAAATGTTTAAACAAATATAAAGAATTTTATTACTCGAACAACTAGAGTATCCGAGGTCGAACACGGGGAGCAATCTCAGTACTTTGTAAAACCAAAGAATACAACTGTTAAATGCAAATATAATTGATTCAAAGAGAGAATTTTAAAAAGGATTTGGAAAAAAAAGTAGAATTGGATGTCTGATTTGTGTATCAGACGTCTTAAATGTGATCTCTCTTCGTGGCTCTTCTCCTACCTTTGCTTCTGTATCTTTCCTTCTTTCTCCTGCCTTGCCTTTCTTCTTCTTCTTCTTTTTCTTCTGATCTCTTTGCAGTCTTCCCTTGTCTTCTTCTTCGTTCTTCTCTCTTCTGCCCTGTCTTCCCTCTTCTTCTTCTCTGCGAAGACTTCTCCTTTCACTGCTACATAGCCTCTTCTTTCTTCTCTTCCTGTTCTGCAACCGTTAAGTGTTCGCTGCCTTGGTCAGTTCTTCCTTCCTGCACACACCACACAGTAGCAAAAACCTACCCCCATCCCTCTACCCAAGCGTCTCTCTCTCTCAAGCAATTCACTCACGGACGCTCTCCCAGAGCCACACGGGTAGTCGGGTCGGGTTCGCACCCGGGACCAGGCGCACCGGCAAGTGGTGATGCGCGAGGAGTGCGTAGGTCTAGGTCGGGTCGGATCCGCCAGATCCGCGAGGTCAAGTCGCGGACGAGGTGTGTGTGAGGGCAGTGAGGGACCTCACCCCTGTGCTTACGGAGGCACTAAGACGAAAACACAAAAAAACTTATATGGTACCTGAGTGTTGCAATCCCACGATGTGGGACTATCTGGTCTCGCCTTCACGCGCGCCCGCAGAGTTTTGTCGCTCGATTGCCCAAGCTGTTGACTCCACAGTGCTACTGGCTAGCCTTGGTTGCTTCGCGACACTTGTGAGAGTCTGCTGCACCTGCCGCCTAAGAAGCCTGACGCCTACTGCTGCTCCAAGCTCCCTGCTACTTCGGCTGTTAATGGCGGCTGGGGCGTACACCTGACATCCAACAGAACGGCCTATTGGCCCAATCAGAATAGCTGGAAACCTTTGCCGTAGCATGGCGAAAGCGGTGGGTGATGCTGCAGGTTGCCGGTCGGCCTGGGCGTGCATGCCTAGGTCAACCTGTGGCCGGAGATGGTGGGTTGGTCGGGGGGTGCTTGTGGAGGTCTGGAGTGGTAGTGATGGGGTGGAATGGGTTCCTGGTGGTGAGGCGAAGCTCACGTGGTGGTTGGCGAGCCATGTGGAGTGCCAGAGTGGTGTGGGCAGCTCGCCGGAGTGCGGTCGGAGGTGAGGAAGATGGAGGCGGTTAGGTACTGTCAAGAGGTAATCAAGTAAAATAGGTGGGGGAAAAGAGAGAGGAGAGGATGGAGAATGTATCTGGGGTTGTCTGGAAGGAAGGGAGGTGGCGGAGAGGATGGCTCCTAACTGCCGTCGTCGGGGAAGAAAGACCCTGAGGGAGGAAGCGGCGACGAAGATGAGGTCAGAAGCGCGCGCGGGGTACAGCGCGACGCGGGAGGAAGCGGTGGAGAGGACTCTACTGCTGGTATGGCAGCAGAGTGACGAGAAGGAGGGGAGGAGGTCACCGGAGCTTGTTGGTCGTTTGGCCGGAGATGGGAGAGAGAGGAATTTGGAAGGGATCTGCATCAAAATCAAGCTTTCCTTCTGCGGCAGGGTCTGGGGTGTCTTTTATAGGTGCTAGCCGCACCTACCAGCACGTGGAGACTGCGCAATCAACGCAGCCGGCTCGCCGGATATGGAAGGAAGGTGGATACCCAAATCTCTCATGCGTTCGCACGAGAGATTGGGTTCACACCAGCGATTGTAATTGGCTTTAAAAGGAAGGGAATTCCTCGGAGAATCCCCCTTCCATTTCTGGGAGAGAATCTCTGAGGAATTAGAGAGCAATCTCTCTTGAAACTTCGTCCGAGCTCGGTTCTACCCTAGCAAAGGCGGCAGGACCGGTTTGCAAAGGTGGCGAAGAACCTAGGGGGCTGTCTGCAAAGGTATTCAAAAGATAGGAACCAATTTCTGATTTAGGTGTACTAAATTGCAAAGTAGGTCAAGATGACCTCTCCTTAGGTCCAAATTTTGGTACAAACCTAATTTGGACCTAAAGAATCCAATGGTGAAGTTGGATTGTAGTTTTTACCTCATTTGGCTGGACATTTTGCGTAAAAACCCAAATTAGGTTAATTGAAGATCTAAGACCCTAATCTAGGTCAAACTAGGTTCCAAAGGCCAAATTAAGTGTTCTAAACCCTAGAGGATGTTTTTCTATGATTTTTAGAGGGTTTACTTGATTTTTATTCTGACCGGAACCTTGTTAATTTAAGCGGGTCTGTTTTAGGGTTACCAAGTGTCATTTAGTTCTTAGATTGCACATAAACCCATTTCTGATTAACTCAACCCACTTTTTATCTTATTTGGACCATTTGACCTATGTTTTGCTTTTGAGAAATAGCGTTTATGTACTGCAATGGTAAAATTGCAGTTTTAACCTTTATTTCATGTTTTCTTCTCAAAGCACTTGTTCCTTCAGTTAAGACTTCTTCCAAGTTATGTAGGAGCTTTTATCTTCTTTATTGGGTTAAAATGAGCTAGTTATGGCTCATGATGAGGCTCTCATCATACCCCCATGAGTAGCTTTTGCTAGTCCCTTAGCAAAATTTCAAAGTTTTAACTTCCGTTCTAGACCCTGAATGTCTATCAACAATGATAAGTGCTTCTCCTTTTCTTTTGTGATTAGGTGGGAATGCCGACAATAGGCCTAGAGGTACTCAAGTACCAACCAAAATCCGGACTTGTTCCGCTTTAGCCTCAATCTTCCGCAAAGGTTTCTACGGCCCACAGAAACTAACCTAGGGTTTGTTGGACTCCGCAGTTAAAGCACTCGTGCTTGAGACATTTTTAGCCTAAGTTCAGTTTGCAGTGCGTTTTTTGTAAGAGAGAGATAGAAGATTTATTTGTTTGGAGAGCTTTTCTCTCTCTTTTCTTTTTATTTCTAGCTTCGGATTAGCTTCTCAACACGGTCTGTATCGGATTCCTCGTCCCCATCATCAATCCTCAAGGGTCCCTAGCTTTCGAGATTTCGAGATAATCCCGCCCATGGCAACCCCCGGAACCCTGGCTTTCGAGATTTTGAGATAATCCCGCCCATGGCGTTCTGTGGCCGAATCCAGACCCTGGCGATCAACATTTTGTGATAATGCCGCCCATGGTATCTAAACCAGCAGAGTGCTTACATGCCCCCGGTAGGATATTTAAATATCCTAAGAGATAAGCACCGAGGAGACGATATGTTGTTACGCATCTTTGAGGGGAATTTCCTGCCTCTCTACGCTGGGAACTTGTCCAAATCAATTTGTGCTGATTGGCCACTCCTAATCTAGGTGACTTTTTCATAACATTAAACGCTTTTCGCATGATTTGGATGTTTATGCGCACTGAACCAGACTGTGTGTGAATTTGGGTGCTTAGGTTACCGAATCCCGCAAACCGAAGGTCAATTAACGAGGCCTAATACTTCCTAAGCCTTAAACCTAATACTTAAGCTTCGCATTTTCCTCAACCTCTTGAGGATTTTCCAGATTTTAACAGATACGTGAATTTTTAAGCTAAAGGTACTAGCCCAAAAGCCTAAGACCAGCGTTCCCACTAATCTCTTGTTATATCTCTGTAGCACTTTTCTTTTCTTTTTCTTGATTCGGTCTAGAACTTCAGTTAACCCCTTAATCTTTTACTAATGACTATTTCTTTTCATTTTTATTTTGTGCTCCTTTTTGTCATTTTTCTTTCTTTTCCTCCTCTCATTTGTATGACCCTGAATTGTTCCTCCCCTCTCTTAAGTCTCTTTTTTTTTTTTTATGTGAAACCCTTTCTTGATATGAATTTTCTGACATTTTGCACTTTCATACCCCCCCATGCCTAAGATTTGCAATGTCCCCATTATAAATTAGGTGGGTTCGAATTCAGCTTAGTTCATGTATTAGGACAGGTGTGTGGTGAGTGAATGGGTCGAAGTGACTTGTTGCGAACGATTTCTAATCTCGGGTAGGTATACCTGAGGTGAAGTCGGCTGTTCTAATGGATGAACCCTAAAGTGCAATATGAGTTCCGCATAGAGATGTCAGAAATGGTTTCGGGTTTTTCAAAGAATGACGAGTTGCCTCCCGTTAAGCGCTGAGTTTTACGCCATCGGCTGGGCCCAATGAGCTCAAGAGGAATGGAGGGTAAAGGATGACTCAGCCAAATCTATATCGGTCATGTCAATGAACGGCTTAAGTCTCTGACCATTCACGACAAAGGGTTTAGAATCGTGGCTGAGTGGGCTGATTTCAATGGCTCCATTTCCGAGGATTTGTCGGACTAGGTAGGGTCCGACCCACTTGGATCTTAGCTTTCCTGGGAATAATTTGAGTCGGGCATCAAAGAGTAAAACTTTTTGACCAGGATGAAAGACCTTTCTAGAAATGTGTTTGTCGTGAAAAGCTTTAACCCGTTCTTTGTAAATTCGCGAGTTCTCATATGCGTCATGGCGTAATTCATCGATCTTGCTCATTTGAAGTCTTCTGTGGGTTCCAGCCTTAGAAAGGTCGAGATTACAGGTCCGTACTGCCCAATAGGCTTTATGCTCCAATTCGACGGGGAGGTGACATGCCTTCCCGTACACTAGTATGAAGGGAGACATTCCTAATTGGGTCTTGTGGGCGATCCTATAGGCCCACAATGCTTCCGGAAGCCGAGAAGACCAATCTTTTCTATCAGGTCGAACGGTAACCTGAAGGATCTTCTTGATCTCTCGGTTAGATAGCTCAGCTAGACCATTAGTTTGGGGGTGGTAAGGAGTAGAGATTCGGTGTGACACCCCATATTTGGTCATCAGTGACCTGAACTGAGCATTTGTAAAATGGGTCCCTCCGTCGGAAATTATAGCACGTGGAATCCCGAACCTTGAGAAAATGTTTTGGTGGAGGAATTTTATAACGACTTTATGATTGTTGGTTCGGGTCGGAATGGCTTCTATCCACTTGGAAACATAGTCAACTACGAGTAAGATGTATTCGAAGCCATCCGAGGTTGGAAAGGGTCCCATGAAATCAATCCCCCAAATATAAAAAATTTCGCATACCAAGATCGGCTGTAGAGGCATCATGTCTCTATGGCTCATGTTGCCCAGAGTCTGGCAACGGGAACATGCCTTACAGTGATCGTATGCATCCTTGAAAATTGTGGGCCAGTAGAAGCCACACTGGAGGACTTTCGATGCGGTTTTATGTCCAAAAAAATGTCCACCGCATGCCTGGTCATGGCAGAATGAGAGTATGTCTTTGATTTCCACTTCCGTGACGCACCGTCGGATTATCCGATCAGCACCAATGCGGAAAAGATACGGGTCTTCCCATAGGTAATACTTGGCATCGGAACGCAATTTATCCTTTTTGGCCTTCGACCAATCGGGCGGAATCTGATGTGATGCCAGGCAATTAACTATATAGGCGAACCATGGAAGACTTGTACTGATAGTCAGGAGGTGCTCATCAGGGAAATGTTCTGTAATAGGTCCGGAAGGATCATTAATTTCAGAAGGAAGGCGGGACAAGTGATCAGCTACCACATTGTGCTTTCCCGCCTTGTCGCGAATCTCGAGGTCAAATTCTTGCAACAGCAAGATCCAGCAGATTAGTCGAGGTTTCGCGTCCTTCTTGGCAAGGAGATGCCTTACAGCTATGTGATCCGAGTATATGATAATACGGGAACCCAGAAGGTATGATCTGAATTTTTCCAGGGCAAATACTACGGCTAGCAGCTCTTTCTCAGTAACCGTATAGTTACGCTGAGCCTCATCCAGTGTTTTGCTGGCGTAGTAAATGACCACAGGTTTCCCGTCAATTTTCTGCCCCAAAATCGCTCCTACAGCGAAGTCAGATGCATCGCACATGATCTCAAAGGGTTGAGACCAATCAGGGGACTATAGGATTGGGGCTTGGGTGACTCGGTCATGTAGGATCTCAAATGCTTGAGTGCATTCCTTGGAAATTTCGAAAGGCACATCCTTGGAGAGAAGATTGGTCAGGGGTGCACAATTTTGGAGAAATCAGGGATGAATCGACGGCAGAAATCGACGTGCCCCAAAAATGATCAGATGTCCTTAATCGAGCTAGGCATAGGGAGCTTGGAAATCAGGTTAACCTTAGCTCGATCCACTTGGATGCCTTTCTCTGAGATTAAATGTCCCAGGATAATTCCCTCAGGCACCATGAAATGGCGCTTTTCCCAGGAAAGAACCAAATTCACCTTGATGCACCGCCTGAGTATATGGACCAAGTGTTGGAGGCAATCGTCAAATGATTATCCAAAAACTGAAAAGTTATCCATGAAGACTTCCAGATAATCACCTACCATATCTGAGAATATGGCAAGCATGCACCACTGAAAAGTTGCAGGTGCATTGTAGAGACCGAACGGCATCCTTCGGAACGCGTACGTCCCGAAGGGGCAGGTGAATGTGGTCTTTTCTTGGTCCTCTGGATGGATTGCCACCTGATTGTAACCGGAGTACCCATCAAGAAAGCAGAAGAATCTATTTCCCGCTAGTTTCTCGAGGATCTGATCAATAAACGGTAGTGGGGAATGATCCTTCTTCATGGAGGAATTTAGTCTTCTGTAATCAATGCAAACTCTCCACGAATTAGCTATTCGGGTAGGAATGACTTCTCCAGTTTCAGTTGTGATGATGGTAAGTCCTGCCTTCTTAGGCACCACTTGTATTGGACTCACCCAACAACTGTCAGAGATCGGGTAGATGATCCCTGCATCTAACCACTTAATGATCTCCTTTTTCACGACCTCCTGTAGGTTAGGATTTAGGCGTCTTTGCATTTCTCTTGAAGGTCGTGAGCCTTCTTCTGTGTAGATTCGATGTGTGCAGTATGAAGGGCTTATACCAGCCAAATCATCTAGAGTCCATCCAATGGCTCTACGATGTTGCTGGAGAACAGAAATCAAGCGGAGTTCCTGGTCAGGTGTGAGTCGAGAATTGATAATCACAGGAAACGTCTGATTTGAATCCAAAAAGACGTATTTTAGATGTTCGGGAAGGGGCTTGAGTTCCATGACAGGATTGTCAGCAGCAGCGGGTAGTTCGGGGTTTGTATCGGGAGCAATGGTAGGAGTCATAGGTGTGCCTAGATCATGTCCGCACTCCTCTGTTAGTGGTTTTTGATTCTCTAGTGGTTGATCAGGAATAATCAGGTTGTCCTCTATATGCAGTTCATCAACCACGGCTTCGACATCACAAATTTCCTCCATAACCCCGCAATTAATCCCTTGATGGGCCTTGAAAATGTCAATCTTCAGATTTTGATTCCCAAATATTAATTCTATCTGGCCCTCTTCGCAGTTTATATTGGCCCTAGCAGTGGCCAAAAAGGGTCTCCCTAATATGATTGGTGTGTCCGTTGGGTTCTTAGGTGCATCCATGTCCAGTACTATGAAGTCCACTGGGAAATAAAAATCTCGTACCCTAACAATGACATCCTCGAGTATTCCTTTGGGTGACTTGATGGATCGATCGGCTAACTGCAATGTCACCTCAGTGGGTTTAAGTTCAGATTCTTCAAGGTGGTCAAGGAGGGATGTAGGTATTAAATTTATGGAGGCACCTAGGTCTAGTAGGGCTCTATCAAGTTGGGTTTCACCAATTTTACAAGAAATCAAGGGAGTTCCTGGGTCTTTAGCCTTGGGTGGGAGTTTGCTCAAGATGACAGAGCTGGCTTGCTCTGATAGTACGATTGGGTTCCCATCCTTGGTTCGCGGCTTACGTTTAGGTGTACATATGTCTTTCAAGAATCTTGCGTAAGTCGGTATGTGGCAAATTGCATCCATCAACGGGATGTTTATCTGGACCTGTTCAAAGAGCTTGACCAGATCCTCCTCAGGAGCCACAGGTTTGGTTGTCCTTTTTCCTTTGGTCAAGGCCTCAGGAAATGGGATCCTAGCTGGTTCCTCTAGGATAGGTCCTGGTTCTTGATCTGGGACAGTAGTATCTTGGATGACTACCCTAGGGTCTTGGCGATTATTAGTCTTGGAGTGGTTCGGATAATGTGGGTCTTGTGTTGTTTTACCACTACGTGTTGTTACAGAGTTTAATCCGGCCTGACCTTGGTTTGGGTTAGGTAGGAGGGGTGGCTGCTGCTGCAATCCTGCATAAGATGTTGAAGCCTCCATCCCGTCTGGTGATGGAGTAGCAGGGGCCTGATAAATCAAATGTGCGTGGCCTGGATTCGGATTCATAATGCGCCTCTGGGTCGGCACGTTATTTGGGTTGGGCAGAGGTTGCAAAGGAAGGGTGCCAGGTTGGCGGGAATTTGCCATCTGGGCCAGTTGGTTGCGAACCTCTGTGATCTCGTCCTTGTGCTGCTTTTGCATTGCCGCATTCTTCTTTTGAATGTCAGCCAGTGTTTGAAGGATAAGAGTCAGTTGATCCTGATTTTGCCTGGATTGGTAGGTGGGATTGGGCCGAGGCTGAGGTGGCTGATATGGACGAGGAGGTTGTGGACGGGGTTGATATGGTGGTTTTTGATAATTTCCCATCCACTGAATGTTAGGATGATTTCGCCATCCAGGGTTCTAGGTATTGGAGTATGGGTCATTCTGGATGGCGTTGAGGTCCTCGCAGTTCTGAGGAACCTCAGTAAAGTTAGAATATGAGGGTTCAGAGTTCCCCCAACTCGAGTAGAAGGGATCGGAGGTCACTCCGGTTCGAGAGGTAGACGGGGGTGGATATGGGTCCATCCCCTTAGCAGGTTGGTGATAGATGTTTTGCACTATTTCCCTTGCCAGAGGAGGTCGTGCAAAAGAGTTTTTTGCAGAGGTGGCTTGATGCAAATGTCGAGTTAGCTCGTCCACCTTCTTTTCTATGATAGAGACCTTGTCCAACCGACTGGCCATCAGTTCCAGGTCGACAGAAGTGGACAGGTCCTGCGTCTCATGTGTCCCTCATAGATTCGTTGATGCGCGGGCATTCGTCCTATCGAATAAGCCCAAGGAGTCATTGTTTATGGAGTTCTCGCACATGTTTTCGAGAATCTCCCACACCGTGTCCTTATGTTGGCCCATGATGTTTCCTCCACATGTTGCATTGACGAATAGACGTATATCCTCACGGAGTCCCTGGTAAAAAGACTGGACTTGTTCCCACTTGGGAACTCCGTGATGGGGGCACTTTCGCATGAGATCTAGGAATCGATCCCAAGCTTCGTGAAGAGGTTCTCCCGGTTGTTGAGTGAAATGAGTGATCTGGTGGAGCAAGGCATTCGTCCGGCCAATAGGGAAGAATTTTTTCAAAAATTCGGACTGTAATTCCTCCCATGTGTTGATCGGGTGGGTCTGAGTTTGATACCAGTGTGCGGCCTTGTCAAAGAGGGAGAACGAAAACATTTTCATGAGTAGGATATCCCGATTTTGTACATCTGACCCGAAGGTCTGGGCTAGATGTTTGAGTTGTTTAATGTGTTGGAGTGGATCCTCAGAGTTAAGCCCATGGAACTTCGATATGGCATGAATCATATTGGGCTTCAGTTCAGAGTCAGGTCCTCCAATTGGGATTCGTACTCTGGGTTCGATTGCCACCGCAGCGGGATTATAGTGATCTCGCATCATAGGTTGCTGCGGTGGGTTTACAAAGTTCTGAAAGAGATCGTTCAAGCATTGAAGTTGGTGTTCAAGGTTATTCTCCTCTTCAATGGGTTGTGCCATAATGGGAGAAGAAGGAGAATCAGGGTCTGAATCAGATGAAAGATTTATGTGGTGGGGTTGCTGCACAAACAAGGGCATCGAGGCTTGGCCTCGACGAGAATGAATTTCTAAAGGAGGTCTTAAAGGTGGTCTTAAGGACCTCCTACCGAACATGCACCGAAAGATGTGATGAGATTAGAAGACCCAATCAAGACACCCAAGAATTGTTGGATGACTGTGGAGGTTCGGGGCAGATGGACCCCTGGATCAGAAGATCGTCCACCTGAGAAATACCTGGGCAGCCAGAGAGGGAGAGTCCCGCAAAGACCCCTACACGGTAGAGCGTCCCCACGGGTTACTGGGTTTCCCCCACCCGACCTCTCTTGTCACTGCGGTTCCAGGTAGACCAGAATGGGGATCTTGACCTCTTAAGTCTACCTTTTTTTATTTTAAGATCAAGGTGCTTAATGTTCCACTTGAACTTTTAAGTATTTTGAGTGCAAAAGTGACCTAATATTAAGGTTGGTTGACCCAAGGGATCAACTTCACCTCTTGTTCCTTTGAGAGCTTTTAGGTCCTTCCTTCTATGGTTCAAATGGATTATCAGCCTTATTTGCTTAGGGTTCCTCTTGTATAAATCATTTCAAACACGGTTTAGGCACACCTCTTTTTGGAAAGTTTGTTTCTTTGTTTTAGAGAAGATGTCTCTCTAAAAACCCTAGCTTTGCAATCCCTAACTTGGCTCTAGTGGGTCCAATTTAGTTGCCTTAGAAATTAGCACCTAGGGCTCAATCAAGAAAGTTTTAGCCCTAGTTGCCTTAGTTGGATGAACAGACAAAATAATGTTGAAATGAAAATCAGGCAACTTGATGAGTTACTAAATATGAAACAGGTAGCCCTAAGTTGATTTCTCTCTTTTTTTTTTTCTTTTTTTAGATGGTGAGAGGGTTAAGAGAGAGGGCTTATGGAGATTACCTGTTCCTTGGAGAGTCTGTTGTGCAGTTGCTATTCTTTCCTTTTTGTTTTGCTTTCCCTACTTGAACACAACAAAACAGAGAAGTTAAGTCAGATATTAGATGGAAAAGTTGTACTGAAAAGCTTTAAAAGTGCCCGTTGCTCCCCGGCAACGGCGCCAAAAATGTTGTCAACGTTTTGTGCGGATTTAAAGCATATTACGTTATAGTATAACCGACAAAATGTTTAAACAAATATAAAGAATTTTATTACTTGAACAACTAGAGTATCCGAGGTTGAACACGGGGAGCAATCTCAGTACTTTGTAAAACCAAAGAATACAACTGTTAAATGCAAATATAATTGATTCAAAGAGAGGATTTTAAAAAGGATTTGGAAAAAAAAGTAGAATTGGACGTATGATTTGTGTATCGGACGTCTTAAATGTGATCTCTCTTCGTGGCTCTTCTCCTATCTTTGCTTCTGTATCTTTCCTTCTTTCTCCTGCCTTGCCTTTCTTCTTCTTCTTCTTTTTCTTCTGATCTCTTTGCAGTCTTCCCTTGTCTTCTTCTTCGTTCTTCTCTCTCTTCTGCCTTGTCTTCCTTCTTCTCTGTGAAGACTTCTTTCACTGCTGCACAGCCTCTTCTTTCTTCTCTTCCTGTTCTGCAGCCGTTAAGTGTTCGCTGCCTTGGTCAGTTCTTCCTTCCTGCACACACCACACAGTAGCAAAAACCTACCCCCATCCCTCTACCCAAGCGTCTCTCTCTCTCAAGCAATTCACTCACGGACACTCTCCCAGAGCCACACGGGTAGTCGGGTTCGCACTCGAGACCAGGTGCACCGGCAAGTGGTGATGCGCGAGGAGTGCGTAGGTCTAGGTCGGGTCGGATCCGCCAGATCCGCGAGGTCAAGCCGCAGATGAGGCATGTGTGAGGGCAGTGAGGGACCTCACCCCTATGCTTATGGAGGCACTAAGACGAAAACACAAAAAAAACTTATATGGTACCTGAGTGTTGCAATCCCACGATGTGGGAGTATCTGGTCTCGCCTTCACGCGCGCCCGTAGAGTTTTGTCGCTCGATTGCCCAAGTTGTTGACTCCTCTGCGCTACTGGCTGGCCTCGGTTGCTTCTCGACACTTGCGAGAGTCTGCTGCACCTGCCGCCTGGGAAGCCTGACGCCTGCTGCTGCTCCAAGCTCCCTACTACTTCGGCTGTTAATGGCAGCAGGGGCGTACACCTGACATCCAACAAAATGGCCTATTGGCCCAATCAGAATAGCTGGAAACCTTCGCCGTAGCACGGCGAAGGCGGTGGGTGATGCTGTTGGTTGCCGGTCGGCCTAGGCGTGCGTGCCTAGGTCAACTTGTGGCCGGAGATGGTGGGTTGGTCGGGTGGTGCTTGTGGATGTCTGGAGTGGCAGTGATGGGGTGGAATGGGTTCCTGGTGGTGAGGCGAAGCTCACGAGGTGGTTGGCGAGCCGTGTGGAGTGGTAGAGTGGTGTGGGCGGCTCGCCGGAGTGCGGTCGAAGGCGAGGAAGATGGAGGCGGTTAGGTACTGTCAAGGGGTAACCAAGTAAAATAGTTGGGGGAAAAGAGAGAGGAGAGGATGGAGAATGTATCTGGGGTTGTCTGGAAGGAAGGGAGGCGACGGAGAGGACGGCTCGTAACTGCCGTCGTCGGGGAAGAAAGACCCTGAGGGAGGAAGCGGCGACGAAGATGAGGTCAGAAGCGTGCGCGCGGGGTACAGCGAGATGCGGGAGGAAGCGGCAGAGAGGACTCTGCTGCTGGTATGGCAGCAGAGCGACGAGAAGGAGGGGAGGAGGTCGCCGGAGCTTGTGGGTCATTTGGCCGGAGATGGGAGAGAGAGGAATTTGGAAGGAATCTCCGTCAAAATCAAGCTTTCCTTCCGCGGCAGGGTCTGGGGTGTCTTTCATAGGTGCTGGCCACACCTACCAGCGCGTGGAGACCGCGCAATCAACGCTGCTGGCTCGTCGGATATGGAAGGAAGGTGGATACCCAAATCTCTCGTGCGTTCGCACGAGAGATTGGTTTCACACCAGCGATTGTAATTAGCTTTAGAAGGAAGGGAATTCCTCAGAGAATCCCCCTTCCATTTTTGGGAGAGAATATCTGAGGAATTAGAGAGCAATCTCTCTTGAAACTTTGCCGGAGCTCAGTTCTGCGCTAGCAATGGCGGCAGGACCGGTTTGCAAAGGAGGCGAAGAACCTAGGGGGCTCTCTGCAAAGGTATTCAAAAGATAGGGACCAATTTGTGATTTGGGTGTACTAAATTGCAAAGTAGGTCAAGATGACCTCTCCTTAGGTCCAAATTTTGGTACAAACCAAATTTGGACCTAAGGAATCCAATGGTGAAGTTGGATTTTAGTTTTGACCTCGTTTGACTGGATAGTTTGCGTAAAAACCCAAATTAGGTTAATTGAAGATCTAGGACCCTAATCTAGGTCAAACTAGTTTCCAAAGGCCAAATTAAGTGTTCTAAGCCCTAGAGGATGTTTTTATATGATTTTTAGAGGGTTTACTTGATTTTTATTCTGACCGGAACCTTTTTAATTTAAGCGGGTCTGTTTTAGGGTTACCAAGTGTCATTTAGTTCTTAGGTTGCATATAAACCCATTTCTGATTAACTCAACCCACTTTTTATCTTATTTGGACAATTTGACCTATGTTTTGCTTATGAGAAATCCTGTTTATGTACTGCAATGGTAAAATTGCAGTTTTAACCTTTATTTCATGTTTTCTTCTCAGAGCACTTGTTCCTTCAGTTAAGCCTTCTTCTAGGTTATGTAGGTGCCTTTATCTTCTTTATTGGGTCAAAATGAGCTAGTTATGGCTCATGATGAGGCTCTCATCATCCTCCAAGGAGGAAACCTTTTGATAAATCAATCTCTTTCTTGGAAATATGAAAATCACCTTTCCCTTTGGTCTTTTCAAATATATATTTTTTTAGGCTTTTGAAATAAAGGGGCAATCGCAAGATGGTGGTAGAAGAAGAGTAAACCTAATTTAGCTACTAAGTGACAAGAAAGACCTCTTTTCAAGCTCACCCTAGGTGCATGAAGGCCTAGGATAATTGAGAAGAGGGAGTGAAAGTGCTAAAGGAAAACCAAGGTAAAGAAGATTCACCAAGTAGAAAAGGCAACTTAAGATTAAGCAGATTTCTGCTTTACAAAAGTAGAGGAAAGATTCTACTACAAAAAGTAAAACTACAAAAATTAAAGCACAAATCTTGGACGATGATGGTGAAGAGGGAATGCTCCTTGCTCCGACTATGGTTGCTCCTATAGTTAAAAAGGGCCCTCCTTCTCTTTTTCTTGAACCAAAGATAGTCTCCTCCTAGCAAGCCCTTGAAGGGCGTGCCTTCTCCTTCATAGAGTGGGTTGCTCCAACTCCAAGAATTCCTCCTGAAGGTGGCATGGCCCACCTCTGATTCCTCCTCCAAGGGTGGTAGTGTACCACCCTTAAATCCTCCACTTCGTAGGGTAGTCGTGTACCCTACGTTGTCCTCCAATGCCTGGCTTCCTTCCTTGGCTGGAATGGGCACAGGAGACAAGAGAAGAGGGGAAGGCACCAAGGGGACAAAGTATCCCCTTAATCTTCTTCTTCTGTTGACCTTTTATGTTGGTGGAAATATGGGTAGAAAAAATTGTAGCCATGGGTGAGTTTTAATGGTGGTGGTAGGGGGTTAAGGGTAGTCAATGGATGGAGGGTTAGGATGGCTTGTTGGAGGTAGTTAAGGGATCCTACGGTTGATAATTGTTGGCACCAACCTTAGGAGAGGACTAGGGTTAGGATTTAAGGTGGTAGAGTTAGGTGGTCTGTAGGTTAACATAGGGTTAGGATGGTGTTGTTGGGTGGTGGTTATGTGATGGAGGGTATATGTAGGGTGGTGCCAAGGAGGAGGGATGCTTGATGTGGTAGTTGTGGTGGACTTAAGGGAGTTGGCACCACTTTAGGTGGGTTAAGGGGGGGTTAGGTGGCATCACGAGATGGAGGGTCAGGATACGCTAGGGGGTAATATGTAGGGTGCAGATGGGAGGAGGTGTTGGCGCCAAATGAAGGAATGTAGGGAGTGATTTTTGGCTCCAAGTAGGGTAGGGTTTAGGGTAGTTATGGGGGGTTAGGCTTGGCACTAATGGAAGGCTTCTAGAAGGGGTTAGGTGCAGGGTTTAGATGGGGATAAAGGGAGAGGTGTAGGGCTAGGATAAGGCTTGTGTTGGCACCAAAAGGAAGGGGTGGCTATGGCATTTTTGCGCTGAATTGAAGGGGCATTTAGGTTGGTAGTTATGGTGGGTTGGCTCCAACAGGGGTTGGGTTAGGTTAGAGTTGGTTAGGGTTAAGGAGAAGTGGATGGCTACGACGGATTTTGGTGGAGTAGAGTTTAGCTAAGCTAGCTAAGCTAGTAGAGTGGAGCTGGAGGAGCTAGGGTTTCATGGAGGAGAACTGAGGAAGAGTATTCTGGAGTTGGTATCAGGTAGTCTCTAGCTGGGGCTATTGAGGTACCTTCAAGGGGAGATGAACTACTGAGCTTAGCTACTTAGTTCTTATGCAAGTAGCCAAGCTTGGGTAGTTGAGCTTAGTTGAGCAGGCCTTAACCTAGATGGAGTTAGGTTGAGCTAGAACTGCCTCGAATGAGAACTCTAGAGCTAGCTAAGCTACTAGTTGACAGGTAGTAGCTTAGCTAGCTTAGAGTTAAGCTACTATGAACAGATTGGAGCTGAGCTTGAGTTAAGGTGAGCTGAGCTTGAGTTGAGGTGGGCTCAAGTCAACTTAGTTGAGATAGCTAGAGCTCTTAGTGAACTTATTGGAGCTGAGATGAGCTAGACTCAACTAAGTTGAGCTGGATCTGAGCAGACTTGAGCTAGGGTGAGCTAAGATGAGCTCTCTTAGAATACCATTCAGCTATGGTGAGCTGAATGGAGCTGAATGGAGCTAACCATAGTCCAAGGGAGCTGGTATCCAACCACGATGAGCTGCAATTAGCTGTGTCCTAGCCTGATTGAGCTTCCTCTTCAACAGTTTCCTTCTCGATTGCTAGGGTTCTACGGATTTCAATCTTTGCTTATCCCTAACACTCCAAGAAACACATCAGAAACAACATAACATATTCAATGCATGCCTAACCTATTTTATGTCTAAATGCAACCCAAAAAACCCATTTGCGGAGCAAAATCCTAGGATCTAGGTTTGTTTGAATGTATAAGAATGATGATAAATTGTGTTTATCAGCCATCATTGTGAATGTGTCTTTATAAAAAAACTTACAAAAATGATATAGTTGTGGATGTAGAATCAACGTAGCCTCCCCATGTTTGACCCAGGGCTCAACTCGAGCTTCGGTAAAAATTTATTTCATATTTGATTTTCTTGTAATTGCACTACAATGACAGGGTTTCCAAACTCAATTCTTTTAACTATGAAATTCCAACTTATCTGTTCTGTATGTGCATCCCCCACGCCCACCCATTAGATTTTCATTCTGCCACCTAATAACTGAAACTCAAATCAACGTAGGTGCTTTTATAATCCTTACGATAGACCTGATTGTTTGATTTTCATTTCACCTCACCTTACCCACCAATATAAATTTAAAAAGGAAAACTCTTCTGTTCTTGTGGGATTAAATTAAAAGACACACTTAACAACAACAAATTCACATCCCGAGGTGCACAATCACTTTGATTATACCACTTTACCCTGGATCTAACCCGCCGACCCAGTACACTTTACTCAATACAGAAATAAGTGAGTAGAAATTTGATTAGGTTAAACATTTTTGTGTGCCATAACCAAGGGGTGCAATACGATAATTGCTTGAACTATTTGGGTCACACCATTCAATTTAAAGTTGGTCCATCAAGTAGCTTGCCACTTAGGGTTCAATTTTTAGCTACTAACCAGGCACTCAACATTATTCTGATTTTTAAAGGAATATACCATCACCGGTGCCTTCAAAACTTGGATTGTTCTATTGAACTTGATTGAACGAACCTAAAGATTAAACCCTATAAGCTACTAAACAATGTTAAATCCTAAAACACACATCAACAAATAACCTTACTTGAAAACCTTCGTTGTGCACACACACACATTTTAGTTGATCATTAAGGAATAACCCATCTACCGGGCCCATCACATTCCAAGAGCACAATCATCCCGAGCATAATTAAAACTAAGTAGATGTTGGCCTTAAGATTGACTCACTCTTTGGGACTCCAACAGAGATTTTTTTTGATTAATCTACTTCTATTGGTCCATCTGATGTCTATTTAGGGGAGTAGTGTCAAACAACTATGGTTGGGGGGTAACAAAGCAATCGGAGGCATAAGCTAAAGGAAGAACCTTCTCCCCAATCCCTCCCTCAATTAGTTGGATAGATTGGATAGAAGTAGATTGAATCATTTCTTTCATCTCAGGAAGGGTTCTGAGAGTCTGTAGATCTTTAGGCTAACCCACCTAGGGTCAGCTTTGATTGAATATACTGTAGGGAATCTTTTTCTTTCTATTTTCCTTCTTAATTCACCATGAATCCTTCCACATCCTACACACATTTCCAATCCTACACTCCTACCACCACTTATCCCCTAGATGATTACTATCCCAACCCGACTTATGACTACCCATCCACTAGTCAAAATAACTTTGACTGGGGATATGATTCTGGAGCACAGTGTCTAGGGCCTAACCCTGGACAACAAGACTATGTTTATTATCCTTCTCACACCTGTGTTGATTATAGATCTCCACCCTTTAATGATCAAACTAACCCGATCTACAATCAACATGGAAACGATGATTATAACTCTTACCCTCCCCAGGATTATGCTAAATATTGGTCACCACCATTCTTTCAACAACACGAAATGACCTATTATCAGGGGGGCCCCCAAGAACCTCAATTCCTTCACTCCCCAGAATTTAGCCCAAACCCACCCAACCTAGAATTGAACCATTCGATTCTGGTGAACCAGGCCCAAGATAGGTTGTTGGCCAGTTTGAGGAGCACCATATGATCTTTAGAAACCCAGGCAACACCTTGCAGTGAAGAATTGGATTCCCTAATTCAAATGATTGATGATCTGAATAGCTCATTATTGGATTGGCTCCAAGATATTGAGGATAATGGCCCAGGTGAGTTTTTGCTAGGGAAATTGTTGAGATTGAGGATGAAATTTGTGGTTGCCCTAGTGCAATCGTGGGATGATTCTCTGGATGAACCCCCTTTAGGAGAGCCAAAGTCAGAACCTGCTCAACCTCCTATCGTGGGGAACAATTTTATGAGACAGAGGATGACTACATTGATTTAGAGCAACCCATTAAGGATGAACCAATTTTCTCACCTGAGATCCCTGAGCCAAGGAGCGAGGAAAAATGTCTCTATAGACCAAGGAACAACATATGATTTTGAGACATATATAATGAGGATAAGGAATTCTTTGATTTTGAGGGTGAAGAATTTCTTCGTGAAATCTTGCTTGTGCTTAAGAAAGATGATTTTAGTGAGACAAATGGGCTAAAGGAATCAGATCAATCATTTGATGGCCCTATAATTGAGGAATTTGATCGTACCAGGGCCAACATGGATGATTCTGATCCTGAGTTATTGGATGATTCAATCAATAGCCCCATTCCTCAACCACACCCCAATGACCTGAATGATGATATTTTTGAAATCATTGTACCCTAGTCAATTCTAATTGAGCCACAATTGTTTATCTTGGAAATTTTAGATGGGGTGTACAATGATCTAGAGGTCTCGGAAACCCTAATTTTAGAGGGCCGAAATTTGGAAATGAAAATCTGTGAGGCTACTTCTATGGGACATACAAGTTTGGATTTAAGGGTTCCTGCTGACCAAAAACCACCTGCCTTCTATTAGGACACTTATGATATCTTTGACGTGCAACTGAAGTATAGAATAATTGACCATCTTTCTGAGTTGAACTCTAAGTGGACATACAAACATATTGAATTAGATCTACCTATTGTCCACCATTTTAAACTTGGATTACACTGCAAAACTGCAGGCCCAGCCCCACAAGCATAACAATCTCCGATTTTGGGTGATTTTCATGCAGAACCTTAGAACCACTAGACCCTATTGATTAGCCCATATTTGTGGGCATTTAGGTATTTGATTGCCTAAACATTAAGTTAATTTTAACATGTATTTAGCATGCATTAGGATATAAATACAATAATTATAGATTTGTTTCATGCATCATATTTTTATGTAAATTAGATCTTAGCATTAGCTTAGTCTTTAATTTAGTTTGCATTTTAATTTAGTGAGCACGATCGCATCATGCTTTCCGTGTTTAGAAGTCGAGTTTACAAGTAACCTGTCGTTGTAGTTGCAAAACACGTCAATCAAATAAAATTTATATCGAAACTCCAAGGGAGTCCTGGGTCGAACACAGGGAGGCGACATTTACTTTACTTGAAAACCGCACTTCATTTTGTTTCTTTTTTGTATTTTTGAAATAAAAGACAAGTAGAATGAATCGCAAGATAGAAATGGAACAAATAAGATATATATATCAAGCCAATGTCAATTACAATAAACTATAAAAGCATAAAAAGAGACGGAGGTGAGAGGAAATCTCTCGAATCGGCTGTTCGGCAAGACGACGGCGCCTGGCAAAAGCTCTAACGAAGGAGGTGAGGAGCGGGACGACGGAGGTGAGATGTTGGAGGATGTCGAGTTGAGGAAAGCTTCGGTGTAGCTCAGGAATGGAGGTGAGAAGACAGAGTTGATCTGCTACCAGAATGGAGGTGAGACGATGGCTCCAAGGTGACCTACGAAGGGAGATAGGAAGTTGGAGGAATATTTGGTGGGGCAGAGGTTCGCTACATGAATAAGCACCTTGGGAGCTTGAGAACAAGCTCTAATGGAGCATTGCCAGGCTTGCTAGAGCTTGGGAGTAGGTGGGAGTAGAGTAGGTAGAGATCGCTTGGAAGGGACGGGGTGTAGGCCCTTTTATATTGGAGGAGAGGTAAAAATCGTATCTGGGTCTTTACTGACGTCCACATACGTCGTTGTAACTGTCGCTGAATATCTGCCCTTCAATTGCTCTTGCTAGCACGCACGGGCCTTTAGTGACATCCAAAAATGTCACTGCAGCTGTCGCTGAAGATCCACCTTTCAAATCCTCTTGCTGGCGTGCACAGGCCATTAGTGACAGCTGCAAGCATCACTAAAGGTGCGTCGCTGAAAATCCGCGCTAGCCTCGCTCGCACCCGCCCTGCTGGAGCGCTCCGCTGGCATTGTGCGCTTCACGCACCCTTTCTCCCCTCACCTTGCACGCGCGCGCAGCATGC
The DNA here is from genome assembly GCA_037157565.1 of Thalassia testudinum. NCBI lineage: Eukaryota > Viridiplantae > Streptophyta > Magnoliopsida > Alismatales > Hydrocharitaceae > Thalassia > Thalassia testudinum. The sequence continues at coordinate 61,979,399 of JAZHRO010000014.1, forward strand.
GCTGCGTTGCTGCCGCGCATGGTGTGCTACGCGCGTCCACGGCTTTGCACATGTGCTATTGCTGCTGGTTGGCGTTGGGCGGCCTGGATGGCGCCACGTGGCGGTACCTAGGCCATCCATTATTCTTTCTTTTGTAGAGGGTGCCACGGTGCTCAGATCGGGATGATTCCAATGATGTCGAACTGCGATCACCTCTTCGGATCCATCTGTACGGTCGGATTTTCCATCAGAAACCTGTATGGATGTCGCATTGCCCCTTGGCCATTGATCTTCCTCGAGCTTCATGTGATGTTACGGGACTCCGATCTGGACGATTTCAGAGGCGTTAGACTCCGATCATCGTATTAATCAGATCCATATGGTCCGATCGTCCATCCGAGGCCCTGAAATAAATCGTCTCCTCACTTGACCATAAAAAGAACCTAATTAACCCAAAATATATACAACTACTCTAGATGCACAATGATGCATGTTATGCAATATTTATAACATGAAATGTAAATCTAAGCCTAGGAACATGCATGAATAGGCATTTTAACCTAAATAGTTGTGTCTATATCATACCCCCATGCCTATCTTTTGCTAGATCCTAGCAAAATTAAACTACATGCTATGTATAAAATCAAAATTAGGATTAGATCTCTTAGGCATAGGTCGTTTACTAACAATAAAAAGTTTCAACTAAGGTCCTAAATCACGGAGACTCAACAGTACCTGAGTGTCTGCCAGAATGTAGATCGCCCAAGTCCTCGCCTTAATTGAAAAGGGAAGGTACATTTTTTCTATTTTTCTTTTCTAATTTTTTTTGTACCTTTGAAGTTTGAGAGTTCTGGGATAATTTTTACGGCTACCCGACATGCCAAAGACTCGAAAAGGACTCTAAGTACTAAGCATCTTTGTGAAAAAGTGATAGACTCACAAAATGGTTTTTAAGATGGACTTCGGGTTTCTACGACCCTAGGTGACCTTGCATAAAGGTTTATCTTTACGATCAACAGGTTTCTCCCTACTTTTATTTATGGGGTCAACACAAGGGCAAACCGAGAGTATATCTCCCTAGTTTATTCTACTTCCCCACTTCTTCCTTAAGTGTTTTGGGAATTATTATGCATTTTTTTTGTGAGCTGGGTTCTTGACAACCGGCCGATGAGCTATTACCATCGACAACTTGCTAGCCATACTCGTGCGGTGAAGTGTGGTTTTATTTGTTTTTTTTTTCTTTTCTTTTTGAGTGTTTCTTTTTTTTTTTAAGTAGGTGGCTTCCCTAATCTAAGGTTTACCTAAAGAAAGTACAACGAAAATGGCCTTGTGGCTGGGCTGTGGACAACCGGCCGATGAGCTGTTACCACCGAGACTTTGCCAGCCATACCACCCTAGTCGGTACATTAGCTACCCAATTTCTGTAAAAACCACCAGAAAGTGAGTCAGTGCAAAAATATGTGTGTAGATGCCTAGGCTTAACGTCCCCCAAATTAGAGGGTGGGTTGATAAGTCGCATACTTATCATCCCAAATTATTTACTGAATTAAAATAAACTTTAATTGGCGAGGATTCGAGACTAGGTCCACATTCGAGTGGACACCCAGGATAATTAAAGCCGAAGACCTGAAGAGTCTCGGTGTTTAAGTCCTCTCATATCATTTCCTAAAGTTAACAACTTCCAAATGCCTAAGTTCTCTTTTCCTAATTTCTTTTATCTTTTTCCAAATTTTCAATTTTTATCTTTTTTAATTTTATAAGAAACTAAAAGAAATTCTATAAAGTAAACATAATGATTTCAGGAATTGATTATCCACCCCCCCATGCCTAAATGATGCAATTTCCTCATTGTAAAAATAAAGACATGAAAAGGGTAGAGTAAACCAAACATCACCTGAGTGTTGTGAAAATCCGGTCTGCTCCGCAGAGAGAAGAGTGTATACACACATGCTAAGTTTAATACCTTCAGCTAGGCTTAACATACATACAAAGAAGAAATTGAGAATTCTCAAGTGCAGGTCAAAATCAAAATCAAAAGGTTGATCCTGAAACCCATCTGTAGAAGATGTCCACAGACGTGGACGAGATTATGCTGCAGACCCATGCCCTAAGGTAAGTGGTTCTCAGGTTCTGGATGAAAATCACCCAGAAACGAAGGTTGTTGCGTTTGTGGGGCCGGGCTTGCGGTTTAGTGGTGTGCAACCCAAGACGAAAGTGTCGGACAACGGGTAAAGATGGTTCAATAGGTGCGGTTGTCCACTTAACATCTAGCTCAGAAAAATAATTAGTCATTTCAAGCTTGTGTTTCACGTGAAAGATATCGTAAGGCTCCTGGTAGAAAGTAGGTGGTTTTAGGTCAATAGGTACCCTTAGATCCAAAATCAAACTTCCCTCAGAATTAGTCTCCTAAATCTTTATTTCAACAATTCTATCCTCCAACATCAAGGGCTCAGGCTTCGGGACCTCCGGCATATTATTCACCCCATATGATTCTCCCAAGTCTAGAAATCATGGCTGAATCAAGAATGACTTGGGCACAAAGATCTCAAAAGTCAGCTCTTCGGGGTGCAGATGTGGGATGGGGTCACTGATTAAATCATCAAGATTCGAATCCTCCAAGTTAACCACAACTGAATCCAAATCTTCAATAATTGGGCTATCAACTGGTTTGCCAGATTCCCCAAGCCCATTTGTCTCACTAAAATCCTCTTCCTTAAGTTCAAGTGAGACTTTACCAAGAGATTCTTCACCCTCAGAGTCAAAGAATCCATGATCATCATTTATATATGTCTCAAAATCCTATGTCATTTCATGGTCCATGGAGACATATTTTTCCTCGCTCCCTGGCTCGGGGATCTCGGGTGAATGAATCTGTTCATCCTCAAAGGGTTGCTCTAGACCAATCTGGTCATCTCCAACATCCAAATATGTGTCACCCCCGATAGGCGCCTGAGCGGGTTCAGACATTGGCTCTCCTGAAGAGGTTTCATCTTGAGAATCATCCCAAGATTTGACTAGTGCAACCACAAATTTCATCCTCAACCTCGATAATTTCCCAAGAAGGAACTCTCCCAGGTCCCTATCCCTAACACTTTGGAGTAAATCCAATAGAGAACTATTAAGTTCATCAATCATTTTGATCATAGGCTCCAATGCTTCAGTGCATGGTGTTGGATGAGCTTCTAAAGATTGTATAGTATTCCTCAAATTAGCCAACAACCTATTGTGGATTCGGTTCTCCTGAACTGATTGGTATGATTCAGGTTTGGGTGGGTTTGGGTTGAATCTAGGGGAGTCAAGGTGTCGTGGTTCTTGGGTCCCTCCTTGATAGTAGGCCGTTTTAGATTGTTTAAAGGTTGGTGGCGACCAAAATTCAGCATAATTCTGCAGAGGGTAGGTGTTATAATCAGCATATCCTTCACAGTTGTAGATCTGGTAAGGTTGATCATCAAAGGATGGAGGTCTATAATTATTGTAGCTCTAGGAAGGATAGTAGTCATAGTCTTGTTGTCCAGGGTTAAGCCCTGGACATTGAGGTCCGGATTCATATCCACAATCAAAGTCATCACGGCTAGTGGATGGGTAATTACAAGACAAGTCGGGATGGTAATCATCTTGGGGATAAGTGGTGGTAGGAGGATAGGATGTGAAATGTGTGTATGATGTGGAAGGGCACAAGGTGAAGTAAGGAGGGAAATCAGAAGAGAAAGGAGCCCTGCAATACAAAAATATAAGCCTATCCTTAGTTTGGGTGGCCTAAAGGTCTACAGACTCTCAGAATCAGTCCTAAGATTATAGACGATTTACTCTACTTTTGTCCAGGCAATCCAACCTGTTAGGAGGGACTGGGGAGAAGGTTCTTCCTTTGGCTTGCACCTCCGGTTCCTAGTGTACCCCCCAGCCGCGGTCGTTTCACGCTACTCCCCTAGCTAGACATCAGATTGACTATTATAAGCAGGTTAATCGTGAACAATTTCAATCTGGATCCCGATGAGCGAACCAGTCCTGAGGTCCAACGTCTAATCAATTTTAGTTAGGCATGGGACAATGGTGCTTCAGGAATGTGATGGGCCCTTTAGATGGGTTGTGACCTTAATGATCAGTTAAAATGTTGGCGCGTGCACAACCAAGGTTTGCAAACAAGGTTATTTGATGAAGTGTCTTTTAGAGTTCAACCTTGTTTAGTAGCTTTTAGGGTTTAACCTTAGCTATATTCAATCAAGTTTAGGAAAACACTCCAAGTTTTGCAAACACTGGTGATGATATATTCCTTTAGAAATCAAAGAAAAAAATGTGGAGTGCCTGGTTTAGCCTTAAGAATCAACCATAGGTGGCAAGCTACCAGATGAATCGCTTTTATCTTAAGTGGTGTGGCCCAAACAGTTCAATCAATTTGCCTATTGCACCACTTAGTTAAGGCACACAAAAATTTTTGACCTATTCAGATTTCTACTCACTTATTTGTGTATTGAATTAAGTGTACTGGGCCCACAGGTCAGATCCCGGTTAAGTGGTAGAATCGATGTGATTGTGCGCCTTAGGGTGAGAAGTTGTAGGCATTAAGTGTGTAGCTTACAGAAAATCCCACAATCAGATAACACATTTTTTATTTTTATTTATGTGGATGGCGAGGTGAGTGGAGGTGGCAAACAAACAACCAAATCTATCCTAGGGTTCATAAAAAGCACTTAAGTTGATTTGGGTTTGAGTTATTCGGTTATGGAATGAAAACTAAGGTGGGGGTGGTGTGGGGGACACTTACAAAACACTCTACCCACACTTTACTCCGGTCTACCGCACTTGGATCTCCATGCTAGGGTACCTGCAAAATAGCATATCAAAGACAAGTAGGGTTAATGCTATGTAAATACAAAGAAACGTAATAAATAATAAAGTAAATTTCGTTGCCTCCCCGGCAACGGCGCCAAAATGGTCACGTCATGCTTCGTGTGTTTAGAAGTCGAGGTTACAAGTAACCTATCATCGTAATTGCAAAACACGTCAATCAAATAAAATTTATACCGAAACGCCAAGGGAGTCCCAGGTCGAACACATGGAGGCGACGTTTACTTTACTTGAAAACCGCAGTTCGTTTTGTTTCTTTTTTGTATTTCAGGGTTTTGTTATTTTTTTGTATTTTTGAAATAAAAGACAAGTAGAATGAATCACAAGAAAGAAATAGAACAAATATGATATATATATCAAGCCAATGTCAATTACAATGAACTATAAAAGCATAAAAAGAGAGGGAGGTGAGAGGAAATATCCCGAATTGGCTGTTCGGTGAGACAACGGTGCCTGGCGGAATCTCAGACGAAGGAGGTGAGGAGCAGGATGACAGAGGTGAGATGCTGGATGACGTCGGGTTGAGGAAAGCTTTGACGTAGCTCCGAAATGGGGTGAGAAGACAGAGTTGATCTGTTGCCAGAATGGAGGTGAGAGGAAGGCTCCAAGGTGACCTATGAAGGGAGTGGGAAGTTGGAGGAATATTTGGTGGGGCAGAGGTTTGCTACACTAATAGGCACCTTGGGAGCTTGAGAACAAGCTCTAATGGAGCATTGGTAGGCTTGCTAAAGCTTGAAAGTATGTAGGAGTAGAGTAGGTAGAGATCGCTTGGAAGGGAGGGGGTGTAGGTCCTTTTATAGTGGAGGAGGAGAGGCAAAAATCGTATTTGGGTCTTTACTGACGTCCACAAACGTCACTGCAGCTATCGCTAAAGATCTACCCCTCAAATGCTCTCGCTAGAACGCATGGGCCTCTAGTGACATCCATAAACGTCGCTGCAGTTGTCGCTGAAGATCCGCCTTGCAAATCCGCTTGCTGGCATGCGCAGACCATTAGTGACAACTGCAAGTGTCACTAAAGGTGTATCGCTAAAGATCCGTGGCCACCCTGCTTGCACTCGCCCCACTGGCATGCTCCGTTGGCATTGCGCGCTTCATGCGCCCATGCTCCCCTTGCCTTGTGCGCGTGCGTGCCATGCGCTGCGCTACTGCCGCGCGCGGTGTGCTACGCGCAGCCGCGGCTATGCACGTGTGCTTCTGCTGCTGGGTGGTGTTGGGAGACCTGGATGGCGCCACGTGGCAGCACCTACGCTGTCCATTGTTTCTTTTGTAGAGGGTGCCACGATGCTCAGATCGGGATGATTCTCGCGATGCTGGACTGCGATTGTCGCTCCAGATCCATCCGTACGGTCGGATTTTCCGTCCGATACCTGTATGGATGTCGCATTGCCCCCTGGCCGTTTATCTTCCTCAAGCTTCATGTGATGTTACGAGACTCCGATCTAGACGATTTCAGAGGCGTTAGACTCCGATCGTCGTATTAATCAGATCCGTACGGTCCGATTGTCCATCCGAGGCCCTAAAATAAATCCTCTCCTCTCATGACTATAAAAGGAACCTAATTAACCCAAAATACATACAACTACTCTAAATGCACAATGATGCATGTTATGCAATAATTATAACATGAAATGCAAATCTAAGCCTAGGAACATGTATGAATAGGCATTTTAACCTAAATAGATGTGTCTATATTAGAGCATTTTACACATTACATGCATTGCATAAAATTAGATATTTTATAAGTCTTTGTATATAAATAAGCCAATCATTTATTTGTTTATTTATCTCTTCCCTTTCCCATAGGAATCTTTGACTGAGCCACCATGCAATAGCTGCGGCCTCGACAAGCAAGGAGCAATCCACTCGACCTAGCAAAGAAGGAACAGGAAAAGTACATCTGGCTCCCTCGCAACTCCTTTCAAAAGATGCTAGTTACTATAAGTGGAAGGAAGAGGCTACGGAGCAAGGGAGGCCTCCACTTGATTCCAACACTTCAAAAAGTGTTCAAACTCTCACCCACTCCACCACTGTAGACCATTATTGTGGTAGCAAGCCTCCACCACCGTGGCCATGTAACGTGACAAGCCACATCGCCATCCAGAGCTCACTTGCATCACCATGAGCATGCACAGGAGTGCATTCTATCACCATCACCATGCCCCACCTACCACCTTCCTCTATTTCTTCTCCTTTGTTTTCCTTCTTCCTTCTTTTCACCCGTTACGCCAACCAACACCCCACCACCATCACCATCACCAAACTCAATGTCACTATTCACCTTCTTCGCCATCTTATTTCATTCTCTATTTTTTTTCCTTCACAAAAGAGAACCAAACCATCATTCTCACACCAACCCACTACCGCCACCTCCAATAGCCACCAACACCCTTATCAACCACGCACAACTACGCACGCACATGCATCAGTAAGCTTGCCATGCGAACTGCCTGCCTGAGCCTCGCAGCACACATTGCTCTCCCCATGCCTCTGCCACGCACACACAGCAGTAGGGCAAATATGCACGAATCGCCCGCCTAAGTCCCAACCACTCACTGCATGCAACACTCCACCGTCCCGCCCTAGCCATGTGCGCATGCCCCTCTCCTCTACATGCGCTCCTCCAGCAGCAAGTAGCCACAGCCACCTCTCCCTCATTTTCGCGAGCGGGAAATAGAGCTCTAGCCACCGCCACCCACCACCTTCCTCTCCATCCCACCTCCTCCATCCATCTTGCACTGAGTAGCCACCACCATCAAGTGCGGCCCAACCCGAAGGACCTCCGACGAGCATCGCATCTCTGGCCAACCCATCCACCTCGTGCACAGAGAAGGGAAGGTGTTCCTCTGTTTTGCATTGAATTACTTATTGCATTTCTTGGCCATTGTAAGAGAAGGATTTTTGGTTTAATAATATTCTAATCTGGTGATTTTTTGTAAACTCCCTCCATCTTTCTTGTAAATGCAATATCAACTTATTCATGTCTTGTTATCTTAATGGAAAGCCAATTTTTATTCAATTTCTTTGTTAAATTAATTACGAACATTTGTTTTTAACGAGTGTGAATTTTAATCGTCCAGTGGCTCCCTTTGAGTGGTTTAATTTAAATTGTTTTGATTAGCAATTTTCCACGACTTACATACTACTTCGATGCATCATTTTATGTGCAAAACTACTTCCAAAGCGAAAATCATCTTTTCAAATGGCATCATTGCCGATGAGGTAATGGGACTGATAAACTTGTAGTCATTCATTTGTTCATGCTAATTTAAATGTTTTAGGCATATTTAACCTGTTCTATCTGGTTTATGCGAGGTACCTCTGACAAAATCGTCGCACCCACCTCAACATCTTTGCTTGATGGACCTTGGGCCACACTCTTGACCAAGGGACATCTTATCGCACCTGCGAGGAGGAGCTTGGCATCTTGGTGGACCTTGTTGATAGCGATTTCACGTGGTTTGTTAAATACGTCATTGTAACGTGCAAAACCGATCAACTCTTAAATTTATATTCCTAGATAGGGGAGTATCTAGGGTCGTCCGAGGAGGCCAAATGTTTGCAAAAGTGATTCTATTCTCTTGCTTGGAATACAGATCTCAACTTTTCTTTTTGGTATTTTTTTAATATATCATTTTTTTGTTTTTGAATTAAGACATGCGAAATGGTGGCGGAAAGGTGATTTACACTTCAAATTTAAAATACTACTTGTAAGTGGCAAGTAGAACCTCTCCCTAAGCTCACTCTAGTCAAGTGGAGGCCTAGAATAATTAGGGAGAGGGAGTGAAGACTGCTAAAAACAAAGCAAGTAGAAATGCAAGTAAGAAATTGCAAAGAACGCAACTTGATTAATGAAAAGTGTTTTACAAAAAGGCCTAGTAGAGGAATGCTTCTACTACTCGAAAAGTAAAAATAAAGAAAAGCAAACACAAATCCTCTAGATAGATGGTGAAGAAGAGGGCTTCTTGCTCCATGTTTGGTAGCTCCCAAGCTTGATAAGAATCCTCCGACTCCTTCCTTGCTGTGCTCTGCCAAGGTGATGTCCTCCAAGGCAAGCCCTAAGGGGGCGTGCCCTAAGCTTCTCTCCAAGGGTGGACGTCCACCCTAGGTCCTTCTCCTTTGCCTGGCCATCCTCCTTGAAGTGGAAGAGTCCTCCTCCTTGGCGTGGCCCAAGTTGAAGAGAGTGGGGAGAAGAAGGCACCAAAAGGGCTGGTGATGTGCCCCTTTAATCTCCTTCTCTACTCCTTCTTCTTGGCCGTATGTATAGGTGGTATAGGTAGCAAAATACACTAATGGAGGATGCCCCAAAATGGTGGTATGAGGTGGGTTTTAATAGAATAGGAAGGGGGCTAAGGTGACTCTTTGAATGGAGGGCTAAGATGAAGAGATGGAGGTGGTTAAGGATCCAATGGCCAAGATGAATTGGCGCCACCTTAAGGGACACCAAGGGGGTGGTTTTGGGTGTTGACATCCCTTGATATTGGCGCCAAAATGGCTTCTAGAAGGGGGTCTAAGTTGGCGCCAAGAAGGATTCTAGAAGGAGGGGTAGGTGGATGGCTAGGATGGGTTATGTGGGTAGGTGTAGGGTGGATGAAGGGCTGAAAGTTGGCACCAAAAGAGAAGTGGTTAGGGGTAGCTTTTGGCGCCAACTTTTGGTGTCTTTTGGTGGTGATAATGGGGTGAAGGGATGGCTAGGAGTTGGCACCAACTTGAGTAGGGTAGCTAGCTTAGGCAGGCTTAAGTTGCTGGAGCTAGCTAGGGTTGAATTTGAAGGTGGTGGATGGCCAAGGAGCTGGTTGCTAGCTAAGCTAAGCTAAGCTAGCTTAGCTTAGCTTAGCTTAGCTAGCAACCAAAAGGGTGAGTAGAGGAGAAGGTGTTGGAGCTAGGGTTTGGAGGGAGGAGCTGAGGAGGAGAAGTTTGGAGCTAGAGCTGGAGCTGGTTGCTGCTGAAGAGGCTGGCATGGGGCTACTCTAGCTGGCTTAGCTTGCTAGTTCTTTGCTAGTTGCTAAGCCAAGATAAAGTGAGCTAGCTTCTATGATAATGAGCTGAGGTGAGCTAGGTCCTGTGCTCCCGGGGACAATCAAGCTGGTTGAGGCAGCTAAGGTGGCTTAGCTCAACTGAGTTGAGCTAAGCTAAGTCCCCGGGAGCTGGACTTGAGCTTCCTGAGCTGGGATGAGTTCTTCTTCAGCTGGCTGGAGTTGAGTTGAGTTGGATGTAGTTGGATCTGAGCTAGGGTGAACTCCTTTCAACTCAGCTGAGCTAGCTAGAGCTCCCTATGGACTAGTGGGAGCTGAGATGAGCTAGACTTAGCTAAGTTGAGCTGGATCTGAGCTGACTTGAGCTAGGGTGAGCTAAGATGAGCTCTCTTTAGCTGCCATTCAGCTGAGATTAGCTGAATGGAGCTGGGATGAGCAAACCCTTGTTCAAGTGAGCTAGGTTCCAGCTGTGGTGAGTTGGATCAAGCTGAGTTCCAGCTAGTCTGGGCTTCTCCTTCACCATTTGCCTTCTTGAGTGCTAGGGTTTTAGGGATCTGTATATCTGTTCATCCCTAACACTCACAAAAACATATCAAAAAGACAATAAAAAATGCAATGCATGCCTAACCTAATTTATGCCTAAATGCAGCCCAAAAACCAATTTACGGAGTAAAATCCTAAGAGCTAGGTTTGTTTAAATTCATAAAAATGATGATAAACTGGCGTTTATCACTTGTCGCCACCAATCCAGAGGAGAAATTCTTGAGGATAAGGCTTCATATTTATTCTCCTCTACTTTTGCATTTAGATGGACTTAGACTTTAGGATTTCTTGCAAACATTAGTTGGGACCCTTGTTTTGGTATCATATTTTTGGTGGTTTGTTCCCCAATTTTATTTTAGGCCTATGTTGGGTAATCATTTCAGGGGCTTGTTCCCATTTATTTACGCAATAGCCTTTTCATTTTCTTTTGTCGAGTTTATCCTTTCCTGTTTGCGCTTAAGTAGTGTAGCAAAAAAAAAAGAAGAAAAACATCACAAACTTCCTCTAGAAGTTGCATGCCCCTAGGTCGAACCATATAGGTGTCTATGACAGCATCTAGATCTTTCTTTGATTACATTGCATGCATCTTGCGTTGCTGAAAGCTGGAGACAAGGTACATTTCTCTATATCCTTGCATATCTTCCTAATCACGCATTTGCACTTAGACCTAAACTGTAAGACAACATAATTTGACTTAAAAGGAATTAACAAGTGGTCATATTAAATTTTTTGAAAAAGGACTAATTAAAGGAGGAACACATTGAAACCCAAGGTGCTTATTTGGGACATTGTGTTACGGTTCAAAGTTCAAAAATTTTTTCAGTGAATGCACATGTGTATGACATTTTTGCACTTAAGCATGCACTCCAGACACTCCTAGGTTGGAACCTCTGGGAAAGAGCCTCCTATTGCTGGACAATGAGGTAACCCAAACTATAGTCCAAAAGTGAGGTTGTCTCCAAACCTTGCGAATTGAGGGTAATGAAGGAGCACCATGAAGGCAACGCTTCGAAGGAAGGGCTTAACCCTACTTGCATCCCTCTTTTTTGTGTTTGTAGGTGACTAAACTTTTTGTTCTTTAAGGAGGATCTCTAAAGTTCTAGTTATATCTTTATTAAGGCATTTTGTAGGTCGACAATAGGCAGGTAATTAATTGAGCAATTTGTATTATCACCAACAATCCAAACTAAAGTCGAAAGCCTACATCTATAAAGACATACAAGTCCTTTTGAATTATGTTTGTGCTATTAGTGCATGCTTGGAAGGTGATCTCTTAGGAGCCTACTTGTGTTTCATCCAGAACCTGAAAGAATCCGAAGAAGAAACCATCCAAGGGAAGACATGCTGGTCAAAGGAGCCCTAAGGAATATTTCATTCCGACCAATCACCCTGACCATGAACTACGTAGATCTAGAGGGGACAATCCCTAGGAGATCAAAAGCAGTACCATATCCTTGCTGCCCTCTTTTTATGGTACTGCTAGGGAAGACCCCTACAGGCATATAGAGGAATTCACCGAGGTCTCTTCCACAGTGAAGTTGCAAGGAATTACCGATGATGCCCAAATGTGGACCCTCTTTCCTGTCTTCCTCAAGGACATGGCCAAGTATTGGTATCATACCCTACATGATATTAACACTTCGGATGCCTTGAAGGAGTTCCTAAAGAAGTACTTCCCATGAGCAAAACTAGTCTTTTTAGGAGGGAAATTATGAGTTTCGCTAAAAAGGATGGGGAAGCTTTCCATGGCTTGTGGGAGTGCTTTAATGACCTTTTGAGACTTTTCCCGCATCACCACGTGCCCAAATGGCAACTAGTTGAAAGGTTCTACATCGGACTTAGTGATTTGCATAGGCAGACTGTGGATGGTGCTTGTGCAAGAAACTTTTTATCTTAAGACTGAGGATGAAGCTTGGAACCGTTTTGATACGTTGAGTCAGAATTCTATTCACCTAAATTCTACCTACCAAGAAAACCACTCTCATGCAAAGAAAGTTGGACGCAAATGAGGCTATGGACACCCAGAATTTCACCTACTAGATCCAATTGCTTAATGAAAATAAGGAAAGGCTTATGCCGATGATTAGCACATATTTGTGGGCTACTTAAGTATTTAAGTGTCTAGACATTAAGTTAATTCTAACATTTAGCTAGCATACATTAGGATGTAAATAAATCAATTCATATTTTTAGCTTAAGTGCATAATTCATGCATTTATAATTAACCTAGGGTTGAATACATTTAAGTAGTCGGTTAATTAGGTGCACTATTTTAATTAACATAGAAGTTAAGGGGTTATGTATAAATAACCCTAATTATTTTATTCTTTTTCTTCTTCTTCTCCTTTGCAGGTAACTCCTCCATCTCTGCCTCCTCCTCCTGCACTTAAGCATTAATTCTACGGTGGCTTTTGAATTTCAAATCTTTGTAGCCATGGCTACAAAAGAGAAGGAAGGGCTGCCATCCAATGGGAGGCCACCACCCCTTTGTTCCTCACTATGCGTAGAGAACCTTGCTTCTCATCCATTCCATATCACCAACCTTCCACTGCAGTAGTGTGACTCCACCATCGTGGGCTTGTGGGCTGACAACCCACACCACCAAGAGTCCCTACAACTTTTCCTGCCCGCGCTTCAACCGTGCCAAGCACGCCTGCCCCTTACATGCCCTCACCTTAGCCAACAACCCACACCAGTGCCTGCACGGCTACGCCTTCATCTCCAGCACACCCACGCCCCCAGCACCCACACTTCCTCATGCCAGCTTCCCACTGTGCGCCTTCACCATAACCTCCAGCGCCCTCACCTAGCAACCTGCCTACCGTGAGCCCTCACCGTAGCCAGCATGCCCATGCCTCCACGCCTTCACCATGCCCCAATGCTCGCACACCAGCGCCTCACTGCAGCACCTGCAGCCAGTGCCAACAGACCCCTCTGCATGTGCCAGTGTAGCCCACAGAGCGTCACCCCTCCACGTGCCCATGCCCCACCCGAGCTTCCAGTGCCCGCGCGCTGCCCCTCCTTGTGGTTGTAGCATGCGCGGCCAGCAGCGGCAACCTCCACCACTACCACTTCTTTCCTCCGGCAAGCCGGCTCAGACCACCATCCATCGAGCCGCCACCACCATCAGTGTGAGGAATTTTAGAGAGGGGACAGGCACATCTAGGAGACGACGTCGTCCTTGAGCGACGCTTACAAATGGGGAAGTTGAAGGAGACCTGGATCCCACCTCCATAGGAGATTCTCCATTTCATAAGTTTTATTTCTATTTTCTCGCCCTTGTGGTAATTGGTGCAGATTTTTGGTAGCCTATTCCCTTTTCTTTAGATTTAGGTTTTTAATTTATTTTGTGGTTGTTTGCCCTTAAGTAGCTAAAAAAAAGGAACACGAGCTACCTGCTAGAAGTTTTCTGCCCTTAGGTCAAATCATTTAGGACTGAATGAGTAGCATCTAGATCTAATTCTTGTCTTTCATATTACATGAAAAATGCTGGAATCAGGTATGCACTTCTAGCTTCGCATTTCTACCTATCATGCAAATGCATTTGGATTAATTTTTAGACCACATAATTTGTCTTGAAGTGATCTAATAAAGTTGTCACATTTAATTCTTGAAAAAGGACTAATTAAAGGCGAGACATTTAAAAATCAAGGACTTGATTTTCAAACGTGGCGTGCGATTCAAATTCAAAATCTTTTTGCGGTGTATGCACACTTATATCTCTTGCACCATAGCAAGCATTTAGACACTCCTATGTCTTGGAACTTCTAGGACAAGAGCCCTCCTACCGTTGGATTCTGAAGTATTCAGAACTTTAGAGCAAAGGTTTTGTAAATCCAAAGAGGGGGATACCCTATCACGGATTTTTGGGGGTAGTTGAGAAGCACCGCGGAAGCACAGCTTCAAAGGAAGGCTTAGGCCTACTTGCTTCTCTCGATCCTCCATCTTTGGATTTGCTCTACCATTTGAGATTTAAGGAAGAACACATAAGCTCCAATTAGGTCTTTCTAGGCATTTCGAAGGTTTACAATAGGCACATAATTGACTAGGTAACTTGCTTTGTCACCTACAATTTGAATTAAGGTCAAAAGCCTCAATTTGTAAAGATAGAACAAGTCCTTTTCAATTGTGTTTGTAGTGCATGCTTGGTAGGCGTTCTCCTAGGCGACAACTTGTGTTTGATCCTAAACCTGAAAGAATCTTAAGAAGAAACCTTCCAATGGTAGAAATGGCCAATCAAGGGAGCCTCAAGGAATATTTCATTCCAACCAATCAAGTTGGCCCTACACTACGTAGACCTGGAGGGGACAATACTTATGAGATCAAAAGCAGTACCATAACCTTGCTGCCCTCCTTTTATGGTACTGCTAGGGAAGACCCTTATAGGCACATAGAGGAATTCAACGAGGTCTGTTCCGCGGTGAAGCTACAGGGCATTACTGATGATGCTCAAATTCGGAGCCTCTTTCCTTCTCCCTTAAGGACAAAGCCAAGTATTGGTATCACACCCTTGATAATATTAACACTTGGGATGCCCTAAAGAAGGAGTTTTTGAAGTACTTCACCATGAGCAAAACAAATCACCTTAGGAGGGAACTTATGAGTTTTGTTCAAAACGATGGGGAAGCTTTCCATGATGCATGGGAGCACTTTAATGACTTGCTGAGACTTTGCCCACATCACCAGGTGCCTAAATGGCAACTGGTTGAGAGGTTCTACATCGGACTTAATGAATCGCGTAGGCAAACTGTGGATGGTGCCTATGCAGGAACCTTTCTATCTGAAACTGAGGATGAAGCTTAGAACCTTTTTGATACTTTGAGTGAGAATTCTTTTCACTTGAATTCTACCTACATGGATTGAAAACCCACTCTCATGCAAAGAAAGTTGGAGGCGAATGAGGCAAGGGAAACCCAGAATTTCGCCTATCAAATTCAATTATTGAATCAAAACATCGAAAGGCTTATGTTGAGCCTAAGCCAATTCGTATATAACACCTCCACATCCCAAGCTTCCGAATGCTCAATTTGCCAAGGCAATACACACGCCACTATCGACTGGCACTTGGCCTCCCAATTCCCTAAGCTTGCACGAGCGAATCTGAATGCCGCTCAAGGGTTCCATCCTAGACATCGTAATGACCCATTTTCCAACACTTATATTGAGGGATGGAGGAGCCACCCAAACTTTTTATGGAGACAACGAAATGTCTCAAATTCCTGAAATTATAAACCACAATCTGTTTAAAACCATAAAATGAGCCAACCTCAGACCTTTGCCTAGCCTAGGACTTTTGAGATGGATGAATTGAAGGCGATGTTGAGAACTATGCAAGAAAGTCAAAGTGCCATCATCCAATATAATGACAAGGCTATACATGAGATGAAATTGCAAATAGGACTCCTTGTTGAGGCTATTAGACAGAGGGAAATTGGGAAGCATCTCAGAGCTATTGAGAAGAATACTAAAGGAAAAGGGATTGTCTTTAAGGAGCATGCCTAGGTAGTGACTATTCTAAGGAGTGGGAAAGAAATTTCCAAACACGATGCTCCTATTGTCTCACCACCTGAAAAACCATCCACCCCAATTTCCACCCCCACCGGAGAAGACTTGACCAAATCTTCCCCACTTGAAATCACCTCACTGAAAGAAGTTTCCCCTGTTCCACCCCTTATTCGTCATGACAACCCTTCCACCCAGAGATCGAGAGTGCCCTTTCAAGAGCGCTTATCCACCTCTGGGTAGACTTCTGCTGGCTCATCTGGACCGAAAGATAAGATGGATGAGATCATGGAAACTTTCAAGCAAGTGCAGATAAACCTGCCTTTGCTTGAAGCTATCAGGCAGATTTTGTCTTATGCCCGCTTCTTAAAGGACCTGTGCATGAAAAAGCTGCAATCTAGGAAATAGGTCCAATCAAAAGTTGTCCTACCTGATTCTGTTAGCTCAATTGTTCGACATGGCACACCCCCAAAACTTAAGGACCCAGGAGCCCCGTACATCTCAGTGGTTATTGGTGACTTACAGATTGATGAAGCTCTACTTGATTTGGCTACAAGGGTGAACATCCTTCCGAGCTACGTGTATAAACAACTTGGGGGAGGCAATCTGAAGCCTAGCCTTGTAATCCTTCAAGTTGCTGATCGATCACTTAAGACACCATGGGGAATTTTGAAAGATGTCCTCATAAGAGTGGAGGATTTCTTCTTTCCCGTTGACTTCTTAGTTTTGGACACTGACCCTACTAACAAGCCAACCATACCATCCATCATTTTGGGCCGCCCTTTCCTTCCAACTTCGCATGCTTCAATCAATTGCAATACTGGGGCATTGAAAATGGGCTTTGGGAATAGGAAAATCTGACTTAACGTGCTTGATGCTTATAAACAAGCCAAACTTGAGGATTGTTCTCAAGTTGAGGTGATAGATGACCTGATTGAAGAGGTAACCTTTGCAATGTTATGTGATGACCCCCTTCAGCATGTTATGCTAAAGGAGCATTGCCATCTCTTGGTGGAATGTGAAGGGGATATGCTAGAACTTGAGGAGTTGCTGGGTGTTTCTACTGAGTCTCTTTCCCCATCATCTCTAGCAAAGGTAGATCTGCTACCTGAGATGGGGACATCTATTATGAAACCCTCAACAATACAAGCCCCCGACCTTGAGTTGAAACCCCTCCCTGACACTCTCAAGTACATCTTCCTAGGTGCCAATGATATGCTCCCCATTATCATTTCAGCTGTGCTATCTGAGGGACAGGAGGGAGCCCTGATTGAATGCTTGTCTAGGCACAAGGAAGCTATTTCTTGAAGCATTGCTAACATTAAGGGTATAGACTCTACACTCTGCATGCACCATATTTATACTATTGATTCAATCAAGCCATTTAGGGACATGCAAAGATGTCTGAACCCTAATATGAGGGAGGTGGTTAAAAAGGAAATTTTGAAGTGGTTGGATGCTATGATCATATATCCCATTGCAGATAGTAAATGGGTAAGTCCTATTCATGTGGTGCCAAAGAAGGTCGGCTTTACTGTGGAATTTAATGACCAAGGTGAACAAGTTGTCACTAGACCCTCAATTGGATGGAGTGTCCGTATTGATTACTGTAGGTTGAACACCGCTACCCTAAAGGATCACTTTCCCTTGCCTTTTATTGATCAAATTCTCAAGAAATTGGCAGGGAATAAGTACTATTGCTTTCTCGATGGATATTTTGGTACAACTAGTTTGCAATCTTCCCTGATGACCTAGAGAAGACAACATTGACGAGTCCTTACGATAGTTTTGCATTCAGGCGTATGCCGTTTAGATTATGTAAAGCCTCTGCAACCTTCCAGCGTTGTATGATGTCTATTTTCTCGGACATGATTGACGAGTGTGTTGAAGTGTTTATGGATGACTTCTCGATTTATGGCTCGTCTTTCCACCACTGTCACCTACACCTGGAGAATTTTTTGAAGCAATGTAAGGAGACTGGTTTAGTCCTCAGCTGGGAGAAAAGTCATTTTATGGTGCAGAAAGGAATTGTACTTGGGCATGTTTTCTCTGAGCGAGGTTTGGAAGTAGTTAAAGCTAAGATTGATTCTATTTCCAAACTCCCATTGCCCACGAATGTCAAATAGATTACATCCTTTTTGGGCCATGCCAGCTCTTATAGGTGCTTTATTAAAATGTTTAGCAAAATTTCTAGGCCACTTTGTGACATGTTGGTGAAGGAATCTTCCTTCAATGTTGATTCAAAGTGTGCCGAGGCCTTTCAAACTCTGAAGGAGGCCTTCATCTCTATGCCAATTCTCCGAGCTCCTGATTGGACACTCCCATTTGAGTTGATGTGTGATGCTTCGAATTATGCAGTGGAAGCAGTCCTTGGACAAAGGGTTGAGGGAAGACCTCATGTGATGTATTACGTCAACAAGGCTTTAACCGAACCGTAGCAAAACTACACCGTCACTAAAAAAGAATTACTTGTTGTAGTTTTTGCTCCGGAGAAGTTTAGGTCTTATCTTCTTGGGTCTAAGGTGGTTATTTTCACTGATCATGCAGCAATGAAACATCTCATTGCTATGAAAGATTCTAAGCCACATCTAATTAGGTGGATCCTACTCCTTGAAGAATATGACTTGGAGATACGTGAAAGAAAGGAGTAGAAAATCTTTTGGTTCACCACCTGTCTTACCTTCCACTTAATGACTCTCTTTCCAAGACATCCACAAGACATTTCCCAATGAAACCCTGATGGCAGTAACACCAACTTTACCTTGGTATGCTGATACCGAAAATTACTTGGTTACTGGATAAGCTCTTGGCTCTTGGGCTGAGCAGAAAAGAACGAGATTCATTTCCCAAGTAAGATATTTTCATTGGGAAGAGCTTGAATTATTTAGAATTGGACAAGACCAAGTATTGAGACGTTGTGTACCTCAAGAGGAACAACAAAGTGTGGTGAGTTTTTGCCATGAACTTCATTGTGGACACTTTGGCGCTAAGGAAACTGCTTTTATGGTTCTCTAGTCCAATTTTTGGTGGTCTTTGCTATTTAAGGATTCTCATAATTTTATTAAGGCCTGTATTAGATGTCAACAGACTGGAACGATTGGGAAGAGGAATGAAATGCCTCAACACCCTATTCAATCTATTGAAATTTTTTATGTGTGTGGAATTGACTTTATGGGCCCCTTCCATTCGTCCCAAGGTTATGAATATATCTTGGTGGCAGTTAATTATGTCTCTAAATGGATAGAGGCCATTCCTACGCGCACAAATGACCACTCTGTGGTTTTGAAATTTGTGAAGGCCAATATCGTTTCTCGTTTCGGCTGCCCTAAGACCATTATAAGTGATGGGGGACCTCATTTCGGAAACCACCACTTCAATCAGCTAACCAAGAGTCTTGGAGTGACTCACAAGGTCGCTACCCCTTACCATCCTCAGACGAGTAGCCAAGTTGAAGTGTTGATAGGGAGATAAAATATATTTTAGAAAAGACTGTTAGACCTGATAAGAAAGGCTGGTCCCAAATACTCAATGATGCTTTGTGGGCGCATCAAATAGCCTATATGACCCCTTTAGGTACTTCTCCCTTTTGGATTGTGCATGGGAAAGAGTGCCATTTACCCGTTGAGTTGGAACATAGGGCACTTTGGGCTATTCAAAGTGTTAACATGGATTTAGAAAAGGAGGGTAAGGCACGACTTCTAGAATTAAGTGAGCTTGAGGAGTTGAGGAATGATTCTTATGACACCTCTCAATCTTATAAAGAAAGAACTAAGGTCTTGCATGGTAAGTATATACTTTGAAAGACCTTTGAGCCCAATCAACAAGTCTGGCTTTTCAATTCCAGACTTAAGCTTTTTCTTGGGAAGTTAAAATCTCGTTGGAATAGGTCTTACATAATCACTAAAGTGTTTCCGAATGGAGCTGTGGAGATTAAAAGCCCTTCCCCTTCAGCAAGTCCCTTTATCATCAACGGTTAATGGTTAAAACCATACATTACTTCGGATGGCCATCTGGTTGACGAGGTCACTCATAAGGACCCTTAGCTCCTACCATTCTCCGCCACAGGTAATATCTTCTTTTAACTATTTTTTTTCCAATGAGGACATTGTTTGAACTAGGCGTGGGGGAAAGGACCTGAGGTATTTGTTTATAGCATGTCTACATTTTGCATTCATTAATGCATATTGCATTAGAAAAAAAAAATTTTGAGCTTAACTGTCTATGGCCTGCATTCTTAAGCAAATCAGAACTCTAGGTTAGACTAAGTTGATTCTAGGGTCAAACATTAGAAGCTAAGTGAGATACTAGCTTTAGACCTTTAAGGTCATTTGTGGACTTAAAAACTTAAGTAGGAGTTAAGTTGCGGACCATTCCTCAAGAGGTTGAGGAAGGAAAGCTAGGGATTGAGTTAAAAGGCAAGGTAGTACCTGGAGTCTTGTTCTACCTTTTGGTTTACGGGTCCTTGTAACCCAAGCATCCAAATTTCACACACTTGGTCTTGTGTAGGTAAGTGATCACCTTAATTCCTTTCTTAAAAGAAGTTTGGTTCTCGTAGTTTCAACTTAGGAGAGGCTTGAAAACACAATTTGATTGGAAGAGTTCCTGCCAGAGGAGAGGTGGAATATATACTCACCTTGAGGATGCGATGATAACATATTACCTCCTCGATGCTCGTCTCTTAGGATATCCATCCTACTGGGGGCATGTAAGTGCATTGTGTGGTTCAGGAATCATGGGCGGCCCTATCTCAAAGTGCCGATTGCCACAGGCTTGAAATCGCTTAAGAAATCCATGGGTGATACTATCTCGAAGTGTCGATTGCTAGGAGTTCTTGGGGTTGCTATGGGCGGTGCTATCTCGAAGCATCGAAAGCCAGGCACCCTTAGAAATACTGTGGGGACAATGAATCCGACACAGACCGTGTTGATAGCTAATCCGAGGTTAGACTTAGAGGAATCAAACAAAAGAAAATAATATATATATATATAAAAGAAAATCCTTTCTCCTTTCTAGGTTGGCAATCATACCAACCTCAAATAACTTAGAACAATGCACATGCACGGATGCTTTAATCTCAGGGATCAATAAACCTTAGGGTAGAGTCAGAAATCAGGGAAACTTGTGCCTGCAACTCATCTTTAGCCGACTTAGTCTGTAACTTAGCAACTACTTGGGAACCTTAGGTCTAAAATCTGAACTTAATATGTTTGTAAAGGAAGACCATTTGGGTTGGCTAGTCTACTTGGAGTGCTAGGTTTTGCTTGGATTTACTGGGGACTAGCAAAAAGTAAGCATGGGGGTTTTTAATTAGCCCATATTTGGGGGCTATTTAAGTACTTAAGCGCCTAGATATTAAGTTAATTTTAACATTTAGATAGCATACATTAGGATGTAAATAACTTAATTCATATTTTTATCTTAAGTGAATAATTCATGCATTTCGAATTAACCTAGGGTTGCATACATTTAATTAGTTAATTAATTAGGTGCACTATTTTAATTAACATAGAACTTAAGGGGTTATGTTTGAATAACCCTAATTAATTTATTCCTTTTCTTCTTCTCCTTTGTAGGTAACTCCTCTATCTCCACCTCCTCCTCCTGCGCATCAGCATTGATTCTATGGTGGCTTTTGAATTTCAAATCTTTGTAGCTATGGCTACAAAAGAGAAGGAAGGGCTACCATTTAAAGGGAGGCCACCACCCCTTTATTCCTCACCGTGCGTAGGGAACCTTGCTTCTCATCCATTCCATACCACCAGCCTCCCACCGCAGCAGTGAGACTCCACCATCGTGGGCGTGTGGGGTGACAGCCCACACCTCCAAGAGTCCCTGCAACTTCTCCTGCCCGCACTTCAACTGTGCCAAGCATGCCTGCCCTTCGGGCGCCCTCACCTCAACCAGCAACCCACACCAGCGCCTGCATGCCTGCGCCTTCATCTCCAGCACACCCATGCCCTTAGCACCCATGCTTCATCGTGCCATCTACCCACTGCATGCCATCTGCCCACCGTGCGCCCTCACCCCAGCCAGCACGCCCACGCCTCTTTGCCTTCACCATGCCCCAGTACCCACGCACCAATGCCTTACTGTAGCACCTATAGCCAGCATGCGAACAGACCCCCCCGCACGTGCCTATGCAACCCGCAGAGCACCGCCCCTCATGTGCCCACGTCGCGTGCATGCCTACGACGCCTGCAATGCCTGCGCGTTGCCCCTCCTCGCTCCTACAGCACGCACGGCCAGCAACAGCATCCTCCACTGCCGCCACTTCTTTCCTTCGGCAAGCCAGCTCAGACCACCATCCATCGAGCCGCCACCACCGTCAGGTGCGAATCGGGGAGGGCTACCTCTAGTCGGCAGCTCGCCATCCATCACTCCTTCATCCGTGCACAAGCTCCACCCGAAGCTAATCCCCTGTTTCATCCTCTATTAATAATTACATTTCATGCCATTACCACGAAAATGAATTTTGATTTATCATTATTTTATTGTGGTGAATTTATGCCTTCATGCTCATGCTTCTAGAGAATTGTTAAACCTTGTTATTCATCTCTATGTGCATTGAATTTAATTTTGAATGACATTTTCATATGCATGCAAGTGAATAGTACAAGGCATACTACTGCACATGGATAATTTTCTGATGTAAAAATTACATTAACACCCTTTGACTTCTCCATAAATTTAAGGTTTACTTTTAGAGCTACATAAGGATTGTTTGATCTGGTGAATAGTTTAGTGAACTTGATTTCGACCTAATTGCGAGTTTAAATAAATCATTACCTCCCTGTGGACACGACCTACTCTCCAGTGAGTGGTTTAATTTTAATTTTAATTATTTTGTTAAATGATTTTCCACCACATTGATCCTACAATGACAAATCATCTGAAAACATTATTCGAAAGTGAAAACCGACTTATCTGCCGAGCCTTGGCCAATTCACGCTAGTACCTTGATTGCGCAGCAACCATAGATCTTAATTGACCTAGATTAAGCTAGAACTTAGCATAAGTTAGAGTTATTCACGCATACATACGCATTATCTACATCTTTACTACCCTTCTTTAGCTATGCATGAAATAATGTTATAATGTGCTGATTAAGTGCATTATGTTGATTGTAGGCAATAAGCAGATCTGGAGCTAGATTTGGAGCAGGATCTGTAGCTGGATCTGAAATAACGTGAGTTGTAGTAGAACTGGAGCAGAAGGATTCGTTTAGGTATAGGAGCAGTAATGTAAGGGACTTAAAGGGTTGCTATTCTATTAAGTAGGAATAAAGTAGTAAAATGTGAAGAGCTTAGGTCCATCCTAGCCCTAGGATAGGCTAGAGACATCCCCAAGCCTTAGCCACCCTTAGATTAGGTCACAACACCCTAGGAAGCCCTAAAACCCTAGTTCAAACCCTTATCTGGATGTCCAGATATGTTATAGGACATCCTTGACCCTTAGCCATCTCCCGCACACCTCAAACCCACATCTGCAGTGTTATTGGACGTCTAGACACTTTGGCAGATGTCTAATTTTTGCAGAATACCCAAAACATAACCCAAAATCCATCTTGACTCTGATTGGACGTCCAGACAACAAGTCTAGACTTCTGATTTTTGACTATAAGACGTTTGACACAATTATTAGATGTTTGATACTACTCTCCAATTCCTATTTTTAGATTTAAGCCTTGATCATGGATCTCTAGGTTCCTAAACCCAATTCCAACCCCATAGGAACCTAAATTAAGGTGCCCTAACCCTAGTACATCACCTTTAGACCTCCCTAAGGACCTAATTAGGTCCTCACTAAACCTAATTGACTTGGATCGTAGTCAATTCCATTAGCCCATTCAATTGAACTCATTGAGTCCAATTGAGCCCTGATCTCAGCACACACTGTCCAATTGGACTCAGCGAGAGTCCAATTGACCTAGACCTTACTTAATTGAGTTGTTTTACTCTCAATTAAGTTTTCACACACCCAATTAAACTTGTATTAAGTTTAATTGCACTTTACCCCAGTGAATTAGGGTTTATAACCCTAATTTGAGACATACCTTGACCTAAACCCTCTAGAACCTAACCTAATCAACCTAGCCACCTATGTTTCGACCCACACACCCACACACACCATCCACACGAAAATACCTAGCCTAGAGTTCTCTAGAACACTCTTCCATGTGTGGTTGCCTTGGTTGCTAAAATTAGCAACCAAGAGCCATTCAATTTCTAGATCCACATTTGGTGGATCTAAAAACCACCACCCATCCTCTCTCTCTCACTCTCCCATGAGCTCCCACCGTAGGCCACTCAATAGAATTCCATAATTCTCTAGAGAGCTTCCCTTAGGTCTATAAAAAGACCTAAGCGGCGGCCATTTGCACCCATCCACATTTTGGCCGTACTTGCTTGGCTCCATCCACCTCCACTTAGGCTAGCCACCACCATCTCCACTCCATCTCCACGAGCTGAGCACCACCATGACGGACACCATGCCAAGATGCTAGATCAACCCTACCTATCTCCAAGGGTCGGCGTAAGCTACATTGGCTGCCCCTCATTCTTCTCCCAACCACTTCAAGGCCATCGGGGACCACCCCTGGATGCCTTCTCTTCTACTAGATTTAGTTTATGCACTCTATAATTTTATTGCTTTTATTATTGCTTAGTAGCATAGTCTTACTTCTCCCCCAATGATACATGCGAAATCCCCCCATTGATTCTTGTATGCAGTCATTTTCTGGTAGCTAGATTTCCGTTTCAAGCGTTTATGTATAAGCTTTCATCTATAGTTCTGTTGCAAACAACTCTCTCACTAAATGAATAAAAAAAATGTTTTATATATATATCTATCTCCATGTTATCAAATCACAATGAGTTTATTGATTACTATTATAATTGCGTGATTCAAGTTGCCTATTTCTAACTCCTAATATTCTCGCAACTAAGCATGTCATACTTAACTACGTAATAATCATGAACCGGCATGCAATTTTAACCAAAGTAGAGCAAGAGTAAGATCAGCAATGCCTCCCAGAGACGAACAACCGGGACTCAAAGTCTTCTTATCTTTAGAAATCATTTTTTGACAAACATTTTTCTGCGACTATACTACGATTTCCAACTACTTTCAAAATGCATGTCAACGTTCCCATCATACCTCCACATCCCAAGCTTCAGAATGTTCAAGTTTTCAAGGCAATACACATGCCATTGTGGATTGCCATTTAGCATCTCAATTCCCTGAAATTGTACAAGCGTACCAAAATGCCGCTCAAGGGTTCCATCTCAGACCTTGTAATGACCCTTTTTCCGACACTTATAACAATGGCCAGAGGAACCACCCCAATTTTTCATGGAGACAGGGGAATATCTCCAATTTAGGGAATTACATATACCAACCCATTCAGACTCAACAGTATAATTAACCTACCAACCACTCTCAATCACCTAAGAACTCGAAGATAGATGGGCTCAAGGCTTTGTTGAAGGCCATGCAGGAGAATCAAAGCATGACCATCTAATCTCATGACAAGATAATCAATGAGATGAAATCTCAAATTGGACACCTTGTCGAGGCTGTGAGCAGAAGGGAGACTGGGAAGCTTCCAAGTTCATCTAAGGAGAACCTTAAAGGGAAAGGGATTATCTTTAGGGAGCATGCCAAGGTGGTGACTATTCTGAAGAGTGGGAAAGAAATTTCCAATCCTGATGCTCTTATAGTCCCACCTTCAGAAATTCCATCCACCCTGACATTCGCCCCCATCAGAGAAGAGTTGCCCAACTTTGCGTCGCTTGAAATCACCTCACCGGAAGAGGTTGTCTCCGTTCCACCACTTACCCAACATGACAACCCTTCCACCCAAAGACCGAGAGTGCCCTTTCCAGAGTGCTTATCCACCTCTGGGCAGACTTTTGTTGGCTCATCTGGACCCAAAGATAGGAAGGATGAAATCATGGAGACTTTCAAGCAAGTGCAAATTAGCCTTCCTTTGCTTGAAGCTATCTGGCAGATTCTGTCCTATGCTCGCTTTCTAAAGGACCTATGCACAAAAAAGTGGCAATCTAGGAAATAGGTCCAATCAAAAGTTGTCCTGCCTGATTCCCTTAGCTTAATAGTTCAATATGGCACACCCTCAAAACTTCACGACCCAGGAGCCCCATACATCTCCATGGTCATTGGTGACCTACATGTAGAAGGGGCTTTGCTTGATCTGGGTGTAGGGGTGAACATCCTTCCGAGCTATGTGTATGAACAACTTGGAGGTGACAATATGAAGCCTAGCCCAGTAATCCTCCAAGTTGCAGACCGATCAGTCAAGACACTCTGGGGAATTCTGGAAGATGTCCTCATGAGATTAGAGGATTTCTTCTTCCCCGTTGACGTTTTAGTCTTGGACATAGACCCTACTAACAAGCCAACCAAGCCCTCCATCATTTTGGGCCTCCCCTTCCTTACAGCTTCACATGCTTCTATCAATTGCAATACTGTGGCATTAAAAATGGGCTTTGGGTACAGGAAATCCAGCTTAATGTGTTTGATGCTTATAAACAGGTCGGACTTGACGATTGTTCCCAAGTTGACATGGTAGATGACCTATTTGAAGAGACAACCCTTGAAATTTTATGTGATGACCCCCTTCAGCATGTCATGCTAAATGAGCATTCCCTTCTCTTGGAGGAATGTGAAGGTGATATACTAGAACTTGATAAGTTTCTTGGTGTTTCTGCTGAGTCTCTTTCCCCATCATCTCTTCCCAAGGTAGATCTTCCACCTGAGATGGGGACATCTATTATGAAACCCTCAACCGTACAAGCCCCCGACCATGAGCTGAAACCCCTCCCAGTCACTCTCAAGGACATCATCTTGGGTGCCAATGATATGCTCCCCATTATCATTTCGGTTGTGCCATCTGAAGCACATGGGGGAGCCCTGATTGAATGTTTGTCTAGGCACAAGGAAGCCATTACTTAGAGAATCTTTCATTCTAATGGTATAGACTCTACACTCTACATGCAACACATTTATACTGATGATTATATCAAGCCATTTAGGGGGGTGTAGAGATGTCTTAACCCCAACATGATGGAGGTGGTCAAAAAGGAAATTCCAAAGTAGTTGGATGCTGGGATTATATATCCCATCGTGGATAGTAAATTTGTAAGTCCTATCCAAGTTGTGCCAAAGAAGGTAGGCTTTATTATGGAAATTAATGACCAAGGAGAACAAGTGGTGACTAGACCCTCAACTGGATGGAGGGTCTGCATTGATTACAGCAACCTAAACACCGCTACCTAGAAAGATCACTTTCCCTTGCCTTTTATAGACAAAATTCTCAAAAAATTGGCGAGGAATAAGTACTATTACTTTCTTGATGGATATTATGGGTACAACCTGGTTGCAGTCCTCCCCGATGACCAGGAGAAGATGACTTTCAGGAGCCCTTACGATACCTTTGCATTCAAGTGTATGCCGTTTGGAGTATGTAATGCTCCACAACCTTCCAATGGTGCATGATGTCCATTTTCTTAGGCATGATTGATGATTGTGTCAAAGTGCTTATGGATGAA
This sequence comes from Thalassia testudinum, assembly GCA_037157565.1. Taxonomy (NCBI): domain Eukaryota; kingdom Viridiplantae; phylum Streptophyta; class Magnoliopsida; order Alismatales; family Hydrocharitaceae; genus Thalassia; species Thalassia testudinum. The sequence continues at coordinate 62,006,810 of JAZHRO010000014.1, forward strand.
TTCTCTATTTATGGGTCATCTTTTGACCAGTGTCTCCTGTACGTAGAGAATCAGCTGAAGCGATGTAACGAGAGTGGTTTAGTATTCAGCTGGGAGAAAAGCCACTTCATGGTACAGATGTCGGATCTGTAAATCACAAGCACACTAGAAGGGGGGATGAAGAGTGTGGTAGATAAAAAATTGCAAGGCAAAGAAAACCACAAAAACACATAAGATATATAGTGGTTCCCTTTACTTGAGTACTCCACTACCAAAGTCTCCCGACTTAGGATTTTTAACAAGATTCCCTCAACCCGAAGGGAATCAATTTACTAAAACCTAAGGTAATTAACGAGTTACCTCAACCCAATTGCAAGATATTAAAAAGAAATAAAGATACAAGTGCAAGCAAGAGGCAAATAAAAGCTTACAACAAATTCCTAAGTCTCCAACAAGTATATTTCTTAATAAAAATATATAAATTAAGCTAACGAGAATACAAAGGCATAAAACGAATGATTGAACAATGAAAACACAATTGCCTTTGATGACTTGTTGCAAATGGAGAGAGGCCTTGAAAGGAATGCAACAAATCAAGCTCTTTTGCAACTAGTAAATTAAGAATTGGAAGTGTAGGCAAGGATAGAATTTTAGCTTCTTGGTTGTGTGCAAAAGACACTCAAAGAGTGCTTGTATAATCAACTAAACTCCATCCCTAAGATTACTAGCCATTTGGGGCAATTTGGTAAGATTAGAAATAGGTTTAATTGCAAAATAGCCATTCGGATTGGTCACAACGGTTAGTTGGTATCGGTACTAAACTTTTTGGTACCGGTACTAACTGGCTACAGTCAGCCCAACTAAGTCACTAGGTATCGGTACTTGTGACTCAAAGATTTGGGTCCAGCAACCTACATGTACCAGTACTAGTGATTAGTACTGGTACTTGTAAGGTGCAGGAAAAACCAAGTGCACAAACTGTGACCACTTGGTACCGGTACTCACAGTGAGTACCAGTACTTGTTCACAGTTTGGGACTTAGGACGAAACCTATGCCTAGCATGTACTAGTACTTATGACTAATACCAGTACTTGCAACAAGTACCAAACACTATACATGTAAGTCAATTTTTAGAGTTATCCCATCTACTCTAAATGACTTTATTTTGAAGGAATCGATTTTGAGTTTTGAAATGAATGAATGAATGATATTATGAACCCTAATTATCTCTACTTTGATTTTAACTCCTAGATTATGTTTTATTTGTTATGAAACATACAAAGATTCTAAAATACAATGAATACAACAAAAACTATAGTCTTATAGTCTTCTTCATTCATATGCTATCTTGTTGCTTGAATCCATAGATTCTTTAGACCTGTAATACTTCATAAACACATTAGATTTTAAAATAGTTTTGTTAACACCAAAACATAGAAGAGAGATGGAACTAGGTTCCAACAATCTCCCCCCTTTTGTTGTTGAGAAAATGAACAAGATACTCATATTAAAAATAAACAGAGACCTAATAAGAGAAGAATAAAAAAACTCCACAAGGAGTGAAAATCCTCCCCCTCAAACTAAGCTTTCCCAATTTTAAATATGAACTATTCAATCATTCAAATTGTGATGTGGGGTATCGATCCCCATACCTCTTGCATGCTAAGTGAGCGCTCTACCATCTGTGCTCTGATACCACTTCTCCCCCTTTTTGTCAAGCAAGCAAAAAGATGAGCAAATAGTAGAATTTTAAAGGTAAAACATGATATATTTCACATAAGAAAACAAAGCATGATACATGAATAACTAACTCTATTCGACCTTAATAACATGATAAAGCTCATAAAGATAAAGCTTCAGACAATTTTAGCACATAATTGTCTAAAAAGTCATTCAAATTCTACAAGCAACAAAATGAAAACTAAACTAATTTCTAGGATGTTTTCTAATAGGCTTTTGCACATGTCCACCATCATCATCATCATTGTAATCATCATCGTTGTCGTCATCATCTTCATCTTCATCATCATTATCATCATATGAAACTTCTTCATCATCTTCAGTGTCTTCTTCATCATCATCATGAAGAACATGTTCTTCTCCCATCATTGAAGATGGAATAGGAGATGGATCTTCAAAATGCTTTTTCCTTCATTAACTATATTCTTGAGGTGCTTTCGGTTGAGTTTTCTTCCTTTGTTTAGGTTGTTGAGTGAAAGAAGTGACATGGGAGGACTCAATAGAAAGGGAAAGGTCATGGAATTTGCGTTCCATGTGATGGAAGGCAAAATTTTGATTGGTTAAAATTTGACCAATGTCATTGAAGGTATTTATCAAATTAGGATCAGTTGCAGACACAATAGATAGATTTACCCAAGTTGTTTCAGCTTTTGGATATGGGTAGGTTATTGGGACGAAAGTGGAGGATGATTCAGGAGGTTGATGAGAAGAAGATTCAGCATTTGGATCAATTTCTTCTTCTTCATCGTCACTAGAGGATTCCTTTCTAGTAGGTTTCACTCCCATATTTCAGAGAGTGGACCATTTGAAATAGACCACTTTTCTAAGAGGAGTAAAATTAGAGAGGTCAATTTTATTTTTACGAAGAATGTGAGTTACGAAAATATCCAATGGTAAAGCTGATGCATGGTAATGGGGTCTAAGAAAGTGAATGAAAACTGTGTTCCAATTGATCAAAAAGCTTGTAATAATAGCATAAATTATGGGTAAAATATCAACAGGTATTTTGTGAAATCTTAAATTTTTAGCCCTTAAGTTCCATGGTAAGATACGAAAAAGGACATGAGCAAATAGGGTCATATTTAGCGCAACCAATGAGTTGCCCTAGCAGTTACGGAGCATGAGAGTTTCATGGATTTTATGAGTAGGAAATTGCTCCTTAGGTGTGTTAAATGCATGACCTTGATTTTCTTGTTCTTGGAGATTAGCAAAGAATAGACAATTGACATTAGGCTATATTCTAGGAACATCGGCAAAGAATGATTCATCAAAGAAATGCATGAGTTTTTGTTTGGAATGATGAGTGGTAAAACTAAAGAGTTGAACAGAGAAATCTTTCCACTCAACTGGCCTACAATGATGGAGTTTTAGGCCTTTATACCAATCAAACTTGGACCTAGTATCGACATTAATGCAAAACTTGCGAAAAACATCTTGAGTTGCTTTTCCCTTACTTTTAGATTTAGGTGTCATATGTAAACATGCAATAACAAGGAATAGTAAAATGATTAGAAATACAGAAAACTTCATTTCATGTGTTTGTACAACAAAAACACATTTAAGCCTACATGTACCAATACTGGTGATTGGTACCAATACTATTTGGTTTCTGTTCCAACCAGAAATTTGAGCTAGTACAGTATTCATATTCAGTACCGGTACCTTCTCACTAAAGCAGGCACTACTGCACCTAGCTAGTACCGATACCATCTAGTACCCGATGAGAAATTAGTGCAGCAGCAAGAAAGGACTTGAGGGAAAGAAAAAGACAAGAAGTAGATTGACTCATTATAGCAAGATCTACTTAGGTGATAAGAATATACCTCGAGTAAAAGCTTGGAGGTGAGCCTTCTTCTTCTTACCTAGGGCTTCGAGAGAAACTTGTGGAGAACTAAGGTTTGAAAAGAGTGGAATGAGGCAAGTGTTTACACTTGGCCTCTTTTATAAGGGATGGGTCATGTGCTTGTCTCATGACCACATAAGTGGTTGAGAGAAATGAAATTTACATCTTAGGTGTTGAACAAACAATGTAGTCAGCAACCTAAGTTAACCAATGATATTGCAAACAACACCCAAATATTTCCAAACATGTGGAAATATTGCTGTTTACCCATTTTTTTAAGGAAGCATGAGTAACTTGCATTGAGACCGCCAGAGATTTTTATAAATACAAACAAATTACATATCAATCAAATTGTTAGTTTTGAATCTCTTTTATTATACAAATTCCTAATTTTCCTCTTATAAAGTAGAATCTCTCTACTGCAAGAGGTTTTGTAAAGATGTCTACCAATTGGTTTTGTGTGTCAATGAATTCTAATTGAATTGATCCTTGAAGAACATTATCTCTAAGGAAATGATGTCGAATATCTATGTGCTTGGTACATGAATGTTGTACCGGATGTTTGGATAAATTTATTGCGCTTGTATTATCACATAAAATTTTGGATTGTGCAAAAATTAATCCAAAGTCAGACAAAGTTTGTCTCATCCAAATGACCTGAGAGCAAGCATGTGAAGCAACAATATACTCTACTTCAATTGTAGAGAGTAAAACACAAGTCTGTTTCTCAGAGAACCATGAGACTAGAGATTCTCTAATAAAATGACATGTGCCGCTAGTGCTCTTTCGGTCTGTCCGACTCCCTGCATAGTCTTCATCACTATAGGATAGTAGATCTAAGGATTGTGCTTTAGGATAGAAAAGGCCAAGATCTTTTGTGCTATTTAGGTATCTAAATATTCATTTTACTGCATTAAAATGAGATTTCTTGGGTTTGGATTGGAATCTTGAACATAAACATGTAGCAAAAAGAATATCAGGTCTAGAAGTTGTAAGATATAGTAGTGAACCTACCATGCTAGGTATTTCTTTTCATCTACCTTCTTACCAAAAAAATCTTCACCAAGAGAAGTAGATAGAGCAATCGGAGTCTCTTTGCCATTTACATTTTCAAAGTCAAATTTCTTGAGAATTTCAAGAACATATTTTGTTTGACTAATGTAAATTCCTGTGTCTAATTGTTGAATGTGGAGTCCTAAAAGGAATCTGAGTTCACCCATCATACTCATTTCAAACTTAGCCTTCATAGTCTCACAGAAATGTTGACACAGGGACTCCTTAGTCAATCCAAATATAATATCGTCAACATATATTTGAATTGATAGGATGTCATTCCTTATTCATTTACAAAAAGAGTTGAATCAACAACTCCAATTCTAAATCCATGATGAAGAAGAAAGATCCTAAGCCTATCATACCAGGCCTTGGGAGCTTGTTTAAGTCCATGTAACACCTTATTGAGCTTGTATACATGCTTTGGGTGTGCTGGTTCCTCGAACCTGGGAGGTTGACGAACATAAACTTTTCCTTAATATAACCATTAAGAAAGCCGCTCTTGACATCCATTTGATATAGCTTGAAGTCCTTTGCACTTGCAAAGGCAAGTAGCATCTGTATGGACTACAAGCAAGGAACAGGCGCATATGTCTCATCGAAGTCAATACCCTCCTATTGGTTTTAGCCTTGAGCTACAAGTTTGGCTGTATTCCTGATCACTGAACCATATTCATCCAATTTATTTCGGAACACCCACTTGGCTCCAATGATGGAATTACCCTCAGGAGTGGGTACCAGGTTCCATACATTGTTCCTAGTAAATTGGACTAGTTCCTCCTATATAGCTACAACCCATGACTCATCCTTTAATGCCTCATCAACTTTCTTAGGTTCAAGTTGAGAAACAAAGGCATTAAGGACAAAATCAGCTTTAAAGTGAGATCGGGTTTTTACACCTTGTTCGATATTACCTATGGTCTGTTCTTGAGGGTGATCCTTTTGGTGTAGGCATTCTTTTAGATGATCATGTATATTTCATGTATCTTCCATTTTTGATACATCGATGAAGGGGGTATCTTCATCATTAGATTCTAAATGATTTGCTTCAAGTTCACCTAAGTTTGGTTCATCAAATGAAACATGTAGGGTTTCTTCTATAACAAAACTTTGTTTATCAAAGACTCGATAAGCTTTGTTTCTTTTTGAATAGCCAATAAAAATGCCTTCATCACCTTTAGCATCAAACTTATCTAGCCGATCACAGGTGTTTAATAAATAACATCGACTTTCAAATACCCTAAAATATAAAATCCTAGGAGACTTCTTACAATAAAGTTCATTTGGAGTTTTCTTAATAATAGGCCTTAAGAGAGTTCTATTAAGACCATAACATGCCGTATTAATGTCTTCTGCCCAGAAATATTTTGGAAGCCCAGACTCCAAGAGTAAAGTTCAGGTGTATTCTTGTAGAGTGCGATTCTTACGCTCTACAACACCATTTTGAGAATGTGCCCATGGAAGTGAAAATTCATGGGTTATGCCAGAATTGACATAAAAACTTGAAAATTTTTCATTTTCAAATTCACCCCCATGATCAGTCCTAAGTTTGAGAATAGAGGATGATTTTTCCTTTTGAATTCTTCGAGGAAGACTTAGCATGGACTCAAATGAGTCATCCTTATGTTTCAAGAAGATGACGCAAGTGAACCTAGAGAAGTCATAAAAAATAACTAGCGAAAATTTTGATCCATTTAAACTCTCAAATCGTGTTGGTCAAATAGAACAAGGTGTAACAACTCTAAAGGTTGTGTTGTTGAAACTAAGTCTTTAGGTTTAAAAGAAGCCTTGTGCATTTTTCCGAGTTCACAAGACTTGCACAAAGCATCCTTTTTATAAGTTAGTTTGGGTAGGCACTTACTAACTCATTTTTGGCTAACCTATTAAGATGTTTGTGATTAATGTGACCTAGCCTTTGGTGCCAAAGATATACTTCAATATGGGAGGCAAGCAGACAATTTACAAATTTGTCTTCTGAAAAATGAAGAGCATAGATATTTTCATATCTAAAGCCTTAAATTAAAATCGTATTTGCTCCTTCTAATATTCTAAATAGAACTTTAGTAAACAAAATATCATGTCCATTATCACATATTTGACTAATACTAAGTAGGTTATGTTTTAAGTTTTCTACTAAAGGAATGTTACGTACCTACTTAGAAGAATTACCTATTGTACCATCACCAATAATGTGACAACGTTTGTTGTCGCCCAACTTGGCATGTCCTCCATCTTCAATTCTGGTCCACTTGATAAAGAGGTCGGAGTGTCCCGTCATGTGCTTGGAACACCCAGTATCTAGGATCCATTTGTCCTTCTTGACCTACAAAATAGTTTATTAAATCTATTTTTGGTACCCATTTTCTTTTGGGTCCTTGATGGTTAGTATCCTTCAAATCCTTAGGTTTATAGATCACTTTAGTGTTAGATCCATAATTCTAAGGATTCTTGACCTTTTGATAAATCCATGCAAGTCTATGTGCATGTGATTTATTTTGTGTGTCCTTATTGCTGAACTTGGCTTTTCAATAATTCTAGTGCTTCCTTTTCTCCTTTGATCAATGGGAAGCCATGTGGAGCCAGGATCCAGCCACAGCGTGGGGTTAGACAAGGGTGTCCCCTAGCCCCATTGGTCTTTAACCTTACGTTAGATGGACTTGCAAGGTACGCTTGCAAGTTGGCAGAGGTGGGTATAATTAAAGGGAACTCACTATCAAACAGAAGACATTTGGCCCCCATTTTACAATATGCAGATGACACTGTGTTCTTCGTGGAAGGGTCCAAGTCTGAGGCGCATGCTTTGGGATTAATGGCGAAGATATTCTATGATATTTTAGGTTTATGTTTGAACAAAGACAAGTTTGTTTTGATCTGTTTTGGTATGAGTGAATAGGTATAGATGGAATTGGAGGGTATACTGGGCTCATCCCGTATTAAATTGCCTCTGAATACCTTTGATTACCTTTAAGGGCTACAAAACTGAAAAAATCATATTGGAATGTCCTGTTCGAGAAGGTAGCTGGAAAGGTAAAAGGGTGGAGTAGTAAATTCCTATCTAAGGGTGGGAGACTGATTTTACTCAACTCAATTTTTACTGGCATACCAGTCTTTTTCTTCAGCATATTTAAGGCCCCTAAATGCATCTGGAAGAGATTGGACCTTATAAGGAAGAGATTCTTCTGGAAAGGAGTAGGACACGAGGGTAGGTTCATGCAGCCTATCAGATGGAACACTATCCACAGACCAAAGGAGGCTGGGGTGTTGGGAATTAAAGCATTAAAAGAGTTCAATGAGGCCCTACTGCTGAAATGGGCCATCAGAATTCTGAATTGCAAGAAAGGGCTAATGGACGATCTGATTAGGGACAACTATAGGGGATCCAATAGTTGTCTGCAAAGGCTTCAGCTGAAGAGGCCTTCTCCCTTTTGGCGATCAGTGATCTCTGCAATCACCTGCTACTGGCATCTACTGCAGCCTAAGCTTGGTGATGGCAGATGTTTTAGCTTATGGAATGAGAGGTGGTATGAATTGGGCCTGCTGAAAGAGACCTTCTCGAGGGTGTATGATGCTGCTACTGATAAAGATGCCACAGTTAGCAATCTGTGGTCCTAGGCTGAAGGTTGCTGGAAGCTGGAAGGGCTACAAGTATGCAAGTCGGGCACACGACTTTGGGAGGAGAGGCAGAAATTGATGGAGAATCTGCAGTAGTTGTATCTTATGACAGATGTGAAGGACACATCCTACTGCCAAGGTTTTTTCTCAGTGAAGCAGGCATATGAAAAAATTATTAGGTCTGATAATGAGGTGGAATGGGATCTTATCGACAAAAAGATTTGGCTTTTGAGAATTCCTTTGAAGGTCCAGATTTTCTTGTGGATTTGCAGACAGGAAGGGTTGGTAACTGGCAATCTTAGGCATAGAACGATGGGGATTAATATGAATGCCTGCCCCCTATGTGGATTACACTCTGATAGTGTAACACACATATTCTCCTCCTGCTTGATCACAGATAAAATTTGGAGGTTGGTGTGCTTAGAACCCCTCCCTCCCTGGGATGCTATGTGGCAGAGATTCATTAACCCTGTTCGACCATTGGGACCTATGGCTGCCGTTCTGCGGTCTGTGTGGAGGGCGCGGAATGATAAGCTATTTCAGGGGAGGCCGGTGAGATGTGAGAATGTTGTAATGGAATGTTGGTCTCACATACATAGTTGGGAAACTTTCTTGTAATACTCTTTTGATATGCAATACAATACCCTCCGAATTGCTATCGGTTTATGATAGCAATCCTCACTAATTCAAAAAAAAAAAATTATTGAACTTGGCTTTTAAATTATTACAAAATTCTGTATTCAGCTTAGTTGTTTTTAAGTTATTCAAAGTGCCTTCAAACTGTTCATAAATATCTTATAATTCTAATATTTTTGCTTGCAATTGATTATTAGTTTCTTTTGACATTTCTAATTCTATTTCTAAACAAGAATTTTCTACTTCTAGAGTTTTGTACCTATCATACAAGACCTTATTTTCCTTTTTAATCAACATAGCTTTGTGATACAAATCTTCATATGCTTGTAATAACTCATTAAAGGTGACTTCAAAATCTACCTCATTCTCTAAACTGTCATTGTTCACCATTAAGCAAAGATGTGCAACTTGACTACAAGGTTCTTCATTGGATTTACGATCTCTCCAAATCATGTGCACATCCCTATGATTACTTGACCTTTCTGCAACCTGAAGCACTCATAGCTTTCTGTCAGAATAGAAATATGTGTTTCTTTTACCTTACTTGTACCTTCATAGGTGACTTGCAGTGTGTCCCATATCTCGTATGCAGACTCGCATGCAGAGATATGGTTGAATTCTTCTTTTGATAATGGACAATAGAGTGCATTCATCGCTTTTGCATTTCTCATGATCTTTTTCTTTTAGTCCTGGGTCCAAACAACACCTTCCTGGGGCTCCAGATCCGTGTACTTCTCTTGAATAAGAGTCCACGAGTCCTGATTAGTGGCCTTGACGAAGATCTGCATCCTCCTCTTCCAATATCCATAGTTCATCCCATAAAAGTAGGGAGGATGTGTGGATGGGTGTCCTTCGGTGTGCTTTACTGATGGTGCCATTGCGAGAGAGAATGGTTACTTCTTCTATTCATGACTCGCTCTAATACCACCTATACGATCAATAAATCACAAGCACACTAGAAGGGGGAGTGAATAGTGTGGTAGATAAAAAATTGTAAGACAAAACAAACCACAAAAACACACAAGATGTATAGTGGTTCCACTCACTTAGGTACTCCACTTCCTAAGTCTCCCGAACCCAATTCTCTAAACTCGGAGGGAATCAACTTACAAAAACCTGAGGTAATTAATGGGTTACCTCAACCCAATTACAAGATATTAAAAAGAAATAAAGATACAATTTTAACCAAGATGCAAATAAAAGCTTACAACAAATTCCTAAGTCCCCAACAAGTATATTTCTTAATAAAAGTATACAAATTAATCTATCGAGAATACTAAGGCATAAAAAGAATGATTGAACAATGAAGAACACGATAGCCTTTGATGACTTGTTGCAAACAAAGAGGGTCCTTGAAAGGAATGCAGCAAATCAAGCTCCTTTGTAGCTAGTAAATCGAGAATTGAAAGTGTAGGCAAGAATAGAATTTTGGCTTCTTGGTTGTGTGCAATAGACACTCAAAGAGTGCTTATATAATCCACTAAAAGCCTTCCCTACGATTTCTAGGCGTTAGGGCAATTTGGAAAGATTAGAAATAGGTTTAATTACAAAATAGTCGTTTAGATTGGTCAAAATGGTTAGTTGGTACCGAGACTAGTCTTTTGGTACCGGTACTGACTGCCTACAATCAGCCCAACTAAGTCACTATGTACTAGTACTAATGATGAGTACTGGTACTTGTGACTCATAGATTTGCATCCAGTGACCTACATGTACTGGTACTAGTGATTAGTACTGGTACTTCTAAGGTCCAAGCAAAACCAAGTGCACAAACTATGATAACTTGGTACCAGTACTCACAATGAGTACTGGTACTTGTTGCTCACAGTTTGGGACTTAGGCCCAAACCTATGCCTAGCACGTACCAGCACTTATGACCAATATCGATACTTGCTACAAGTACCAAACATTGTAAGTGTAAGTCAATTTTTAGAGTTATCCAATCTACTCTAAACGACCTTATTTTGAACGAATCGATTTTGAGTTTTGAAACAAATGAATGAACGATATTCTGAACCCTAACTTTCTCTACTTTGATTTTAACTCTTAGATTATGTTTTACATGTTAGGAGTCATACAAAGATTTTAAAATATAATGAATACAACAAAAACTATAGTCTTCTAGTCTTCTTCCTTCATATGCTATCTTGTTGCTTGCAGCCACTGATTCTTTTGACTTGTAATACTTCATAAACACATTAGATTTTAAAATAGTTTTGTGAGCACCAAAACACAGAAGAGAGATGGAACTTGGATCCATCAACAGAAAGGCATTGTACTTAGGCATGTTGTGTCTGAAAGGTGCTTAGAAGTAGATACAGATGCTTAGCGAAGCAAAATTGGGTTTTAAATGTGTCATAGTATAGCCAAAATCACTTTGAAAGCAAATGAACTTTATTACTCGAAAATGTAAACCCAAGGTCGAACATAGGGAGCAAATTGGGGTCTAAAAACCAAGAACACAACTTTCAAATTTTATATAATATTCAATGAAGAATCAAAGTTATAATCCAAGAAATATAATGTCAATGTATATTGGAGTGGCACAAAAATATCGACGTCTGATTTGAAAATCACACGTCTTAAATGTGAAATTGCTATAGTGCTCTTCATTATTTTCTATCTCTGATTTCCTTCTTCTTCTTTCTTTTCTTTCTTTTGCTCTCAGCCCTTGTCTTCTTGGCCTCTTCTTCTTCTTCCTTCTATAGCTTCTCCTTTCTTCTTTCCAATCCTTAGCTTCTACTTTCTTCTCTGGCTCTTCTCCTTCTTCTTTGTCTTCAACTCCTCTGCCTTAGCTTCCTTTCCTTTGCTTCCTCTTCGGTTTGCTCCTTCTTCCTTGCCTTCACCCTTGGCTTCTTCCTCCCCTTTTCCTCCTGAGAGAAAAACCTACCCCTACCCTCCCTGTGATCTCTCTTCTTTCTTCTACCTTAGGCTCGCTCTCCTAGAGCCTTCTCGAGTTAACAGGTCGGGTATGTGCGCCCAGGACCAGGCCCACCAGCATGCATGGTGGGCGAGAAGTGCACAAGATAGTCGGTTTAACAGGTCAGAGCCAAGTTCACGCGGCGTGGGGTCATGAACGAGGTAATGGGAGAGTGGGACCTCATCTTGTGATCAGGAGGCAATGAGACTATAACACGTTTTCACTTTATATCACAGCACCCGCGCCTGATCTTCCAAGGTGGGACTAAATGTCCCCCCTTCCTCGCAGGCGCCTACGCAGTAGATGTCTTCACAAATTGCAGCAGTTGTGTGGATCGTCGCTACCAATAGCTAGGCTAGAGATGTGCACGAAGGAATCCTCGTGACCTGGGACCTAGAGCCTAGAACCTAGAGCCTGGGTTCCTGGAATGAAGCTCTCGAGTAAGCTTCATCCACCGTCAATAGCTGCAACGACCTGAACCCTGTCCACAAGCAAACAGCCTTGCAACCTCGTCAAAACACTAAGGGAGTTTCGCCTAAGAACGACGATGGTGGGACGGCGGTCGGCGTGGCATGGGGTGGCCTAAGCTTGCATTCCTAGGTCACCCTGTGCAAGCGAATATGGGTGTGTTAGGCGATGTTCTGGGGGTGTGTCGCAATGAATGGAAAGAGGGTTTAGGGTCAGTGAGGCATGGTGGAGCTCGTGAGGTGGTTGGCGACGTGCGTGGAGGCGTGGAGTGGCGAAAACACCTCGCCGATGGTTTGAAAGGAGGTGGAGAAGGTGGAGGTGGTGTGTGAGAGTCAAGGCGAAATAGCAGAAATAAATGAGAGAAAAAGGATGAGGAGAGAGAGTGGACTTATCTGAGAGGAAGTAGATGAAGGGTGATGTAGAGGAGGCAGCTGGCTCGTATGTGCCATCACCAGAGACGAATGTCCCAGTGAGAGGAGGACAACAATGATGAGAAGGTAGCAAGAGCGTTGGCTGGTGTGGCGTGACATGAACGAAGCAGATAAAGGTATCGCCTCAAATGGTTTTGTGCCAGAGCGATAAGAGGAGATAAGAGTCGCTAGAGATTTCTAGGTGTTTGGAGGGAGGGGAAATGAGGAAATTGGGGGTTATCTCAGGCCAATTCAATCTTAGAATGTGCGGAATGATGAGGGGACACTTTTATAGCCCGTGGCATAGGGTCTTGTGCTTGGAAGCCAAGCTTCCAAGCATGGCAACCTCACCGGAGATGGAAGGTCAAAAAGACCCAAATCTCTCATGCATTCGCATGGGAGATTGGGTGCAAATTAGGGCTTCAAATTAGGTTCACATGAGAGGGGATTTGTCAGAGAATCTCCCTTTCAAATTTGGAAGGGATTCTCTGAGGAATTAGGGAATTCTTTCCCTCGAATCCTCGCTAAAGTAGGATCTCCTCCGCTGTAATGGCGGAGGGACCTAATTGCAAAGAATGACAAGGAAGCTAGGGGGTGTCTGTAGGAGTTTTCAAAAGTTAGGCATAAAAATGTAATTGGGCTGGACCTGTTAGGTCAAGGTGAATTCCCCTTAGGTCCAAATTTTGGTACAAACATAATTTGTACCTAAGGAATCCAATGGTGAAGTTGAATTTTATGTTTGACCACGTTTGACTAGGAAATTTACATAAAAACCCAACTTAGGGCAAACATTTGACTCGAACCCCTATTTAGGTCAAAATAGGTTCTAAGGGCCATATTGAAGGTTCTAAGCCCTAAAGAATATTTTTCCATGAATTTTAGAGCGTTTAGGTGAATTTTATCCTACCTAGAACATTGTTAAATTAAGTGGGTCTGTTTTAGGGTTACAAGAAGTCATTTAATTCCCAAATTTCACATGAACCCTTTTCTGTTTGAACCAACCTACTTTTTATCTTGTTAAGACCATTTGACTTGTGTTTAGCCCTTGAGAAATCCCATTGTTGCACTGTAATGGTAAAATTGCAGTTTTACCCCTATTTTTTACTTTTCTCTCAGAGTAGTTATTCATTAAATTAGGACCTCCAATTGGTTATGTACGAGCTTTTTCTCTCTTTTTTAGGTCAAAATGATATAGTTAGGGCTCATGACAGTTCTCCCATCAAAGGATATGGTTGATTCTATTTTGAAACTCCCAGTGCCCATGAATGTCAAACATATTAGATCCTTTCTGGGACATGAGAACTTTTATAAGTGCTTTATTAAAAATTTTACTAAAATTTTAGGCCACTTTGTGAACAATTGGCGAAGGAATCTTCCTTCGATTTTGATTCAAAGTGTGTTGAGGCCTTTCACACTTTCAAGGAGGCCTTGACCTCTATGTCTATTCTCTGAGCTCTAGATTTGACACTCTAATTCGAGCTAATGTGTGATGCTTCTGATTGTGCCGTGGGAGTTGTCCTTAGGTAAAGGGTTGAGGCAAGACCCCATCTGCTACATTTTGCTAGCAAAACCTTAACTAACCCACAGCAAAAATACACTATGACAAAAAAGGAATTACTCACCTTGGTATTTGTTTTGGAGAAGTTTAGGTCTCATCTTCTTGGGTCTAAGTTGTCATTTTTGCTGATAATGCGATAGTGAAGCACCTCATTGCCAAGAAAGATTCTAAGCCAAGACTTATTAGGTGGATTCTAGTCCTTCAAGAGTTTGACTTGGTGATTTGTGAAAAGAAAGGAGTGGAAGATGTAGTGGCTAACCACCTGTCTTGCCTCCCACTTGATGACTCTCCATCTAGAGACATCTGCAAGACATTTTCCGATGAAACCTTTATGGCAGTAACATTGACTTCACCTTGGTATGCTGATACCGTCAATTACTTTGTCACTGGAGGGTCACCTAGCTATTAGGATGAGTAGAAAAGGAAGAGATTCATTTCCCAAGGTAGATACTTTCATTGGGAAAAGACAAAATTATTTAGAATTGGACAAGACTATGTACTGAGATGATGCGTGCCAAAGGAGGAGCAACAAAGTGTGTTGAGATTTTGCCATGAACTTCATTGTGGAGAACACTTTGGTGCTAAGAAAACAGCTTTTACCGTTGGTTCTTCAGTCCAATTTTTGGTGGCCTACATTTTTTAAGGATTCTCATAAATTTGTTAAGGCCTGTAATAGATGTCAACAAACTAGCATGATTCGGATGTGGAATGAGATGCCCCAAAACCCTATCCAACTTGTGGAAATTTTTTATGTATGGGGGATTGACTTCAAGGTTCCCTTCCCCTCGTTGCATGGATATGAGCATATTTTGTTGACAATTGATTATGTCTACAAGTAGATAGAGGCCATTACCACACACACAAATAACCACTCTATGGTTTTGAAATTTGTGAGGGCTAATATCATATCTCGCTTTGGCTGCCCCAAGACGATTAGAAGTGATGGGAGACCTCATTTCCGAAACCACCACTTCAATTGGCTACTCAAGAGTTTGGGAGTAACTTAGGAGATCACTACCCCTTACCATCCTCAAACGAGTGGCCAGGTTGAAGTGTCAAATAGGGAGATCAAGAATATTTTTAAAATGACTGTTAGGCTAGATAGGAAGGATTGGTCCTGAAGGCTAGATGATGCTTTATGAGCTTATCAGATAGCCTACTAAACCCCTTTGGGTATGTCTCCCTTCCGGATAGTGTACGGGAAAGCATGGCACTTACTCATTGAGTTTGAACATAGGGCACTTAGGGCTATCCAAAGTGTCAACATTAATTTCGAAAAGGTAGGTAAGGCACGACTTTTGGAATTAAGCGAGCTTGAGGAGCTGAGGAATGCTACTTATGACTCCTCCCAATCCTATAAAGAGAGTACTAAGGTTTTGCATGATAAGTATATCCTTAAGAAGACCTTTAAGCTCAACCAACAAGTTTAGCTTTTCACTTCCAAACTTAAGCTTTTTCCAGGGAAAGTGAAATCTCACTGGGATGGGCTATACATAATCACTAAAGTGTTTCCGCATGGGGTTGTGGAGATCAAGAGCCCCTCCTCAACAGCAACGCCCTTTACCGTCAACGGCCAATGGTTGAAACCGTACATTACTTTGGATGGTCATCTAGTTGACGAGGTCACTCTCGAGGAGCCTTAGCTCCTTACATTCTCTACCTCAAGTAACATCCTCCTTTGGCTATTTTACTTCCAATGAGGTCATTGTTTGAACCAAGCATGGGGTAATAGGACCTGAGGCATCTGTTTATAGCATGTCTACATTTTTCATTCTTTCATGGTTATTGCATTCAATGTAAAAAGAAAAAAAATCATTTAGGCCATGTTATGCTTAACCGATTGGGCTCAACTTCTTTAGGCATGACACCAAGACTCTAGGTTTGCATAGCTGACTCTAGGTGCCTAATTGTAGGAGCTATGGTTGAATTATTTGATTTAGAACTCTAGGGTCCATTTGGACTTGAAAACTCAAGTAGGAGTTAACTTATGGACCATTCTTCAAGAGGTTGAGGAAGGAAAGCTAGTCATTGAGTTAAAGGCTGAGTAGTATCTGGTGTCTTTTTCTACCTTTTGCTTTATGGGCCTAGTAACCTAAGCATCCACATTTCACACACACTTGATCTTATGTAAATAGTGATCTCCTTAATTCCTTTCTTGAAAATTTGCTTCTCTTAGTTCTAACTTATGAGAAGCTTGAAAACACTACTTGATTGGACGAGTTTCTACCACATGAGAGGTGGAGTATATACTCACCTTGATGACGTGATGATAACATGTCACCTCCACGACACTTGTTTCTTAGAAAATCCATCCTACTGAGGCCATGTAAGCGGATTGTGTGGTTCAGGTACCATGGGCAGCCCTATCTCAAAGTGCTGATTGCCATAGGCCTTAATTCACTTAAGAAATCCATGGGCAATACTACCTCAAAGTGTCGATTGCCAAGAGTTCTTGGGGTCGATATGGGCAGTGCTATCTTTAAGCATTGAAAGCCAGACACCCTTGGAGGTTCGGTGATGGGGACAATGAATCCAATACAGACCGTGTAGATAGCTGATCCAAGGTTAGAGTTAGAGGAATCATATAAGAAAATATATATAAATTTAAAAAAATTCTTTTTTGACTCCTTCTAGGCTAGCAATCAAACCAACCTCAAATAAATTAGACCATTGCACATGCACGAATGCTTTAATCTCTAGGACCAACAAACCCTATGCTAGAGCTAGAAATTAGGGAAACCTATGCCTACAACTTGTCCTTAGTCGACTTAGTCTGTAGCTTAGCAACTACTTAGGTACCTTATGATCTAGGGTTAGATTGCTCAACCTGATTTCTGTGGAAAAGTAAATTGAGTCAGCTTGGATAACTTGGAGTGCTAGGTTGCTGCTTGAATTTGCTAGGGACTAGCAAAAATGACGTATGGGGGTATTTGATTAGCCCATATTTGTCGGTTATTTAGGTATTTGAATGTTTAAAAATTAAGTTAATTTTAACATGTATTTAGAGTGCATTGGGATATAAATACATTAATTATAGATTTGTTTCATGCATCGCATTTTTATGTAAATGAGATCTTAGCATGCATTAGCTTAGTCTTTAATTTAGTTTGCATTTTAATTTAGTGAGCATTATACACATTATATGCATTACATAAAATTAGATATTTTGTAAGGCCTTGTATAAAAATAAGGCAATCTTTTGTTTGTTTATTTATCACTTTCTTTTCCCATAGGACTCTTTGGCCAAGCCACCGTGCAACAGCTGCGGCAATGACAATCAACAAGCAATCCACTCCTCCCAGAAAGGAAGGAACAGGAAAAGTGAATCTCTCTACATGAACCAACACCCCACCACCATCACCAAGATCAAACTCAACATCACTATTCACCTTCATCCCCATCTTTTTCTTCCTTCAATCTTTTCCTTCACCAAAAAGAACTCAACCATCATTCTCACACCAACCCACTCCACACCAGCAACTGTTGTCACCACCCTCCTCAGCCACGTGCGACTACGCGGGCACATGCATCAGCAAGATTACTGCGTGCACCGCCTACATGAGCCTTGCTGCATGCACTGCTCTCCTAGCACCTCCACCGGACACATGCACCAGCAGGGCGGTGTTGAAAATGGAAAACTACGTGATCAGAATTGGATTATGAAAACCCATCATTGCAATTCGATTTGCGAAGCATTCCGTCAACAGATAAAATTTATACCAAAACTCCAAGAATTTCGGGTCGAACACAGGGAGGTAGATGTTTGATTCAAAATCGTGTTTGTTTAATTGTCATGAAGCAGATTACCTAGTCAAATTGAATCTGAACTAACATGTACTTCAAGAATAAAGAATAGAAGACAGTGAGAGAATATTACAAATAAAGACAAAAGAGAGGTAGAATCAACATGGATTTCATTATCACAAGTTGATGTTCATTACAATTACAATTTCCGACTACACTAGAAAGTAGGAAATCTACATGACAAAGCGGTAAAAGAGAAGATAGAGAGAAGCTATCCTCCTTGATGGCTGCTTGTAGGACAAGCTGGATAGGGCAACACCTGGAAGATAGATGATGGAGCGGGAAGGAGGATGAAGCAGGAAGAAGTGGGAATGAGGTAGCACGTCATTGTCGCCGCAGGATCCACTTCTGCAATGGGGGTGATGTGCATATATCTAAATAGTTAAAAATGTCTATTAGTGATTGCTCGGTGTCGTATTAGCATCATACATTATAAATATTGCATAACATGCATAATCATGCATTTAGGTTAAATTATATAAATTGTATAGTAATTATTTCATTTTGTGGTTAAGGATAGGGCAACTTTTAATCGGGTCATCGGATAGAAGATCCAACTGTATTGATTTGATCAGGATGGTGATTGGAGTTCAAAGACTCTAAGATCGCCCTTACCAAACATCCGTAGCACCAGATATAAATCGAGGAAGCCATAGATCAAGCACCAAGATGGTGCCAAACCGCAGGCACTGCACTTCAGATGATAAATCCAACCGCACGGATGGGTTTTGATTGATGATCGCAGACTAACGGCATGAAAATCGATCCAATCCAGCATCCATGGCTCCATCTACAACACACAGAAAATGGACAGGCAAGATGGTGCCATGTGGTGCCATCTTAGCTGCCTAATCAGCCCTAAGAACTACCGCTACATCTCCAAATGATCCCCATTGCTCAATCCTAGTGGTTGGATCCTAATCCAACGGCCAAGAACGACTAAGATGTACCACTTACATCCTCTTAAGGCATAAGGCACGAACAATCAGGGCCATTGGATCATGATACAACAGCCCATGATCCAACGACCGTAAGCACGTGCACTTAAAACAAAAGTGTGACAAAGACGAGCAGGCAATGTAGTGGTTATGCCATTGCGGGCAACACGCAAGTTGCACGTTCGGAATGCAGCGCACCTCAAATCAGGCGTGGGCATGAGAGTGGGTGCAATCCAGCCATCAGATGGCCATTAAGTGGGTGAGAAGTGGAGACGCATTGAGGAGCTTTGGATCACCACGCGCACGATGACGCGCTTCTGCATGCCCCATCGCACGTTTGGGCACGATTAGGCGTACAAGAAGGCATGTGCGAGGATGACTTTAAGCCGTTCGATCTTGAGATCGAACGGCTGATATCGTGAGGACATGGGTGAGCAGTAAGCATGCGGCAGGCGAGGAGGCAGGCACGCACACGAGGCAGCAGCGACGTGGGGTCTTTAGTGATGCTTAAATCTGTCACTAAAGACTCCCTCATTTATTATTTTAATTATGAAAGGCAAAATTGCCCCCTATCCTTGCAACTATAAAAAGAGACCCCAACCCTACGAAATCCTCATCCCTTCCTTCACCTCTCTCCCTCTCCAAATCTCAAGAGAATCTTGTCCAACACCTGGGATGCTATTCTACAGCTAAATCCAATTTTCTCGCCCTTGTTTCGGAAGTGTATCCCGCGACGACAATGACATGCTGCCTCATTCCCGCTTCTTCCTGCTTCGTCCTCCTTCTTGTCGCTCCATCTTCCGTCTTCCAGGCATCGCTCCATCTGGCTTGTCCTCCAACTATTTGTCAAGGAGGATAACATCTCTCTCCCTTCTTTTTAATGGCTTTCTATAATAGAATTTCCTACTTTTTTGTTGTAATCATTTCCTCCTTTCTAGTTGTGAAAATACTTTTATTATATCAAGTGATTGTTCTCTCTCTCTCTTTTTCTCTCTCTTATTGTTTTTATCAACAGCATTGAATTTATCTCATTTTCAAACAAAAACACGAAAAAAATATATAATCGCAGATTTAAGATCGACGTAGCCTCCTAGTGTTCGACCCGAGATTCTTAGAATTTCGGTATAAATTTATCTGTTGATGGATTTCTTCGTAAATCGTATTACAACGATGGGTTTTTAAATCTAACTTCGATCGCGTAGTTTTCCGCTCTCAACATTTTGGCGCCACTGCTGAGGAGGCAACGATTTTTGATTTTCTTTCTGCATTTCATGCAATTTATTATTTTCTAACTTACTTTCTCATCTATTGTTTTGTAGGTACCTGAACAGGGATCTTCAAGCAGTAGATTGGAGTAAAGTTTGATTGAAGACAACTGTAAGTGCTCCTCATTCTTCCTCCTCCATAGATTCCATTTCATAAAATTAATTCAAACTCCAATTTACCTAGGTTTTTGCATAAATCCTAGGGTTAGTTTGGTTGCTCGATTTTCACTCACATTCATCTCACCCACATATAAAAAGTCAACAAAAAGATATCTCATGTGGGGTAAATGAACATACACACTACATACACCACATTCAGGTCACATAACCTAATTGCTTTCATCTACTCTATCGGATTCTGATCTGTGCAACCGGTACATGCAAGTCAACATTTAAAAGAGTAGAAACTTGTTTACGTTAATCATTTTTTGTGCCTAACTTAGTGGTGCAATCTTCACCAATTGTTTGAGTTGTACGGGCCACACAGCTTAACCTAAAATCAACTCACGAAGTATCTTCCCCTTAGGGTTTTCAATTTAGGTTAATACTAGGCACTCCACTTTACTTTTGATTTCAAAAGGAAAGAGATCTTCACCTGTGCTTGAAAACCTGGTTTGCCTCAAACTTGATTAAATTAAACCTAATTCCAAACCCTTAAAGCTACTTAAGTAAGATTTGAACCCTAAAATCTACTCATTAAAAGTAATCTTGCTTGAAAACTCTGGTTGTGCACGCACTTACACATACTCAATTTATCATTAAGGGCACAACCCATCTTAAGGGCCCACCACATTCCATATGCACTACAATCCCAAGCCTAAATAAAATCAAGTAGACGTTGTCTTAAGGATTGGACTCGCTCTTCGGATCACTGACCGAGATTAATTTCGATTAGTCTATTTCTACTATTCAATCTGATGTCAAGCTGGGGAAGCAAAATCAAATGATCACGGCTGGGGGGCACACTAGGAACCAGAGGTGCAAGCTAAAGGAAGAACCCTCTCCCTAGTCCCTCCTTCTAACTAGTTGGATTGACCGGAAAGAAGTACAACAAATCGATTCATTATCTAAAAATGGGTTTTGGGAGTCTGTAGGACTTTAGGCTATCCCACTTAAGGATAGGTTTGTTTGTTTGTATTGCAGGGCACCTTTCTTCCTCCTATTCTGTCATGGATCCTTCCACATCATATTCGCACTTCTAAGCCTACCCTCCTGATGAGAGCATCATCATGAGCCATAACTAGCTCATTTTGACCCAATAAAGAGAATAAAAGCTCCTACATAACCTAGAAGAGGGCTTAAATGGAGAAATAAGTGTTCTGAGAAGAAAACATGAAATAAAGGTTAAAACTGTAATTTTACCATTGCAATACATAAACAGGATTTCTCAGAGGCAAAACATAGGTCAAATGGTCTAAATAATATAAAAAGTGGGTTGAGTCAATCAGAAATGGGTTCATGTGCAATCTAGAAATTAAATGACATTTGGTAACCCTAAAACAGACCCGCTTAATTCAACAAGGTTCCGGTCAGGATAAAAATCAAGTAAACCCTCTCAAATTCATGGAAAAATATCCTCTAGGGTTTATAACATTCAATTTTGCCGTTGGAACCCAGTTTGACCTAGATTAGGGTCCTAGTTCATCAATTAAACTAATTTGGGTTTTTACGCAAAATATCCAGTCAAACATCGTCAAACCTAAAATCCAACTTCACCATTGGATTATTTAGGTCCAAATTAGGTTTTTACCAAAATTTGGACCGAAGGGGAGGTCATCTTGACCAACTTTGCAATTTAGTACACCCAAATCACATTTTGGTCCCTAACTTTTGAAAATCACCACAGAGAGCCCCGTAACTTCCTCTCCAACCTTGCAATCAGGTCCTTCCACCATTATTGGGGCAGAATCCTTCTCCGGCGAGGATTAGAGAGGGAGTACTCTCTGATTCCTCAGAGATCCCCTCCCAGAAATGGAAGGGAGATTCTCTGAGGAAATCCCTTCCATTTAAGGCCAGTCATGATCCCTGATTTGATCCCAATCTCTCGTGCGAGCGCACGAGGGATTTGGGCATCCACCAACTTTCCTTCTCCAGCGAGCCATCGGAGACAAAGGTGTGCCCTCCAAGGTCTAAACACACGGCCCAATACCTATAAAAGAACCCCCAAACCCAGCCGCTCATTTTCAGCTCAACCAGGCTGGGGTTTCACCTCAGATTCGTCTCTTCCTTCCCGGCCAGGGTACCCAGCGAGCTCCGGCGAGTTTTCTTTCCTCTCCTCTTCGCTCTGCCCAAAAACCATTGGCGGAGACTTCTTCCTGATTCTCCTCCGCGTCGCGCAATACCCGCACAGGCTGCCTCAGACTCGTCGTCACCACCGTCCTCCCTCCACTGGGCATCTTCTTCTCCGGCGACAGCAGGTACGGCCGTCCGCCTCTCCGCCCCCTTCGTCCCTGTAATTAGGTTAGAACTGCTCCATAACTTCCCCTCTTTCTTTTCCCCATTCTATTTCACTTGATTGCCCCTCGACCGCTGCCGTCCACCATCACCTTCCTCATCTCCAGTGACCCTCTGGCGAGGCGCCCTCGTTGCTTCGCAGCCCCACACGCCTCGCCGGCAGTCGCAAAAGTTCCTCCACACCAAACTGAACACACTCTGCCCCTCGACTGCCATGCTACACCTCCACAACGCACCCCCAAACACACCCATCCACCCAGCCACAGGGCGACCTAGGCACGCACGCCTAGGCCACCCCATGGCCTACCACCTTGCCCTTCACCTTCGCCATGACTCGGCGAAGGTCCTCCGGTGATCTGATTAAGCCGAGAGGCTTGTTTTGTGTCTGACAGTTTTCAAGCCCCTACCACCATTGACGGTGACACGAAGCAGCTCCAGGCTTCAGGATGGCCAAGCTTCAGGTGCAGCTGACTCGGGCAAGCACTGCAAAGCTATCTGACCCAGTGGACAACGCAACGAAGTCCGCATCTTTGGCAATCAACGAAGAGTGTTCTGCGGGCACGCGCGAGAGCAGGGCGGGACTGATAGTCCCACATCAGCAGTCTACGAGGCGCAGATACGATTTAAAGTGATTTTGTGCTATCCTCTCGTCGCCTCCTCAAGCACAGGGGTGAGGATCCTCACCTTACCCACGCTCGCCTCGTCCGCGGTTTCACCTCGCTGATCTGGCGGGATCCAACCAGACCTTATCTGAGCACACCTCACGCATCACCCTCACGCCGGTGCGCCTGGTCCCGGGTGCGCTACCCGACCGGATTACCCACGGCTCTGGGAGGGCGTCCTATGAGCGATTTGCAGAGAGAGAGATGTGCGGGTAGAGGGACAGGGTAGGTTTTGCTCCTTGTGCAGGCAGGCTGGGAGTTGAAGGGAAGAGACTTAGCCACAAGGAAGAACAAGAGAAGCAGAAAAAGAAGCCTTCGTAGAAGAGAGAAGAGAAGGAAGAAGAGAGACAGCATAGAAAGAAGAAGAAAGGCCAAGACAGAAACCAAAGATAGAATACCAAGGAAGAAGAAGAAGACAGAAGGAAGACAGAAGAGAAAGAAGCAAAGTGAAGGCTGCAGAAGAAGGAAAGCAAGATCAGAAGAAGAAGAATAATCAAAGAAGGGAAAACACTTTTAAGACGTCTGATCTTGTGATCAGACGTCCAATTTTAATCTTGCCTGGATTACTTTTTAAATGCATTTTAATTAAACTTTTGAGTAAATTAGAGTGTTCAATTACATTTGAGATTAGTAGTAAATTCCGATTGCTCCCTATGTTCGACCTCGGATACTCCGATTTTCGAGTAATAAAAACTTTTATTTGTTGACGACACTTGATCACCTATACTACGATGCAATAACTGTTAAAACATGATCAAGTCAGTCGTTTCAACATTTTGGCATCGTTATCGGGGAGCAACGTGCAATTTATCACTAGTCTCTACATTCTTTTTATCATATTGAACACTAACTTGCCCTACTTTACTTTGTTTCGATATTGCAGGTATTTCACGAGAAAATCCCTACCGCAAGTCAACCACTACAGGGCAGGTAATTTCTTTTCTTCCTTAAACCATCCCCTAATCCTGAAAAGACAAAAGGAAGAAAATCAATTTAGGAATCAATTGCCTTCTTTATATAGTAATCACCATCTTTAAGACAAACATTTTCGAATTTTGCGAAAATTTTTTAATTCTTCTTGAAGTTGGAGCGATTTTTTTTAGATTCTAGCCCACAAATTCATGTGCCTAATAAACATCATGCTTAATCTCTGTGGACAACACATTTCTTGCTTTCAAGTCCAAAGAGAATTTTTTGTGAAAAAGAAAAAAGGATTGGAAATAGATCCAAATTAGGGTTTCTACAGTAGGAACTTGGAGTGTTAGTCACACATGCCTGCATAAAAGGAAATAAACCTTCCCGCATCAGTGTGTCACCCAAGACCTTGATTAAAGAGATCTAAACAAGACAAGCCCTAAAGGAAAAGAAGCTCTAAAATCACTTGAATCTTAAAATTTTTGGACCTAATAACCTGGGAGTCAAATCAGGGTGATCTCTAGGCTCCAAACCTAGAATCATTCTGCCATCTATAGGATAGGTCAGGTGAAGTTGACCCCTTGGGTCAACCAAACTCTAAATTAGGTCACAACATCAAAACATCTGAAGTTCAAGCGAGAACCCTAAAGCACCTTCGAAATAAAAGTGGTAGACTTAAGAGGTCAAGGTCCCCATTCTGGTCTACCTGGAATCTCAGTGACAAGAGAGGTCGAGTGGGGGAAACCCTGTAACCTGTGGGGACGCTCTACCATGTAGGGGTCTTTGTGGGACTCTCCCTCTCTGGCTGCCCAAGTAATTCTCAGGTGGACGATCTTCTGATCCAGGGGTACCATCCGCCCCGAACCTCTATAGTCATCCAAACGTCTTTGGGTGTCTTGATTGGGTCAAAAACATCTCCAGTCCCTCATCTTTTCTCTTTAGAGCACACACACACACATTTTCAGTGGGACTCGTTACTCAGATCTGATCGCTTCATAACTTGATTCTACATCTTGATTCAAACTATAATTCTACATCTAGATTCCACCACCTGATCCAAATATGCAGCCAAACCATTTAGGACCACCATTCAAGAAACCTGAATATCAGAGATCCATGAGAGATAAAATGATTGAGGATGCCATGAAATTTTATGAAAATGAAGAAACCTCAACACCAGTAGGAAACATTCAGGTTGATGTCCCAACAACCACAACCTTTATCATAAATTGTACCCAAGTACTATTAGCAGAAGCCACAAAAGGATCAACCCGTGACTTGCTCATTACTGGATACATTGAGATAGAGAAACTACACAATCTTGAATTTCTTCAATGTATGACAAATCCTCTACTTTGGAAGCAACACCAACATAATCTTGAAAAATGGGAAGAGATAATGAGATTAGTAAAACAAGTTATTGACCAGAAATACCCGTATATACCACAAACAGAGGAGGAACTATCTTGGGACAACATCGAGGATAAATCTGATCTCGGGTTTGAGGCACAAAATGGTTGTGGATTCCCAACCCAGATAGAATACAATGTGCCTGATATTGAAGAAGGTTGGGAAGCTCCAAATGCAGGAAAATACCATGATGAGCCCATTCTAAAAATCCAAAACTCCTGCAAGTATGAGAGTAGAACTAAACCTCTCGAGGGTATAAATTCCGTCCCTTATCATGATAAGGTGACCCTCGAAGGTTATTCAGACCTAGATTCTAGTAATTCAACCCACATCCGAAGCCTAGAATCTAGATCTGAAACCTATTTTGAAGATTTTAAGGCGCCATATGAAAAAGATCAATCTTTTAATGAAGAATATGATTTTGGGCCTCAATTTGATGAATATCCCTTGCTGACATCCTCAGAGGAACTAATCAATTTTTCGGAAGTCATGCCAATCTACGATACAGAAACCAAGCAGTTGGACGAGTGGGGTTTCGATTGGGTCTACCCTACTAACTTTGAACCTGAGCCTTTACCAAATAGGGACACCCTTTTAAGCTCAGAATTCACATTTAGGCTAGACCCCAGTCAGGCTGCTAAATCTACAACATATGATTTATTCTATGGTGAAACTCACAATCTGGAATCTCATTCAAATTTTGATTTTTGCAAACTCTCCGACGATTTCGAATCTGACCATAACATCGGAGAAAATCTACTTCCTGATTATAATAAGCCAATTTTATTTGAAGCCACCTGCTCCACATATACAGAACCAATCAAAACCCATTCTCTACCTCGACCCATAACCGGACTCAATTTATGTTCTGATTCATCTCTCATTGAGCCAATTGCAGATGATTCAACTCCATACCTATATTGGGTATCGGGCATTGATCAGATTGAGAAACAGGAGCCGTCATTCTTTGATCACCCTTATAGGGATTTGATGAGAACCTCATCATGAGCCATAACTAGCTCATTTTGACCCAATAAAAAGGATAAAAGCTCCTACATATCTCAAGGAAAGGCGTAACTCAGAGAATTCTGAGTTTGAGAAGAAAATAAGTCATAAGGGGTAAAAGTGCAATTTTACCAGTATAATCTGCATACAGGGTAATTCAGGGCCCAAACATAGGTCAAAACAGCTTAATAAGAATAAAAGTGGGATGAAATGATCTAGCAAGGGCTACAGCACTTCCAAGGAACCAAATGATAATCTGTAACCCTAAAACAACCCACTTCAATTCACAAGGTTCGAGGCAAAGTAAAAATAGAATAAACCCTCTAAAATTCATAGAAAAATAATCTCTAGGGTTTAGAACCTTCAATTTGGCCTTTAGAACCCATTTTGACCTACATTGAGAACCATGCCCAATTAATAACTTAATTTGGGTTTTTGCGCAAATTGATCGGTCAAACAAGGTTTAATATGAAAATAAAATTCACCATCAGATTCCTTAGGTCCTAATTAGTCATGTATAAAAACTTGAGCCTAAGAAGAAACCTCCTTGACCGACTTCACACTTTGGTCCTCATATATTTACTCTTTGGCCCTCAACTTTTGAACCCTCGCATTTTGGCCCCTAACTCTCCTTCGTTCTTTGCAATCAGGTCCCTCCTGCAAAACCTTGCCAGCACCATGCTCCGGCGACCTTGCGCGGAGCATGGCGCCGCGCAGGGTGAGGTGAGGGACCTGGCAAGTAAACCGGGGGTGCCCTGCGTCGTCAGCCGTCGCAGGAGCACCCCCCTGGTCATTGTAGGCCACCATACCGGCCGTGCGAACGCACGGACGGTATGGGTTCATGTTCCGACCATTCTCCGGCGAGGGAGACACGTCGTCTCCCTCCGCCTTCTTCCCTGTTTCATCCCTATAAATACCCCCCCGCCGCTCCACCGACGAGGGCAGCTCGGATCTGACGGAGAAATCCCCAACTTCCTTCTCTTCTTTCTCCGGAAGACGCTTACCAGCTCCGGCGGCTTCCTCCCCCTCCACCTCTTCGCTCTGCCGCAATACCAGCAGCAGAGACTTCCTCCCCTGCTCTTCCCGCGCCACGCCGCACCCAGCTGGCGCCTCTCCGGCTCTCTGCTCGCCGCCGCCCCTCTCCCTGAGCATCGTCTTCTCCGGCGACAGTCGATACGACTGTCGCCCTGTTCCTCCCCCTTCGTCCCTGCAAGTAAGCTAGAGTTACTCCCCTTCTCCTCATCTTTCTTTTCCCACGTTTCAATTTGGCGCCGTTGCCGGGGAGCAACGGCCATTCTAGAGGTAAACATTCCTGTATCTTTTAATTTCTGATAATCTCCTTTCTTTTGTGCAGCTACAGGAACTCAAGAAGACAAGCAACCACACAACCACTCCGAAGACAGGTAAATCTTTTCTCTCACTATTAACCCCTACACTCTAAAGAGGAAGAAAAGAAAAGAACAAAGCAATATAGGGCTAACCTGTCTTCCATACTTAGTAACCATAAAAAGTTGCATGTTTTCAACTCATCACTCCTGCACACTATTAAGGGTATTTAAGGGCTAACACATTCTTGCTTGAGCCCTAATTGCCCAACAAAGAGTTAAATGGACCAAGTAGAGCCAACATAAGGTCAAACATTAGGATTTCAGTAGAGACACACCCCTTAATCAAGAATTGGGGAAATCCAAAAGAGGTGTGCCCAAGCCATTGATTGAAAATAATTAACAAGAAAAATCCTAAACAATTGGCTCTCTCTAAACACTTGAACCCTAAAAGACAGGACCTAAAAGCTCTTAAAGAAAACAATAGGTAAAGTTGACCCCTTTGGGTTAACCAACCTTAAATTAGGTCACTCTTTGCACTTAAAAAGACTAAAGTTCAAGTGAAACCTTAAGCACCCTGATCTTAAAATTGGTAGACTTAAGAGGTCAAGATCCCCATTCTGGTCTACCTGGAACCGCAGTGACAAGAGAGGTCGGGTGGGGGAAACCCTGTAACCCGTGGGGACGCTCTACCGTGTAGGGGTCTTCGCGGGACTCTCCCTCTCTGGCTGCCCAGGTAATTCTCAGGTGGACGATCTTTCTGATCAAGGGGTCCATCTGCCCCGCACCTCTATAGTCACCCAACACATTTTTGGGTGTCTTGATTGGGTCCAGCACCTTCTAAACTTACCTCTCCCAACTGTGCATGTACGGAAGGAGGTCTCTAAGACCACCCTTAAGACCTCCATTAGAAATTCGCTCTCGTCAAGGCCAAGCCTCGACGCCCGTATTTGTGCAGCAACACCCTCACATTATTCTCTCTTCTGATTCAGAACCAAGTTCTTCTTCTTCCCCCATCATGGCTCAGCCAGTTGAGGAAGAAAATAATCTGGAACACCAGCTCCAGCGACTCAATGACCTCTTCCAAAACTTCGTGCACCCACCGCAGCGTCCTATGATGCGGGACCACTACAATCCTGCTGCGGTGGCCATTGAGCCTCGAGTCAGAATCCCGATTGGAGATCCTGATTCCGAACTAAAGCCCAACATGATTCATGCTATACCTAAATTCCATGGGCTTAATTCTGAAGATCCCTTCCAGCACATCAAACAGCTTAAGCATCTGGCCCACACTTTTGGATCAGATGCGCAAAACCGGGATATTCTTCTCATGAAGATGTTCTCCTTTTCTCTTATGGACAAGGCCGCCCATTGGTATCAAACTCAGACCCGGCCGATCAACACTTGGGAAGAACTTCAATCCGAGTTTTTGAAAAAGTTCTTTCCCGTTGGTCGAACCAACGCCTTGCGCCATCAGATTACTCACTTCACTCAACAATCAGGAGAACCTCTCCATGAGGCATGGGATCGTTTTCAGGATCTCATGAGGAAGTGCCCCCATCACGGAGTTCCTAAATGGGAACAAGTCCAATCTTTTTACCAGGGACTCCGTGAGGACATCCGCCTTTTCGTCAATGCAACCTGCGGAGGAAACATCATGGGTCAACATGAAGACACCGTATGGGAGATTCTCGAAAACATGTGCGAGAACTCCATCAACAATGACTCCATGGGATTATTCGACAGGACGAATACCCGCGCAGCGACGAATCTTAAGGGAGCACATGAGACGCAGGACCTGTCTGCATCAGTCGACCTGGAATTAATGGCCAGTCGATTGGACAAGGTCTCAATCATTGAAAAGAAGGTGGATGAGCTGACTCAGCACTTGCAGCGAGCCACCTCTGCGCGTAACTCCTTTGCACAACCTCCTTCCACACAGGAGACTGTGCAAAACATCCTCCACCGATCCTCCCTTGGGATGGATCCATATCCATCCCCATCTGATTCTTGGACTGGAAGATCATCCGATCCTTTCTTCACCAGCCGGGGGAACTCCATTCCTCCTTTCCCTGATTCTCAGGAGGTTCCTCAGACCTGCGAGGACCTCAACGCCATCCAGAACGACCCATTCTCCAACACTTACAACCCTGGATGGCGAAACCATCCCAATTTTCAGTGGGCGGGAAATTCCCAAACCCAGAGACCACCTTTTCAGTCCCGCCCACAGCCCTCTCATCACTACCAGCCGCCTCAGCCTCGGCCCAACCCTACTTATCCATCAGGGCCAAATCAAGATCAAATGTCCTTAATCCTTCAGACTCTGGCTGACATTCAAAAATCGAATGCGGCCATTCAAAAACAGCACAAGGACGAGCTTACTGAAGTTAAAACTCAGCTGGCCCAATTGGCAAATTCTCGCCAGCCAGGCACACTCCCTTCCCAACCTCTTCCTAACCCAAATAACGTGCCAACCCAGAAGCGCGTTATGAATCCAAATTTAGGCCACGCTCAATGGATTTATCAGGCCCCCACTGCTCCATCTCCAGACGAGATGGAAGCCTCTACTTCTCGTACGGGATTTCAGCAGCAGCCACCCCTCCTACCAAACCCAAACCAAAATCAGGCCGGATTAAATTCTGTAACAACACGTAGTGGTAAGACAACTCAGGACCCGCATTATCCAAACCACTCCCAGCCTGATAACCATGACCCTAGGATAGTTAGCCAAGGTACCGCTGTTCCAGACCCACAACCTGGACCTATCCTAGAGGAACCAACCAAGATCCCGTTTCCCGAGGCCCTGACCAAGGGAAAGAAGACCACCAAACCCGTGGCCCCTGAGGAGGACCTGGTCAAGCTCTTTGAGCAGGTCCACATAAACATCCCCTTGATGGATGCAATCCGCCACGTACCAGCTTACGCACGATTTCTAAAGAATATATGTACACCCCAGCGTAAGCCGCGAACCAAGGGAGGGAGCCCAATTGTTCTGTCAGAGCAAGCCAGCTCTGTAATCCTTAGTAGACTCCCACCCAAGGCAAAAGATCTTGGAACTCCCCTGATCTCCTGTAAGATAGGTGGTACCCAATTTGATAGAGCATTGTTAGACTTTGGTGCATCTATAAATCTGATACCCACATCCTTACTTGACCATCTGGAAGAATCTGAGCTGAAACCAACCGAGGTGACATTACAATTAGCAGATCGATCTATAAAATCACCAAAAGGGATTCTCGAGGATGTTATCGTGAGAGTGCGGGATTTCTATTTTCCAGTGGACTTTATAGTCTTAGACATGGATGCACCTGAGAACCCTAGGGATACACCAATCATCCTAGGGAGACCTTTCTTGGCTACTGCTAGAGCCAACATCAGCTGTGAGGAGGGCCAAATAGAGCTTAAGTTTGGAGATCAAACACTGAAAATTGATATATTTAAGGCCCAACAAGGAATTAATTGCGGCGTCATCGAGCAAATTTGTGACATCAAGACTTTGGTTGATGAATCACACCTCCAGAATGACTTGAGTATTCCTCATCAACCACAGAAGGATCTTGACCCGCAAACAGAGGAGTCAAATCCAGATGTGAACAACCCAGTAACTCCCACCCTTGAACCTCACATCTATACTGAACCACCCGCTGCTGCTGAAAACCCCATCCTTGAACTGAAACCCCTTCCTGCTCATTTGAAATACATCTTTTTGGGTTCTAATCAGACCCTTCCTGTGATCATCAATTCCAACCTCAGTCCTGAACAGGAATCCCGTCTGATTGTTGTCCTCCAGCAACATCGCAGAGCCATCGGATGGACTCTCGATGATTTGACTGGAATAAGTCCCTCTTATTGTACTCATCATATCTATTCAGAAGAGGGCACACGACCTTCTCGTGAAATGCAGAGACGCTTAAACCCCAATCTGCAGGAGGTCGTGAAAAAGGAGATCATCAAGTGGTTAGATGCCGGGATCATCTACCCGATCTCCGATAGTCGTTGGGTGAGCCCAATTCAGGTCGTGCCTAAGAAGGCAGGACTCACCACTATAACGACTGCGACCGGAGAAATCATTCCTACCCGATTAGCCAACTCGTGGAGAGTCTGTATAGATTACCGTCGACTCAATTCCTCCACGAAGAAGGATCATTTCCCACTACCCTTCATTGATCAAATTCTCGAAAAACTAGCGGGAAATAGGTTCTTCTGCTTTCTTGACGGGTACTCCGGTTATAACCAGGTGGCAATCCATCCTGAGGACCAAGAAAAGACCACGTTCACCTGCCCCTTCGGAACATACGCTTTCCGAAGGATGCCTTTCGGTCTTTGCAATGCACCCGCTACTTTTCAGCGATGCATGCTTGCCATATTCTCAGATATGGTAGGTGATTATCTGGAAGTCTTCATGGATGACTTTTCAGTTTTCGGAGCATCATTCGACGATTGCCTCCAACACTTGGTCCAGATACTCAGGTGGTGCATCGACGTGAATTTGGTTCTTTCCTGGGAAAAGAGCCATTTCATGGTGCCTGAGGGAATTGTCCTGGGACACTCAATTTCGGAGAAAGGTATCCAAGTGGATCGAGCTAAGGTTAATCTGATTTCTCACCTTCCTATGCCTAGCTCGATCAGGGACATCCGATCCTTTTTAGGGCATGTCGGTTTTTATCGACGATTTATCCCTGATTTTTCAAAAATCGCACGCCCCCTGACCACTCTTCTCTCCAAGGATGTTCCCTTCGAAATCTCCAAGGAATGCACTCAAGCATTTGAAATCCTGCGTGACCGAGTCACCCAAGCCCCGATCCTACAGTCCCCTGATTGGTCTCAACCTTTTGAGATCATGTGTGATGCATCCGACTTCGCTGTAGGAGCGGTTTTGGGGCAGAAAAATGACAAGAAACCTGTGGTCATTTACTACGCCAGCAAAACACTCGATGAGGCTCAGCGTAACTATACAGTTACTGAGAAAGAGCTGCTAGCTGTAGTATTTGCCCTAGAGAAGTTCAGATCGTACCTTCTGGGTTCCCATGTCATCATATACTTGGATCACACGGCTGTGAGGCATCTCCTTGCAAAGAAGGACGCGAAGCCTCGATTGATCCGATGGATCTTGCTGTTGCAAGAATTTGACCTCGAGATTCGCGATAAAGCGGGAAAACAAAACGTGGTAGCTGATCACTTGTCCCGTCTTCCTTCTGAAATAATTGACCCCTCCGGACCCATCACGGAGCATTTTCCCGATGAGCACCTGCTGACTATTGGTACTAGCCTTCCATGGTTCGCTAATATTGTAAATTACTTGGCATCTCATCAGACCCCGTCCGATTGGCCGAAGGCCAAGAAAGACAAATTACGCTCCGATGCCAAGTATTACATTTGGGAAGACCCGTACCTCTTCCGCATAGGTGCCGATCAGATCATCCGGAGATGTGTCCCGGAAGGGGAAATCAACAATATCCTCTCTTTCTGCCATGACCAGGCATGCGGTGGCCATTTTGCCGGGCATAAAACCGCATCAAAAGTCCTCCAGTGCGGCTTTTACTGGCCCACACTGTTCAAAG
Organism: Thalassia testudinum; assembly: GCA_037157565.1. Classification (NCBI taxonomy): domain Eukaryota; kingdom Viridiplantae; phylum Streptophyta; class Magnoliopsida; order Alismatales; family Hydrocharitaceae; genus Thalassia; species Thalassia testudinum. The sequence continues at coordinate 62,040,369 of JAZHRO010000014.1, forward strand.
ACGCATACAGTCATTGCAAGGCATGCAGTCGTTGCCAGACTTTGGGCAACATGAGCCGTCGTGACATGATGCCTATGCAACCGATTCTAGTATGCGAAATCTTTGATGTTTGGGGGATTGATTTTATGGGCCCCTTTCCTGTTTCGGATGGTTTCGAATACATTCTGTTGGCTGTGGACTACGTGTCCAAATGGATCGAAGCCATACCGACCCGAACCTGTGATCACAAAATCGTTCTCAAATTTATTCATCAACACATTTTCTCAAGGTTCGGGATTCCTCGTGCAATAATCTCTGATGGGGGGACCCATTTCACAAATGCTCAGTTTAGGTCACTGATGACCAAATACGGGGTGTCTCACCGAATCTCTACTCCTTACCACCCCCAAACTAATGGTCTAGCTGAGCTGTCTAATCGGGAGATCAAGAAAATTCTGCAAGTCACTGTTCGACCTGACAGGAAGGACTGGTCGTCCCGACTTCCGGAAGCATTGTGGGCCCATAGGACCGCCCACAAGACCCAATTAGGCATGTCTCCCTTCAGACTGGTGTACGGAAAGGCATGCCACCTTCCCGTCGAACTGGAGCATAAAGCCTATTGTGCAGTACGGAACTGTAATCTGGATCTTTCTAAGGCTGGTACCCACAGAAAACTCCAAATCAGCGAGATCGATGAATTACGCATAGACGCGTACGAGAACTCGCAAATCTACAAGGAGCGGGTTAAAGCCTTCCACGACAAACACATCTCGAGAAAGATCTTTCATCCTGGTCAAAAGGTCCTACTCTTTGATGCCCGACTCAAACTCTTCCCAGGAAAACTGAGATCTAAGTGGGTCGGACCATATTTGGTCCGACAGGTTTTTGGAAATGGAGCAATCGAAATCAGTCCACTCAGCCACGATTCTGAACCTTTCATCGTGAATGGTCAAAGACTCAAGCCGTTCATTGATGTAACTTCTACTGATTTGGCTGAGGCATCTTATATCCTCCTTTCCCCTTGAGCTTATTGCGCCCAGCCGATGGCGTAAAACTCAGCGCTTAACGGGAGGCAGCCCGTCATTCTCTTTGAAAACCTGAAACTTGTTCTGACACCTTTCAGCACTTGAAGTTCACCCTTGTAGACAGCCAACCCCAACTCAGATGTTCGCATCTGAGATTTGAAATCGTCCGCAAAAATTCAACCCGACCCATCCACTCACCCAAATTTCTGTCTTAAGGAATGAACTAAGACCCCCTAGGTTACAATGAGGACATTGCAAATCTTAGGCATGGGGGGGAAGGAAAGTGCAAAAACTTGTAAGAAAAGGTTTCAAACAAAAAATTCACATATGCCAAAAATACCATAAAAATTAAAAAATTTTTTCGAAAAAGAATAAGAGGAAAAGAGGAGAAGGAAAATTTTGTGAAGGAGAAAAGAAACAAAATGAAAAAGGAGCACAAAATTATGAGAAAAAGTGATAGTCATTAGTAAGGAACTAAGGAATTAACCTAAGTTCTAGACCTCATTCGAGAAAATAATTGAAAAGTGCACAATGAGATTAGTAAGAATGCAAACCTTAGGCATTCTTGAATAGACTCTTAGTACCCATTAAGATCTGGACACTCCTCAAGAGGTTGAGGAAAATGAAAAGCTGAAGTATTAGGTCCAAGGCTTAGGAAGTATTCGGCCTCGTTAACTAATTTTTGGTTTACGGGACTCAGTAACCTAAGCACCCTAATCTCACACACAGCCTGGTTCAGTAAGCGTAAAAATCAGAATCACGCAGAAGCGTCGCAAAAATCTGAAAAGAACACCTAGAATAGGAGCGGCCGATCAACACAAGTTGATTTGGACGAGTTCCCAGCGCAGAGAGGCGGGAAATCCCCTCGAAGACGCGTAACAAAATATCATCTCCTCGGTGCTTGTCTCTTAGGATATTTACATATCCTACGGGGGGCATGTAAGCACTCTACTGGTTCAAATTCCATGGATGGCATTATCTCGAAGTGTCAATTGCCAGGGTCTGGATTCGGCCACGGAATACCATGGATGGGATTATCTCGAAATCTCAATAGCCAGGGTTCCGGGGGTTGCCATGGGCGGTGCTATCTCGAAGCATCGATCGTCAGGAACCCTTGAGGATTGATGATGGGAGCAAGGAATCTGATATAGACCGTGTTGAAAAGCCAATCCTAGGCTAGAACTAAAAAGAAAAAGAGAGAGAAAACTCTCCAAACAGAAAAACTTTCTATCTCTCTCTTACAAAACGCACTGCGAACCGAGCCAGGGCTAAAATCATTTTAAGCACGGGTGCTTTAACCACGAAGTCCAATAAACCTTAGGTTAGTTCTTGTGGGCCTTAAAAACCTTTGCTAAAAGACTGAGGCTAAGGCTAGACAGATTTGGATCTTGATTGGTACTAGAGTACCTTTTAGGCCTATGATCAGCATTCTAACCTAATCTATGAAGGCACTTATCTAAAACTATTGAAAACTTCATGGTCTAGAACAAGGGTTGAAACCTTAAGTTTTTTTTTTTGCTAAGGGACTAGCAAAAGCTAGGCATGGGGGTATGATGAGAACCTCATCATGAGCCATAACTAGCTCATTTTGACAGAATACAAAGGATAAAAGCTCCTACATATCTCAAGGAAAGGCGTAACTCAGAGAATTCTGAGTTTGAGAAGAAAATAAGTCATAAGGGGTAAAAGTGTAATTTTACCAGTATAATCTGCATACAGGGTAATTCAGGGCCCAAACATAGGTCAAAACAGCTTAATAAGAATAAAAGTGGGATGAAATGATCTAGCAAGGGCTACAGCACTTCCAAGGAACCAAATGATAATCTGTAACCCTAAAACAACCCACTTCAATTCACAAGGTTCGATGCAAAGTAAAAATAGAATAAACCCTCTAAAATTCATAGAAAAATAATCTCTAGGGTTTAGAACCTTCAATTTGGCCTTTAGAACCCATTTTGACCTACATTGAGAACCATGCCCAATTAATAACTTAATTTGGGTTTTTGCGCAAATTGACCGGTCAAACAAGGTTTAATATGAAAATAAAATTCACCATCAGATTCCTTAGGTCCTAATTAGTCATGTATAAAAACTTGAGCCTAAGAAGAAACCTCCTTGACCGACTTCACACTTTGGTCCTCATATATTTACTCTTTGGCCCTCAACTTTTGAACCCTCGCATTTTGGCCCCTAACTCTCCTTCGTTCTTTGCAATCAGGTCCCTCCTGCAAAACCCTGCCAGCACCATGCTCCGGCGACCTTGCGCGGAGCATGGCGCCGCGCAGGGTGAGGTGAGGGACCTGGCAAGTAAACCGGGGGTGCCCTGCGTCGTCAGCCGTCGCAGGAGCACCCCCCTGGTCATTGTAGGCCACCATACCGGCCGTGCGAACGCACGGACGGTATGGGTTCATGTTCCGACCATTCTCCGGCGAGGGAGACACGTCGTCTCCCTCCGCCTTCTTCCCTGTTTCATCCCTATAAATACCCCCCCGCCGCTCCACCGACGAGGGCAGCTTGGATCTGACGGAGAAATCCCCAACTTCCTTCTCTTCTTTCTCCGGCAGACGCTCACCAGCTCCGGCGGCTTCCTCCCCCTCCACCTCTTCGCTCTGCCGCAATACCAGCAGCAGAGACTTCCTCCCCTGCTCTTCCCGCGCCACGCCGCACCCAGCTGGCGCCTCTCCGGCTCTCTGCTCGCCGCCGCCCCTCTCCCTGAGCATCGTCTTCTCCGGCGACAGTCGATACGACTGTCGCCCTGTTCCTCCCCCTTCGTCCCTGCAAGTAAGCTAGAGTTACTCCCCTTCTCCTCATCTTTCTTTTCCCGCTTTCAATTTAGTCAATTAAGCCCTCTACCGACCCTGTTCACCCTCACCCTCTTCGCCTCCGACCACCCTCCGGCGAGCCGCTCCCATCACCTCAGCGACCCACACGGCTCGCCGACCACCGCAGAACCTCCGCCTCCTCACCCTGATCCTCTTCCGCCCCTCCACTTCCCACCAAACACCCTCTGCAGATCCACCGAACACACCCACTTCTTCGCTCACAGTTTGACCTAGGACGACCTGTTGGCTCCATCACGCCCCCTGCAGACCCCCTGACCACCTTCGCCGTGCCACGGCGAAGGTCCCCCGCCTGTCTGATTTGGCCGAGAGGCCGTTCTTCTATGACCAGGTGACTCGCCCGCCGTCGCCATTACTGCGCAGGCAGAGCTGCTTCACCTGCAGGTGCAGGCACGCCTTCGCCCAGGTTTGACTCCCAGGTTGCGCAGGGACTCTCCGCGAAACGTCCCTGGTTCACAGATGGAGCGAAGGCCGCGCGGGAAGCCACGATCGCCCACTGCTCCATCCGCGACGCGCGCTCAATTGGGGTGGGACATTTAGTCCCACCTCGGAATTTCTCGGAGGGGCGCGGACGCATAAAGGCAAAAAGTGCCTTATGCTGTCTGCCTCCTGACCACGGGGTGAGGTCCCTCTCACCCGACCCGGCCTCGTCCGTGACCACGCTCCGCGGACCTGGCCCGACCCGATTAGACCGACCTGCACTCCTCGCCTACCACCGCACGCCGGTGGGCCTGGACCCGGGCCTGACCCGAACCCGATTACCCGGTAGCTCTGGGAGAGCTGTCCGAAGAGTGGTTTCAGAGAGAAAGAGAGACGCGGGGGGGGTAGGGTAGAGTAGGTTTTGCCTCTTGACGAAAAATTCTGAAGTGTGCAGGCCAAAGAAGAAGAAGAAGACCCGCGGAAGAAGTGCAGGCGAAGACGAACGAGCTGCACTGTAGCAAATTCTCAGTTAAGTCGTCGAAGCACCGGGCCAGACGACGGAAAGTCAGCAGCCAGAGCAACACAGAAGGCAGGCTGAAGAAGAAGGAAGGGAGACTTAGTAGTCGAAGGCAGAAGCACCACGATTGCAGAAGAAGAAGAAGAGAGGTCAAGGCAGAAAACCAAAGAAGAAGAACAAGGAGCTCTGAAGAAAGAAAAACATCACCAACGCAGGAACAGCAGGAAGAAGAAGAGCATCACCATTGCAGAAGAAGATTATCACCATAGCAGAAACCAAGGAAGAAGAAGAAGGAGATCTGAAGAAAGAGAAAGAAAGAAGAACATCACAACAAATTCTTTCCCTTTCTCTTTATTTTGTAAAAGAAACATGTATATCTCTAGAATACGACTTGCTCCCTGAGTTCGACCTCGGGAACTCTTTCATTTTCCGAGTAAAAAAATTTATATTTGAAATGTTGGTAATAACCGGCTTTACTACAACGTTATAACAAAACTCACAAACCCGGTGAAAAAGCCCACGTTTCAATTTGGGATTCCACACCTTACATTGATTATTTTTCGGAACCCTACTTTGACCAGGCTGAGTCGACTCATCCTAAACCCGAGTTTTCACTTCCATATCCATCAGAACTACATTGCATATGGTGGGTTCCGCATCTGTTCATCTACATCTATCAACCTACCAGACTTATTGGGTTTGGGCTGCATCATCAGACGACTGATCTTAACAAGCACCTGGTTGGACCAATAAGGCTCTTAATGAAGGTGCTTGCTTTACAAAATTCCGTTGATTTGACCACTCCCTCTCTACCCCATTTTTCGCTCGACTGAAGGCATTAAATTTAGCGCTTAATGGGAGGCAACCCGTCATCCCAAAAACAGAGACCCATCTGATTATCCGTCTGTACTCCACATCCATTGCACCTTGAGTTCAGCCTTAGATAGTTAATCCCACCTCTGGTACACGTACCAGAGCCTGAAATCGTTCGCGTCAGTCATTCCCAACCCATTCACGCACACGATGTATCCTATTCTATGTCCCTGACCTCAACACTATTTCACACCCTCCGTTTACAATGAGGACATTGCAAAACTTAGGCATGGGGGGGTGATAAAGTGCTTACATATAGAACCAAGAAAAAGTCAGGAGTCTCACACACAAAAAAATTTTTGCATATGTCAAAAACACAAAAAAATTGTAAAATTTTGAAAAAAAACAAAAAATGGGGGAGGGAGGAAATTTTGTGAGCCACATAAACATAAGGAGAAAAAGAGAAAAAATGACAAAATGGAGCATAAAATGAAAAGAAAAAGAAATAGTCATTAGTAAAAGATTAAGGAATTAACTAAAGTTCTAGACCAGATCAAGAAAGAAATAAAAGAAAAAGTGCTAAGGAGACATAACAAGAGATTAGCGGGAACGCTGGTCTTAGGCCTCTTGGGCTAGATTCGTTAGCTTAAAAATTCACATATCTGTTAAAATCTGGATAATCTTCAAGAGGTTGGGGAAAATGCGAAGCTTGAGTATTAGGTCTAAGGCTTAGAAGTATTCAGCCTCGTTAACAAACCTCCAGTTTGCAGGATTCGGTAACCTAAGCACCCCAAATTCACACATAGTCAGGTTCAGTGCGCATAAATATGAAAATCACGCAAAAGTGTTTAATGTTCTGAAAAAGTCACCTAGATTAGGAGCGGCCAATCAACACAAGTTGATTTGGACGAATTCCCAATGCAGAGAGGTAGGAAATTCCCCTCGAAGATGCGTAACAACATGTCGTCTCCTTGGTGCTTGTCTCTGAGGATATTTAAATATCCTACTGGGGGCATGTAAGCACTTTGCTGGTTCAGATACCATGGGCGGTATTATCACGAAATGTCAATCGCCAGGGTCTGAATTCGGTCACGGAACGCCATGGGAGGGATTATCTCGAAATCTCGAAAGCCAGGGTTCTGGGGGTTGCCATGGGCAGGATTATCTCTAAATCTCGAAAGCCAGGGACCCTTGAGGATTGATGATGGGGACGAGGAATCCAATACAGACAGTGCTGAGAAGCTAATCCGAAGCTAGAAATAAAAAGAAAAGAGAGAAAAAAGTTCTCCAAACAATTAAATCCTCTATCTGTCTTACAAAAATGCACTACAAACTGAACTTAGGCTAAAAATGTCTCAAGCACGGGTGCTTTAACTGCGAAGTCCAACAAACCCTAGGTTTGTTTCTATGGGCCTTAGAACCTTTGCGGAGGATTGAGGCTAAAGCGGAACAGGTCCGGATTTTGGTTGGTACTTGAATACCTCTAGGCCTATTGTCGACATTCCTACCTAATCACAAAAGAAAAGGAGAAGCACTTATCATGATTGTTGACAGACACTCAGGGTCTAGAATAGAAGTTGAAACCTTGAAATTTTGCTAAGGGACTAGTAAAATCTAGGCATGCGGGTATGATGAGAGCCCCATCAAGAGCCATAACTAGCTCATTTTGACCCAATAAGGAGAATAAAAGCTCCTACATAACCTACAAGAGGGCTTAATTGGAGAAATAAGTGTTATGAGAAGAAAATAAGAAATAAAGGTTAAAATTGTAATTTTACCATTGCAGTACATAAACAGGATTTCTCAAAGGCAAAACATAGGTCAAATGGTCTAAATAAGATAAAAAGTGGTTTGAGTCAATCAGAAATGGATTCATGTGCAATCTAGGAATTAAATGACATTTGGTAACCCTAAAACAGACCCGCTTAATTCAACAAGGTTCCGGTCAGGATAAAAATCAAGTAAACCCTCTAAAATTCATGGAAAAATATCCTCTAGGGTTTAGAACATTCAATTTGGCCTCTGGAACCCAGTTTGACCTAAATTAGGGTCCAAGTTCATCAATTAACCTAATTTGGGTTTTTATGCAAAATATCCAGTCAAACGTGGTAAAACCTAAAATCCAACTTCACCATTGGATTCCTTAGGTTAAAATTAGGTTTGTACCAAAATTTGGACCTAAGGAGAGGTCATCTTGACCTACTTTGCAATTTAGTACACCCAAATCACATTTTGGTCCCTAACTTTTGAAAATCATCACAGAGAGCCCCCTAACATCCTCTCCAACCTTGCAATCAGGTCCTTCCACCATTATTGGGGCAGAATCCTTCTCTGGCGAGGATTAGAGAGGGAATACTCTCTGATTCCTCAGAGATCCCCTCCCAGAAATGGAAGGGAGATTCTTTGAGGAATTCCCTTCCATCTGAGGCCAGTCATGATCCCTGATTTGATCCCAATCTCTTGTGCGAGCGCACGAGGGATTTGGGAATCAACCCTCTTTCCTTCAACGACGAGCCGTCGGAGACAAAGGCGTGCCCTCCAAGGTCTGAACACACGGCTCAATACCTATAAAAGAACCCCTAAACCCGGCCGCTCATTTTTAGCTCGACCTGGCCGGGGTTTCACCTCAGATTCGTCTCTTCCTTCCTGCCCAGTGAGCTCCGGCGAGCTTTCTTTCCTTTCCTCTTCGCTCTACCACAAAACCAGTGGCAGAGACTTCTTCCTGATTCTCCTCCGCGTCGCGCAATACCCACGCACGCTACCTCAGACCCGTCGTCGCCGCTGTCCTCCCTCCACTGGGCATCTTCTTCTCCGGCGACAGCAGGTACGGCCGTCCGCCTCTCCACCCCCTTCGTCCCTACAATTAGGTTAGAACTACTCCACAACTTCCCCTCTTTCTTTTCCCCATTCTATTTCACTTGATTGCCCCTTGACCGCCACCGTCCACCGTCACCTCCTCATCTCCGGCGACCCTCCGGCGAGGTGCCCCCGTCTCTCCACAGCCCCACACGCCTCGCCGACCGTTGCAAAAGTTCCACCTCACCACACTGAACATACTCCGCCCCTCCACTGCCACGCTACACCTCAACAACGCACTCCCAAACACACCCATCCACCCGGCCCCAGGGCAACCTAGGCACGCATGCCTAGGCCACCCTGCGGCCTGCCACCTTGCCCTTCACCTTCGCCGTGACAAGGCGAAGGTCCTCCGGTGATCTGATTAAGCTGAGAGGCTTGTTTTGTGTCTGACAGTTTTCAAGCCCCTGCTGCCATTGACGGTGACGCGAAGCAGCTCCAGGCTTCAGGTGCAGCTGACTCGGGCAGGCACTGCGAAGCTATCTGACCCAGTGGACAACGAACGAAGTCCGCAGCTTTGGCAAGCGACGAAGAGCATTCTGTAGGCGCACGCGAGAGCAGGGCGAGACTGATATTCCCACATCGGCAATCTACAAGGCGCAGATACGGTTTAAAGTGATTTTGTGTTATCCTCTCGTCGCCTCCGAAAGCATAGGGGTGAGGTCCCTCACCTTACCCACGCTCGCCTCGTCCGCAGTTTCACCTCACGGTTCTGGGAGGATCCGACCCGTCCTTATCTGAGCACACCCCGTGCATCACCCTCTTGCCGGTGCGCCTGGTCCCGGGTGTGCTACCTGACCCGATTACCCGCGGCATTGGGAGAGCATCCTGTGAGCGATTTGTAGAGAGAGAGAGACGTGCGGCTAGAGGGACAGGGTAGGTTTTGCTCCTTGTGTAGGCAGGCTGGGAGTTGAAGAGAAGAGACTTAGCCGCAAGGAAGAAGAAGAGAAGAAGCAGGAAAAGAAGCCTGCGCAGAAGAGAGAAGAGAAGGAAGAGGAGAGACTGCACAGAAAGAAGAAGAAAGGCCAAGACAGAAACCAAAGACAGAAGACCAAGGAAGAAGAGGAAGACAGAAGAGAAGGAAGCAAAGTGAAGGCTGCAGAAGAAAGAAATCAAGATCCGAAGAAGAAGAATAATCAAAGAAGGGAAAACACTTTTAAGACGTCTGATCTTGTGATCAGACATCCAATTTTACTCTTGCCTGTATTACATTTTAAATGCATTTGAATTAAACTTTTGAGTAAATTAGAGTGTTCAATTACATTTGAGATTAGTAGTAAATTCCGATTGCTCCTTGTGTTCGACCTCGGATACTCCGATTTTCGAGTAATAAAAACTTTTATTTGTTGACGACGCTTGATCACCTATACTACGACGCAATAACTGTTAAAACACGATTCAGTCAGTCGCTTCAACACCTTCTGCCACACTTATTCCCAAAATGATTATTAGTCCGACCAGACTTGTTCTCATCCATCTTCTAGTTGAGATAATTCTGATTGGGAATATAGTTCTGGACCTTCGTGTTCAGGGTTTAACCTTGGATGCCATGATCTTGATTTTTATCCTTCTCCATGCTACACTGCTTATAGATAATCACCCACATTTGGACAACCTAATGTGGTCTATAATCAATAATGATACACTGAACCTTACCATTCCCTTGAATACATTTCCTTTAGGTCATCACCACCTTATGTACAACCTGAAATGACCTATTATCTGGGAGGGTATCAAGATCCTCAATTTGTTAACACCCCTGCATTGAACCCAAACCCACCCAACCCTGAACCAAACCATTTGGTTCAGGTTAACTAGGGCCAAGAGAAGGTGTTGGCTAACTTGAAGAATATTATGGAATCTTTAGAAGCTCAACCAACACGTTGAACTGAAGAACTGGAGCCCCTGATTGAAATGATTGATGATCTGAATAGGTATCTATTGAATTGGTTCTAGGATGTTAAGGATAAGGGCCCGAGTGAGTTTCTACTTGGGAAATTATCAAAATTTAGGATGAGATTTGTGGTTGCTTTAGTTCAATCTTGGGATTATTCTCAAGATGAACCCCCTTCAGGAGAGCCAATGTCAGAACCCACTCAGGCACCTATTGCGGGGGACACGTGTTACAAGACCAGGTTTGACCAAGTTTTTCTAAAGCAATCAAATAAAGATGATTTGATTTCTTCACTGGAGATCCCTAAGCCAGGGTACAAGGAAATGCATGTCTCTATGGATTAGAAAGTGATTGGTAATTTTGAGACATACATTAATGCGGATTCTGATTTCTTTGATTCTGAAGATGAAGAATCATTATGCGAAGTCTCACATGAGTTTATAGAATGCAATTCTAATTAGACAACTGGGCCTAAGGAATTTGATAAATCATTTGATGGCACTGAAATTGAGGAACTTGATCCTGTTGGGGCTTGAATGGTGGATTCAGATACTGATTTCATGAAGGATTTAATTCAAAGCCCCATTCCTTAATTACGCCCATTCAAGATTACTAATGATCCTATTTTTGAGATCACTAGACCCAAGTCAATTCTGATTCAGTCACATATTTTAGACTTGGAAATTTCAGATGGGGTGATTAACATGCATGAGGTTCCGAAATTTGAAATCTTGGATGAGGAAGACAGGAGTTGGGAAATATTGATTTGGGAAGCCAATTCTAGAGGAAGTAAAAGATTGTGTCTAAGGGTTCCAATTTGTCTAAAACTCCCAACTTTCTACCAAGACCCTTATGACATCTTTGACTCTAAGGATGTCCAACCCAAGCACACACTCATTGATTACCCTTTTGAGCTTGATTTCTCCGTAACACGACTTTTTGGTCTTGGGTTGCATCCTCGCAAATCACAGGCCCAACCCCACTTGCATACTGATTTCAGGTTTTGGATAATTTTTGTCCAGAACCTTACATATACTCAACCATGGGGTATGGGACTGCATCACATTCTGGTCAACATCTGTGGATTTCTACTGGCAGGTCTTGAGGTGAATCTTTTTATTTTGATTCTGACTTACACTTGTGAATACTTTATTTCTTCTTTATTTGTATACGATGCCTAGCTAGAGGCACTAACTTTAACACATATATAGGTTCTTTTCATCTCAGAGCGAACATTTATTCACACAATTCAGGTGCTTTCTACTCCACTTCATTTCATGTCTTTTTAATACAATGAGGACAATGCATTAGATAGGCATGGGGGGTAGATATTCATCACTGAATTACTTTGTCAGCTTCGCAGATTCTTTTTGTTTTCTTTTGATTTATTTAAAAAAAAATTAAACTAGGAAAGAATACCTGGGCATCAGGACTTTTCAAGCATTGGAAATATTATCGTAGGATCTAAACACTAAGACCCTTTAGGTCTTTGGTCTTAATCAGTTTGGGTATCCACTAAAATGTGGATTTGTTTATCGAGTCCTTGCCATCTTGAATTCCATTTCAATTTTATTACATAAGTTTGGATGATAAGTACATGACTTATCAACCCACCATCTGATTTGAGGGAACTTTAAGTGAAAGTATCTACACACTATTTGCACCGACTAGTTGTTTGGCGGTTTTAACGGAAATTGGGTAGCTAATGAGCCTTCTAGCATGGTATGGCTAGCAAGTTATCATCGGTAATAGCCCATAGGTAGGTTGTCCAGAGCCCAGCCACTGGGTCATTCCTTTCCTGCAGCCTTTTCGTAAATCTTAGACCATGGAAACCACCTACATAAAAAAAAAGAAAAAGAAAGGCCAAAAACAAAAAAGCGAAAAGAAAAAGAAAAAGAAAAGGAGAAAAAGAAAAAAAAGAAAACAAAAGAAACAAGCCACACTTCACCGCACTAGTATGGCTAGCAAGTTATCGTACGTAACAGCCCATTGGTAGGTTGTCTAGAACCCAGCTCAAGAAATGCATGTTTAATTCCTAAAACACTTAAGAAGAAGCGGAGAAGTAGAAAAGGCCAGGGAAATATACACTGGATTCACCCATGTGTTGACCCCATAACAAGAAAAGTAGGGAGAAAGCTACCGGTTGTATAGATACATCTTTATGCAGAATTCTTTTTTAAGGTCACCTAGGAGCATAGAAACCCAAAATCCATTTTGATTTCCGATCAATGAGTCTATCACTTTCGCAAAAAGATGCTTAGAACTTAAGGTTCTCGTTAAGTCTTGGGTGGGTTGAGTGGCTGTAAAAAGCTGCTCTGTAACCCTAAACTCAAAAATCCAAAAAGAAAAAATTTGAAGATAAGAAAAAGGAGAAAAAGGGATCCATCTTTGAATAAGGCTAGGGCTTTAGGAGGTCAGAGTTTTGGCAGATACCCGGGCAAGGTTGTGTCTTTCAAAGTTTAGGTCCTAAGTAAAAATTTCTTAATCTTCAAAATGACTTTTGCCTGAGTAATCCAATCCTAAATCTTTTATCAATAGCAAGTAGTTTTTGCTCGAGACTAGCAAAAGATAGGCATGGAGGTGTGATGTGCATACATCTAAATGGCAAAAAATGTCTACTAATGCATGTAATTAGTGTCATATTAGCATCATACATTGTAAATATTCCATAACATGCATAATCATGCATTTAGTTTAAATTGTATAAATTGTATAGTAATTGTCCCCTTTTATGGTAAGGGACAAGGTGACTTTTAATTGGGTCTTCGAATTGAAGATCCAACTATACGGATTTGATCAGGGCAACAATCAAAGTTCAATGACTCCAAGATCGCCCTGATCGAACATCCATAGCACTAAATAAAGATTGAGGAAGCCTAAAGATCAAGGGCCAAGCTAGTGCCAAACCGCACTTTAGATGACATATCCAACCACATGGATGGGTTCGGATCGATGATCGCAGCCTAACGACATGAAAATCCATCAATCCGACATCCGTGGCACCATCTACCACACACAGAAGATGGACGGCCAAGGTGGAACCACGTGGTGCCATACCAGCCGCCTAATCAACCCTAAGAACTGCCACTGCATCTAAAAAGGATCTCCACCACTCGATACATGCCATTGGATCTTGATACAACAGCCAGGAATGACTCAGATGTGCTGCTCACATCCTCTTAAGGCATAAGGAGCAGATGATCTAGGTCGTTGGATCTTGATCCAACAGCCGTAAGTGCGCACACTTAAAAAGAAAGCATGACAAAATTGAGGAGGCAGCGCAGTGGTTATGCCACTGCAGGTGGGGCGCGGGGCATGCCTTCAAAACGCAGCATGCCTTAAATCAGGCATCGGTGCAGGAGTGGGTGTAATCCAGCTGTCAGATGGTGATTGGGAGGGCGAGAAGTGGAGATGTGGTGAATGGAGGAGCTTTGGATCACCACATGCATGATGACGTGCTTCTACACACCCCATCGCATGCGTGGGTGCGGTTAGGCACAGAAGGGGCATGCGAGGACGACTTTAAGTCATCCGATCTTAAGATCGGACGGCTGATATTGCAAGGACGTGGGCAAGCGTTAAGCATGCGGTAGGCGAGGAAGTAGGCACGAACGTGAGGTTGCGGCAATGTGGGGACTTTAGTGACGGTTAAATCTGTCACTAAAGACTCCCTCATTTAATGTTTTGATTATTATTTTTTTGAAACAATTTAATGTTTTAATTATGAAATGACCAAATTGCCCCCTATCCTTGGAACTATAAAAGGAGATCCCTGCCCTACCAAATCCTCGTCCCTTCCATCACCTCTCTCCCTCTCCAAAGCTCAAGAGAAGCTTGTCCCACACTCAAGATGCTATTCTAGAGCTAAATCCAATTTTCTCACCCCCGTTCTGAAATTGGATCCCATGACGACGACGACGTGTTGCCTCATTCCCGCTTCTTCCTACTTCATCCTCCCTCTTCCCACTCTGTCCTCCCTCTTCCAAGAGTTGCTCCATCCTGCTAGTCCTCCAAGCATTCGTCGGTGAGGGTAATATATCTCTCCCTTCTTTTTAATTACTTTCTAGAATAGAATTTCCTGCTTTTTAGTTGCAATCATTTCCTACTTTCTAGTTGTAAAAGTATTTTTATTATATCAAGAGATTGTTCTTTCTCCTTCTGTCTCCTATTATTTATATCAATTCCTTTGAATTTATTCAATTTTCAAACAAGAACACAAAAAATATATATAATCATGGATTTAAGATCGACGTAGCCTCCTTGTGTTTGACATAGGATTCTTGGAATTTCGGTATAAATTTATCTATTGATGGATTTCTTCATAAATCAAACTACAATGATAGGTTTTTCAAATCCAACTTCGATCGCGTAGTTTTCCGCTCTCAACAGGGGGTGAGAAAATTAGATTTTGCCCTAGAGTAGAATCCTAGGTGTGGGACAAGCTTCTCCTGAGCTTTGGAGAGGGAGAGTGGCGAAGGAGGGGATGGGAATTTCATAGGGTAGGGGTCTACTTTTATAGTTGCAAGGGTAGGGGGCAATTTATTCATTACATATTCAAAAGCATTAAAATCAGGTCTTTAGTGACGGATTTACCCATCACGAAAGGTCTGATCATGGGCGACATGCATGCACCATGCAGTTCTCCTCTTTCGTGCCTTAACGCCAAGCACACGTTCGATGGATCTCAGCCGTCCAATCGCGAGATCGGATGACTCAGATCACTTCTCGCCCACTTCAGCTATGCACACCTATGCGTGTAATCGGGCGTGAGGCTGTGCGTTTGATCGTGCGAGCACCAGATTGGGCGTTCTGGGCCGTCCGTGGCAAATCATGCAGTTGAGAATAAACATGTGTGCGCCTCTGATCACAAGTCGAACCTGTGACTCTCGCATGTGCAAGGGCGCTTGACCGCTTCTTCATCACGTTTACGTTTTAAGCGCACGCGCTCGTGGCCATTGGCTAAAGATGCAATGACCCTGATCTCATCCCACCCATGCCTTTAGAGGGTGAGAAGCGGTGCTGTGGCCAATTTGGGCTATCATGATGGGGCCACGTGGTGCCATCATAGCCGTCCATCTTCTATGACATGTCGAAGGTGCCACAGATGTGAGGTTGAGCCGATTTTCATGCTGTTAGGCTGCGATCATCGATTCGAACCCATCCGTGCAATTGTCTTTGTCATTTCAAGTGCGGTTGCCACCATCTTAGCCCTTGATCTCTAGGCTTCCTTGAACTATATCTAGTGCTACGGAAGTTCGATCAAGGCAATCTTGGAGTCACCGAAC
The DNA here is from genome assembly GCA_037157565.1 of Thalassia testudinum. Lineage (NCBI taxonomy): Eukaryota > Viridiplantae > Streptophyta > Magnoliopsida > Alismatales > Hydrocharitaceae > Thalassia > Thalassia testudinum. The sequence continues at coordinate 62,055,998 of JAZHRO010000014.1, forward strand.
TCCAATCGTCACCCTGATCAGATCTGTATAGTTGGATCTTCGATCCGAAGCCCCGATTGAAAGTTGCCCTATCCCTGGCCAGAAAACAAGATAATTACTATACAATTTATACAATTTGACCTAAATGCATGATTATGCATGTTATGTAATATTTACAATGCATGATGCTAATATGACACAAAGAATGTGCATTAATAGCCATTTTTGGCTATTTTGATGTATGCACATCACACCCCCATACCTATCTTTTGCTAATCCCTAGCAGAAACTACTTGCTATTTATAAAAGAATTAGGATTGGATTACTCAGGCAAAAGTCATTTTCAACATTAAGAAATTTTTACTTTAGACCTGAACTTTTAATGACACAACAGCGCTCGGGTATCTGCCAAAATGCAAACTGCTTCAAGCCCTTGCCTTTTTCAAAGAAGGATCTCTTTTTCTCTTTCTTCTTCTTTTATAACTTTTTTGGATTTTTGAGTTTAGGGCTACAGTGCAACTTTCTACGGCCACTCAACACACCAAAGACTTGATGAGAACCCTAGGTTCTAAGCATCTCTTTGTGAATGTGATAGACTCATTGATCGGCAATTAGAAGAGACTTCAGGTTTCTACGCCCCTAGGTGACCTTAAAAAGAATTCTACCTAAAGGTGTATCTATATGACTGGTAGCTTTCTTCTTACTTTTATTTTTTATGGGGTCAACACAATGTTGCATCCAATGTATATCTCCTCAGCTTATTCTAGTCCTCTGCTTCTTCCTAAGTGTTTAAGAATTAAACATGCATCTCCTGAGTTGGGTTCTGGATAAGCTACCAATATGCTGTTACCCATAATAACTTGCCAGCCATACTCGTGCGGTAAACTGCGGCTTATTGCTTTTTTTGTTTTCTTTTTCTTTTTTTATTTTTTTCTTCTTTTGGACTTTCTTTTTCTTTTTTAAGTAGGTAGCTTCCCTAGTCTATGATTTACCTAAACGCAGTAGGAAAAGAATGATCTAGTGGCTAGGCTCTGGACAAGCTAACTATGGGCTATTACCCACGATAACTTACCAGCCATACCATCCTAGAAGGTTCATTAGCTACCCAATTTCCGTTAAAATCGCCATACAAGGAGTCAATGCGAATAGTGTGTAGATCCTTAGATTTAAAGTTCTCTCAAATCAAAGGGCGGGTTGATAAGTCATGTACTTATCACCCAAAATTACTTAATAAAATTGAATTGGAATTCAAGATGGTGAGGACTCGGCAAACAAATCCACATTTTAGTCAATACCCGGGCTGAGTAAGCCTAAAGACCTGAAGGGTCTCAGTGTTCAGATCCTTCTGTAATATTTCCAAAGATTGAAAATTCCTAATGCCCAAGTATTCTTTCCTAATTTTTTTTCTTTTATATATATATATAAGAAAACAAGTAGAATTTACAAGAATTCCATGGAGATGACAAAATTATTCAAAAATGAATCCACCACCCCATGCCTAACTGATGCAATGCCTACATTGAGAATAAAAGACATGAAAGGAAGGGTAGAATGTAGAAGATATCACCTGAATATGGTGCTCGGGTCAGCTCTAAGTCAGATTGTACAATTGCTGAGTTTGATGCCATCAGCTAAGCGAAGTCCAGCCAATGAAATCATAACATGATGAGAGGAACCGTGTCAGAGACGAGTTCTGGAATAATACGGTCAATAAAAGGCTTCAGATGTTGACCGTTGACTTTAAATTAATTACATGCCTTTGGGTCAGAAATTTGAATGGCCCCATTTGGAAATATCTAATCGATGATGAACGGGCCATTCCATTTTGACCCAAATTTGCCAGGAAAGGGCTTAAGTCGAGAATCAAAGAGCCAAACCTTCTAGTTTGGCTCAAAGCTCTTGTAGGATATCAATTGGTCATGAAGAGCTTTGGTTCGAGCCTTATAGATCTTGGCATTCTCATATGCATCATTTCTAAGCTCCTCCAACTCAAATAGTTGGTGTTTCTTAGTCATTCTAGCTAAACTCAAATCCAAATTACACTGCTTGATTGCCCAGAATGCCCTATGATCAATTTCTATAGGTAAATGGCATGCTTTTCCATACACCAGATGAAATGGTGACATGCCGATAAGCATTTTGTACATCGTACAGTAGGCCCAAAGAGCATCCTCAAGCTTTTGAGTGCAGTCTTTACAATTAGGCCTAACCATCTTTTGAAGAATATTTTTGATTTCCCGTTTGGAGATCTCAGCCTATCCATTCATCTGGGGTTGGTAAGGTGTGGAGATTCTGTGATTTACCCCATATTTTGCTAGTAAGTTATGGAACTAGGCATTAGTGAAGTGAGTACCACCATCGCTGATGAAGGCCCTCAGAATCTTGAACCGACGGAAGATGTTCTTCTTGACGAAATTGATGACCACCTTATGGTCAATGGTCCAGGTGGGAATGGCCTCGAACCACTTGGACACATAATCAACAGTGACGAGAATGTACTGGTGTCCAAATGAAGGGAGGAAGGGTCCAATGAACTTGATGCCCCAAATGTCGAAGATTTCAATAGGAAGAATCGGGTTTAGGGGCATCATGTCTCTCTTGGTTATGCTCCCAACTACCTGGCATCGGGAACATGACCACGAGATTTCCTGGGCATCTTTGAATAAAGATGGCTAAAAGAATCCAGACTGCAAAATCTTTACAGTCATCTTCCTCTCAGAGAAATGTCCACCACACGCAGATGCATGGCAGAACTCAAGTATATTTTTGAATTCAATCTCCGAAACACATCGGCAAATAATCTGATCAGAGTTGATGCGATACAGTTCAGGGTCCTCCCAGAAGTAATATTTGGACTCAGATTTAAGTCTATCTTGTTGCTTGGTCCAATCATGAGGGATTTGACCAACTGCCAAATAATTTACAATGTCTGTAAACCACGAGGTTTGGACGCCTAAAACTGCAAGGATAGTCTCATCCGGAAAAGTACCAGCAATCGGAATTTCTGAACAAGAAGAATCTCTTAGAAGTCTTGAAAGATGATCCACCACCACATTCTGTGCCGCTAATTTACCTTTGATTTCAAGATCAAATTCTTGAAGCAGAAGAATCCATCTAATAAGCCAGGGTTCGGCATCCCTTTTGGCCAAGAGATGTCCCAAGGCCGAGTGGTCGATATATATTATGACATGAGACCGTAAGAGATAAGCCTTGAATTTCTCTAAAGCAAATACTACAGCTAGCAATTCCTTCTCAGTAACAGTGTAATTCCTCTTGGCCTTGTCTAGAGTTTTGCTAGCATAGCAGATGACAGAGGGCTTCCTATCAATCTTCTAACCCAAAATAGCCCTGACCGCGTAATCAGAAGCATAGGTCATGATCTCAAATGAGGCTGTCCAAACCAGTGGTTGCAACACAGGAGCACAAGTGACTGCCATTCTAAGAAAATCAAATGCCTTATGTCATGATTCATTGAAATCAAATGGCATATCTTTGGCGAGAAGATTGCTCGGAGGGTGAGCAACCTTAGAAAAGTCCTTGATGAACCTCCTATAGAACCCTACATGACCAAGAAATGATCCAATTTATTTAACTGATGTGGGAGGAGGCAGTTTATAGATAGCATCAACCTTAGCTTTGTCAACTACGATTCCCTGATCAGAGATTACATGACCCAGGATGATGCCTTCTTGTGTCATGAAATGACTATTTTCCTAGCTAAGCACCAGTCTTGTTTTGATGCATCGTTTAAGAATCGCTTCAAGATTTGCCAGGCAAGAATCAAATGATTCCTCCAAAATAGAGAAATCATCCATAAAGACTTCCATAAACTCTCCCACTATTGAGAGCGTTGAATCGATGTTTAAAAGTGATGCATTGTAGTACAACTGAAATAGTGTTCAAAACAAATATAAATTTATTACTTGAATATATTCCGAGGTCGAACACAGGGAGAAAATGGAATTCACACACTAATCTCAGCAATAAATTGTAATTGAACACATAATACTACTCAAAATCTAATTAGAGTGTTGAGCATGAGTATATGAAGAATAAAAAGTGTTGTAGGCAAAAGTAATGAAGAGCATATGAGTATCAGATGTCAGATTTTGGAATCAGACGTCTTAAATGTCTAGTGCTACAGTGCCTTGCTTCTTTTCTGCCTTCTCTTTCTCTGATGATTCTTCCTTTTCTTTTCTTCCTTTGACTTCTTCTTTCCTCAGCTTTCTCTACCTTCTGCCGTCTCTTCTTCTTTCTCTGTCTTTGGCATTCTCTTCTTCTTCTTCCTTCTTCTCCATCTTCTCCTTCCTTCTTTCTCTACCTTAGGATTTCTTCTTCTTCTTTGCTTTGCCTTAAGCCCTGTGGTGCTCCTCTCCTTCTTCTTCTTCCTTTTCTGCCTGACCTCCTCTTCTTCCATGAATTGGCTAAGTGTTGGAACAATCTCATCAGAGCAAAACCCCCCTTCCATAGCATAGCTCTCCTCTCTCTTTCTCTCTTTTCTATTTCAGAACCACTCTCCTAAAGCCTTAACCAGCTAGGTAATCAGACCAAATGGAGACCCAGGTCCAAGCTCACTGGCGTGTGTGGTGTGTGAGGAGTGAAAAGGTCAGGTAGTCAGGTCGTGGCCAGGTTTGCGGGTTATGTCGCGAGCGAGTCCAGTGAGAGAGGGGAGGAGGATCTCACCCTTAGTGTTGGAGGCGAAGAGCCTCAAACACTTTTTCCAATTATGCAACTTCGGGCAACTTTCCATTTTCGAGGTGGGACTAAATGTTCCACCATCCTTTGCATGCTGCAACAGCAGAAGAGGCTTCCAATTGGTGAGGTTGCTGAGGCTGAAGCCTTTACTTGATGGCGTGGATACGTGTGTGAGAGGATTCTGCGTAGCCTGGAGCGATCTCCTAGAGCAAAGTGAGGCCTGGAGTGCAGCAAGCAAGCTTCATGCTCGGTAGCAATGGCAGATGGGCGACAAAACTGAAAACATAAGAACAGCCTTGCGGCCACGTCAAATCACTCAGGGAGCATCGTTGAAGCATGGAAGATGTGATGGGAGTGGTTTCGTGCCGGGTGGGTGATTGTGGTGGCATGCCTAAGGCACACTATGCATGTGTGAGTTGGTGTGTTCGGTGGGGTGTTTGGGTTGTCAATAGAGATACTAGAGTGAAGGAATGTGATCAGGGAGTTGAAGCAGAGGTCGTAAGGTGGTCGACAAGGTGGATGGAGGTACGGAGCGACGGGAGCACCTCACCGGATGTATCGCCGGAGGTGGAGAAGGTGACGGTGGTCAGTGGCATCGGTCGGTGGTTTAGGTAAATAGAGAGAGGGAAAGAAAGTGTAAGAGAGTGGGGACCTAAGAGTCTACTCTAAGGGATGAAAAGGGATAGAGAACCCATGCTGGTATGGTTGCCAAACATGGGGAGGACGAAGACCTCCGTAGATGAGGCAACAGCGAGGACAGGGCAGAGGCAACGTCGGCCGATGTTGCACGATGCGGAAGAATGTGGCGGAGTTAACCCGACCACTAGTACTATGGTTGGGCAACGAGTGAGTGAAGGAAGAGTCACCGGAGCTTGCGGAGATTGTGGCTGGTGAGGGAGAGAGGATTATAGGGAGAACCAGCCTAAATTCAAGCTGAGGAACATCAGTTAGATCTGGGGCTTCTTAAATAGGTTATGGGAGAGGGATTTGTGCATGGAAGCTTCGTCACCAGTGATGGAATCTCTCAAGAGACCCAAATCTCTCATGCATTCACATGAGAGATTAGGAAACAATCAGGGCTCATCAACGGGTTCAAATTGGAGGGAAATTCTCAGAGAATCTTCTTTCCAATTTTGGAGGAGATTCTCTGAGCAATCAGGAAGAAACCTCCTTTCAAAGCTCGCTGATGTAGGATTCCTCCACTATAATGGTGCAGGGACCTATTTTTGAAGATAGCGAGAAAGATAGGGGGTTGATTGTAATGGTTTTTGAAAGTTAGGGTTAGAAATGTAATCAGATAGGACCTTTTTCCAAAGTAGGTCAAGATGAATTCCCCTTAGGACCAAATTTTGGTAAAAATCTAGTTTGGACATAAGGAATCCAATGGTGAAGTTGGATTTTGGGTTTGACCACGTTTGACGGAGTAATTTTTGCAAAAATCCAATTTAGGGCAAATATCTGTCTGAAACCCCATTCTAGGTCAAGATAGGTTCCACTAGCAAAATTTAACATTCTAAAGCCTAGAGAATGTTGTTATATGATTTTTAGAGGGTTTAAGTGAATTTTATCGTGACCAAAACCTTGGTTAATCAAGTGGGTCTATTTTAGGCTTTCAAGAAGTCATTTAATTCACAGAACTCACACAAACCCTTTTTTGTCTGATCCAACCTACTTATAATCTTATTAAGACCATTTGACCTTTGTTTAGCACCTAGAAGAACCTGTGGTTGTACTGCAATGGTGAAATTACAGTTTTAGCCCTAGTTTCTTATTTTACTCTCAGACTGGTTGTGCAGTGAATTATGACTTTCAGTTGGTTATGTAAGAGTATTTATTCTCTCAATTGGGTCAAAATGAACTAGTAAGGGCTCATGATGGTGTTCCCAGCACCCACCCTATTAGAGAATATGACTAGCATACACCTTTGAAAAGTCGTGGGTACATTGCATAAGCCGAATGGCATCCTACGGAAAGAAAAGGTTCTGTAGGGATAGGTGAAGGTCATTTTTTCCTTGTCCTTGGGATGGATAGGGACTTGATTGTATCCTTGGTAACCATCTAGGAAACAGAAGTACTTCTGCCTAGTTAGTCTTTCGAGGACTTGATCGATAAAGGGAAAAGGGAAATGATCCTTTTTCATGGCTATGATCAGCTTCCTGTAATCAATACAAACCCACCAAGAGGAAGCTAAATGAGTTGTGATAGATTCTCCTTTCTCGTTAGTCACAATTGTAATCCCAACTTTCTTAGGAACAATTTGCACGGGACTTACCCAAGGACTATCAGAGATCGGATAAATGACTCCTACATCAAGCCACTTGATAATTTCCTTCTTGACCACTTCTTGCATATTGGGGTTTAATCTCCTTTAACTTGGCGAGAAGGGCGGGATCCATCTTATGAGAATATTCTATGATTGTAGTAAGATGGCTTGGTCCCCCTTTAGCTCTTGAATGGTCCAACCAATTGTCTCCTTGTGCTCCTTTAGGACCTTGATTAGTTTAATCTCCTACTCCTTAGTTAATCTGGCACTGATAATTACAGGGAGCATCTTTTGAGGTCCAAAAAACTGATATTTCAAATTCTCAAGCAATCGTTTTACTTCAACCTGGGGTAGTTTTTGGATTGACAGTAAAGATGATGTTGAAGAAGATTCATCAAGAGAAAGATGTTGAAAGTGAATAAAATCAAGAACCTCTTCAAAATGTGGCGGGTGTGCCATAGAGGGTTGTGAGTCAGATCCATCATAACAGGAGGAACTTTTGATTGCAAAAATCGCCGTACATGTTTCAATGTTGAAATTGTCTTCCTTAAGTTCCTATATAAATCCACAATCCTTGAATTTGTTAATCACCTTAAAAATATCCAATTTCAATTTCTGATCCCCAAAGGTGATTTCCATGCTACCACTCTCACTGCTGATATTGGCCTTAGCATTTGCCAGGAACGGATGCCCCAGAATGATGGGTGTGTTCCTTAAATTTTCAGCTACATCCATGTCAAGGAGAAGGAAATCTATAGGAAAATAGAAATCCTTAACCGTAATTATAACATCTTCAATAACGCCTCGTAGATTTGTGACGGAACGGTTCGCTAAGAACAGCGTTACTGAAGTAGGCCGAAGTTCACCTAATCTAAACATCTAACAAAGAGAAGTCAGGATTTGATTAATAGATGCACCTAGCTCCAGAAGTGCTATATCAATGGTGTAATCTCTGATGACACAAGAAATCAAAGGAGCACCTGGATCTCTCATTTTTTGAGGAAGGTGATGCCGGATAACAGAACTAGCCTGCTCGAAGAGTACCACCTCTCTCAAAATAGATTCCCTCGACTTATGCTTCTGTGTGCATAAATCCTTTAAAAGTTTAGCGTAAGCCAGTATGTGTTTGATAGCGTCGAGGAGCAGGATATTGATCTTGACATTCTTGAATATATTCAAGAGCTCCTCGTTAATATCAACAAGCTTCTTCTTCCTAGGTTTAATCAAGGCCTCAGGAAAAAGAACATTAGTTAGATCTTTGGAATTAGTTTCCTGAGCTTTGATTTCTTCTTCAGAGTTCTCCTTTCTCTCCTCAAGCTCTCTAGGATTTGTTAGATTAGAACAATGTGGTTGTGGATCCTGAGTTTGTTTTCCACTCCTCAAGGCAACATAATTAGCCGATGCATATGAGTTTGGGTCTTAGGGAGGGTTAGGAAAGATTGGAGAGGCTTCATTAGCCAGAAAGCTTTGATTTGAAGAAGAAGTAGAAGAGAAAGGACCCTACTCAACGACCTGAGCATGCGCGTCCAGGTCCCTCTGATTCTCGAACCGTTTGGCTTGATTGCCTGGATTCTGGATATTACACTGGTTGGGTACAGGTTGAGATGGCAGAGATCTGGATGGATGAGAATTAGCAATGAACACAGTTTGCAAGTTATCTAGTGAGGTTTTCATTCGCTGCATGAGCTTGTGCATAGATCATTACATTTCTAACATCTGTCGGTTCAAATCAGCCTGCCCTATGGGTTGACAGGCATTCCAAGTTGGCTGATTGACCTGATTCTGGGCAATTGAGTGTAAACATGACCCTAACCCATTGGTCTTTGTGGAGCATAGTTGCAAGGTGAGAATTGGGTCTGTTGCCCTAGGTTTTTCCAGGAGAAGTTAGGGTTGTTCCTCCAACCTGGATTGTAGGCATTAGAGTAAGGGTTGGACCTAACGTTCTTCTGTACAGTATAGACATCCTCATAAGGTGAGGGTGGAGAGAAAGAGAGGGATGGATTAGAGAAACTAGGATCAAAGGTCCCAGTTTGGAACTCGTGGGGTTCCCAATAATGTTGACTAACAGGTTGAGCTACATCAAGTTGATTCACGAACTCCCGTCCAGAAGGAACTCAGGACGAATGACATCTCGAATTCTGGGATTGACTGGACCAAGAATTGTTCATTGAATTTCCAGCTATCCACTCCTCCATCCTTTTAGTAACCAAGTCCACCTTATCTAGTCTATTGCAAATTAATTCCATATCGAATGAATGAGTCATAGACTTCATTAACATTCGATCTGGGCTGTTGGGACTAGTTAAAAGTATCCATGGAGGCATGATTGTTCGAATTCTCACTCATCTCCTCAAACAAATCATGCACGCTATCTACATCTTTGTTGAGGAAATTGATTCCGCAAGAAGCATCCACAAGATTTCTGAGTTGCTCAGTCAACCCTGAAAGTTCCCTACTTGGAGGGGTGAGATCAGCGTGACAAAAAAAATGCGTAATTGAAATATAAACAATCTCACAAAAAATAAGCAATCACAAAATGTACACAGGTATTTTTAGGTGGAAACCCAAACCAGGTGAAAACCACCACCTAACCCTCTCGAGTTAGGATTTTCCGATCAACCTAGTTGATCAAATCCACTAACCGAATCACTTTGAACGAGGGTGATTCAACCTCAATACAACCACGCTACAAGTACGAGGGTAGCGTTCCTCAACCCCTTCTCTCCACGAGAAGGATTTTGTCCCACGAAGGAGACGGGAATTCGCAGAGCGAATACCCAACCAAAATACAAAGATAAAATAAAACAACAGTCCTATAGAGCCAACAAAATTAAACCTAGCTTCTATAGGAAATAGGAAACTCCCCTTTGCAAGGAGTGCGTCGACGATGACGCGGTGCGTGTGCCACGCGATGGCGCTACGTCGCTCTCGTTATCAACAGCGGGAGAGCGGGCGCGCGAAGGCTTGATGCTCTCAAGAGAATGAAACTAGAGCTTGGAGAGCAAGGGCCTCAATTGGACATAAAAGAGTGGAACTAAGTTGCTTAGGTGTGTCTCTTGTTTTTCTTAGTGTGTATCTTGTGTGTTTTTGTTTACAAAGGTTCCCCTCTATTTATAGAGGCCTTAGGAAGGCTTTGGAAGGCTTGGAAAGGGTTCTATAGCCGTTGGGAACAAAGTCCAAGAGAATCAGGCCGAAATCAGGACAATGATTACACTTCACAGGGTTATCAGACGTCTAACTCTGGCATCAGACGTCTGGAAGGCCACTTTAAGACGTCTGATTCCAAGGTCAGACGTCTGATTCTATGCGGGTTTCTCCCTGACTTGAATCAGATCTAAACAGGGTTTTTGTACAAGTCCATCAGACGACATAGAGGACGTCTGGCACTAAGTCTGGACGTCTGGAAACCTACTTTTACCGTGGGAATTGATTTCCAAACGTTGCAACGGCTAGAAAATCTCTGAGAAGAGATTTTGGGTCAGCCGAGGCAAAACGGTCATTTATCAGACGTCTGGGAAGACCTATGGACGTCTGATAAGGCTCTAACGGTCATATACTGCCGTGCTTGCTAAGTTAGCCAACGGTCCACTATCTGGACGTCTGGCAAATCCATCAGACGTCTTCTAAGACGTCTGGTCTAAGGTCTGGACGTCTGATTTCATCAGACAGAAAACTAAGTCCAGCCTAACAGTTATCAGACGTCTGAAACAACAGTCAGACGTCTTAAAATACTTTATCAGACGTCTGATTTTGGGATTAGACGTCTGGAAATGCTGTTTGAACCCTATATTGGTTTTCTAAGTATTCTACAGAAAACCTAAGTATCCTAGGGTTGTGCAGGTGTTCCTAGGACTACTTTTAGGGTACTTTGAGGCTCTTTAACATAATGTTCTAAGGAATCAAAAAGAGCAAGAAAATAAATACAAGAGATACATGAAAGGATAAAAAAGAATCTATCCTATTCTTCTTGTCTTCCATCTCCAATCTTTCGCTCCACGCGAACCTCCTCTGTTTTCCGTCAAGCTCCTCCAATCCGTCCTGGATGCGAGCTCGAACTCCGTCTAAACACGTCCACATTTGCAATTGACCTGAAATCTAGGACTCAAATTGCAAATGTTAAATAACACGTGTTTTGTTATCATCAAAACAAATGATCGTGGTGCTCTAGCACCAACAATCTCCCCCTTTTTGATGATGACAAAACCGTAAATAATAATGCATAAAATTCTCCCCCTTTTTGACATTATCAAAAAGGTTTGATTGATTTTAAATTTTCTATTACTCCCCCTTAAAACATGCTCTTCTATTTATTTTAACAAAGGTAATATTCTCCCCTTTTTGTAACAACAAGATAGCTATTATTTTTCTCCCCCTTACTAAAGGAAATTTAGCTACCTTATTTCTCCCCCTTAAAAATTGACAATTTGCTCATAAAATTTTTAACTCCCCCCTATCTAAATGCTACTGATAAAAAGATAGGGTAAAGGGTTTTACCTCACCTACCATGGCCAATAAAATGGCCCGAATGGTGGTGGTGGATGCCACATCGGATGGGGCTCCCATCCGTAGCTTGGAGGCCCGGGCATCGGCGCCGGTCTCCAATCTGGTGGTCGACGTGCGGCGGGTCCGTCGTTTGTTCGCCGTCTCGTCGGTCTTCTTATTCTCCTCCTTGGTCTACTCCTTGGTTCTCCCAACTTGAGTTGACCAGCCTTGAGCTTGTAGGTCCAGTCCTGTGTATTGTAGTTATCCCTGAATCCTACAAAACAAGATTCTAATTCTTTTTTCGATATCCAAGTGGGCTTGGATCCGGATTTGTTAGAGGGTCTCCTTGATGGAGATCCTTTCTCAACCTTAGGGCTATAAAACTTGTCTACTTTGTTGATTAATTTGTTAGAATTTTCCCTAAGACATGCAATTTCTTTTTCTATAATGTTCATTTTAGTCTTTAAATCTGAAATTTCTAATTTTAGACTAACATTTTCCTCAATCAATTTATTATTTTCATTGATGAGGTTATGATTATCTAATAATAGGTTATCATCCTTAGGACTAGCTTCTATGTCCTTAAGTTGTTTTTCTAACCTATCATTTTCATTTTTAAGAAAACTAAGGTTCTTTTTAAGGCTTTTATTTTCTATCCTAAGTGATTTACTAATCTCAAAAAGTTCATTAAAAGCTTCTTGAAGATCGAGATTTACCTCGTTGTCAGAGTCACTTCCGCTTTCACTGTCGCTATTGGTTCCTCTAGCCATGAAACCAAAGCAAGTGGTTTCTTCTTCTTTTTCTTCTTCTTCTTCCTCCGAGCTGGAATCCTCATGAGTGCCTTCCAACCTCCTCCATATCTCGTGGGCGGTGGTGCACTCTTGGATTTTCTCGAACTCTTCCGGACTCAACGCGCAATACAGGGCATTCATTGCCTTTGCGTTGAGTGAGAGCTCTAGAATCTGCACCTGCGAGTAGCCTCCCGCGGGTTTTTCTGGGATGTCGAAAGGCGTCTCGCATCTGGCCCAGACTGTGAAATCGGTGGCTTGAAGCCACGTCTTCATCCGCAACTTCCAGTAGGGGTAGTTGCTCCCGTCGAAGAACGGCGGACGGGTTGTGGACTGCCCCTCGGAAATCCTGCTTGTGGAACAGCTTCCCTCCATTTGATCTCTTGCCGGGTTGTTACGCCGAAACAGCAAGACCTGCTCTGATACCAATTGAAAGTTCCCTACTTGGAGGGGTGAGATCAGCGTGACAAAAAAAATGCGTAATTGAAATATAAACAATCTCACAAAAAATAAGCAATCACAAAATGTACACAGGTATTTTTAGGTGGAAACCCAAACCGGGTGAAAACCACCACCTAACCCTCTCGAGTTAGGATTTTCCGATCAACCTAGTTGATCAAATCCACTAACCGAATCACTTTGAACGAGGGTGATTCAACCTCAATACAACCACGCTACAAGTACGAGGGTAGCGTTCCTCAACCCCTTCTCTCCACGAGAAGGATTTTGTCCCACGAAGGAGACGGGAATTCGCAGAGCGAATACCCAACCAAAATACAAAGATAAAATAAAACAACAGTCCTATAGAGCCAACAAAATTAAACCTAGCTTCTATAGGAAATAGGAAACTCCCCTTTGCAAGGAGTGCGTCGACGATGACGCGGTGCGTGTGCCACGCGATGGCGCTACGTCGCTCTCGTTATCAACAGCGGGAGAGCGGGCGCGCGAAGGCTTGATGCTCTCAAGAGAATGAAACTAGAGCTTGGAGAGCAAGGGCCTCAATTGGACATAAAAGAGTGGAACTAAGTTGCTTAGGTGTGTCTCTTGTTTTTCTTAGTGTGTATCTTGTGTGTTTTTGTTTACAAAGGTTCCCCTCTATTTATAGAGGCCTTAGGAAGGCTTTGGAAGGCTTGGAAAGGGTTCTATAGCCGTTGGGAACAAAGTCCAAGAGAATCAGGCCGAAATCAGGACAATGATTACACTTCACAGGGTTATCAGACGTCTAACTCTGGCATCAGACATCTGGAAGGCCACTTTAAGACGTCTGATTCCAAGGTCAGACGTCTGATTCTATGCGGGTTTCTCCCTGACTTGAATCAGATCTAAACAGGGTTTTTGTACAAGTCCATCAGACGACATAGAGGACGTCTGGCACTAAGTCTGGACGTCTGGAAACCTACTTTTACCGTGGGAATTGATTTCCAAACGTTGCAACGGCTAGAAAATCTCTGAGAAGAGATTTTGGGTCAGCCGAGGCAAAACGGTCATTTATCAGACGTCTGGGAAGACCTATGGACGTCTGATAAGGCTCTAACGGTCATATACTGCCGTGCTTGCTAAGTTAGCCAACGGTCCACTATCTGGACGTCTGGCAAATCCATCAGACGTCTTCTAAGACGTCTGGTCTAAGGTCTGGACGTCTGATTTCATCAGACAGAAAACTAAGTCCAGCCTAACAGTTATCAGACGTCTGAAACAACAGTCAGACGTCTTAAAATACTTTATCAGACGTCTGATTTTGGGATTAGACGTCTGGAAATGCTGTTTGAACCCTATATTGGTTTTCTAAGTATTCTACAGAAAACCTAAGTATCCTAGGGTTGTGCAGGTGTTCCTAGGACTACTTTTAGGGTACTTTGAGGCTCTTTAACATAATGTTCTAAGGAATCAAAAAGAGCAAGAAAATAAATACAAGAGATACATGAAAGGATAAAAAAGAATCTATCCTATTCTTCTTGTCTTCCATCTCCAATCTTTCGCTCCACGCGAACCTCCTCTGTTTTCCGTCAAGCTCCTCCAATCCGTCCTGGATGCGAGCTCGAACTCCGTCTAAACACATCCACATTTGCAATTGACCTGAAATCTAGGACTCAAATTGCAAATGTTAAATAACACGTGTTTTGTTATCATCAAAACAAATGATCGTGGTGCTCTAGCACCAACAAACCCGTGGTAGAAGATCTACACGAGATACCATTTCGGTACCTCATGATGTGGACACCTCTGTAATAAGTCCTGAAATTGCTCCAAGGAAGCATGAAACTACTCCTTCAACCACTGGGTGAAGGTAGTAATCTACAATCTCAGAGCATTGGTACATTCGACAGGGAAGAATTTCTTCAACAACGCCGATGTAGATCATTCCATGTTGCAAACAACGTACCTATCGTCCTGTAGCAATGAGTGGCTTTATCCCTAAGAGAGTGGGGAAAGAGCCTCATGATCATCTGCTCTTCATTCACATTTCGCACCATGGTGGTCTGGACCAAAGTGGTCAAGTCCTCCAAATGCTAAAGCAGGTCCTCAATGCCAAGCCCATGGAAATGTTTGATCAGGATTAACACCTAGGGCTTGATTTTACATCTCCGGTAGGAATCTGGACACTGGGTCGTTCCCTGTAATTTCAAAGCTCATAAAAATCCTTCAAGGTCTGAGTACCCTGCATTCTCTAGAGCCATTCTTGCATTCGCTACATTTACCACCTTGAAGGATTATGCCTCTCAGAATCCACCTTAGGATTATAGATGATTTACCCCACTTGCATCCAATCAATCCAACCTGTTAGGAGGAGGGACTGAGGAGAAGGTTCTTCCTTCGGCTTGTGCCTCCGGTTCCTAGTGTACCCACTAGCCGCAGTTGTTTGACGCTAGTCCCCTAACTAGACATCGGATTGACCGATACAAATAGGTTAATTGTAAACAATATCTGGCTAAGCCCCGAAGAGCAAATCAATCCTTAAGGCTAATGTCTACTTGATTTTATTTAGACCTGGGATTGTAGTGCATATGAAATGTGGTGGGCCCTTAAGATGGGTTGTGCCCTTAATGATCAATTGAGTATGAGTGAGTGCATTTACAACCAGGGTTTTCAAGCAAGATTATTTTTGATGAGTGGATTTTAATGTGCAAATCTTGCTTAAGTAGCTCTTAGGGTTTAGAATTAGGTTAATTCAATCAAGTTTCGAGGCAAACCGGATTTTGAAGCATGGGTAAAGATCTTTTTCCTTTTGAAATCAAAAGTAAAGTGGAGTGCCTGGTATTGACCTAAATTGTAAACCCTAAGGGGAAGCTACTTGGTGAGTTTATTTTACGTTAAGAGGTGTGGCCAAACAACTCAAACAATTGGCCAAAATTGCACCACTGAGTTAGGAATAAAAAATGATTGACCTGGACTAATTTCTACACTTTTATATGTTGATCTGCGTGTACCGGTTCCATAGATTAGAATCTGGTTGAGTAGATAAAAATAAATTAGGTTATGTGCTTTGAATGTGGGTGTATTTAGTGTGTATGTTGATTTACCCTAAAAGAAATATCTTTTGGTTGATTTTTTTTATTATATGACAGTGAGATGAATGTGAGTGGAAATCAAAGCAACCAAACTAACCTTAAAATTTTTGCAAACACCTCAGTTATTTGGAGTTTGTATTAATGTTAGATGAAATCTATGGAGTGGGAAGAATGGGTAGCACTTACAATTGTCTTCAACTGCACTTTACTCCGATCTACCACATGAAGATTCCCTGTTAAGCTACCTACAAAATAATAGATGAGAAATAAAGCAAGTTCGAAAACAATCAAATGCGTGAAATGTGGAAAGAAAATCGAAAATCTTTGCCTCCCCTGCAACGGTGCCAAAATGTTGAGAACAGAAAACTACGCCATCATAATTAGATTCTGAAAACCCATCGTAGTTTGATTTGCGAAGCAATCCATCAACAGATAAAATTTATACCAAAACTCTAAGAATTCTGAGTCGAACACCGGGAGGTAGAGGTTTGATTCAAAACTGCATTTGTTTAATTGTCACAAAGTAGATTAGCTGGTCAAATTGAATCTAAACTATCTACTTAATGAATAAATAATAGAAGATAGAGAGAGAATATTACAAATAAAGACAAAAGAGAGGTAGAATAAACATGGATTTGATTATCACAAGTTGATGTTCATTACAATTACAACTACCCACTACACTAGAAAGTAGGAAATCTACATGAGAAGGAGGTAAAAGAGAAGATAGAGAGAAGTTATCCTCCTCGATGGTTGCTTGGAGGACGAACCGGACGGAGTGACGCTTGGAAGATGGAGGACAGAGTCGGAAGAAGAAGGATGAAGTAGGAAGAAGGAATGAGGCAGCACATCATCATCATCGTGGGATCCACTTACGAAATGGGGGTGAGAAAATTGTATTTAGCTCTGGAATAGCATTGCGGGTGTGGGATAAGCTTTTCTTGAGCTTTGTAGAGGGAGACAGGTGAAGGAAGGGATGAGAATTTCATAGGGTAGGAGTCTTCTATTATAGTTGCAAGGATAGGGGGCAATTTATTCATTACAAATTCAAAAACATTAAAATCATGTCTTTAGTGACGGATTTATTCGTCAATAAAGGTCTGATCATGGGCAATGTGTGCATGCCACGTGCGCCTCCTCCTTTCCCATGCCTTAATGCCAAGCACACTTTCAATGGATCTCAATTGTCCGATTGTGAGATCGGACGGCTCAGATCGCTTCTCACCCGCTTTAGCTATGCAGGCCTACGCATGCGATCGGGCATGAGGTCGTGCATGCGCCCGATTGGGTGATCTGGGTCGTGTGCAGCTGATCACATGGTTGGGATTAAATGCATGCGTGCCTCTGATTGCGAGTCGAACTCGTGCCTCACACTTGCACACGAGCGCTCGACCGCTACGCTACAGCCGCTTCTTCGTCGCGTTTATGTTTTAGGCACGCACGCTCTAGTTAGTCGAACCCGTGCATCACACTTGCACACGGGTCGAGCAGCCATTGTTATCGAGTGCAACCCAACCCAAATGACCTTTGGCGAGTTTCGCATCTCCAACCAACCCTTCCGCCTCCTACATAGTGAAGGGGACGGCATTCTCCTATTTTGCATTGAATTACTTATTACATTTCATTGCCATTGCAAGGGAGGGATTTCTGATATAATAATATTATAATCTGGTGATTTTCCAAGAACTCCCTACATCTTTCATGTAAATACAATAACTTATTCATGCCTTGTTATCTTAATTGAAAGGTGATTTTGATTCGGTTTCTTTGCAAAATTAGTTACGAACATTTGCTTTTGACTTTGTAAGTTTTAATATGTTAGTGCCTCCCTATGGTTACAACCCTCTCCATCTGTGAGTGGCTTAATTTAAGTTATTTTGATTAGCGATTTTCCATCACTTACTACTTCAACGCATCATTTTATGTGCAAAACTAATTACAAAGTGAAAACCATCTTTTCACCTGTGGCTTGGGTCTGCATCATAATTTGTTCTACATCTATGGACACCTACTGGCAGGTCCTAAGATCAATCGTTTAATTCTAATCCTTACCCACATGTGTGAATTCTTAATTTCTTCCTTGTTTGTGTATTATGCCTAGCTAAAGGAAATAAACATAGCACTTGTGTATATTCCCTATGGAGCTGACTGGATTTGTCACGAAATTCAGGTGATATTTTGTTTATTCCACCTTTTTTATGTCTTTATTTTTACAATGATGACATTGCATCATTTAGGTAGGGGATGGATACTTAATCCTGAAAATATTTTGTTAGCTTCATTCAATTTCTTTTATTTCATTTATAAAAAATTAATTCAAAAAGACAAAAGAAAAAATTAGAATTAGGAGAAGAGAACTTAGGCAGTAGGAGTTGTTAACATTAGGAAAGATACTTTAGGGCCTGAACACTAAGACTCTTCTAGTTTTCGAGCTTAATTAGCCTGGGAGTCCACTAAAATGTGGACTTGTTCTCAAGTCCTTAGCAAATTAATTTTACCTTAATTTGTCTAATAAATTAGGGCAATAAGTATGTGACTTATCAACTCGCCCCTTGAATTGAGGGGACTTTATGTCTAAAGCATCTACACGCTCTTTGCACTAACTTTTCGATAGTTTTTACGAAAATTAGGTAGCTAATGAACTTTCTAGGGTCGTATGCCTAGCAAGTTGCTGTAAGTAATAGCTCATTAGCTGGTTATCTAGAGTGCAACTACATGACCATACCCATTCTATTACTTTTAGGTAAATCTTACATTTGAGAAGCCACCTAGTAAGAAAAAGAAAAAAATATATACTCAAAAGGAATAAGAAAAAAAATAAAAAAAAAGTGAAAGGAGAAAAATAAATAAGACACACTTCACCGCACAAGTATGGCTGGCAACTTGTCGTAGGTAACAGCCGATTGGCCATTTGGCCAGAGCCTAGCACAGAAAAATGCATAAATAAGTCCCAAAACTGCTAAGGAAGAAGTGGGGGAGTAGAATAAATTGGGAAGATATACACTGGGTTTGCCCTTGTGTTGACCCCATAAAAAAATGAAAACAAGTAAGGAGAAAGCTACTGATTAGAAAGATAAAACTTGAGGTAGAATTTTTGGGTCACCTAAGGTCGTAGAAACCTGAAGTCTATTTTAATGGTCTTCTAGTGAGTCTGTCACTTTTCACAAGATGCTTGGAATTTAAAGTACTTTTTGAGTCTTGGGTGAGTTGGGTAGCTAATGTACACACAACAGTTGAGGATAAAATGCCTATTTATGCATATTCCTAGGCTTAGATTTGCATTTCATGTTATAAATAATGCATAGCATGATTCATCTTACATTTAGAGTAGTTGTATATATTTTAGGTTAATTACATCCTTTTTATGGCTAGTAGGGAAGTAGATTTATTTTAGGGCCTCACATTGACGATCTAAATGTACGGATCTGATCAGAATGATGATTGGAGTCCAACACCTTCGAGATCATCCTAATTGGAATCCCATAAGATAAACCTTATGCGATCTGAGGAAGCTCAATGGATAGGTGGGCAATGCGGCATCCTTACGAGCTTTAGATGAAAAATCCAACCATACGGATGGATCCGGAGCAACGATTACAGTTTGACAACGTAAAAATCATCTCAATCCAAGCACTGTGGCACCCTCTGCAACAGAAAGAAGATGGATGACCCAGATGGTGCCATGTGGCACCATCTTGGCCACACAACACCGACCAGCAGTCCAGCCAAGCTAATCTCGTAAATCTTGACCAATGGATATGAATCCAATGGTCATCCAAGCACTGCTCCACCAACCTCAAGGTAAGCGAAAAGATGACCTCCCACAATCTCGACCATTGGATCAAAATCCAACAGTCTTGGTCTCGTGGCCTTAAATCCTAAGAGCAACATAGCGTTGACCTCAACACAACGAGTGGAGCTTTCTTTCTCACCCAATGAGCATGCAGTTAAAGCCAGGCCGCTGCATCCAATTTCGTGAGTGCGGGCGCGATTCAATTGCACACGCTGGATACCATCAAGTGACGAAGGCTTCATCACGTGGCGCTACTTGATGAGCACAATTCTCTCATGCAAGATCTAACACGTAGAAAGGCACGCTATCACATGTGGATGGGCACGATCTCAAGTGCATGATGCGTGCAAAATCTAGAGCATCCATCGGTGATCAATGATCAAGATTCATCCACTCATGATCCAGCCCACATGTGCGAAGGTAGTTGCGAGCATGAGCGATGGGGGTGCAATCTTCAACGATAGCTGTAATGGTCTTCATTGACGCTTGCAACTATCACTACAACCATCTACATGAATTTCTTCCTCTTCCCTCCACATAAAAAGGACCCCTACACCTGCATTCTTCACCATCTCTTCCTTTCTTCTCCTCACCACCTCCAAGTCTCTAGAGAGAGTTTGTCCAAAGCCTAGGATGCTCCTCTAGGGTAGAAAACAAACATTTATTCCTGCCTCTCATCCCCCTTCGTGGAGCATCCCACAACCATCCTCTCACCTCCCTTTGGGAAGAAGATCCTCGCCACGATGTCGTCCTACCCTACCCTCCCTCTGGTTCCATCCTTGTTCATCCCGCTCCTCACCACCTTCATCTAGGTGATGTCAGAGTGAGTCGTCCAACAAGAAATCGTCGAGAGGGATTCTCACACCAATATCTTTCTTTTTGCTTTTGTAGTGTAATCTTTCCCACTTTCTTAGTAGTAGAAACACTTATTGAGATATATGTGGTTTTTTCTCCCTCTCTCTTGTATTTTACAAGTAGATTAGTTAGATATGAATTCATTGACCTAATCACTTGCTTGCTAAAAATACCAAAAAAATTAAGAAAGACAAAAATGACAAAAACAAATAAAATCGAACGCGTATTTTTCAAAGTAAACGTTCACCTCCTTGATGTGCATACATCTGAATAGGCAACAATGTTTGTTAATGCATGTTTTTAGAATCATATAAGCATCATGTATTGTAAATATTGCATAACATACATCATCATGCATTTAGGTCAAACTGTACAAATTGTATAGTAATTTCTTCTTCTCGGTGGCTATGATAGGGAAACATTTAATTGGTGTCTCGGATTGAAGATCCAACTGTACCAATCTGATCAGGGCTATGATCGGAGTTCAACGACTCCAAGATCGCCCTGATTGGACTTCCGTAGCATCAGATGTAATTCGACAAATATCAGAGATTAAGGGCCAAGATGGTGTAAATCCGCACTTTAGATGACAAATCTGACAACAGGAATGGGTTTGGATCGACGATTACAGACCAACGATCTGAAATTCAACCCAATCCGACATCCATGGCACCATCTACAAGACATAGAAGATGGATGGCCAAGATGGCACCACGTGGTGCTGTCTTAGCCACCCAACTGACCCGAGGACCCACCGCTGCCCTCTCTCTCCTCAACTACACTGATGATCTCAGCTGTTGGATCATGATCCAACAGTTGAGAGAGCTCACGCCTAAATTCGTAAATGCACTACAAACATGTGCAGAGCGCATTGGTGAACAGTGCTACGAAGAAGAGCGAGGCATGGGTTCAAGCCCAGCCTCACCTCAAATCAAAGCGCGGGCGTGGGAGCGGCTCAATTCGACCATCATATGGCAATCAAGTGAGAAGGAAGCGAGCGGCTGATAAATGCCAGTTTATCATCATTCTTATGCATTAAAACAAACCTAGCTCTTAAGATGTTACTCCGCAAATGGGCTTTTGGGCTGCATTTGGGCATTCACTAGGTTGGGCATGCATTGCATTTTCTTTTGTTATTTTAATATGTTTTTGTGAGTGATAGGGATGAACAGATATACAGATCCCTAAAACCCTATCACTCAAGAAGGCAATTGGTGAAGAAGGAGTTCATACTAGCTGGAAGTCAGCTTAATCCAGCTCGCCACAGCTGGAACCTAGCTCACTTAGACTAAGGTTAGCTCATCCCAGCTCCATTCAGCTAAACTCAGCTGAATGGTAGTTCAAGAGAGTTCATCTTAGCTAACCCTAGCTCATGTCATCTCAGATCCAGGTCAACTTAGCTGAGTCTAGCTCATCTCAGCTCCCACTAGTCCACAGGGAGCTCCAGCTAGCTCGGTTGAGTTGACGGGAGTTCACCCTAGCTCAGATCTAGCTACATCCAGCTCTAGTCAACTCTAGGCAGCTGAAGAAGAGCTCATCCTAGCTCAGGAAGCTCAAGTCCAGCTCCCGGGGACTCGGCTTAGCTCAACTCAGTTGAGCTAAGTTACCTTAGCTGCCTCAACCAGCTTGATCCTCCCCGGGAGCACCAGACCTAGCTCACCTAAGCTCATTATGGTAGAAGCCAGCTTACTTTAGCTTGGCTTAGCAGCTAGCAAAGAATTAGCAAGCTAGGCCAGCTAGAGTAGCTCTATGCCAGCCACTTCAGCAACAGCCAACTCCAATTTCAGCTCCAGACTTCTCCTACTCAGCTCCTCCCTCCAAACCCTAGCTCCAACACCTCCTTCTCTACTCCTCCATTAGCTAAGCTAGCTTAGCTTAGCTTAGCTTAGCTATGCTCCAACTTCCTTGGCTTGTACCACCCAAAAACCCTACCTAACAACTCCACCTACTAGCTCCACCTAAGCTCCACCTACTTGGCGCCAACCTAGCCTACTCACCACCACCAAAAGACACCTAAAAGTGGTGCCAAAACCACCCTAACTACCCCCTTGATGGAGACACTTTTCCCCCAAAAATCCCCTTCATCTCCACCACACATCTCCCCTTAAACCCATCTCCACCCTCCACATAACCCCATTATAGAAGCCTTAAAGTTGGCACCAACCCATGGCACCTTTCCATGGTTGGTACCACTTTTAGGTGCCTCTTTACCAACCCTAACTACCCCCCTAGCACCCCTAAGGTGGCTCCAAGCATCCTTAACCCTATGATCATCTAACCACCTCCATCCAACCATCTTAGCCCTCCATTTCAAGAGGCACCTTAACCGCTCACCCTACCCTATAAAATGACCACTACCCACCACCATTCAATCCTTCCTTGGCTAGCAAATTCACTCTCATATTCCGCCTAGAAGCCCACGTCCAAGAGAGAAGAAGAAGAAGAAGATTATGGGGATATTCTGTCCCCATGGTGCCTTCCCCTCTTCCCTTCTCTCTTGAGTCGGGCCAGCCAAAGGAGAAGCCAAGAAATGAAGATCTTTGAAGGAGATTTTGAAGGTGTTCCATGCCACCATGGAGGAGCTTTTGAGGGTGGTGTACGCCCACCCCTTGGAGGAGAGCATTGAAGGTGGTAGCTTCCACCTTGGAGGAGCTCTCAAGGAAGGAGAAGGAGGCCCTCTTTTCAAGCCAAGGAGCAGATAGGCTTGGAGCAAGAAGACTCCCTTCTTCACCAAATTTTGCAAGAGGATTACTGCTTCTTTTATTGCTTTTAAATTTGTTTAGTTCTAGTAGAAGCATTCCTCTAATTGTCCTTGAAAAGATCACAAATTCTAGTTAATTAAATTGCCTTCCTTTAGCTTCTTGTTGCAATTGTTACTGTTGTTCTAGCACTTATTCTACTTCCACTCCCTAATTACTGTAGGCCTCCACTTGCCTAGAGTGAGCTTAGGTAGTGGACTTTTTAATTTCTTAATTTTTAGCTTAGCATTTTTTTGTGTTAGCACTCTTTTGTCACAATTCCCACCTTGCCCGTATTATTTCATAACACAAAAAAATATATATATTTAAAATACCACAAAGAAAGTTGAGATGTGTTTTTAGCAAGAGAATTGAATTGCAAATTTTGCCTCCTTAGACGACCCTAGGTACTCTCCTATCTAAGATATAAATTTAAAAGTGAAAGCAGATTTACGCATTGCAACGACACTAAAGTACCTAATTAACAAACTGCGTATTTTTGCTATCATTTTTTGGCGCTGTTGCCGGGGAGGCACGGCTTTGCTATTCTTTCTCCTCCTGCTTGAAGTAGATCTCATCCCCTTCTCTTTTTTCTCGTTTGTGTGTGCAGGAACTATTGCAGGAAGAAAGCGGGAATCTAGAAGCGAGAGCTCAAAGTTCCTTTTCATCCAGCAAAATTCAAGTAGGTTCCTCTTTCTAGTCACATAATTAATCAAAAACTATCAAAATACACTAAACTTGGCTTTCAGGACTCTAAACAACTTGATTAAGTGGAGTGGTGCAATTTAAAATCCATTATTTGCTTGAATGCTTCTTTAACACCACTCCATTGCAAGTATTGGTGTTCTATTTTTTTCAGGTCTAGATTTTTATCCAGACTTGAAAAATTGTTTCCTAACACCACAGGCCTCCTAAATTCATAAGATTTCATACAGTGATTCCAAATTGAGTTATGAACATTTGTTCCAAATTTCATATTAATTGGTTTTGTATTTAATTTTTCAAAATTCGTAGACTATAGAGGGGTCACACCCTCTAATCTTCCTATTTTGCTGCTGTCTGTGAATTTTTAGAATTTTTATACTCGTTCAATTTTTTGTGAAATTTATCTTCCTAGAATCCTTGTGAAATTTTACACATCATATCAAATCATCAAAATTTTCTGAGGTCGGTGATAATACTAAAAAGTCCAAAATACTCATGGGTATCATTTTTGGACATTGACACTAGTATAATTAAAAATTCAAAACAACTATCAAAAAAATTCTTAAAATCTTACAAAAATCTTTTCTTGAAACCTTGTTTGATTTCACTCAAGGTAGTGGTGTTGGTTGCATTATTTGGACCACTATCTATTCGGAAAGCCTAAAAACAACTGATTGATAGTTAAATTTCTGTTTTGGGGACAATTGGCTTAGGGCTTCCTTCTTTCCTTTTAGAGACTCAATTTAACGGAAATATACAATCACCCATACAACTCATTTTTCCTTTGTGGAATTTCAAACTTGTTTGAAAATTTAACTAGAGAAACCCTAAAACACATTCAATTAAATTGAATCCTAAACGACATAAATACAAAAGAATTATGTGACAACTTGATTTTCATTGGAGCCACTCTCCAATTCCGGCACACACACAAAAAAAAATTGAAATAACAGGGCAACAACCCAATTATCGCCCTTCACATTCCGTGTGCACTGTAGTATCTTAGACCTAATTAAAATTTGTAGCAACTTGACCCGTAAGGCTTCATCAACTTAGGCTTTCTATCTAGGTCTTAAGTTTTCTTTAGTTAGTACCAATTCTGTCATGTATATCTGGTGTTCAGGCTGAGGGGCCGTGTCAAACGACTAGGCACGGGTTTGTACATGCACCTGGGGTTTTCCCTTGGAAACGTTTGGGCCCAAACCTCCCATTAAGCAACTTGGCTGGATTTGTTGATAGAATGGGTATTCACTATTGACTACTTATTTCCTACATAGGACAAGTCTTAGGTTTATTATTAGGGAGTCGCCTTTAAGTTAGGTCTAGTTTTGTTTGTCTAAATTGTACACTTTCTCTCATCACTTTCTCTTCTCCTCCCCTCCAATTCTTCCCAAGTAGTGCATGCACGGGGGATGGTCCCAAAAACCACACCTCGAGGGACCATCTGATTTCACCCCCCGCAGTAGAAAATCATTGTTCTCTTCCCCCTCCTCTTCTAAAAAAATGGAGAACCCAGGAAGCCGTCAAAAAAATTCTGCTTCCACTTCTAGGCCATCAATCGACCCACAAGTTGACTTCACCCTCCCTCACCTCCCTAACTTGGAGCAACCGAAAATACTGGCAGGGCCAGGTGGCCCTCCAATTATAACCCAAAATACAAATCCCTTTGCATTAATGGTCGACCATTTGGCTCGACTGCAACAAAATCAAGAAATCTAGCTAGGACTGTCACAAACCTATCTAATCAAGGACAAAATCCACCACCCTGCCAACAACCTGTCGTTCCTCTTATGGATTTCTATGAAACTTCCAATTATGAGGAAAGACGAGGGGTGGTCATACCACAAGGTGATTTCAAGATCAAACCAGCCATTCTAAACCTTATCATGCATATTCATGGTCTCCCAAGAGATGACCCTTTTTGTCATCTCGAGGAATTAACTGTCCTCGCTCAAACCACTCGTTCCCGCAATGTGCAGGAAGACATATGGTTAATGAGACTTTTTCCTCTCTCTCTTAAAGACAACACATCTCATTGGTTTAGAATGTTTGGGTGCCCTATTACCACCTGGCCCAATTAAAAAGCACTTTTCTTAAAAAAATATTTCCAATCAATCGAACGAATGCATTAAGAAGATCCATAACATCCTTTCAACAAAAAATTGGTGAACCCCTCCACAAAGCCTGGGAAAGATTTCAGGAACTTCTAAGAAGTTGTCCCCACCATGAAATTCCACAATGGCAGTTAGTGCAGATCTTCTATCATGGATTAGAAGATCAATTGAAATGATTTGTGGAAGCCTCATGTGGGGGCAATTTTCTTAACAAAGACACCGAAAGTACATATCTTCTCTTTGATGAAATGAGTGAAAACTCATTTAACATGACTTCAATGGACACTTTTGGCATATCACAAATCCCCAGACATGGAATCCATGAAATTGACTCCAAATCCACCTCTGTTCCAGTCACGCAAGATGATCTACATATGTTAGCTAAACGATTGGACTAGATGCAAATTCACCAAAAGAAAATGGAAGAAAAGCTCATCAACAAACAAGCTCCACACGTCCACTCTCCACACACTAACCCCCCACACATTCTCCGAAGAGAAAATCTACACAATATTGATGCCACATCTGCTAGCCAGCAATTTCCGACTGATTTTCCGCAAGATTTGATTGGGAATTTTGATCAAAATATTTTTGATCCCACCTCAGAAAATATTTATGCTCTCTAGGAGCAATTTAGAAACCCCTCCAACACTTCCAATCAAAACTGGAGGACTAACTCAAATCACTCCTAGAAAAACCCGAATTCGATTCCTTTTCCCAAACAAAACTATTTTGGGAATTATGGGCAACCTGTGTATCAACTTGGACCATCCCAGGATGATATTAATAATCATGTCATGAAAACTCTGCAAGGAATGCAAACTCAAATGACAGAAGTAACCCGCATGATTACCAACTTGCAACACCAAGTTAAGGTTACTCCTGATCACTGACCTATTGGGAATTTTCCTCCCAACCCACGCCCAACCCAAATAATCAAAGGAATCAATTCCAAGGTGGATATCCCAATCAACCCATTCAGCCAGCACCTCAGCATCCATCGGGTTTCAATAACAGCCAGACCCCCCGTCCTCATCCTAGAAACAACTAGACTGCAAATGCAGTTACCTTGAGGAATGGGAAAACCACTCACAATACCCTACTTGTTAAATAAACCCGCTCTAATGACACATAGATTAACTCTTCCCCTCCTATTGTTTAGGAACCAATTCATGCAAAATAGGGAAACCCTACCCCATTTCCACAAGCCCTCCACTCTTCAAAAAGGAAAAAGACGGAATCCGAGCCCACTGAAAAGGAATTAATGGATTTATTTAGGCAAGTAGAAATTAATATCCCTCTCTTAGATGCCATTAAATATATCCCTACCTATGCAAAATTCTTGAAAGATTTATGTACTCTGAAAAGGTAGCCCAGAAATTTAGGAAAGGTGATTCTTCTAGAGACAGTCATCTCAGTTGTGCAGAGCTGACTGCCTCTTAAGAGAAAAGATCTTGGCGCCCCCCTAATCCAAGTTATCATTAATGATACCTCATTTGATCGTGCTTTGTTGGATCTTGGTGCCTCAATTAATCTTATCCCCACAGTTGTTTTTGAGGAATTTAAGATCGGTGAATTGAAGCCTATTAAGGTTACTCTCCAATTAGCCGACTGATCTACGATTAAACAAAGGGGAATTGTTGAGGATGTTCTTGTCCGGGTCAAAAATTGTCTATTCGTAGTAGACTTTTTAGTCCTGGACATAGAGGTACCTGAAGCACCTAAGTTTGCCCCCATTATTCTTGGAAGACCATTCTTAACCACCGCCCATGCAAATATTGATTGTGATTCTGGAAGGATGAAGATGATGTGTGGCGGTGAATCTGTAAACCTAGACATTTTTCAAGCTTCGAGGCAGTTTCAAGAACTAGATTTCTTTGATGATTCGAATTCAGAAATAGAAAACAATGTGTTGGAAACTTTGCAGATTTCCCATTTAGGTTCCTATTTTGTTGTCAATACGGTTCCTGAACAATCCACTTTTTCTCACCCTTCCACCCCAACCACAGGTCTAGCTAACATTCTAGCTGACATTCTAGCTGACCCTTTCACTCTCATCTCACCTCTAACCCACAAAGTAGAAACTCTTTCGGAGCTGGGCCCACAATTGGAATTAAAACCTTTGCCTGACTCCCTTAAATATGTCTTCCTGGGTCCTAATCAGACCCTGCCCTTGATTATAAATTATGGACTTACCGGGGCACAAGAGCACAAACTTCTCCAGGTTTTGAGTAAATATCGGAAAGCTATTGCCTAGACCCTTTCTGATCTGAAGGGTATTCATCTGTCCTATTTACGCATCGTATATATTTAGAGGACGATTCTCGCCCCTCCCGCCAACCACAAAGGCGCTTGAATCCTATTATGCAGGAGGTGGTAAAAATGGAGATTATTAAGTGGCTGGATGCTGATATCATCTACCCCATTTCTGGCAGCTCCTGGGTTAGTCCAACACAAGTTGTCCACAAAAAGGCTGGACTAACAGTTGTCACTAATGATAATGGGGAAAATGTACCCACTCAAACCGCTTCATCTTGGCGCGTGTGTATCGATTACCAAAATTTAAACACTGCCACCAAGAAGGACCATTTCCTGCTCCCTTTTATTGATCAAATCTTGGAGCGGTTAGCCGGACGGGATTTTTACTATTTTGTGGATGGTTATTCTGGCTATAATCAAGAAGCAGTTCATCCTGAGGACCAGGACAAAACAACTTTCACCTACCCCTTCGGAACCTTTGCTTTCTGAAGGATGCCCTTCGGTCTTTGCAACGCACCTGCAACTTTTCAAAGGTGCATCCTTGCAATTTTTTCAGACCTGGTAGGTGAATGTTTAGAAGTCTTTATGGATGACTTCTCTGTTTTTGGAGATTCTTTTGACCATTGTCTCAAAAACCTTGAAAGAACTCTCCAAAAGTGCATAGAAGTTAATCTGGTCCTTAGCTGGGAAAAAAGTCCTTTCATGGTCCAAGAAGGTATTGTCTTAGGCCATGTTATTTCAAAATAAGGAATCGCGGTAGATAAAGCAAAAATAGATGCTATATCTAAGCTCCCACCGCCCACTACTGTCAAACATATCTGATCCTTTTGGGTCATGTGGGTTCCTACCGCCGATTCATACAAAATTTTTCCCAAATCTCCAAGCCCTTAAGTCAGCTTCTCACTAAAGACCAGCCATTTGATTTTAATGATAAGTGCCTGGAGAGTTTTTTGAGGTTGAAGAAAGAGGTTACTGAGGCACCAATATTGTATGGACTTGATTGGAATAGACCCTTTGAATTAATGACAGATGCCTCAGATTTTGCTGTAGGTGCCGTTCTAGAGCAAGGAATTGGCAAGAAGCCCATTGTGATCTATTTTGCTAACAAAACCCTTGATGATGCACAACGGAATTACACGGTTACTGAAAAGGAACTTCTTGCCATTGTATTTGCCTTAGAAAAATTTAGATCTTACCTGTTAGGGTCACATGTCACTGTTTATACCGACTACTCAGCAATTAAATATTTGCTACCAAAGAAAGATGCAAAACCCCGCCTTATCCGTTGGATTCTGCTGCTCCAGAAATTTGACCTAGAAATCAAGGATAAGGTAGGATTGCACAATGTAGTGGCTGGCCATCTCTCTCGTCTTATGACGAATGACATAATGACCCCACCAGATCATTTCCCCGATAAAAGCATTTTAGCTGCCACAACCCTCCCTTAGTTTGCACCCATCGCAAACTACTTAGCTACAGAACGAATCCCTACTAATTGGCCAAAAACAAAATGGGATAAGTTTTTTGTTGATATTAAATATTATTTTTGGGAGGAGCCTAACCTTTTCCGCATTTGTGCCGATCAGGTCATTCGAAGATGTGTCCCTGATTCTGAAATCTATGATATTTTGACACATTGTCATTCAATGGCCTGTTGCGGACATTTTTTGGGCAAGAAAACTGCAGCTAAAATCCTTAATGCGTGATTTTATTGGCCCACCTTGCACAAAGATGCTTAGGACTTTGTTCGGTCTTATGTGTGTTGCCAGAGCATTGGCAAGAAGACTCGGAAAGATATGATGCCCCTTAATCCTATTTTAGAGGTTGAAATTTTTGATGTTTGGGGCATCGACTTCATGGTACCATTCATCAACTCTAGTGGGTATTTATATATTTTAGTCACAGTCGACTATGTTTCTAAATGGATATAAGCAATACCCACCCACACTAGTGATCACCGTGTGGTTGTCGAATTTCTTAAGAAAAATATTTTCTCAAGATTCGACATATTAAAAGCCATTATCAGTGACTGAGGCTCACATTTCACCCACTCATAATTCCATCACCTTCTTTCTAAATATGGGGTTAATCATAAAATTTCCACACCTTATCACCCCCAAACAAATGGACAAGCTGAAGTTTCTAACCAGGAAATTAAAAATATTTTACAAAAGACAGTTAGGCTCGACCATAAAGATTGGTCCACCAAATTGGATGCTGCCTTATGGGCCTACTGTACCGCTTTTAAAACCCTGCTTGGCATGTTTCCCTTCCATCTGATTTTGGGAAGGCATGCCATCTCCCGGTAGAATTAGAACATAGGGCTTTTTGGGCAATAAAACAACTCAATATGGATTTATCTGACGTCGATAACTATAGAAAATTGCAATTAGCTGAATTGGAAGAATTGCGTAATTTTTCCTATGAAATGCGAGGATTTATAAAGATCGAACAAGGAAATTTCATGATAAATTTATTATTCGGAAACACTTTGACGTTAACCAACGCGTTTGGCTTTTCGATGAGAGATTACGTCTTTTTCCTGGCAAATTAAAATCTAAATGGACCAGCCCCTTTATTGTCCATAAAATATATCCATACGGTGCTGTTGATCTTTTTGATCCGAAAACTAATTCGACTTTTCAAGTCAATGGCCAATGTTTAAGGCAATATTTTGATCATACACCTAAAATTCCATCTGAATCTTTTATTTTTACTGAGCCAGCCACCCTTGATCACTAATACACATTACGCCCGGTAGAATGGCGTAAAAGATAGCAATGGATGGGTGGTAACCCATCATTTTTTTCCTGCTTTCTTTTTTTTTTTCTTTATCCAGGTTTTGATCATCCTAAACCTGACCATTCTTATCTAAGGTGATCCCTTTTTCCTCCTAATGCATGAGGACATGGCATATCTTAAAGCATGGGGGGGTGTTTTTAAATTTGATGATCGATTTAAGATTTTCAAAAACCTAAAAACTTGCATTTTTCTTTAGTTTATTTCCTGCTTGAATACCCAAAAAATTAAAAATGTTGAAAACCTTTTGAGAAAAAATTTTGAAATCGGGACTAAGGTCGAAAATTTTACTTTTGGTACAATGGGATTTAATCTTTAACAAACTAAGGATGAGGATATGAATATGATAATTAGAATTTCAGGATCTATTTTTAGAGTAGATCAGATATCCTTCTCTAAAATTCCACCTGAACTCATGATAGTTCAAGTGACTTGATCCTATTTTGTCATACGGAAAGTATTTGACTTAGTTTCTGATTCAGAAATTTGCATGTCTTGAGAAACTTCTTGTGTCAAATTTCACACACAAGCCAACACTTAAAAACAACTAAAAATTTGAAGAAACTCCCTTGTTTAGACTTAGTAAAAGTCTGAAGCAGATCATTGGTTTGAGCTCCCACTACTGAGGAGGAAAATGCCTCCTTTGAGGATGCGATGTCAACAAGTTACCACCTCGGTGCTGCTCTATATCTATATTTCATATCTTTAGACGGAGCATTAAAGAGCATTTTAGCAGCTCAAGTGTCTTGGACGGTGCTCTATCTATAGTGTCGGAGCAAGAGCTTGAGTTTGCTTGGAGCGCACCTTTACACCGCATCGTGTTTTGGGGTTGTGAGCTCCTGGGTAGTGTCATGGACAGTGCTATCCCATAGTACTGGCGCCAGAGCCCCCTCGAGGAATGGTAACGGGAATGATGATCTTGACACATCTGTTGTAAGACTAAGCTAAAAATAAGCATTGGGAAAAAAAAAGTAATAATAAATAAATTAACACGCCCTTATAAATGTTAGCTTTTCACAAGCACAGACACAAGGTTTAAAGGATTTTGCAAGTTGCGAATCAGATTCATGAGTTAGAAGAATCCTAAAAACAAAAATTTCAGGTCATCCGAGTTAACAAGGGGTTAATTTGTGAATTTTCAAGAGGATATATTGATCCCGGTCTATCTAATGGCTGGATCCAAAAACAAATCCTGATGTTTATCTTTAACAAATTCCGTACCACTTGTGTTTTGATCTACCAAGGTCCCTTAATCCTTTTTCTCCTCAAAAGTCGAAAAAATTAGATTTCCCAAAAATTCAGTTTCCAAAAAAATTTTTGAAGTATTGCTAGGAGACTAGCAAAAGATAAGCATAGGGGTGCGATAAACGCCAGTTTATCATCATTCTTATGCATTAAAACAAACGTAGCTCTTAAGATGTTACTCTGCAAACGAGCTTTTGGGCTGCCTTTAGGAGTTCACTAGGTTTGGCATGCATTGCATTTTCTTTTGTTATTTTAATACATTTTTGTGAGTGATAGGGATGAACAAATATACAGATCCCTAAAACCCTAGCACTCAAGAAGGCAATTAGTGAAGGAGTTCAGACTAGTTGGAACTCAGCTTAATCCAGCTCACCACAATCGGAACCTAGCTCACTTGAACTAAGGTTAGCTCATCCCAGCTCCATTCAGCTAATCTCAGCTGAATTGCAGCTCAATAGAGTTCATCTTAGCTAACCCTGGCTCAAGTCAACTTAGATCCAACTCAACTTAGCTAAGTCTACCTCATCTCAGCTCCCACTAGTCCACAGGGAGCTCTAGCTAGCTCAGCTGAGTTGACGAGAGTTCACCCCAGCTCAGATCTAGCTACATGCAGCTCCACTCAACTCCAGCCAGCTGAAGAAGAACTCATCCTAGCTCAGGAAGCTCAAGTCCAGCTCCCAGGGACTCAGCTTAGCTCAACTCAGTTGAGCTAAGTTACTTTAGCTGCCTCAACCAGCTTGATCCTCCCTGGGAGCACCATACCTAGCTCACCTCAGCTCATTATGGTAGAAGGCAGTTCACTTTAGCTTGGCCTAGCAGCTAGCAAAGAACTAGCAAGCTAGGCCAGCTAGAGTAGCTCCATGCCATCCTCTTCAGCAGTAGCCAGCTCCAGTTTCAGCTCCAGACTTCTCCTCCTCAGCTCCTCCCTCCAAACCCTAACTCCAACACCTCCTTCTCTACTCCTTCATTAGCTAAGCTAGCTTAGCTTAACTTAGCTTAGCTTAGCTTAGCTATGCTCCAACTTCCTTGGCTTGTACCACCAAAAAACCCTACCTAACAACTCCACCTAATAGATCCACCTAAGCTCCGCCTACTTGGCGCCAACCTAGCCTACTCACCACCTCCAAAAGACACCTAAATGTGGTGCCAAAACCGCCCTAACTACCCCCTTGATGGCACCACTTTTCCCTCCAAAAATACCCTTCATCTCCACCACACATCTCCCCTTAAACCCATCTCCACCCTCCACATAACCCACCCTTCTAGAAGCCTTAAAGTTGTCACCAACCCACGGCACCTTTCCATGGTTGGCGCCACTTTTAGGTGCCTCTTGACCAACCCTAACTACCCCCGTAGCACCCCTTAGGTGGCGCCAACCATCCTTAATCCTATGATCATCTAACCACCCCCATCCAACCATCTTAGCCCTCCATTTCAAGAGGCACCTTAACCCCAAACCCTACCGATAAAAAGACCCCTACCCACCACCATTCAATCCATCCTTGGCTACCAAATTCACTCTCATATTCCACCTAGAAGCCAACGTCCAAGAGAGAAGAAGAAGAAAAAGATTAAGGGGATATTCTGTCGCCTTGGTGCCCTCCCCACTTCCCTTCTCTCTTGAGTCACGCCAGCCAAAGGAGAAGCCAGGCATGGAAGATCTTTGGAGATCTTGAAGGTGGTCCACGCCACCTTGGAGGAGCTTTTGAGGGTGGGGCACGCCCACCCCCTTGGAGGGGAGCATTGAAGCTGGTAGCTTCCACCTTGGAGGAGCTCTCAAGGAAGGAGAAGAAGGAGGCCCTCTTTTCAAGCCAAGGAGCAGCTAGGCTTGGAGCAAGAAGACTCTCTTCTTCACCAAATTTTGCAAGAGGATTAGCGTTTCTTTTATTGCTTTTAAATTTGTTTAGTTCTAGTAGAAGCATTCCTCTACTTATCCTTGAACAGAACACAAATTCTAGTTAATTAAATTGCCTTCTTTTAGCTTTTTGTTGCGATTGTTATTGTTGTTCTAGCACTTATTCTACTTCCACTCCCTAATTACTCTAGGCCTCCAATTGCCTAGAGTGAGCTTAGGTAGTGGACTTTTTAATTTCTTAAGTTTTAGATGAGCATTTTAGGTGTTAACACTCTTTTGTCACAATTCGCACCTTCCCGTATTATTTCAAAACACAAAAATATATATATATTTAAAATACCGAAAAGAAAGTTGAGATGTGTTTTTAGCAAGAGAATTGAATTGCAAATTTTGCCACCTTGGATGACCCTAGATACTCCCCTATCTAGGAAATAAATTTAAAAGCGAAAGCGGATTTACGTGTTGCAACGACACTAAATTACTAATTAACAAACCGCGTATTTTCGCTATCAGCTGCGTGGCACGAGGGATGGATGCAGATTGCCCACATGAGTGATGATGCGCATTAACACGCACGATTGTATGTGCATGTGTTGAGGCACTGAAGAGGAAGCGGACATGAGAGTCTCTCGGTCGTCTAATCTCGTGATCGAACGACTGAGAGAAATTGATCGTGGAAAGCCCTTGAAGCATGAGGAGAGAAGGAGGCACGAGCACTTGTGCATGTTTAGCGATGTGGGGTCTTCAGTGACATTTATATCCATCTCTAAAGACCCCCATTTCATTTTTTAAATTGAAATGACCTTTCCATCCCCAACCTATACACTTATAAAAAGGCCTATGCCCCCCACATTTTAGTCATCCCTTCCTTCACCTCTCTCCCTCTCCAAAGCTCTAAAGAAGCTTGTCCCAAATCTGGGATGGTACTCTAGAGTTAAAATCAAAGTTTTCTTGCCCCCATTCCTGAAGTGGATCCTACGATGACGATGCCCCACCTCGGCCCTGATTCTTCCCACTTCGTTCTCCATCTTCCGTGTTCACCCTCTGTCTTCCAAGCATTGCCCATCCAGCTCATCCTCCAAGCAGCCGTCGAGAAGGATAATTTCTCACCTCCTTTCTCTTTATTGCTTTCTAAAGTAGATTTTACTACTTTCTAGTTGTAATATTTCCTACTTTCTAGCTGTAAGATTTCCCGCTTTCTAGTTGTAAAGCATTTTCCATATTATAAAGTGTTTGTTCTCCCTCTCTCTCTCTTTCTCTCTCTCTTTGTTAATATCGATTTCACTTTGATTATCCTACTTTCTAAACAAAAATAACAAAAGAATATAATCACCGATTTCAAATCGACATAGCCTCCCTGCGCTCGACCAGGAATTCTTTTCGAGTTTTGCAAAAATTTAATTGTTGACATATTTCTTCGTAAATCACTCTACAATGTTGTGTTTTCAAAACTCCACCTTTTTGCGATGATTTTTTCGATACAGCATTTTGGCACCATTGTCGTGGAGGCAACGAATCTCAATTTTCTTTCTGCATTTCACGCACTTAATTATTTTTTAACTTGCTTTTATTTCTCTTTGATTATTTTGCAGGTACATCAAAAAGGAATCTTCAAGCACTAGAAAGAAATAAAGTGTAGTTGAAGACAACTATAAGTGCTCCCCATTCTTCCCCCCTCCATAGATTTCATTCCACAACCCTAATTCAAACCCTAATTAATTTAGGTGTTCGCATAAACCCTAGGAATAGTTTGGATGCTTTGATTTCCATCCCCACTCATCACACCCAGGAAGGAAGAAACAAACAAACAAACAAAAGGATACTTCTTATGGGACAAATTAACAAGCACACTACATACACTCGCATTCAAGGCATATAACCTAACTTGATTTTAATCTACTCAATCGGGATTCGAACCTATGGAAGTAGTACACACACCCAAACACGTAATTGAGCAGAAATCAGATTAGGAAACCACTTGTGTGCCAAACTCAGTGGTGCATTGAAGCCAATTGTTTGAGTTGTTTGGGCTGCAGCACTCCATTTAAAATCAACTCATTAAGTAGCTTCCTCTTAGGGTTTACAAGTTAAGTCAATACCTGGCACATCACATTACTTTTGATTTCAAAAGGAAAAGATCTACACCCATGTTTTGAAAATCTGGTTTGCCTCTTGAACTTGACTGAAATTTACTTAATTCTAAACCCTAAAAGCTACTTAAGCAATATTTAAACTTAAAATCCACTCAACCAAATAATCTTGCTTGAAAACCCTGGTTGTGCATGCGCTCACACATATTCAATCAATCATTAAGGGCACAACCCATTTTAAGGGCCCACCACATTCCATAAGCACTACAATCCTAGGCCTAAGTTAAATTGGATTAGTCATTGTTTTTAAAGACTGATTCACTCTTCGATGCCCAGATTGAGATTGTTCATGATTAAGCTACTTGTACTAATCAATCTGATGTCTAGCTAAGGGAGTTGCGTCAAATGACCGTGGTTGGGGCGTACATTGGTAATCAAAGGCGCAAGCTAAAGGAAGAACCTTTCCCCAGCCCCTCCCTCTAAGTAGTTGGATTGATTGGATGCAAGTACAGTAAATCATCTATAATCTTAAGATGGATTCTGAGAGTCTGTAGATCCTTAGGTTACCCAACTTAAGCACAGGTTTATTTTGTTGTGCTGTAGGAATCTTATCCTGATTGCATGGGTTTCACACGTTTGAAATCAAGGTTACGAGTAACCCGTTATCATAGTTGCAAAACTTGTGATCAAATATAATTTATACCGAAACTCCAAGTGAGTCCCGAGTCGAACATTGGAAGGCGCATTTACTTTGTATGAAAATTGCACTTTGATTTGTTTCTTTTTGGTGTTTTAGGGTTTTTTTTTCATTTTTGAAATAAAAAGACTAGCAATCACAAGATAGGGATGGAATCAAATATGACATATTGTATGAATGTCTATTACAATAATCTAGAAAAGCATGAAAAGAGAGGGAGGTGAGAAGAAATCTCCCAAAGCGGCTGTTCGGTGAGACGACGGTGCCTAGCGGAAGCTCTGTCAAAGGAGGTAAGGAGAGGGGCGACAGAGGCAAGATGAAGGAGGATGTCGGGTAGAGGAAAGCTTCAGCGTGACTCCGAAATAAAGGTGAGAAGGTAGAGATGATCTGCTACAGGAATGGTGGTAGGAGGATAGCTCCAAGGTGACCAATGAATGGGGATGGGAAGATGGTGGAATATTTAGTGAGGTAGATGTTCGCTACACTAATAGGAGCCTTGAGAGCTTGAGAGTAAGCTCCAACGGAGCGTTGGTAGGCTTGTTAGAGCTTAGGAGTAAGTGGGAGTAGAGTAGGTAGAGATGGTTTGGTAAGGGGGTGGGTAGGCTGTTATATAGTGGATGGGAAGAAGAGAATCTCGCACACAGGCAGTCAGCGACAGCAACAAGCATGACTTAAGGCCGCTCGAGCTGTCGCTGAAATTCCACACCATTCATTGCCTAGTCTGGCGCATGCACAGCGTAGGCCATCTAGTGACAGCTGTAAGTGTAACTAAAGGTCACCCTTCTGTCACTGCAGATCCTGCACCCACCACTCACACCTGCAGCTGTCTTCGCTCAATGAGATCTCCAGTCATTCATCTTCGATCATGCGGTGTGCAGATAGAGTGCGCCTCTCTAAAATTTGAATCACGTGCCTCGCATGCTCAGCCGTCTGATGCACCTCCTAGACGTCTTAGTTGTGCATGTCAGATGGTGCGTTCTCAAGGTGCGTCGGCAGCCACGAGCAGCATCCGCGCTCAACTGTGTCTCCACGTAGCTACTTCTTTCATCGCCTGATCTTCCATCGACGGCTTAATTTTGCTCCTGCATACACTTCAGCGGATAAAATCCTCAGGCAGGGCTTTGAATGCATGGCCACGCATTGTGAGCTGAGGCGTAAACCACTGTGCTAAGGATCGTTATGTGCTCTGCTTACGAATTAAGCTTCTGTGCCCACGATCGTTGGATGAAGATCCAACAGTTGAGATGACTCCTTGCTTGATCTGCCTAAGGCTAGGTGAGTTGAGATGCTATTTCAACTGTGGCACGTACATCTCAGCCGTTGGATTGAGATCCAACGACTGGGACCTGATCTTGTGGCGGACTTGGGAATGCCTTGGCTCTGGTTGGGCAGCCTCGATGATGCCATGTGGAGCCATCTAGGCCATCCATCTTCTTCTACTTGCGGAAGGTGTTACAGTGCTCTGATCGGGGTGATTCTCATGTTGATGGACTACGATCGTCACTTTGAATTCATCCGTTTGGTCGGATTCTTCATCCGAAGCCCTTAAGGATGTCGCACTACCTCCTGGCCATGTAAAATGATGGAGTTAATGTACATAATATACAACTATCTTAAATGTTCTGCAATGGATATTTGTACAATATTTATATCATTATATGCAATGCTAGGCCTAGGAAGTATCATAAAGAATCATATTACGATGAACTTATATGTGTTTATCATACCCCCATGCTTACATTTTCCAAGTCCCTAGCAAAATTAACCAAAATGCTCTGCATAAAAGTAGGATCAAGATTCGAGTATTTAGGCAAAATTCGTCGATTGCTTTAGAAAATCTCAACCCCAAGACCTAATTAGAAAAACTCAACAGTGCCTAGGTGTCTACCAGAATGCAGACCATCTAAGCCCTCGCCTTATTGAGAAGAGAAGATACAAAAATTCTTTTCATGTTTTTTTTTTGTACTTTTGGAGTTTGAGAGTTCTGGGATAACTTTTTATGGCTACCAGACCTACCCAAGACTCGAAAAGGACTCTAAGTGATAAGCATCCAGTGAAAAGTGTGAAAGACTCACTAGGCTACCGTTAAAATGGACTTCGGATTTCCACAACCCTAGGTGGCCTTGCCTAGAGGTTTATCTTTTCGAATGGTAGCTTTTTCCCTACTTTTATTTATGCCGTCAACATAAGGGTGAACCTAGTGTATATCTCCACGGTTTATTCTACTTCCCCACTTCTTGCCTAAGTGTTTTGGGAATTATTGTGCTTTTTTTTTGCGTGAGCTAGGTTCTGGACAACCGGCCAATGGGTTGTTACCCATGATAACTTTCCAGCCATACTCATGCAGTTAAGTGTGGTTTTATTATTTATTTTTTTCTCCTTTTTCTTTTATTCCTTTTTTTTATTATTTTTTTATGTAGGTGGCTTTCCTATTTTATGATTTACCTAAAGGTAGTACAATGAAAATGGTCTCGTGGATGGGCTCTAAACAACCGGCCAATGAGATGTTACCACTAACAACTTGCCAACGATACAACCGAAGGTAGTTGATTAGCTAGCCAATTTTCGAAGAAATCGCCAAAAAGTGAGTCAGTGCAAAAAAAAAGTGTGTAGATGCTTAGGCTTAAAGTCCCCCCAAATCAGAGGGTGGGTTGATAAGTCGCATACTTATCAACCCAATTTATTTACCAAATTAAAATGAATTTTAATTGGGGAGGACTCGAGACTAAGTCCACATTTGAGTGAGCACCCGGGCTTATTAAGCCCGAAGACCTAAAGTGTCTAAGTATTTAGTTCTCAAAGTTTCATTTCGTTGAGTTTTTCACTCCTAATGCCTAAGTTCTCCTCTCCTAATTCTAACTTTTTTTTAAAATAAAGTAGGTGGCTTTCCTAATCTAAGATTTACCTAAAGGTAGTACAATGAAAATGGTCTCATGACTGGGCTCTGGGCAACCGACAGATGAGCTGTTACCACCAACAACTTGCCAACCATACCATCCTAGATAGTTCATTAGCTACCTATTTTCTAAAGAAACAACCGAAAAGTGAGTTAGTGTAAAAGAAAAGTGTGTAGATGATGAGGCTTAAAGTCCCCCCAAATTAGAAGGCGGGTTGATAAGTCACATACTTATCATCCCAATATATTTACCAAATTAAAATGAATTTTAATTGGCGAGGACTCGAGACTAAGTCCTCCTTCGAGTGAACACTTGAGCTAACTAAGCTCGAAGACTTGAAGAGTCTAAGTATTCAGGTCTCAAAGTATTTTTTCCAAAAGTTTGCAACTCCCAATGCCTTAATTCTCGTCTTCTAATTCTAAATTTTTTTTTTTAAGTAGGTGGCTTTCCTGATCTAAGATTTACCTAAAGGCAGTACAATGAAGAAGGTCTCATGACTAGGCTCTGGTCAACTGACCGATGAGCTATTATCACCGACAACTTCCCAGCCATACCACCTTAGATAGTTCATTAGCTACCTAATTTCCAAAGAAACCGCCGAAAAGTGAGTTAGTGCAAAAGAAAAGTGTGTAGTTGCTTAGGCTTAAAGTCGCCCCAAATCAGAGTGCAGGTTGATAAGTCACATACTTATCATTTCAATTTATTTACTAGATTAAAATGAATTTTAATTGGCGAGTACTTGAGACTAAGTCCAGATTTGAGTGAACACCCAGGCTAATTAAACCTGAAGACCTGAAGAGTCTAAGTATTCAGGTCTCAAAGTATCAATTCCTAAAGTTTGCAACTCCTAATGCCTAAGTTCTTGTCTCCTAATTCTAATTTTTTTTTCTTTTAATAGAATAAAAAAAATAAGAAATTACTGTTATTGCTGACAAAAAGAATATAAGATATTTCCACCCCCCCATGCTTATCTATTGCAATGTCCTCATTATTAAAAATGAAAGCATGTAGGAGAGTAGAAGTGGAAGAATAGCACCTGGTTTCCATGACACTTTGGCTAGCTTGGAACATTCTTTACATGTGTTGAGTTTAGTGCCTTCAGCTAGGCGATGATCGGCCAGCAATGGTTAGGGCAAGGTAAGAGCAACCTTGTCCGAGATGGGTTCAGGGAGCACATGGTCAAAAAAGGGTTTGAGATGCTATCTATTGACCTTGAAGATATTACTCGTCTTTGGGTCAAAGATTTTGGTAGCCTTGTTAGAGTAAATCCGCTCAATAACGAACGAGCCATCCCACTTAGACTTGAGTTTTCTGGGGAAAAGCTTCGATCGAGAATCGAAAAGGTAGACCTTTTGGTTCGGCTCAAAGCAATTATGTGAAATCACCTTATCATGGAGAGCTTTGGTCCTTGCCTTA
The DNA here is from genome assembly GCA_037157565.1 of Thalassia testudinum. Taxonomy (NCBI): domain Eukaryota; kingdom Viridiplantae; phylum Streptophyta; class Magnoliopsida; order Alismatales; family Hydrocharitaceae; genus Thalassia; species Thalassia testudinum. The sequence goes on from JAZHRO010000014.1 coordinate 62,097,177, forward strand.
GAGATTCTGGAAGTTTCATAAGCATCATTTTGAAGCTCCTCCAACTCAGATAGTTGGAGTTTCCTGGTTTTCCCGACCAACTCTAGGTCAAAATTACACTTCCTAGTGGCCCAAAATGCCCAGTGTTCAACTTCTACGGGTGACATGCCTTACCAAATAGCAGACGGAATGGCGACATATCGATAGGCATTTTATACTTTGTACGGTTGGCCCAAAGGGCATCATTTTGCTTTTGGGTCAAATCCTTCCTATCAGGCCTAACAATTTTCTGCAAAATATTTTTGATCTCCCGATTAGGGACCTCGGTCTGTCTGTTCATCTGAGGGTGGTTATGTGTGGAAATCTGATGATTCACCCCGTATTTCACTAGTAAATTTTGAAACTGGCCATGAGTGAAATGTGTGACACCATCACTGATAATTACCCAAGGAACCTCGAACCAACTAAGGATATTTTTCTTCACAAAATCGATGACCACCTTGTGGCCATTGGTTCCGGTGGGAATTGCCTCAATCCGTTTGGACACGTAATCAATAGCGACCAGAATATACTGGTGTCCAAATAAAGGAGGGAAGGGTCCCATAAAGTTGATGCCCCAAATGTCAAAAATTTCGATGGAGAGAATTGGGCTCAGGGGCATCATATTTCTCTTGGCCATGTTCCCAAGTGTCTAGCATCAAGTGCATGACTTTGAGAATTCCTGGGTATCCTTAAATAGTGACAACCAATAGAATTTGGATTGTAAGACTTTTGCTACCATCTTTTTCCCATAAAAGTGTCCACCACACGCAGATGTGTGGCAGAACTCATGTACACTATGGAACTCGATTTCTGGGATGCATCAATGAATAATCTTGTTTGCGCCGATGCGGTATAGCTCGGGATCATCCCAAAAATAATATTTAACCTCAGACAGAAGTCTATTCTGTTGTTGTTTGGTCAAATCCTGGGGGATTTGACCAACGGCCAAATAATTGACAATATCCACAAACCAAGGGTTCGGATACTCGAGACTGTAAGGATAGTTTCATCTGGAAAAGTATCAGAGATCGGGACATCAGGATGAGGAGAATTAATTAGGATTCTCGAGAAGTGATCCGCCACTACATTTTGTGCCCGAACTTTATCCCTGATTTCAATATCTAATTCTTAAGGTAGTAAAATTCAGTGAATAAGTCGAGGTTTGTAGTCCTTTTTGGCCAAGAGATGTTTCAAGGCTGAGTGGTCAGTATAGATGATGACACGAGAACCTAACAGATATGCCCTGAATTTTTCTAAAGCAAAAACTACGACTAGCAATTCTTTTTCAATAACGGTGTAGTTCTCCTGGGCCTCGTCTAGAGTCTTGCTAGCATGGTAAATCACAAAAGGCATTTTCTCAATCTTTTGACCCAAGACAGCCCCGATGGCATAATCAGATGCGTCCACGATAATCTCAAATGGGGTTGTCCAAATTGGTGGTTGCAACACCAGAGCACAAGTGACTGCCATTTTTTAATAAATCAAATGCCTTACGGCATGATTCATCAAACTTGAATGGCGTGTCTTTGGCCAAAAGGTTACTTAATGAGCAACCTTTGAGAAATCCTTAATGAATCTTTTGCAAAAACCCACATGCCAAAGGAAAGAGCGGATCTGTTTTATGGATGTGGGTGGAGGAAGTCTAGAGATAGCATCCACCTTATCTTTATCAACTTCAATACCTTGACTAGGGACCAGATGACCCAAGATAGTGCCTTCCTGAGTCATAAAGTGACTCTTCTCCCAGCTAAGGACGAACCGTGTTTTGATGCATCTCTGGAGGATCAATTGCAAGTTAGCTAGGCAAGACTCAAAAGAATCTCCAAAAATGGAGAAATCATCCATGAATACCTCAAGACAATCTCCCACCATGTCAGAAAAGATGGCCAGCAGGCACCTTTGAAAAGTCATAGGTGCAATGCAAAGCCAGAAAGGTATTCTACAGAATGCAAAGGTTTTGTAAGGACATGTGAAGGTTGTCTTTTCCTCGTCTTCGGGATGCATAGGGACTTGGTTATATCAAGAATAACTATTTAGGAAGCAAGAGTATTTTTGCCCAGCTAAACTTTAAAGGATTTGATCGATGAATGGCAAGGGAAAGTGATCCTTTTAGTGGCTATGTTCATCTTCCTATAGTCAATACAGACTCTCCAAGTAGAAGCTGAACGAGTGGTGAAGGTTTCCCCTTTCTCGTTAGTCATAACGGTTATTCCCACCTTCTTGGGTACAATCTGAATGGAACTAACCCACGGAATATCCAAGATTAGGTAAATAATCCGAGCATCGAGCCACATGATTATCTCCTTCTTGACCACTTCTCACATATTCGGGTTTAGTCTGCTTTGCATCTTGCAAGAAGGGTTGGATCCATCTTCCATAAAAATACGATTATTACAATAAGATGGCTCGATCCCCCTAAGGTCGTGGATGGTCCAACTAATTACCTCCTTGTTGTTCTTAAGGATCTTAATTAACCTCGATTCTTGCTCCTTAATCAAATCAGCACTAATAATCACATGGAGCATGTTTTCAGGTACTAAGAACTCATATTTGAAATTTTTGGGCAATGGTTTTAATTCCAGCTGGGGTAGGTTTAGAATAGAAGGTAGGGAGGATGCTGATGAAGATTCATTAGGGCAATCCAGTGGAAGAGGCTAGGAATGAACAAAATCAACAGCCTCTTCAGGTTGTGGTTGGTCTACCATGGAGGGTTGTGGGTTGGGCTCGCTAAAGCTGGTGGAGTCCTCGAGTGCACTAATTGTCATACAAGTCTCAAGATCCTGATCCTTGAGCTCCTCAATGAATTCATAATCCTCAAATCAACTTATCACCTTAAAAATATCCAAAGTTAACTTCTTATCCCCAAAGGCAATCTCCATACTACCACTTTCACAGTTTATGTTGGCCTTGGTGGTAGCTAGGAACGGACTCCCAAGAATGATGGGCGTGTTCCTCAAATCATTAGGTACATCCATGTTAAGGATGAGGAGATCTACAGGAAAATAGAAATCCTTGACCTTGGTAATTACATCATCAATAATGCCTCTCGGTGTGGTGACCAATCAGTCTGCTAATTGTAGCGTTACTATGGTTGGCCTGAGTTCACCTAACCCAAACCTCTTATAATAGAAGTCGGGATTAGGTTGATGGAAGCAACTAGATTCAACAGTACCTTATCAAAAGTGTATTCCCCAATAATGCATGAGATTAAGGGGACACGTGGATCTTTCTTCTTTTGAGGAAGGTGATGTAGGATCATAGAACTTACCTGCTTAGAGATAATCACCTTCCTCGAAATGCGTTCTCTCTGTTTACGCTTTTGGGTACATAGTTCTTTCAGAAATTTAATGTAAGCCACGATGTGCTTAATACCATTGATGAGCAGAATATTGATCTCCATGCTCTTGAATAAATCCAAGAGCTCCTTGCTGCAATCTAGGATTTTCTTCTTCTTATTTTCAATAGGACTTCAGAGAATGGGATATGGGTGCTATTTTCAATTTCCGATCCCTGGGCCTTATTGTCTTCTTCAATCTCCTCCTCTTCTTCCTCAAGCTCCCCAGGGTTTTGGCATCTAGAAGGTAATTTAGGGTCCTGGGTTTTCCGTCCATTTCTCACGGTTACAGAGTTTGCAGAGGCATACGAGTTTGGGCCTTGAGGTGGGTTAGTGAAGATTGGAGGGCCTTGGTTAGTCATGTAACCAGAAGAAGAAGAAAAGGGACCCTACTCGACCACCTAAGCATGTGCATGTGGGTCCCTTTGATTCTTGTACCCTTGGGCTCTTTTGCCCTGATTTTGCACATTGCGCGGGTTGGGTAGGGATTGGGATGGTAGAGATCTGGGTTGTCGAGTGTTAGCAATTAACCCGGATTGCAAGTTATCCAATGATGTCTTCATTTGCTGCATAAGCTGAAGCATGGATCTTTGCATTTCTACCATCTGTCGGTTTAACTCAGCCTGCCCTACAGATTGTTGGGCATTCCAAGATAGTTGAGTAATTGGTCTTGGGGGCAACTGGGAGTATGCTTGACCCTAACCCATTGGTCTTTGAGATGCATAGTTGTTGGGTCGAGTTTGGGTTTGTTGCCCCTAACTTTTCTAAGTGAAGTTAGGGTGGTTCCTCCAACCTGAGTTACAAGTGTTGGAATACAGGTTGGATGTAACGTTCTCCTGCATTGCATACGCATCCTCATAGGATGAGGATGGAGAGAAGGAAGGATTAGAAAAACTAGGATCAAAGGCCCAGTTTGGAACCCATAAGGTTTCAAGAAATCCTAGCTCATAGGTTGAGCCCAACCAGGTTGGTTCATGAATTCCCGCCCTGTAGGAGCTCGTGAGGAATGGAAGCCTGAATTCTAGCATTGAGTAGGTATATGGAAGTGTTTTGTTAATTCCCAGACATCCATTCTTCCATTTCTTAGCAACCAATTCCATTTTATCTAGTTTGTTACAAATCAATTCCGTGTCAAATGAATGAGAATCCTGGATCTCATTAGCACTTGACCTAGGTTGTTGGGACCAGTTGAATGCATCCATGGAGGCGTGATTAATTGAGTTCTTGACTGATCGACTTTCCGCTTTGCATTGTAGTATTTAAGCGGTGGAAAAATCGATTAATCAATAATAAAAATAACCACTCACAGAAGAGCAGGTCATGTCCACAGGGAGGCAATTATGCAATAAACTCTCGATTATTTTATATTCTTTCGGTAAAGTGTCAAGTCCCTATTCAAATCAAACATAAAATGTGATGGAAAGTAGATTTACAATAACTTAAAAAGATAAGGGTATATGTGCAATTTTCCCTTACTGAAATCTTCAATAAATATATGATGATTTTATGTAATTTTCACTTGACATATTCTACAGAAAATTAGTGCACAGGTTAAGCCCAAAACCAATCATGAAATAGGTGAATATCAATAACATGCAATTATCAGAAAATATGAGAGTGCATACGGAATTTTGCCGCAATAAAATAAAAATAAATCAAAATTTAATTTTTTTTCCAATGGCAGCAAATGTAATAACTAATTGAAGTTAAAATAGAGCATTTTCTCTCTCTCCTCCTCGTGAGAGAGAGAGAGCACCAGTTGGTTATTGATGCGCTAGGGAGGTTGGCGAGGATGACGCCTATCCGATGGTGGCCATGGTGTTGATGGTGATGGCCAGAGGTGGCCAGCCGATGGAGGGATGAACATCGGAGGAGGCTATTTGCTATGAAGGCATTGCTTGATAGGGGCGCGCTGCAGATGGTGCGTGCCGGCGGGTGGTGCTACGGTTGTGAAGCGCTTGCGACCACGGCCAAGCAGGGTGAGTGCGCAAGGTGAAGCTATGCAGAGGTGATGGTGCAAGCGCTTGCAGGAGGGGGCACACCTGTGGGGAGGATCTGAACAGGGTGGAGATGGGCGCGTAGAGAAGGACTAGGGCGCGCGCCTGCGGGTGGTGCTGTGGCTGTGAAGCACCTGCTGGCGCGGCCCGGCAGGGTGAAGACGCGTAGCGCCTTCAGGTGTGACTGGAGGGAGTGCGGGATGGAGCATGGCGGGTTTGCAGAGGGGTGCATGCCTACTAGCTGGTTGGAGGGTGTGGCTGGTGTGAGGTTGTGAAGGCGGGCGTTGGAGAAGGGCACACTTGAGGAAGGGAGCTGTTGTGCGGTGCTGATGTAAACACATTAACACTACTTAAAATGTCTATTTATGCATGTTCTTAAGCATAGGATTGCATTTCATGATATAAATATTGCATAACATGCATCATCTTGCATTTAGATTAGTTTGAATAAAATAGAGGTTAATTGTCTCCTTTTATGTGCTTAGACAGGGCAAACATTTTATCGGGGCCTCGGATCAAAGATCCAACCGTATGGATCTGATCAGGGTGACGATTGGAGTTCAACGACTCCAAGATCACCCTAATCAGACATCCGTAGCAACAGATAGTGACCAGGGAACCCTAGAAGATCAAGGGCCAGGATGGTGAAAAACCGCACTTCAGATGACAAATCCGACCACACGGGTGAATTCGGATCGACGATTGCAGCCCAACGACGCAAAAATCGAGTCAATCCGGCATCCGTGGCACCATCTACAAGTTCTAGAAGATGGACGGCCAAGATGGTGCCACATGGTGCCATCTCGGTCACCCAAACGGCCGCACACATTCTACGAAGGTCCCACACTAGCTCGTTCTCCGCCGCTGGATCAAGATATAATGGCTGTGGGTGCGGCTGGCTGATTCGTCCGCGCGACCATTTTGTCCGCGTAGCGCAACGGAGACGAAGCGGCGGGCGAAGGAGTGGTCGCAGGATCGAGTCCTGCGAGCCTCAAATCAGGCGCAAGAGAGGCACGTGGAGCGTCAGATTGCGATCCAACGGCTGCGCACGCCCAATAGCGCCGACGCGCGATTGGACGCGCAGCGTGGACATGCGATCACACGCAGCGGGCGCGCAGCGTAGCGTGCGTGCGATGGCGTTGAGCGCGCGGGTAGTTAAAGCGGCGCACGTGGGTGCGGAAGCTACGCCCACGTTGGGGCTTTAGTGATGGATTTATCCATCACTAAAGACCCCTCATTTATTGTTTTGAAGTTGTAATGTCCATTTTGCCCCCAATCCTTGCAACTATAAACGGAGACCCCCTCCATACGAAATTTTCATCCCTTCCTTCTCCTCCCTACCCCTCCAAAGCTCAAGAGAAGCTTATCCCACACCCGGGATGCTCCTCGCGAGATAAAGTCTAATTTTCATTCCCCTTCGGAAGTGCATCACGTGACGACGACAGTGTGCTGCTTCGTTCCCATTCTTCTGCTTCGTCCTCCTTCGTTCTGCTTCGTTCTCCTTCGTCCAGGCGTCGTCCCGTCCGGCTGGTCCTCCAAGCAACCGTCGAGGAGGATTTCTCTCTCCCTACTCTTTTTACTACTTTCTAGTATAAATTTACTGCTTTCTAGTATAGTTTTGTTCGTCCTCCAAGCAATCGTCGAGGAGGACATTTCTCCTTCCTTTCTTTTAATGCTTTCTAGAGTAAATTTATCCCTTTCTAGAGTAATTGTTTTATGCTCTCTAGTTGTAATGAACAATCTCAATGAAAAATTTCTTGTTTATTCTACACCTCATTTTGATTTCTCTGTGTAATATTCTCTCTCTCTTACTCTCTCTCTCTCTTCTATTTATTGTAAATAATTAGATAGTTTTAAATTGAATTATTCTGTGACAAATAAAAAGAAACGCGTAGTTCTTAAATCAAACGTCCGCCTCCCAGTATTCGACCCGGAATTTTAATTTCGGTATAAATTTTATTTGTTGAACATGAATTCTTCGCTTTCGAACTACAACGATAGGTTTTCCAAAATTGAACACGTTAGCGTAGCATTCGTAACGTTCAACATTTTGGCGTCGTTGCCGGGGAGGCAACGATTTCCGATATTTTCTTCGCATTTCTTGTACTTTATTTGTTTTCTAACTAGCTTTCTCTTATGTCTATTATTTTGCAGAGACCTCCATCAAGGAATCAACAAGTGGTAGACTGGAGTAAAGTGCAGTTGAAGAGAACTGTAAGTGTTTCCCCATTCTTACCCCCTCCATAGATTTCATTCACCACATTAAATCAAAATCCCAATTAACCTAGGTGTTTGCATAAATCCTAGGAATACTTTTGTTGTTTGGATTTTCACTCACATTCATTCCACCCTCATTCATAAAAAAAATAAAAAAAGAAAATCTTGTGGGGTAATTTCCAACAAACACACAACACACACCCACATTCAAGGCACTTGATCAACTTGATTTGTTTTCTACTCAACCGGGTTCAGATATGTGGAACCGGTACACACAAAGAAACATATAACAGAGTAGAAATTATTCTAGTTTAACCATTTTTGAGTGCCTAACTTAGTGGTGCATTTGTGGCCAATTGTTTGAGTTGTTTGGGTCGCACCACTTTATTTAAAACCAACTGATCAAGTAGCTCCTCCTTAGGGTTTTCAATCTAGGTGTATTCCAGGCACTCCACTTTCTTTCTGATTTTAAAGGAAAACAATCTTCACCTGTGTTTTACAACTTGGTTTGCCTAGAAACTTGATTGCAATTCACCTAATTTGAAACCGTAAAAGCTACTTAAGCAAGATTTGAACATTAAAATTCATGTATTATCAATAATCTTGCTTGAAAACCCTGGTTGTGCATGCACTTACACAAATCTCAATCAATCATTAAGGGCACAACCCATTGTAAGGGCCCATCACATTCCATAAGCACCACAATCCCAAGCCTTAATAAAATTGAGTAGACGTTGGCCTTAAGGTTTGATTCGCTCTTCAGGGCCTAGTCTAAGATTGTTTTTGATTAACTTACTTGTACTGATTAATCTGATGTCTAGCTAGGGGAGTAGCATCAAATGATTGCTGTTGGGGGGTACACTAAGAATCAGAGGCAAAAGCCAAAGGAAGAACCTTCTCCCCAGTCCCTCCTTCTAACTGGTTGGATTAAACAGACGCAAGTAGAGTAAATCACTTACAGTCTTATGGCTGGTTTTGGGAGTCAGTAGATCCTTAGGGTACCCCATTTAAGGACAGCCTTGTTTTGTTGTGCTGCATGGTCCCTATCCCCAGTCCTTCCGACCTTCTCCTAGTTTATGCTGGGAAGACAGTCATTGAATCCCCGATTGGAAGGACCGTTAGAACATTCTAGGAGGCGCAAGTTAAATTTTGGTCAATTTAATCCCATGGCCAAATAACAGCCTCCTCTGCTTGAAAATCCACAGGAAGAATTTCGAAGGCAGCTGGAACAAATGCAGAGAATGTAGGAATGGTTCCAGAGAATGCAGGGCGCTCAGCCCTTGAAGGATTTTTATGATCCTTCAAATTACGGGGAACATCTCAGCATCCAGATTCCAGCCGGTGACGTAGAAATCAAGCCCCAGGTGTTAAGCCTGATTAAACATTATCTTGGGCTTGGCTCCGAAGATCCGTTTCAGCACTTGGAGGATTTGACCACTTTGGTCCAGACCACCAAGGCTCGAAATGTTAACGAGGAGCAAATGATCATGAGGCTCTTCCCCCACTCTCTTAGGGATAAAGCCATGCATTGGTATAGGACAATAGGAAGACCAATTATAACTTGGAATGAGTTGAAATCGACCTTTCTGAAGAAATTCTTCCCAGTCGGTCGTACCAATGCTTTGAGATGGGCAATCACTACCTTTACCCAGCGGCCGGGGGAGCAGTTTCATGTGTCCTGGGAGCGATTCCAGGACTTATTGCGGAGGTGTCCACACCACGAGGTGCCGAAATGGCAACTCGTGCAAATCTTCTATCATGGGTTGAATGAGCAACTCAGAAACCATGTGGATGCTTCTTGCGAAGGCAATTTCCTCAATAAAGATGCAGATAGTGCACATGATTTATTTGAGGAAATGAGTGAGAATTCAATTAATCATGCCTCCATGGATATTTTTAACCGATCACAGCAACCCAGATCAAATGTTAATGAAGTCCATGACTCTCATTCATTTAATATGGAATTAATTTGTAATAAACTTGATAAAGTGGACTTGGTTGCTAAAAGAATGGAAGAGTGGACGGCTGGCAATTCTATGAACAACTCTCAATCCACTCAATCCCAAAATTCGGGATTCCATTCCTCACGAGCTCCTTCTGGACGGGAGTTCGTGAATCAACTCGATACTACTCAACCTATGAGTCAGTATTTTTCGGAACCCCATGGGTTCCCAACTGGGGCCTTTGATCCCAGTTTTTCTGATCCTTCCCTTTCTTTCTCTCCATCCTCAGCCTATGAGGATGTCTGTGCTGTACAAGAGAATGTTAGATCCAACCCCTACTCAAATGCCTATAATCCAGGTTAGAGAAACCACCATAACTTCTCTTGGAAAAATCCGGGGCAACAGACCCAATTCCGAACCGGCAACTATGCTCCGCAATGACCAATGGGTTAGGGTCAAGTATATACTCAGTTGCCTCTAAATCAGGTCAATCAGCCAGCTTGGAATGCCCATCAACCCGCTGGGTGGGATGATTTGAACCATCAAATGGTAGAGATGCAAGGATCTATGCTCCAGCTCATGCAGCAAATGAAAAACTCGGTGGACAACTTGCAATCCGAGCTCATTGCTAACTCTCGTCAACCTGGATCTCTACCATCCCAACCCATACCCAACCCGCGAAACATTATGAATTCGGGCAATCAAGACCAAGGGTACGGAAATCAGAGGGACCCATACGCACATGCTCAGGTGGTTGAGTAGGGTTCCTCGTCTTCTTCTGCAAATCAACAATTCATGGCCAATCAAGCCCCTCCAATCTTTCCTAATCCTCCCCAAGACCCAAATTCTTACGCTTCTGCAAATTCTGTAACCAGGATCCACAACCACATTATTCTGATCTTTTGAATCCTGAAGAATCTGAATAGAGAGAGGAGAATTCTTGAGGAGAAATCAAGTCTCAAGAACCTGATTCCGAAGATTTGACTCATGTTCCTTTTCCTGAAGCCTTAACCAAAGAAAAGAAGAAGTCTGTTGATAGTAATGAGGAGCTTCTGAATTTATTTAAGAATGTTGAGATCAATATCCCACTCCTTGATGCTATCAAGCACATACCAACTTACGCAAGATTTTTAGAGGAATTATGTACACAAAAGCGTAAGTCGAGAGAATCTGTTCCAAGGAAGGTGGTATTCTCCGAGCAGGCTAGTTCTGTTATCCTACACTACCTCCCTCAGAAAAAGAGAGATCCTGGTGCTCCTTTGATTTCTTGCATTATCAGAGATTACACATTTGATAGAGCACTTTTGGATCTCGGTGCATCCATCAACCTAATTCCGATTTCTCTTTGTGAGAAGTTTGGGTTAGGTGAACTTCAGCCAACTTCAGTAACACTACAGTTAGCAGACCGTTCGGTCACAAACCCGCGAGGTGTTATTGAAGATGTTATAGTTAAGGTCAAGGATTTCTATTTTCCTGTAGATTTCCTTGTCCTTTACATGGATGTACCAGATAATTTGTGGAACACGCCCATCATTCTTAGGCGTCCGTTCCTGGCTACCGCAAAGGCCAACATTAATTGTGAAAGCGGTAGCATGGAAATCGCCTTTGGGGACCAACGAATGAAATTGGATATTTTTAAGGCGATCAATAAATTTGAGGATTGTGGATTTATTGAGGAACTTGATGAGGATAATGTTAATATTGAAACTTGTTTGACAGTTTCTTCAATTGAAAGTTCCCCTTTGGTTGATGAATTTGACCCGCAACCCTCTGACTTGACATCTTCGGAAGAGGTTATTGATTTTGTTCACTCAAAACCTCTTCCTCTTGTTCAATCTTCAGCATCTACCCTGCCATCAATCATTACCCCACCCCAGCTTGAATTGAAGCCATTGGCCGAGAATTTAAAATATCAATTTTTAGGACTGCAGAATACGCTCCCTGTGATTATTAGTGCTAAATTGACAAAGGAGCAAGCGATCAAATTGATTAAGGTCCTAAAGGAACATAAGGAAGCAATTGGTTGGACCATCCATGACCTCGGCTGATCGAGCCATCTTACTGTAAACAAAGAATATTTTTGGAAGATGGATCCCGCCATTCTCGCCAGATGCAGAGGAGATTGAATCCAAATATGCGAGAAGTGGTCAAAAAGGAAATCATCAAGTGGCTCGATGTAGGAATTATTTATCCAATCTCTGACAGTCCCTGGGTAAGTCCCGTTCAGATTATTCCAAAGAAAGCTGGGATTACTGTTGTGACTAATGAGAGAGGAGAATCTATCACAACTCGTTCAACTTCCTCTTGGAGAGTTTGTATTGATTACAGGAAGCTGAACACAGCCACTAAAAAGGATCATTTCCCCTACCCTTCATTGATCAAATCATGGAAAAATTAGCTGGGCAGAAGTACTTCTGTTTTCTTGATGGCTACTCGGGATGCAACCAAGTTCCTATCCATCCTGAGGATCAGGAAAAAACTACTTTCACCTGTCCCTATGGAACTTTTGCTTTTCGTAGGATGCCTTTCGGGTTATGCAATGCACCTGTGACTTTTTAAAGGTGTATGCTAGCCATATTTTCCGACATGGTGGGAGAGTTTATGGAAGTCTTCATGGATGATTTCTCTATTTTTGGAGAATCATTTGACTCTTGTTTGGCTAATTTGGAAATGATTCCTAAGCGATGTATCAAGACACGACTAGTCCTTTGCTGGGAAAAGAGTCATTTCATGACCCAAGAGGGCATCATTTTGGGTCATGTAATCTCTGAATGGGGAATTGAAGTAGACAAAGCTAAGGTTGATGCTATCGCTAAACTTCCTCCTCCTGCATCTGTTAAACAAATCAGATCATTTCTTCGCCATGTGGGATTTTATCGAAGATTCATTAAGGATTTCTTGAATGTTGCTCGTCCTTTGAGCAATCTTCTTTCCAAAGAAACGCTGTTTGTTTTTGACGAATCATGCCTAAAGGCATTTGATTTCCTAAAAACGACAATCACCCGTGCTCCAATTTTTCAAGCACCAATTTGGACAGCCCCATTTGAGATCATGACCGACGCTTCTGATTATGCGGTCGGGGCTGTCCTGGGTCAGAAAATTGACCGAAAGCCCTCTGTCATTTACTACGCTAGTAAAACTCTGGGTGAAGCCCAGAGGAATTACACTCTTACTGAAAAGGAATTACTACCTGTAGTATTTGCGTTGGAAAAATTCAGGGCTTATCTCTTGGGGTCTCATGTTATTGTTTATACCGACCACTCGGCCTTGAGACATCTCTTGGCTAAAAAGGATGCTAAACCTCGGCTTATTCGTTGGATTCTTCTTCTTCAAGAATTTGATGTTGAAATCAAGGATAAAGCCGGGGTACAAAATGTGGCAGCGGATCATTTGTCGAGACTCCTAGGTGATTCTTCTTGTTCGGACATTCCGATTGCTGACACTTTTCCGGACGAAACCATTCTTACAGTTTTAGGTGTCCACACCCCATGGTTTGCTGACATTGTTAACTATTTGGCAGTTGGTCAAATCCCCCAGGATTGGACCAAGCAACAACGGGATAGACTCAAATCTAAGGCCAAATACTACTCTTGGGAGGACCCTAAACTGTATCGCATTGGCTCTGATCAGATTATTCACCGATGCATACCGGAGAATGAATTCAACAGTATACTCGAGTTCTGCCATGCATCTGGGTGTGGTGGACATTTCTCCGGGAGAAAGATGGCTGCAAAAATCTTGCAATCTAGCTTCTATTGGACGTCTTTATTCAAGGTGCCCAGGATTTCACAAGGTCATGTTCTCGATGCCAGGCACTCGGGAGCATAACTAAGAGAGACATGATGCCCCTAAACCCTATTCTTCCTGTCGAAATTTTTGATGTTTGGGGCATCGATTTCATGGGACCCTTTATCCCTTCATTTGGACATCAATACATTCTTGTTGCTCTTGACTATGTGTCCAAATGGATTGAGGAAATTCCCACCCGAACCAATGACCACAAGGTGGTCATCAATTTTGTCAAGAAGAATATCTTCAGTAGGTTCAGGATTGCGAGGGCTATCATCAGTGATGGTGGCACTCATTTTACTAATGACCAATTCCAGAATTTATTGGCCAAATACGGGGTTAATCATCGTATTTCCACACCTTACCATCCCAGTCGATAGACAAGCTGAGATCTCAAATCGAGAGATCAAGAACATTCTACAAAAAACGGTTAGGCCTGATCGCAAGGATTGGACTCAAAAGCTTGAGGACGCTATTTGGTCCTACCGTACGGCGTATAAAATGCCCATCGGCATGTCTCCATTCCGTTTGGTGTATGGGAAGGCGTGCCATCTACCTGTAGAGATTGAACACAAGGCATTCTGGGCAATCAAACAATGCAATTTAGATCTGAATCTAGCTGGAAAGACCAAGAAACTCCAACTATCTGAGTTGGAGGAGATTAGAAATGATGCTTATGCGAATGCCAAGATCTACAAGGCTCGATCCAAAGCTCTACATGATCAATTGATTTCCTGCAAGAGCTTTGAGCCAAACCAGAAGGTCTGGTTATTTCATTCTAAACTTAAACTCTTTCCAGGTAAACTTAGATCTAAATGGAATGGCCCATTCATAATTGATCAGATTTTTCCTAATGGTGCCGTTCAGATTTCTGACCCAAAGATGGGTAACAACTTTAAAGTCAACATTCAACGTCTGAAGCCTGTTGTTGACCGTAATCTCCCAGAACCCATCTCAGACTCTGTTGCTCTAGCCATTCTGTGACTTCTTTGGTTGGACTTCGCCTAGTTGACGGCATTAAACTCAGCAGTTGTACATATGACACAAGGCTGATACGAGCTTCATATCCAGGTGACATCTTTCATATTCTACCCTTTCTTTCATGTCTCTTTTTCAATGAGGACATTGCATCAGCTAGGCATGGGGGGTAGATTCATTCTTGAATTATTTGGTCAGCTTTGTGAAATCCATATAAATTGTCTCTCTTCTTATTTAAAAAAAAGAAAAAGGAAGGATTAGTTGGACGTTAGGACTTTTCAATCTTAAGAAATTTTACATTAGGATCTGAACACAAAGACCCCTCAGGTCTTTGGAGTTAATTAGCCTGTGTATCCACTAAAATGTGGATTTGTCTTTGAGTTCTTGCCATCTTAATTCTATTATAATTGGAATAAATAAGTTTAGGTGATAAGTACACGACTTATCAACCCGCCGTCTAATTTGAGGGAATTTTGAGTTTTAAGCATCTACACACTTTCTTTGCACTGACTTGTTGTTCAGCGATTCGAACGAAAATTGGGTAGCTAATGAACCTTCTAGGGTGATTTGGCTGGCAAGTTATCGTGGGTAACAACCCATAGGTAGGTTGTCCAGAGCCCAGTCACTGGACCTTTCTCTTTTTTTTTGCTGCCTGTAGGTAAATCTTAGACCAGGGAAGCCACCTATTTTAAAAAAAAAAAAAAATCAAGAAGAAAAGGGGAAAGAAAAAAAAGAAATAAGCCACACTTCATCGCATGAGTATGGCTGGCAAGTTGTCGGTGGTAACAGCTCATCGATCGGTTGTCTAGAACCCAGCTCAAAAAATGCACTAAAAATTCGCAAACCACTTAGGAAGAAGCGGAGAAGTAGAATAAACCGGGGAGATATACACTGGATTCACCCTTGTGTTGACCCCGTAAAAAAATAAAAGTAGGGAGAATGCTACCGGTTGTAAAGATACACCTTTACGCAGAATTTTTGTTAGGTCACGTAGAGGCGTAGAAATCCGAAGTCCGTTCTAACTGCTAGTCGACGAGTCTATCACAATCAAAATAAGATGCTTAAAGCTTAGGGTTCTCATCAAATCTTGGGTGAGTTGAATGGCCGTAGAAAGCCACTCCTAAACCCTAAAATTTGAAAATCCAAAAAAATTAGAAAAGAGAAAAAGAAAATTTTCTTTTAATAAGGCGAGGGCTTGAGGCGGTCTGCATTTTGGCTGATACCCGGGCACTGTTGTGTCTTTGAAAGTTCAGTTCCTAAGTAGACAATTTCTTAATGATTGAAAATAACTTAGGTCCAAATAATCCAACCTAATTCTTTTATAAATAGCATATAGTTTTTGCTAGGAACTAGCAAAAGATAGGCATGGGGGTATGATGTAAACACATTTACACTACTTAAAATATCAATTTACACATGTTCTTAAGCATACGATTGCATTTCATGATATAAATATTGGATAACATGCATCATCTTGCATTTAGAGTAGTTTGAATAAAATGGAGGTTAATTGTCGCCTTCTATGCGCTTGGACAGGGGAAAAATTTTATCGGGGCCTCAGATCAAAGATCCAACCGTATGGATGTGATCAGGGCGACGATTGGAGTTCAACGACTCCATGATCACCCTAATTAGACATCCGTAGCATCAGATAGTGACTGGGGAACCCTAGAAGATCAAGGGCCAGGATGGTGAAAATCCGCACTTCAGATGACAAATCCGACTGCACGGGTGAGTTTGGATCAACGATCGCAGCCCAACGACGCAAAAATCGGGTCAATCCGACATCCGTGGCACCATCTACAACTTCCAGAAGATGGTTCCACGTGGTGCCATCTCGGCAGCCCAACTGGCCGCACACATTCTACGAAGGTCCCACACCTGCTCGTTCTCCGCCGTTGGATCAAGATCCAATGGCTGTGGATGCGGCTGGCTGATTCATCTGCGCAACCATTTCATCTGCGTAGTGCAGTGGAGACGAAGCGGCGGGTGAAGGAGTGGTCGCGAGATCGTGTCCCGCGAGCCTCAAATCAGGCGCAAGCGAGTGGCGCGTGGAGCGTCAGATTGCGATCCAACAGCTGCACGCGCCCAATAACACCAACGCGCGATTGGACGCGCAGCGTGGACGTACGATCACACGCGGGCGAGCACGAAGCGTAGCGGGCGAAGATGCATTTTAAGCCGTCTGATCTCGCGATCGAACGGCTGAGACTCAGCATGCGTGTGATGGCGTTGATCGATGGCAGCGGAAGCAGCACGCGTGGGCGCGGAAGCTACGCCCACGTCGAGGCTTTAGTGACAGATTTATCCGTCAATAAAGACCCCTCATTTATTGTTTTGAAGTTGTAATGTCCATTTTGCCCCCACTCCTTGCAACTATAAAAGGAGACCTCCTCCATACGAAATTTTCATCCCTTCCTTCTCCTCTCTACCCCTTCAAAGCTCAAGAGAAGCTTGTCCCACACCCGGGATGCTCCTCGCGAGATAAAGTCTAATTTTCGTTCCACTTTGGAAGTGGATCCCGCGACGACGACATCGTGCTGCTTCGTTCCCGTTCTTCTGCTTCGTCCTCCATCCTGCTTCGTTCTCCTTCGTCCAGGCATCGTCCCGTCTAGCTCATCCTCCAAGCAACCGTTGAGGAATATTTCACTCTCCCTATTCTTTTTACTACTTTCTAGTGTAGTTTTGTTCGTCCTCTAAGCAATCATCGAGGAGGACATTTCTCCCTCCATTCTTTTAATGGTTTCTAGAGTAAAATTATCGCTTTCTAGAGTAATTGTTTTATGCTCTCTGGTTGTAATGAACAATCTCCTCAATGAAAAATTCCTTGTTTATTCTACATCTCATTTTGATTTCTCTATGTGATATTCTCTTTCTCTCTTACTCTCCCTCTCTCTTCTAATTATTGTAAATAATTAGATAGCTTTAAATTGAATTATTCTGTGACAAATAAAAAGAAACGCGTAGTTTTTAAATCAAACGTTCGCCTCCCTGTGTTCGACCCGGAATTTTAATTTCGGTATAAATTTTATTTGTTGAACACGAATTCTTCTCTTTCGAACTACAACAACAGGTTTTCCAAAACTGAACATGTTAGCGTAGCGTTCGTAACATTCAACAGGTGCTCGCAGGCTGGTGGTACGGTTGCATGAGCAGGTGCTAGTGGATGAGGATGCATCTGCTCGAGAGGGGGCACGCTGCAGATGGCATGCAAGGTGGAGCGGGCGCCTGGTGGTGTGCTGAAGGCGATGGAGGCTGAGGTGCACGGTTGCGGTGCAAGATGCAGAGAGGCTTGCAAGGGCGCAGTTGCAGGAGAGCGGTGGTGATGAAGGTGCGGTGCCTGCAAGGGCAGGCTTGGTGGCGTGAGCGCCTGCAGCATTGAAAGGAAGGGGATCCTGGTCCACAGTGCACGCTGGAGTTGTTCCCCGCAAGGGGGAAAATGGATCTCCTCTCTCTCCTTTGCCCCCGTCCTCTTAACTCCTCTCCCCTGCACCAATTAAGGGATTTTCAAATCCCTTTTCTATTTTCGGCCGACGAGCATTGAGGGGAGAGTTATGACTGGCTGGAGGAAAGGGAAAAGATGTCGCTCGTTGTTGGGGAAATTTACTCCCCAACCCTTTCTTTTTCTAAATATCATTCCTGCACATAAAAACAACAAAATCATTACAAATTTAGTTATAGAATGTTATAAACTTACATCATGATGCATACAAATATTCTACAACTTAATTGCAGTTATTAAGACACCTAAACGGTACGATTAAGGTTACTTAGGCATAATATTAATCCATTAAAATGGACTCATCAGTTCTTACTCACTTCCTCAAACAGGTCGTATGTGCTATCAGCATCCCTGTTGAGGAAATTGCCTTCGCAAGAAGCATCCACGTGACTACGAAGTTGCTCAACCAACTCGTGATAGAAAATCTGCACAAGTTGCCATTTTGGCACCTCATGGTGTGGACACTTCCTCAAAAGTTCCTAGAATCACTCCCAGGCACCATGAAACTGTTCCCTCGGCCGCTAGACGAAAGTGGTAATCGCCCATCGCAAGGCATTGGTCCTTCCGATAGGGAAGAATTCCTTCAAGAAAGCCAACTTAAGAGCAACCCAAGTTTCTATCGGCCTTCCAATGGTCTGGTACCAATGTAGGGCTTTATCCTAGAAAGGAGGATGAGCCTCATAATCATTTGCTTTTTGTTCACATTCCTTGCTCTGGTGGTCTGAGCCAAAGTGGTCAGTGTAGGATCCATAAATCACAATCACACAAGAAGAGGGGGATGAATAGTGTGGTAGAGAAAAATTTGTAAGACAAATCAAACCACAAATTGCACAAGATATATAGTGGTTCCCCTCATCAAGGTACTCCACTACCTAAGTCTCCCGACTTAGGATTTTTAACTCGATTCCCTCAACTCGGGGGGAATCAATTTACTAAAACCTGAGGAATTAATGGGTTACCTCAACCCAATTAAAAGATATTGAAAAGAAATAAAGATACAGGTGTAAGCAAAATATAAATAAAAGCTTACAACTAATCCCTAAGTCTTCAACAATTATATAGTTAAATTTGAGTATGTAAATTAATCTAATGAGAAGATTAAGGTGTAAAAGAAACAAATTTTTCATAAAGGAACACGATCACCTTGAAGACTTGTTGCAAGTGGAGAATGGTCTTGAGAGAATTGCAACAAGACATGCTCTTTTGCAGCTAGTAATTTGAGAAATGAATGTGTAGGCAAAGATAGAATTTTGGCTTCGTAGTTGTGTGCAAAAGACACTTAGGGATTGCTTATATAACCCACTAAGCACCTTCCCCACATTTTCTACCTCTTAGGGGTAATTTGGGAAGATTAAGGATAGATTTAATTACAAAATAGCCATTTAGATTGGTCAAAATGGTTAGTTGGTACCGGTACTAAACTTTTGGTGCCGTACTAACTGTTTACAGTCAGCCCAACTAAGTCACTAGGTACCGGTACCAATGATGAGTACCGGTACTTGTGACTCAGATTTTGGTCCAGTGACCTACATGTACCGGTGCTAGTTATTAGTACCAGTACTTGTAAGGTCCAGGCAAAAACCAATTGCACAAACTCTGACCACTTGGTACTGGTATTCATGATGAGTATTGGTACTTGTTGTTCACAGTTTGGAACTTAGTCCCAAACTTGTGCCTAGCATGTACCGGTACTTATGACCAGTACCGGTACTTGGTACAACTACCACATTTTGTATGGGTAAATCAATTTTTAAAGAGATCCAACCTACTGTAAACAACTTGAATTTGAAAAAATTGATTTTGAGTTTTGAAACGAGTAAATGAATGATTTTCTGAACCCTAATTATGTCTACTTTGATTTTACCTTCTAGATTCTGTTTTACTTGTTAGGAGACATACAAAGATTCAAAAAAATAATTAATAGAACAAAAAATGAGTCTTCTAGTCTTCTTCCTTCATGTGCAATCTTGTTGCTTGCATCCGTAGATTCTTTTGACCTGTAATACTTCATAAACACATTAGATTTAAAATTGGTTTTGTTGACGCCAAAACATAGAAAAGAAATAGAACTAGGTTCCAACAATCTCCCCCTTTTTGGTGTTGACAAAACAAACATAATAATTCTCGTATTTGAGAAGAAATAGAGACTTAATAAGAGAAGAATAAAAAACTCCACATGGTGTGAAAAACGTAGCCTCAAATTAAGTTCCCCTATTGTAAATATGAAGTACAATCTTTTTTCCCCCTTTTTGTCAAGCAAGCAAAAAGATGAGCAAATAGTAGATATGAAATATAACATGATATATGAATAAGCAACAATGTCACATAAACAAAAAAAGCATGAATCATAACATGATAAAGTTAATTAATATAAGACTTGAAACATTCTTAACACATAATTGTCTGAAAAGTAATAAAAATTTAACCATCAAAATGAAAATTAAGCTAATTTCTAGGATATTTTCTAATTAGCTTTTGCACATGTCCATCATCATCATCATCATCATCATCATCATTGTCGTCATCATCATTGTCTTCATCATCATTGTTGTCGTCATCATCTACATCTTCATCATCACTTTCTTCATAAGAAACTTCCTCATCTTCTGTTTCTTCTTATTCTTCATCATCATGAAGAACAAGTTCTTCCTCCACCATTGATACATGTGATGGACCTTGAAAATGCTTTTGCCTTCTTTCACTGTACTCTTGAGGTGCTTTTGGTTGAGTCCATTTCCTTTGTTAAGGTTGTTGAGTGGAAGAAGTGACATGGAAGGACTTAATAGAAAGAGAAAGATCATTGAATTTGTATTCCATGTGACGGAAGGAAAAATTTAGATTGGCTAAATTTTGACCAATGTATTTGAAAGTATTTATCAAAATGGGATCAGTTCCAGACACATTAGATAGATTTACCCAGGGTGTTTCCGCTTCTGGATATGGGTAGGTTATAGGAATGATAGTAGAGGATAATTCAAGAGGTGGTTGAGAAGAAGATTGAGCATTTGGATCAACTTCTTCTTCATCAACACTGGAGGATTCCACTCTAGCGGGATTCACTCCCATTCTTCAGAGAGTGGACCATTTAAAATAGAACACTTTTCTAGGAGGAGTAAAATTAGAGAGGTCAATTTTATTTTTATGAAGAATGTGTGACACCAAAATATCCAATGGTAAAGCTGATGCACAGTAATGAGGTCTGAGAAAGCGAATGAAAACTGTGTTCTAATTGACTGGAAAGCTCATAATGATAGCATAAATCAAGGGTAAAATATCAACAGGTATTTTGTGAAATCCAGAATTTTTTGCCCTTAAATTCCATGCTAAGATACGAAAAAGGACGCAAACAAAAAAGTCATATTTGGGGCAACCAATGCTTGGCCCTGACAGTTAGGGAGCATAAGAGTTTCATGGATTTTACTAGTAGAAAATTGCACCTTAAGTGTGTTAAATGCATGAACTTCATTATGACATTTAGTAATGGTCGACAAGAATTTAGCTGTGATGGTTACCTTTTGTTTGAAAACATTGTTGTTAAGATAAGGTGACCTTGATTTTCTTGTTCTTGGAGGTTAGCAAAGAATAGACAATTAACATCACGGTATACTCCAGGAACATCAACAAAGAATGACACATCAAAGAAATGCATAAGTTTTTGTTTTGAAAGGTGAGTGGTAAAATTAAAGAGTTGAAGAGAGAAATCTTTCCACTCAACTGGACTACAATGATGGAGTTTTAATCCTTTATACCAATCAAATTTTGACTTTGCGTCCACATTAATGTAGAACTTGTGAAAAACATCTTGAGGTGCTTTCCCCGTACTTTTTTATTTAGGTGCTATTTGTAAACATGCAATAACAAGAAATAGGAAAACAATTAGAAATATAGACAATTTCCTTTCATGTGTTTATACAAAAAGAAAACACATTTAAGCTTGCGTGTGCCAGTACTGATGATTGGTACCTGTACTGGTTGGTTTCTGTTCCAACCAGAAATTTGAGCTAGTACCAGTATTCCACTTTAGTACCCGTACCTGCTCACTAAAGTAGTCACTGCTATGCCAAGCTAGTACCAATACTAGTGATGGGTACCGGTACCACCTGGTAGCCTAGACGAATGGAGTGTAGCAGTAGAAAAGGTTTTGAGAGAAAGAAAACAAGATGTAAGATGACTCAAAGAAGCACGAAATGATAACAAGGTAAGAGTGTACCTAGAGTTAAGGCTTGGAGATGATCTATCTCTTCAGAGCTAGAGCTTGGAGAGGCTCTTGTGAAGAGGACTAGGGTTTGTAAGTGATAAAATGAGGCAAGTGTTTGCACTTGGCCTCTTTTATATGGGATGGGTCACGTGCTAATCACATGATCACTTAAGTGGTTGAAGGAAATGAAATTAACAGCTTAGTTGTTGAAAAATAATGTAGCCAACAACATAAGTTAAGCAATCATATTGCAAACAACACCATGATATTTCCAGACATATGGAAATATTACAGTTTACCTCTTTTTCTTATTAAAAAATGTGAGTAAATTGTAGTGAGATCGCCAGAGATTTTTATAAATACAAACAAGTTCCATTACAATCAACTTATTAATTTCAAATCTCTTTTATTGTACAAAGCCCTTATTTTCTCCTGATAAAGTAGAATCTTTTTGCTGCAAGAGGTTTTGTAAAGATGTCTGCCAATGGATTTTGTGTGTCAATGAATTCTAATTGAATTGATCCTTGAAGCACACTATCTCTAAGGAAATGATGTCTAATATCTATGTGCTTGGTACGTGAATGATGAACTAGATTTTTGGATAAATTTATTGCTCTTGTATTATCAGATCAAATTTTGTATTGCGCAAAAACCAATCCAAAGTCAGACAAAGTCTATCCCATCCAAATGACCTGTGAGCAAGTAAGTGAAGTATCAATATATTCTGCTTCAGTCGTAGAAAGTGAAACACAAGTCTGTTTCTTAGAGAACCATGAGACTGGAGATTCTCCAATAAAAAGACATGTGCCGCTAGTCCTCTTTTAGTCTATCCAACTTCCTACTTAGTCAGCATCACTATTGGATAATAGATCTAAGGATTGTGCTTTAGGATAGAAAATACCAAGGTCTTTTGTGTTGTTTAGATATCTAAATATTCTTTTTACTGCATTGAAATGAGATTCCTTGGGTTCAGATTGGAATCTCGAACATAAACATGCACAAAAAGAATATCAGGTCTAGAAGCTGTAAGATATAGTACTGAACCTATCTTGCCCTGGTATTTCTTTTCATCTACTCCCATGCCAGATAAATCTTCACTAAGAGAATTAGATAGAGCAATCGGAGTCTCTTTGCCATTTACATTATCAAAGTTAAATTTCTTGAGAATTTCAAGAACATATTTTGTTTGACTAATGTAAATTCATGTGTCTAATTGTTGAATTTAGAGTCCTAAAAAGAATCTGAGTTCACCCATCATACTCATTTCAAACTAAGTCTTCATAGTCTCATAAAATTGTTGACACAGGGACTCCATAGTTGATCCAAATATAATATCGTCAACATATATTTGAACTAGTAGGATGTCATCTCATTCTTCTTTTACAAAAGGAGTTGAATCAACAACTCCAATCCTATATCCATACTGATGAAGAAAGGTCCTAAGCCTATCATACCAAGCCCTGAGAGCTTGTTTAAATCCATATAAAGCCTTATTGAGCTTGTATACATCCTCTGGGTGTGTTGGGTCCTCGAACCTTGGATGCTGATGAACATAAACTTCTTCCTTAATGTAACCATTAAGAAAGGTGCTCTTGACATCCATCTGACATAGCTTGAAGTCCTTTGCACTTGCAAAAGCTAGTAGCATCCATATGGACTCCAAGCAAGCAACAAAAGCATATGTCTCGTTAAATTTAATACCCTCATGTTGGTTATAGCCTTGAGCTACAAGTCTAGCTTTATTCCTGATTACTGAACATGATTCATCCAATTTATTTCAGAATACCCACTTGGTTCCATTGATGGAATTACCGTCAAGGGCGGGTACCAAGTTCCATACATTATTCCTAGTAAATTGTAGTAGCTCCTCCTACATAGCTACAACCCATGATTCATCCTTTAATGCCTTATCAACTTTCTTGGGTTCAAGTTCTGAAACAAAGGCATTAAGGACAAAATCAGCTCTAAAGTGAGATCGGGTTTTTACACCTTGTTTAATATCACCTATGATTTGTTCTTGAGGGTGATCTTTATGGTGTACCCAATCTTTTGGAAGATCATGTATATTTCGTGTATCTTCCATTTTTGGTACATCGATGAAGGGGTTATCTTCATCAATAGAATCTAAATGATTTGGTTTCGGTTCAGCTAAGTTTGTTTCATCAAATGAAACATGCAGGGATTCTTCTATAACAAAAGTACTTTTATTAAAGACTTGATAAGCTTTGCTTCTTGTTGAATAGCCAATAAAAATGCCTTCATCACCTTTAGCATCAAACTTATCAAGCCGATCACGGGTGTTTAATAAATAATATCGACTTCCAAACACCCTAAAATGTGAAATCCTAGGAGACTTCTCATAATAAAGCTCATATGGTGTTTTCTTAATAATAGGCCTTAAGAGAGTTCTATTTAGAAAGTAACATGTCATATTAATGGCTTCTGCCCATAAATATTTTTGAAGCCCATACTCCAAGAGCAAGGTTCGAACGCATTCTTGTAGAGTGTGATTCATGTGCTCTACAACACCATTATGAGATGGTGCCCGAGGAAATGAAAATTCTTGGGTTATGCCAGAATTGACACAAAAACTTGAAAATTTTCCATTTTCAAATTCACCCCAGGATCTGTCCTAAGTCTAAGAATAAAGGATGATTTTTCCTTTTGATATCTTCGAGCAAGACTTAGGAAGGAATTAAATGAGTCATCCTTATGTTTCAAGAAGATGACCTAAGTGAACCTATAGAAGTCATCAACAATAACTAGGAAAAATCTTGATCCATTTAGACTCAAATCGTGTTGGTCCAAATAAATCAAGATGTAACAATTCTAAAGGTCGTGTTGTTGAAACTAAGTCCTTAGGTTTAAAAGAAGCTTTGTGCATTTTTCCGAGTTCACAAGATTTGCACAAGACATCCTTTTTATAAGTTAGTTTGGGTAGGCCCCTTACTAACTATTTTTGGCTAACCTATTAAGATGTTTGTGATTAATGTGACCTAGCTTATGGTGCCAAAGATCTACTTCAACATGCAATGCAAGTAGACATTTTACAAATTTCTCTTGTGAAAAATGAATAGCATAGATATTTTCATTTCTGAAGCCTTCAATTAAAACCGTATTTGTTCTTTCTTTTAATTTTTTAAATCCAATGTTAGTAAACAAAACATCACATCCATTATCACATATTTGACTAACACTAAGTAGGTTATGTTTTAAGTTTTCTACTAAAAGAACATTACGTACCTGCTTAGAAGAATTACCGATTGTACCTTCACCAATAATGCGACAACGTTTGTTGTCGCCCAACTTGACGTGTCCTCCATCTTCGATTCTGGTCCACTTGATAAAGAGGTCAGAGTGTCCCATCATGTGCTTGGAACATGTACTGTCTAGGATCCATTTATCCTTCTTGACCTGCAAAATAGTTTATTAAATCTATTTTAGGTATCCATTTTCTTTTGGGTCCTTGATGGTTAGTATCCTTCAAAACCTTAGGTTTATAGATCACTTTAGTGTCAGATCTATAATTCTTCGGATTCTTGACCTTTTCATAATTCCATGCATGTCTAAGTGCATGTGATTTATTTTGTGTGTTCTTTTTATTAATGAACTTGGCTTTTAGAATATTACAAAATTCTTTATTTAGCCTAGTTGTTGTTTTTAGATTATTCAAAGTATCCTCAAAATGTTCATAAATATCTTCTAATTCGACTATTTTAGTATGCAATTGATTATTAGTTTCTTTGACATTTCTAACTCTATTTCTAAACAAGATTTCTCTATTTCTAAGGTTTGATAAATGTCATGCAAGACGTTATTTTCTGTTTTAATTAACCTAGCTTTATGATACAAATCTTCTTATGCTTGTAACAACTCATTAAAAGTGACTTCAGATTGTATCTCATTTTCTGAACTATCATTCCTCGCCAATAAACAAAGATGTGCAACTTCTGTTTCTTTATATTCCTCAGATGATGATGCCGTGTCGGAATCACTACCATGCCAAGTCACCTTGTATGCCTTTCTTGAAATCTTCTTTGTCTTCCGATCGATTTCTTTGTCTTTCTTCTTATCTTCCTCCATTTTGATCATTGCACAATCCTTTCATACATGCCCCTTCTTCTTGCACTCATAATAAATGATGTCATTTGTAAATTTATTTACTTTCTTACCTTGTTTTCAAATGAATCTTCTGAATCTTCTCGTTAGAAGAGCAAGCTCGTCTTTTTCATCGGAGTTGGAATCATTGAGGTTTAACTCCTTTAAAGCTTTAAATGCAAGCTCTTTTTTCTTGTTTATTGATTTTTCTTCAATCTTCTTCATATTTTCCAATTGGACTTCATATGACATGACACTTCTAATCAAATCATCAAAGGGGAGACTAGAAAGATTTTTCACCTCTTGGATGGATATGGTCTTTGGAGACAAATCACTTGTAAGGGATCTCAAAAACTTCCTTAAAAGCTGCTCCTCCTTTAGCTTGATTCTAAGGTTCTTCATTGGATTTATGATCTCTCCAAATCTTGTGCACATTCCTCTGATTGTTTCACCTTTCTACATCCTCAAATACTCATATTTTTTTGTTAGAATAGAAATATGTGTTTCTTTCTCGTTACTCGTACCTTCGTAGGTGACTTGCAACGTGTTCCATATCTCGTATGCAAACTCGCATGGGGAGATACGGTTAAACTCTTCCCTTGATAACACACAATAAAGTGTATTCATCACTTTCGCAATTCTTGTGGTCCTTTTCTTTTGTTTTGTAGTCCAAACAACACTTTCCTGCAGCTTCAGATCCATGTACTTCTGGATAAGACTCCATGAGTCCTCATTCATGGCCTTGGGGAAGATTTGCATCCTCTTCTTCCAGTGTCCATAGTCCGTCCAATCAAAGTAGGGAGGACGTGTGGATGACTGTCCTTTGGTGTGCTTGATTGGAGATGCCATTATGAAAGAGACTGGTTACTTCTATTCGCAACCTGCTCTGATACCACCTATAGGATCTATAAATCATAAGTACACTAGAAGGGGGGATGAATAGTGTGGTAGAAAAGAATTTGCAACTCAAATCAAACCACAAAATGCACAAGATATATAGTGGTTCCCCTCACTTGGGTACTCCAATACCTAAGTCTCCAAACTTTGGAATTTTAACCCAATTCCCTCAACTCGGGGGGAATCAATTTGCTAAAATCTAAGGTAATTAATAGGTTACCTCAACCCAATTATAAGATATTGAAGAGAAATAAAGCTACAGGTGTAAGCAAAATAAAAATAAAAGCTCACAACTAATCCCTAAGTCTCCAACAATTATATAGCTTAATTTGAGTATGCAAATTAATCTAACGAGATATTTAAGGTGTAAAACAAACGAATTTTTAGAGATGAACACGATTTCCTTGAAGACTTGTTGCAAGTGGAGAATGGCCTTGAGAGAATGGCAACAAGACAAGCTCTTTGGCAGCTAGTAATTTAAGAGATGAAGGCGTAGGCAAAGATAGAATTTTAGCTTCTTTGTTGTGCACAAAAGACACTCAAGGAGTAATTATATAACCCACTAAGCACCTTCCCCACGTTTACTAGCCATTAAGGGTAATTTGGGAAGATTAAGGACAGATTTAATTGCAAAATAGCAGTTCAGGTTGGTCACAATGGTTAGTTGCTACCGGCACTAAACTTTTGTTATTGGTACTGACTGCTTACAGTTAGCCCAACCATGTCACCAGGTACCGATATGAGTACCGGTACTTGTGACTCACTGATTAGGGTCCAGTGACCTACATGTACCGATACTAGTGATTAGTATCGGTACTTGTAAGGTCTAAGCAAAAACCAAGTGCACAAACTGTGACCACTTGGTACCAGTACTCATGATGAGTACCGGTACATGTTGTTCACAGTTTAGGACCTAGGTCCAAACTTTTGCCTAGCATGTACCAGTACATATGACCAGTACTGGTACCTTCTACAAGTACAACATTTTGTAAGTGTAAATCAATTTTTAGAGAGATCCAACCTACTCTAAACGACTTGATTTTGAAAAAATAAATTTTGGGTTTTGAAACGAGTGAATGAACGATTTTCGGAACCCTAATTATCTCTACTTTGATTTTAACTTCTAGATTCTATTTTACTTGTTAGGAGATGTACAAAGATTCTAAAAAATAATTAATATAACAAAAACTAGTCTTCTAATGTTCTTCCTTCATATTCAATCTTGCTGCTTGCATCCATAGATTCTTTTGACCTGTAATACTTTATAAACACATCAGATTTAAGAATGGCTTTGTTAACACAAAAACACAAAAGAGAAATGGAACTAGGTTCCAACAGTCAAATCCTCCAAATGCTGGAATGGGTCCTCCGAGCCAAGCCCATGAAAGTGCTTAATCAAACTAAAGACTTGGGCTTGATTTCTATGTCTCCCGTGGAAATCATGATGCCAAGATGTTCCCCAAAGTTTGAATGATTGTAAAGATCCTTCAAGGGTCGAGCGCCCTGACCATGAGTATGTTGGGACCATTGCTGCTTATGCTACGATTCTTCCAACTGCCTCTGAATCAACTCCTACTGGTTTGGGGGTGGGAGAGGTGGTTGTTGATCAGCCATCGGATTTGCTTGGCAATAGCTCAACCTCCACCTCTTAGAATAGTCTAAAGGTCCTTCCAATCTTGGATTCAATGACCTCTGATGAGAACCTCATCATAAACCCTCACTAGCGCAATCTAACCCAGATATGTGAGAAAAAGCTCCTACATGACCCAAAGAAGGGCTTAACTCAGAGAATTCTGAGTTTAAGAATAAAACAAATCATAAGGGGTAAAACTGTAATTTCACAAATGCAGTTTATAAACATGGTAATTAAGGGTCCAAACATAGGTCAAACAAGCTTAACAAGAAGGAAAGTGGGATGATCTGATCTAAAAAAGGGTTGTAGCAACTTCCAGGAATTAAATGACATTCTGTAACCCTAAAACACACCCACTTCAATTCATGAGGTTCAAGGTAGGATAAAAATCAACTAAACCTTCTAAAATTCATATAAAAATACTCTCTAGGGTTTAGAACCTTCAATTTGGCCTTAGAAACCTATTTTGACCTAGAAAGAGAACCATGCCAAATTAAAAACTTAATTTGGGTTTTTCTGCAAATTGGCCAGTCAAAAATGGTCCAACCTAGAATTAAAATTCATCATTAAAATCCTTAGGTTCAAAATGGTACTGTATAAAAACTTGAGCCTAAGAAGAGACCTCCTTGACCGACTTTACAATTTGGTCCTCTTTATTTACTTTTTGACCTTTATCTTTTGAAACCTTTGCATTTAGGCCCCCAACTTTTCATCATTCTTTGTAGAACGGTCCTCCCTGCAACTTCTGCACAGCGCCATACTCCGACGACCTTGCGTGGAGCATGGCGCCACGCAGGGTAGGGCTACCGTCCAGCAAAGTAGAAGCGGGGTTCCCTACGACGTCCTCTGTCGCAGGGACCCGCCCATGCCCTTTGCCGGCCACCATACCTTCCGTGCGAACGCACGGAAGGTATGGGTGTCATCTCCGGCCTTACTCCGGCGAGGCTGGCATGACGCCAGCACACCCCTAAATCTGCGCCAACCCCTTTGTAAGGAGCGACACACCATGCTGACTCCGATAAGCTTCCTTTGACGGAGAATCACCCCCCACTTCATCCCTTCCTCCTCCAGTCAGAGAGCCCGAAGCTTTCGGCGAACTCCTCCTTTTCCTCCTCGTTGCTCTGCTACCCTACCTGCTGCAGGGTTTGCCTTACTCCATCATCTGCGTCGGGCTGTACCCGCCGGCGCCCTCCGCCTACTTCCTCGTTGCCAAAACCCTCCTCCAGGACATCTTCGTCTCCAGCTCCGGTAGATACAAGCCGGCTGCTCTGCCCTCCACCTTCGTCGAATACTTAGGTAGATAGCTTCCTCTCTATTTCCCATGCATTTCCCCCTTTTAAACTGCCCTTTCGACCACTCGACCGCCATTGTCCAGACCACCCTCTCCACCTCCGATCACCCCCTCCGACGAGACCATCTCACGACCACAGACACTCCCGCACCTCGTCGACCATTGCACAAGCTCCCTCACACTCTACTCTATCGATTCCCCATCTCCATTCACTGCCAAATGCCACCCGATCACCCCCCGAACAAACCCACCTCTCCGCCCACAGTCTGACCTAGGTCAGCCTCTTCACGCATTCCCGCACCCCGCTGACCACCGCACAAGCCTCGCCTCACTCCGGCGAAGCTTGCTGCATATTCTGACTGGGCCGAGAGGCCGTTGTTGTGATTTCAGGTGCACACCCCTCGCCGCCATTGCCGATGAGCTACAGCAGGTTCACCTATAGCTGCAGGCATCCTCCAGCCCAGGTACGCATCCCTGGTCACGTGGATTGTCTCTAGGAAGGCACCAAGGCCTATAGCTTGGGCAAAGGCGCAGTGGGCTGCTTTAATTGGCAGCAGGTAGCTCGCCTGCGGGAGCCAATCTCGGAGGTGGGACTTTAGTCCCACCTTGGAAGTGCGTGGCCAAGCACCCGCACTTAAATTGGAAAAGTGCCTAAGGCTTATCGCTTTCGAACACAGGGGTCAGGTCCCTCTCTCGCATGCTGCGTGCCACGCGCTCACTCACCCTCGCTCGCGCTCATGCCCCGCGGGTCTGGGCAGGATCCGATTACCCAAACCACGCAGTCCTCGCCCACCACCACACACCGGTGGGCCTGGTCCCGAGTGCGATACCCATACTCGATTACCCGGCTCTGGGAGAGCTGTCCTAAGAGACAAATCTGAGAAAGAGAGAGACGCAGGGAAGGGTAGGGGGAGGTTTTGCTCTGACCCTTGTGTGAGTGTGTAGGAAGAAAGAAAGAAGAAGAAGGTAGGAAGGAAAAGAAGAAGGGAAGCGACCGAAGCCTTAGCCACTCAGGGCAGCTGAAGAAGAAGTGAAGGAGAGAAACAGAAGAAGAAGAAAGGAAGAAGAAAAGAACTATATCAGAGCCACAGATAAGTCATTTGAATGCAGTATTAGACGTCGGAATCCCCATAGCTGCAGAAGGCAGGAAGGAAAAGAAGAGAAAGAAGAAGATCACCACAGCTGCCAACTAAAGAAAAGAAGGAAAGAAAAGAAGAACAGAAGAAGAGGCCAAGAAAAGAAGAAAGAAGAAGGCAAGAAAAGAAGAAAGAAGAAGGCAAGAAGAAAAAGAAGGAAGAAGACATCATCGCCAGAAAGAAAAGAAGAACAGAAGAAGTGGCCAAGAAAAGAAGAAAGAAGAAGGCAAGAAGAAAAAGAAGGAAGAAGACATCACCGCCAGAAAGAAAGAAAGAACAGGAGAAGAACAAAGAGGAAAGAAGAAAGAACAAAGAAAGAAAGAAGAAGAAGAAATGAGAAAGAGAAGAAGAAGAAGCCAAGATCTCCCTCTCTCTCTCCCCTATTTTTGTAACATAATAGAGAACTTAATTAGACTTCTAGAATTCTAGTTGCTCCCTGAGCTCAATCTCAGGAAAACCTTGTTCCGACTAAAAATTTTTTGTAATAGTAATCTGGTAGCTGTGTTGTCTTATACTATAACGACTATACTTAAACTATAATAACGTAAAGACGAAACACAGAACAACTCTAGCCTTACTAGCGTTACCATTTTTTGGCGCCGTTGCTGGGGAGCAACGGCTATTCTAGAAGCTATAAAATCTCTATTTGTGAGTTTCTAATAATCTCCTCTCTTTTGTGTGCAGGTACAGGAAAATCAAGAAGCAGCTGCACAACAACTCCAAGGACAGGTAATTTCTATCCTCTCACTATTAACCCCTAAATTCTAAAGAGGAAGAAAAAGAAAAGAATAAACAATATAGGTATAACTTGTCTTTCATACCTAGTAACAGCTGCATATTTTCAAACCACTATTCCTGCACACACTATTAAGGGTATTTCAGGGCTAACACCTTCTTGCCTGAGCCCTAATTACCCAACAAGGAGTTAACTGGACCAAGTAGAGCCAATAAAGGACTTAACATTAGGGTTTTATAGACACACTCCTTAATCAAGAATTGAGAAATTCCAAAAGAAGTGTGCCTAAGCCATTGACTGAAAATACCTATTCAGAAAAACCCTAAGCAATTGGCTCTCTAAACACACTTGAACCCTAAAAGACAAGACCTAATAAGCTCTCAACAGAACAAGCAAGTAAAGTTGACCTCTTGGGTCAACCAACCTTCAACTTAGGTCACTCTTTACACTCAAAAAGCCTAAAGTTCAAGTGAAAATCTAAGCACCTTGATCTTAAACAAAAAGTGGAAGACTTAAGAGGTCAAGATCCCCATTCTGGTCTACCTGGAATCTTAGTGACAAGAGAGGTTGGGTGGGGGAAGCCCTGTAACCCATGGGGACGCTCTACCATGTAGGGGTCTTCGCAGGACTCACCCTCTCTGGCTACCCAGGTAATTCTCAGGTAGACGATCTTTTGATCAAGGGGTCCATCTGCCCCAAACCTCTATAGTCACCCAAGATTTTGGGTGTCTTGATTGGGTCCAGCACCTGCTAAACTCATCCTCTCCATCAGTGTATGTTTGGTAGGAGGTCCTTGAAACCTCCTTTAGAACTCCACTCTCCTCGAGGCTGAGTCTCAGTGCCCTTGTTTGAGAAAACAACACTTCACATCGACCTCTCCTCCGACTCCGAACCCAACTCACCTTCTTCTTCCACGATGGCTTAGCCAGTTGAGGAAGAGAACAATCTAGAGCACCAGCACCAGCGACTCAATGACCTCTTCCAGAACTATGTGCACCCACCGCAGCGTCCTATGATGGGGGACCATTATAATCCTGCTGCAGTGGCTATTGAGCCACGAGTCAGAATTCCGACTGGAGGACCTGATTTTGAATTAAGGCCCAATATGATTCATGCCATACCTAAATTTTATGGGCTTAATTCTGAATATCCCTTCCATCACATCAAACAGCTAAAGCATCTGGCCCAAACTTTTGGGTCAGATGCACAAAATCAGGACATTCTCCTCATGAAGATGTTCACCTTCTCCCTTATGGACATGGCCACTCATTGGTACCAAACGTAGACCTGGCCGATCGACAACTCGGAAGAACTTTAGTCCGAGTTCTTGAAGAAGTTCTTTCCCGTTGGTCAGACCAATGTCTGGCGCCATCAGATTACCCACTTCACTCAGCAAACGGGAGAACCTCTCCATGAGGCATGCGATCACTTTCAGGATCTAATGAGAAAGTGCCCCCATCACGGAATTCCTAAGTGGGAACAAGTCCAGTCTTTTTACCAAGGACTCTGTAAGGATATTAGGCTTTTCGTCAATGCAACTTGAGGAGGGAATATCATGGGTCAACATGAGGATACCGTGTGGGAGATTCTCAAAAACATGTGCGAGAACTCCATCAACAATGACTCCATGGGATTATTCGACAGGACGAATACCCGCGCATCGACGAACCTTAGGGGAGTACGCGAGACGCAGGGCCTGTCCGCATCAGTCGACCTGGAATTGATGGCCAGTCGATTGGACAAGGTCTCTGTCATCGAGAAGAAGGTGGACGAGCTGACTCAGCAATTGCAGTGAGCCACCTCTACGCATAGCTCCTTTGCACAGCCTCCTTCCACACGGGAGACTATGCAAAACATTCTCCACCGACCTTCTCCTGGGATGGATCCATATCCACCCCCATCTGATTCTCGGATCGGAGGGTCCTCTGATACTTTCTATGCTAGCCTGGGGAATTCCACTTCCCCATTCTCTGGTTCTTTGGAGGTTCCTCAGACTTGCGAGGATCTCAACGCCATCCAGAATGATCCATTCTCCAACACCTACAATCCTGGATGGCGCAACCATCCCAACTTCCAGTGGGCGGGAAATTCCCAAACTTAGAGACCACCCTTTCAACCCCGTCCACAACCATCTCATCCTTACCAGCTGCCTCAGCCTTGGCCCAACCCTCCTTATCCATCAGGGCCAAACCAGGACAAAATGTCCCTCACCCTTCAGACTCTGGCTGACATTCAAAGGACGAATGCGGCTATTCAAAAATAGTACAAGGACGAACTTACAAAGGTTCGAAATCAACTGGCCCAGTTAGCAAATTCTCGCCAACCGGGCACACTTCCCTCCCAACCTCTTCCTAACCCTAATAATGTGCCGACACAGTGGCGCATTATGAACCCAAACCCAGGCCAAGCACACATAATTTATTAGGCCCCCTCTGTTCCTTCACCCGACGGGATGGAGGCTTCCACTTCTTATGCGAGCTATTAGTAGCAACCCATCCTATCCAACCCTAACCAAAACCAGGCAGGACTGAATTCTGTAACAACTCGTAGTGGTAAGGAGACCCAAGATCCACCCTATCCAAACCACTCCAAGCCTGGTAGTGATCCCAACCCCAGGACAGTAATCCAGGACGTTCCTATCCCCATCCCAGATCAAAGACCTGGACCTATCCTAGAAGAACCAACAAAGGTTCCATTTCCCAAGGCCTTGACCAAGGGAAAGAAGACAAAGCTCGTGGCACCTGAGGAGGACCTGTTCAAGCTCTTTGAGCAGGTCCAAATAAACATCCCCTTTATGTATGAGATTTTCCACGTACCATCTTACGCACGATTCTTAAAGAATGTGTGCACACCTCAGCGTAAGCCGCGAACCAAGTGTGGGAGTCCGATTGTACTATCAGAGCAAGCCAGCTCTGTAATCCTAACCAGGCTCCCACCCAAGGCTAAAGATCCTGGCACTCCTCTGATTTCCTGCAAAATAGGTGAAACCCAATTTGACAGAGCATTACTAGACTTGGGCATTTCCATAAATCTGATACCCACATCCTTACTTAACCACTTAGAAAAATCCGAGCTAAAACCAACTGAGGTGACACTACAATTAGCCGATCGATCCATAAAGTCACCTAGAGGGATTCTCGAGGATGTTATTGTAGGAGTGCGGGATTTTTATTTCCCTGTAGACTTTATAGTCTTGGACATGGATGCACCTGAGAACCCTAGGGATACACTAATCATTCTAGGGAGACCTTTCTTGGCTACTGCTAGAGCCAACATCAGCTGTGAGGAGGGCCAAATAGAGCTCAAATTTGGAAATCAAACCCTCAAAATTGATATCTTTAAGGCCCAACAATGAATTAATTGCGGTGTCATAGAACAGATCTATGATATCTGGGCTTTGGTTGATGAAACGCATTTTGAGAATGACCTGATCATACCTCATCAACCATAGAAAGATCTTGAACCGCAATTAGAGGAGTCAAATCTAGATTTAGATAGACCCATAAATCCTACCCTTGAACCTCACATTTTCCTTGAACCACCTGCTACTGTTGATAACCCCATCCTTGAACTGAAACCCCTTCCCGATCATTTGAAATACATCTTTTTGGTTTCTAATCAGACCCTTCCTGTGATTATAAATTCCAAGCTCACTCCTGATCAGGAATCCCGTCTGATTACTGTTCTCCAGCAGCATCGCAGAGCCATTGGATGGACTCTCGATGATCTGACTGGAATAAGTCCCTATTATTGCACACATCGTATTTATTCAGAAGAAGGTGCACGACCTTCTCGTGAAATGCAGAGACGTTTAAACCCCAATCTGCAGGAGGTCGTGAAAAAGGAGATCATCAAGTGGTTAGATGCAGGGATCATCTACCCGATCTCCGACAATCGTTGGGTGAGCCCGATTCAGGTTGTGCCTAAAAAGGCAGGGCTCACCACCATTACGACTAAAATTGGAGATGTCATACCTACCCGATTAGCCAACTCGTGGAGAGTCTGCATAGATTACCGACGACTCAATTCCTCCACGAAGAAGGATCATTTCCCACTACCTTTTATTCATCAGATTCTCGAGAAATTAGTGGGAAATCGATTCTTCTGCTTTCTTGACTGGTACTCTGGTTATAACCAAGTAGCTATTCATCCTAAGGACCAAGAGAAGACCACGTTCACCTACCCCTTTGGAACATATGCATTCTGAAGGATGCCGTTCGGTCTCTGCAATGCACCCGCGACTTTTCAATGGTGCATGCTTGCCATATTCTCTGATATGGTAGGTGATTATCTGGAAGTCTTCATAGAGGAATTCTCAGTTTTCGGGGCATCATTTGATGATTGCCTCCAGCACTTGGTTCATATACTCAGGCGCTGCATCAATGTTAATTTGGTTCTTTCCTGGGAAAAGAGCCATTTTATGGTGCCTGAGGGGATCGTCCTAGGACATCTGGTTTCTGAGAAGGGCATCCAAGTGGATCGAGCCAAGGCTGATGTAATTTCTCATCTTCCTATGCCTAGCTCGATCAGGGACATCCGCTCTTTTCTGGGGCACGTCGATTTTTACCGTCGTTTCATTCCTGATTTTTCGAAAATCGCTCTCCCCCTGTCGACTCTTCTCTCTAAGGATGTACCCTTTGAAATCTCCAAGGAATGCACTCAAGCCTTTGAGAACCTCCGTGACCGAGTTACCCAGGCCCCAATCCTACAATCCCCTAATTGGTCTCAACCCTTTGAGATCATGTGCGATGCGTTTGATTTTACTGTAGGAGCAATTCTGGGGCAGAAAGCTGATGGGAAACCTGTGGTCATCTACTACGCTAACAAGACACTTAACGAGGCTCAGTGTAACTATATAGTTACGGAAAAAGAGCTGCTAGCCGTAGTATTTGCCCTTGAAAAATTTTGATCTTATCTCCTGGGTTCCCACGTCATCATCTACTCAGATCACACAGCTGTGAGGCATCTCCTTGTCAAGAAGGACGCGAAGCCCCGACTAATCCGATGGATCTTGCTGTTGCAAGAATTTGACATCGAGATTCGTGACAAGGCTGGAAGACAAAATGTGGTAGCTGACCATTTTTCCCACCTTCCATCTGAGATCATCAACCCTTCCAGACCCATCACGGAGCATTTCCCTGATGAGCATCGGCTAACTATTGGTACTAAACTTCCATGGTTTGCTGATATAGTAAACTACTTGGCATCTCATTAGAACCCGTCTGATTGGTCGAAGGCAAAGAAAGACAAATTGCGCTCTGATGCCAAGTATTACATTTGGGAAGATCTGTACCTCTTCCACATAGGTGCTGACCAAATCATTCGGAGATGTGTCTCGGAAGGTGAAGTCAATGATATTCTTTCTTTCTGCCATGACTAGTCATGGGGTGGCCATTTCTCTGGGCATAAAATCGCATCGAAAATCCTCCAGTGCAGCTTTTATTGGCCCACTATATTCAAGGATGCAACAATCACTGCAAGGCATGCAGTCATTGCCAAACTTTAGGCAACATGAGCCATCGCTACATGATGCCTTTGCAGCCGATTCTCGTATGTTTGGGGGATGGATTTTATGGGCCCCTTTCCTGTTTTGGATGGTTTCGAATACTTTCTGCTAGCTGTGGACTACGTGTCCAGATGGATCGAAATCATACCAACCCGAACCTGTGATCACAAAATTGTTATCAAATTCATTCACCACAATATCTTCTAACAGTTCGGGATTCCTCGTGCTATCATCTCATACGGGGGGACCCATTTCACAAATGCTCAGTTCAGGGCACTGATGACCAAATACGGGGTGTCTCACCGAATCTCTACTCCTTATCACCCCCAGACTAATGGTTTAGCTGAGCTGTCAAATCGAGAGATCAAGAAAATCCTGCAAGTCATTGTTCGGCCTGACAGGAAGGATTGGTCGTCCCGACTTCTGGAAGCCTTGTGGGCTTATAGGACCACCCACAAAACCCAATTAGGCATGTCTCCCTTTAGACTGGTGTATGGGAAGGTGTGTCACCTTCCTGTCGAACTAGAGCACAAAGCCTATTGGGCAGTACAGAATTGTAATCTAGATCTTTCTAAGGTTGGAACCCACAGAAAGCTTCAAATCAGCGAGATCGATGAACTACGTCTTGATGCATACGAGAACTCGCGAATCTACAAGGAGCGGGTTAAAGCCTTCCATGACAAGCACATCTCTAGAAAGATCTTTCACCCTGGTCAGAAGGTCATATTCTTCAATGCCCAACTCAAACTTTTACCTGGGAATTTGCGATCCAAGTTGGTAGGACCATACTTGGTCCGACAGGTTTTTGGAAATGGAGCCATCGAAATCAGTCCACTCAACCATGATTCCGAACCTTTCGTTGTGAACGGTCAAAGACTCAAACCGTTCATTGATGTAACCTCTACCGATTTGGCTGAATCATTATTTATGCTCCATTCTCCCTCAACATATTGTGCCCAGCCAATGGTGTAAAACTCAGCGCTTAACGGGAGGCAGCCCGTCATTCTCTTTGAAAACCTAAAACCTTTTCTGACACCTTT
The DNA here is from genome assembly GCA_037157565.1 of Thalassia testudinum. NCBI lineage: Eukaryota > Viridiplantae > Streptophyta > Magnoliopsida > Alismatales > Hydrocharitaceae > Thalassia > Thalassia testudinum. Next base: position 62,135,493 of record JAZHRO010000014.1, read on the forward strand.
GTGCACTTAAGGTTCACCCTTTAGGATAGCCGACCTCACCTCAGGTGCTTGCATCTGAGATTAGAAATCGTCCGCAACAGCCACCCTGACCCATTCACTCATCAAAACATTTGTCCTAATGTATGAACTAAGTTAAATAAAAACCCACTAAGTTACAATGAGGACATTGCAAATGTTAGGCATGGGGGGGTATGAAAGTGCAAATCTTGTAAGAAATGGTTTTAAACAAAAAAATTCATGTATGCCAAAAACACCACAAAAATTAAAAAAAAAATTTTTGAAAAAGAATATGAGAGGAGGAAAGAAAATTTTGAAAATTCTACAAAGGAGGAGAAGAAAAAGGAACAAAATGAAAAGAAGGAGCACAAAATGAAAGGAAAGTGATAGTCATTAGCAAGAAATTAAGGAATTAACCTAAGTTCTAGACCTCATTCAGGAAAAGAAATGGAAAGTGCACAGTGAGATTAGTAAGAATTCAAACTTTAGGCATTCCTGGATAGACTCTTAGTACCAATTAAGATCTAGACAATACTCAAGAGGTTGAGGAAAATGAAAAGCTTAAGTGTTAGGTCCAAGGCTTAGGGAGTATTTGGCCTCATTAATTGACTTTTGGATTATGGGACTTAGTAACCTAAGCACCCTAACATCACACACAGCCTGGTTCAGTAAGCATAAAAATCAAAATCATACAGAAGCATTGCAAAAATTCTGAAAATGACACCTAGAGTAGGAGCGGCCGATCAACAAAAGTTGATTTGGATGAGTTCCCAGCACGGAGAGGCGGGAAATTCCCCTCGAAGATGCGTAACAAAATATCATCTCCTCGGTGCTTGTCTCTTAGGATATTTACATATCCTACTGGGGGCATGTAAGCACTCTGTTGGTTCAGATTCCATAGATGGCATTATCCCGAAATGTCAATTGCCAGGGTCTGAATTCGTCCACGGAACACCATGGATGGGATTATCTCAAAATCTCAATAGCCAGGGTTCTAGGGGTTACCATGGGCGGTACTATCTCGAAGCATCGACTGCAAGGAACCGTTGAGGATTGATGATGGGGACAAGGAATCCGATACAAACTGTGTTGAAAAGCCAATCCTAAGCTAGAATTAAAAAGAAAAAGAGAGAGAAGACTCTCCAAACATATAAATCGTCTACCTCTCTTTCTTACAAAACGCACTACGAACTAAGCCAGGGCTACAATTATCTCAGGCATGGGTGCTTTAACCACAATGTCCAATAAACCTTAGGTTACTTCTTGTAGGCCTTAAAAACCGTTGTTAAGGATTAAGGCTGAGGCTAGATAAATCTGGATCTTGGTTTGTACTAGAGTACCTTTTAGCCCTATTGTTGGCACTCTGACCTAATCTAGTTTGCAAAAGAAAAAGCACTTATCTGAAATCATTAAGAACATCATGGTCTAGAACAAGGGTTGAAACCCTAAAATTTTGCAAAGGGAGTGGCAAAAGCTAGGCATGGGGGTATGATGAGAACCTTATCATAAACCCTAAGTAGCACAATCTAACCTAGATAGGTGAGAAAAAGCTCCTACATGACCCAAAGAAGGGCTTAACTTAGAGAATTCTGAGTTTAAGAATAAAACAAATCATAAGGGGTAAAACAGTAATTTCACCAATGCAGTTTGCAAACAGGGTAATTAAGGGTCCAAACATAGGTCAAACAAGCTTAACAAGAAGGAAAGTGGGATGATCTGATCTAAAAAAGGGTTGTAGCAACTTCTAGGAATTAAATGACATTCTATAAACCTAAAACACACTCACTTCAATTCACGAGGTTTGAGGTAGGATAAAAATCAATTAAACCAGCTAAAATTCATATAAAAATACTCTCTAGGGCTTAGAACCTTCAATTTGGCCTTAGAAACCTATTTTGACCTAAAAAGAGAACCATGCCCAATTAATAACTTAATTTCGGTCTCTACGCAAATTGTCAGATCAAACATGGTCCAACCTAGAATTAAAATTCACCATTAAAATCCTTAGGTTCAAATTGGTCTTGTATAAGAACTTTACCCTAAGAAGAGACCTCCTTGACCGACTTCACAATTTGGTCCTCTTCATTTTCTTTTTGAAACTTATCTTTTGAAACCCTAGCATTTGGGCCCCCAACTTTTCATCGTTCTTTGCAGAATGGTCCTCCCTCCAACTTTTGCACAGCGCCATACTCCGGTGACCTTGCGTAGAGCATGGCGCTGCGCAGGGCAGGGCTTCCTTCCTGCAAAGCAGAAGCGGGGTTCCCTGCGACGTCCTCCGTTGCAGGGACCCGCCCATGCCCTCTGCGACCACCATACCTTCCATGCGAACGCGCGGAAGGTATGGGTGTCATCTCTGGCCTTACTCTAGCGAGGCTGGCACGATGCCAGCACGCCCCTCCGTCCGCGCCAACCCCTTTATAAGGAGCGGCACACCTTGCTGACTCCGATAAGCTTACTTTGATGGAGAATCACCCCCCTCTTCATCACTTCCTCCTCCGATCAGAGAGCCTGAAGCTTCCGGTGAACTCGTCCTCTTCCTCCTCGTCGCTCTGCTGCCCTACCTACAGCAGGGTTTGCCTTGCTCCATTGTCCGCGTCGGGTTGTAGCCGTCGACACCCTCCGCCTACTTCCTCGTCGCCAAAACCCTCCTCCAGGGCATCTTCGTCTCCAGCTCCGGCAAATACAAGCCGGTTGCTCTACCCTCCCACTTCATCGAATACTTAGGTAGATAGCTTCCTCTCTATTTCCCTTGCATTTCCACCCTTTTAAACTGCCCTTTCGAGCACTCGATCCCCACTGTCCAGACCACCCTCTCCACCTCCGATCACCCCTCCGGCGAGACCATCTCACGACCACAGACACTCCCGCACCTTGCCGACCATCCAACAAACTCCCTCACACTCCACTCTCTCAATTCCCCATTTCCATTCACTGCCAAACGCCACCCGACCACCCCCCGAACAAACCCACCTCTCCGCCCACAGTCAGACCTTGGTCAACCTCTTTGCGCACTCTCACACCCCGCCGACCACCGCACAATCTTCGCCTCACTCCGGCGAAGATTCCTGCGTATTCTAACTGGGCCGAGAGGCCGTTGTTGTGGTTTCAAGTGCTCACCCCTCGCCGCCATTGCCGACGAGCTACAGCAGCTTCACCTGCAGCTGTAGGCGTCCTCCAGCCCAGGTGCGCGTCCCAGCTCGCGCGGATTGTCTCTGCGAAGGCACCCAGGCCTGTAGCTGGGGCAAAGGCTCAGCGGGCTGCTTCAATTGGCAGCAAGTAGCTCACCTGCGGGCGCCAATCTGGGAGGTGGGACTTTAATCCCACCTTGGAAGTGCGTGGCCAAGCGCCCGCACATAAATTGGAAAAGTGCCTATGGCTTATCTCCTTCGAACACAGGGGTCAGGTCCCTCTCCCGCACACTGCGCGCCACGCGCTCGCTCGCCCTCGCCCGCGCTCACGCCTCGCGGGTCTGGGCAGGATCCGATTACCCAAACTGCGCACGCCTCGCCCACCACCGCACGATGGTGGGCCTACTCCCGGGTGTGATACCTGTACCCGATTACCCAGCTCTGGGAGAGAAGTCCTAAGAGAGAAATCTGAGAAAGAAAGAGATGCGGGGAAGGGTAGGGGTAGGTTTTTCTCTGACCCTTGTGTGACAGTGTAGGAAGAAAGAAAGAAGAAGAAGGCAGGAAGGAAGGAAGAAGAAGGGAAGTGGTCGAAGCCTTAGCCGCTCAGGGTAGCTGAAGAAGTGAAGGAGAGAAACAGAAGAAGAAGAAAGGAAGAAGAAAAGAATTGTAGTAGAGCCACAGATAAGTCGTCTGAATGTAGTATCAGACGTCGGAATCCCCAAAACCGCAGAAGGCAGGAAGGAAAAGAAGAGAAAGAAGAAGATGATCACCACAGCTGCCGGCTAAAGAAAAGAAGAACAGAAGAAGAGGCCAAGAAAAGAAGAAAGAAGAAGGCAAGAAGAAAAAGAAGGAAGAAGACATCACCGCTAGAAAGAAAAGTGGAACAGAAGAAGAGGCGAAGAAAAGAAGAAAGAAGGCAAGAAGAAAAAGAAGGAAGAAGACATCACTCCAGAAAGAAAGAAAGAACAGAAGAAGAACAAAGAGGAAAGAAGAAGGAGCAAAGAAAGAAAGAAGAAGAAAAGAGAAAGAGAAGAAGAAGAAGCCAAGATCTCCCTCTCTCTCTCTCTTATTTTTGTAACATAATAGAGAACTTAATTAGACTTCTAGAATTCTAGTTGCTCCCTGAGTTCGACCTCGGGAAAACCTTGTTCCGAGTAAAAAATTTTTCTAATAGTAATCTGGTAGCTGTGTTGTCTTATACTATAACGACTGTACTTAAGCTATAATAATGTAAAGAAGAAACACAGAATTACTCTAGCCTTACCAGCGTTACCAACCTCCTTCCAACCATACACTGGAAGGAAGTCAGAAGGATGGGGAAGAGAGGGAACCCTACGACACAAGAATATAAGCGCATCCTTAGATGGGGTAGCCTAAAGGTCTACAGACTCTAAGAACTTGTCCTAAGATTATGGACGATTTAATCTACTTATGTCCAGGCAATCTAACCAGTTAGAAGGAGGGATTGGGGAGAAGGTTCTTCCTTTGGTTTGCGCCTCTGGCTCCTAGTGTACCCCCCAGCCGCGGTCGTTTGACTCTACTCCCCTAGCTAGACATCAGATTGACTTGTATAAGTAGGTTTATTGTGAATAATCTCAATCTGGATCCCACAGAGCGAACCAGTCCTTAAGGGTAACGTCTACTAAATTTTAGTTAGGCTTGGGAAAATGGTGCTTCTGGAATGTGATGGACCCTTAATGGGTTGTGCCCTTAAATATTTTTTTGATAATGTGTGAATGTGTACAACCAAGAGGTTTTTAAGCAAGATTATTAATGATGAGGTGACTTTTAGGGTTCAAATCTTTCTTAATAGCGATTCAAATATTAGGTGTTTTCAATAAAGTTTTGTGAGGCAAAGCAAGTTTGCTTTTAAAAGCACGTGTTCAATTATTTTCCTTTAGAAATCAGGAGAAATATGGAGTGCCTGGCTTGACCTAGTTATTGAATTCTATGGGGCAGCTACAAAATGAACCTCCTTTAGATTGGGTGGTGTGGCCCAAATAATTCAACCAATCGGCTCAAATGCACCACTGATTAAGGCACTTAAAAAGGTCATTAACCTAATATGATTTCTACTATTTTTTGTGTTGAATTAGTGCACTGCATCCACATGTCAGAATCTTGACTGAGTAGATGAAAATCAAGTTAGGTTATGTGCCTCTAATGTGTGTGAGATGGGTGAAGGTGGCAAACAAGACAAACAAAGTCTATCCTTGGGTTTATGCAAACACCTATGTAGATTAGGTCTTGGTTATGATTGTGGCGAAATGAACCAGTGGTTGGGAAATGTGAGGGACACTTACAAAATACTCTACCCGCACTTTACTTCGGTCTACCACACTTGGATCTCCATGCTAGGGTACCTGTAAGATAGTAGATCAGAGACAAGCAGAGTTAGTGCAATGTAAATGCAAAGAAGCGTAGAAAATAATAAGGTAAATTATGTTTCCTCCCCAGCAACGGTGCCAAAATGATCACACAGGTTTCGTGTATCTCAAATCAGGCTTACAAGTAAGCCGTCGTCGTAGTCGCAAAACTCATGATAAAATATAATTTATACTGAAACTCCAAGGGAGCCCCGAGTCAAACATAGGGAGGTGACGCTTACTTTGTATGAAAACTATGCTTCAATTTGTTTCTTTTTGGTGTTTTAGGGTTTTGCTATTTTTTGTTTTTGAAATAGAAAGGCAAGCAATCACAAGATAGAGATGGAATCAAACATGATATATTGCATGAATGTCTATTACAACAATCTACGAAAGCATAAAAAGAGAGGGAGGTGAGAAAAAATCTCCCGAAGTGGCTGTTCGATGAGACGACGGCACTTGGCAGAAGCTCAGACGAACGAGGTGAGGAGTATGATGACAGAGGTGAGATGTCGGAGGACATCAGGTAGAGGAAAGCTTCAGTGCAGCTTTGGAATGGAGGTGAGAAAGTAGGGAAGATGTGCTGATTGCACCGCAAAAATACACCAACAATTGTGCCATCTTGTGCTACTTCCTAGCATTATCAGTGCATATTAGGTAGACATAGTCGCATTTGTGAATATAGATGCATGCATGCATTTAATTGAGAGGGAAGGAGAGTAAATAAATGGCCTCGCAATTTACATTTTTCCTCAAGTGCATCTTTGCAAAATTCACCATCTTTTTATTTTACTTGATTTTGAAATCTCTTCCCACGGCTGCATGGGACAACACCTTTCTCCTCGTTTCATTCCCTGCTTAGGCCATTCCCTGTGGCTGCCTCTCCCTGCCAAGCCATGCGCAAGCATGCACAGCCAGGGCATGGCTGTGCATGCTCTCCTCCTCTTTAAAACAGCCACGGCTCCTCCTTTGCAAAGGCAGCATGGTCCAACGCCAAAAGAACCCAGCACTTCTCCTTCCAGGCCATCGTCCTCTCCTCCGTCTCCCTCCACACACTGGCCCTCCTCCTCTGAGGAGACACCCAACGGATAGGAGCACCTCATGGTGGTGCACAATGACCACCGTGAGGCCACCGCCGCCCAGCTCACCAAAGAGCCGGTGGGCGTGGTGGCTCTTTCCTCGTTTTTACGTTTCCAGCACCTTCAGGCACTGGAGCAGGAGCATCAAGCTTGAAGCTCAAAGCTCCAGCAGCAGTGGCAAGGCCAAACCCCAAAGCAGTAGTAGTAAGGCGGCAGCAGCGCACGCAGGCCTTCCACGCATGCCTGCAGGCACCCTTGCCTCCTTCTCCTTCTCATTGCCCTCCCTTCAGCTTCTTCACACAAGCGCCCTATCGCGCTCTCTCTTCCGCAACCGGCCATCGCGTGCCACTACAGTGGCCGGACAAGCACCCCAGCACACCCTAGCCAACACAACTAGGCCACCACGCACCCTGTTGTGCCCCTTCGCTCGTGACCCATCCTCTTGCCTGCTCTGTCGCGACCTTCCAGCCGCAAGCCACCGGCCGGCATAGACCTTCTTCCTCACGCGCCAGCCAGCCGCGAGCTAGCCGCACTCACAGCACCTGCAGCTCCCGATCGTGCGACCCACCTGGCCACTGTAGCCACTGTTCATGCATTTCTGCGGAACATTGTGGCTATAGTGGGGTGACCGGTGAGTTTCTCACTTTACCGGTCACCCGACGCACCACTACCGCCGTTTGCCCGTGCGTGCATCTTGCCTCGCATTCTACCAGCACCTGCCCTCGCGTCTGCCAGCCTGCGTACGCCTACCTTCGCCTGCCCCACTCGCTCGCGTGCGCCCGCATCACCTACTTCCTTCGCCCGCGTACGCATCTCCATGCAACACTATGCGCTGTGGTCTTCTATCCGTGCCCATCGCCCTCCAGCACGTGCTTCTCTGCATGCATGCACGCCTATGCGCGAGCTTGAATCATCTGACGACGCACTGGGCTCGTGGACGACTTAACCCGCCTCTTCTTCACAGGGCTGCCCTCTCTCTCTCTCTCTCTCTCTCTCTCTCTCTCACAACACTCCCTCACTCTCTTCACCGACACTTACACACCTACACTCACACTTTCATATACACACACACACCTATACACTATTATATATATACATATATTTATATACATATATATATGTACGTATATATATATAGATATATACTTATATTTAAACTTATAGTAGTACTCATATACTTATGTATTAGTATACATACATATATATATGCATATATCTATATACTTATATATATATATATATATATATGTATATATATATATATACATATATATTTACATATATACATATACTTATACACACACATATATATATATATATACATATATGTATACATATATCTATCTATACATATACTTATATATATATATATATACATATATATATATACATATATAACTACATATATATATATATACCTATATATCTATAACCATATATATATATACATATAGATATATTTACATATATACATAAATATATAGTTTCACATTATTTACCATACGTGGTATCGTAGGATTATCTGCACCAGTTGCTGATATTCCCCAATACACGCGTACAAAAAGTGTGGTGGCACACATCTTCCGCCATCCACCATACACTCCACGTGGCACCTCATCCTTTCGGTTGCGTCTTTCTAGACGACGAACGACTCGACACCATGCTACACTCCATCTCCGCCTCCACCCCCACCCCTTTATACATATATAGTATATACATATATATCTATACAATATTTACTTTATTTATATTTCTCTTGCATGGCCATAAAAGATAAAAAAAATATATAAAAGAGGAATGATAATCTTTGACTTGCAGGTAATCCGTCTTGCGAGTAGCAAGACCAGTTTTGGAACCATGTTTTGGCTCATAGCTATGAACCCAATTTTGAGGGTGTGCCTCAAGGACAAAGATTACCAGAAAAGAATCTAAATAGAAAAACACAATAAACGAATAGAAGAGACTCGTTGTAGGAATGGTGTAGAAACTTGACTTGTAACCCCACTTCCCTGAGTTCGACCCTGGGCCTAAAAGTGACCAAGATAAAATCAAGTAGGCCAGGTTAAAAATTTTGTATAGACATGGTTGGGTCTAATTTAGGTTAACCACTATACACACTTCAATGATAAAATCACCCTATTAACAACCTATTTGGGTCTGACATCGCACCTTTTCTGGTGCCGTTGTCGGGGAAGTGCACCTTTAAGTAAGTTTCTATTCTATTCCTCTCATTTTTTCTCTTATCTCTTCACAGGTTTCTCTATTTTTGGTGTGCAGGTAAATTTGTTGCAAGGAGAAGGCAGGCAGACGAAGTCAGAAACGTAGGCAGATCCAAGGTGGGAATGAGAGCATGAAGACGCCGACACCGCACTGGAGCTTCGCACATGTGGCTTCACAACTAGGTTCTTTTCTTAGCAACTTAGGTTAACTTGTCACGTTAATAAAAAAAAAAAACTAAAAAACTAAAAAACTAGGAAAACTTCTTGGGATCTCTTGGGGCAAGTGGATTAAAATTCACTTGTTTGACTGATTGCCTTTACTCCGACCGCCCCGGGATTTCCCACCTTACTTCGCATAGCAAAAATCCAAGAGTCTTGATTCCTGAATTTTTCGCCGAGTGAAGTATTCTTTGAGGCAAACATAAAAAGATTGATTGCACCCCTATTTTGCCTCACTTATCTGCAAATTTGGGATCACATTTTTGGTGGGGAGACTTGGAATTGAGTTGATTCAAACCCCACCATGACTTTTCAGCTTGCCTAAGATTCGATCCCGAAGAATTCAACCCCAACAATTTGATTTTCTTTATCTTTTGGTTGAAGCCTTGTGTGTGGAAATCATTTCTGGTGATTGGGAGCACTTGAACCCTTACAAACTACCCTCTAGCTTCTTCATCTTTTCACAATTAGGTCCCTCCACCATTATGGCAGAGGAATCCTACTTCGGTGAGCATTGAAGGAGAGTTCTCCCTGATTATTCAGAGGATCTCCTCCAAAATTGGAAGGGAGATTCTCTGAGAAATTCTCTCTCTCGTCTGAACCCATCTTTGATCCAAGATTCTTTCCCAATCTCTCATGCAAACGCATGAGAGATATGGGTATCGGAATGGATTCCATCTTCAGTGAGCTTTCCTTGCTTGGGAAGCTTTCCTCCCAAACCTTAATCAACCTTCAGGGCTCTATTTAATGAAGTCCAGATCACCCCAACTCCTCCAAGCTTGAATTTGGGCTGGTTCTCCCTATATTCCTCTCTCCCTTGCCAGCCCCAATCTCTTCACTCTCCGACAGGTCATTCCTCACTCACTTGTCGCCCAAGCACAGTACCAGCGGTTGGGTTGTCTTCCTCTCCATCCTCTACATCGCGCAAAACCGGTCGACGTCGCCTCTGCCTCGTCTTCGGCGCCACCTCATCTACAGAGCTTCGTCTTCCCCACGGCCAGCAACCATACCGACGTGGGTCCCCAGTCCCCTTCATCCCTTAAAAGTGGGTTTTTCAACTCTCTCTCTCTCCCACTTTCTTTCCCTCTAGTTATTTCTCAAAAACATCGACCGACGCCACTAACCACCGTCACCTTCTCCACCTCCAGCGATACCTCCGGCGAGGTGCGCCCATCACTCCACACCTCCATACACCTTGCCAACCACCCTACAACATCCGCCTCGACCCCTTGATCACATCCCCTCACTTTAACCTCTCCATCAATCACCCAAACGCACCCCCGAACACGCCTACTTACACGCCCACAGTAAGTCCTAGATACGCCACCACAGCCACCCACACACCACGAAACCACACCCATAACATCCGCTGTGGTCCAGTGAACCTCTCTGAGCGATTTGACGTGCCACAAGGCCGTGCTATTGATTTCAGGTTCGTCACCCCTCTGCCATTCATGGGCAAGCTTGAAGCAAGCTTACTGAAGCTCTAAGTCTGCCTAGCCCAGGTGCAGTAGTCCCAGGTTTGCGGAATACTCTCGTGCACACCCTCAGGCTCTCAATTTGAGTCAAAGAATTGGGCTACTGCTACAATCGCGAAGGCCATCTATTGCTGTGCACACATAAAAGAAGGTGAGACATTTAGTCCAACCTCGGAAGTGGACGACTACCCAAAGTCGCATAAGTTGATTTTGTGTTAGAGGCTTATCACCTCCAACACTGAGGGTGAGGTCCTCCTTCCCCCCTCTTATGGACTCGTTCGAGGCACTACCCATGCAGACCTTCCCACGACCCGATTACCTGACCTGTTCACTCCTCACCCACCACTGCAAGTCGGTGGACCTAGTTCTGGGTCTCCTTTAGGTCTGACTACCCAACTAGTTAAAGGCTCTGGGAGAGCAGTTCTGAAATAGAGAAGAGCGAAAGAAAGGAAAGCTACGTAGGGGAAGGGGGTTTTGCCTTGGAGAGTTTAGCTCAACACTTAGTCAAATTCACAGAGTACCACAAGACTTAAGGAAAAGAAGAAGAGAAGGCAGACGACAGAGAAAGAAGGAAGGAGGAAGAAGCTGAAGAAGAAGAGCAGAAGCAAGGAAGAAGCAGAGGCTAAGGAAGAAGGAAGGCAACGGCAGAAAAAAGAAGGGAAAGAGAATGATCGTAAAGGCAAAGGAAGGTAGAAGCCAAAGGAGAAGAAGGAAAGAGAAGACAGAGGCAGAGAAAGAGAGAGAAAAAGAAAAATCAGACAGTTTAAGTCATCTGAATAAGGAATTTTAATTACATATTTAGATATTGAATTATTTGGTGATATTGTAGGAGTATTTGGTGATCTACATGACCATTTTACTCCCATATTTTTGCACTCTGATACTGCTACAATTATAATTCCTTTCAAGTTTAAATTGTGATCTTGATTCCTAAATACCAATTTGCTCCATGTGTTCGACCTCGAAATTCTTTCGAGTAATAAAATAATATCAGTTTTGAACGCTATTTTGGCTGTACTATAACACAATAGTTTTTGAAACCTGACTCCACTACTGTTCGAAAAGATAAACCTTTAGGCATGGTCTCTTAGGGTTGTAGAAACCCAAAGTCCATTTTAACTTCCGCCTAGTGAGTCTTTCACTCTTTTCACTAGATGCTTAGCACTTACAGTCCTTTCGAGTCTTGGGCAGGTCAGGTAGCCATAAAAAGTTATCCTGAAACTCTTAAACTCCAAAACTCCAAAAAAATTAGAAAAGAAGGAAAACAAAAAAATGTATCTTCCCTTTTCAAATAAGGCGGGGACTTGGGCAGTCTGTATTCTAGTAGACACCCAGGTACTGTTGAGTCTTCGTAGTTTCGGACCCTGGTTGGTAATTTCTATTGTGAATAAACAACTTAGGCCTAAGCAATAGAATCCTAATTCTGATTTTATACATGGGATGTAGTCTCTTTTTGCTAGGGACTAGCAAAAGATAGGCATGGGGGTATGATGTAGCGACAATTATTGTAGGGAAAATGCCTATTAACGCATGTTCTTGGCTTACATTTGTATTTCAAGTTATAAATATTTCATAGCACGCATCATTCTACACATAGAGTAGTTATATGTAATTTAGATCAATTGCATCCTTTTTGTACTCAGAGGTGAAGGATATTTATTTCAAAGCGTCGGATTGACGATCCGATAGTATGGATCTGATCAAGACAACGATTGGATTCCAACGCCTTCAAAATTGCCTCAATCGGAGTCCCGTAGCACCATATGCAATCTAAGGAAGATCAACGGTTGAGGGACTAGGTGACCCAATCTGGGGCATCAAATGACAAATCCAACCACACTGATGGATTTGGGTTGACGATCGTAGCCCAATAGGGCAAAAATCGACTCAATCTGACCTCTGTAGCATCCCTTACAAATGATTGAAGATGGACGACACACGTCACGCCATGTGGCACAACCCAGGAAACTTACATGTTGCTGCACGTGCACAGCAACATGGGTGCACGCAGGCGCACGCGTAGTAGCAACGCAAGCACAAGAGTGCGTGCACAGTAGTAGCGCAGGCACATGGATAGTGGCAACAGCGACACGCATCGCATGTGCACGCACGACAAGGGCAAGTGCAGTGCACGCTGGCGGTGTGGCAACAAGGGCACGTGAGCGAGATTTTAGCGATGTTTGTGGAAAATCTTCAATGATGTTTATGACCGTCACTAAATGTCCTGTATAAAAATTTGATTCTTTCGTCCACTATAAAAGGACCCCTACCTATCCCATTTTTCTTGATCTCTCCCTTTCTTCCTCTTACCAGCACCAATGCTCTAGAGAAAGCTTGTCCTAAGCTTGGGATGCTCCTCTAGAGAAGAAAAACAAATATTTTTCCCTCCCCTCATCTCCATTCGTGAAACATTTTCGTGGCTGTCTTCTCACCTACTTCGAGAAGTTGATCCTCGCAACGATGATGTCCCATCCGATCCACCATCCTTCACTGCCGTTTTCCTTCATCCCACTCCTAACCATCTTCGTCCGGGGGCCGTCAGAGCGAGTCATCCTCCAAGTGACCGACCAGGGGGATTCTTCTCATTTCCATCTATGTTTACTGCTTTCTAGTGTTGTTTTTCCTGCTTTCAAAGTTGTAAAACACTTGTTCAGAAGTATATGTGATTGTTTCTCTCTCACTTTCTTTTATATTTTGCAAGTAGATTACCTAGATAAAATTTCATCGACCTCATCTCTTGCCCTATTAAAAATACAAAAAATATTATAAATGACAAAAAATGACAGAAACAAATAAAAGTGAAACGTGTAATTTTCAAAATTAAATGTTCGCCTCCCCATGTTCAACCTGGGACTCACTTCTCGAGTTTCGGTTATAAATTTTATCTAATCGATGAATTTTCTTGCGAATCGAAGTAGGACTACAGGTTTTCCAAATCTGAACCTTTCCACATGCGAATCTGCCATGATCATTTTGGTGCCATTGCCAGGGAGGCAACGCTCTATGCTTTCTTCATGATTTCCCACATTACTTACATATTTGTCTAACCTTTCTTCTTCGATTTTTTATCTTGCAGGAACCCGATCGTGGAGCTGATGGTGGTAGATTGGAGTAAAGTGCTGGTAGACACATTTGTAAGTTTTCGCCCACATCCCCATGCACTAGATTATTTTGCCACCTTAATAATCAAGACCTAATCTACATAGGTGTTTTCACAAATCCTAGGATAGAAATTGTTTATCTTGTTTGTCACTCCACTCACCTCGTGATCAATATAAATAAAAAAAAAGTAAACTTATCTGATTGTGGGATTTCCTGAAGGAGACACACATTAACACCCACAACTCTCGAGTTAAGGTGCGCCTTTTCACATCGATTCTACCACCTAACCAGAATTTGACCTATGGATCTGGTACACCCTAACTCAACACACCGATAAGTGAGTAGAAATCTGAATAGGTCAAACATTTTTGTGTGCCTTAACTAAGTTGTGCAATGGGCCAATTGATTGAACTTTTTCGGCCTCACCACTTAAGATAAAAGTGATTCATCAGTAGCCTGCCACTTAGTGTTGATTTCTAGGGCTGAACCAGGGGCTCCACATTTTTTTTCTGATTTCCTAAGGAATACATCATCACCAGTGCTTCTAATACCTGTACTATTCTACTGAACCCTGATTGAAAAAACCTAACGATTAAACCCTAAAAGCTACTAAACAGGGTTAAACCCTAAAAGACACATCATCAAATAACCTTGTTTGCAAACTCTGGTTGTGCACAAACACACATTTGAATTGATCATTAAGGGCACAACCCATCCAAAGGGCCCATCACATTCCAAGAGCATAATCAAGCCAAGCCTATTTAATACTTAGTAGATGTTGGCCTTAAGGATTGATTCGCTCTTCAGGGCTCTGATAGCGATTTCACGCGGTTTGTTAAATACATCGTTGTAACGTGCAAAACCGATCAACTCTAAAATTTATATTCCTAGATAGGGGAGTATTTAGTGTCATCCAAGGAGGCCAAATGTTTGCAAAATTGATTCTCTTGTTTAGAATACAAATCTCAAATTTCTTTTTGGTATTTTTCAATATATCATTTTTTTTTGTTTTTGAATTAGGACAACATGCGAAATGGTGGTGGGAAAGTGATTTACAATTCAAATTCAAATACTACTTCTAAGTGGCAAGTAGAGCCTCTCCCTAAGCTCACTCTAGGCAAGTGGAGGCCTAGAATAATTAGGGAGAGGGCATGAAGAATGCTAAGAACAAAGCAATTAGAAATGCAAATAAGGAAATTACAAAGAAGGCAACTAGATTAATGAGAAGTGTTTTACAAAAAGGCCTAGTAGAGGAATGCTTCTACTACTAGAAAAATTAAAATAAAGAAAAGCAAACACAAATCCTCTAGATAGATGGTGAAGAAGAGGGCTTCTTGCTCCAAGGTTGGTGGCTCCCAATCTTGAAAAGAATCCTCCAACTCCTTCCTTGCTGTGCTCCGCCAAGGTGATGTCCTCCAAGGCAAGCCCTAAGGGGTTCTGCCCTAAGCTTCTCTCCAAGGGTGGACGTCCACCCTAGGTCCTTCTCCCTTGCCTGGCCATCCTCCTCCTCGACGTGGCCTGACTCGTCGATCATTCGCTTTAAAGTCGTTTGCAGTTTAATGTGGTGGAAAAATTGACTAATCAATATTTAAAAAAGAAATAACCACTCGCAGAGGAGCGGGTCGTATCCACAGGGAGGCAATGACACATTAAAATTTGCACCAGTTAAAAATGTTTGTTCGTAGTTAGTTTGGACAAGAATCAAGCCAAAATTGACTTCAGATTAAGGTTTAAGCAAGAAACAATGCCGAAATAGCAATTCTGAGAAACTAGAGGATATTTTCCACAATGCAAAATCAATAAAACATGATTTAAAAGTGAAAATGGCAGAAAATGTAATTTCTAATTAGTAGGTTACTGTAGCAAAACAGGGGAATTTTTCTCCTTTGTCTTACGCGACGAGGAGTGGATGGCCGGGCACGGGAAGCTCGGAGGAAGTCCCTTGGACCGAGGGCTTCGAAGCGGTGGTGGCGGCGTGTCGCGTGGCGGTCGGAGGTGCCCGGACGAGCTCCGACGGAGGTGCTGTGGCCGGTGAGCTCGCGCGGCCTGTTGGTGTGAAGACTACAGCGCGCTGCTGCTGCGTGGGTGGCTGCTGTTGTGCGGGTCTGCAGGCGCGGGAGAAGGGCACTGCAGGCAGTGAGCGCACGTGGCCGCTGGTCTCGCAAAGGCTGGATGGTCGTGCGGGCGATGGAAGCAGGTGCGAGGAAGGTGCTGCGGGCGTAGGAGCGCACGCGTGTGGTTGGCGTGGGCTGCAGGCGCGGGGAAGGTTCTGCAGGCGTGGAAGGTTGCAGGTGACTTCAGATGTGTGCGTTGGAAGTGAAGTGGGAGGACAGAGATTGCTCTGGATTGGGAGGTGGACTTCAGACGTCCGGGAAATTTCCTGGATGTCTTAAGTGACTGAAAGGGTGGTTGACGGTTGTTGCAGCAGTGGTGGTTGGTGACGATGGCGAGGGAGATGCACGCTAAGGTGCTCACGGTAATGCAGGCGAGCTCCGGATGGCGGTGTGGCCTGTCACACCACATGCCCACCGTGGTGGAGACTCGCCGCCACAGTAGAGGCCGGTAGAATGGAATGGAAGAGAGAAGGTCTCTCAACACAGTGGTGGGTCGGTGGTGGAGGCCTCCCGAGCTCGGCTGCCTCCCTCCTCCTTTTGCAGTGGCCTGCACAAATTTGAAATCAGCCTCCCGACCAGATCCACCACATCCACTCCCCCTTGAATGGGTTCTTCACTGTGGCAGCTGGGCGTTGGAGCGGCAGCCAGCCATTCTTGCAAGAAGAAGAACAAAGAAAATAATGTTAAAATATTAGGGCCATTTATATACAGACCGTCAACTTTTATGTTAATAAAAACAATGTACCTAATTGGTTATCTAATTAGATGAATGCCATTCTAAGCTAATTCTAAATGCACTTAAAATATGAATGCAATGCATGGATTATGTAATTAAATTAAAACTATGAATTAATCTATTTACATCCTAATTTATACTAAATAAATGTTAGAATTAACCTAATGTGTAGGCACTTAAATACTTAAATAGCCCACAACTATGGGCTAATCAAATACCCCCATGCCTAGTTTTTGCTAGTCCTTAGCGAAATTAAGCGAAACCTAGCACTCCAAGTAGACTAGTCAACCCACTTGGTCTTTCTCCAGAAGCATATTAAGTTCAGACTCTATACCCAAGGTTCCTAAGTAGTTGCTAAGTTACAGACTAGGTCGGCTAAAGACGAGTTGTAGGCACAAGTTTCCCTGATTTCTGATTCTACCCTAAAGTTTATTAATCCCTGGGATTAAAGCATCCATGCCTGTGCATTGGTCTGAGTTATTTGAGTTAAAGAATTTTCTTTTTTTTTTATATATATACTTCTTTTTTTTTTTGATTCTTCTAAGTCTAACCTCAGATCAGCTATCAACACGGTCAGTGTCGGATTCATTGTCCCCATTACAATACCTCGAAGGGTGCCTGGCTTTCAATGCTTCGAGATAGCATCGCCCATAACGACCCCAAGAACTCCTGGCAATCGACACTTCGAGATAGAATCGCCCATGGATTTCTTAAGCGAATTCAGGCCTATGGTAATCGGCACTTCGAGATAGGGCCGCCCATGGTACCTGAACCACGCAATGGGCTTACATGCCCCCAGTAAGATGGATATCCTAAGAGACAAGTGCCGAGGAGGTAATATGTTATCATCGCATCCTCAAGGTGAGTATATACTCCACCTCTCCTGCGGCGGGAACTCTTCCAATCAAAATGTGTTTTCAAGTCTCTCTTAAGTCAAAACTAAGAGAACCAAATCTCTTTTCACAAAGACAAAAATTAAGTTGATTACCAGACCAAGTGTGTCAAATTTGGATGCTTGGGTTACAAGGACCCGTAAACCAAAAGGTAGAATAAGACTCCAGGTACTACCCCACCTTTTAACTCAAACCCTAGCTTCCCTTCCTCAACCTCTTGAGGAATGGTCTGCAACTTAACTCCTACTTAAGTTTTTAAGTCCACAAAGGACCCTAAAGGTCTAACGCTAGTAACTCATTTAGCTTCTAAAGTTTGAGCCTAGAATTAATTTAGTCTACCCTAGAGTTCTGATTTGCTTAAGAATGCAAGATCTAGATAGTTAAGCTCAAAACCCCTTTTTCTTTTTTTTATATGTACAAATGTACGCAATTATGCTATGTATATCCCCAAGTACACCCCCCCATGCCTAAAATCTGCAATGTCCTCATTGCATAGAAGGATATTACCTGGGTTAGAGCTGGGCTGAATAGCCAAAGAACCTACAAATCAGGTTCAAGAATTGCAAGAATAGGCCCTAAAAATGAGCAAAGCAATGTTGGCCTAGAATATAGGTAACCTAGGATGTTGGCAAGCTGATGATGAATCCAGATAGCAAATGCTCGCCCAACTAAAATGGGAATGAAATCTTCCCAGGTCACCAGAAGAGGTTCTAAAGGATAAATAGGTAAAATAACCTCCAAAGGGGTAGGGGGAGGATAAGATGGATCCACCAAAAAGAATGGGGAAGGAATGGTGCACAGATAAACCCCCAGGGTAATGGACTGATTGAAGAAATCATCAATCCATACCCGATACTCCATTACAGGAAATATTGGTCTGTTAAGCCCCCTGGTCAGAACAAAAGTGAGCAATTCTCTAAGGCATGGATCGTCTAGGGTGTCCATGATACGAGGTTGTGGGATGGCCATAAGATCTAGGTTGGGTTTAATCAGCTCGGTGTCCATCCCAAACACTCTTTCTAAATCCTCAATTTCGTCCCTAGCATTCCTTGCACCATCACATGTATCTCCCTGCTCTTCATCTGGAGTCACAATTTCGCTTTTAGATATAAGCGAATCAGAGGGTGACTTCGAAGTGAATGAAGGCAGGTTGGAAGCAACAGATCTAGGGATTATCCTATCAATGTCATCCCTGGGTTTTTGTTCTTTACTCAAATCTTCCCTGGAGTCTATACGTGAATCCACATAAATCTTAGAAATTGCTTCCAAATTTTCCATCATTTTATCATGAGGAGAAATATCATCAATGGGTGTGCTAAGGAAACTTAATTTGGTCAAATTTGTGACATCCTCAGGGGCTAACTCTTCAAATAAGACATAATCACCCTTAGTGTCACTCCAAATCTTGAATGTAGGCTCCACATATAATTCCTCTTCCTCCTCATCACACAATTCATCATGTACCTGAGGTCTAGAATCATTTAATATCTCAGCAGATCCCCTAGGGTGCTCTATCTGAGGTAAATGGTTTACACTGGTTACATCAGACTCCTCAGATAGGTCAATTTCTCTAGGGTTAGGTTCCCTAAGGGTGGGTTTGAGTTCCATATCGTGATCAGAAGGGAGGGTAGGATTAACAACTTGACTTTGACCCACTTCATCAAATGTCACAAAAATACGATCATCTGGGTCGAGGTCTTCCAATGGTACCATCATTCCCTTCTTTTGACTCCAATATAAATCAGGTGGATACTCAACCTTATCATCATCTTCCTCGGGTTGCCACCTTTCTTCATCCAATGCATAGCTACTTTCATGTGTATTTTCCTCCCACCTAAAGTGTATATCTCTCAAGGAAGTGTCATCTAATGGGGAGGTTTCAAAATCGATCCTCGAAAAGTAGCTATTCTCCCCAGAATTTCCCTCCAACTTAAAGTGTAGCTCTCCCACAGGAGATGCATCTATTGTAGAGGGGTGTACATCATCCTCAATGGGGTAGATTGGGTGGCTAATTTCATCACTTTCTTGTTGGCCTTCTCTCAAAGATTCTCCTAACAATTCACTCATTTCGTTATGCATTTTCTGTATTTCCATCTTCAAAGAGGAGAGGTCATTTCTACCATGAGAGAAGTCAGGCTCAGGCTTATAGTACCCAGGAGTGTTTGTCCAACCATTATACTTTTTCAGGGAGGGTGGGCTGGGTATTTCTTTGGTATGTGGGATATTGGGCAAAGCAAATCCCGCTCCTGAGTTCTGCTCACAGATTTGGGGCTTAACTAAGCCAATACTCCTATAATAGGAGTAAAACGGATCCCAATGATTGTCGTTATGCCCATCAAGGAATGGACCATCTCGGCATCTGGGATCGAAGGATGCAGAGTGGGGGTGAGGGTGTGGGCAAGATGTGAAAGGATGAAAATCAATGTGGTCCATTCTAACTCACACTTCAGTCAGAATTCCCAAAGCAAAACACAATTCAAAAAGGACCTTTTAGGTCTTTCCCAATTTAGGCTTTTGATTTTAAGTCAGATTACAGGTGACAATACAATTTGTTCAATCAATTTACGTGCCTATTGTTGACCTATGGCTCGCCTAAGAAGACCTAGTTGGAGCTTAGGCATTCTTCCCTAAATCTCAAATGGTCAAGTAAATCCAAAGACGGAAGATCGAGGGATGCAAGTAGGCCTAAGCCTTCCTTTGAAGCTGTGCTTTCGCGATGCTTCTCAACTTCCCCCAAAAATCTGTGACAGGGTATCCCCCTCTTTGGATTTACAAAACCTTTGATCTCAAGTTCCAAACACTTCAGAATCCAATGATAGGAGGGCTCTTGTCCTAGTATTTCCAAACCTAAGGAGTGTCTAGAAGCGTGCCGTGGTGCAAGTGAAATAAGTGTGCATACACCGCAAAAGATTTTGAATTTTGAATCGCACGCCAAGTTTGAAAATCAAATCCTTGGTTTTAAAATGTCCCTCCTTTAATTAGTCCTTTTTCTAGAAAATAGGTGACCACTTGTTTAATTTTTTCAATACAGATTAGGTGGTCTTCACATTAAGTCCAAATGCAATGCGTGATCAAGAATAGGATGCAAGTAACAAAATGCGTACCTTGCTTCCAGCAATCAACGATGCGAGAATGCACGCAATGCAGAGAAGTAAATCTAGAGGCTGCTCATACAGACCTAAATGGTTTGTCCTAGGGCAGGCAGCTCATTTTTTTTCTATTTTATTTTTAAAATTACTTATGCATAACAAAATAAAAAGTAATCAATAAACTAAAAATCTAAATCTAAAGAAAAGGGAACAGGCTCCCAAAAATTACCCAACACAGGCCTAAAACAAAATCGGGGAACAAACCTCTCAAAATATGCTGCAGAACAAGGGTTTCAAACTAATTGTAATGAAAAATTAAGTCTATAGTCTTAATTCTATTCTAATGAAACTAGCGACTAAATACAACGGTGTATGTCGCGTCCTCGCCCTTCTCCTCCGATTAAAAATTGCTCGTCCAATTCTCGTCTGGCGACGTCAAGGGTCACCTCTCACACTTGCTGATTCTTGCAGAAATTTTCTCGCACAGAAAAGAAAATAATAAATGGTCAAATCTCTGTGCAATTGATAAATAATCAAAATAAAATTAGGCGAAATTATTGCGTCTGTTGCCTCCCCGGCAACGGTGCCATTTGACTCGTCGATCGTTCGCTTTAAAGTCGTTTGCAGTTTAATGTGGTGGAAAAATCGACTAATCAATATTTAAAAATGAAATAACAACTCGCAGAGGAGCGAGTCGTATCCACAGGGAGGCAATGACGTATTAAAATTTGCACCAGTTAAAAATGTTTGTTCGTAGTTAGTTTGGACAAGAATCAAGCCAAAATTGACTTCAGATTAAGGTTTAAGCAAGAAACAATGCTGAAATAGCAATTCTGAGAAACTAGAGGATATTTTCCGCAATGCAGAATCAATAAAACATGATTAAAAAGTGACAATGGCAGAAAATGTAATTTCTAATTGGCAGGTTACTGTAGCAAAACAGGGGAATTTTTCCCCTTTGTCTTACGCGACGAGGAGTGGATGGCCGAGCACGGGAAGTTCGGAGGAACTCCCTTGGACCGAGGGCTTCGAAGCGATGGTGGCGGCATGTCGCGCGGAGGTCGGAGGTGGCCGGATGAGCTCCGGCGGAGGTGCTGTAGCCGGTGAGCGCGCGCGGCCTGTTGGTGTGAAGACTGCCGTGCGTTGCTGCTGCGTGGGTGGCTGTTGTTGTGCGGGTCTGCAGGCGCGGGAGAAGGGCGCTACAGGCGGTGAGCGTGGTGGCTCTGCAGGCGCGGGAAGAGGTGTGCGCGGTTGTGCGGGTCTGCAGGCGCGGGAGAAAGGCGCTGCAGGAGGTGAGCGCGCGTGGCCGCTGGTCTCGCAAAGGCTGGAGGGGCATGCGGGCGAAGGCAGTAGTTGCGAGGAAGGTGCTGCTGGCGTAGGAGCGCATGCGTGAGGTTGGCGTGGGCTGCAGGCGCGGGGAAGGTTCTACAGGCGTGGAAGGTTGCAGGTGACTTCAGACGTGTGCAGTGGAAGTGAAGTGGGAGGACAGTGATTTCTCTGGATTGGGAGGTGGACTTCAGACGTCCGGGAAATTTCCCGGACGTCTTAAGTGACTGAAAGGGTGGTTGACGGTTGTTACAGCAGTGGTGGTTGGTGACGATGGCGAGGGAGATGCACGCTAAGGTGCTCACGGTAATGCAAGCGAGCTCCGGATGGCGGTGTGGCCTGTCACACCACACGCCCACGGTGGTGGAGACTCGCCGCCATAGTAGAGGCCGGCAGTATGGAATGGAAGAGAGAAGGTCTCTCTGCACAGTGGTGGGTCGGTGGAGGTGGCCTCCCGAGCTCGACTGCCTCCCTCCTCCTTTTGCAGTGGCCTGCACAAATCTGAAATCAGCCGCCCGACCAGATCCACCGCATCCGCTCCCCCTTGAATGGGTTCGTCACTGCGGCAGCTGGGCATTGGAGCGGCAGCCAGCCGTTCCTGCAAGAAGAAGAGTAAAGAAAATAATGGTAAAATATTAGGGCCATTTATATACAGACCCTCAACTTTTATGTTAATAAAAATAATGTACCTAATTGGTTATCTAATTAGATGAATGCCATTCTAGGCAAATTCTAAGTGCACTTAAAATATGAATGCAATGCATGGATTATGTAATTAAATTAAAATTATGAATTAATCTAATTGCATCCCAATTTATACTAGATAAATGTTAGAATTAACCTAATGTGTAGGCACTTAAATACTTAAATAGCCCACAACTATGGGCTAATCATGGCCCAAGTTGAAGAGAATGCGGAGAAGAAGCCACCAAAATGGCTGGTGATGTGCCCCTTTAATCTCCTTCTCTACTCCTTCTTCTTGGCCGTAGGTATAGGTGGTATAGGTAGCAAATTACACTAATGGAGGTTGCCCCAAAATGGTGGTAGGTGGTGGGTTTTTATAGAGTAGGAAGGGGATAAGGTGAGTCTTGGAATGGAGGGCTAAGATGAAGAGATGGAGGTGGTTTAGGATCCAATGGCCAAGGTGAATTGGCGCCACCTTAAGGGACACCTACGGGGTGGTTATGGGTGTTGACATCCCTTGATATTGGCGCCAAAATGGCTTCTAGAAGGGGGTCTAAGTTGGCGCCAAGAAGGGTACTAGAAGGAGGGGTAGGTGGATGGCTAGGATGGATTATGTGGGTAGGTGTAGGGTGGATTAAGGGCTGAAAGTTGGCACCAATATTGAGGTGGAGAGGGGTACTTTTTGGCACCAACTTATGGTGTCTTTTGGTGGTGATAATGGGGTGAAGGGATGGCTAGGAGGTGCCGCCAACTTGAGTATGGTAGCTAGCTTAGGTAGGCTTAAGTTGGTGGCGCTAGCTAGGGTTGAATTTGAAGGTGGTGGATGGCCAAGGAGCTGGTTGCTAGCTAAGCTAAGCTAAGCTAAGCTAGCTTAGCGAAAGGGAGAGTAGAGGAGAAGGTGTTGGAGCTAGGGTTTGGAGGGAGGAGATGAGGAGGAGAAGTCTGGAGTTGGAGCTGGAGCTAGCTGCTGCTGAAGAGGCTGGCATGGGGCTACTCTAGCTGGCTTACCTTACTAGTTCTTTGCTAGCTGCTAAGCCAAGCTAAAGTAAGCTAGCTTCTGCCATAATGAGCTGAGGTTAGATAGGTCTGGTGCTCCCGAGGAGAATGAAGCTGGTTGAGGCAGCTAAGGTAGCTTAGCTCAATTGAGTTGAGCTAAGCTAAGTCCCCAGGAGCTGGGCTTGAGCTTCCTGAGCTGGGATGAGTTCTTCTTCAGTTGGCTGGAGTTGAGTCGAGCTGGATGTAGCTAGATTTGAGCTGCGGTGAACTCCTGTCAACTCAGCTGAGCTAGCTAGAGCTCCCTGTGGACTAGTGGGAGCTGAGATGAGCTAGACTCAGCTAAGTTGAGCTGGATCTGAGCTGACTTGAGCTAGGGTGAACTAAGATGAACTCTCTTGAGCTACCATTCAGCTGAGATTAGCTGAATGGAGCTGGGATGAGCTAACCCTAGTTCAAGTGAGCTAGGTTCCAGTTGTGGTGAGCTGGATCAAGCTAAGTTACAGCTAGTCTAGGCTTCTCCTTCACCATTTGCTTTCTTGAGTGCTGGGGTTTTAGGGATCTGTATATCTGTACATCCCTAACAGTCACAAAAACATATTAAAAAGACAATAAAAAATGCAATGCATACCTAACCTATTTTAATGTAAAATGTAGCCCAAAAACCCATTTGCAGAGTAAAATCCTAAGAGCTAGGTTTGTTTTAATGCATAAGAATGATGATAAACTGGCATTTATCACACCCCCATGCTTATCTTTTACTAATCTGTTAGCAAAAATTTAATTTTTTTGGAAAATAGAATTTTTGGGAAATCTAATGTTTTTTTGACCTTTGAGAAGAAAAAGAGATTAAGGGACCTTGGTAGATTAAAACACAGGAGGTACGAGATTTGTTAAAGATAAACATCGGGATTTATTTTTGGATTCGACCATTAGACAGATCGGGATCAATATATCCTCCAGAAAATTCACAAAGTAACCCCTTGTTAATTCAGATGACTTGAAATGTATGTTTTAGGATTTTTCTGGCTCATGAATCTGATTCGCAACTTGCAAAATTCTTTAAAACCTTGTGCCTGTGCTTTTGAAAAGCCAACATTTATAAGGGCGAGTTAATTTATTTATTTTTACTTCTTTTTTTTTCTCCCCCATGCTTATTTTTAGCTTAGTCTTACAACAGATGTGTCGGGATCATCATTCCCGTTACCATTCCTCGAGGGGGCTCTGGCACCAGTACTTCGGGATAGCACTATCCATGACACCACCCAGGAGCTCACAACCCCAAGACATGATGTGGTGAAAAGGGGCACTCCAAGCAAACTCAAGCTCTTGCTCCGACACTATTGGTAGAGCACTGTCCAAGACACTTGTGCTGCTAAAATGCGCTTTAATGCTCCGTCTAAAGATATGAAATATAGATATGGAGCAGTGTCGAGGCGGTAACATGTTGACATCGCATCCTCAAAGGAGGCATTTTCCTCCTCGGCGGTGGGAACTCAAACCAGTGATCTCCTTCAGACTTTTACTAAGTCCAAAAAAGGGAGTTTTTCAAATTTTTTGTTATTTTTAAGTGTTGGCTTATGTGTGAAGAGTGACAAAAGAAGTTTCTCAAAACATGCAAGTTTTTGAATCAGAAGCTAAGTCAAATACTTTCCACATTACCAAATAGGATCAAGTCACCTAAACTATCATGAGTTCAGGTGGAATTTTAGAGAAGGATATCTGATCTAGCCTAAAATAGACCCTGGAATTCTAATGCTCAGATCCATGTCCTTATCCTTAGTTTGTTAAAGATTAAATCCCATTGTACCAAAAGTGAATTTTTCGACCAAAGTCCCGATTTCAAAATTTATCCTAAAAAAGTTTTTCATAATTTTTTTTTCTTAGTATGCAAGCAAGAAATAAATTAAAGAAAATTGCATATTTTAGGTTTTGAAAATCCTAAATTGATTGTCAAATTTAAAAACACCCCCCCATGCTTAAGATATGCCATGTCCTCATGCATTAGGAGGGAAAAGGGATCACCTTAGTGAAGAACGGTCGGGTATAGGATGAACAAAACCTGGAAAAAGAAGAAAAAGGGAAAGCAAGAAAAAATGATGGGTTACCTCCCATCCAGTGCTATCTTTTATGCCATTCAGCCGGGCGTGAGGGTATGCACCAAAGACGTAAAATCATGTAAATAATTGGACACTTGGATGTCCGCAAAAAAGGTGTCTTCTTTTAGATCCCTAGAAAATTGATTAGAAGCAATATTGGGATCAAAGTTGGATGGAAAATGATAAGTGTAGCCCGAGTCTGGCCATGGTTTTAAATCAGGTTGGATGCCAAACTTGGGCGGGGTTGGTGGCAGGTCCGTACGAAAGGAGTTGGGGAAGGAATGATGAGGATTGGGTGAAGTTAGTGTGGAGAAATTAGGTGCGTGAATAGTGGGTGGGTTAGGGTGCTTAGGGGGGTATCAGGAATAAATTTGTGGTCAAGACAAGTTTCCGGATCATAGATTTCACCGACCACTGATTCTGAATCAGAGTACTCAAAAAAATTGTGGTTGGTAAGGGTATCTATTAACATTGTCTCCTCCACCATATTGGAAATTTCAGTATCTGAGTCCTCAAAGAAGTTATCATCATGGAATCTCCTGGAGGATTTAAAAATATTTAAAGTGATAGTTTGGCCTGCACAGTTGATATCCATTTTGCCTGTGTGGCAATTGATATTTGCCTTTGCAGTGGCCAAAAAAGGGCGTCCAAGGATTATTGGGGAGTCTAGTAATGATTCAGGTGCCTCAATGTCAAGAACCAGAAAGTCTGCAGGGAAGACATAGTTCTGGACCATGACTAAAACATCCTCAACAATCCCACGAGGTTTGATTGTAGATCAGTTGGCTAATTACAGGGAAACCTCCATGGGTTTTAATTCACCGATCTGAAATTCTTTGAATAAACTCGTGGGAATAATATTAACTGAGACACCAAGATCAAGGAGGGTACGATTAAATGTAGTGTCATCAATAATTACAGAAATTAAAGGCGACCCCGGATCTTTCATCTTAGGAAGCAGCTTACTCTGTATGACAGAGCTTACTATCTCCGAAAGATGCACCTGTCCTAGATTTTTGGCCTGCCTTTTAGGAGTACAAATCTCCTTCAAAAATTTAGCATAGGAAGGTATATATTTGATGGCATCTAGGAGAGGAATATTGATATGAACTTGCCCAAATAGATCCATGAGTTCTTCTGTAGTGGGCTCAGATTTTTTTTTTTTGGTGGTGGTGGTGTAGAGAGCTTGTGGGAAAGGGACAGGAATCTTGTCTTGAGATTTTTGTATTTCTTTTTCATCCTGATGGGGAGGTGGGGAGTCAATTTGCACAGGTATTTCACTAGGTTTGTGTGAAGGCCCAGGGTCAGTGGTGGTTTTCCTACTCCTCAAAGTAACTGCATGTGCAGTCGGATTATTATTTGGAGGATGTGGGGGGGCCTGTGATTGCAGAAACCTGGGCAGCTGCTGAGGTGGTGGATTAGGAGGAGGCTGATTTGGATAATGTGGAGTTCTGCCTATGTAATGGTTCCCTTGGTGAGTAGGGTTGGGCATGGGTTGGGACGGAAGATGTCCTGCAGGTCTTTGCATAGGAGTAACCCCAATCTGATTGTTCAGATTTGTGATGTTGCGAGTTACTTCTGTCATTTTTGTTTGCATATCCTGTAGGGTTCGCAGCATCTTGGCATTGATGTCTTATTGGGATGGTCCAGGATGGAAGTTTGGATTCGACCCATACCCATTAAAATGATATGGTTGGAAGGAAACTTGATTATTCCAGGAGTAGTTCGGGTAATTTTTCCTATTGGAAGAATTTTTAAAGGGCTCCTGGATGGCAGAAATATTTTGAGTGGGGTTAAGATCTAGGTAGTTGCAATTCCCCAGTGAATCATGGGCAACCTCAGAATAATCAGCAGGAGTAGTGTTGAGATTGTGCAAATTTTCTCTTCGTGGAAAGTTAGGATGGGTTATATGTGGGTGTGGAGCTTGAGTTGATGTGGCCAGTCTTTCCTCAATTTTCTTTTGATTAATATGCATCTAGTCGAGTTTTTGAGCAATCAATTGAAGATCGTCATGGGTGACAGGGATAGATTGAGTGCCTATTTCATGAACACAGGACTGCGGGTTTTGGGTTCTACAAAATGTGTTCATGGAAGCTTGATTAAATGAGTTTTGACTCATTTCTTCAAATAGGTCGTAGGCACTTTCAGCATCTTTATTTAAGAAGTTGCCACCACACGAGGTGTGGACAAAATGTTGGATTTGATCTTCTAATCCATGATAGAAGATTTGCACGAGCTGCCATAAAGGAATCTCGTGGTGCGGGTAACTTCTTAAAAGATCTTGGAATCTTTCCCAAGAATCATGGAAAGTCTCACTAGATTTTTGGTGCAAGGTCGTAATAGATCTTCGCAAGGAATTGGTACGACCTATGGGAAAGAATTTCTTGAGGAAGGCGCTCTTGCGCTGAGGCCAAGTTGTGATAGGTCGGCCAATGGTCCTGAACCAATAAGCGGCCTTATCTTTAAGAGATAATGGAAAAAGCTACATCAGCCATATGTCTTCTTGCACATTTCAGGAATGGGTTGTCTGTGCAAGAAGAGTTAGCTCTTCAAGGTGGCTGAAAGGGTCTTCCCTAGGAAGGCCATGAAAGTGTTTAATTAGGTTCAGGACAACAGGCTTGATCTCAAAGTCCCCCTCTGGTATGACCACCCCTGGTCCTTCCTCATAATAAGACGGATCATAAAATTCTTTTAGAGGAATAACAGGCTGCTGACGAGGTGGTGGGTTTGGCCTTGGGTTGGCTAGGTTTTGGATGTTCCTAGTCAATGTTTGTTGATTGGAATTTAATTTATTAATCTGCTCGGCCATCAATTTTAAACGATCAGGTAAGGGGTCTTGATGTTGTGTTTGGGGCAACTCAAGATTAGGGAGCTCCAAGTGTGGGAAGTTAATGGTGGGTGGGTTTTGTGTGGAAGGGTTAGAATTCGGGTTAGTGTTGGGGTTAGAGGTGGAAGTGGAAGGGTCAGTGGAATTATTTTGTTGTGTTTCCATTTTTTCAAGAGAAGAAGAGAGAAAAAGTGGTCTTTTTGTGCGGGGGGAGAAATCAAATGGTCCTTCCAAGTGTGGAATTTGAGACCATCGCCCGTGCATAAAATGGAAGAATGGGAGGGGAGGAGAAGAGAAAGAGATGAGAGAAAGTGTGCAATTCAAACAAACAAAACTAGACCTAACTTAAATGTGACTCCCTAATAATAACCTAAGACTTGGTCTATATAGGAAATAAGAAGTCAATAGTGAATACCCGTTCTATCAACAAATCTAGCCAAGTTGCTTAAGGGGAGGTTTGGGCCCAAACGTTTCCCACGGAAAATCCTAGGTGCTTGTACAAACCAGCGCCTAGTCGTTTGACATGGCCCTCAGCCTGAACACCAGATATAGATGACAGAATTGGTATTAGCTAAAGAAAACATAAGATCTAAATAGCAAGCCTAAGTTGATAAAGCCTTAGGGGTCAAATTGCTACAAATTTTAATTAGTTCTAGGATGCTATAGTGCACATGGAATGTGGAGGGCATTTATTTGGTTGTTGCCTTGTTATTTTGATTTTTTTGTGTCTGTCCAGAAATTGGAGAGTGGCTCCAATGAAAATCAAGTTTTCACACAATTTTTTTGTATTTTTGTCACTTTGGATTTGATTTAATTAAATGTGTTTTAGGGTTTTTCTCTTTAAATTTTCAAACAAGTTTGAAGCTTCACAATCAAAGGAAAGACAATTTGTATTGGTGATGGTTAATTCCTTTAATGTGAGTCTCTAAAAAGAAAGAAAGAAAGAAACCCTAAGCCAATTATCCTTAAGACAGAAAATTACTACGAATGAATTAATTGTAGGCTTTTTGAATTAAGTAGTGGTACAAACAAATCAAAAAACACCACTAAATTGAATAAAATCAAACAAGGATTCCAAAAAAGATTTTTGTAAGATTTTAGGAATTTGTTTGATAATTACTTTCAATTTTTAATTGTATTGGTGTTAAAATCCAAAAATGATACCTTTGGTTATTTTGGACTTTTCAGTATTACCACTGACCTCAAAAAATTCTTGTGATTTTATATAATGCGTAAAATTTCACAAGCATTCCGGCAAGCTAAATTTCACAAAAGTTGAATAAGTATAAAAATTCTAAAAATTCATGGACAGTAGTAAAATAGGAAGATTAGAGGGTGTGACCCCTCTGCAGTCCAAGAATTTTTAAAAATTAAATGCAAATCTAATTGATCTGAAATTTGGAATAGATGTTCCTAACTTAATTGGGAATCACTGTATGAAATTGTATGATTTTAGGAGGGCTGTGGTGTTTGGAATCAATTTTTCAAGTCCGAACAGAAATCTGGACCCGAAAAAATAGAACACCAATACTTGTAATGGAGTGGTGCTAAAGAAGCATTCAAGCAAACAATGGATTTTAAAATGCACCACTCCACTTAATCAAGTTGTTTGGGATCCTGAAAGCCAAGTTTAATATATTTTTGGTAGTTTCAATTAATTATGTGACCAGAAAGAGGAACCAACCTGAATTTCGCGGGAAGAAAAGGA
The DNA here is from genome assembly GCA_037157565.1 of Thalassia testudinum. Classification (NCBI taxonomy): domain Eukaryota; kingdom Viridiplantae; phylum Streptophyta; class Magnoliopsida; order Alismatales; family Hydrocharitaceae; genus Thalassia; species Thalassia testudinum. The sequence goes on from JAZHRO010000014.1 coordinate 62,165,550, forward strand.
ACTTTGAGCTATCGCTTCCAGATTCCTGCTTTCTTCCTGCAATAGTTCCTGCACACACGAAAAAGAAAAGAAAGAGAAGGGGATGAGATCCACTTCAAGCAAGAAAAGAAAGAATAAGCAAAGCCGTGCCTCCCCGGCAACGGCACCAAAAAATGATAGCGATTTCACGTGGTTTGTTAAATACGTCGTTGTAATGCGCAAAATCAATCAACTCTTAAATTTATATTCCTAGATAGGGGAGTATCTAGGGTCGTCCAAGGAGGCCAAATGTTTGCAAAATTGATTCTCTTGCTTGGAATACAAATCTCAACTTTCTTTTTGGTATTTTTCAATATATCATTTTTTTTTGTTTTTGAATTAAGACAACATGCGAAATGGTGGCGGGAAAGTGATTTACAATTCAAATTCAAATACTACTTCTAAGTGGCAAGTAGAGCCTCTCCCTAAGCTCACTCTAGGCAAGTGTAGGCCTAGAATAATTAGGGAGAGGGAGTGAAGAATGCTAAAAACAAAGCAATTAGAAATGCAAATAAGGAAATTGCAAAGAAGGCAACTAGATTAATGAAAAGTGTTTTACAAAAAGGCCTAGTAGAGGAATGCTTCAACTACTAGAAAAACTAAAATAAAGAAAAGCAAACACAAATCCTCTAAATAGATGGTGAAGAAGAGGGCTTCTTGCTCCAAGGTTGGTGGCTCCCAATCTTGGAAGGAATCCTCCAACTCCTTCCTTGCTGTGCTCCGCCAAGGTGATGTCCTCCGAGGCAAGCCCTAAGGGGGCGTGCCCTAACCTTCTCTCCAAGGGTCGACATCCACCCTAGGTCCTTCTCCCTTGCCTGGCCATCCTCCACCTTGGCGTGGCCCAAGTTGAAGAGAGTGGGGAGAAGAAGGCACCAAAGGGGCTGGTGATGTGCCCCTTTAATCTCCTTCTCTACTCCTTCTTCTTGGCCGTAGGTATAGGTGGTATAGGTAGCAAATTACACTAATGGAGGATGCCCCAAAATGGTGGTAGGTGGTGGGTTTTTATAGAATAGGAAGGGGGATAAGGTGACTCTTTGAATGGAGGGCTAAGATGAAGAGATGGAGGTGGTTAAGGATCCATTGGCCAAGGTGAATTGGCGCCACCTTAAGGGACACCTAGGGGGTGGTTATGGGTGTTTACATCCCTTGATATTGGTGCCAATATGGCTTCTAGAAGGGGGTCTAAGTTGGTGCCAAGAAGGGTTCTAGAAGGAGGGGTAGGTGGATGGCTAGGATGGATTATGCGTGTAGGTGTAGGGTGGATTAAGGGCTGAAAGATGGTGCCATTATAGAGGTGGTTAGGGGTAGTTTTTGGTGCCAACTTATGGTGTCTTTTGGTGGTGATAATGGGGTGAAGGGATGGCTAGGAGGTGCCGCCAACTTGAGTAGGGTAGCTAGCTTAGGTAGGCTTAAGTTGGTGGAGCTAGCAAGGGTTGAATTTGAAGGTGGTGGATGGCCAAGGAGCCGGTTGCTAGCTAAGCTAAGCTAGCTTAACTAAAGGGGGAGTAGAGGAGAAGGTGTTGGAGCTAGGGTTTGGAGGGAGGAGCTGAGGAGGAGAAGTCTGGAGTTGTAGCTGGAGCTAGCTGCTGCTGAAGAGGCTGGCATGGGGCTACTCTAGCTGGCTTAGATTGCTAGTTCTTTGCTAGCTGCTAATCCAAGCTAAAGTAAGCTAGATTCTGCCATAATGAGCTGAGGTCAGCTAGGTCTGGTGCTTCCGAGGAGAATGAAGCTGGTTGAGGCAGCTAAGGTAGCTTAGCTCAACTGAGTTGAGCTAAGCTAAGTCCCCAGGAGCTGGGCTTGAGCTTCCTGAGCTGGGATGAGTTCTTCTTCAGTTAGCTGGAGTTGGGTGGAGCTGGATGTAGCTGGATCTAAGCTAGGGTGAACTCCTGTCAACTCAGCTGAGCTAGCTAGAGCTCCCTGTGGACTAGTGGGAGCTGAGATGAGCTAGACTCAGCAAAGTTGAGCTAGATCTGAGCTGACTTGAGCTAGGGTGAGCTAAGATGAACTCTCTTGAGCTGCCATTCAGCTGAGATTAGCTGAATGGAGCTGGGATGAGCTAACCCTAGTTCAAGTGAGCTAGGTTCCAGCAGTGGTGAGCTGGATCAAGCTAAGTTCCAGCTAGTCTGGGCTTCTCCTTCACCATTTGCCTTCTTGAGTGCTAGGGTTTTAGGGATCTGAATATCTGTACATCCCTAACACTCACAAAAACATATTAAAAAGATAATAAAAAATGCAATGCATACATAACCTATTTTAATGCAAAATGTAGCCTAAAAACCTTTTTGCGGAGTAAAATCCTAAGAGCTAGGTTTGTTTTAATGCATAAGAATGATGATAAACTGGCTTTTATCAGGCTCAAATTTAGATTTTTTTTGACTAATCTACTTCTACTGGTCCGTCTGATATCAAGCTAGGGGAGTAGCATGAAACGACCACGGCTAGGGGGTACACTAAGAACCGAAGGTGCAAGTCAAAGGAAAAACCTTCTCCCTAGCCCCTCCCTCTAACTGGTTGGATTTACTGGATAGAAGTTGACCAAATCGTTTATAATCTCAAGATAAATCCTGGCAGTCCGTAAGTCATTAGGCTAACCAACCTATGGACAAGGTTGATTGCTTGCATTGCAAGGGGGATTTCCCTCCTATCCTACCATGTATCCATCCACATCTTACATGCATTTCCAATCCTACCCTCCTACCAACACATATCCCCAAGATGATTACTATCCCGACTTGAATTATGACCACCTATCTCCTAGTCAGGACAACTTTGATTGGGGATATGAATCCGGACCTCAGTGTCCATGGCCTAACCCTAGACAACAAGACTATGATTACTATCATTCCTAGAGCTATAAAGATTATAGACCTCCACCCTTTGATGATCAACCTAATCAAATCTACAACCATGAAGGATATGTTGATTACAACACTTTCCCTCCCCAGTATTCCAATAAATATAGGTTGCCACCATTCTTTAAACAACATGAAATGACCTACTATCAGTGAGGGACCCGAGAACCTCGATATCATGACTCCTCTAGATTTAACCCAAACCCTTCCAAACCTGAACAGAACCACTCGGTTCAAGTGAACTAGATCCTAGACAGGGTGTTGGCTAACTTGAGGAAGACCATACAATCTTTAGAAGCTCAGCAGACACTATGCAATGAAGCATTGGATCCTATGATCAAAATAATTGATGAACTTAATAGTCCTCTATTGGATTTGTTCAAAAATCTTAGGGATAGGGACTTGGGTGAGTTTCTTATTTGGAAATTATCGAGGTTGAGGATGAAATTTGTGGTTGCCCTAGTCAAATCTTGGGATGATCTCAAGATGAACCCCCTTCAGGAGAGCCAATGTTAGAACCCGCTCAGGCGCCTATCGAGGGGGATACATATTCTAAGATTGGAGTTGACTGAGTTGGTCTGGAGCAACCCATTGAGGATGAACCAAGTTTCTCACCTAAGATCCCTGAGCTAGGGAATGACGAAAAATATGTCCCCATGGACCATGAAATGACATATGATTGCTAAACGTATATAATTGAGGATATTGACTTCCTCTATTTTGAGGGTGAGGAATCTCTTAGTGAAGACTAACTTGAGCTTAAGGAGAATGATTTTAGTGAGACAAATGGGCTTGAGGAATCTGATAAACCATTTGATAGCCCGACAATTGAAGATTCTGATTCGGTTGGGGCAAACTTGGACGATCCAAATCCTGATGACTTAATCAGTATGCCCCATTCCTCAACTGCACCCCAAAGAGCTAACTTTTGAGATCGTCGTGCCTAAGCCAATCTGGATTCGACCATGATTTTTGGACTTAAGTAAATCCTATGGGGTGAACGGTATGCTAGAAGTCTCGGAGCCTAAGCAATTGATGTTGGAGGATAGAATTGTTGAAATGAAAATTTGGGAGATTTATTCTAAGAGAAAAACAAATTTGGATTTAAGGGTTTTTGTTGATGTAAAGCCACCTACTTTCTACTATGACCCTTATGATATCTTTCATGTGCAACCTAAGCTCGAAATAACTGATTATTTTTCTGAGCTGAATGTTATGTGGACATCCGCACCTATTGAACCATCGTTACCCATTGTCCGACACTTTGGTCTTGGGTTGCACACCATAAATCCACTGGCCTAGCCCTGCAAGCTTTACAATCTTCTATTCTGGGTGACTTTCATCCAGAACCTGAGAACCACTCAACCCCTGGGCATTGGTCTCCATCATAATCAGGTCCACATATGTGGTCATCTTCTACAGGTAGGTCTGAGGATTAATCTTTTGATTTTGATTCTAACATGCACTTGTGAATTCTCAATTTCTTTCTTGTATGTATGTTATGCCTAGCTGAAGGCATTAAATTTAGTATGTGCTTATATTCCATGTTCTTTGCGAAGCTGGCTGAATTTTCAAGTTCTTCAGGTGATATCCTATTTAATCCACCCTTTTCTTGTCATTATTTTTACAATGAGGACATTGCATCCTTTAGGCATGGGTGATGGATAATTAATTCCTGAAATCATTTTGTTAACTCCATAGAAGTTCTTTTAGTTTTTTTAAGAAAGAAATGAAAATTCAAAAAGATAAAATAGAAAGAAATTAGGAAGGAGAGAACTTGGGCATTTGAAAGTTATTAACTTTAGGAAATGATACGATAGGACCTAAATACTTATACTCTTCAAGCCTTCGGGCTTAGTTAGCCTAGGTGTCCACTCGAATCTGGACATAGCCTCGAGTCCTCGCTAAGTAATTTCATTTTAATTTGATAAATAAATCAGCACGATAAGTACACAACTTATCAACCCCCACACTATTTTGAGGGGATTTAAATCTAAGCATCTACTCACTATTCGGACCGACGCACTTTTGACGATTTTATGGAAATTAGGTAGCTAATGTACTATCTACAGTGGTATGTCTAGAAAGTTATCATGAGTAATAGCCCATTGGCCGGTTGTCCAAAGGCAAGCCACAAGACCATTCTCTTGGAACTGCCTTTAGGTAAACCATAGATCAGGGAAGCCGACTACTTAAAAAAAAAATTACCTAAAAAGAAGAAAAAAATAGAAAAAAGAAGAAAATAAAAATAAATAAATAAGACCATACTTCACAGCACGAGTATGGCTGGCAAGTTGCCGTGGGTAATAGCCTATTGGTCGATTGTCCAAAGGCCAGCTCAAAAAAATGCATAATAATTCCCCAAAAGCTTCAGAAAGAAGCAGGGAAGTAGAATAAATCGGGGAGATATACTCTGGGTTCACTCTTGTGCCGACCTCATAAGTGAAAAAAGTAGGGAGAAAGCTACCGTTCGAAAAGATAAACATTTTGGCAAGGTCACCTAGGGTCGTAGAAACCTGAAGTTCATTTTAACTACCGCCTAGTGAGTCTTTCACACTTTTCACTGGATGCTTAGCACTTAGAGTCCTTTTCGAGTCTTGGGCAGGTCAGGTAGCCGTAAAAGTTTATCCCGAAACTCTCAAACTCCCAAAGTCCAAAAGAATTAGAAAGGAAGAAATGCAAAAAAATGAATCTTCGCTTTTCAAATAAGGCAAGGACTTGGGCAATCTACATTATGGCAGACACCCAGGTACCGTTGAGTCTTCATAGTTTAGGACCTTAGTTGATAATACTATTATTAATAAACAACTTAGGGCTAAGCGATCAAATCCTAGTTCTAATTTTATGCAATGCATGTAGCTTCATTTTGCTAGGGACTAGCAAAAGATAGGCACGGGGGTATGATGTAGCTATAATTATTGAAGATAAAATGCTGATTCATGCATGTTCCTATGCTTAGATTTGCATTTCATGTTATAAATATTACATAGCATTCATTATTCTATGTTTAGAGTAGTTGTATATCATCAATTGCGTCCTTTTTGTGATCAAAGGAGAAGGATATTTATTTCAGAGCCTTAGATTGATGATTCGACTGTACAGATTTGATCAAGATGATGATCAGAGTCCAACGCTTCCAAAATCACTTCGATCGGAGTCCCGTATCTCCATATGCAATCCAAGGAAGATCAATGGGTGAGGGACTTGGTGACCAAATCTGCAGCATCAAACGATAGATCCGACCACACTGATGGATTCGGGTGGATAATCGTAGCCCAACGAGGCAAAAATCGACTCAATCCGACCTCTGTAGCATCCCTTACAAAGGAATGAAGATGGATGACCCAGGTCACGCCATGTGGCGCAACCCAAGATGCCATGCGCACGCACGTGCTACCGTATGCACACAACAGCGTAGGTGCACTGACGCAAGCATGCAGTAGCAATGCATGTGCAAACGCACGTGTGCAGTAGCAGTGCAGGCTTTGATTGCACATCAATCATGCAACCTAAAACACCTGAATTGAGCTAGATTCTACCATAACTTCGAGTCAATGCATGCAAAAGTAATGTAATTCGCAAAGTAGTTAATTTACTAGTCATATAGATAGTATCATCATTTCAGGACGTAAATGGGAGATGATTTTAATCGTATCTGACTCGAAGCTACGGATGTCAAATCAGAGCAGATAGATCTGATCAGAACGATTACAGAAGTCCAATACTTCCAAAATTGTCCCAATCAGACAACTAGAGCATCATGTGTAGTCCATAGCAGAATGGAGATGATGGAGGCAAAGGATAAGGATCCAAGACTCAGATGAAGAATCCAACTACACGGATGAATCTAGGTCGACGATCGCAGTCCAACGGAGCAAAAATCAACTCAATCAGAGGTCTACAGCACCAGATACAAAGAAAAGATGATGGGCGGCCATGATGCTGTGGGCCATTAGATCTTGATCCAATGGCCATGAGCACACTACATTGCCCACCCAGACTAGATAAGGATAAATACAAATAAAGAAGTATATATAATAATGGCTTTGCGTAGCGCAGTGGCTCGCGTGTGGGTGTGCATGTGTGGGGTGCAGGCGCAATTATGCGTGACTGAAGACACTGAACCGTGGCGACGTGGCATGATCAGAGCACATTGCGGGTACACGTGATCTCATGCAGTTGCTTCGACGCTAAGGCAACGGTGCTCGTTATGATCAGATGGCTGACGTTAAGGTGGGATTAAGTCTATGCGATAAGAAGGAAAAGAAAAAGGGTGCACGAGGAGGAATCGAGGCCATGCGATCTTTGATCCATCGCTCCAGCGGTTGCCACGTGTCGCCACCAGAGCAAATCGAAACATACAAGGTTTTTTTAAGTCCATTTTGAGGTAGAATCAGAGCCGTTGATCTTTCGATTGATGGATCTGATTAGCCAAAGGGTTATTGCAAAAGATGAAGGGTTAAAATGCCCTTTTTTCCCTCCATCAAAACTATAAAAGAAGGCCCAAGGCCCCCCAGCTGAAGGCATCAACTTTAAATCTCTCTCTCCCATCAACTCCAGATCTCTTCTACCTTCTTCTTTGCAATTCTCCATTTCGGTGCTCTGGATCTGAGGTGCTACCGCATCTCGCACAAGCATCCCACAAGCGGCGTCATTTCTCTGCTACTTTCTTCTCTCTCTTTCTATCTATCTATCTGTCTCTATTAGCATTTTGTACTGTGAAAAACTTTCAGTAATTGCAATAAAATTCCAATTTTCTAAATATCTGCTTTATACATATATACATATATATATAGTTAGAATTAGTTTTATTGAAATGCTTCTGCAAAAATTGAGATTGCCTCGCTGCGAACGGCCTTATACTCACCCGAGTTTTAGAAATTTATTTGTTGACGTGTTTTCATGCTATACACAACTAAATAACTTTTAAAATGTGAATTACGCGCCGGACAAATTGGCGTCATTGCTAGGGAGTCAATGGAAATTTTTGAAGCTTTTTGGTTTGTATTTGAGATTTCTAACTCGCTACAATTTTCATTGATTTCGTGTGTGTAGGAAACGAAGAAATCTGAACCAAACACAACAACGGAGAAAGTGCGGATTCGAACCTCAGGTAAGCACCCGTTGTATAGATTAGTTAGATTTAGGATTTGCTTGAACCCTAGGATTAGTTAGAATTTGTTTGCTTATTAAAAATAAGAAAAGAACAAAAAAAATGCTTCTCTTGATTTTGGGTGAAATAAAACTTTATTTTAGAAATTCAATTCCCAAAGATCCACACGTCCAAAAATTCTCAAAATTCTTTTGGACGTAGATTTCAAAGATAGAAATAACATGCCCAAATTTTGTGGCAAACAAAGTTGTAGAAAAATTTTGAAAATTAACGCACTAATCTATTATCAATACGAATTTCGTTCTTGATTTTTCAAAGTTCAAAATAACATAGGAATTTTTATATAACTCCAATTGAAGTGAATTTTGCTGTACTGGATTTCTGAGAAAGTGATGAATTTCAAAAAAAGTTGATAAATTTTTTTTTGCTCGTTTGATTGCACGAATTCTCTGATCAAAAACTAGTGGTCAAAATAGACTACAAAACCCCCAGTACAGTTTAAATCTAGAAAAAAATAGGAAACGTGCTTTAAAAATTCTTGAAAAATATTTTTTGAGTGCCTAGTTAGTGGTGCAAGAATTCCAATTGATTGACTTGCTTGGGTCTCACCACTCATTTGATTTTTAACTTAAAATAACATCTAGAACTATCTGCGCTTAAGGTTTCACTCTAAGGATAGAGCACACCTACATTTTCATTCTAAAAGGAAATCTATCAAACAAATAAGGATTTGCAAATATTTTGTGTGCCTCATCAGAACCTTGGTTAAAAATATTTAATCAAGTGAACCCTAAAGCACACTAACACAAGCATTTGAATCTTAAAAGATACTTCATCATAAAAATTTGCTTGTGAACCCTTTGCCTACGCACTTCACATCTTTGAAGTCAACTTTAAGGCCGAACACCTCCCTATCGCCCATCATATTCCAAAAGAACATCAAACCCAAAACTAAAATTGAGTAGACGTGCCCGAGGCAAGACTAATAGACTTGGGACTTGAAATTAAATTGGGCTAAGGTCAAGGCCTTGTCTACTTGGACCCACTGGTGACAAGAAAGGTCAGTGCGTTAACCACGTTCACCTTTAGTGGTGTCCCATCGTGTGGGGTGTCCTAAAGGGTCCCACCCTTCTAGCCAGCCAAGTAATTGAAGGGTTGATCTAACCCAGTCATGTTTTGGGGAGCCAGGATTAGGTCTAATTAGGGTTGGCACTCTAAGGACTGGTTTGATTGCTTGTATTGAAAGGGCAAGGTATTCTCTCTTCTGTCTTCTCTCTCTAATCTATTAACTTTCTTTTGGTACATGGATGCTAAAAGGTCTTTGAACCCTAATTTTGTACCACCTTTAGAGAGTAAACTAAAGAGAAGACCCAATTTTTTTGAATACACTCCAATATCCAATTGCCATGAGGAAGAACTGATTGAGGAGGAAACCGTGAACCCATACTCCTTTGCCTCACGCCATTCCTCCTTTTCTCCCTATCCTAACCCTTCCCTTACATCAACTTCTTCAGGTTGGGAGAACTCTCCTCATTACCCGGGACTTGATTCCATTGCATATACCTCATATTCCCCAGGTATAGCCAGGCCTATCTCGAATCCCACACGAATCTCTGGATATCAAGGATCTATATTGTCTAAAGAGACACTCTCCATATAGGACCAGCACCTGGCTAGCATGACCAGTTAGCTAAACTCATCTCTCCCCAGATCATGAATATGCCTCAGAATCCAAATACCTAGAATACCAATCCTATCCTCGAAATCACTATTCAAATTATCCCAATCCCACCAAAACAACTTCACCTTCTCATTGGGATAACCCTACACCAACCAAACAAGGATATGATTCTTACCCTATGTATTCAAATGATAGATATTCTGATTTGATTGAGCTCAGAAACTCTGAAAATTATTATCCTCTTCCTGATCAAATCCCTAACCATGGCGGTGATCCTGAGATCACCTAATTACTCCAAGTAGTCTAGGGGATGAGAGAAGCTAATAAAAGAAATAAGATAATCTTACAAAATAGCTCAATAGAATTCAAAAAGCACAAGGTGATAAAACTAGTTCGAGTATGGAACAAGTTGGTGGTAAGCTACTCAAGGTTAAGGATCCAACCTTAGGTATGACATCTTATCAAATCCCAGCCTCCACATACACTAAATCCACCCACTAGCCTTGTGATTATACAGAACAAATCCTTTTTGATATCCCAAAAATTGACTTTGAGGAGGAAGACTCACTTGAAGAAATACATCTTGATTTAGACCCTAAAATGCAACCATTCTATTTTGAGGAGACAATTCATAGTGAGTTGGAGTATGAGTCTTTTATGTTGAAAGACACACAATTGGACAACATGGATGATTTGGGAGAATCAGAGCAAGGTCAAGGAGAGAGAAAGATTAGGGATAGTGACACTCCAAGCCAAGCACAGTTGGATGGCTCTGATGTCATCTTGTTTGAGGATTACCATGATTAGATGTGCTTAAACAATCCGATCCACGAGAGTCTGAGGAGAAACCTAACCATTATCCCCAGCATCTTGAGATTGAACAAAATAGACAATCCCCTAATGAAAAAGATGTTCAAGAAATTGCAGAATTACTGGGGATAACTTATGAAGATCTATCTGAGGAAGCAAAAAATTTAGTTAAATTGTGGAATCCTGAGGAGCTTGATTTGATTGATGAAAAACAGGAAGACATTCCCTCGGAAGATATAGTCCAAAAAGAATTTGAGGTGTTGACTATTCCAAACCCTGATCTTACTCCTCTCGGGGAAATGGTTCTAAGGAAAAATGAATTAAAACAAGATTAGGAGACTCGAATAAGACTTTTGATCACCCCAGGGATGAGATGGATCACTGGATCTTATTTGATTCACCTACTTGACATCCGTCCATACCTAACTTGACTTGCGAAGTTGTTTCCTATACCATTTTAGACTACACCACTCAGGTTCCTCCTTTCATTTGCCATCACATTTAGAACCCATATGATTTATTCCACACAAACAACCTTGTATCCACCTCATCTGCCTTCCTTATGCATCAATTCTTAAGGTTGCCGCTATCTACCATCCACTCTGGTGCTCGCACTAATATTCCTCTCTTTTGTAGCATCTGGCTGTAAATAGTTTCAACCCCATTCACTTTATGTTTCCGACCCTTCGGGCTTGGTATTCACCATCAGCTGGTTCGCATTTGTGGATCACTGATCCTTGCGTTACATGAACATATCTTTATTTTACTCCCGACCCAACCCATCAATCTAATTATTCATTTTTGGGTTTAAGTCCAATAAATGACGTTAAACTTAGCGTTGGCTGGGAGGCAACCCAGTACTCTGTACAGGCAGCTCAACATCCTCTGCATCGATACTGACGTGGATTAACAAGCATAGTCAGGTGATATCTCCTCTTTCATATTATATTTTGATTTTCATGCATACATTTCAATGAGGACATTGCAATGAATAGGCATGGGGGGTGGACATTGCATGTCTTATCTTTATGTCTAAAAAACAAAAAAATGCATTTACGCATAAAGAATTTTTATTAACGTTTTATGAGGGATTTATTCTTAAGTTGATTCCTGAGTTTAGAATCCAGTATAATTTCACACTTAAATGTAGAATTTGTAATGGATCCTTTGTGAAGACCAATAAACATCTTTAGTATGTCGAGAAGAAGCAATGCTTCTTCTCCTAAACCCTTGGACGGTAATTAGGGAGTCTGGTAAACTATCTTCTAACAGATCCACCAAACAAGTGTGAGGTGGGAGTAGAAAGTCTACTGGTGCTCTAAGGCTACTATGAGGGATCTTAAACTCTGGATAATGAGATAATGATACCCATAGTTAGGCATAGTTTTCACTCTTGATTTCTGCGTACAAGTTCTTAGTGTGAATCACTTGAGAGCCACCAAATAAGGCAAATACGTAGCAAGCAGGATTTGATAAAACTATGACTAAGGTGGATAGTCATGACTGTCCTTTACGGAAGCCTTGGCTAAAGGAGGGCATTAATGTCAAGGTCAGAAATAAACTATCCTATCCACTTTCTTTCCAGTATTGAGAATAAGCACTTCCACCAAATAAGGCACTCGGTATCCTCTTGAATGCCCACAATCCCGAATAATGCCATGTGAATAAAAGTCGTATGTGTTACTATGTTGCGTTAGTAGATGTCTGAAAAAAAAAGGGTATATATGTCTACACATATAGAAAAAAATATACATATACAAAAAAAAAGAGAGAAAAAAAGTTCATAAGTGTTTTTAGAGTTTATTTCAAGTGTATTGAGGCAACAACACCCATCACCCTCATGATCCACCAAATACAGCCTTGACCTACCTTTCTGTATTTCTGGCCACCTAAATATAGGTTGAGGAATGCTGACTTAGTCGTAGAGTTATCAGAACCTAATCAAAGTATTAGTGCCAGGAGAGACGACCAAATATACTAATAAATCAGGTGAGATTGTGAGCTTAAAAAGAAAGAAAAGAAAAAGGAAGAGAAAGAAAGAGAGAGAAAGAGTACAAAGGAATTAAAGAGAGCACAGTTTCTCACCTCTCTCTGAGTTGAATTATTTAATAATCTGGAAATCTAGATTCTAAAGTACTAGTCGATATGTAGCACCAAATAAGTGTGAGCCACCAAAAATAAATCAACTTGACTCAAAGAAAAAATCTTCTACCTAACCCAAAAGCCGGGGTTAAATATGTAGGTTACCTTATAACCCCGAGGGGAGAAGGTTGCCTATCCCAATAGATTTTTACTAAGGGTCAAGTACGAGCTTTAGATGTTGATTGACCTTTCACTTGGATCCATTGCATAGGCTACAACAAATCGCATTCACGATTATCTAGATTACAAAGTATTGGATGAAAACAAAGGACATAAAGCCCTAGTCAAACTCTTGATAGAAATTTGTCATGTAGGACCACTTTGCAGTTAGTCTTGCATTTACTAGGGACTACCAAGATTTAGGCATGGGGGTATGATTTCATATCAATTATGCAACCTAGAACACCTGCATTAAGCTAGATGCTAGCATAACTTCGAGTTAATGCATGCATAAGCATTGTAATTCGCATAACAGTTAGTTTATTAGTCATATAGATAATATCAACATTTGATGACCTAAAAGAGAGATGATTTTAATCGCAGTTGATTCGAAGCTGTGGATGTCAGATCAGACTAGATAGATCTGATTAGAACAATAACGGAAGTCCAATGCTTCCGAAATCATCCCGATTAGACAACCAAAGCATCATGTGCAGTCCATAGAAGAACGGAGATGATGAAGCCAAAGGACAAAGATCTGGGCCTCAAATGAAGAATCCAACCACACCGATGAATCCGGATCTACGATCACAGTCCAACGACGCAAAGATCAACTCGATCGGAGGTCTACAGCACCAGATACAATGAAAAGAAGATGGACGGCAATGATGTTGCCACGTGGCACCATCACAGCTGCTCCCTCACCACCGCCGCATCTTGGAAGGTTGCACCGCACGCTGCGGGTTGTTGGATCCTCATCCAACAGCCACGAGCACGCCACATCACCCGCTTAGAATTAATAAGGATAAATACAAATAAACAAGTATATATAACGAAGGCTTTGTGTAGCGCAGTGGCTAGTGCGTGCACATTTATGTGTGGGGTGCGGGCTCGAGCTCTACACTGCGTGAAATTGAAGCGAGCACATGCAGGCGCAATTATGCACGATTGTATGCACTAAAGCACAGTGACATGTCACGATCAGAGAGCATAGTGGGTATGCGTGATCTCACGCGGTTGCTTCGATGCTAAGGCAGTGGCGCTCATTACGATCTGATGGCTAACGTTAAGGCGGGATTAAGGCTTGAGCAGCAAGAAGGAAAAGACAAAGGGCATGCGAGGAGGAAGCGAGGCCATGCAATCTTCAAAGCATCGCTCCAGCGACTGCTACGTGTCGCCACCAGAGCAATTCAGAGAGTAGAAGGTTTTTTGAAGGCTATTTTGAGGCTGAATCAGAGCTGTTGATCTCTCAATCGACGAATATGATTAGCCAAAGGGTTGTTGCACAAGATTAAGCATTAAAATAGCCTTTTTTCTCTCCATCAAAACTATAAAAGAAGGCCTAGGGCCCCCTAGTTGAAGGCATCAACTTAGAATCTCTCTCTCCCATCAACTCCAGATCTCTTCTACCGTCTTCATTGCAATTCTCCATCCTGGCACTTTGGATATGAGGTGCTGCAGCATCTCACACAAGCATCCCACAAGCGACGTCGTTTCTCTACCACTTTCTTCTTTCTCTCTGTCTATCAATCTATTTGTCTCTATTAGCATTTTCTTCTCTGAAAAACTTTATGTAATTGCAATAAAATTCTGATTCTCTGAATATCTGCTTTATACAAATATACATATATATATATATCTAGTTAGAATTAGTTTTATTGAAATGCATCTGCAAAAATCGAGATTGCCTCGCTGTGAACGATCAGGTACTCACTGGAGTTTTATAAATTTATTTGTCAACGTGCTTTCACGTTATACTATAACTAAACAACTTTTAAAATGTGAATTACATGCCGGACAGGTGTGGGGGCAGTGGTAGCAGTGGTGAGTATCGCACGTGCAGGCAAGACAAGGGCTTGTGCAACACGCACCAGCGGTGCTATAGCAGGGGCGTGCGAGCAGGATCTTCAGCGACGTTTGAAGTTGATTTTCAGCGATGTTTTTGATTGCAGTAAATGTCCTATGTACGAATTTGATTATTTCCTCTACTATAAAAGGACCCCTACCCCTCCCATTTTTCTTCATCTCTTCCTTTCTTCCTCTCTCCACCTCCAACGCTGTAGGGAGAGCTTTTCTCAAGCTCGAGATGCTCCACTAGAGTAGAAAACCAAATATTTTCCCTCCCCTCATCTCCATACCAAATATTTTCCCTCCCCTCATCTCCATTGGTGGAGCATCCTGTGACTGTCTTCTAACCTACTTTAGGACATAGATCCTTTCTACGATGATGTCTTGTCCCGTCCTCCTTCCTCCGCTGTCGTTCTCCTTCGTCTTGCTCCTAACCATCTTCGTTCGGGGGCTGTCAGAGTGAGTCATCCTCCAAGAGACCATTGAGGTGGATTCTTCTCATCTCCATCTATACGTACAGTGTTCTACTGTAGTTTTTCCCACTTTCATAGTTGTGGAAACACTTGTTCAGAAATATTTGTGATTGTTTCTCTCTCACTTTCTTTTATATTTTGCAAGTAGATTAGCTAGATAAAATTTCATCGACCTCATCTCTTGCCCTATTAAAAATACAAAACAAATTATAAAAGACAAAAATGACAAAAGTAAATTAAAAGCTAAATATGTAGTTTTCAAAACCAAACCTTCTCCTCCCTGTGTTCGACCTTAGACTCGCTTTTCGAGTTTCGGTTATAAACTTTGTCTGATCGATGGATTTTCTCGTAGATCAAAATACAATGACGGGTTTTCCAAATCCGAACCTTTCCGCATGTGAATCTGCCATGATCATTTTGGTGCCGTTGCCGGGGAGGCAACGCTCTTTGGTTTTTTCACATTTTCCTGCATTACTTACATATTTTTCTAACCTATGTTTCTTCTTCAATTTATTATCTTGTAGGAACCCGATCGAGGAGCCGAAGGCAATAGATTGGAGTAAAGTGTAGGTAGAGACATTTATAAGTTTTCCCTCACTTCCCCACCAACAAGATCATTTCACCACCTTAATCAAGTTCTAATCTACCTAGGTGTTTTCAAAAACCCTAGGATAGAAATGTTTGTCTTCTTTGTCACGGCACTCACGTCACCATCCACATAAATAAAAAAAATACAAAAATGTTATCTGATTGTAGGATTTCCTAAAAGTGACACACAATAATACCCACTACTCTCAACCTAAGGTGCACCATTCCACATCGATTCTACCACTTAACCGGAATATGACCTGTGGATTTGGTACACCCTAACCCAACACACCAATAATTGAGTAGAAATCTGAATAGGTCAAACATTTTTGTATGCCTTAACTAAGTGGTGCAACAAACCAATTGATTGATCTGTTTGGGCCACATCAGTTAAGATAAAAGTGATTCATCGGTAGCCTACCACTTAGGGTTGATTTTTAGGGCTGAACAAGGCGCTCCACATTTTATTTCTAATTTCAAAGGAATACATCATCACTAGTGCTTGTAAAACCTGGAGTGTTCTACAAAACCCTGAATGAACCAACCTAGGGATTAAACCCTAAAAGCTAATAAACAAGGTTAAACCTTAAATGACACATCATCAAATAACCTTGTTTGGAAACTCTAGTTTTGCACAAACACACATTTGAATTGATCATTAAGGGTACAACCCATCTAAAGGGCCCATCACATTCCAAGAGCACAAACATCCCAAGCCTAATTAAAACTGAGTAGATGTTGGCCTTAAGGATTGATTCACTTTTCGAGGCTAAAAATGGGATTTTTTTTTATTAATCTCCTTCTACTGGTCCATCTGATGTCTAGCTAGGGGAGTAGCATCAAACGACTACGGCTATGGAGTACACTAGGAACCAGAGACGTAAACCAAAGGAAAAACCTTCTCCACAGCCCCTCCCTCAAAGTGGTTCGATTAACTGGATAGAAGTAGACCAAATCGTTTATATTCTTAAGATGGGTCCTGGGAGTCTATAGGTCTTTAGGCTAACCCACCTAAGAACAAGGCTGATTGCTTGTATTGCAGGGCTCCTTTCTCTCTTTTGATTTCCCTCCTATTCTACCATGTATCCTTCCACATCTTACATGCATTTCCCATCCTACCCTCCTACCAACACTTACCCCCAAGATGATTACTACCCATACTTGAATTATGACTACCCATCTCCTAGTTGGGACAACTTTGATTGGGATATGAATCCGGACCTCTGTGTCTAGGGTCTAACCCTAGACAACAAGACTATGATTACTATTCTTCCCAGAGCTACAAAGATTATAGATCTCCACCATTTGATGATCAACCTAATCATATCTACAACCATGAAGGATATGTTGATTACAACACTTGCCCTCCCTAGTATTCCACTGAATATAGGTTGCCACCATTCTTTAAACTACCTGAAATGACCTACTATTAGGGAGGGACTCGAGAACCTTGATATCTTGACTCCCCTAGATTTAACACAAACCCACCCAAACCTGAACCGAACCATTCGATTCAAGAGAACTAGATCCAAGATAGGCTATTGGCTACCTTAAGGAAAGCCATGGAATCTTTAGAAGCTCAGCCAACACTATGCACCAAAGCTTTGGTGCCTATGATCAAAATGACTGATGAACTTAATAGTCCTTTATTGGATTTGCTCCAAAATGTTAGGGATAGGGACCGGGGTGAGTTTCTTGGGAAATTATCAAGGTTGAGGATGAAATTTGTAGTTGCCCTAGTCAAATCTTGGGATGATCTCAAGATAAAGCCCATTTAGGAGAGCCAATGTCAGAACCCTCTTAGGCGCTTGTTAAGGGGGATACATATTCTGAGATTGGAGATGACTAGGTTGGTCTAGAGCAACCCATTGAGGATGAACCAAGTTTCTCACCCGAGATCCCAGAGCTTTGGAATGAAGAGAAATGTCTCCATGGACCATGAAGTGACATATGATTTTGAGATGTATATAAATGAGGATCATGAATTCCTTAATTTTGACGGTGAGGTATCTCTTAGTGAAGTCTCACATGAGCTTAAGGGGAATGATTTTAGTGAGACAAACAGGTTTGGGCAATGCTGACTATTGAAGATTCTGATTCGACAGGGGCTAACTTGGACGATCCGAATACTGATGATTCAATCAGTAGTCCAATTCCTCAACCACACCCCAAAGAGTTGCAATAGGGGTGCACTTTGTGAAATAGAATTAGGGTTCGGAGGACCCATCGTCGTAGCTAGTAAAACACATCTGTCAAATAAAATTTATAATCGAAACATGAAAAGTGAGTCTCAAGTAGAACACGAGGAGGGGAATGTTTGGTTATGAAAATACACATTTCTTCTTTATTTCTTTTTGTCATTTTTTATCTTTTCTAACTTTTAGTTTTTAGCAAGCAAGAGATCAGGTTGATGAATTCTACCTAATCTACTTACAAAAATACAAGAGAGAGAGGGAGAAAGAGAGAGAGATAGAAACAATCATCTATTTATAAACAAATGTTTGTTACACTACAAAAGTGGGAAATCTACACTACGAATGCATAAAAAGATAGAAAAAGGTGAGAGAATCCCCCTCAACAGTCGCTTGGCAGACGACTTGCTCTGGCATTGCCTAGAGGAAGGTGGTGAGGAGTGGGACGATTGGGGATGGAGCCTGAGGATCGAGGGCGGGGTAGGATGGCATTACGGTGAGGATCTTCTTCCCGAAGGGCGATGTGAGGACAGCCATTGGATGCTCCACGAATGGGGATTAGGGGAAGGAAGACTATTTGATTTTCTACTCTAGAGGAGCATCCCAAGCATGGGACAAGCTCTCTCTAGAGCCTTGGAGGTGGTGCGAGGAAGAAAGGAAGAGATGAAGAAAAATGGGAGGGGTAAGGGTCCTTTTATAGTGGAGGAAAGAATCAAATTCGCATATAGGACATTGAGTGACGGTCAAAAACGTCGCTGATGATCCACCGCAAATGTCGTTGAAGATAGCCTACGCGCGCACGTTGCCGCTGTGCTAGCGCGTGCGGAGCACGTGCCATCGCACGCTACGATTCTGCTGTGATTTCTAGACTTGGGTAAATCATATGGGTTGAATAGTATGATAGAGGTCCCGAAGCTTGAGAACTTGATGTTGGAGGATAGAAATGTTGAAATGAAAATTGGGAGGTTAATTCTGAGGAAAAAACAAGTATGGATTTAAGGGTTCTTGTTGACCTAAAACCACCTACTTTCTACCAGGATCCTTACGATATCTTTCACGTGCAACCTAAGCTCAAAATAACTGATTATTTTTCTGAGCTTAACGTTAAGTGGACATCCGCACCTATTAAACCATCTTTACCCATTGTCTGACACTTTGGTCTTGGGTTGCACACCACAAAACTGTAGGCCTGACCATGAAAGCTTAACAACCTTCTGTTCTGGGTGATTTTCATCTAGAACAAGAGAACCACTCGGACCTGGGGCATGGGTCGCCATCATAATCTAGTCCACATCTGTGGTCATCTTCTGCTAGTAGGTCTGAGGATTAATCTTTTGATTTTGATTTTAATGTTCTGATGAGTCGATTTTTCGCTTTCGAAAATGATGATTAAGATGATTTGTCGTATTTCTAAGTGGTGGAAAATCGACTAATCAGAATATTTAATTAAAATTAAACCACTCGTAGAAGAGCAGGTCGTGTCCATAGGGAGGCATTGGCATATTTAAAACTTGCTACTATTGAATTCAAATGTTCACTATTTGTTTTTCCAAAAAAAAAAAAAATCACGCTAAAATCCATTTTAGATTAACAAATCAATGTGAGACAAAACTGAATCATATTTATGAGAAAGATGAAGGATATGATCATAAAATTAACATAATAAGATATTCATAAAACGAAAATCCCCTCTTGCAAATCTATCACTGACAGACATTTGCTCACAAATATAGTATAACATTTAACTTAGGTGAGACTAATAAAATGCAGAAATAGATATAAAAAGAATGTAGGAGAAATAGAGAAGAGTAGAGGGGCAGGCCAGCAAATGCCACAACATATCTTGAAATATTTCACTAAAAATGAAGCTCCTAATGGCATGTAAATGAAATTTTTAATGTGGCTGTTACTGTAGCAAAACAGGGGAAGTCCTTCCCCTTGGTCGCAAGCACCAAAGAGAGGGTTGGCGGCAGTGGCGAGCATGCTGAAGGTCAATTGGGATGAGGGCTACTCGGCAGTGGTGGCAACGTGGCGAACGATGATCAGAGGCGGCGGTGGCGAGGAGACGACGGTGGGTATGTTGGGTGTTTCCTGCTATTGCTACTACTAGTGGCACGGAGAGCATGGGCGTGTGTTGATGAGGTGTGGCACGTAGTTTGGAGGAGAGGGGAAATAGCTAAGAGACGTTTGTTGGAGGTGGCTACTACTACGGCCGGTGTGTGTGGTAGGGGCACGTTGCACGTGGGGTCACACTGCTGAAGAAGCATGGCCACAAGTATGCTGCTGGAGAACACGAGGTCGCACACGTGTTACTGCGGGTGTGACGGAGGTGCAGCTGAAGGGGGCGTGGGTGCTGGAGGTGAGGGGGAGCACAGGGGCATGCACACGCAGCTACTGCACGCTGGGTTGTGCGCGACCTCTACTAAAGGTGGTGTGCTACAGTGGGCTTGGTTACATGCGGGCGAGAAAGATAGCAAGGTTGCTGGGGGTGCACTGTTAAGGAACTGGTGGCGCATAGCAGCTGGGGCTGCAGGGGGTAGTTTCTAGTGATGGTGGTGGCTGGTTTCGTTGAGGTGGAAGATGGGTTCCTTGCTGTAGTTGCACAAAGGAGAAGTGGTGTAGGGGCTTTGGACGTCTGGGAATGTTCCCGGATGTCTTAAATGACTGGAATGGTGGATAGTGGTGGAGATGGAGCATGGTGGAGGTCGTCAAGGGAGGTCATCTCGCGATTACACAGTGAGGTTGTAATGAGGAGCTTTGCGATGGCGGTGCAGGTTGTCACCCTACACGCCCATGGTGGCGAAGCTTCGCCGCGGTTCAGGCTGGTGGTAATGGAGTGGACAAGAAACTAAGTTCTCTGCATATTGAGGAAAGGGAATGAAGGCCTGCTAAGCACCATCGTCTCGTCCCCCCTCTTGTAGCTGTAGCCAATTCATTTCAAATCACAATAGGTAGGAGAAGATCCTTGTGAATGCTGGCAGTTTTTAAAAACGAATGATTGTAGGAGGAGGAGGCGGAGGCGGAGTGGTTACCTACCAAAGAGAATAATAATAATAATAAAATAATTAGGATTATTTATACATAACTCCTTGACTTCTATGTTATTTAAAACAATGTATGCAATGTACCTAATTAGTTAACTAATCAAATGCATGCAATTCTAGGTTAATTCTAAATGCATTTAGATATCAATGACACACATGAATTATGCAATTAAGCTAGAAATATGAATTAAATTATTTACATCCTAGTGTATGCTATCTAAATGTTAAAATTAACTTAATGTCCAGGCACTTAAATACCTAAATAGCCCACAAATATGGGCTAATCAAATACCCCCATGCCTTGTTTTTGCTAGTCCCTAGAAAATTCAAGCGTGACTGAACACTGCAAGTTATCCAAGCTAACTCAATTGACCTTTCCATAGAAATTAAGTTGATCTATCTAAACCTAGATCATAAGGTACCCAAGTAGTTGTTGAGCTATAGACTAGGTCAGCTAAGGCCGAGTTGTAGGTACAAGTTTCCTTGATTTCTACAGATTAAAGCATCTGTGCATGTGCATTGGTCTGATTTATTTGAGTTTAGTATGATTGCCAACCTAGAAAGAGAGGAAGAAGGAATTTTTTTTTTGTAATATATAATTTTTTTGTTTGATTCTTGTAAGTCTACCCTTGGATCAGCTATAAACACGGTCTGTGTCAAATTCATTATCCCCATCACTAAACCATGTAGGGTGCCTGGCTTTTGATGCTTCGAGATAGCATCGGCCATAGCAACCCCAAGAACTCTTGGCAATCAACATTTCGAGATAGTATCGCCCATGGATTTCTTAAGCGAATTCAGGCCTGTGGCAATCGACACTTTGAGATAGGGCTTCCCATGGTACTTGAATCGCACAATGTGCTTACATGCCCCTGGTAGGATGGACATCTTAAGAGACAAGTGCCGAGGAGGTGACATGCTATCATCGCGTCCACAAGGTGAGTATATACTCCACCACTCCTATGGTAGGAACTCTTCCAATCAAATTGTGTTTTCAAGCTTCTCCTAAGTCAAAACTAAGAGAACCAAAATTTCCTTATGAAATGAATTAGGGTGATCACTAGACCCGTGTGTGTGAAATATGGATGCTAAGGTTATGAAGACCCGTAAACCAAAAGATAGAAAAAGACACTAGGTACTACCCAGCCTTTTACTCAATCCCTAGCTTTCCTTCCTCAACCTCTTGAGGAATGGATCACAACATAACTCCTACTTAAGTTTTTAAGTCCACAAAGGACTCTAAGTGTCTAAATCTAGTAGTTCAACCCTAACTCCTATAATTAGATACCTCGAGTAAGCTTAGGTAAACTTAAAGTCTTGGTCTTATGCTTAAAGATGTAGAACCTATCCAGTTAAGCATTACAACCTTTTCTTCTTCTGTTTTTCTTTTTTTTTTTCAATATGCATGCATGGATGAAAACCATAGACATGCTATAAACAAATGCCTCAGGTCCTATCCCCCCATGCCTGGTTAAAACAATGTCCTCATTGGAAACAAAACAGTTAAGAGAAGATATAACCTGAGACGGAGAATGTCAAGAGCTAAGGCTCGTCAAGAGTGACCTCCTCAACCAGATGGCCATCCAAAGTAATGTATGGTTTTTTTTTTTTTAACCAGTTTGGAAAGCTATCGTAAGACGATTGCAATCCAGAGGGTAATATATTTCAAATCAAACAAAACATTCCAAAATAGATCCCCAACTATGTATGAGGGACCAGCGCCGATTTACAATTTTCTCACATCTAACCGGGTCTGTCCTGAAAAAACTTTTCATTTCGCGCCCTCCACAGGCACCACATGGTGGCAGCCATACACCTGTAGGACCGTCCAGGAGTGTCGAACCTCTGCCAAAGGGAGTCCCAGGTAGGCAGAGGTTCCTGACAAATCATCCTCCAAAGTTTGTCTGTGACAAGGAATGAAGAAAAAATATGCGATGCACTGTCAGTGTGTAATCCACAGAGATGGCAGGCATTCAACATAGTCCCCATTCTTCTGTGTCTAAGATCGCTAGTGATGAAGCCTTCCCGCCTGGATAGCCACAAGAAAATTTGAACCTTCAAAGGGATCTTTAATAGCCATATTTTCTTGTCAATTGGATCACTCTCCATATCTGTGTTTGATCTGATGATCCTTTCATAGGCATGCTGTAATGAAAAGACCCCATTCCAGCCATAAGTATCAGCTGCATTCTGCCTAGGATGCATCTGCTGTAGTGCAGCCAACATGTTCTGCCTATCCTCCGATAACCGAGTGCCTGCTTTGCATTGTTCAGAGCCATCTAGCCTCCAACAGCCCTCTGCAGTAGACCACAAACTACTGATAGTGGCCACTTTATCTGCAACTGCTGCATATGCCCTCAGATATGCATCTTTCAGTATCCCCAAATTTGACCACTGCCCGTTCCACAAACTAAAGTCACAGCCATCTCCAAGCCTAGGTTGCACTAGGTGCCAGTTGTTCTTGATTGCAAGGCTAATAGATCTCCAAAAAGGGGATGGCTTCACTGGTTGTAGCCTCTTCAGTGCACTATTAGAACCACCATAACAGTCTTTGATTAAGTCTGTCATTCTTTCATCCTTGCCCTCCAAAACCTTGATGGCCCATTTGATCATAAGAGCTTCATTGAACTCCTTAAGCGCCTTAATCCCCATACCACCAGTCTCCTTTGGCCTTCATGTCTTTTCCCATCTCATGGGCTGCATAAAACCACCCTCATGACCAGCTCCTTTCCAGAAAAATCTTCTCCACATAACATCCAATCATTTCCAAATAGATTTCGGGGCCTTAAAGATGCTGAAATAGAAGATCGGGATGGATGTTATGACTGAGTTTAGGAGGATTAATCTCCTACACTTCGATAAGAATTTAGTACTCCATCCTTTCAGTTTGCCAGAAACTTTGTCAAACAATATATTCCAATAATTTTCTTCAGTTTTGTAGCTCTCAAAGGAAGTCCCAGATACTTCATTGGTAGCTTACCTCGAGGTGAGCCCAATGTAGTCTCCAGCTCCTTCTGTTCTTGCTCATTCATGCAAAGCATATCAAAGTAGACTTTTCGTTATTCAATTTCAGGCTTGAAATGTCCCCAAAGATTTTCACCATAAGCCCTAGAGCATGTGCAGTAGGATTGGTCCCCTCCAGAAAGAAGACCGTGTCATTTGCATATTGCAAAATGGGAGCCAAGGACCTCCTGTTGGATAGTGAGTACCCTCTGATGACCCCCATCTCTATCAGTCTGCATGCATATCTTGCAAGCCCATCCACTGCAAGGTTAAAGATCAAGGGGGCTAAAGGTCACCCTTGTCTAACCCCACGTTGAGGTTGAATCCAAGCACCACATGGCTTCCCATTGATCCATGGAGAGAAGGAGGCAATTGTGATACATCGGTTCATCCACTTGATCCAAAGAGTTGGGAACCCTCTCCTTTTAAATACCTCCCAGATGTAAGGCCAAGAAATCGAATCATATGCCTTTTGGAAGTCAACTTTCCACATGAATGCCTTGCATTTCCTTCTGTGCCATCCACTCACCATTTCTTGGGCCAAAATGAAGGATTCTTGGAGTGATCTATTGGGCAAGAAAGCAGACTGCACAGGGTGGATTAGTCTCTAAAGAGCAGTTCTTAGTCGATTTGCTAATATCTTACTCACCACACGGTAGATGGAATTTGATAATGAGATCGGCCTAATGTCTGAGAATTTTTCTACTCCCAATGTCTTTGGCAGTAGGAAGAGATATGATTTGTTGATCTTATTAAAGCTTGCATTGCCCTTCTCAAATTCTCTTATGACTTCCATCACCTCATTGCCAACCACACTCCACATTTCTCTATAGAAGAATACTTGTATCCCATCAGGACCTGGGGAACCTTCCATATTAAGATCTTTAATTGCCTGTAGGGTCTCCTATTGAGAAATGGCTACTGTCAGTTGGAAAGCCTGTTCCATTGTAACTCCTTGTGCATCATTCCCTACCATCCTGCATTCCCCTATCATAATTGCTCGAGAGGCTCCCCTATAATATTTGATTGCTTTTGACCTTATTTCCTGAGTAGAAGAGATCCTATGTCCATCTTTGATAATGGAAGAGATAAAATTTGCATGCCTCCTAGAGCTAGCTGCAAGATGGAAGAATTTCGTGTTGGCATCTCCCACCTTAAGCCACAATTGTCTTGATCTCTCCCTTAAATCAATCTCCTGCTTGAGATCCTCTTCAATTATCACTCCCAGCCACATTTTTCTATCTGCAAGTTCCTCCTCTGATAGATGACCTACTGCTTCCTTATAGTCCAACTCTTGGATATTACTCAAACCCTCTACCTGCCTTTGTTGCCTTAAAGTGTTCACAGTAGCACCATACTCTTTCAAGATTGTGCACAAGGCTGCTAGCTTGGATGCCAATCTAATAGTAGCAGAACCCTCCACCTTTTTAGCTCGCCACCATGAACTGATCATCTGATGGAACCTCGATTCATTCAGCCAAGATCTTCGAAGTTTGAAGTATGAACCGACTTGGATCTCTTCCCCACTATCCCAAACCAAAGGGGTATGGTCGGAGAAAGGTCGGAATAGGCCAGCAACATTCGACAATTGGAATCTGTCAAGGATGGTCACATTACCAAAAAATCTGTCAATTTTGGAAAGCAACCCGTTACCATTGTGCCAAGTAAACTCAACACCTGATGAAGGGTACTCATTCAGTTCAAGAGATTGAACCACCAACTGGAAACCAATAGCTGAGCTGTCTGTGCCACCATAAGGCCTCTCTACCCCTGTCAGCACACAATTGACATCTTCACCTGTCAGCCAAGCTTCCCCTTGCACCAACTCATCTGTAGCAGCGTAATCCTCCCACAATTCCTGCCTTGCAAATGCAACACAGGGGCCATACACACCAGTAACCCAGATAGTGTCATGACCCTGGTGAGTTTAGAATTTGCAAGTCAATAAGTGTCTAGCCATGTGAACTTGCAGACTATGTGCCCAAGCCTTTCTCCACCAAATAGGAATGCCCCCCAACCTACCATGTTCATTAACCTTCACACATTCATTCATCCCTGTAGCCAGCAAGTCACTCCATATTCTATCAGAGTCATTCTCAATGTGTGTCCCTTGAAAGATCTCACACACAATCCCCCACTCTCTCAAGTATCTCATCGAGGAAGCCCTCTAGCACTTATCGCGCAACCCGTGCACATTCCAAGTGAGGACTCTCATCTATCCTCACGAGATCCCTCCCCCCTGTGATTCTGACATTTGCAAACCTGCATAATCTCTACAACCTTGTCTTCATCCAGAAGCAGGTCGGCCATTGATTTCCTCAGCCTGAGACTATAAGGTGATCTACCCTTAGCAGATTTAGAGCAAGATCCAGCACCTAATTTGAGACCCACCACCTCTTGCAGATTCTATTGATCCTTCAGGGAGTTAGGCATAGTCTCTTGTACCTCCTGCACCTCATTGTCCTCAATGTCTGGCAGCATACTCCCTGCATCCTCAATTGCAGGCCTCGTTGCTTCCATCCTTATCGATTACTCCTCTTCAGCCATCATCTCACCCCTTTCTCCCAAATGAAATTCCTTGCACTTTTTGATAGAGGGGCATTCATCAGGAGAGAGCCTACACCCTCCCTGCGCATTCACCTCTTCAGCAGCTTCAGAATCAGACAACTTATCTTGCCTCGCAACAGTGACACCCATTGTGAACCTCAACAATAGCAACCATGAACTACCACCACATCTCAGAATCAATCTGTCAGGGATCGAACCTACTTTAAACACATCAACCATCACATTCACTGAGCGTCCATCACCATCCATCAGTCCTACAGCTGCATCTTCTGCCATTAAGGAAAATCCAGATATCATGGATGCCACAACCTCTTTCGGCCTCAGGTGTAATGGTAAACCCTTGATGTCAAGTCTCCCTAACCTGGATCCCGATCTCTGGGGTGTCCTCTCCGGCAAGGCTGCATCAAAGGGAGAGACTGATCTCCAGATCACTGGTAGGCCATCATTGAAGGACGTTTGAAATTGCAGTCTTTCAACATCCATCATCGCCAATCCAAATAGCATGAAACTAGTTGGTGCTAGAGAGGCAAACTGCCAGGAGTTAGTCGATGGGGAAAGAGAGCTTACCAGATTGTGCAAATTCTCCGGGGTTGGGTTCCCAGTCATAACCTCTTCGATCAGTGCCCTTGCAATACTAGCTCTGCCGCTCTAATGTTCTCTATCATAGGGACCTCCACATCAACCGTACGACCTCGAAAGGTATGAGGTGGTGGCGGTGGCGTCAGTTGAACCCTAGCTTTCAAATTTTCAGAGCACAGAATTGGGCGGCTTTCATCTGCCCCTGAGAAACTCTACACGAATCCCGCTTGTGACCAAACAACCGCATGCTAGACACACAATGGGAGAGCGGCAGATAGCCGCCATATGGCCCCATCGCTGGCACTGGAAGCACACAATCCTTCTATTTTCCCTTGCGCTCCCTCTATCAGTCCTCCTCGCCTCCATCACCCTTTTACCATATAAATCAGATTCTCTCCTCTCCTTCCGCCTCCAAGCCCTTCACCTCCATGTAGTCCATCCCTCGTCTTCCCTGATTCTACTTGTTGTCTCCCTGAGATCACCTGTTGCCGCCTCGAGGTCGCCTGCCACCATCATGACTCCACCTTGTAAATTTGATTTATTTATAATGTATGATTTTAATCGTTGGCCGTTGACAGTAAAGGGCAATGCTGAAGAGGAAGGGCTCTTGATCTCCACAGCCCCATGCAGAAACACTTTGGTGATTATGTATGGCCCATCCCATCATGATTTTAATTTTCCAGGGAAAAGCTTAATTCTGCAATTGAAAAGTGAGACTTGTTGGTTGGGCTCAAAGGTCTTTCTAAGGATATACTTATCGTGCAAGACCTTAGTTCTCTCTTTATAAGCCTAAGAGGTGTCATAAACGTCATTCCACAATTCTTCAAGCTCACTTAATTCCAGAAGTCTTGCCTTACCCACATTTTCTAAATCCATGCTGACACTTCGGATAGCCCAAATTGCCTTATGTTCCAGCTCGATGAGTAAAAGACACGCTTTCCCGTACACAATCCGGAAAGGAGATGTACCCAAAGGGGTGGCAGAACAGTGGTAGCAACTAGCTTTTCTTAAGTCATTGTAATACAGATAGTTATTGCCATCATTTGCTAATATTTATTACTCGGAAAATACAGTTCTCCCGAGGTCGAACTCAGGGAGCAAGTCGTATTCTAGAGATATACAAGTTCTATTACAAAAATAAAGAGAGAGAGAGATGAAAGTTTGGCTCTTCTTCTTTTCTTCTTTCTTCCTCTTTGTCTTCTCTCCTCTTTGGCTTTTGTTCTTCGTGTCCTTCCTCCATTTCTTGGTTGGACGATCCTGTCTTTTTCTTCTTTTTATTTTCTTTGTTTCTTCTTTTCTTGCCTCAGATCTTCCTGCCGTGCTCTTCTTCTTCTTTTCTTCTTGCTTCTCTTCTTCTGCTTTCTGTTTCTGCACTTGGCGGCTCTGTCTTCCTCTCTTTCCTCTGCTTCGCCTTCCTTCTTCTTCTTTGCCTTCACCTGTCTTCAGGACATCGTCTGATTTCTAAATCAGACGACTTAAACCGCTTGTTGCTACAGTGTCTCCCTTAGCTTCCTCCTTCACCTGTGCCTGCACGCTCAAGAATTCAGAGTCAGAGGGCAAAACCTACTCTACCCCCTCCCTCGCGCATCTCTTTCTCTCTAAGTTCGCTCTTAGGACAGCTCTCCCAGAGCAACCGGGTAATCGGGTACGAGTCGCGCCCGGGTCCAGGCCCACCGACGTGCGGTGGTGGGAGAGGAGTGTAGGTCGGGTTAATCGGGTCGGGCCAGGTCCGCGGAGCGTGATCACGGACGGGCCGAGTCGGGTGAGAGGGACCTCACCCCGTGGTCAGGAGGCAGAAAGCATAAGGCACTTTTTGCCTTTATGCGCCCGCGCGCCTCTGAAAGGTTCCGTGGTGGGACTAAATGTCCCACCCCAATTGAGCGCCCGTCGCGGAGGGAGCAGCGGGCGATCGTGGCTTCACGCACGGCCTTCGCCCCAACTGCGAACCTGGCACATTTTCTCGGAGACGCCCCACGTAACCTGGGAGTCGAACCTGGGCGAAGGTGTGCCTGCACCTGCAGGCGAAGGAGCTCTGCCTGCTCAGTAATAGCGATGGCGGGCGAGTCACCTGGTCACAGAAGAATGGCCTTTCGGCCAAATCAGACAGGCGGGGGACCTTCGCCGTGGCACGGCGAAGGTGGTCAGAGGGTTTGCAGGGGGTGTGGTGGAGCAAACAGATCACCCTAGGTCAAACTGCAGGCGAAGAAGTGAGTGTGTTCGGTGGGTCTGCAAAGGGCGTTTCGTGGGCAGTGGAAGGGCGGAGGAGGAACAGGGTGAGGAGGTGGAGGTTATGCACCGGTCGGCGAGTCGTGTGGGGTGCTGGAGCGATGGGAGTGGTTCGCCAGAGTTTGGTCGGAGGTGGAGAAGGTGAGGGTGATCGGTGGGAAATAGGTGGCGACAGTAAGGGTTTTCAGTATAGAAAAGAAAGAGGGCAGGAAGAGGAGAAGTTCTACCTGCTAAGCTGGACGAGGAGGGGTTGGCGCAGGCGACAGTCGTATCGACTGTCGCCGGAGAAGAAATTGCCCAGAGGAAGGAGCGGCGGCGAGGAAGGGACCGGAGAGGCGCCAGCTGGGTGCAGCGTGACGCGGAAAGATTGAGGGAAGGTAACCCTGCTGCTGGTAGTGCGGCAGGGCGACGAGGAGGAGGAGGAGAGGCTGCCAGAGCAAGGGGGCATCTGTCGGAGTGGGAAGGGAGGAATTTAGGGGGGTGTCTCCGTCAGATCCGAGCTACCGGAAGCGGCAGACGGTGGTGGCTTTTATAGAGGCGAAATCAGAGAGGAGGGCAGAGGGAGACGACGTGCCTCCCTCGCCGGAGGATGGCCGGATCGCGACCCATACCTTCCGCGCATTTGCACGGAAGGTGTGGGCGATGGCAGAGATCGTGGAGGTGTCCCTGTGACAGCAGACGTCGCAGGGAACACCTCGTTGTCTTGGCAGGGGGTCGCCCTCACCCTGCGCGACGCCATGCCTCGCCATAGTAAGGCGCTGCGCAAGGTTTTGCAGGGAGGACCAAAATGCAAAAAATGATGAAGAATTAGGGGCCAAAATGTGAGGGTTTCAAAAGTTGAGGGTCAAAAAGTAATGGATGAGGACCAAAATTGAAAGTTGGAAAAGAAGGTTTCTTCTTAGGACCAAGTTTTTATACGTGACTAATTAGGACCTAAATATTTTGATGGTGAATTTTATTTCTAGATTAAACCTTGTTTGACCGGTCAATTTACGCAAAAACCCAAATTGAGTTGTTAATTGGGCATGGTTCTCAATGTAGGTCAAAATGGGTTCCTAAGGGCAAATTGAAAGTCGTAAACCCTAGAGATTATTTTTATATGAATTTTAGAGGGTTTATTTGATTTTTACCTTACCTTGAACCACGTGAATTGAAGTGGGTTTGTTTTTAGGGTTACAGGCTGCTATTTAATTCCTTGGAGTTGCTGTAGCCCTTATTGAGTCATTTCATCCCACTTTTCTTCTTATTAGGTTGTTTTGACCTATGTTTGGACCCTGAGTTACCCTATTTTCAGATCGGATTGGTGAAGTTGCATTTTTACCCCTGAGTTTATATTTTCTTTGCAAACTCAGAATCTCTCTGAGCCAAGCCTTTCTAAGGTTATGTGGGAGCTTTTATTCTCTGTATTAGGTCAAAATGAGCTAGTTATGGCTCATGATGAGGTTCTCATCAAGGGGTCTTGTAGGTTGTTCAATAAGCCCATAAAGCATCATCAAGCTTTTGGGACCAATCCTTCCTATCAAGTCTTACGGTCTTTTCTGAAATGTTCGTTATCTCCCTATTCGACACTTCAACCTGGCCACTCGTCTGGTGGTGGTATGGGGTAGCAATCTTGTTAGTGACTCCTAAACTTTTCAGTAGCCGGTTGAAGTGATGATTTCGAAAGTGAGGTCCCCCATCACTAATAATGGTCTTAGGGTAGCCGAATCAGGATATGATATTGACCTTCACAAATTTCAATACCACTGAGTGGTCATTTGTGCGTGTAGGAATGGCCTTTATCCATTTAGAGACATAGTTAACTGCCACTAAGATATATTTATAACCTTGCAACGAAGGCAAGGGGCCTATAAAATCAATTCACCAAACACCAAAAATTTCAACAAGTTGAATGGGGTGTTGAGGCATCCAATTTCTCTTCCTAATCGTTCTAGTCCTTTGACATCTAATACTAGCCTTAGATAAATTATGAGAAACCTTAAATAAAGAAGGCCACCAAAAATCAGACTGGAGAACCTTAAAAGCAGTTTTCTTAGCACCAAAGTGTCATCCACAATGAAGTTCATGGCAAAAACCTTGCACACTTTGTTGCTCCTCTTCAAGCATGCATCATCTCAGTACTTGGTCTTGTCCAATTCTAAATAATACAGGTTATTCCCAATGAAAGCATCTATCTTGGGAAATGAATCTCTTTATTTTTTGCTCATCCCAAGAGCCAAGAGTATCTCTAGTGACCAAGTAATTGACAATATCAGCATACCAAGGTGAAGTGGGTGCTACAGCCAAAGGGGTTTCATCAGGAAATATCTTGCAGATGTATCCAGATGGACAATCATCAAGTGAGAGGCGAGACAAGTGGTTAGACAGAACATTTTTTACTCTTTCCTTTTCTCATATCTCCAAATCAAATTCTTGAAGGAGTTGGATCCACCTAATTAGATGTTGCTTAGAATCCTTCTTAGCAATGAGATGTTTCACTAATGCATGATCAGTGAAAATAACCACCTTAGAGCCAAAAAGATATGACCTAAACTTCTCCGAGACAAAAACTACAACAAGTTATTCCTTTTCAGTGATGGTGTAGTTTTGTTGTGGTTTAATTAAAGTCTTGCTAGCATAGTGTAGCACATGAGGTCTTCCCTCAACCCTTTGTCCAAGGTCTGCTCCTACTGCATTATCCGAAGCATCACACATCAGCTCAAATGGGAGTGTCTAATCAGGAGCTCGGAGAATAGGCATAGAGATCAAGGCCTCCTTTAGAGTTTGAAAGGCCTTGGCATACTTTGAATCAAAATTGAAGGAAGATTCCTTCACCAACAGGTCACAAAGTGGCCTAGAAATTTTACTAAATTTTTTAATAAAGCAGCTATAAAAGCTGGCATGGCCCAGAAAGGATCTAATCTGTTTGACATTCATAAGCATTGGAAGTTTGGGAATAGAATCAAGCTTGGCTTTATCTACTTCCAAGCCTTACTCAGACACAACATGCCCAAGTATAATTCCTTTCTATACCTTGAAGTGGCTTTTCTCCCAGCTGAGGACTAAACCAGTCTCGGTACATCGCTTTAGCATATTCTTTAGGTGTAGGAGACACTGGTCGAAAGACAAGCAGTAAATGGAGAAGTCATCCATAAACACTTCAACACACTCGTCAATCATGTCTAAGAAAATGGACATCAAACACCGCTGGAAGGTTGCCGGTGCATTACATAGTCCAAACGACATACGCCTGAAAGTAAAGGTACCGTAAGAACTCATGAAAGTCATGTTATCCTCATCATCAGGGAATACTGCGACCTGGTTGTGCCCAAAAAATTCATCGAGAAAGCAATAGTATTTATTCCCTGCCAATTTTTCGAGAATTTGATCAATAAAAGGTAAGGGAAAGTGATCCGTTTGGGTAGCGGTGTTCAGCTTACGGTAATCAATATAGACCCTCCACCCAGTTGAGGGTCTAGTCAGAACTTGTTCACCTTGGTCATTAAATTCCACAGTAAAGCCTACCTGCATTGATACCACGTGAACAGGACTTACCTATTTACTATCTATAATGGGATATATGACCCCAACGTCCAACCACTTCACAATTTCCTTTTTAACCACCTCCCTCATATTAGGGTTAAGATGTCTTTGCCTGACCCTAAATGGTTTGATGGAATCATTAGTATAAATGTGCCGCATGTTGAGTGTAGAATCTATACCCTTAATGTCAACAATGCTCCAAGCAATAGCTTCCTTATGCCTAGACAAACATTCAATCAAGGCTCCCTCCTATGCTTCAGATAGCATAGTTGAAATGGTAATGTGGAGGGTATCATTGACACACAGGAAGACATAATTGAGAGTGTCTGGGAGGGGTTTCAACTCGAGGTTGGGGGCTTGTAAGGTTGAGGGTTTAATAATAGATGTCCCCACCTCAGGTAGCAAATCTACCATGCGTAGAAACACCCAGCAGCTCCTCAAGTTCTAGTATATCCCCTTCACATTCGTCCAAGAGATGGGAGGGCTCATTTAGCATGACATGCTGAAGGGGGCCATCACATAACATTGCAGGGGTTGTCTCTTTAATCAAGTCATCTATCACCCCAACATGGGAACAATCCTCAAGTTAGGCCTATTTATAAGCGTCAAATGCATTAAGCCAGATTTTCCTGTTCCTAAAGCCCATTTTTAATGCCCTAGTATTGCAATTAATTGAAGCTTGTGAAGTTGCAAGGAAGGGGCGGCCCAAAATGTTGGATGGCTTGGTTGGCTTGTTGTTAGGGTCAATGTCGAAAACTAAGAAGCCAACGAGGAAGAAGAAATCCTCCACTCTCACGAGGACATCTTCCAGAATTCCCTGAGGTGTCTTGAGTGATCGATCAACAACTTGGAGTATTACTGGGCTAGGCTTCAGATTGCCTCCCCCAAGTTGTTCATACATGTAGCTCGGAAGGATGTTCAACGCCGCACCTAGATCAAGTAGAGCCTCATCAATTTGTAAGTCATTAATGACCATCGAGATGTATGGGGCTCCTAGGTCCTTAAGTTTCAATGGTGTGCCATGTTGAACAAATGAGCTAACAGAATCAGGCAGGACAACTTTTGATTGGACCTATTTTCTAAATTGTCGCTTTTTCATGCATAGATCCTTTAAGAAGCGGGCAAAAGATGGAATTTGCCAGATAGCCTTAAGCAAAGGCAAGTTAATCTGCACTTGCTTGAAAGTTTCCATGATCTCATCCGTCTTATCTTTGGCTCCAAATGGGACAACAAAAGTCTACTGATGAACACACATAAATCCATGATAAATTGCTTATTTATGATAGTTCCTAGGCTTAGCATTACATATCATGTAATAAATATTGCATAATATCCATTACATGGCATTTAGGATAGTTGCATGTGTTGTATATTAATTCCTTTATTTTATATGGCAAGGGGGCAATGTTACATCCATT
Source organism: Thalassia testudinum (assembly GCA_037157565.1). Classification (NCBI taxonomy): domain Eukaryota; kingdom Viridiplantae; phylum Streptophyta; class Magnoliopsida; order Alismatales; family Hydrocharitaceae; genus Thalassia; species Thalassia testudinum. The sequence continues at coordinate 62,199,786 of JAZHRO010000014.1, forward strand.
TAGGTTTCAGATGGAAAATCCGATCGTACGAATGGATATAGAGCAACGATCGCAGTTCAGCATCGCGAAAATCATCTTGATCTGAGCACCGTCGCACCCTCTACAAGAGAAGAAGATAGACGACCCAGATGGTGCCATGTGGTGCCATCCTGACCACCCACCACCGGCCAGCAGCCATCGCCCACTCCCTTCATCATCCGCACCCTTGAATCCTATCCATTGGATCAAGATCTAATGGCTGGGAAGCATTTGCACCAAACTCCTCGCTACACAAAGGTCGACTTGGTGCAATGGTGGGAGCAGCGACTCTCAAGGGAGGGGTGCAGGTTCGAATCCCTGCTACCCTCCCTAATCCTCAAATTAGCAGCACATGCAAGCAGCAGTGGCAGTGCAGTGCGCACACTAGGAACCCGTCGTGTGATCAGTGTGCATGATGGGCGATAGCGCAACGAGGGCACAAGCGAGGTTGGTGCCAGCTTTTAATGGCAGCTAGGCTGACCTACAGCGACGCTTACAGTCGTCGCTACGTCATTGCAAGCCAGCAGAGCCAGCTAACTGCATGAGCATATGTGAGCTGTCTACAACAACATTTCCAGTGACGATCTGGAGGTCGCTAAAGGTCCTTTGCCCATTTTCAGCCTCTTCTCCTCCACTATAAAAGGACCTACACCCCCTCCCTTCCAAGCCACCTCTACTTACTGTTCTCCCACCTACTCGCAAGCTCTAGTAGGCCTACCAATGCTCCAATAGAGCATGTTCTCAAGCTCCCAAGGTGCTTATTAATGTTGGAAACCTCTGCCCACCAAATATTCCTCGAACTTTCCATCCCATTTCATAGGTCACCTTGGAGATATCCTCCCACCTCCATTCCGGAAGCAGATCATCTTCATCTTCTCACCTCCATTCTAGAGCCACGCCAAAGCTTTCCTCAACCTGACGTCCTCCTGCATCTCACCTCCATCATCCCGCTCTTGACCTCCTTCTTCCGAGCTTCCGCCAGGCACCGTCATCTCACCGAACAGCTGATTCGGGAGATTTCCCCTCACCCCCTCTCTTTTCATGCTTTCGTGGTATATTGTAATTGGCAATGGAAGTAATATATATCAGATTTGTTCCACATCTCTATCTTGTGATACATTTGCTTGTTTTCTTCTTACAAAAATACAAAGAAGTAACAAAACCCTAAAATACCAAAAAGAAACAAAACGAAGTGTGATTTTCACGTAAAGTAAATGTCACCTTCCTTTGTTTGACTCGAGACTCCCTTGGAGTTTCGGTATAAATTTTATCTGGCCGACGTGTTTTGCAACTATGATGATGAGTTACTTGTAACCCCGATTTCAAACATGCAAAACACTTGCAACCATTTTGGTGCTGTTGCTGGGGAGGCAACAGAATTTATTTTATTGTTTATTGCATTTCTTTGCATTTAAATAGCTCTAGCTTTACTTGTCCTTGATCTATAGTCTTGCAAGTACCCTAGCATGGAGATTCAAATGCAGTAGATCATAGTAAAGTGCAGGTAGAGTACTCTGTAAGTGTCCCCCACATTGCCCACCTACTAGCTCATTTCACCACACTCATAACCAAGACCTAATCTACTTAGGCTTTTGCGTAAACCCTAGAATAGAATTGTTTGTCTTCTTTGCCACCTTCATCCACCTCACCCCCGCATTTAAGAAAAAGGAAAAAGCGATACCTTCTGTGGACGAATCAATATACACACTCTATGCACCAACATTTGAGGCACATAATCGAACTTGATCTTCATTTACTCAACTGGGCTTCCGACCTGTGGACGTGGTACACAAATTCGACACAAAAAGGAGTAGAAATCATCTTTGGTTAACCACCTTTCTGTGTGCCTTAATCGGTGGTGCATTTTAGCCAATTGATTAAACTGTTTGGGCCGCACCACCTAAACTAAATGAGGTTAATTTTCGAGATGCCCCATGGGATTCAATAATTAGTTCAAGCCAGGCACTCCATATTTTTCTTGATTTCTTATGGAAAATACCTGAACACATGCTTTCAACAACAAAATTGGTCTGCCTCACAAAACTTGGCTGAAAACACCTAATATTTGAATCCTAAAACATATTAAGCAAGATTCGAACGCTAAAACTCACCTCATCATTAATAATCTTGGTTAAAAACCTCTTGGTTGTGCACATTCACACGTTCCCAAACAAATCATTAAGGGTACAACCCATTAAGGCCCATCACATTCCAGAGCACCAATTTCTCAACTCTAACTAAAATCAATTAAATGTTGGCCCTAAGGATTCATTCTCTCGTCGGGATTTGGATTGAGATTATTCATGATTAACCTGCTTATACTAGTCAATCTGATGTCTAGCTAGGGTAGTAGCATCAAACGACCGCAGCTGGGGTGTACACTAGGAACCGAAGGCGCAAGCCAAAGGAAGAACCTTCTCCCCGGTCCCTCTTTCTGACTGGTTAGATTGCTTGGACATAAGTAGAGTAAATCGTCCATAATCTTAGGATGGATTCTGAGAGTCTGTAGACCTTAGGCTACCCCATCTAAGGACAAGGTTATATTCTTGTGCTGCAGGGTTTCCTCTTTTCCATGCTTTTCCAACTTCCTCACAGTTTATGCTTGGGAGGAGGTCATTGAACCCTAGATTGGAAGGACCTTTAGACCATTCTAGGAGGCTGAGGTTGAGCTATAGCCAACCAGATCATGTGGCTGATCAACAACTACCTCCCCCACCTCCAAACCAGCAGGAGCTTCAGAGGTAGTTGGAAGAATTGCAGCAAATGCAACAATGGTTCCAACGTATGCATGGTCAGGGCGCTCGGCCCTTGAAGGATTTTTACGATCCTTCACACTATGGGGAACGCCCTGGCGACATGATCCCCACCAGAGACATAGAAATCAAGCCCCAAGTCTTAAGTTTTATTAAGTATTTCCATGGGCTTGGCTCGGAGGACCCATTTTGGCACATGCTGGATCTGACCACTTTGGTTCAGACCACTAGAGCAAGGAATGTGAACAAAGAGCAAATCATCATGAGGCTTTTCCCCCACTCTCTCAGTGATAAGGCCACACATTGGTACCAGACTATAGGAAGGCTGATTGAAACTTGGGCTGCTCTTAAATCGGCTTTCTTAAAGAAATTCTTCCCTATCGGAAGGACCATTGGTTTGCGACGGGTGATTACCACTTTCACCCAATGGCCGAGGGAATCATTTCATGGCTCCTAGGAGCAATTCCAAGAACTTTTGAGGAAGTGTCCACACCACAAGGTGCCGAAATGGCAACTCGTGCAGATTTTCTATCACGGGTTGGTTGAGCAACACTGTAATCACATGGATGCTTCTTACAGAGGCAATTTCCTCAACAGGGATGCAGATAGAGCATACAACCTATTTGAGGAAATCAGGAGGACTCAATTAATCTCGCCTCCATGGATGCATTCAACTGGTCCCAACAACCTAGGTCAAGTGCTAATGAGATCTAGGACTCTCATTCATTTGACATGGAATTAATTTCTAATAAACTAGATAAAATGGACTTGGTTTTTAAGAAAATGGAAGAATGGATGTCTGAGAATTCAGGAACCACTTCTTTACCCACTCAATCCCATAATTCGGGATTCCATTCTTCGTGAGCTCCAACGAGGCGGGAATTCGTGAACCACCTCGATTCGGCTCAACCTGTGAGCCAGGATTTCTCGGAACCATATGGGTTCCAAACTAGGGCCTTTGATCCCAGTTTCTCTAATCCTTCCTTCTCTCCATCCTCATTTTATGAGGATGCATATGCAATGCAGGAGAATGTTAGGTCCAACTCGTATTCCAACACTTATAACTCGGGGTGGAGGAACCACCCTAACTTCTCCTTGAAAAATCTGGGGCAACAGACCTAATCTCAACCTAGCAACTATGCATCTCACAAACCTATGGGTCAGGGTCAAGTATACACCCAATTGCCCCAAGATAGGTTAATCAGCCATCTTGGAATGGCCAACAATCCACAGGGTAGGCTGATTTAAATTGGTAGATGGTGGAAATGCAAGGATCCATGCTTCAGATTATGCAAGAAATAAAGACATCCTTGGATAACTTGCAATTTGGGTTAATTGCTAAAACCCGACAACCCAGATCTCCACCATCTCAACCTGTACCCGACCCATGCAATGTGCAAAAATAGGGCAATAGTGCCCAAGGCTACGAGAATCAAAGGGACTCACATGCACATGCTTAGGTGGTTGAGTAGGGTCCCTCATCTTCTTCCTCTTGTTACATGACTAACCAAGGACCTCCAATCATCACTAGCCTACCTCAAGACCCAAACCTATATGCCTCTGCAAACTCTACCACCTTGAGAAGTGGAAAGCAAACCTGGGACCCTAAATTTCCCTCTAGATGCCAAAACCCTAGGGAGCTTGAGATTGAAAAGGAGGTTGAAGAAGATAATAAGTCCCAGGGTCTGGAAATTGAAAATTCCACCCAAATCCAATTCCTTGAGGCCCTATTGAAAACCAAGAAGAAAAAAACCCTAAACAGTAATGGGGAGCATCTGAATTTATTCAAGAGCATAGAGATCAATATTCCGCTCCCTGATGCTATTAAGCACATACCGGCTTATGCTAAATTCTTGAAAGAACCGTGTACCCAAAAGCATAAACTGAGAGAACCCACTCCGAGGATGGTGATTCTCTCTGAGCAGGCAAGTTTTTTGATCCTGGATCACCTTCCTCAAAAGAAGAAAGATCCAGGTGCCCCCATGATCTCATGCATTATTATGGAATACACTTTTGATAGGGCACTATTGGACCTAGGTGCATCCATCAACCTAATCCCAACTTCTATTTATGAGAGGTTTGGGTTAGGTAAACTCAGGCCAACCTCAGTAACGCCACAATTAGTGGACCGATCAGTCACCACACCGAGAGGCGTTATTGAGGATGTAATTGTCATGGTGAAGGATTTCTATTTTCCTATAGATTTCCTCGTCCCTGACATGGATGTACCTAATGATTTGAGGAACATGCCCATCATTCTAGGGTGTTCATTCCTAGCTACCGCCAAGGCCAATATAAACTATGAAAGCAGCAGTATGGAGATCTCCTTTGGGGATAAGAAATTAACTCTGGATATTTTTAAGGCGATAAAAGGATTTGAGGATTGTGGATTTATTGTGGAAGTCGAGGATCAGGATCTTGAGATATGTATGACAATCAATGCACTCGAGGACTCCATTAGATTTAGCGAAACCAACCCACAACACTCCTCCGTGGTAGGCTTGCCACATCCTGAAGAGGCTGTTGATTTTATTCATTCCCAACCTCTTCCACTGGATCATCCTGAAGAATCTTCATCAGCATCCTCCCTTCTATTCTAAACCCACCGCAGCTGGAATTAAAACCATTGCCCAAAAATTTGAAATATGAGTTCTTAGGACATGAAAACATGCTCCTTATAATTATTAGTGTTGATTTGACTAAGGAGTAAGAATTGAGGTTAATTAAGGTCCTTAAGAACAACAAGGAGGCAATTGGTTGGACCATCCATGACACTAGGGGGATCGAACCATCTTATTGTAATCATCGTATTTTAATGGAAGATGGATCCCGTCCTTCTCGCAAAATGCAAAGGAGACGAAACCCTAGTATGCGAGAAGTGGTCAAGAAGGAGGTAATCAAGTGGCTCGATGCTAGGATTATTTACCCAATCTCTGATAGTCCATGGGTTTGCCCCGTTCATATTATACCCAAGAAGGCAGGAATAACCGTTACGACTAAAGAGAAAGAGGAAACCTTCACCACTCGTTCAGCTTCTACTTGGAGAGTCTGTATTGACTATAGGAAGCTGAACACAACCACTAAAATGGATCACTTTCCCTTGCCATTCATCGATGAAATCCTTGAAAGGTTAGCTAGGCAAAAGTATTTTTGCTTCCTGGATGGTTATTCGGGATATAACTAAGTCCCTATCTATCGCAAAGACCAGGAAAAGACAACTTTCACATGTCCCTACGGAACCTTTGCATTCCGTAGAATGTTGTTCGGGCTTTGCAATGTGCCTGCGACTTTTCAAAGGTGCATGCTGGCCATCTTTTTTGACATGGTGGGACATTGTCTTGAGGTGTTGATGGATGATTTCTCCATTTTTGGGGAGTCTTTTGAGTATTGCCTGGCTAACATAAAATTGATCATTCAGAGATGCATCAAAACACGGCTGGTCCTTAGCTAGGAAAAGAGCCACTTTATGACTCAGGAAGGCATTGTCCTGGGTTACGTGGTCTCTAGTCAGGGAATTGAAGTTGATAGAGCTAAGGTGGATGCTATCTCTAAACTTCCTCCACCCACATCCGTAAAACAGATTCGCTCTTTCCTTGGGCATGTGGGTTTTTATAGAACATTCATTAAGGATTTCCCAAAGGTTTCTCGGCCCTTGAGTAACCTTCTGGCCAAAGACATGCCATTCGAATTTAATGAATCATGCCGTAACGCATTTGATTTATTGAGAACGGTAGTCACTTGTGCCCCAGTATTGCAACCATCGGTCTGGACAGCCCCATTTGAGATTATGGATGACGCATCTGATTATGCCGTCAGGGCTGTCTTGGGTCAAAAGATTGAGAGAGAGCCCTCTGTGATTTACTACCCTAACAAAACTCTGGACGAGGCCCAAAGGAACTACATCGTTATTGAAAAAGAATTGCTAGCCATAGTTTTCGCTTTAGAAAAATTCAGTGCCTATCTATTAGGTTCTCATGCCATTGTCTATATTGATCACTCGGCCTTAAAATAACTCTTAGCCAAAAAGGATGAGAAACCCCCGCTTATTCGCTAGATTCTCTTTCTTCAAGGGTTCGATCTTGAAATCAGGGATAAAGCCGGGCCACAAAATGTAGTGGCGATCACCTCTCAAGAATACTAATTTATTCTCCTCATCTAGATTTCCTGATCTTTGATACTTTTTCGGATGAGACTATTCTCACAGTCTCGAGTATTCGAACCCCCTGGTTTGCAGATATTATCAATTATTTGGCCATTAGTCAAATCCCCCAGGATTGGACCAAACAACAACAGGATAGACTTGTGTCTAAGGCCAAATATTATTTTTTAGATGATTCCGAGCTATACTGCATCGGTGTAGACCAGATTATTCATCAATGCGTCAGATACGGATTTTACACGGTTTGTAAAATACGTCATTGTAATGTGCAAAATCGATCAACTCTTAAATTTATATTCCTAGATAGGGGAGTATCTAGGGTCATCCAAGGAGGCCAAATGTTTGCAAAATTGATTCTCTTGCTTAGAATACAAATCTCAACTTTCTTTTTGATATTTTTCAATATATCAATTTTTTTGTTTTTGAATTAAGGCAACATGAGAAATTGTGGAGAGAAAGTGACTTACACTTCAAATTCAAAATACTACTTCTAAAGTGGCAAGTAGAGCCTCTCCCTAAGCTCACTCTAGGCAAGTGGTGGCCTAGAATAATTAGGGAGAGGGAGTGAAGAATGCTAAAAACAAGGCAATTAGAAATGCAAATACGAAATTGCAAAGAACGCAACTAGATTTATTAAAAAGTGTTTTACAAAAAGGCCTAGTAGAGGAATGCTTCTACTACTAGTAAAAATGCAAATAAGAAAAGCAAACACAAATCCTCTAGATAGATGGTGAAGAAGAGGGCTTCTTGCTCCAAGCTTGGTTGCTCCCAATCTTGAAAAGAGTCCTTCAACTCCTTCCTTGCTACTCTCCGCCAAGGTGATGTCCTCCAATGCAAGCCCTAAAGGGGAATAACCTAAGCTTCTCTCCAAGGGTGGACGTCCACCCTAGGTCCTTCTCCTTTTCCTGGCCATCCTCCTTGAAGTAGAAAAATCCTCCTCCTTGGCAAGGCCCTAGTTGAAGAGAGTGTGGAGAAGAAGGCACCAAAAGGGCTGGTGATGTGCCCCTTTAATCTACTTCTCTACTCCTTCTTGGCCGTAGGTGTAGGTGGTATAGGTAGCAAAATACACTAATGGAGGATGCCCACAAATGGTTGTAGGTGGTGGGTTTTTATAGAATAGGAATGGGGCTAAGATGAAGAGATGGAGGTGGTTGGGGATCCAATGGCTAAGGTCAATTGGCGCCAACCCAAGGGACACCTAGGGGGTGGTTATGGGTGGTGAAACCCCTTGATGTTGGTGCCAAAATGGCTTCTAGAAGGGGGTCTTAGTTGGGGCCAAGAAGGGTTCTAGAAGGAGGGGTAGGTGGATGGCTAGGATGGGTTGTAGGGTTAGGTGTATGGTGGATGTGGGGGTGGATGTTGGTTTCAAAAAGAGGGGTAGTTAGGGTTAGGTTTTGGCACCAAAATTGGTGCCTTTTGGTGGTGATAATAGGGTGAAGGGGTGGCTAGGAGGTGGTGCCAACTTGAGTAGGATAGCTAGCTCAGGTAGGGCTTAAGTTGGTGGAGCTAGCTAGGGTTGAATTTGAAGGTGGTCGATGGCCAAGGAGCTGGTTGCTAGCTAAGCTAAGCTAAGCTAGCTTAGCTAGCTATGGAGTGGAGGAGGAGATATTGGAGCTAGGGTTTGAAGAGAGGAGCTGAGGAGGAGAAGTCTGGAGCTGGAACTGGAGCTGGCTGCTACTGAAGAGGCTGGCATAGAGCTACTCTAGCTAGCTTAGCTTGCTAGTTCGTTGCTAGTTGCTAAGCCAAGCTAAAGTGAACTAGCTTCTACCATAATGAGCTGAGGTGAGCTGGGGTTTGTGCTCTCGGGGAGGATAAAGCTAGTTGAGGCAGTTAAGGTAGCTTAGCTCAACTGAGTTGAGCTAAGCTGAATCTCTAGAGCTGGACTTGAGCTTCCTGAGCTGAGATGAGTTCTTCTTCAGCTGGCTGGAGTTGAGTGGAGCTGGATGTAGCTGGGTCTGAGCTTGGGAGAACTCCTGTCAACTTAGCTGAGCTTGCTAGAGCTCCCTGTGGACTAGTGGGAGCTGAGATGAGCTAGACTCAGCTAAGTTGAGCTGGATCTGAGCTGACTTGAGCTAGGGTGAGCTAAGATGAACTCTCTTGAGCTGCCATTAACCTGAGATTAGCTGAATGGAGCTGGGATGAGCTAACCCTAGTTCAAGTGAGCTATGTTCCAGCTGTGGTGAGCTGGATCAAGCTGAGTTTCAACTAGTCTGAGCTTCTCCTTCACCATTTGCCTTCTTGAGTGCTAGGGTTCTAGTGATCTGTATATCTGTTCATCCCTAACACGCACAAAAGCACATCAAAAAGACAATAAAAAATGTAATGCATGCCTAACCTAATTTATGCCTAAATGTAGCCCAAAAACCCATTTGCGGAGTAAAAGCCTAAGGGCTAGGTTTGTTTTAATGCATAAGAAAAATGATAAACTACTGTTTATCAGCATCCCAGAAGTTGAGTTCCATAGCATACGTGAGTTCTGCCGCACATCTACGTGTAGTGGACAGTTTTCTAGGAAAAAGATGGCCATAAAAATTTTGCAATCCAGATTCAATTGGCCGTCATTATTTAAGGATGCCCGGGAATTCTCTAAGTCATGCACCCAATGCCAGACACTTGGGAACATGGCTATGAGAGATATGATGCCCCTGAACCCAATTCTTTCAATCAAAATTTTCAATATGTGGGGCATCAACTTTATGGGACCCTTCCCTCCTTCATTTGTATGCCAGTATTGATTAGTCCATAGTTGTGGCCTATTTAAGTGCCTAGACATTAGGTTAATTCTAATGTTTATTTAGCATAAATTAGGATGTAAATAGATTAATTCATATTTTCAATTTAATTACATAATCCATGCAATGCATTCATATTTTAAATGCAGTTAGAATTAGCTTAGAATGGCATTCATTTAATTAGTTGACCAATTTGGTACATTGTTTTAGTTAACATAAAAGTTGAGGGTTTGTATATAAATAACCATAATATTTTAACAATATCATTTATTCTTCTTCTTCTCAGCAACGGCTCGGCTGCTGCTGCAACGCCTCCTGCCGCACTAAAGCACATTCATGGATCAGCGGAGAAGGTGGATCTGCTCCCGCCTCTCCATTCAAATTCATGAAGTCAGCAACAAAAAGAGGAGAGAGGCTGCCGAGCGGGGGAGGCCTCCACCCCTGACCCACCACTGTGTAGAGAGTTCTTCTCTCTTCCATTCCACACCGTCGGCCTCAACCGCGGCGACGACCCTCCACCACCGTGGGAGTGTGGTGTGACAGGCCACACCGCCATCCGGAGGTCGTCCGCATTACCGTGAGCACCTCGCCGTGCTCCTCCCTCGCCGTTGTCATCAACAACCACCATCGCAGCTTCTGCAATCCTCCCTCAGCCAGTTAAGACGTCCGGGAAGTTTCTTGGACGTCTGAAGCTTCGACCTCCCACTCCTGCAACAACCACACTCGCCCGCTCACCAGAACCTCCAGCCTGCACCCGTGCCTCCTGCGCCTACAGCGCCTCCCGCCTGTGCACGCAACAGCAGAGCCGCCCTCCTCCAGCGTGGGCACCTGCCTGCAGCGCCTTTTGCCAACAGGCCAGGTGCACCGCCCCCCAGCAGCAACTATAGTACCGTTTGAAGCCACCTACATCAGAGCACCGTCAGGCCGGCTCCGGCCACCGCACGACATGCCGCCACCACCGCTTCGAAGCCCTCAGTCCAAAGAACTTCCTCCGAGCTTCCCGCATCCGACCGTCCACTCGTCGTCACGGACAGCCAAGGGGAATAAATCCCCTGTTTTCCTACAGTAACATTGCCATTAATAATTACATTTTCTGCCATTACCAATTTTTAATGATATTTTATTGATTCTGCGTTGCAACAAATATCCTCTAGTTATTAAGAATTGCTATTTCAACATGATTTCTTGATTCAACCTTATTCTGAAGGTAAGTTTTTCTTGATTCTTGTCTAAACTAATTACGAACAAACATTTTTAATCAGTGCAAATTTAAATACATCATTGCCTCCCTGTGGATATGACCCGCTCTTCTGTGAGTGGTTATTTCTTTTTAAATATTGATTAGTCAATTTTTCTGCCACATAAAACTGCAAACAACTTTAAAGGGAACAATCGACTCCTCAAATGACGCCGTTGCTGGGGAGGCGACAGACTCAATAATTTCACCTGATTTTATTTTGATTATTTGTCAATTGCACAGTGATTTGACCATTTATTATTTTCTTCTCTGTGAGAGAAATTTTTGCAAGAATCAGCCATTGTGAGAGGCCACCCTTGATGTCACTAGAGGAGAATTGGATGAGCTATTTTGAAAAGGAGGAGAAGGACAAGGACGTGATGGACATCATTGTATATTTACTCGCTAATTTGATTAGAATAGAATTAAGACTTTAGATTTAATTTTTCATTGCATTTGGTTTGAAACCCTTGTTTTGGGGTATATTTTGAGGGGTTTGTTCCCCAATTTTGTTTTGGGCCCGTGTTGGGTAATTTTTGGGATCTTGTTCCCTTTTCTTTAGATTTAGGTTTTTAGTTTATTGATTACTGTTATTTGCTTGTGCATAAGTAGTTTAAAAAAAATTAATAATAAAACAAACGAGCTACTTGCTAGAAGCTGCCTACCCTTAGGATGAGCCATTTAGGTTTGTATGAGCAGCCTCTAGATTTATTTCTTTGCATTGCGTGCATTCTCGCATCGTTGATTGCTGGAAGCAAGGTATGCATTTTCTTACTTTGCATCCTAATCTTGATCACGCATTGCATTTGGATTTAATGCGAAGACCACCTAATCTGTATGGAATAAATTAAACAAGTGGTCACATATTTTCTAGAAAAAGGACTAATTAAAGGAGGGACATTTTAAAAACCAAGGATTTGATTTTCAAACTTGGCATGCGATTCAAAATTCAAAATCTTTTGCGGTGTATGCAAACTTATTTCACTTGCACCACGGCACGCTTCTAGACACTCCTTAGGTTTGGAAATACTAACACAAGAGCCTTCCTATTGTTGGATTCTGAAGTGTTCGGAACTTGAGATCAAAGGTTTTGTAAATCCAAGGAGGGGGATACCTTGTCACGGATTTTTGGGGGTAGTTGAGAAGCATCGCGAAAGCATAGCTTCAAAGGAAGGCTTAGGCCTACTTGCATCCCTCGATCTTCCGACTTTGGATTTACTTGACCAATTGAGATTTAGGGAAGAACACCTAAGCTATAACTAGGTCTTCTTAGGAAAGTCGTAGGTCGATAATAGGTGCGTAAATTGATTGAACAAATTGTATTGTCACCTGCAATCTGACTGAAAATCAAAAGCCTATATTGGGAAAGACCTAAAAGGTCCTTTTTGAATTGTGTTTGCATTGGGAATTCTGATTGAGGTGTGAGTTAGAATGGACCACATTGATTTTCATCCTTTCACATCTTGCCCACACCCTCACCTCCACTCTTCATCCTTTGATCCCAGGCGCCGAGATGGTCCAACCCTTGATGGACATAATGACAATCATTGGGATCCGTTTTACTCTTATTATAGGAGTATTGGCCTGGTTAAGCCCCAATTAGTGAGCAGAACCTAGGAGCGGGATTTGCTTTGCCCAATATCCTACACACCATAGAAATACCCAACCCGCCCTCCCTGAAAAATTGTTATGGTTGGACAGACACTCCATGGTACTATAAGCCTGAGCCTGACTTCTCTCATGATAGAAATGACCTCTCCTCTTTGAAGATGGAAATAAAGAAAATGCAAAATGAAATGATTGAATTGTTAGGAGAATCTTCGAGAGCAGGCCAATAAGAAAGAGATGAAATTAGCCACCCAATCTACCCCATTGAGGATAATGTACACCGCTCTACAATAGATGCATCTCTCGTGGGAGAGCTACACTTTAAGTTGGAGGGAAATTCTGGGGAGAATAGCTACTTTTCGAGGATCGATTTTGAAACCCACCGATTAAATGACACTTCCTTGAGAGATCCACACCTTAGGTGGGAGGAAGATACACATGAAAGTAGCTATGCATTGGATGAAGAAAGGTGGCAACCTGAGGAAGATGATGATAAGGTTGAGTATCCAACTGAATTATATTGGAGTCAAAAGAAGGGAATGATGGTACCATTGGAAGACCTCAACCCAGATGATAGTATTTTCGCGACATTTGATGAAGTGGGTCAAAGTCAAGTTGTTAATCCTACCCTCCCTTCTAATCACGATATGGAACTCAAGCTCACCCTTAGGGAACCCAACCGTAAAGAAATTGACCTATCTGAGGAGTCTGATGTTACCAGTGTAAACCATTTACCTTAGATAGAGCACCCTAGGGGATCTGCTGAGATATTAAATGATTCTAGACCTCGGGTACATGATGAATTGTGTGATAAGGAGAAAGACAAATTATATGAGGAACCTACATTCAAGATTTGGAGTGACACTAAGCGTGATTTTGTCTTATTTGAAGAGTTAGCCCCTGAGGATTTCACAAATTTGACCAAATTAGGTTTCCTTAGCACAACTATTGATGATATTTCTCCTCATGATGAAATGATGGAAAATTTGGAAGCAATTTCTAAGATTTATGTGGATTCACATATAGACTCCAGGGAAGATTTGAGTAAAGAACAAAAACCTGGGGATGACATTGATAGAATAATCCCTAGATCTGTTGCTTCCAACCTGCCTTCATTCATTTCGAAGTCACCCTCTGATTCGCTTATATCTAAAAGTGAAATTGTGACTCCTGATGAAGAGTAGGAAGATACATGTGATGGTGCAAGGAATGCTAGGGATGAAATTGAGGATTTAGAAAGAGTGTTTGGGATGGACACTGAGCTGATTAAACCCAACCTAGATCTTATGGCCATCCCGCAACCTTGTAACTTGGACACCCTAGACGATCCTTGCCTTAGAGAATTGCTCAGTTTTGTTCTGACCATGGGGCCTAACAGACCAATATTTCCCGTAATGAAGTATGGGGTATGGATTGATGATTTCTTTAGTCAGTCCATTACCCTGGGGGTTTATCTCTGCACCATTCCTTCCCCATTCTTTTTGTAGGATTCATCTTATTCTCCCCCTATCCCTTTGGAGGTTGTTATACCTGTTTATCCTTTAGAACCTCTTCTGGTGACCTAGGAAGATTTAATTCCCATTTTAGTTGGGCAAGCATTTGCTATCGGGATTCATCATCAGCTCGCCAACATCCTAGGTTACCTATTTTCTAGGCCAACATTACTTTTCTCACTTTTAGGGCCTATTTCTGTAATTCTTGAACCTGATTTGTAGGTTCTTTGGCCATTCAGCCCAGCTCTGATCCAGGTAATATCGTTCTTTGCAATGAGGACATTGCAGATTTTAGGCATGGGGGGGTGTACTTGGGGATATACATAGCATAGTGCATTCATTGCATACATTTGCATTAAAAAAAAAGAAAAGGAGTTTTGAGGTTAACTAGCTAGATCTTGCAGTCTTAAGCAAATTAGAACTTGAGGGTAGACTAAATTAATTCTAGGGTCAAACTTTAGAAGCTAAATGAGCTACTAGCTTTAGGCCTTTAGGGTCCTTTGTGGACTTAAAAACTTAAGTAGGAGTTATGTTGCGGACCATTCCACAAGAGGTTGAGGAAGGGAAGCTAGGGTTTGAGTTAAAAGGTGGGGTAGTACCTAGAGTCTTATTCTACCTTTTGGTTTACGGGTCCTTGTAACCCAAGTATCCAAATTTCACACACTTGGTCTGGTAATTAACTTAATTTCTTTATTTCTGAAAAGTGATTTGGTTCTCTTAGTTTTGACTTAGGAGAGACTTGAAAACACATTTTGATTTGAAGAGTTCCCACCGCAGGAGAAGTGGAGTATATACTCACCTTGAGGATGTGATGATAACATATTACCTCATCGGTGCTTGTCTCTTGGGATATCCATCCTACTGGGGCCATGTAAGCGCATTGTGCGGTTCAGGAACCATGGGCAGCCCTATCTTGAAGTGCCGATTGGCATAGGCTTGAATTCGCTTAAGAAATCCATGGGCGATACTATCTCTAAGTGTCGATTGCCAGGAGTTCTTGGGGTTGTTATGGGCGATGCTATCTCGAAGCATCGAAAGACAGGCACCCTTCTAGGTATGGTAATGGGGATAATGAATCCGACACAGACCGTGATGATAGCTGATCTGAGGTTAGACTTAGAAGAATCAAACAAACAAAAAGTATATATATATAAAACTTTTTCCTTTAACTCAAATAACTCAGACCAATGCACAGGCATGGATGCTTTAATCTCAGGGATTAATAAACTTTAGGGTAGAGTCAGAAATCAGGGAAACTTGTGCCTGCAACTCGTCTTTAGCCGACCTAGTCTGTAACTTAGCAACTACTTAGGAACCTTGGGTCTAGAGTCTGAAATTAATATGCTTCTGAAGGAAGACCAAGTGAGTTAACTAGTCTACTTGGAGTGCTAGGTTTCGCTTAATTTTGCTAGGGACTAGCAAAAACTAGGCATGGGGGTATTTGATTAGCCCATAGTTGTGGGTTATTTAAGTACTTAAGTGCCTAGACATTAGGTTAATTCTAACATTTATTTAGCATAAATTAGGATGTAAATAGATTAATTCATATTGTTAATTTAATTACATAATCCATGCATTGCATTAACATTTTAAATGCATTTAGAATTGGCTTAGAATGGCATTCATTTAATTAGTTAACCAATTAGGTACATTGTTTTAGTTAACATAAAAGTTGAGGATTTGTATATAAATTACCATAATATTTTAACAATATCATTTATTCTTCTTCTTCTCGGCAACGGCTCCGCTGCCGCTGCAACGCCTCCTGCCTCACTAAAGCACATTCATGGATCAGCGGAGATGGCGTATCTACTCCCGCCTCTCCATTCAAATTCGCGAAGTCGGCTACAAAAAGAGGAGATAGGCTACAGAGAGGGGGAGGCCTCCACCCCCGACCCACCACTGTGTAGAGAGTTCTCTCTTCCATTCCACACCGCTGGCCTCAACCGCGGTGACGACCCTCCACCACCGTCGGCGTGTGGTGTGACAGGCCACACCATCATCCGGAGGTCGTCCGCATTACCGTGAGCACCTCACCGTGCCCCTCCCTCGCCGTCATCATCAACAACCACCGTCGCAGCTACCGCAATCACCCCTTAGCCAGTTAAGATGTCCGGGAAGTTTTCCGGACGTCTGAAGCTTCGACCTCCCATTCCTCCAACAATGACACTCGCCCGCTCACCTGAACCGCCAGCCCACACCTGTGCCTCCTGCACCTGCAGCGCCTCTAGCCTATGCACGCAACAGCAGAGCCGCCCTCCTCTAGCATGCACACTCGGCTGCAGCGCCTTCTGCCAAAAGGCCGCACGCACCGCCCGCCAATAGCAGCTACAGGACCGTTTGAAGCCACCTCCGCCGGAGCTCCGTCCGACCAACTCCGGCCACCGTGCGACACGCCACCACCACCGCTTCGAAGCCCTCGGTCCAAAGAACTTCCTTCGAGCTTCCCACGTCTGGTCGTCCACTCCTCGTCGCACACAGCCAAGGGGAATAAATCCCCTATTTTGCTGCAGTAACATTGCCATTAATAATTACATTTTCTGCCATTGATAATTTTTAATGATATTTTATTGATTCTGCATTGCAACAAATATCCTCTAGTTATTAAGAATTGCTATTTCACCATGATTTCTTGATTCAACCTTAATCTGAAGGCAATTTTGGCTTGATTATTGTCTAAACTAACTACGAACAAACATTTTTAACTGGTGTGAATTTAAATACGTCATTGCCTCCCTGTGGATATGACCCGCTCTTCCACAAGTGGTTATTTCTTTTTAAATATTGATTAGTCGATTTTTCCAACACATAAAACTGCAAACGATTTTAAAGCAAACAATCAATTCGTTTAGCATATTCTAGTCGCTATTGATTACGTGTCCAAGTGGGTTGAGGCAATTCCCACCCGAACCAATGACCACAAGGTCATCATCGATTTTGTAAAGTGAAATATCTTCAGTTGGTTCGGGGTTCCTAGGGCAATTATCAGTGATGGTGGCACACATTTCACTCATGCCCAGTTTCAGAATTTACTGGGGAAATACAGGGTGAGCCATCAAATTTCCACACCTTACCACCCTCGAATGAATGGACAGGCTGAGGTCTCCAATTGGGAGATCAAGAACATTTTACGGAAAACCGTTTGGTCTTATCGGAAGGACTGGACCCAAAAGCTTGATGATGCTCTTTGGGCTTACCATACGATGTACAAAATGCCTATCGGTATGTCTCTGTTGCATCTGGTGTTTGGTAAGGCGTGTCACTTACTTGTAGAAGTTGAACACTGGGCATTTTGGGCCATCAAGAAGTGTAATGCGGACCTTGAGTTGGCTAGGAAAACCAGGAAACTCCAACTATCTGAGTTGGAGGAGCTTCGAAATGATGCTTATGAAAATGCTAGAGTCTATAAGGCAAGCACCAAAGCTCTCCATGAACTAGATGATTTCACCTAGGAGCTTTGAGTCGAACCAGAAGGTCTGGCTTTTCGATTCTAGATTGAAGCTTTTCCCTAGTAAACTCAGGTCTAAGTCGGATAGCCTGTTCGTTATTGAGCGGATTTTCCCTAATGGGGCAGTTGAAATCTCTGACCCAAAGACGGGTAATATCTTCAAGGTTAATGGACAGCGTCTCAAACCCTTTGTTGACAAAGTGCTCCCTAAACCCGTCTTTGACAAGGTTGCTCTTACCTTGCCGTAACTACCTCGGGCTGATCATTGTCCAGTTGAAGGCACTAAACTCAGCAAATGTAAAGACTGTTAGAAGCTGACCAGAGTCTCACAGAAACTAGGTGCTATTCTTCCACTTTTACTCTCCTGCATGCTTTCATTTTTTTTTCAAAATGAGGACATTGTAATAGCTAAGCATAGGGGGGTGGACATATTTTATAACCTTTTTGTCAGCTGTAATAGCAATTTCCTATTATTTGATTCTTGTTAAAAAATAAAATTGAAAAAGATAAGAAAAAATTAGAATTAGGAGATGAGAACCTAGGCATTAGGAGTTGTAAAATTTAAGAACTAATACTTTGAGACCTGAATACTTAGACACTTCATGTCTTTAGGCATAATTAGCCCAGGTGTCCACTCGAATGTGGACTTAGTCTTGAGTCCTCGCTAATTAAAATTTATTTTAATTTGGTAAATAATTTGGGATGATAAGTATGCGACTTATCAACCCACCCTCTGATTTGGGGGGACTTTAAGCCTAAGCATCTACACACATTTTTTGCACTGACTCACTTTTCAGCGATTTTTACAGAAATTGGGTAGCTAATGGACCGACGTGGGTGGTATGGCTGGCAAGTTATCGGTGGTAATAGCTCATCGGACGGTTGTCCAAAGCCTAGCCACAAGACCACTTTCATTATACTGCCTTTAGGTAAATCTTAGATCAGGAAAGCCACTTAGAAAAAAAAAGAAAAAAAAATTGAAAATGGAGAAAATAAAAAAAAAATAAAATCATACTTCACCGCACGAGTATGGCTAGCAAGTTATCGGTGGTAACAGGTCATCGACCGGTTGTCTAGACACCAGCTCACAAAAAAAAATGCATAATGATTCCCAAAACACTTATTGAAGAAGCAGGGAAGTAGAATAAACTGGGGAGATATACACTGGGTTCGCCCTTGTGTTGATGCCATATCCAAAAAGTAGGGAGAAAGCTACCAATCGAAAAGATAAACCTCTAGGCAAGGTCACCTAAAGTCGTAGAAGCCCGAAGTCTATTTTTTAATGACTGTCTAGTGCGTCATTCACTATTTTCACAAGATGCTTAGCACTTAGAGTCCTTTTCAAGTCATGGGCAGGTCAGGTAGTTGTAAAATGGTATCCTGGAACTCTCAAACTCCAAAAGTACAAAAAAAAATTAGAAAAGAAGAAAAATAAGAAAAAAATTATTTTATCTTCTCCTCTAAAATAAGGCAAGGGCTTGGACGGTTTGCATTCTGGTAGGCACTCAGGCACTGTTGAGTTTTCGTAATTAGGTCTTGGGGTTGAGAATTTCTAAAGCAATCAATGAATTTTGCCTAAATACTCGAACCCTGATTCTAATTTTATATATAGCATTTAGGTTAATTTTGCTAGGGACTAGCAAAAAGTAAGCATGGGGGTATCATGAACACACATAAATTCTTGATGAATTGCTTATTTATGATAGTTCCTAGGCTTAGCGTTGCATATCATGCTATAAATATTGCATAACATCCACTACATGGCATTTAGGATAGTTGTATGTTTTGTATATTAATTCCTTCATTTTATATGGACAGGGAGCAATGTGACATCCATACAGGTTTTGGATGGAAAATTTGACCGTACGAATGGATTGGGAGCGACTATCACAGTTCCGCATCATGGGAATCATCTCGATCTGAGCACTGTGGCACCCTTTAAAAGAAGAAGAAGATAAATAGCCCAGATGGCTCCACATGGTGCCATCCAGATTGCTCACCACCAGCCAGCAGCCACCGCCCACTCCTTTAATCATCCATGCCCTTGAATCCTAGCCATTGGATCAAGATCCAACGGTTGGGAAGTGACAACACCAAACTCCTCCTTGTGACACAAAGGTCAACTTGGTGCAATGGTAGGAGCAGCGACTCTCTTGGGATGGGTGTGTGTTCAAATCTCCGCAGCTCCCCCAATCCTCAAATCAACAGCGCACGTAAGCAGCAACAGCAGCGTAGTACGCGCACACGTGCACCAGCGCACGCTAGCGCACACAACAGTAGGCCACCGTGCGATCAGCAAGCATGATGAGCAGCAGCACAGCATAGGCACAAGCACGGTTGGTAAAAGTTTTCAGTGACAGCTGAGCTGACCTGTAGTGACGCTTATAGCCGTCACTACTTCATTGCAAGCCAGCAGACCCAACTAAAGGTGTGAGCGAATGTAATCCGTCTACAGCAATGTTTCCAGCGACGATATGGAGGTCGCTAAATGTCCTTTACCAATTTTTAGCCTCTTCTCCTCCAGTATAAAAGGACCTACACCCCATCCATTCCAAGCCATCTCTACCAACTTGACGGAAGTCATTTTCACGCATTTTAAAGTCGTCGAAAATCATAGTATAGTCACGCTAAAACATTCATCAAGAAATGATTTTGTAAAAACAACGAGACTTTGAGTCCCGGTCGTTCGTCTCTGGGAGGCATTTGTTCAAATCTGAAATCGATCTCTTTTCTGCTCTACTTGTTTAAAATCTCACGGGGGATTTTGGTTATTACGTATTTAAACACGACATGTTTAGTTGCAATAGTTGTGAATGAAAAGCTGGAAACTTTAATCACACGAAATATTTTGCAATCAATAAGCTCATGGTGATTTTCAACATAGATATATATATATATAACATTTATTTCATTCATTCATTCAGGAAGGTGTTTGCAATATGGGATGTAGAGGAAAGCTTAAACAGTAAAGCTTAAAAACATCAATCTAGCTAATAGAAAATGATCACATACAGGAATCTATGGGGGGATTTTACATGCATCATTGGGTGAGAATAAGAGCTACACTACTAAGCTGTAATTTAAAGTAGTAAATATGAACAACTAGCTACTAATCTACAAGAAAATGAGGGCATTTGGAGGAGGGCTCCGATGGCCTTGGAATGGTTGGGAGGAGAAGGAGGGGTGGCCAATGGCGCTTAGGCCGTCCCTTGCAGAGAGGTTAGGAAGATGATCCAGCATCCTGGCATGGAGATGGTGGCAGCCATGGTGGTGCTCTTCGTGGGGGTGGAATGGATGTGAGGGTAGCTAACCTAGATGGATGAATGAATGCCATGAGATGGGTGGGTGCAAATGGCCACCCCTTAGGCCCTTTGATAGACCTAAGGGAGACTCTCTAGAGAAGTGTGGAACACTCTAGAGAGAGCCCCATAAGTGGCCAGCCATGTGAGAGAGAGAGGTGGTTCGTAGATCCATAAAAATTGGATTTAAGAATTGAATGGCTCTTGGTTGCTAAAATTGGCAACCAAGAGTGGTGCCACTTTGAAGAGAGTTCTAGAGAACTTTAGAGGAGTGTGTGTGCATGAATGGGTGTGTGTGTGTGAGTGTGTGGTCATGCCCTATGTGGCTAAATGGTTTAGGTTAGGTCCTAAGGAGATTAAGTAGGTGTAGGCCTTAAATTAGGGTTGCAAACCCTAATTGCTAAGCAGTGGTAATTAAACTTATCACAAGTTTAATTCAATGGGTGTGAAACTAGTTGAGAGTAAAATAACTCAAATATGTTGGGCTTAGGTCAATTGGACTCTCATTAAGTCCAACTGGACTTGTGTGGGTTGAGATCTGAGCTCAATTGGACCCTATGAGTCCAATTGACTAGGCAATGGTAATTGACTATGATCTAAGTCAATTGGGTTTAGTGAGGTCATAATCAGGTCCTTAGCGAGGTATAAAGGTGGTGTACTAGGGCTAGGGCACCGTAATTAGGTTTCTATGGGGTTGGATTTGGGTTTAGGAAGTTAGAGATCCAAGATCAAGGCTTGAATCTCAAAACAAGAACTAGAGAACAGTTCCAGATGTCTAGAAATAGAATCAGATGTCGTATTCTCAAAAATCAGAAGTCCATACTTGTTGTCTGGATGTCCAATCAGAGTCAGGAAGGATTCAAGGTTCTGTCTTGGGTATTCTGCAGAAATTGGATGTCTGACCAAGTGTCTGGACGTCCAATAACATTGCAGAAGTGGGTTTCAGGAGTGCAGGAGTTGGCTGAGGGTTCTAGACATCCTAAAATTCATCTAGACATCCTAAAATTCATCTGGACATCTAGATAAGTGTTGGAATTAGGATTTTAGGGTTTCCTAGGTTGTGGTGACCTAATCTAAGGGTGGCTAAGGCTTGGGGAGGTCTCTGGGCTTTCCTAGGGCTAGGATGGACCTAAGTTCTTCACATTTTAATGCTTTATTTCTATTTAGTAGAGTAGCATACCTTAATTCCCTTACATCATTATTTACTATGTCTAATCTAAGTCTTCTGCTCCAACCTTGCTGCAACACCAATTATTCCTGATCTAGCTTCTGATATAGCGTCAGATCCAACTTATTACCTATAATTGACATAATGCACCTAATCAGTACATTATATCATTATTTTTTGCATAGTTAAAAGAAAGCAGTAAAGATGTTAATAATGCTTATGCATGCATAAATTACCCTAACTTATGCTAAATATTAGCCTAATTTAGGTCAATTAAGACCTATGATTGCTACGCAATCATAACCCCGTGCCTAAATTTTGCTAGCCCTTAGTAAATGCAAGAATAAACTATTCACAAAATGGTCCCTAAGGGATTGATTATTTTGTCGAGTGTATGCCTAGAGATTTTTCCCCTTTTTGTTTTCATCCTATGCTCTAGAAATCCAGACAATCATGAAAGTGCTGCTACATAGCTTTTGCAACGAATTCAAGTGAAAAACTAATTCAGCTCTAAAGCTTGTAGTTGACCCCTAGTAAAAATTCTAGTAGGATAGGCAGACTTCTTCCCTTGGGGTATTCAAGATATTCTATGAATTCGACCATAACTTTAAGCTTATGTAGAGAGTCTTAGAGGGAAAATATTATATATTTGGTAGATCACTCTCGACTGGTGCTACATAGAGATTAGTGCTACAGAATCTAGATTCCCAGATTACTACGTAACTCAACTCAGAGAAAGACGAGAAAACTATGTTCTCTTTGGTTCCTTTGTATTCATTCTCTCTTTCTCTCTTCTCTTTTTATTTTCTTTTCTTTCTCTTAGAGCTCACAATCTCACCAGATTCACACGTATGATATGTATTTGGTGGTCTTACTTGGCATTAACACTTTAATTGAGTTTCCATAGCCCTAACACTAACTCAGAATTCCTCAGCCAGTATTCAGGCGGTCAAAAATGCAGAAAAATAGGTTAAGGCCATATTTGGTGGATCTCAAATTTATTTGGTGGTATTGCCTCAATGAAACCGAAATAATCATTCGCTCTTTTTTCTTTTCTTTTTCTTCTTTTTCTAATTTTTTTCAAATTTTTATTTCCTTTCATCATTTTTTTTCAACAAAATACAACTAGCACACATCCATGAACTTTATTGAGGCATTATTAGGGATTGGTGGTACTCAAGAGACAATGGGTGGGTTATTTGGTGGAAGTGCCTACTCACGGCACTGGGAGAGATGGATAGGACGGTGTATTTCTGACCTTGACATCAATACCTTCCTTCAGCCGAGGATTCCGTAAAGAATGGTCATAACCATCTACCTTAGCCATAGTTTTATTGAAACTCACTCTCTGCGTATTTGCCTTATCTGGTGGCTCGCAAAATTTTGCACAAAAATGTATACGCAAGGACCAAGAGCGAAAACTATGCCTAATCTCTAAGTATCATTAGCTAATTATCTAGGATTGCAGATTCCTTGCACTAATCTTAGAGCATCAGTACTCTCTATTCTCATCTCACACTATTTGGTGGACTTTTGGAAGAAAATCTTCCTGACTCTCGAAACACTATCTAAGGGTTCAAGAAAAGAAGCACTGCTTCTTCTCGATAGACTAAAGATGTTTATCAGCCTTCACTATGAATCCATTGCAAATTCTACCTGTGTGAAAAATTGTACTGGGTTCTAGATTATAGGAATCAACTAGAGGATAAAATCCCTAATGCATTCTCTTCATAAGATAATCTTATTCATGAATGCAATATGTATATATGCTATAAACACGTAACCTTGTATAATTTGTACTTCGTGAAATTCCCGTATCGGGTTACATTCTGCTTGACCCTAAATTTAGAACAAGAGGTGAGCGGGTGAGTTGGAAATGGCTGTTGCGGATGATTTCTAGCTCCAATGCGAGCATTGGAGGTGGAGTTGGTTGTTCTTTTATTTAGGGTCCTGAAGTATGTTTGACATGCAACTCCGAGTTTTTTCCTAAATGTTGGATTAAAAATTTTTCAATTTTTATTGTATCTACCCCCGCATGCATCAGTTCTTGCATGTCCTCATGCATGAATATAAAAGAAAATAAATACAGCAGGGAGTAAATGGGTAGAAATCACTTGTAATTACTCCTGAAATTATACATTTAGCACTAGCCAACCTGACAGAATGCAATATGGAAGAGAAATATGCTTAAAAATAACATATGCTATGTATAAAAATGGTTATGTATAGGGTGATGGTAGAATGTGAGGTAGATGCTGAGTTTAACGCCTCCAACTGGGCAAAAACTCAACAGATGTATCAGTTCTAGCATAGGAGCCGGTCAAGATTAAGAGAAAGATGTGCTCGTACGGTCCTAGAATCAGTGGTTCGAAGATGCGAACCAGCTGATTGTGCACCCCTACTCCAAAAAGTCTAGATATAAGAAAGTGCAGAGTAATGGTGGAAAATAGAGGATAATCAGAGGGGGTCATGATGTTGATTCAGCTAATTCATCATGTCCCACAATTTAGCAGGAAGTATCTCAGAACCAGAATTTGAGTCATAGGGATCCTCATAACGATAATTGACATCAAACATCATGCCCTCTTCAGGCTCTGGATCATACAGGGTTATTCATGAAAGTAGAAGATCTGTGGGGAGGTCACTGAAATCCTTTTCAGAAATGGGAATAGGAGGAGTAGACTCGAAGGTGGGAATCTGATAATCCGTATGTATGCGAATTCCTGGTGATTCACTACCTATGAGATAATCGGTTGTGACTGCATTAACGGGAAACCCGTTAGCTATGGTCACATCTTCTTGCACCAACTGGGCAATTCAGTAGTGTGCAGATCAGGATAGCTAGATTCAGGGGTGCTGTGGTTAGAAGCACACCCTAAACAGGCAGATCCTTGGGAAGATGTGTAGTGTAGTGGTCTCAGTCCCGTGTGGATTGAGGTCCAAGAACCTTGATAGTGCAGACAAATGAGACATTGGGTCATCACAAAGGAGCCCAATGTTACCACAGTATGTCGAATCCTCGATTTCACCACCCCCCTCTATGCGATCACAGTCAAAGTTCCTTGATGCCCTGAATATGTCAAGTCAAAGTCGCTCATTACCTAGGGCTATCTCCATGCACCCGGATGCACAATCAATGTGTTCTTGGGCTGTCACTAGAAATGGGCAACCCAAAATAATTGGTGCATCTCGGAGATTAGGAGGAACTTCCATATCGAGAACGAAAAAATTTGTGGGAAAGCAGAATCCACAGACTTTTACGATCACGTTTTCAACCACCCCCCTTGATGTTTTTACTGATCTATCAGCCAGCTAAATCGTTATCGAGGTAGGCTTTAACTCCCCAAATTGAAATCGATCAAATACGACAATGGGAGTTAGGTTGATGGACGAACCCAGATCTAGAAGCACCCAATCAAATGGAGAATCCTGCAAGAAGCAGGATATGAGTGGGTTACCAGGGTCCTTTTCCGGTGGCATGTCGACTAGAATCTCGATGCTAGATTCCTTTGATAGTACTGCCTGTCATCCAATTCTAGGTTGTCACTTCAGGGTACAATAGTCCTTAAGGAACCTAGTGACAGTAGGGATGTGATCAATTGCCTCGAGGAGGGGGACTTGAATATGTACTTCCTTAAAAATTGACTTTAGGTCCTCAAAATCCCGCATGCCCTTTTTCCGTACTACACTTCGCGTCAGAGCCTCTGGAAAAGAGACGGGAATCTCAGGGTCAATTGGCCTCTTACCCTTATCTACCGCTGGTGGCTCCTGAGATGTAGGAGTCGAACCTGCCTATGATGAAGGGTGAGAAAAATCAGCACCCGCCAGCCTATGTGGTGGGTCAAATGTCTTCCTTCCTCTCCTAAAAGAGATAGCATTTGCATCGGCTTGCTGTCCATGAGGTGGTGGCGGAGCGGAAGGGGAAGAGTATGCAAGATTCTACAAAGGCAGTTGTCCTTGAGCGTAACTAGGTGGTGTAGGAGGCGCCTGTAATATGGCATGTGCCTGTCTCTGCGGTGCCTGAAACCTAGGCAGGGTGCCTTGGTTCCGCACATACCGAGGGATTGGGACAGGTTGGGAGGGCAAGGCTCCCTGAGTCCTATGCTCCTGTAACATCTGGTTTTGCATGTTTTCTATAGTCTGTATTTGGTCAGCCATCGCCTTCATTATTTGCAAGCCATCTTGTGTAGATTTCCTCATCGATTCTTGCAGATCCTCTTTCAGTGCCTCCAAATGGTCAGCCCGCTTTGGAGGGTGACTGGCAACTTGCTGCAGCGGCTGGTATAAAGAACGTGGTTGCTGCTGCTGAGACGGGAATGGCTGTTACCTCGGGTATGTGTTTTGCGCATTCCCGTATTGCCTGATCTGGTAGTACGGATCTTGATGTGGTCTCTGTGAGTTACCAGACCAGGAGAAGTTTGAATGCTAGCGCCAACCAGGGTTATACGTCTCAGAATACGGGTTATTATGCCCGTATCCTTGGATAGCACTGATGTCCTCGTAGGCCGAAGATGTCTGAGACGTATAACCATCAAGGGGATATGTATTATAATCTACGAGTGTTGTGTAACCCTGGTCGTATGGTACCAGATCTGGATTGTTTACAGGATCCTGATATGCAGGATCTCGTAAATAAGGAGAAGATGCAACTCGAGTGAGTAGATTAACTCAAGCAGGGGGGCTCGGGGTGCATAGGAGGGTCTTGGAGTGCCAGAGTTCAGGTTAGATTGACCCTGACTAACTTGGTCAACCTTTTTCTCAATTAAGTTTATTCTATCCAGTTGCTTGACGATGATATCCATGTTAGCTCGAATAGACTCGGTGTGAGCCTCATGGACACCAACTCGCTGCTGACTAGGCCATTGGAACTGGTTCATAGACGAGGCATTCATTAAGTTCTCTGCCAAAGATTCGAACAGCTCAAATGCGTTGTTCTCGTCAAACCCGAGGAAATTCCTGCCATTAGATGCATCAACCAGATACCAATGTGTGTCATCTAGCCCATGGTAAAAGATCTAAGATAGGTGCCGTCTGGGCATACCGTAGTGTGGGCATTTCCGGAGAAGGTCATGCAATCGGTCCCAGGCTTCATGCAACTTCTCCCCATCTCCTTGGGAGAAGGACGTGATTGCGTACCTCATTGCATTTGTTCGGTCGATTGGGAAGAACTTTTGTAGGAATTCATGTTGTAATTCCAACCAGGTTCCAATTGTCTTCCTAATGGTCTTGAACCAGTACAAAGCTTTGTCCCTCAGAGAAATTGTGAAGAGCTTCATTAGAACAATCCCAAGATCAATGTTCCTGGGTCGAATCATTTCCGTGAGTCAACTCAGGACCTCTAAGTGCTGGAACGGATCTTTGCTTGAGTTTCAATAAAAGTGAGTGCTGATCAAACTGATCACATTAGGCTTGAGCTAGTGTGAAATATGCGTGATTCGCAAAAGTGGGATTTTAACGTCATTGTAACATGCGAATTCGCATACGCTTTTAAATTTATATCTTAGATAGGGGAGTATCTAGGGTCGTCCAAGGAGGCAAAAATTGCAATTCAATTCTCTTGCTAAAAATACATCTCAACTTTCTTTTTGATATTTTAAAAATATATATATATATTTTTGTGTTTTGAAATAATACTGGCAAAGTGCAAATTGTGACGAAAAAGTGCTAACACCAAAAATGCTAAGTTGAAACTTAAGAGATTAAAAAGTCCATTACCTAAGCTTACTCTAGGCAAGTGGAGGCCTAGAGTAATTGGAGAGTGGAAGTAGAATAAGTGTTAGAACAACAGTAACAATTGCAACAGAAAATTAAAAAGAAGGCCATTTGATTAACTAGAATTTATGTTCTTTTCAGGGACAAGTAGAGGAATGCTTCTACTAGAAATGAAAAAATTTAAAAGCAATAAAAGAAACACAAATCCTCTTGCAAAATTTGGTGAAGAAGGGAGTCTTCTTGCTCCAAGCCTCGCTGCTCAGCTTGAAAAGAGGGCCTCCTTCTTCTCCTTCCTTAAGAGCTCCTCCAAGGTGGATGCTACCACCTTCAATGCTCTCCTCCAAGGGGTGGGCATGCACCACCATCAAAGGATCCTCCAAGGTGACGTGGACCACCTTCAAGATCTCTCCCAAAGATCTTCCTTGCCTGGCTTCTCCTTTGGCTGGCATGGGCACAAGAGAAAAGGGAAGAGGGGAAGGCACCAAGGGGACAGAATATCCCCTTAATCTTCTTCTTCTTCTCTCTTGGGAGTGGGCCTCTAGGTAGAATATGAGAGTGAATTTGCTCGCCAAGGATGCTGTGAATGGTGGTGGGCAAGGGTCTTTTTATAGGGTAGGATGAGCGGTTAAGGTGCCTCTTGAAATGGAGGGCTTTGATGGAAGGATGGAGGTGGTTAGATGATCCTAGGGTTAAGGGTTGTTGGTGCCACCTAAGGGGTGTAGTTAGGGTTGGTCAAGAGGCACATAAAAGTGGTGCCAACCAAGGAGAGGTACCATGGGTTGGCGCCAAGTTTGAAGTTTCTAGAAGGTGGGATTATGTGGAGGGTGGAGATGGGTTTAAGGGGAGATGTGTGGTGGAGATGAAGGGGATTTTTGGAGGAAAAAGTGGTTTCAACAAGGGGGTAGTTACGGTGGTTTTGGCACAACTTTTAGGTGTCTTTCAGTGGTGGTGGGTAGGCTAGGTTGGCGCCAAGTAGGTTTAGCTTATGTGGAGCTTAGGTGGAGCTAGTTGGTGGAGTTGTTAGGTAGGGTTTTTGGGTGGTACAAGGCAAGGATGCTAGAACATAGCTAAGCTAAGCTAAGCTAAGCTAAGCTAGCTTAGCTAATGGAGGAGTAGAGGAGGAGGTGTTGGAGCTAGGGTTTTGAGGGAGGAGCTGGTTCTGAAGAATCTGGACCTGAAGTGAGCAGGCAACTGCTGAAGAGGTCAACATGGGGCTACTCTAGGTAGCTTCTGTTGAATGGAGCTGAGGTGAGCTGGGTCTGGTGCTCCCGGGGAGGATTGAGCTGGTTGAAACAGCTAAGGTTGCTTAACTCAATTAGCTTGAGCTAAGCTGGGTCCCCGGGAGCTGGACTTGAGCTCCCTGAGCTGGGATGAGTTCTTCTTCAGCTGGTTGTTGTTGAGTGGAGCTAGATGTAGCTGGATCTAAGCTAGGGTGAACTCCTGTCAACTCTACTGAGCTAGCTAGAGCTCCCTGTGGACTAGTGGGAGCTGAGATGAGCTAGACTCCGCTAAGTTGAGTTGGATTTGAGCTGACTTGAGCTAGGGTGAGCTAAGATGAACTCTCTTGAGCTGCCATTCAGCTGAGATTAGCTGAATGGAGCTAGGATGAGCTAACCCTAGTTCAACTGAGCTAAGTTCTAGCTAGTCTGAACTCCTTCTTCACCAATTGCCTTCTTAAGTGCTAGGGTTTTAGGGATCTGTATATCTGTTCATCCCTAACACTCCCAAAAAAACATGAAAATAACAAAAGAAAATGCAATGCATGCCTAGCCTAGTTAATGCCTAAATGCAGGCCAAAAGCCCTTTTGCGGAGTAAAATCCTAAGAGCTTGGTTTGTTTTAGTGCATAAGAATGATGATAAACTGGCGTTTATCATACCCCCATGCTTATCTTTTGCTAGTCTCTTAGCAAAACTTTAATTTTTTCGAAAAATGAAATTTTGGGGAAATCTAATTTTTTTCTACTTTTGAGGAGAAAAAGATTAAGGGACCTTGGTTGATCTAAACGTAGGACGTACGGGATTTGTTTTGGATCCAACCATTTGACAAAACGAGGTCGATATATCCTCCAGAAAATTCACAAATTAACCCCTTGTTAATTCTCTGATGACTAGAAATTTTTGTTTTCAGGATTTTTCTGGCTCATGAATCTGATTTGCAACTTCCAAAAATCCTTTAAAACCTTGTGTCTGTGCTTGTGAAAAGCCAACATTTGAAGGGGCGTGTTAATTTATTTATTTATTCTTTTTTTTCCCATGCTTATTTTTAGCTTAGTCTTACAATAGATGTGTTGGGATCATCATTCTTGTTACTAATCCTCGAGGGGGCTCTGACACCTGTACTTCAGGATATCACTGTCCATGACACCACCCAGGAGCTCACAACCCCAAAACACAATGCGGTGTAAAGGGGTGCTACAAGCAAACTCAAGCTCATGTTCCGACACTATAGGTAGACCACCGCCCAAGACACTTGAGCTACTAAAATGCACTTTAATGCTCCATCTAAAGATATGAAATATAGATATGGAGCAACGCTGAGGCGGTAACATGTTGACATCGCATCCTCAAAGGGAGCATTTTCCTCCTTCTCAGCGGTGGGAGCTCAAACCAATGATCTGCTTTAGACTTTTACTAAGTCTAAACACGGGAGTTTTTCAAATTTTTACTTATTTTTAAGTGTTGGCTTGTGTGTGAAAATTGACACAAGAAGTTTCTCAAGACATGCAAGTTTTTGAATCAAAAACTATGCCAAATACTTTCCACATTACAAAATAAGATCAAGTCACGTGAACTATAATGAGTTCAGGTGGAATTCTTAAAGAAGGATATCTAATCTATTCTAAAATAGACCCCGAAATTCTAATGATCAGATGCATATCCTCTTCCCTAGGTTGTTAAAGATTAAATCCCATTGTACCAAAAGTGAATTTTTCGACCTTAGTTCCGATTTCAAAATTTTTCCTCAAAAAGTTTCCAACATTTTCTTTCGGGTATGCAAGTAGGAAATAAATAAAATAAAAATGCATGTTTTTTTTTATTTGAACATCCTAAATCGATTGACAAATTTTAGAAACACCCCCCCATGCTTAAGATATGCCATGTCCTCATGCATTAGGAGGAAGGGATCACCTTTGTGAAGAACGATCGGGTTTAGGATGATCGAAACCATGGAAAAGAAGAAAAATGGAAAGTAGGAAAAAATAATGGGTTACCTCCCATCCAGTGCTATCTTTTACACCGTTCAGCCGGGCATTGTGTGCATTAGTGATCAAGGGTGGCTGGCTCAGTAAAATTAAAAGATTCAGATGGAAGGTTAGGCATATGATCAAAATAGGGCATTAAACGTTGGCAATTGACTTGAAAGGTTGAATTAGTTTTTGGATCAAAAAGATCAGCAACGCCGTATGGATATATTTTATGGACAATAAAGTGGCCGGTCCATTTAGATTTTAATTTTCCAGGAGAAAGACATAATCTTGCATCGAAAAGCCAAATGCGTTGATTAACATCAAAGTGTTTCCGAACAATATATTTATCATGAAATTTCTTTGTTCGATCTTTATAAATACTTGCATTTACATAGGAAAAAATTACGTAATTCTTCTAATTTAGTTAATTGTAATTTTCTATGGATATCGATGTCAGATAAATCTATGTTGAGTTGTTTTATTGCCCAAAATGCCCTATGTTCTAATTCTACCGGGAGATGGCATGCCTTCCCAAAAATCAAACGGAAGGGAGACATGCCAAGTGGGGTTTTAAAAGCAGTACGGTAGGCCCATAAAGCGTCGTCCAATTTGGTGGACCAATCTTTACGGTCGGGCCTAACCATCTTTTCTAAAATATTTTTAATTTCCCAGTTAGAAACTTCAACCTGGCCATTTGTTTGGGGGTGATAAGGTGTGAAAATTTTATGATTAACCCCATATGTGGAGAGAAGGTGACGGAATTGCGAGTGGGTGAAATGTGAGCCTCCATCACTGATAATGGCTTTTGGTTTGCCGAATCTTGAGAAAATATTTTTCTTAAAAAATTCGACAACCACACGGTGATCACTAGTGCGTGTGGGAATTGCTTTTATCCATTTAGAAACATAGTCGACTGCGACTAATATATATAAATACCCACCAAAGTTGATGAACGATCCCATGAAGTCGATGCCCCAAACATAAAAAATTTCAACCTCTAAACTAGGTTTAAGGGGCATCATATCCTTCTTAGTCATGCTGCCGATGCCCTGGCAATGCACACAGGACCGAACAAAGTCGTAAGCATCTTTGTGCAAGTTGGGCCAATAAAATCCCGCATTAAGGATTTTAGCTACAGTTTTCTTGCTCAAAAAATGTCCGCCACAGCCCATTGAGTGATAATGTGTTAAAATATCATGGATTTTAGAATTGGGTACACATCGTTGAATGACCTGATTGGCATAAATGCAGAAAAGATCGGGCTCATCCCAAAAAACAAATTTAATATTAGCAAAGAACTTATCCCATTTTGGTTTTAGCCAATCAGCGGGGATTCGTTCTGTTGCTAAGTAGTTTGTGATGGGTGCAAACCAAGGGAGGGTAGTAGCAGCTAGAATGCTTTCATCGGGGAACTGATCTGGTGGGGTCATTATGTCGCTCGTCATAAGACGAGAGAGATGGTCGACCACTACATTGTGCAATCCCACCTTATCCTTGATTTCCATGTCAAATTCCTGGAGCAGTAGAATCCAACGGATAAGGTGGCGTTTCGCATCTTTCTTTGTCAGCAAATATTTAATTGCTGAGTGGTTGGTATATACAGTGACATGTGACCCCAACAGATAAGATCTAAATTTTTCTAAGGCAAATACGATGGCAAGAAGTTCCTTTTCAGTAACCGTGTAATTCCGTTGTGAATCATCAAGAGTTTTGCTAGCATAATAGATCACAACGGACTTCTTGCCAATTCTTTGCCCTAGAACGGCCCCTACAGCAAAATCTGAGGCTTCTGTCATTAATTTAAAGAGACTATTCCAATCAGGTCCCTGCAATATAGGTGCCTCAGTAACCGCTTTCTTGAACCTCAAAAAACTCTCCAGGTACTTATCATTAAAATCAAATGGCTGGTCTTTAGTGAGAAGCAGACTTAAGGGCTTAGAGATTTGGGAAAAATTTTGTATAAATCGACGATAGAAACCCACATGACCCAAAAAGGATCTGATCTGTTTAATAGTAGTGGGTGGTGGGATCTTAGATATAGCATTTATTTTTGCTTTATCTACCACGATTCCTTATTTTTAAATCACATGGCCCACGATAATACCTTCTTGGACCATGAAATGACTTCATTCCCAGCTGAGGACCAGATTAACTTCTATGCATTTTTGGGGAGTTCTTTCAAGGTTTTTGAGACAATGGTCAAAAGAATCTCCAAAAACAGAGAAGTCATCCATAAAGACTTCTAAACATCCACCTACCAGGTCTGAAAAAATTGCAAGCATGCACCTTTGAAAAGTCGCAGGTGCATTACAAAGATCGAAGGGCATCCTTCGGAAAGCAAAGGTTCCGAAGGGGCAGCTGAAAGTTGTTTTGTCCTGGTCCTCAGGA
Organism: Thalassia testudinum; assembly: GCA_037157565.1. NCBI lineage: Eukaryota > Viridiplantae > Streptophyta > Magnoliopsida > Alismatales > Hydrocharitaceae > Thalassia > Thalassia testudinum. Next base: position 62,232,990 of record JAZHRO010000014.1, read on the forward strand.
TGAACTGCTACCTGATTATAGCCAGAATAACCTTCCAGAAAATAGTAAAAATCCCATCCGACTAATCGCTCCAAGATTTGATCAATAAAGCGGAGCGGGAAATGGTCCTTCTTTGTGGCGGTGTTTAATTTTCGGTAATCACTACACACGCGCCAAGAAGAAGCAGTTCGAGGGACAACATTCTCCCCATTATCATTAGTGACAACTGTTAGTCTAGCCCTTTTGGGCACAACTTGTGTTGGACTAACCTAGGAGCTGTCAGAAATGGGTAGATGATATTAGCATCCAGCCACTTAATAATCTTCTTTTTTACCACCTCCTGAATACTGGGGTTCAAGCGCCTTTGTGGTTGGCGGAGGGGTGAGAATCATCCTATAAATATATACGATGCGTACAATAGGATGGATGAATACCCTTAAGATCAGAAAGGGTCCAGCCAATGGCTTTTCGATATTTACTCAAAAGTTTGAGGAGTTTGTGCTCTTGCGCCCCAGTAAGTCCAGATTTTATAATCAGGGGCAGGGTCTGATTAGGACCCAGGATGACATATTTAAGGGAGTCGGGCAAAGGTTTTAATTCCAATTGTGGGCCCAGCTCCGAAAGAGTTTCTGCTTTGTGGGTTAGTGGTGAGATAAGACTGAAAGGGTCAGCTGGAAGGTTAACTGGACGTGTGGTTGGGGTTGAGGGGTGAGAAAAAGTGGATTGTTTAGGAACTGTATGGATAGCAAAACAAGAACCTAAATGGTAAATCTGCAAAGTTTCCTCCACAATATTTTCTATTTCTGAATCCGAATCATCAAGGAAATCTGGTTCTTGGAACTGCCTAGAAGCTTGAAAATTGTCTAGGGTTACAGATTCACCGCCACAAATGATCTTCATCTTTCCAGAATCACAATCAATATTTGCGTGGGCGGTGGGTAAGAATGGTCTTCCAAGAATAATGGGGACAAACTTTAGTGCTTCTGGTACCTCTATGTCCAGGACTAAAAAGTCTACTGTGAATAGAAAATTTTTGACCCGGACAAGAACATCCTCAACAATTCCCCTTGGTTTAATTGTAGATCGATCGGCTAATTAGAGAGTAACCTCAACAGGCTTTAATTCACTAATCTTAAATTCCTCAAAAATAATTGTGGGGATAAGATTAATTCAGGTACCAAGATCCAACAAAGCTTGATCAAATGCGGTATCATTAATGATAACTCGAATTAGGGGGGTGCCAGGATCTTTTCTCTTAAGAGGCAGTCGGCTCTGCACAACTAAACTGACTGTCTCTGGAAGGATCACCTTTCCTAAATTTCTATGCTGTGCTTTTGGAGTACATAAATCTTTTAGGAATTTAGCATAGACAAGGATGTATTTAATTGCATCTAGGAGAGGGATATTAATTTCTACTTGCCCAAATAAATCCATTAATTCCTTCTCAGTGTGCTTGGATTTCTTCTTTTTCTTATTTGAATAGTGGAGGGCTTGTGGAAATAGGGCAGGGTTTCCCTCTTTTGCATTAATTGGTTCCTGAACAATAGGAGGGGAAGAGTTAATTTGTTTTTCATTAAAGCAGGTTTCTTTAATAGGCAAGGTATTGTGAGTGGTTTTCCCATTCCTCAAGGTAATTGCATTTGCAGTTTGGTTGTTTTTAGGATGAGGATGGGAAGCCTGGCTGTTATTGAAACCCAGCAGATGCTGAGGTGCTGGTTGAATGGGTTGACTGGGATATCCACCATGGAACTGATTCCTTTGATTATTTGGGTTGGGCATGGGTTGGGAAGGTAAATTCCCAATGGGTCGATGATTAGGAGTAACCTTAACTTGGTGTTCCAAGTTGGTAATCTTGCGGGTTACTTCTGTCATTTGAGTTTGCATTCCTTACAGAGTTTTCATGACCGGATTATTAATATCATCCTGGGATGGTCCCGGTTGATACATAGGTTGCCCATAATTCCCAAAATAGTTTGTTTGGGAAAAGGAATCGGGTTCAGGTTTTTCCAGGAGTGATTCGGGTTAGTCCTCCAGTTTTGATTGGAAGTGTTGGAGGGGTTTCTAAATTGCTCCCGGAGAGCATAAATATTTTTTGAGGTGGGATCAAAAAATTTTTGATCAAAATTCCCAGTCAAATTTTGTGAGAAATCAGTCGGAAAGTGCTGGCTAGCAAATGTGGCATCAATGTTGTGCAGATTTTCTCTTCGAAGAATGTTTAGGGGGTTAGTGTGTGGAGAGTGAATGTGTGGAGCTGGTTTATTTACGAGCTTTTGTTCCATTTTCTTTTGGTGAATTTGTATCTGGTCCAGTCGTTGAGCTAACATATATAGATCATCTTGAGTGACTGGAACAGAGGTGGATTTGGAGTCAATGTCATGGACTCCTTGTCTGGGGCTTTGTGATCTATTACCCCATTGAAGTCATGTTAAATGAGTTTTCACTCATTTCTTCAAAGAGGAGATAGACACTTTCGGTGTCTTTGTTCAGAAAATTTCCCCCACATGAGGCATCCACAAATCGTTTCAATTGATCTTCTAATCCATGATAGAAGATCTGCACTAATTGCCATTGTGGAATTTCATGGTGGGGACAACTTCTTAGAAGTTCCTGAAATCTTTCCCAGGCTTCGTGGAGGGGTTCACCAATTTTCGGTTGAAAGGTCGTTATGGATCTTCTTAATGCATTCATTCGACCGATCGAAAAATTTTTTTTAAGAAAAGCACTTTTTAATTGGGGCTAGGTGGTAATAGGGTGCCCAACCATTCTAAACCAATGAGATGTTTTATCTTTAAGAGAGAGAGGAAAAAGTCTCATTAACCACTTGTCTTCCTACACATTGTAGGAATGAGTGGTTTGAGCAAGGACAGTTAATACCTTGAGATGACAAAAAGGGTCTCTCTTGGAAGACCATGAAAATGTTTGATAAGGTTCAGAATGGCTGGTTTGATCTCGAAATCCCCTTGTGGTATGACCACCCTTGGTCTTTCCTCATAATTGGAAGGATCATAGAAATCCTTAAGAGGAATGACAGGTTGTTGGTGGGGTGGTTGATTTTGTCCTTGATTAGCTAGGTTCGTGATAGTCCTAGCTAAATCTTCTTTATTTTGTTGTAGTCGAACCAAATGGTCGACCATTAATGCAAAGGGATTTAGATTTTGGGTTATAGTTGGAGGGCCACCTAGCCCTACTGGTATTTCTGGTTGCTCCAAGTTAGGGAGGGTGAAGTCAGCTTGTGGGTTGGCTGACGTGTTAGAAGTGGAAGTAGAATTTTTTTGACGGCTTCCTAGGTTTTCCATTTTTTTATAAGAAGAGGGCGTAGAAAATAATGATTTTCTACTGCGGGGGGCGAAATTAGATGGTCCCTCAAGGTGTGATTTTTGGGACCGTCGCCCGTGCAAGCACTATTTGGGAAGAATTGGAGGGGAGGAGAAGAGATGAGAGAAAGTGTGCAACTCAAACAAATAAAGCTAGACCTAACTTAAATGAGACTCCCTAATAAGAAACCTAAGACTTGGTCTATGAAGTAAGTAATCAATAGTGAATACCCATTCTGTCAACAAATCTAGCCAAGTTGCCTAAGGGGAGGTTTGGGCCCAAACATTTCCCAGGAAAAACCCCAGGTGCTTGTACAAACCCGCGCCTGGTCATTTGACACAGCCCCTCAGCCTGAACACCAGATATATATGACAGAATTGGTACTAACTAAAGAAAACTTAAGACCTAGATAGCAAGCCTAATTTGATGAAGCCTTAGGGGTCAAGTTGCTATAAGTTTTAATTAGGTCTAGGATACTACAGTGCACACGGAATGTGGAGGGCGTTAATTGGTTTGTTGCCCTATTATTTCAATTTTTTCTTTTTTTGTGTGTGCAGGAATTGGAGAGTGGCTCCAATGAAAAGTAAGTTGTCACACAATTATTGTATTTCTAACTTTTAGGATTGGATTTAACTTAGTGTGTCTTTAGGGTTTTCCTTATAAGTTTTCAAATAAGTTTGAGATTCCACCAACAAGAGGAAATCAAGTTTTATGGGTCAAGATATGTTTCCTTTTGTTGTTTGTTTCTAAAAATCAAAAAAAGAAACCCTAATCCAATTGGTCCTAGGACAGAAATTTAACTACCAATGAGTTATTTTTAGGCTTTCTGAATAGATAGTGGTCCAAACAATGCAACCAGCACCACTACATTGAGTGAAATCAAACAAGGATTCTAGAAAAAATTTTTGTAAGATTTTAGGAATTTGTTTGATAATTGTTTTAAATTTTTAATTGTACTGGTGTCAAAGTCCAGAAATGATACATGTGGGTATTCTGGACTTTTCAATATTATCACTGACCTCAGAAAATTTTGGTGATTTTATATATGTGTATAATTTGACAAGGATTCCATAAAATTAAATTCCACAAAAATTAGATGAGTACAAAAATTATAAAAATTCACAGACAGTAGCAAAATAGGAAGATTAGAGGGTGCGACCCCCATGCAGTCCACGAATTTTTAAAAATTAAATACAAAGCAAATTAATATGAAATTTGGAACAGTTGTTTCTAACCCAATTTGGAATCATTGTATGAAATTTTGTGATTTTAGGACGCCTGTGGTGTTAGGAATCGATTTTTAAATTCCAGATAGAAATCTAGACCCAAACAATAGAACACCAATACTTGCAATGGAGTGGTGGTAATGAAACATTCAAGCAAACAATGGATTTTTATGGGCACCACTTCACTTAATTAAAGTGTTTGGGATCCTAAAAGCCATGTTTAATATGTTTTTGGTAGTTTTAATTAATTATGTGACTAGAAAGAGGAACCAACCTGAATTTCATGGGAAGAACAGGAACTTTGAGCTCTCGTTTCCAGATTCCCACTTTCTTCCTGCAATAGTTCCTGCACACATGAAAGAAAAGAAAGAGAAGGGGATGAGGTCCACTTCAAGCAAGAGGAAATGGACTAATGCAAAGCCGTGCCTCCCTGGCAACGGTGCCAAAAAGTGTTGCGAAGTACGCATGATTTGTAAAATTGGGTTTTTAACGTCGTTGTTACACACGAATTCGCATACGCTTTTAAATTTATAGCCTAGATAGGGGAGAATCTAGGGTCGTCCAAGGAGGTAAAAATTACAATTCAATTCTCTTGCTTAAAATACATCTCAACTTTCTTTTTGGTATTTTAAAGATATATATATATAGTTTTGTGTTTTGAGATAATACGGGCAAAGTGCGAATTGCGACGAAAAAGTGATAACACCTAAAATGCTAAGTTGAAACTTAAGAGATTAAAAAGTCCACTACCTAAGCTCACTCGAGGAAAGTGGAGGCCTAGAGTAATTAGGGAGTGGAAGTAGAATAAGTGCTAGAACAACAGTAACAATCGCAACAGAAAATTAAAAAGAAGGAAATTTGATTAACTAGAATTTATGTTCTTTTCTGGGACAAGTAGTGGAATGCTTCTACTAGAAATGAAAAAATTTAAAAGCAACAAAAGAAACACAAATCCTCTTGCAAAATTTGGTGAAGAAGGGAGTCTTCTTGCTCAAAGGCTAGCTGCTCCATGGCTTGAAAAGAGGGCCTCCTTCTTCTCCTTCCTTAAGAGCTCCTCCAAGGTGGATGTTACCACCTTCAATGCTCTCCTCCAAGGGTTGGGCATGCACCACCCTCAAGCTCCTCCACGGTGGCGCGAACCACCTTCAAGATCTCCTCCAAAGATCTTCCTTGCTGGCTTCTCCTTTGGCTGGCGTGGGCACAAGAGAGAAGGGAAGAGGGGAAGGCACCAAGGGGACAAAATATCCAGTTAATCTTCTTCTTCTTCTTCTCTCTTGGGTGTGGGCTTCAAGGTAGGATATGAGAGTGAATTTTCTAGCCAAGGATGCTTTGAATGGTGGTGGGTAGTGGTCTTTTTAAAAGGTAGGATGAGGGGTTAAGGTGCCTCTTGAAATGGACGGCTAAGATGGAAGGATGAAGGTGGTTAGATGATCCTAGGGTTAAGGGTTGTTGGTGCCACCTAAGGGGTGTAAGGGGGGTAGTTAGGGTTGGTGAAGAGGCACCTAAAAGTGGCGCCAACCATGGAGAGGTGTCATGGGTTGGCGCCAACTTTGAGGTTTCTAGAAGGTGGGATTATGTGGAGGGTGGAGATGTGTTTAAGGGGAGATGTGTGGTGGAGATGAAGGGGAATTTGGAGGGAAAAGCGGCGCCAACAAGGGGGTAGTTAGGGTGGTTTTTGCGCCACTTTTAGGTGTCTTTTGGAGGTGGTGGGTAGGCCAGGTTGGCACCAAGCAGGTTTAGCTTATGTGGATCTTAGGTGGAGCTAGTTGGTGGAGTTGTTAGGTAGGGTTTTTGGGTGGTACAAGCCAAGGATGTTGGAGCATAGCTAAGCTAAGCTAAGCTAAGCTAATCTAAGCTTGCTTAGCCAATGTAGGAGTAGAGGAGGAGGTGTTGGAGCTAGGGTTTGGAGGGTGGAGCTGGTTCTGAAGAATTTGGAGCTAAATTGGAGCAGGTAGCTGCTTAAGAGGTCAACATGGGGCTACTCTAGCTGGCTTCTATTAAATGGAGTTGAGGTGTGCTGGGTCTGGTGCTCTTGGGGAGGATTAAGCTGGTTGAGACAGCTAAGGTAGGTTAGCTCAATTAGCTTGAGCTAAGCTGGGTCCTCGGTAGCTAGACTTGAGCTTCCTAAGCTAGGATGAGTTCTTCTTCAGCTGGCTAGAGTTGAGTGGAGCTGGATGTAGCTAGATCTGAGTTGGGGTGAACTCCTGTCAACTCAACTGAGCTAGCTAGAGCTCCCTACGGACTAGTGGGAGATGAGATGAGCTTGACTCAGCTAAGTTGAGCTAGATCTGAGCTGACTTGAGCTAGGGTGAGCTAAGATGAACTCTGTTGTGTTGCCATTCAGCTGAGATTAGCTAAATGAAGCTGGGATGAGCTAACCCTAGTTCAAGTGAGCTAGGTTCCAGCTATGGTGAGCTGGATCAAGCTGAGTTCTAGCTAGTTTGAACTCCTTCGCCAATTGCCTTCTTGAGTGCTTGGGTTTTTGGGATCT